>OX243839.2:10609979-11899353 GCA_945859575.2 Herminia tarsipennalis | reverse complement strand
ACACGCTGACAATGGCCATCTGGCCCGCAAATAAGTTAAACTATAATTAAGCCCAAGTTACAGCGAACACTGTTTAGATAAATTAGTGACCCTTTTCTAAAATGTCAGCAGTGGTCATTAAGCCACGTCCTTGAAAAGGGTTGACCACTCACACTCAACGCTTTTACGTATGAAAATGTTGATTAACTTACGCGTCATTAAGTAAAAGAATGTCACTTTTATCTCGTTTTAGCTGATTAAGCGGAAGGTGAGGGAATTAATTTTTTAGTAGGCAATTCTAGTAATGTGTGCCTTGTTTCATTCGGGTACACATACAGCCTGTATAAAGAAAAGGTTCGCCCTGTTTCTAGTTTAGTTCTAACTTTTTTATTTTATTTTTATGTGTTTATATTTGACTAATAGTTAGTGACCCTGACTGCAAAGTCGGAGGTTGCGGGTTCGATCCCCACCAAGAATGAAATTTCGTGTGATATACGATGGTTTATTCTGTTTTTGGGTGTTATTTATCTATAATATGTATGTATTTAGAAATAGTACCTGGATGACTGAGCTTCGTTCGATATTTTTTTTTAAATGACGTTTTCCTAAAATGAAATCTAGCTAGATCGATTTATCGCCCTCGAAACCCTGACTCCCATACTGAATTTCATGAAAATCGCTGAAGCCGTTGCCGAGATTAAGATTATATAAACAAGTATATATATTTACAAGAATTGCTCGTTTAAAGGTATACAAAATAATTTATAAGTATGTTTATTAGTTGTCTGGTTACTATAGTTCAAGCTCTGCTTAGTTTGGGATCAGATGACGTTGTGTGAGTTGTCCCAAGATATTACTATTATTATTAGATACCTAAGGGAACTATGTGAACAAGAAAAACCTAACTATTATAATATAGCCAATAACGCTCATAGAACTCTTCACTAAAACAATATCATATTTTAGCTTTAATTTGGAACCCCAGAAGATTTTTCGTACGTAAATTTTAAACCTTTAAGCGTCTTCTAGACGGTTGGAAACAAGCATACAAACCAAGGTGACCTTGCTGGTTTCCAACAGTGCAGACGGCGGTTGCAAACCAAATTACATTGTACTTGGTTTGCAACAGCCGTCTACACTGTTGGAAACCAGCAAGGTCACCTTGGCGGGAAGCCTTGTTTCCAACCGTCTAGAAGGCGCTTTAGACATGTTAAAGGTTCTTTAAATATCTAGTGTCATTTTTATACTAATCTAGGCTATTTTTATCAGTCAATATGGAGTAAGTTCGCGTAATTTTTGTTCTATTTCCTTTTTAAGACTCTGCCAAAACGTAAACGGACGGTTCTCGGCGCTCCTTCATTTGTAAGACAACACGGACGTGAGCGAATTGCCAAATAATGTACTACAACGCTTCAGCAGAAAAGAAATTGGATAGCATACAGTAATTTACTATGTACTATGATTTCTTGATATATTTATGGCTTAGTAGTCCCTAGTAGTAGTAATAGTTCCCTGAGGCTCTACCAACGTGACCCAGTATTCTCGATAAAAATGTATACCATACAAACGTTGAACACCTTTTTGCTTACTTTAGGGGTGGAATTTTCAAAATTCCGTTTACGTGTTTAGTTTTAACGACTAGAAAGCAAACGCCAGATTTTTAAAACGCTTGCGGCCGATGCGACAATATACAGAGTGCGGGCGCAGCCTACGTCAGTCGTCAGCCGCGCGCGTCTGTCGCAGACCTCGGAAACGGCACCATACATTCTCATACTCTGACTATTGTCGCATCGGCCGCGCGCGCCAGCCGTTCGTCATAAGCCGGGCGCTGCTCGCGATCGGCCGCGATGCACAGAAATGAACCTTAAGCAGGTAGTACCTGTATAAAGCATAGATACAGTATTAAAATAAAAATCATTTGCTCATGTGGTGAACTTCTATTTGATTATGGCAAATTTAGTGTGTTAGACAGAGACGTCTATATTCACATTGGTGTCATAACGCATCTTCTAGACGGTTGGAAACAAGCGTAGAAACCAAGGTGACCTTACTTGTTTCCAACAGTGTAGATGGCTGTTGCAAACAAAGTACCAAGTAATTTGGTTTACAACAGCCGTCTACACTGTTGGAAACAAGCAAGGTCACCTTGGCAGGAACGTTTGTTTCCAACCGTCTGGAAGAAGCGTAACATGTAATTTATTTATATAAACTGCTGATTAGATACTTCAGCATTTTAGAAAACCGGTGATACTGTTACTTTTTGTGATTTTTAGCAGCATTTATTCTGTATTTTGTTGTTGGTCCCACATTACTGCCTATCTTGCTAACCCCTCCTGGGTCGTTATTCACGTTATTTTTTCTGTTTTTGGGGAAGCCCGTGCGAACTGTCAAAATCTTGTCTTAATGATAAATAGAGAGCTGCGCTTGGAAAAACATCAACGCGCATGCGCGGTGGGTGTCTTTACTCGCACAGCGCATTCGCCAGTTCGCACGGGCTTGCCGCGAAAACGGAAAAAAAGAACTTGAATAAGGATCCAGCTAAGCTAAATTGCTTATATCAGGAGTGGATTAACGTCGGTATTATAATGGGTAGGATTTGAACCCGCGACCTCGCGATTGCGAGTCCGATGCCTTAGCCATTAAGCTACCGCCGCTTTAAGGCGTGTCTCAGCCGGTGTAGGGATGGTCACCTACCCCTATGATCGCAGATTCGAATGCTGAAGAATTTCTTCTCAGGCCGCATTCGAACCCGCGATAAGATTCATAAGAAAGAGTTAAAGTATTTTTTGTCAAAAAGTAGAGGCCAAAATGAGAGAGACGCCACAAATGTCTACGTTGTGTTAGACACCTTTTACTTTTCGCTGCTGTAGTTAACACGGTGAATTTGTACGTGGTTAAAAATGCATTTTGTAGTGTAGGCAATTAAATCTGTTCACGTTGCTTTGTTACGGCCAGATACATTTTCCCAGCCAGAAAAAACGACGCCGATGGTGCGCTGTGCACTGGGATGCAAAAATATTAACAATGGTTCCATTTTGAAATTGTTTATTTTTATTTACGTATCGTGGTAAGCCGTATCGTATCGTGTATTGTTTAATGTTGTTGCAAAGATTATGCTATCTATATGAGTAAATTATAACTCAATATCCCTTGTTTGTTCTAGCAATGTATGGCTATGTTGTCTCGTTAGGTTTAAAAAATAAATGTATAATTTTAAGCAATATTATCGACATCCACGCAGGCGAAGACGCGTTCAAAAACTAATGTAGATAAACAGTCAAAAAAGTCAAATACTTTATTCATTTAGGTTACAAATGCAACGCTTATGAACGTCAGACAAAATTTGGAATAGAATAATCTACATTTAATAGCAAGTTCGCAAGAGTAAAGCCTTGAGAAAAGAACTTGGCAATAAAAACTCACGGCCACTTTTAAAAAAAATATTTATTTGTATATATAAAGTAAAGCCAGTAAGGTGCTGCAACCATTACACCATGAAACTCACGCAAGCAATAACCATAGTACGTAAACTGGTAAGATCAAGTTTTAAATGCATTAGCCTCTTACGGTGTGGATGGGAGCATCAACTTACAAATATACAGAAGAGGTTTACGGCAACATGCGATTCAATTATTATAAGGAAAACTACTTACTTATGAACCACTAATTCAAAAATAATAAACCTATAAAATGATAATGACAAGGCCGACCAGTCACCCCAAGTAGTACCCGTTCACGAGTTTGACGCATGGGTCAGCTATCATCCCCTTTGCCATATTGGAGGGAAGGAAGACGACCCGACCCATACCGCCACCACAAGCAATGACATTTTAGTGAGCATGACGATCTCTGAGATTTCATCTCATAGAAACGAAAATAACCTTATATAATGTAATGAAGTACTATCGCTAGTTACCGTTACTAACAATTTTAATGATCTAGGTACTCTATATATATATCTTGTAAGCCCGATCGATCTTCTCACGCCTTATAGTAAATTTGCTGACCTCATAAAGAAAGCGTATGAACCGCTAGCGCTAATTAATCTTAAACCCCCGACGGCTATCATTTTTCATAACCAACAAAATCTAGCAACCAACGCAATTTATACAACAAACTAACAATTTATTGCCTCAAAGAATAAACTGGAAGCCCGTGGAAATTAGACGGGGGTAATCTCAGCGACTAGTTGGTAACTTATCTCGGTAAAGCTAAGTACCACAGAATAGTGAGAGTACAGAATACATTCTACATAAAAAAATAATGCACTGATGTGGTTTTACGGCTCGCGTACACTTAATCCAGTATCGGCCAGTCATCGGCAAAATTTAGCCAATCGAATGAAACGCATGTAGAAGAAAAAGAACGCGTAAGCTATAACCGCTACGCTGTAACCGCCATAGTCTGATGATACCCAAAAATGGAGTTTTATTCGATCGACCAGATTAGCCGATGGCGCCGGTATAGTACAGCCGATAACGGATTAGGCTTACCCGAGCCGTTAAACTCTGGTTTCCTAAGGTAGCGGAAATATAGCGGAAATTGACGTCACTAGAACGTTGTTTAAATTAATTTATTAAAATTAGCGCAGTTTTCTAGAGAGCGGTAATTGACAACGTATTATAATAAAGCCGTACCGCCATTTACATAACGGCCGTCTTGAAAGTGTTGGATGATTCGTGATCGTTTTAATTGATAGCGGTGAGCCATTTCTTTAAATATTATTTTATTTTGACGACGATCAGAATGAGTTTCAACTCCAACTGGAGCAGCTAGGATGATGAAATTTAAAAATATTTCGTACGTAACCATGAAGCTTTCAAAATATAAAAAATAAAATAAGCAGAAACATCCAGTTGAAACAGAGATGGTGGAGTAAAATTTAATAAATTTTAAAGAAAAGTCTGGTCTTGTGTGCTGAAACCAGAGCTCCAGATTCGTGACCGTAAAATATGCAGTGTGCGTTGCGTCGCTCAAGTGATGTAGGTACGTATGAAGGTTGCCTTCTGTTTTCTCGATATTCTATGGTAAAGCTAAGTACACACTTGTGTAAGTGATCTTGTGAGACCAAAACAATGAAGTTGTGCTCTTAATTAGTGATAAGTAAACAATCAGTGTTGAGTAATCCTTTGTGCGCTTGATTAAATTAATATTACTCTATTTCGATATTATCTTTAGTTTAATTGTAGGTAAGTTTCCTGTTTGTGAATCATTGTTTTCATGCAATTTGTATTATTTTCTTCCAAAAAAGTATGCGTCAAGTTGCACTTTATTAGTAATTGTGTTATCTCTTCCAGCTCGGGTAATTTGTTTATGTTAGAGCGTTTGTCCACCGCAGTCAGTCAATGGGGCGTCATGACGTCACCAAAGTAGCGATATATAGAATTACTATAGTCGTTTGTCCACCGCACGTCCGTCATCGTCCTGGTAGCCGAAGTAAAACAATGTCATTCACGGTGATTTCCCGTTGACGGGCTGCGGTGGACAAACGGCCTTAGGTGGATGTTGACGTCGACGACTATGTTAAGCACGTTATTATATATGTAATATATACATTTTCCTGACGAAAATACTTAAATTAAAGTAAAAAGCGTAACATATGCCGTCTTGTTGTCTAAATAAAGAGACGGTTGGAGAATTTTTAGTTCCTAATAAAGTTCAAAATGGTTATTGTCTAATATCTAGGTATCTACTTTACTAGTCAGTCCTATTTAAATTATAAATACTACGAGTCATAATTTTGTATTTTAATTGTTTTCTACTTTAATATCTATAAAATTTATCTGTTGTGTGACCAACTCCTAAGCAACCTCCATGTTTGCGCAAGACTTAATCCTTCATAGAGCACGATACTTCGTTATAAAACTTGCACCACGTTGAACTTTCGATTCAAAGAGTAATCCCAATATTGTGTAGAATGTATGGTAATTAAACTTCGCTGTAATTAAATGGAAGGTAAGTCTTTACGCACGAGTTACGCAAATGTGTTCTTGGGTTGATGTGTTTTCTTTGAGCGTAATGATTAGGTAGGTACGGTTGGTTGGTGACGTCAGAGCACAGCTGGTTGAATTTATTCCTTTGATAGATTAATTCGTATTGTAAGGATAAAGTTTTGTTTGATACTTAATAATTACACATAATTCTGAATTTTCTAAATGTTTCCACATATTTTACACGACGTTTCGACCCGTGACCCACGGCCGTTGCAATACGGTCGAAACGTCAGGCAACAAACAAGGCATTTTACCATAAATTATTCACGCGATTAAGACCCGTAGTATATATAATTTTATAATGTGTACAAATCGCGAAAGTTTATCAAAATGTTCCCACATAATTTCGAGTTTAAATTAACCTATTATTTAATGACAGCATTTTTAAATTTGCTTGAATGTTTGTCTTAGTTAAATTATTTTATTTTCAAAATAGCATTGATGAAAACAAAACATTCGCTAGTTAAAATACTGTTATTATGGGAGTTTAATTTTTAAGAACTGATTAGCAAAAAGGTTGATTAGATTTTTTTTGTAGAAGAACATAATAAATCCAAAAATAATATTTATAAGTAGTAATAGGAAGTAATGGTGTTCCAAGGACCCATCGCCACTGCGGTAGAAACCTCAGCAAACGCGAAAAGTAGGTACATTTATCATATTATACCGAATGTCAACTTGATCCGTACCGTCATAAGATTACTTTAAAACTAAATTAAAGTCCACAGTCACGTTTCCCTTGCTCATCAACTTTAATGGTCTTCATAAAGTTGCAAGATACATTTTATATATTAGTATATACATTTAAAAATAACGTTGTAATATTAGTTTTAGTACAGTCATAAGCGTGGTGTACTCACGGTAAGTAAGGGCTATAAAACCAAGCTCGCTTCTACATACATACTAGCCAACTAAGCAATAATGGGTACATTCACATGTTTTGTGATTTACACATGTGTTAGGCAGAACATTTTAAGATTAAAATGGTGATTCTGTTACGTGTGGCTTGTTTTACAGCGAGTGTCTTTTTCGTTTCAATAGAGTTCGGACTGTCAGATTGATCAGGTCACGGAAAACTAACCTCTGAATCCTCGGACTGAAGTGCCAAAATATCAGTAACTGGTTGTTTTTTTTGCTAGTTATTATTCTACAAACTAAGGCTGATTTTGTAGTGTCGTTTATCGCCGGCGCCGAAGCATCAATAACAAATAAATGCAACGTTTCTGAGTGACGCTGGCGGATCATCACATATTGATGCATCAGCGCCGACGATCAGCTTTACTGTAAAAAAAACCATAACTACAGTAAATAACTTCCTAATTAAGTTAATACTTACATGGTGTATAAACGTGTCTACTATACACTATTATTAAGTGATTATATAATAGCATGGGCTCAATCGTGGTTTACTTATATCCTATTTGCGTCAAAATATTTGTACGAATATTTGCACGCATCTATTTGAAAAACGGGCAGCGTAAATCGAATGCAATGTTATTTGCCTAGTTGTCTGCGAACCCTATTGCAATTTTTTGACGTTTCTGGAATGAATAATAAATAATAATAAAACGTCTAATAAAAAAGTTGTTATATTCGAATCATTGGCTTTTATCTACGAGGGTAGGTTCAAAAGATTCCGGCCTAACAAAGAAAATAAATACATATATTTACAAATCACTTTTCAGATCTCTTAATAAGCATTTCTATCCCCTTGTAAAAATACTCAGAAGTTTCTTCCTTAAAGTGGGCGTATACCGCACGGGTCATTTCATCACCCAAAGAAAATCTTCTTTCCTTTAAATCTTAAGCCTTAAGTTTTGAAAATGCTTTGCCAAATAATAGTCACCAGGGGCCGGGTTGAGACTATAAGCTTGGTGACAAATATCCTCGAAGTTACATTTTGCAACAGTAGCCTTGCCAATTGGAGCAGTGTAAACGGGAGCGTTGCTGTAGAGAAACCGAACAACTCTGCTAAGTTTTCCACGACGCATCTTCTTGATCACCTTTCGTTGCTCAATAAGGGTGGTGTAGTAGCTGCCATTTACCTTAGTATTTCTTTCTTTAACGTCAATATTATTCTTATTAATCATTATTATTCCGAGACAAATCCAGCATACCATAGCCATTATCTTTTTGGTGGATTGAGATTCATTGGCCTTCATAGGCGGCTTTTCACCAGGACAATGCCACTCCATCGATTCCCTTTTGGAGAAAAGATCATAGTACAAAACCAAGGTTTCGTCTGAAACTGCTTACTCCATTCTTTGATGATGGAGAAAATGATGGAGGATGGAGAGGTATTCCTGTACACAGCATATACCTTTGTTTTTAATTCAGACGGGCTGACCTCTACCTTTGTCAGAAAATTGATCACGGAACGATATTACTAAACTAAACGCCGTCAAATAAAAACTACAACCTCAGATCAATTATAAAACTACAATAAGCAGAAACGTCAAAGGTATACACGAAAAAGTAGGATAAATGACAATCAATTCAATTTTTAACCGCTTTTTTCCAATTAGAAACGTTTGGACCGTACTGGTATGTGGAAGACAACGACTATAGTGGGAGATTACTCGAAGGTTCGATATTCGTGCGTTTTAATGTATGTCAAAAAACTAAAACTCCTTGAAAACCGCAAATGGGTCAAAATGATTTGTATTATTTGTAGGTTGGCTCATTAGTTTGAATATGGAAAACCGGCATAATAAGAGCATTGTATCAAAATAAACAAAACTATGTTAACATATCAATCAAACCTGTCACTAGCGTATTTAGTAATTTGACAACTAATTAACTAATTGAGCATTACAAAATACACAGAGCACATTTAGGTAAAATGATCAATAATATGCAGCAGCTAACCAACGCATCCTATTTCATTAATTAGTCATGTTCTGATTTTCATTTGCCTATGTTTTAGGAACAAACTGTGATGGTACCATATTTTGCTTTGTAAGTAATGATTCTGACTACAGTAGGTATTATATATTTACTGTAGTTGTTCATAAGTTTTGAATAAGTATTATTTTTAGGAAATTGTAATTTTTTTTATTCTTATTTCTGGGCACGCCTAGAAAGAACTGGGTACAATCGAGATTTTGTAGGGCCAATCAACCTGTTTGAAGACCGACTATTTTGTAAGACATCAGCGTTAGTATAAAAAAATCAGATGTTCCACTCCCTTAAACAAAAAGAAACGAATACCGATTATAACCTTTGTAGATAAACCTGTAAAACTACTTACTGAATTTTAAAACATTTGAACTTTCTATTGATATTTTTTGATGATGATTATAGTGTTATTATAAAAAGTAAAATCAGAACTTCCCATCATGTCAATACCTACAACATATACATAACTTGTCATGGAAATCGTTCAAACGAATCCGTAGAGGGTTGCTTGTACAATAAAACAATTATCACAACACAGAAAAAGCACAACACAGCGCGTCAATTAACGCATCAGGCGCCATACTGCGCTTAGGGTTGCCAACGCTCCCACTATTCAGAATTTGGGCTCAACGCTCAGCATTTCCAGACTAAGGCGTTTAAAGCTGCAACTCTGCGGTTTAACCACAATTCTATGGGTTAAGGCACTAGAACAATGCTGAGCCTTGCACCATTCTGCTACATGAAACTGTAACATGTTTTGTTAATTTTGTTTTCTAGTGCTGTGACTTTTGGTTATACGCTTACTTTGCGAGTAATCCTAACTAATATAATTATTACTTTTTCACATAGAAACATGAACGGATTTTGATGAAGTTGCTCGTTTTACCTTATATTGCATATTCTGAAAACCGAGGAGCCGAGGACATAGATTGGCAAAATAATATCCGGTTATTATGACCAATGTTCTAATATTCTTCTAATAATGCGGAGTTATTTTCCGAATTTCATGTTTGATAAATGTTGAGCTACTCGTAACATGAAATTTAGAAAATAGCTCTGACATAAAAATGATTTATTAGATATATTTCGGGACTTAATCGCGTGAATTATTTAAAGGTACGAACTTTTTATTTACCCGACGTTTCGATCGAATTGCTCCGATCGTAGTCACGGGTCGATTACGAACCTTTTATTTACCCGACGATGACATACCCGAAATGATTATTAATTTTCCATAGAACTTGGTCATCTTTATTACGTGAAGAGATACGCATAATTATTCTTCTTATTATTAGTATTTTGTGCATACATTAGTGATGGTAATATAATTTACAAGGGCTTGTAATTAAGATTACAATGAAAAATAAATGCGATAATATTTTTGTCGTAATGTGACAACCTTACGTACGTGGAAGCTTTGCGTATTAAATATGGACGATAGAACATGTGGATGTAATACACGTATCATAAGCTTATGATACCAGTGTGTACCCAACGATAAAATATTTTTTCAACAATTAGGAATTTCCTTTCACATACGACTACGTTAGGGAATTTTCGAATATGGAGTTGAATGGAGTTTTTGTAGTTGTCAACGCGCGCGTGATACCTGAGTTTTGCTAGAATTTTTAGTGTTCTGACTTGTAACTGTTAAGCTATCTATCTATTTGAGTATCGTATCTTTCGTTCATTCTGAGATCATCACCATTCTTAGTCTGGAATAGAAAAAACCTTTTTTATGAAAGCACAATGGAAAGGAAAAGAATATCGTTTTGGAAATAATGCATTTATTTACGTTTTTTCTAATTTTTGTTAAAGCAAAATAATACCTCCTTGTACAAAAACAGAATAGTTTATGCCCTCATAACGCAAATTCCCTTCACTATTTATCTTTTCTTTTCACTTGTCCTTTGCAAAAATGAAAATTTATTGCCGTAAGCGGAACGTCTTGGCTGACCACTAATGAAATGTTATATAGCCTCCGAGTCGGAGCCCAGGGTAGGGACTTAGTGATACAGTTTTGCTTACAGCTTGGCAGTCGCTCTCAAAGCTTTGTATAGGTTAAATCTGCAAAAACTTATTATATACAATGTGCAACTCGCAATAAAAAAATCATTTACATAAAAACGACCGAATGGATTAAAAGTTATGAATCGATCCGGAAGATCCTTATACTAAATTAACAAAAACCTACATCGAAATTTGTCTATTTCTTTGAAAGCTACGAGTACGAAGCCCCATACACAGATACTCAGACACACACGACAGACTATAATACAGACGTATTATATTGCTATAATTTTTATTAAAGTGACGTTTGTTGCCTTTAAATATACCTATACACAATTTTTAAATATACCTATATACAATTTTGATGTGGAAGGAAATGGAGCAAAGAATTTCCAGTGAAGGAAGATGACGCTATTTTTGGTCAGAACGTGTGACTCGTCATAGATAAAAGGCTAAAAGTCTTTGAAAAAATATCCGCCACGTTTCGTCAAGTTGAACCCAATTGCATTTGTGACTTTGATGGCATAAAGATCACAATGGAAATTGGGTTGAAAACGTATTTATAAGACACATTACAAAAGTTAAGAGAGTTTACAATGCGATCAAAAGTTGAACACGACAACACTGGCAACGCCACACAAAGTTTCAAATACGGGGTGTATCAAAAGAAATCTCAATGTGAATAACAGTCGTTAACACGTTGAATATTTATGCGTTGTAATTCGTCACCAACTTCTCCACTCCAAGACTCGATCCAAAAGCTCATTACTTGCACAACTTGCTCGCAATCATTAAAATTTATACCTTCTACGACTTACT
The DNA here is from genome assembly GCA_945859575.2 of Herminia tarsipennalis. Lineage (NCBI taxonomy): Eukaryota > Metazoa > Arthropoda > Insecta > Lepidoptera > Erebidae > Herminia > Herminia tarsipennalis. The sequence goes on along the minus strand of OX243839.2, from coordinate 11,887,654 downwards.
TAATGAAAATACGAAAAAGTTTTTTATTTCCTTGTAACGTTTAGGGGCTGTTTGTGAATGAAAGAGACAGAAATGTGTCAAGTTGATTGTTTTGTCGCAGTCTTAAGTTTACGGCCCTTTTAAAGAAGATACATTGAAGTAGTTGGTTTAGATAGCGTGATGTCGGTCTGCAAATGTTTATTCTTATTTTTAAGGAAGATGTGCACAATTACGAACACAAATGTTTTAGCAAAAAGCTTTTTTCTATTTATTCATTTGAATCTGTGCATTTTATTGGCTGCCTATCGTATCTAGTTTATTCCGGTCGCATCGGTAGCTGACAGGCTGTTTTGTTGTGCGTGAATTGCTTTCTATTTCCACCAACGAACAATATGAAATAGACTTATTGATTGTGTTTGAATTTGATGGATTTAACCCGGGAGGAGGCGCTACCGGGTAAAAAATACCACAGACACATGAAATTATGTCATAACTTTTTTTAATTGGTTTACGGGTTCTCTTTCTTTTTAATTTCTTTTTAAATAATAAGGAATCCGTTCCTGGAACATACTTCAGTTGGCACTACGCGTTTGGTTGTTATTAACGTATAAAGTGAGAATGTTTGTTTTTAACATGCTTTTAGTTTCATACGTATGTTAGTATGTAATGGAATCTTTAAAACGTGTTTTTCACCCATTTCAGAACGTCGGATTTAATTGAAACTTCGCACACAAAATCCATCCAAGTTGTAAGTTTATATGACACTCCGCCAGTTTTGAAGTTAGATGAGTGGAATTTCGTATTTGGCCTATTTGTTTAAAATAAAGAAAACATGTTTCGGCGTGTTTAAAAAATCAACCCCCAATGGGATAAAATAGGGGTTGCAAGTTTTTATAAAACTCCGTTAGTTTTAAAGTTAGATCTGTGAAGTTTCCTATTTGGCTTTCTGGTTTAAAACAACTAAAAATGTTAAATAAATAGTCTAAAATACTAAAAAACATGCTTATGTAAATAGCTGTACTAAAAAGTACTAAATAAAAATCAGTTTATCGTAAAAAAACGTTGGGTGATTATATATCAATATGGTCACAAGCACGCCACGTTTTTTTTACTATATAAACTGATTTTTATTTATTACTTTTTAGTACAGCTATTTACAAAGCGTGTTTTTTTATTATTTTAAACTTTTAATTATTACCCAGTAGCGACTGTTTTTGTACAAAAAAAAATATGGCATTTTTCTTTCTTTTTGAATTGTAATTACTTATGAGATCCTACAATTAAGAGAATTCTTTAAGATGAGGATAAGGAAGAACAAGAAGTATCAGAAACAGCACATAATACACAGTTTAATGGTCACAAAAGTGCTTTGAGTATTATGATTAATGTACTGTTTTGTAGAGTACGCTTATGGAAAAGGACAAAAGCATAAGACTGCATGCATGTTTTGTCCTAAAATATTATGAACACACACTTAATGTATTTGTGACGAATTTTACCAAAAAAGTAATAAAAAGTAAATTAAATATTATCCTAAAGTATATAAAACAAAAGTGTCAAAATTGTATGTTAAAACTTCAATCATTGAATGATATAAGAAGTTGATATATTATACTGATTGTTTATTGATCTCCATTGAATAGAACTACACAGTTTCAATTCAATGTTTATCCTTAGTTTTAAAGGTACAAGAAAAAAAATATTTTAGATACTTAAGTTCGTTATGTAGAATTAAGCGACTAAATAAATAGATAACAAATTATTTACACCATAATGATTTCAATAAACGTATATATTTAACATATTTAAATTTATATTTACTTATGAAATCATCTTAATTATAATAATTTCGTATATTTAATGTGGTATTTTGTGTCCGAAATAGGGGCGCGCATCCTGCTGGTTAAGTTAAATGATAGTCTGTTTAGTAACTAGCTGTCCCGCGCAACTTCGTCTGCGTAAATTTTCCCCGTTTTCGCAATATGTCTCATTGCTGCTCCGCTTCTATTGGTCGTAGCGTAATGTTATATAGCCTACAGCCTTCCTCGATAAATGAGCTATACAACAGTGAAAAAATGTTTCAATCCGGATCAGTAGTTCCTGAGTTTACTGTGTTCAAACAAACAAACTTCTTCAGCTTTATAATATTAGTATAGAAGATTGTATATATTGTATTAGTAATTTCATAGGTATATATGTATCGTATGTACAGACTTGATAGAAGACTATTGATTTATTCCAAAATAAATATTATATAATAGCTTGATTGATTACACAAAAACATATAATAAACAATCATGCCCATAACACAACTAATTAACATACAGATTTATGCAGCATGGGAATCAAACCCACGAATTTTAGCATAGCAGTCAATGTCCTTAATCACTAGACCAATAGGCCAGTAATATATAGATAACAGGGTTGCCATTACGAAAGGTAATAAAACTTTAATGACTTTTTAAAGACCGAATTTTATTCTTCCTTTAACAAATGAGCGTGTTAAATGTTTGTATTAAACCTTGCCAAGTACTTGCATCTCTCCGGTCTCCAGGGCACCGTAAACTTTACATTTTCATTTGACACTCGACAATTACGTCGTCCGCGTATTAAGGCTGGCCATACACGGACTGCTCGAGCAGTCAGCCAGTGATCAACATACGCGGACTGCTCGAGCAGTCAGCCAGTGATCAACATACGTGGACTGATCGTGCTGTCAAATTCAGGGCCGGCTCGTCCATAAGGTGAACGGAGCGGCCGCTCCTGGTATCACATGTCAGGAGGCGCCGAAAGCGTCACCGGCTAAGGAATCTAGGGCGTTAAATGCTATCAAGAGGGCTAAATTGATTTGTGAGGGGCGCTAAATTGATTTGCAGCCCCCCCGTCGCAAGATGTACTTAGGCGGCATCCGCACCCCTCCCTTGCGTGATGTACTTATAGGCGGGATCACTGAAATGATTGGCATCCAACACCCGTCGCCCGATGTACTTAGGCGGTGATGGGTTGCGCTTCCCCGTTAGTGTGTCGGGGAACGACCAATATTGGGGCGCCTTGATCTCGCTCCAACTAAAATCTGGTCACGGGTCGGCACTGTTCAAATTCAACCGCTTGAAGCTGCCATTGATACCTGCCTGCTTGCTGCTGCAGCAGCCATTATCAACTGTTTGACAAGTAACAGCGGGCGGGAGAATAAAGAGTGTAGAATAAAGAGCATGGGTGGACGTAACTGCGCGAGAACAGTCAGTGTATAACTGGTGACTATGATTGACCGACGCCTGCACGAAGCAATAGTGACTATATGTTCCTTGTGTGCGTGTACGTAGAAAAGTGTAGTTTGCAGCTTGAAGCAGTCGATACTGGCTGCTTGGTGTTGTTCGTGTATGACCGGCCTTAGTTGGGTGGCGATGGGTGTACATCGAGCTGTGAGTGCTCGTCGGACTAAGCCTCACCAACTAAGTCTATTTCGGTAATCTCTGCCTCTCTGGCGACTTAGTCGAGTCTTGTTAGAGCCGATATATAAGGCGCCACGGCAACATTAATCCACGTAAGACGCTCTTTTGATGATAACGTTAATTATTTGCTTGTGTGCGCAATTTTGTTGTGGCTTACATTTATCCTTCATTCGTGCGGGTTTGCGATATGTTATTATCAAAATCAAAACATTTATTGCAACTAAAGCCTACCTTCCACGGTCAATATTATTGTGTCAATATCAATACCTAGTCTAGCCATAAATATTGTTACGAAGAAAAAACATTTTTTTTTATTGAAAATAATATTTATTACTTTTACAGTGTGTTAGTTTAATACATAAATAAAAAACAATTCAAAATATAAAAAGCTTATTCGAAGTGGTCTCCATTGGCTGCAACACAGTCCTTTAAACGTTGAGGCCAGTTATCAATAGAAGCACGCACTCTTTCCATGGGAAAATTCTTCACTGCCAATCGTATGGATTGTTTTAGGGACTCCAAATTATCATGGCGTTTAGCAAGCCATACTCTCTAAAACTGACCATAAATCATAATCCAGTGGATTAAGATCGGGACTAGACGACGGCCAGTCTTCAGCTCTGATGAAGTCCGAAACGTTCACTTCCAACCAAGACTGCGTGGACCGAGCTTTATGACCCGGCGCTGAGTCTTGTTGCAAGGACCATACTTGGTTATTGAACATGGTGTTGTTAAGGGGTTTAACTACCTTCTCAAGAATGGTATCTTGATACACTTGTGCCGATGTTTTGATACCTTTTTCACAAAAATATGGCTCAGTCACTCCTTCATAGCTAACACCCCACCAAACCATCACTGAAGTCGGATAATGCCCACGTTGCACTCTGTCGACTAATTGGGAAGCTTCCTTAGAGCTTTGAGCATAAATACGGTCATTTTGTTTGTTAAAATGTTGCTCAACTGTAAAGATTTTCTCATCCGTAAACAAAATTTTTCTGTGACCTCCCTTTGCGTACCGCTTCAGTAGTTGCTTCGATTTTACCACCCTATTCTTTTTTAAATTATCAGTTAAAAAATGACAAGTGCGTCTCTTATAGGCTGCAAGTCCTAAGTCATCTTTTAAAATGCGTGACATGGTTCTGGGTGCTATCTTCATCTCCCGAGATAAAATCTTTTGCTTTCGGACAGGATTTCTTCGAATTCTTTCCCTTACTGCTTTGACCACCATTTTCATACGAACACTACGTGGACGGCCAGATCTTTTTCTGTCACAAACAGAGAAGGTCTCATTGTACCTATTAATAGCCCGGTACACAAACATTTGACTAATACCAAGCGTATGGAGAGTTTTAAAAATTACATTCGGCTCCATACCAACTTTGTGTAATGCAATCACAGCGATTCGGTTTTCTTTATCACCCCACTCCATTTTAATATAGCAAAATATTGTACAATGTATTGGCGCCAAAATTAGAAAATACAATGAACCATCATCATATCAACCCATATGATGGCCCACTGCTGGACACGGGTCTCCCCAGTAGAACCTACTGGTATGTAGATCCTGGGGGTAATTGCCATAATCGCCACGCTTGGCGAGCGGGTTGGCGATCGCAGTAAGGCTTTAAGTACGCAGAGGACGCTGCTGCCCGTCCTCCGGAGTGAAATCCCTTAGTCGCCTTGACGACACCCACGGGAAGAGATGGGGTGGTACTATTCTTAAGCCGGCACCACACGGCAAAGCCATTCATTTTTATACAATGAACAATCGTATAAAAATGACAGATTCCAAATTCAAATGTAATATCTTTCTTATTTTTAATTGTAACAGTATTTATGGCCAGACTAGGTATTGATCAATATATTACGTGTGAGGATATATTTACGTGTGAGGAGGATATTGATAAGTATTATTGATGAGTCGTTTGAGTTTGGGCACATTATATTGAGTCAATAGCAATACTATTGACTCAATATAATGTGACCTCAAACGACTCCAATAATATCTAATACTTTTAAACGATTCTTGTATATATTTGTCCAATGCCGAGATTCAGATGATACATATATGTATATAATCTGAATCTCGGCAACGGCTCCAACAATTTTCGGGGCCGATAAATCGATTTAGATAGGTTTCATTTTTAGAAAACATCGTTTAAAAAAAAATACCGAGCAAAGCTCGATCATCCAGGTACTTCTGCCTAAGTGTACATGCAGATGTTACTGTGTACCTACTTGTTGATCGCGGTCGCACGCGGCTTACGACGTGCAGCTGACGCGCGCGGTCGATGCGACAATAGCCATAGTATATATCATAGCGCGCGCAGCCTACGCCAGTCGTAGGCCGCGCGCATCCATTGTAGACCTCGGAAACGGCGCCATACATTCTCATACTCTGACTATTGTCGTATCAGCCGCGCGCGTCAGCCGCACATCTTAAGATGCGCGCGACTACGATCGGCCGCGATACACGGAAATTAACCTTTACAGATGGAGACGTGCTGCCGCTTGCAGATTTGTGTACAGTCGCAGTCAACTGCATTTTGCTTTCGTTTGCGGCTGTTCCTAATACAAGATGGACTGTAGACCGATTTTTTTTTCTAGTAATTTGGATTCGATGTACTCTAAAGAACTGGATGGACAGATTAATTTCCTATCAATAATCTCCAGTCTATTTTTCTCTACGGTTTACTTCACGATTTTTCGCCCTGCTTGGAATCATTTTGGTAGAAAATAGAGTGGGTCTACTCTCTTTCTTTAATAAGAAATTTACAAATTTTCGTTTTCTTAAATTTCTTAATTTTATTCGTAAAATATAAAATTAAGTAATAATATACAGAGCCAGTCGATTTAATTTGGATTTGGTTTTGGATAGTCATCGGACTATCCAAATATATTTTTTGATAAGTACAAAAAGTCCGATATCGTACACAATTTTCGGGAACGAGTGAATTAAATCGACGTTACTGGCTCTGTAAATTGGCAAATTATATATACTATGGGTCTTAATCGCGTGAATAATTTAAGGTAAAATACCTTGTTTATTGCCCAACGATTCGTCTGTATTGCAACGGTCATGGTCGAGGTTAGACTCTACAGTATAGTGTGTATATATATAAATCGGGGAAGTTTATCAACTTCATTTTTGATCGCAACTCCGTTTTCATTGAATTAAAGTAAGCCTCCAGTATCTCTTGAACTTAAAAGTCCAATCAAACGATTCCACAAACTAACAAAACGTATTTAATTTTCTCTATGGTTATTTGTTTCTCTTTGGTTAAGTCGTCTTTTATAAAATATGCCCACAAAATTTATATTGATATTTAACCCTAGACTGCAATGCTTATAAAATATCTATGACCTCTTTTACCCCAAGGCCCCAAAGGAGTTATGCATACACGTTACTTACCAGTGAAGCGGGAACAGTGGCTACGCTTTGCTAGACTTTCTGCTTCATTTACCTCTAGCCTATAAACATGAGAATTTACTAACGATGTTCCACTACGTAGACATTGTTATGTAGCGACGCTTAAGCTTTTCATCAAGCGTTCACCTTAAAATTCAGTGTGATATTCTTGTTTGTTTTGCATCAGTTCTAATACAACATATCAAGAGTGCCGATGGTAAGTTTTATACATACCTCGCTCAAATCACATTCACAGACACGTTCGTTCACGGACACTGAATTAAAGACCACTCAACACCACTTCGTTCGGAAGGTGGCGCGAGATTTGAACAATGTCTATTTATGTGTGCATGTAAAGGTTACGGTCTATAGTCTCGTTAGTATGTGTGTATATAATTTAGAGCACATGGAAACGTTAACGGACACAAATTACGAACCACTTAATTCAAAAGGCAGAATGCTTTCTTGACAAAGTGGTCTGTAATTCGTTTTGTGTCTTTGTCTTTGAGTTAAGTCGACTTTTGCGTTGCTCGAGTGTATGTTGTATGAAAGTTGCCTACTGAGCTTTCAGTATTTTGTGGTACTACGCGGTAGAATTACATCTCATCTGTGAAACGTCTACCTACTGTGTTGACTTTGAGGATTTATATAGGTATATAGTTATAGGTATTATATATAATCCGTGAAATGTTTTGTGTAAATAACTAAACGCAAGGATTACACTGCATAGTGTAATAATGGCCTTTAGTCTGATTAATAGATTTGTTTTCGCACTATGATACTCGAACAATCAGCTAAACATTTATAATAATACCTATTAGTAGAACTACCTTGTATTATTTTAGACTAGCTGACCCGTCCAACTTTGTCTGCGTATTTTTCCCGGTTTTTGCAACATATTTCATTGCTGCTCCGCTCCTATTTGTCGTAGCGTGATGTTATATAGCCTATAGCCTTCCTCGATAAATGGGCTATCTAACAGTAAAATCATTTTTCAATTTAGACCAAGAGTTCCTGAGATTATCGCGTTCAAACAAAGAAACAAACTCTTCAGCTTTATAATATTAGTATAGGTTACTAGTAGTAGGTAGTAAAATCACGATAACGTAAAGTACATCATTTTATCAGTTCATATAGGTATACAGAGTGATTTGTAATATACTAATAGCCTCCCTCCCGCTCGTGGCTTTTTTACTTTACACCAAAAAACCTTTGTAATATCAGTTTTTACTCCGAGGGCTGTGCGACCCTGGAGTAAAATAATAGTTTTTGACAGGTTTAGGGCCTAAACCTCATAATAAACAACGATTTTACTGCAGTAAAATAGTTTGTAGGTGGTTAAGGTCATTACTCCAAAAACAGATGGGATGTGATTTTGGGTTAAAATATTAAATATGTTTTAAAACTGATATTATATAGTTATTTAGTGTAATGTAAGGAAGCCACGAGCGGGAGGTTATTAGTATATTACAAATCAAAAACATCCTGTATAAGATAGATTAATATGTAAGTTTTTGGGAAAAGGAGTTTCGTTACTTCTTCTCTCTGCTTCTGAGTGGTTAGAACACCTTTCTGAATTCTTCTTTAAATGGAGAAGAAGTGTTTGAACTTTATTGCTTCGAATTAAAACCAAACCTTAATTTGTACCTACCTATCTACTCGGTGAAAGCCTCGACGTATGATACAAACTAAAGGAAAAGGTGTATAATTCTATGCAAAGTACGTTCATGCAATTTGCCTAAACCTTGTTGCACAACAACTGAACTAAACCTTCACGCCAAAGTTTTCTGCCTCGCATAAATAATTCAGGGGCATCACAATGCAATGGGATATCGCTGCAGGTTCATATTTCATGAGACGCTGGTGTGACATAATTAATGTACAGTCGAACAACGGCCCGCGCCGCATGGGTTTGGCATAGGCAGCCACTCCCACTGGCGATCTGAGTCGCATCTCGCATAAACATTGATTTACGGCACTTTATTTCATCGGCGCAGTTGGAAGATTTTGCGGTTTTTGCACAGGAATTATGATTTCGAATTCCTTATGAATCATCATAGACTAGCTGCTGAGTTAGTTGACGTAGACACTAAATATACCAGGAGGCCAATTCTCGTATTTAAAGCAGTATAGTTGCAGTGCAGTTGCAGTTAAGTTACGATTAAAACCATTCCGTCCATTTTCGTATTCTTGTAACTTTGGGATCGATCTCAAAAACGCTTGCGTATCGTACTAGAATGTCGCTGTTGCGCTCTCGAGCCTATTTGAGATCGAACCCAAAGTTACAAGAATAAATAAAAAGGCTGTTTTAATCGAAACTTAATTGCAACTGCACTGCTTTTAATATCTAAATTGACCCCTAGGAGTATAACTTACGTGTTGTCAGTAAAAATGTAAATAGATTTTGTTTAGAGGACCCATCAGCTGTCGTTGAACACCTTCATAAAGAAAAAATAAACTCTCCCCTATCTTACACAGCATCTTATTTACGAGGCCCGAAAATAAAGCCATAACTACAATATAAGGTTGGCAGTTTGCTCAAATCTTGGCCGAGAGAACTAATAGCGCAATATTTTGTATTAGAGCACGTCACGCCGATATTTCGCGCAGCTTTCTTCGCCCAAATAATGTAGCGCATTAGCCACAGTTACAGTGATTAAATGACTCGCCAGTGAGGGAGTAATAATGTATTACAAACACAACACCCGATTGTAATGGATACGGTTTGTTTGTGTGGGTAAATGCTAACGCTCTTATGTTTTTGGCTGGTACAAAAGTATTTTTTTTTCACAAATCTAATATAAATTATGTGCAACGAAATCCTCGATTTGTTGAAAATAAACGGTTTAGAATGAGTAAATAGGTATAATTTCTTTATTTTTGAATTAGTGTTCTTCTTAAATTAGTCTGTTTTAATCAAAACTTGTCAAGTTTTGAGAAATACAGACTAATTTATAACAAACGTCATGACCTCAATCTTGAGATTCTGGATGGATCAAATATTAATATCGATCGATAGACAGTTACAAGCATTGTTGAATGTGTCAGCCAGGCCGAGAACCTTTAAGCTAATATATCACCTTCAATTTAAGTCATTTATCGCAATTGCTTTACTAACAGAGTCACAATATTAAGTGTCGACTATTTGTATGGTTTGCAAGATTCATTGTCTGGATTTCATGTGAGCTCCCCGCATCTTCAGTAAACATTGAAATTACTGAGCTAACATTTTTTTAAACTTTTAGAAAATGTATTATGACTACAGTAAAAAGGAGAGTATTCTGTTAAAAGACTTGATGATGTGTACAGTAAAAAAATTAGATTTTTAAAAACTTCTTATAGTCTTGGAATTTATTTTTTGTGTTTGTTTGAGAGCGAGAGGCTAGACAGAAAAAAAGGGTTCATTTTGACACCGATCAAAACTCTGTTAACTTATGATTTTGTGAAGCTAGAATAAGGAGGTTGTGTAAACAGGTTGTTTGTATATTTGTAAAAGGTTGTAATGTTTATTTTACCTATGTCAAACTGGCTGTGTGTAATATATGCATTTTTTTTTATCTTGGGACAACTCACACAACGCTATCTGAACCCAAAACTAAGCAGAGGTTGTATATACTTATATATTTCTAAATACATACATATTATAGAGAAATAACACCCAGACACAGATTAAACCATCCTGCTCATCACACACAGTTTTACCAGGGGTGGGGATTGAACCCACTACCTCCGGCTTAGCATAGTTTAGCATAGGAGATTTTTTTAAATGTTATGTTTTTTCAGTTTTTTTTAATCATAGTTTAATACAAACAAAAAGATATAGCAAAAGAAACTACGTTCCAACCGAGTGCCCATAAGACACCTCTCTCTTATTTTTCTAACCAACCAATAGTATTTGCGTAGGTACATTAGTCATTAAGCTGTCATAAAGGTAACTACAGAGACAATGATATTGCTGCGTTTGTCATGAGTCGTCTCCATTATCTATGTCAATTATTAAAAACCTATTTTTCTATCGCCAAAAAACCTGACGGCGCCAAAAAATACTAAAGCGGTTGTTACAACTAACTTTACGTTAAAATAACATCATGTATTTTTGAGTTTAATTTAGAATGTAGGTACTGTAGCAATCAAGCTGTTCCTCAGGAACTGGTATCGGGATTTTAAATTAAAGATATGAATTTCTCCAGAATGGGTACAAATATTCCTGAAATAATCGTACTCAATACCTACTTTACAACTTATCATCAAGCACATATGTAATTACTCGCTAATATTTCATTTCTATTTTATATAAATTAATTCACATTTAACGACCCAAATCGGTCGGCTATGAAACTCGCAAAGTCGCGAATGAAATTTCTTTCTTTTAACTTCTCTTAATCAGTTTCATAGACTTTAATGAGGTTTAACGTGAGGGATGGATCGAATCCTCGACCCACCTGTCACAGTATCGAAAGCCTTTTATACCTATCTGGCTGTTATCCTACACGTAGTAGGGTAAAAGCCAGGTGCCCCACTCTTCAAAAAAGCTCTATATTTTAAAATATATATGAACACTTTAAGAATGATACTATATGTATATCAAATCATTGGTCTTTAATCTTTACTATTTAGCCTATATTTGTATACATAATTATTATTGGTTTTGAGTAACTTCTGTTTTAAATAGACCTCTCAAAAATCGGTTGCGATGATGGTTGCGGGGATACTTGCCTCATGCAGGAAAAGATCTTCACAGTGATTTCTTAAAGAGAAACTATTGCTAATCGTAATATTAATCAAATTTCTAAAAAAGTATAACGTTTTAAGTATTTTAAACAATAAAAACGCAACAAAAATAAATGCCTTCCAAATTTTAAGATGTTTAGTTGACTGTTTAGTTAAACTTTAGTTAAACTTAAACTTATACATACGTACGAAAAAACATTTCCTATCCTGCTAGGTTAGTCGGGCAACAAGTTATAGTCACAAGAGGTTGGAAAATCACCTAAAAAATAATTCTGTTTTTACTTGTCAAAAAAAATATTGTTGCCCCTAGAGAAAAGAGCAAAAAACCTTAGGACGACTATCCGCCGTTAATAACAATAAAACGTAATAAACAGTATAATTTAAACTGTAATGCAAGCAAAGAAACAAAAAAAATACTGCAACCACAGTAATAACAATTTTCAATAGAAATTAATCATCAAAATAATTTCGACGCTCGTCAAAGTATTGAAGCGAAGATTTTTGCTCATACCGACAAAACATTTGCGCCTTCTCTGATGTTTTACATGACAATAAAATCTGCATTAGGGATTCTTCTAACCTCTAAAATCTTTCACCACCAACACCCCCAACATTGTGTTTTCAAAACTGGGGCAACTATCCTACTGGGGCATCTATCCAGGTTTTACCCTATAGGACATTTTAGTCTCAATCGCAACACATGTACGTACTAAGTGCTAAAGGAGTTCTGAAGTTGGTCCAGCTAAGTTGCGAAACAACGAGTGTCTTGTTCGACACGTATCCTCTTGTTATGTGACATTTTGTTGCTGTATACTTGCCGGGTTATGATGTTAATGGGACTTAGTATAAAGTTTGGGTTAATTGTTTTATGTTCGTACTTTGTGATGAATGTTCGTAATTGTGGAAGACGTTAATTTATTTTCGGTATTATTGGATGAGGATGAGGAGACAGCGTTAGGGTTTGTATTCTTTAGCGTGTATAAATTGTAGTTTACCTGTAAAAAGTATGTTACTTAAGTATCAGAAGTAGTAATAATAATATCTTGGGTCAACTCCCACAACGAAATCTGATCCCAAACTAAGCAGAGCTTGTACTATGGAAACCAGACAACCGATAAACATACTTATATATTTCTAAATACATACACATTACAGATAAATAACAACCAGACACAGAATAAACCATCGTGCTCATCACACAAAGTTTTATCCTGGGTGGGGATCGAACCTACGACCTCTTGCGGAGCAGTCGGATACACTCCCACCGCGCCACAAAGGCAGTCAATCAGAAGTAAATGTAACATGGATAGAACGCATTTGGTAACTTGATAAGTATAATTATCATATCATTTTTATGAGCAATGTATAATGGTAATGACTAGCTATTCAATAATGTATAGCTGAACATATTTAATTAAGTAGGTATTTAGGCGTAACACCTAAATTATTATTCGACATTTAAGTTTGCAGAAAAATTACCGCGTAGCTTTGCAACAGTAAACACAAATATTTCCTCACATAATATCGTTGTTTTTAAAGGCATTTCTTGCCAATTAATACGATATTTGTTAAAATCATGTTAAAATGCTCTCTGTAACGAAGCAATAACGAAAGCAGTGATAGTTCTTAAACTAGCGGCTAGATGGAGCAACTCGCGTGCAGGAAAAGAGAGAAAAAAATGAGATTTAGTAACATAGTCCCGATATATGGTTCGGTTTGGCATACGGAAGTCTCGGATTCGATTCCTGGGTCAGGACTTCAAATTTTTCTATCTTTCAAAAATGCAATTATTGAATTTCCTCACATACTTAAATTGAAACAATCGTGTTCAATGGAGTGGCGTTCAATTTTAGAATAGATGGTCTCTATATCCCTAACTTTGGTGACTTCTTGTTGTGCATGTAAAGAATAGTGAAAAATGGAGCTTTAAACTTTGTACTATCTGGAAAACAAACTATTTGTAGCATTACACTAAAACTTTCTAAGTAGAAGAACACGGATGCCAAGAAACCGCATTCTTCAAGTGACAAACTCTTAAGTAAAAAGGAAAAATCTCCGCACTACACTACGGTGAAAAGAACAATTTCCCAAAGATCTTGACACAAAGAACAGAGGCAATAAAACATTTTTTCAATGCATGGCAATACTACGTCACAAATATTATTGCGACCTCTACCCCCGTTATCGGGTAGTAATATTTTTTCGCCCCTTATAAATCAGTGTATCATGTATGAAGCTACTTATCGTGAGAAAGCACGAGATGTATTGTCCCGGGGGTGATATATAGGAGGCGAGGCCTGTGACTTGCGCCTCAGGGGACAACCGCCCTTAAATCTATGCGGAACTGTATTTATTAAGTTTTGAAAATAAGGATATTGGAATATTTTGCGGGTTTTCTTTAAAGCTTTTGTTGTTTGAAGGGTTTGGTCAAGCGTGTTGTGTATTTAGGACTTATATATTAGTTTAAGATTTCTCGTATTAGTGGGCTTAGTGACCCAAAGTAAGGATACATTATGTATAAGGTTAGGTGAGGTCAAAGAAATTGGTCCAGAAATATATCCGTTTGCAAAGTAAGGCTTATGATATTAAGTCATTATTTGTTGGCATAGCTTTTTTATATTAAAAGGTCACAAAGAGTTCATCGGTTTTCTCAATGTTAAAGTATCTAATGAAGGAAGCGGTGTAAACTGACATACCAACAGACCTACTGTAGGTATTTTACAAATACAATGATTGCATTTTTGAAAGGTAGAAAAATTTGAAGTCCCGACCCAGGAATCGAACCCGAGACTTCCGTAGCCAAACCGGGGCCGGAATCAAACCACCTATCGAAACTATGTTACCAGACATCAAATTTTTCTATCCTTTAATGCTCGGGAGTTGGGCCCTCGCACTGTAGGTATGTCATTTAAGTACCTACTTAATTGATATTTTTATTTCCCTATGGTCCTCTCGTTGTCAAATAGAGCAAATTATTAAGACTTATGTGACTCCAAATACTTGGACAGTAAGCTCTTATATTTTCAGAAGGTGATAGGTTCAACGAATCTAAGAGAAAGCAAGTATTCTATAAGAGGAAAAACATTTTTGTCGGACGAACTCGTAGCACTAAAGAAACATTTTGTGGAGACTTTGTTGAGCGAATTATCTGTCTTATTTAGCACTGTCACAAATCATTCGAGTTCTGCGGAGGATGTTGTTCCTCTTCAGACGTCTGGCATTATAAGGTCGATTGGCATTGTAGTATCTGTACATTGAGAAGACTAGAACGACAATAGCAAAAAAGGTCAAGGAAAGAAAGCAACCTAAACTAAACCGTACTTAATCAGGTACGGCTTTGCGTAGCTTTTTTGAAAGGGACAAAAGCATTTTATCGATACTGTTATTAGTCATTTACTTTAAGAGACCAACCTATAAATGCCAACATATGTTACGTGGGTAGATGAGAGATTGATGTTGTTTACATTTCCTTACTCGGCCTTAACCTTTTCAAGTTTACGACCTCAAAATATTATTATATCGTTCTCCTATATTGACTTCCCTCTGGAAATTTGGATAGAGCATTTTTGCATTTTTATAGGACTCACAAGGGAATGAATCGTACGACGAATAGTGAAATATGTTATATCTATTCGTAACCTAAAAATAACATAAAAATCAAAATCTTGACTCATTTATTCACTCATCAAACTCCAACCCAAACTCTTTACAAAATTTCACCTAGAAAGCTAAAATTATGTAAAGAGGTTTCTTTTTACAAAATTACAGCTTTTTCATATTTCATGAAAGTTTAGCTCATTACATGTCTATCATTCATCACATATCTCATAGCTGATTTCAGTAACAGTGACTGCTTTATGAAGAATGTTCTTTTGTGCGCTTTCCAGTAGCTTATATAGGTACAGAGTTTTTTCTGCTTTCATGAGGCTACACACTTAAGGGGCAGAGTAAGTAGCACATCTTCATAGTAAATCTATGATATTTTAGAAATTGGTGGTTGGATTTTAGATCATAGTGCCATTTGTCATAGAAAACACCTGTCCAATTGATGTCCATCATCGTGCACAGTCCTTATTTTTAAGTTATTTTTTATCTCATCTAGAGCGATTTCAAAATAAGTAATATTGTGAAATTTTTTTAGAAGAAGCCACACATACACAGCATATTTTTTTGCGAAGCCTCTACAAATATTTACTCACGTACCAGTTGCTTCCCTTGAAAATGAAAGGCTGATGTTTATATTATCGGCATAAATAATCGTTGTCACACATTGCTGCGAAGTTCGGTTATGAAGTCAGGTGCCACAGTCAGTTATTGTAATATAATGTTTGATGTAGACAAGCAGTAGCTTAAGCATGAATGTTACCAAGTAATTGTTAAACTAATATGGCACCTAATTTAGTGCAACGTTTTCGTATTCTGAATTATAAAATCTGAGAACAACTCAATTAAATCTTTGGTATCGCCTTGTTGGATATAGAAAACGACGGCCCTGCCATATTTAGAGAAAAATATTTTGCACGTCCAACGTAGTGTTAAATTCTCTTTGGCACGTCCTTGGTTTTTTTTTTCGTCGATTACTTTTACTTTAGTATTAGAGCTCAAATTTACCCAATATTTTACTTGAAAAGTATTTCTGAAACTAGTATTCGCCTAAAATTACAGTGACAAAATTTAACGATGTCTTTGAGTGAGCTGCATTTGAGTATTCATCTATAAACGTCATCAAATCTGCAAAACTAAGTAGTAGGAATAAAATACACATGGATTTAATTTAAGCTTCAAACCAAACCTGAATGTAGAATCACCTTATTTATCGTGACTTTTTTATACTGAAGAGATCTCTACAAAAACTGAAGCAAACAAAAAGAGGACGGTGTACCCACTTTACATAAGTGTCCACATGAAAGTTTGTATTGTACCGCTTGACCTATGTCCGCAATAAATTATAAACTCTGGTGATATATGTTTGTTTCATTGGACTGCGAAAGATCACCATCCATAGCAGTGCGTACTGTCCATACAGTTATAAATTACTTCGCCCAAGAGAACCTACTGCCAAGGATTTCCGTTACGTTTCCCATACTAGTAGGGGAACGATTTATGTCAACAAAAAAGTAGTGAAACTCATCTATAAAGGTACATAGAACGTGCTGTGAAATCTCACTATTACTGAAATGGAAAACAAACTTTGTATACGCTGTCGGCATTACTGCATTATATTGTATGGAAAAGTCTCAGGGAAAATGTATGTATGTTTACGTTATAAGAGAAAACACTTCGAAAAATAAGCACGTATGAATCTGAATTCGATAAAGCTTGAAATTTGAATCCAAATAATCAAAACCAGATTTATATTTTGGTTTGATCGTAGAAATTTTATGCTTTTGTAATGAACATTACCAAAACATTGTAAAAGTTTACTATTTACAAACTTTTCAATTTATTGAATAAAATATGAAAAGTTTGAGATAGTCGATTCCTCTTTGTAATGTTTTAGCATGGCTGGTTTAAATTATAACCATAACTAAAATATCAGTGGGTTTCATAACTTTACCATTAAATATATTCACGTTGATATTGTTTTGTTATTGAACATCCTGGTTTTTTGTTTCGGATTGAACAAAAATATTGAAACATTCATGATAAAATTGTTTCAGTAAATATTAACATTTGAATTTTAGATTGGTTTTTATTTCATTTCACTTTAATGAAATACCTGTTGCATTTATTGTTATTATTTCCTTTGTATTTTATAGTTAAAGCTTTGATTATTAATTAACTAATATTCGTCTTGCCGCATGCAAAGATTGATATATTGGAAGAATGTTTACATGTATATGAAGCACAGTAGATTATTAATATAAAATACAATATTATTCGCATAATAATCCGCAAATCTATTCGTAAATTCATTTTTCAAGTTTTTATAACCTTAAGTTACTAACAAAGAACTTTCCCATTTTTTTAAAATTATTGGCGAACTCACACAGTAAAAACTGTCGTAATTAATTTTTTTAGCGATATTTACTCAATTTGTCTTTATCGTCTCTAAGCCAGGCTATTTTATTAAATATTGTTGGAATCAAGTACTTGTTGGTTCTTACGCCATAATAGTTGTTTACTGACTGTCGGACCACTTTTCTTTCTCTAACACTTTTAGTATTACAGGTGTTCTGGAAGTGTTATTTATATTGGTCACAATAGTATTGTTCTAGTACCAACAAGTACTTGACCTTTTCGTGAACAGGAAGTATTCTATAAACAGAAAATAATTGATTATAATCTTCACTATATTCTCGTTTTTGAATCAACGAGAAGCTTCAAAAACCGTATTTGCAGTGATTTTATGCTGTTTAAATATAGTACCTGGATGACCAAGCTTAGCTCGGATTGTTTTAAATGACGTTTTCCAAAAATGAAACCTAGCTACGAGTAGATCGATTTATCGCCCCCGAAACCCCCTGCATACTAAATTTTATGGAAATCGCTGGTGCCGTTGCTGAGATTCAGATATGTTAGTTAGTCCGGCCATAAGTTCAGTTAAAAATGAAAATGCATTTTTTTAAATGAAGTTATGTAATACTACTAAAACTTATATCTTCATATATATTAAAGTCTCAGTAAAAAATAATAGCAATATTCTATTCAAAATGGCCACCTTTGGCTGTTATGCAGGCCTATAATCTATCTGGCCACAAATCTATGGATTTACGCATTGTTTCCATGGGAAATTTCGCCACTGCTTGCTCCAGAGATTTATTAAGAGACTCAATGTACCGCGTCGTTTAGAGCAAGCCATGTCTTCTAAAACTGACCATAATTTGTAGTCTAAAGGGTTGAGGTCTGGGCTAGATGAGGGTCAGTCTTCAGTTCTTATAAAGTCCGGAATGTTGGTTTCAAGCCAGGCTTGGGTAGTTCGTGCCTTGTGACCAGGTGCAGAGTCCTGCAGGAAAGTCCACGGTACATTTTTAAAAAGTGTATTCCTGAGAGGCTTCATAACACGATCCAAGACTGTGTCTTGATACACTTTGGCTGAAGTTTTTACTCCTTTTTCACAAAAATGTAGCTTTGTGACGCCTTGATAAGACACGCCCCACCAAACTATCACTGACCCAGGATGATGACCACGCTGTACGCTTCCGACCACTTAAGCAGCTTTTTTAGAACTGTGAGCGTACACTTTATTATTTTGCTAGAGGATATTTCTGTGCCTGCGTACCTGCGTATCACGACAGAAAGCGTTTTGATCGATCCACTCTCTTTAATTATAAAGATTGATTTAGGGCATGTCCTGTACATCGTCGATAAGTACCGAGCTTCAGGTCTTGTTTTATAATACTTTACTGAGTCCCAGCGGGAATTGTCATTTGTTGCGATAAGAGTTTTTGCTTCCTAATAGGCGAACGATTCTGGCTTCGATTCGACGAATTCTGGCTTTAACAGCATTAACAGCCTTTGCAGTTCTAACAGCACGCCGCCGCCCCTATCTTTTATGGTCTTCGACAGAGGAAGTGTTGTTGTATCTATTGATAGTACGATATACGAACATACGGCTGATACCAAGCATATATATATATATATAACCTTTGTTTATTGCCCGACGTTTCGATAAATGCAAATAAAATATTTATGCGATTAGGACCCGTAGCTTATAACATTCTATAAATTGATTGATATATAATTTAAAACCCTTCAACATTTTGCCCCTAATTATTCCTTATTTTTCAATAGTTAAATTAATCATCAAATACAAATACTTTGCATCTTTCATAATTATTAATAATTAATAAAAACATCTTTTGCTGTCTTATATGTTACTTTTCTAATTAAGGTTCTACGTTTATATAATGTTGACAGGAATTGCTTCGGGCTGCTTAAGCCTGTCCAATCTGGAGTCTAATCCAAATTGTAACTTGAGATTTTCTCCAAGAAAATTCTCTAATTAAAGGGTATAAAAGAATGGTATTATTTGGCACGAGTAACATAGCAGTAGATGTATGTTAAGACGTAAAGTATACTACTAATTAATATCAAATTGTGCCATTATTATTGTTCGGTTTCATTGTAGTATCAAACGTGAACGCTTTCTTGAAACAGTCATAACACAGATATTCTACTTTACAAAAGACAATTTCTTGGTTCTACCTAAAATATATTTTATTCAAATTTAAGAATACAACCTCGTTTAGATGTTTATTACACCGTGTAATTTATAATAAGCTTGAAATGTCAAACAGTACAAGTACTAAGAAATATTACGCTTTGTGTATAACAAGTTTTTTTAAAAAAAAAGATATGTAGCAATGTAGTATTGTCCTACATAACTAGAAATCATGTTAACCCCTCCAACTAAGCAAAATGGCTTGTGTTAAGAGTGGGTTCACGTCGCGTCGGTAGTATAATGGGTAGGGTTCGAACACGCGACCTCACAATTGCGAGTCCAATGCCTTAACCATTAGGCACCGCCGCTTTTAATTTTTGGTAGATACCTACAATTACCTATTATTTTAAGGATCCCGTAGCCAAAATGGCAAGAACGGAACCCTTATAATTTTATGTCACAAGCATTTTACTTAAAGACTACACAATGAATATTAATGAAATTTAGTGAAAATGTGTTTTGTAGTAGTCACAGACATGTAACAGAAGCTGATTTTTTTTTCAGCAAATTTCTACGTGTAGCGCATCGTTCGATAGATCTTTTAAAAACATTTTAAGGATTTTAAGATTTTTTTTTATTAAGTTTTAATTATTACAAATAATCGCTCCGCAAGTTGCATAAATTATGCCCCCCCCCCACCTCATATTTTGAACTGTGTGACCAACAAATATGAAAATGTACAAAGATAGAGCTTAATAAATACTTTAAATTAAAATTATTTTTGACATGATCGAAGATACCTAGTCTTTGAGTTATTGCCGACAAGCTGCATTAATATCTGGGACAACTCACATAACGTCATCTGATCCCAAACTAGGCAGAGCTTGTACTATGGCAACCAGACAACTGATAAACATACTTATATATTTCTAAATAGGTACTTACATATTATAGATATTACACCCAGACACAGAATAAACTATCGTGCTCATCACACAAAGTTTTATTCTGGGTGAGGATCGAACCCACGACCTCCGGATTTTTTCACACGTAGTGCATTTATTTGTAATAATAACTGCGGAACCCAACACTGCGCAAGGTCCGACATGCACTTGCCCAGTTATTTATAATGTTGTCAAGCTAGAATTTAATACATTTGTCGTATATTAGCTCAGTCGCTCATATTATCTGGTGAGGCTAATGGATCCAATATAAACCGATTACTTGACAGGTAAGTGTGAGTAAGCACCAACTAATTGTCACATAAGTGTCAGTTACTTATTTATTTAGTACAGCATCTATGTA
This sequence comes from Herminia tarsipennalis, assembly GCA_945859575.2. Taxonomy (NCBI): domain Eukaryota; kingdom Metazoa; phylum Arthropoda; class Insecta; order Lepidoptera; family Erebidae; genus Herminia; species Herminia tarsipennalis. Next base: position 11,866,674 of record OX243839.2, on the reverse strand, counting down.
TATGTTAGCTGAGTACCTACTTAATGAGTAAGTACTGCTCAGATACTATACAATCTAATGTCTCCATATTCACGCAAAATAAACGCGCTATAGCGGAGGACGATAGTGTGTGTACAAAACTATGATCGGTATTATGAAAATTCTATGACTTAGAAACACCTTTGAGTAGAAGATGTGTGGTATATTTTGCTCGTGCTGAGTCACTGTTGAGCAACAGCTTGAGTACTTATGGGTGTACTTACAGAATCTTATCTTATACCTTTAAACGCGCCATTCTTGTATATATATATATATATATATATATATATACAATGTATATATATGTATATATATATATATATATATATATATATACAATGTATATATATGTATATATATATATATATACAATGTATATATATGTATATATATATATATACAGGGTGTAACAAAAAGGTGTGGTCAAATTTCAGCAGCGAATAGGGTATGTTATCAGTATGGCACCTACCATGGTGTCATAGCTGGTTGCATTATTATTACATAGTTATAGCATATTCTTTTAGTCAAAATTTAGTAGTGAAGGGCGTATGGCATAAGAATTATACCTCCCCTGGTACGAAATTCGATTGGATTATTATGGCATACAACTTTTTAAGTCATACTTTTTTTAATTAATAACTTTTTCATTCATAAATAAACGAATGAAAAAATAATAAATATTTTTTTAGGGTGCTCTGATTTTGATAAAATTAGGTATGTGCACTCAGTATCATGATCACAGACCAACCCTTGAATATGACCACACCTTTCTGTTACACCCTGTATATACAATATATATATATATATATATATATATACAATGTATATATATGTATATATATATATATACAATATATATATATATATATATATATATATATATATATCTCTCAAGTTAGAAAAAAAATCTCAAGTTACAATTTGGATTAGACTCCAGATTGGACAGGCTTAAGCAGCCCGAAGCAATTCCTGTCAACATTATATAAACGTAGAACCTTAATTAGAAAAGTAACAAATAAGACAGCAAAAGATGTTTTTATTAATTATTAATAATTATGAAAGATGCAAAGTATCTGTATTTGATGATTAATTTAACTATTGAAAAATAAGGAATAATTAGGGGCAAAATGTTGAAGGGTTTTAAATTATATATCAATCAATTTATAGAATGTTATAAGCTACGGGTCCTAATCGCATAAATATTTTATTTGCATTTATCGAAACGTCGGGCAATAAACAAAGGTATTTAGCCTTAAAATAAAATAGTCGTATATTAGCTCAGTCGCTCATATTATCTGGTGAGGCTAATGGATCCAATATAAACCGATTACTTGACAGGTAAGTGAGAGTAAGCACCAACTAATTGTCACATAAGACTGAGCTACTATACGACAAATGTATTAAATTCTAGCTTGACAACATTATAAATAACTGAGCAAGTGCATGTCGGACCTTGCGCAGTGTTGGGTTCCGCAGTTATTGTTACAAATAAATGCACTACGTGTGAAAAAATCCGGAGGTCGTGGGTTCGATCCTCACCCAGGATAAAACTTTGTGTGATGAGCACGATAGTGTATTCTGTGTCTGGGTGTAATATCTATAATATGTAAGTACCTATTTAGAAATACATAAGTATGTTTATCAGTTGTCTGGTTGCCATAGTACAAGCTCTGCCTGGTTTGGGATCAGATGACGTTGTGTGAGTTGTCCCAGATATTATTATTATTCCTTACGCCCTTCTGTTGAAAAATGCAGCTTTTCGGCAATAACTCAAAGACTAGGTATATTCGATCATGTCGAAAATAATTTTAATTTAAAGTATTTATTAAGCGCTATCTTTGTACTTTTTTCATATTTGTTGGTCACACAGTTCAAAATATGAGGGGGGGGGGGCATAATTTATGCAACTTGCGGAGCGATTATTTCTAATAATTAAAGATTAAAAAAAAATCTTAAAAACCTTAAAATGTTTTTAAAAGATCTGTCGAACGATGCGCTACACGTAGAAATTTGCTGAAAAAAAATTAGCTTCTATTACATGTCTGCGGCTACTACAAAACACCTTTTCACTAAATTTCATAAATATTCATTGTGTAGTCTTTAAGTAAAATGCTTGTGACATAAAATTATAAGGGTTCCGTTCTTGCCATTTTGGCTACGGGATCCTTAAAATAATAGGTAATTGTAGGTATCTACCAAAAATTAAAAGCAGCGGTGCCTAATGGTTAAGGCATTGGACTCGCAATTGTGAGGTCGCGTGTTGGAATCCTACTTATTATACTACCGACGCGACGTGAACCCACTCTTAACACAAGCCATTGGGCTTAGTTGGAGGGGTTAACATGATTTCTAGTTATGTAGGACAATACTACATTGCTACATATCTTTTTTTTAAAAAAAACTTGTTATACACAAAGCGTAATATTTCTTAGTACTTGTACTGTTTGACATTTCAAGCTTATTATAAATTACACGGTATAATAAACATCTAAACGAGGTTATATTCTTAAATTTGAATAAAATATATTTTTGGTAGAACCAAGAAATTGTCTTTTGTAAAGTAGAATATCTGTGTTATGACTGTTTCAAGAAAGCGTTCACGTTTGATACTACAATGAAACCGAACAATAATAATGGTACAATTTGATATTAATTAGTAGTATACTTCATGTCTTAACATACATATACGGCTATGTTACTCGTGCCAAACAATACCATTCTTTTATACCCTTTAATTAGAGAATTTTCTTGGAGAAAATCTCAAGTTACAATTTGGATTAGACTCCAGATTGGACAGGCTTAAGCAGCCCGAAGCAATTCCTGTCAACATTATATAAACGTAGAAACTTAATTAGAAAAGTAACATATATAACAAGACAGCAAAAGATGTTTTTATTAATTATTAATAATTATGAAAGATGCAAAGTAAAAATAAGAAATAATTAGGGGCAAAATGTTAAAGGGTTTTAAATTATATATCAATCAATTTATAGAATGCTATAAGCTACGGGTCCTAATCGCGTAAATATTTTATTTGGATTTATCGAAACGTCGGGCAATAAACAAAGGTATTTAGCCTTAATAAACAAAGGTATTTAGCCTTAAAATAAAATATTTACGCGATTAAGACCCGTAGCTTATAAAAATCTATAATGTGTACAAATCGCGAAAGTTTACGAACACATCAATCAATATTCTTCTTTTCTTTATTATGGAAATAGATTCCCCTCAAACTCTTAGGACATAATTGTCCAGATTTTTTTACATAACGTCACGTAACGTAGTGGAGTAAAGAAATACCCTTTCTTCAGTCAGCTGGCGTTCCTTAGCGTTTGGAGCAGAGGCAGGTTCATTTTTTTATTTGAATGAACTAAATAAATCGTGAAACTGCTATCAAAAACTTAAAAAATAGTTTTCTAGCAGTATAAAAATTCAAGATAAGTTTAACGTTTGTCAGTCATGCAAAATTTTGTAACCTGGCGCGTCAGTCCTTTATTATGTATCCAGTCGGCGCGTGCTATCGAATGTATTAATTGTTTGCTTGATTTGCTAAATTTAGTTATATAAAATTGTTCGGTAAAGAATATTATCAGAATTACTCTGTCATAGATGCTGTCAGTTGACGATTAAAGTTCTGTACGCCAATCGCCAAGGAATCCAGCTGACCGACGCGACGGAAGGGAATTTCTTTAGTACTCCACTAATGTGACGTAATATAAAAAAACTGCCTTTATAAAATGCTTGCATTTTTTGGCGCCGTCCTCCGCCCTATAACAGACACATTATTTAAATAGCTTAATATTTTTGGTCAATTTGTATTGTACCGTACATTGGCTACCTACTGTTTTTTTTAAAGAAAAAATTGCAGTAACATTTTTAGTTAGAAAGCAACACGTGACATGTGTTATATTGTAGAAAAAGCCAAGCAAGAGCATGTCGGACCATTATCAGAGTAGGGTTCCGGAATCGTTGTCCTATGAAAATCCTATTAGAATAATTGCACTAGCAGAAACGCGTATGTTCATAGCACTTACGCCCTTTTGCTGATAAACGTAATTTTTCGGCGATAACTCAATGACGGTATATGTACAAAGTAATTTTGAATTTAAAGTAGGTACTTATTTAGTGCTTTATCTTTTTGATATTTTTCATATTTTTTGGTCACATGGTTCAAAAGATAAGCCCCCCCCCCCCTTATCTTTTGAGCATTAAACAACTTATGCAACTTTCGGAGGGATTATTTCCAAAAGTATTCACTTAGTTTAAAAAAGTTTGTTGGAAACCTTATAATAAAAGATCTGTCAAATGATGTGCCCAGGGTTTATGTTTGCTCAAAAAAAAAACAGATTCAGTTACATGTAACGAGTGCCACAACACACCATTTCACAAAATTTAATCAATATTCACCGTGTAGTCTTTGAGTAAAATGCCTGTGACATACGGACGGGCAGACAGACAAACGAACATGACGAAACTATAAGGGTTCCGTTTTTGCCATTTTGGCTACGAAACCCTAAAAAAGGTACACTCATATTGATAAACTTAAAAATCTCGTCGTATTCTATCGTATTTATCTATCTATTCATAATATTTCTAAATCGTGTAGATAATATTTTTTAAATGAGAAAGTAATATAATACTGGGTCGTTAGTAAAAAATATGAAACCCTCAATATTTTGTGTATTAAGCATCCATGGATAGGTCCATGGATGCTTAATACACAAAATATTTCTTTTCTATTTCTTAATTTTAATCGGTGCTTTTTTTCCACATAGAGAAAAATCCTTTAAGCCCTAACCGCTTCTTAGTTCACTAAAATATTTTACGTAAATACTGAATCCTATTACGAACCCAACCTTTTATGTTTATTTTTTTCGTAATATTTTTACAAATATATGTTATTTATCGTACTTAGTTGTCCTTAGGGGCTGTAAGATGAATGGAGCTTACTGGGCCTACTAGTTAAAACTTCTTGCTTGATATTATAATAGGCTAGACTAACTATTTTAACAACTGTCTGGAAATAACAATGAGTTTCTATTATTTCTACTTTCATAATGGTTACGCCTATTTTCTGGGACTTGTTTGTACTTTCCAATTTAGTTAAAACACCTCGCGGCAGAATTGTAGTTGGAACTACCTTCTTCTACTTATAATTAAAATGGTCTTTATATTTATGTATTATGTTGTATTGAAATGTTAAAATTAATGTTAAGTATTACGCTACGACAAGTTCTTAAACCACATAGGCTCACATTTATCTTCATTTGACCAATAGGTAACATGACTTTAAATGAAATGTTACACTGTAAGTTATTTCAATTTCGAATATTTTTTTGTCAATTAACGGGTGTTACATATTTTTTTTTTTTGTTTTTTTCCTGTGTCGCGGGGGACTTCACAAACATACAAGTCACGGAGACAAAGCACACCCAAACTCGGAACATAAGTTTGTGGATCACACAAAGTGGTGTCCCGTGTGGGAATCGAACCCGCAACCTCTTGTGTAACAGTTGGACACACTTCCACTGCGCCACAGAGGCAGTCGGGGCAATTGGGGCAAGTTTGTATTTTAAACTACAATTCCAACGAACAAGAACATCGTTAGTAAAGTCATCCATTTAATATTTTTCTAACTACCCTTTTGGGACTCCTTTCATGAAGCTACTCTACCGCATCGAGAAAATTTATCGAATAATGCTGCTTTCACATAAGAATACCACATAAAGAATAACATATATGACAGTGCAAACTTAGATACATATAAACTTAGATATACCTAACTAGCGAATGCTCGCGGCTCCGCCCGCGTCATAAAGACTGCTCTCTAAACATTATTGCTCAGGTCCAAAGGAATAAGTAACGTGATGATAACGCCTATAACTTAATCCGGACATAGATTTTTTTTTTCTTTTTTAAAAGACGACTCCCGCTGTAAGGTACAAGCCCTGTGTTGCGGGGCACTTTACAAACACACAAGTCACGAACACAAAGAACACCCAGACTCGGAACAACAATTTGTGGATCACACAAAGTGGTATCCCGTGTAGTAATCGAACCCACGACCTCTTGCGTAGCAGTCGGACACACTCCCACCGCGCCACAGAGGCAGTCAAATTGTATTATACCCCCAAAATTTTAATAGAACCTGTTCAATAGTTTTTACGTCAACCCCGAACAAACAGACAAACAGACACAAAAAAAATCTTTTTTTTTTGCTTTGGATTCAGAAACCCTTAATTAGTCGATCGAAGTTAGTTTTTTTTTTATATCTTCAATGTACAGACACAGCTACTTTACAATTTGTAATGCTACTAGTATTATGACATGCATGTTGGTCTAGTGATTAGTGATCCTGACTGCTTAGCCGGAGGTCGTGAGTTCGATCCCCACCGAGGATAAAACTTTTTATGATGAGCTCGATGGTTTATTCTATGTCTGGGTGTAATTAATTAATCTATAAACGTATGTATTTAGAAATATTTGAATATGTTTATCAGTTGTCTTGTTGCCGTAGCACAAGCTCTGCTAAGTTTGGGATCAGATGACGGTGTTTGAGTTGTCCCAAGATGTTATTATTATTATTATGTAATTATTTTTTTCCTAAGTAAGTTTTGTTTTATCATCAAACATTATACATATATTTTACTAGCTGTGCCCCGCGGTGTTACCCGCGTTTTAGGAGCCTATGTGTTAATCCAGGGTGTCAGCTAACTTCATACCAAATTTTATTAAAATCGCTCCAGCTGTTTATACGTGAAGATGTAACAAACGCACACAAACTTTCTTTTAACTTTATTTTATTAAGTGTGATTATGGGACTAAGTCAATTTTAGGCTCAAAAGTTTTGACCATGGCAGACACTGAACATTAAAAAAATGAACATTATTCTCAAACATCATACATTATTATTTCCATGTTACTTTCACGTAGTGTGCACAATCTAACTTTCTCTATTTCCGTGCATAAGTGCAGTGAGATTGTCTTCGACTTCCTTTGTTTTGCCGCAGAAAAGCCGATATTCTGGAACACTTTAGTTTTAGTGCCAAGGAACCGTGGGAAAACTTGACTGTGTCTTTACTTTTAATATAAAAATATATATAGTTCCTAGAAAGTCTCGACGCTATGTAATTTTGCAACAGCCGGAGTTTCCTGTGAGGTCTTTGTGGGTGTAAATATTGTCATCTTAGTAAAATGTAATATTAATTTACTTAGTTAACTGTTTTGGTTTACAAACTTGTAGAGATCTAAAAACCGAACACAGAGCATGTCGGCCATGCCATGCTCAGTGTCGGGTACATCACTTGAATAATTACACTAGCTGAAGAGCGTATGTTCATTGGACTTACGCTCTTTTATTGAGAAAAGCAGTTTTATGGCAATAACTCGATGACAATATTTCCGATCTTGTCCAAAATATTTTTAGTTTGAAGTATTTATTAAAAGCGCTTTTGTTTTTTGATTGTATTCAACTTTTCTAGCGATTATTTCCAACATTACTGACTTAATAGAAAAAGTTTATTGAAAACTTTAACATGTTCTTAAAATACCAGTTGAATGATGTGCCATACGTTGATGTTTGCTGAAAAATAAAACTTCTGTTACATGTATGGAGTTTCCTTCCCCCTGAAAATATTTATTTTTATTATTTAGCTATTAAACTAAAAAGCGGTTACTACAAAACACCTTCTCACCAAATCCGTCTGTCCGCAGCTTAGCTCAGAGACTGTTAGTGCTAGAAGGCTGTAATTTTGTGTGGATACACTACACATATTACTTACGCTAACAAAATGATATAATAAAACCTTGAAAAACATATTTTTTTGGGGTCTCTTCTCGCCTACCCGTTGTTGGGTCTTTTAAGAATGGGATTTTGGGATTTTGAAGAACATTTTAGATTTAGGGATCCGATAGCGAAATATTAAGCTATAAAGTTAAATTTTTGTTAGAGTCAAGCATATAAATTGGAATTAAAAGGAAAACTATCACAGCTAAGTAGGCTCTACAAGTTTACGAGTAACAGTTGGTCAAATACACAAATACAAGCTTTATTGAAAATGTTATTATTATTAAGTAGATATAACGTTGTAAGTATAAAAAAAAACCCACTTTTTAAGTGCACTTGCCTGGTTTTTAGGGTTCCGTAGCTAAAATGGCAAAACGGAACCTTTAGTGATAGAAGGCTGTAATTCTGCATGAATGCACATATTACGTACGCCGACAAAGTGAGAGAATAAAATCATAAAAAAGGTCTAAAAAACTGGCGATGTTAAATCAGCGGAATTGAAAAAAGAAACACCAAAATTTGTTGCTTTTTTGTTGCTTATTAATTGCTAGAAAATTATTTTTTTTTGCTTGAACCGATTGCAAGAAATCGGTAATAACGCTAACTTTTCATTAAGATAGCGTGGGAAACACTGGATGAGGACTGATCGATCAAGCGAATAGAGTTCAATTTGTTGCTAATTTGTTGCTGAAAGATGCTAAGAAGAAAAAAATAAAAATAGTTTTTTTTTCAATTATACCAAAATAAATAATGTCCACGCTAGCTTAAGTCTTGACTTTTCCGTGGGAAAACTAACTATATATAGTGAAAATTTGTTGCTGCTCATACTACAGCTTGTTTTAGCATAAAGAGTCAGCAACAAAATAAAAACCGGAAGTGAAGAGAAGTTGGAGATCGGTTTATAAACAAACCGGCCACGCTAGCTTAACTAACGATTTTCCCGTAAAAAAACTACTGTAAAATTTTTTTGCTGCTCATACTGCTGCATACCCAGTTACAAGTGTGCAAAACGTAAAATACTATAGTTTTATTTGTGTTAAGTGAATTTATTATTACACAATGGCTTCACAACAAATTAAAATAAAAACAGAGTTGGAAAAACGGTTGTACGACCATTATATCCAGGAAAAAGCTGAAAATGAGAATTTGCAGCAAATCGTACAAGACCTGAAGGGCCAAATTCAAAGTCTTCAAGGTCAAATACAAAGCCTCCAAGGAGAACTGCAATGTCTCAAGGAGCAAAACATTAAGGAATCCGATATAGGTAAAAAAATAAAAACTACTCAGAGTGCTCAAGATGAAAATGTTGAGTATTGCACGGACGAGGAGGACCTCGCCAAAGAAACGGAATGGATTAGGGTAAAAAGTAGGAAGAAAAGGAAGTTAAACACCACCCCCTCTCCGATACAAGCCGGTACAAGTGGCCAGCGGCAAATCATCTCTGACGAGACCCCAGCGGTCAAAAAGGTACCACCTCCTCCACCTATTATAGTAGACAACATAAAGAACTATCAAACGTTCTACGATATCCTAACAGAAAGCCAAACAGCTCAGTCCTTTACTGCTAAAATGATGAGTGGGGACAGTGTTAAGGTTAACACTAAAACCGAAGATGCCTATAGGGCAATCTCTAAACTTATAGCAGAGAGAAACTTTCACTGGCACTCCTATGAAGATAAACAGACTAGGCCGATAAGAGTTGTTGTGAAGAAACTACACTCTTCCTGTCAACCAGAAAGGATCAAAGATGATCTAATTTCACAGGGCTTTCAGCTAGATAATGTAATAAACAAGTTAAGCTGGAAAGATAAACAACCTCTCAACATGTTTATATTGTCATTTAAAAATAGCGAAAATGTCAATAAAATCTATGGCATACAACATATTTTAGGGTGTAAAGTCGAAATACACCCCCTCAAAAATTCCAAACTAATCCCTCAATGCAAAAGGTGTCAAGCATATGGACACACCCAAAAGTACTGCTCAAAAGAGCCAAGATGTGTAAAATGCACGGGTAAACACCTTACAGCTAACTGCACTAAGCCAACCGAAGAAAAACCTAAGTGTGTCCACTGCGGCCTACCCCACCCAGCCAATTACAGAGGGTGTGTAGTAGCTAAAGAGATGCAATCGCTTAAGAACAAGCCAAAACAAAAGTTCGTAACACCAACCTTGCAACAGCCTATTAACAAAGTCAACCTCGACAAACAAACCCCAAAATCAAGCTCACAGCAAATCCCACAAAATCCCCCTGAAAAAAAAAGCGTATCCTATGCATACGCGGCACAACAAGGTAAACAACCACCAAACCTTGAAGATAAAATAAACAAAATATTGAACTATATTTCCACCTTCGATAAAAGACTAGAAAAGCTCGAACAAGTTACTAAAATATCTGTCTCACGATCGCAAATATGAATCAAAACAGTCTCAAAATAATGACATGGAATGCCAATGGTCTGCTTCAACACCAACAAGAGTTGCAAGCAGTCCTAGATACTGAAAACATAGATGTGTGTCTAATTTCTGAGACACATTTTACTGTGCAATCGTTTATAAAATTTAGAGGATACAAAGTGTACAACTCGCTCCATCCTAACAATACTGCCAGAGGTGGTAGTGCTATTATAATTAAAGAAAATATATGCCACTACGAATATAGTAGATACGAAGAATCGGACATGCAAGTTATAGCGGTATCTATTAAAACAAAATCTTGTCACACCACTATTGCAGCTATTTATAGCCCTCCTAGGTATATGATAAGAAAAGAGCAATATACGCATATTTTTCAACTCCTTGGGCCAAAGTTTATATTAGGAGGCGACTTTAATGCGAAGCACACTCATTGGGGATCGAGATTGACTACGACAAAAGGCAGACAGTTATTAAGTACAGTTAAAGACATGGGGTGTGAAGTCATGAGCACAGGTAAACCAACATACTGGCCCACTGACAATAACAAACTACCCGATCTTATTGACTTCTTCGTATGTAAAAATATATCTACAAATTACTTATGCGTAGAAGAAGGCTATCACATGAATTCAGATCACTCATCGATAATATTAAAATTTAGTAATAAAATCTTACTTAGAGAGAGCCCATTGACTCTAGTCAATAGTCGGACAGATTTGAAAAGCTTTTGCCTGGATCTGAATAATTCTATAGATCTTAAAACTGCAATAAAAGACCAAACTCAACTTGACACAGAAGTTTACAACTTTGTGGCAAAAATTCAACAATGTGCGTGGAACAACACGCCACAATTAAGAAGAAAATTCAAGGGACACATCTATCCCAAAGAAATCATAGAATTACTATCTGAGAAAAGAAAACAAAGAAAAATTTGGCAACAAACCAGAGCACCACACGATAAAACTGTACTTAATAACTTAACTAAAAAACTTAAGAGAAAAATTCAATACTTTCAAGAGGAATCGTTAAATTCTAACCTACAGCTTCTAACTAGTGATCGTTCAACTGATTATTCTCTATGGAAAGTGACTAAGAGATTAAAAAGACCTATTACCCAAATTCCACCAATTAAAGACGGTAATGGAAAATGGGCTATAAGTAATGACCAAAAAGCTTCAAGATTTGCACAATATTTAGAGGAAACTTTCCAACCACACGTCGATAAAACAGAAATTCTTTTGAATATGCAAATGTTACATAGTCAGAGAATAAAGCTCGTGACTCCAAAGGAAGTTTACAGAGAAATACAACAAAACATAAGCTCAAAAAAATCTCCAGGCTATGACCTCATTACAGGAGAAATTCTAAAGTACCTCCCATGTAAAGCCATTGTAAAACTAACAAAGATCATTAATTCTGCCTTCATGCTAAAACATGTGCCTGAGCCATGGAAGATTGCAGAAGTTATTATGATTGCTAAACCTGGGAAACCTCAGCATGAAGCAACATCTTATAGACCAATCTCCTTGTTACCGGTGCTATCAAAATTATTTGAGAAATTGTTTTTAAAACGATTAAAACCAATAATCGACGAGAGAAACCTTATACCAAATCACCAGTTTGGATTTAGAGAAAAACACTCAACGATAGACCAGGTACATAGGATAACTAATATTATAGAAAAAGCCCTTGAAAGTAAAGAGGTATGTACTACTGTATTCTTAGATGTAGCGCAAGCTTTCGACAAAGTCTGGCATGATGGCCTAATTTATAAATTGAAGCGAACTTTGCCTAAAGATTTCGCAGACATCTTAGAATCTTACATTACAAACAGAGCATTTAGAGTAAGACAAGATGATGCTTACTCAGAGCTTAAAATGATAAAAGCCGGGGTGCCACAAGGTAGTGTGTTGGGCCCGATTTTGTACCTGTTATATACCTATGACATTCCTGAACTGAAAAATAACACTATTGCAACCTTTGCGGACGACACCGCTATTATGGCCACAGGGTCTAATTATAAGGAAGCAGTAGATAAAGTTCAAATAGCTTTAAATCACTTTCATGACTGGGCCCTAAAATGGAAAATAAAATTAAACGAGTCAAAATCCATACACATTGACTTCACCAACAAAAAGGGGGATTATCATCCAATATATGTAAATGGCTTACAAGTTCCATATGCAAATACAGCGAAATACCTAGGTATGACACTTGACGCTAAGCTTCGATGGAAAGCTCACGTAAAAAAGAAAAGACAAGAACTAGACATGCGTTATAAAACTATGTACTGGCTACTTGGAAGGAAGTCAAGTGTGTCTATACATAATAAAATTTTAATATATAAGCAGATTCTCATGCCAATATGGACGTACGGAATCCAACTCTGGGGCTGTACAAAACCCACTACCATAGCTATTATCCAGCGGTTTCAGAATAAAGTGCTAAGGGACATTGTCAATGCCCCCTGGTATATCAAAAATGAAAATCTTCATCGTGATCTCAACATAGATACAGTCCACCAAATTATCCATAAAAGTGCTGAAGCACATGAACATAGACTTCGTCACCACGTGAATGTCGAGGCATTCCTGTTGACCGACCACACGGATTTAGTGCGAAGACTAAAAAGAACTAAACCATTTGAGTTAGTGTAGTTATAGCGAACAAATAAAAGTGACAGTGCTTTAAATTTACACAAGAACAAAGTGTTTTCATGTTATCAGACTCTAAGAAAGTGCAACAGACATTATTCTTAGTTATAAAATTAGTGTAAACGTCTAAAATTAAGTTAGAGTAAAATTGCTTATTAGCCTTATAGGCTAGATCGTAATGAATTGTAAGGAACTGTGTTCTTTATACCCAAGAATAAATAATATACTGCTGCTAGTCTGAGTACAAAGGGTCAGCAACAAAATAAAAACCGGAAGTCAAAAGAAGATGGAGATCGGTTTATAAACAAACTGGCCACGCTAGCTTAACTAACGATTGTCCCGTAAAAAAACTATTGTAAAAATTTGTTGCTGCTCATACTGCAGCTAGTCTGAGTACAAAAGATCAGCAACAAAATAAAAATCCGGAAGTCAAAAGAAGATGGAGATCGGTTTATAAAAAAACCGGCCACGCTAGCTTAACTAACGATTTTCCCGTAAAAAAACTACTGTAAAATTTTTTTGCTGCTCATACTGCTGCTAGTCTGAGTACAAAGGGTCAGCAACAAAATAAAAACCGGAAGTCAAGAGAAGATGGAGATCGGTTTATAAACAAACTGGCCACGCTAGCTTAACTAACGATTGTCCCGTAAAAATCTATTATAAAAATTTGTTGCTGCTCATACTGCAGCTAGTCTGAGTACAAAAGGTCAGCAACAAAATAGAAATCCGGAAGTCAAAAGAAGATGGAGATCGGTTTATAAACAAACCGGCCACGCAAGCTTAACTAACGATTTTCCCGAAAAAAAACTACTGTTAAAATTGTATGCTGCTCATACTGCAGCTAGTCTGGGTCCATTTGTGGAGTACCTAAGCTTTAAAGTGCTATTTTTTGTTAGAGTCAAGTGTCCCCTCCTGCCAGTTAAACGGTTGATGTTGGGTACGTGACAAAATTCACGGTAGTAGTATATATAGTGACTATCACAGCTAAGTGGGCTTTACATGTTGACTTCTAAAGACACATTATTCGGATATGGGGGGGGGGGGAAGTACTGTGCGTGGGCCGACATGCCCGAGTTTTTAACTTTACTGTTAGGTTTCTCACCACTTAATAACATAATTTTTAGCTAAAGCATAATATAGCTAAATAAACACCCTGATGTCGTGATAATTTTAAATCCTTTACAGCGTCGCATCAAAATCTGAGAACAAAATAAAAACACAACTTACAGTGACTCGACACTCATTTTGAACGATGAGAGTTAAACTCAATTCTGGCAACAATTTTCGTAGTTGCAAAAGTTTTAAACTGCAAATGTTATTATTTCGCCATCCACGTCTACTAAAGAACTTCAAATTACACCTTTAAACTTTAAGAATACAATTCAACTTGAAAATACAGTTAAGCATGTTAGGGGACGTGCATACCAGTGGATGAACGCTTAAGGTCAGCTTAAACTTCGTTGTTCTGGCCAGTTATATAATAAGTGTAGATATTATTTAAATGTTATAAATTAAAAAAAAAAATTACAATCGTGTAAAATTATACTTATTTACATTAAGACAATTGTGTGTACCAATAACATTTTAATTATTAAACTCAAATATATTTATAATTTAATATTATGTGTATTAATTAAATAAAGTTAAAAAAATAAAATATAATAATTTCCATTTGAGAAAATATATTTGAGAATTTTGATAAACTTTCGTGATTTGTATACATTTTAAAATTATTTAAACTACGGGTCTTAATCGCGTGAATAATTTAAGGTAAAATACCTTGTTCATTGCCCGACGTTTCGACCGTATTGCAACGGCCGTGGTCACGTGTAGATGCTTCTACCCGTGACCACTATTTTTTATAAAGCCGCATAAATGTGTATCAAATTATATAATCAAATTAATTTTGCAGTAACCTTTTCTAACGTTCAGTAGATTCCAGTTCACAAATTGAAATATTTTGCTGGAACTTTAAAGCCAAGCTGGTACTGTGAACAAAAGCATATCGCATATTACGTAGTATTCTAACAGCGAAGTCACTGTGGTACTTATATTGTCTCTACCTTACGTAAAAATGCAGTACATTCTTTCGCTACGCGGCAAAAACACATAGTGCGCGCGTAGCAATAAATATACATATATAAAAAACTAGCTGTCCCGGCGAACTTCGTCTCGACTCTTTTTTTTTTGTAAATCGGGTTCAATTGTGAATCTAAACCATCCTCGAATCCCCTTGAACTCACACAAAAAAATTCATCAAAATCGGTCCAGCCGTCTAGGAGGAGGTCAGTGACATGCACACGCACACAAGAAATATATATATAAAGACTAGCTGACCCGCGCAACTTCGTCTGCGTAAATTTTCCCTTTTTTTTTACAACATTTTTCATTGCTGCTCCGCTCCTATTGGTCGTAGCGTGATGTTATAACCTATAGCCTTCCTCGATAAATGGGCTATCCAACAATAAAATATTTTTTCAGTGCATCCTAGTAGTTCCTGAGATTATCGCATTCAAACAAACAAACAGACTCTTAGGGGGATGAAAAATAGATGTTGTCCGATTCTCAGACCTACCCAATATGCACACAAAATTTCATCAAAATCGGTCAAGCCGTTTCGGAGGAGTATGGCAACGAAAACTGTGACACGAGAATTTTATATATTAGATGTAATAAGACAAAGTCTTGTCTATTTCTTATCAAGTGATAAGAAATAGACAAGACTGTAAGCTTAAAAATATTCACATTGTTTTTCAGCTTTAGCTTTAAAGTGTACCCTCGCCTTAAACCATTTTTTAACGGAAATGAATGGTGGCACGGATTTGGGAAGTTGGGAAAGTAATTATGAAGGTCCACGTTAATCTGGTTTAAATTTTCGGAATGTTAGTAATGAGATCGTATAATGAGTTCTGATGAGAAGAGTGGCTCAGTTTCCACCCATATTGATGTGTAATTGAATTTTAAATGTAAAACTTCCAGTAATTACAGTAATTTAAAACGTAATTTGTAGGGATGGTACCGAGTTTTACAACTTGTATTACGTTCATAGCTTATGATAGCCACATCGTATGCATATTTACAACTATATAGGCAATATTATATAATTATATGAATGCTTACTATATCGTTTTTATAGAAGTAGTAATAGTTTAGAGATTTTACTCAAATATAACGGCCGTGGTCACGGGTAGACTGTCAGACGGTCAGTCTACCCGTGACCACGCCGTTGCAATACGGTCGAAACGTTTGGCAATAAACAAACGTATTTAGCCTTAAAATAATAAAAATATTTATTTTATATCGATTAAGACACGTAGCTTATAAAATTCTATAATGTGTACAAATCGCAAAAGTTTACGAACATATATATTATAAATACTTTAAATATTTTCAGTTCATACTTAACCCTAAACATGATGAAATACTGGCGCCATACTTAGGTACTCGTAACATTTATATTGCGTACTCACATAAGTAAGTTACAAGTATATATTTAACATTACATAACAATATTTTACGAGTACTTTAGCACTGCAAATAAGCTATATCGATAGCATTTAATATATGTCGTGCGTAGTTATGATTGATTTTATTATACAAAGTAATACATCATCAATGTAAGTATTTGCTTGGATTATTGTGTACCCCTTACACTAGAAGTTTAATAGAAATCTTAATAAAAAAACAAGCGGAATAGTTACAGGAAATATCGTGGCCGTCTTTTGAAAATGACTTTGTGTGACTTGTTTGCTTGTAGAAAACTACCCCAGCCGAAAGTTTAGATTGCTTTATTTTTGTTACTTAAACTAATGTTTAGACCACTATGTGATATAGTACTCACAATTCCCCGTTTTTTAGTTTTTTTTCAAATTCGTGTATCTTTTGAGACAAATTATATAAGTCTTACAAAGGGATTAATGTGTCAGCTTCAATACAATTTCTATTAGAAAGTCACAAATGTAACTATGTTAATAAAAAGGCTTTAAATTTAAATGTCGGGCTTGATTGAATAATATTATCAGAACTGATTCTAAATCTACAAACTATTTCAATAGGCTTGAATCCTATGTCAAAACATGTAAAGCAATATCATTCGTGTAGTATTCCCTTTGAGAAAGCTGGACGTTGAAATCATTTACCTCCATTTCAGGTATAAACAATGTGCACGTTACCGTTCATTTACGTACGAATGTAATGTTGTGTTCCTATCTCGTAAGTGGATCTCTGCGTCCCGAGAGGGTAGACAGACACACACTTCCGAATGTCAGCCAGCAAGGGCCCTGCCTAATGACGTCACACGTGTACCCATGACGGCTTATTATCAAAATGCCGCTTGCGATGGTATTATGAGAAATGATACTCGCGGAAAATTTTCAAGTATCACATTTTTGTTATGAATTTTTGTTATATTACACATTAGGGTCTTTATGAAAATTTTAATATTGTGTTTTGATTTGCCATACCTATACGATGTTTTTTTTTTAAAGGTAACTATCTACTAGCTAGCAATGTGGGATTGAGTCCCACATTACTAGCAATCTTGTTAACCCCTCCAGCTAAGCTCAAAGGCTTGTGTTAGGAGTGGGTTTACGTCGCTAGTATATTGGGTAGGATTCGAACCCGCGACCTCATGATTGCGAGACCGATGCCTTAGCCATTAGGCTACCGCCGATTGTAGATTATAGAGTACGAAAAAACAGTTTGGATTAGACTGACATCTATACTAATATTATAAAGCTGAAGAGTGTGTTTCTTTGTTTAAACGCCGTCATCTGAGGAACTACTGATCCGAATTGAAACATTATTTTTACTGTTGGATAGCCCTTTTATCAAGGAAGACTATAAGCTATATAATATCACCCTACGGTTATTAGAAGCGGAGCAATAATGAGAAATGATGCATAAACGAGGAAAATTTACGCAGACGAAATGGCGCGGATCAGCTAGTTTGCCTGTTATGTGTCAGAACTTATAGCAAAAATCCTTAAATACATTTTTAATTACATTCAAATACTAGCTTCCATTATTAATTATAAACCGTACTTACCCCACAAGAATCTCAAAGAAGGAAAAATCAACGCAGAAAAACACTAAAACTTCTGATCACAACAAAAATCTGCGAAACTTTCCCCTCCTAAAACATTAACTAAACCCGAGATTCGTCTTTCAAACGAGCACCAATCAATCTCTATCCGTGTACAGTTGCTCGAAACTCGATTCTTTCTAAATAACAATGTAGTAGTTGCCGTGGGGAGTCATCAGTGTGATCGATCGAACACCTGCGCTGGTTAATTCGATATAGTTACCTAATTGGTGCCAATATCGCGAATATTAAATTATTCTGGTAAAGAGCTTTTGAAAGGGCGACAGGTCTACTTAGCGATTAATGTATTAAAGCTGCCTCGTAATTCAATTTGTGACACAAAGGCTGCTTCATGTCAGCTCATAGTAAATAACCTTACAGGTTACACAGGAGCTATTATGTTCCACCATGTATAGAGATTTGAGAATAATTTTAATAGAAGTTGAGATCATCTAGGTATACAAATAAAAAATGAGGTGTCTATGTGTGTATGTAATGATAAAATAACAGCTTTTTACTAAATCTATATAAAAGTATATACGGTAATTAAAACAAAAACACAGTTTTTTTTTTATCTGTCTGTTTGTTTGTTTTTCTGGCTGTTTTTTCCGGCTAATCTCCGAAACGGCTGACCTTCACGGTCAACCAGCTGACAAGAAAGTAAGCTACTTTTATCATCATTGTAACGTCTATAGGGTGTAGCAGCATAGGGTGGAGCAGCACTGCGATTTCACGAAGTTCTGCGAAGTCGCGGACAAAGCTGGTATTAAATGTATTTAGAAGGTGTAAGGGTGTTTGTAGGTTTAAGTGTTTATAAATGGTAACTTATCGTATAGAAAAACCGTTTTAGGGTTCCATAGCCAAAATGGCAAAAACGGAACCCTTATAGTTTCATCATGTTCGTCTGTCTGTCTGTCTGATTGCATGTCTGTCTGTCCGTGCGTATGTCATAGGCATTTTACTCAAAGACTACACAATGAATATTGATCAAATTTGGTGAAATGATGTCTTGTAGTAGCCGTTACTTAGTTTTATAGCTAAATAATGAAAATAATATTTGGGGGGGGGGGGGGGGGCACTCCATACATGTAAAATCTCTCCAATTTTTTTCAGCAAACATCAACGTGTTATCGTGCACATCATTCGACAGATCTTTTAAAAATATTTTAAGGTTTCTGATAAGTTTTTTTGATTATGTATCGCTCCGAAAGTTGCATAAATTGTGTCCCCTTTATCTTTTGAACCGTATGACCAAAAAATAAGCAAAAAATCACAACTACCTTTGTGATTTTTTTTTGCCACTGTCAGTTTTAATATGTGTAACTGTTTTTGAAAAGTGGCCCACTCGTGCTTAAGAGAAGCACGCAAAGATAGGCAAAGGAAGGACCGAAGTCTCTATAGTCCAATCCACAAGGAAAGTGTATTACTAAGACAAAATCACAAACTTCAATAACATTGTAGTAAACAATTTGATTAATTTAATTAAATACTTACCCACATAATACAATACATAACCTTTGTGTCTATTCATACCTAAAAAGCATTTCCCAACAATTTACCAAAGAACAATGGATGCTTATAAAAAGACGTTCAATACAATGATTTCCATTATTTCCATAGACAGATAGCGTTAATGGTCCCTTATTTAATTCGGAACCCGCTGTAATTACATCAAGTGCTATTAATTTCGAATGCCTCACGATCTTCAGGCTTTCAATATTAAAGGTATGCATACAATTCTCTATAAATGAACTAGACGTAAGGCTATGGGCATATACAACTTGTAACTGATAGGTGTGGTTAATTTTCCGCAAGGAACAAGTATACCTAAGTATTTCATGTCTTGAGGTGAAAAGTTCTCAATTACTTGTATTTTAGCTAACAAATTAACCAAAGATTATAAACACATACATTTTAGATTTTGGGTAAATTATGTACCTACTCAAAGTCACTCTAAGAGCATGTTCAGATTACGCGCCAATGATACGTGCGAGATGTTTTTTTTATTGCGTTCACATGACGCGAAATACGCGCGTAACGTAAGGGTTTGGGCCGGATTCAGGACAGTCAAAGAAAATTTAAGATAAAAACTTAATTTTCTGACATTATACTAGCAAAGTATTTGATGAGAATTATAATAATAATAATAATAACGTTTATTTTTTCTTTCACAAAGGTAGGTAAGTACAATTAAATTAAAGTAATAAATTTACAATCTTCGTTCCTTTGTGAGAGACTGGTGTCTGCTGTAGGTAAAACCTGTGTTACAGATCACCAGGCTCCCATCACATGGACTAAATATGTGATAGTAATACTTGTGTGTGTGTACTTAAGGTTTGCTTGATGTTTAATTTGTTTATTAATATTTTTAAATTATAGTTATATATAGATATTGTGTGTACGTTTGGATGTGTGCAAGGGTGTGTGTGATGTGTGTGTGTAAATGTGTGTGAAGGAGAGTGTAAAAGTGAATTTGTGTTTGATTATGTTTTCTTTTTGCTACGTGTATGAAAAAAGAAAAATATATAATATCTATGACAAAGAGACAAGCAGGTTCTCAGTGTCCTCATATGTCATGGTTTGTAGTCTTGATGTTAGTTTAAGTTTTAAGTTCAATTTGTTTAAATCGTATATAGATAGGATGAAATTGAGTTTGTTGTATAAATACGCACCTAAATAGCAGTAGAATCTCTGGGCAAGTTTAGTTCTGTATATTATATCATTCTGGAAGATTTTATGTTTACGTCGTTTTGTTACATTAATTAAAGGGTCATAGTTGGTTTGTGAATGTGCCTTAAGAACAATGCGAAGAATGAATAATTGTCTAACAGATAGGACATCGAATTTCTGATATACGTCTACTGTAGGGTGTAGAAAAGAAAGGGAAAGAGCCACCTTAAGGACCGCTCTTTGCGCTCGTTCCAGTTTAATTAAGATCGTCTTTGCCGCACCACCCCAGGAAGAGATACAGTACGTCAGTATAGACTGGCAAAGTGCAAGATAGGTCATTTTCAGTACTTTTTTGTCGGAGACATGACGAAGATATTTAAAAATGTATATTAATTTCCTAGTTCTAGATGCTAGTAAATCGATGTGGGCTTGAAAATTGAGATTTTTGTCGATCATGATTCCCAAATATTTTATTGAATTTACAATTTGGAGTTTTCTACAGGCACATCGGACAGGCAAAACATCGTAGTTGCAGCAGTGGTGTGCTACAATGGGAAAAGCATTTTCTAAATGTTGTATATTAGGTTTTTGATTGAAAGCTATGTATTTGGTTTTTTCGACATTCAGCGAAAGTAGGTTGGAATTAAGCCAATTAGTTACGCGGTTTATACCTTCCTGTGCATACATATAAGTGTCCTCCCAGGAATCACCATGGAAAACCAGAGCAGTATCGTCTGCAAAAGTGATAACCCTTCCATTTATTAAATCTAGCTGGCAGAGGTCATTAATAAAAACGAGAAATAAACTCGGGCCGAGGATACTTCCCTGCGCAACGCCAATGTCTATCGGAAGGTCGTCACTACGCACGCTGTCTATTTGTACACACTGTGTGCGGTTTGATAGAAAACTCGCAAAGAATTTTTTTGGTATCCCACGAATGCCTAGCGACTCCAGTTTGTCAAGTAGCAGTGGGAGAGAGACTGTGTCAAACGCCTTGGCTAAGTCTAAAAATATCGCAATAACTTTTTTCTTAACGTCTAGACTAGTGACGATGGTGTCTGTTAACTCGTGAACTGCGTCATCAGTAGATCTGTCCTTACGGAAACCGTATTGTGACTGAGATAGCAATTTTTTCTTTTCTAAGTAATTAATGAGCCTATTATTTGCCAGCTTTTCCAAGATCTTAGAAAAAGCGGGCAAAATTGAGATTGGTCGGTAGTTGCTAACACAGTCTCTCTCGCCACTTTTATGAATGGGGTGGATTAGGGCGCGTTTAAAAGCTTTGGGGAAGACACCCATAGAGAGTGCCAAGTTACAAATATGTGTAAAAGGTTCCAACAGGACGCTCCTATACCTTTTGATGAATTTATTTGAAATGCCATCTAGGCCAGTAGCGCAGTCGTTTTTAAGTTTACTGATAATCTGGTTAATTTCGTCGGTGTCAGTTGGGAAGAGGGCGAATGATTGCGATTGAGTCGGTGTGTGTGAGATGGTCAGGGACGTGGAAGGGTTAGAACTCTGGAATTTTTCGGATAAAAGCTTGCCGACATTAGCAAAGTACTGGTTTACTGAATTTACTGATTCTACTGGGTCTGTTTTAGTTATTAAATCTTTTGCTGGTGTTTTAGTTTTATTTGTGTGAGTAATATTTTTGATAACTTTCCAAAGCTTTTTTGGGTTATTTTTAGCATTATTAATTTCAATTTTTTCAAATTCTATTTTAGCGTTTTAAATCAGCGAATTACAAAAGTTACGGTATCGAGTGTAGGTTAATCGGTAGGTTTCGTTATTTGGGTATTTTTTTGTTTTTATATATAAATTGTCTCTATTTCTTATGCATCTTAGCATACCCTTTGTAATCCAAGGTTTGAGGATATGTTGTCGTATGGGAACAGTTTGTATTTTGGTGCAACTGTTTAATTTAGTGCTTATGGTGTTGATAAGATAATCCACAGCATCGTTCACATCTGTCATCAGGAGAATAGGGTCGAGGTCAATTTTAGTCAAGGCCAAATCAAGAGCATTATAGTCAACTCTCTTGATAGTTTTAATATTTTTTTGGCTATTAGACATCATATTTAGACTGAGTATGACGCTAAAGTGGTCAGTGATGGTAGTGCGTGCAACAAAGCACCTTGCAGGTAATTTGGTCTTAAGAATAGCATGGTCAAGACAAGTATGTTCACGAGTCGGGATAGTGTGGGCAGGTAGCATGCCATGAGTGGCCAGAAGATTTAGATAATTTTCAGCTCTACTATCCTTCGATGTAACCGTAATATCCAGGTTAATGTCTCCAGTTATTAAAATATTTTGGAAGGGTGCTAGTTGTTTTAGTATAGAATCTAATGAATTTAAAAAGTTGGACGTATTTTTAATTCCTGGACGGCGGTATATAGCAAGGATAACAGTAGTACTATTTATTTTAACCATTAAACAATTGGCGTCAGCAAGCATTGGTTCAGATATAGTGTAACTATGTGTGGATTTATAGTAAATTACAACACCCTCGTTTTGTGTCTTATTTTTTTTTGTACAGGCATGCTTAAAACCTTTTAATAGTGGTATGCGGTCATTTTTGTGTAGCCAACATTCGGACAGTATGATAAGATCCCAGTAGATGTTAGAGCTGTGTAATAAAGTTTGCAGATGGGGGATGTTACGATGAATGCTTCTAATATTCTGAACAATTAGGTTAAGGGACTTGTTCTTTGGGTAAAGCATGTTAGTGCATATATTTTCTATATCAGAAGTGGTACTACTGGCCACATTCATTGTATCTAAGTCATTGTTAATTTGGGAATTAGTCGGATCGAATGTGGTTGCCTTTTGTTTTTAACTTGGTATAAATTATGTGTTGTAAATTATCGGGAGTGCTATAATATGAAATGATATTGTAGTTGTCAATATATAATGTGTAATTTATGTATAATGATGATAAATATAGCTTATACTTTTTCTTAAGAGGTATATTAACTGGAGGTGGAATAATAGTATTTAAGCGTATTTTTATTTGATATATGAGTGATGCATTGCTTATGCGTGTTATTGGAGTATTTATTATGTGTATTATAGGGTTTGTGCGTGTTTTTAAATTATATATAGATTTTATAATGCTTATGTGTGTTTTTGAGAGGTATCGTGTGTATGGTATAATGTTTATGCATGGTTTTGTAAGATATAAGTATAGTGTGAAGCTTATGCGGGTGTTACTCTGTGTTGTGTTATTGTTTGTGTGCGTGAGTATTATAGTGATCTTATCATGTTGTGGTGTAAGTATGTTAAGGATACAACGTTCTAGTCATTTAATTGCGTCCAGGTTAGCAATGTCGTCTTCACAATCAATACGGATGGTCGGTTTTCCTTCCCTGAGACGTATAAAAACTTTGCCGAATGCGGTCCAGCAGCTGGCTGGGTGGTGAGCTTTCGTGAATTCGCGAGTTAAATAGTACAGACGTCGCGTATTGTTTGTAAGGTTTTCTGCCACATAAACCGGAACTGGATTTCCTGGTATTTTTAGATGACTAGTGTTAAACTTGGAGTCGTTGCCCTTAGTTTTATTAAAACCAATAACGCTTTTTATCAGGGTTTCTTTACGTAATGTCGTCGTGAATTCCACAATTACGGGGCCCGGTTCGTTTTTAGTTTTAATCCTGAAAATATCACGGATTTCAGTGTCTTGTATTGGTTGGTTTACTGCTTCGCCAAGGTTTAGGACATGGGTTTTTAGGTCCTGTTTTGTCTCTGGTTTGGCCAGTGGAATGTTACGTATTTCCATAGATGCCGATTTCTGGGTACGTTCTAATTGCTCGACCTTGGATTCCAATAACCTTATGCGATTTTTGTGTTGTGAATTTTCTTTTTCAGCAGTTTCAAGTTTTTGTAAGAGGTTGTCGTACATGCCGGAGAGAAATTCCAGTGATTTCTGGGACTCAATATTTTGTTTTTTTATGTCTACCATATCCTCTTTTAGTGATCTAAATTCAGCTTCTTGTTTCCTCTGGATGTCGCAGAGAAGATCTTTAAGTTCGGCGTTTGCGACGTCCCCATGTTTACGCTTTGGTCTTCTTGATACGTTACTAGATCCCTGTTCGAAATCGGATTGTAGTGCTTCCGAGGCGGTATCCGAGTCTTGAGATATTATAATATCATTCTTTGGAATAGATAATGCCGGTATTGTTGGTTTAGTTGAAGGCGGAGTTCGGTTGGTCGGCATTACTTTTGTAATGTTACAAAAAATGATTTAATAAAATAATTTGTCAGAAAAATAATACTTCAACCCAATCTTGGTAGTTAGTTCAGTAATATGTAAGTTCTAAAGTATTATTGGAATACAAAAAGAGATCGTCTTGACTGGGATTTGATCTTGAGACTCGTGGTACACAGATACAATATCAAACCTCCAGGCCACCGGAACACTTAGATAAAACCGCAAAATTGCGGTTCTATATCGTTGGGGTCGAGTAGATGTTTGATAACTCTTCTTGTTTATGTTGTCCTGGTACTTCGTCGCGTAGAAATTGTAACAAGTAAAAATAGGTTTATCTCTCTCACCCGTGGGTGGGGCTTCGCATGCGCAGGTAACACGACGGCGGCGGGTGGGGCTTTAGAGTAGAAACTCCTCACTGCTTATGCACTCCTATTATTTCTTCGTAATTTAGTGAATTAATTTTAGAATTTTTTATTTTTTTTTAAACTGCGTGAGTTTTGCACACGTCTGCTCGTTATCGAGGTCCGAGGGGGAGAGGAAATTGATAATATAGTAGGGCCAATATAATAGATCACATTTGACAGTTTATGAAAATTTTACAACGTAACTTTGTATTGTGGGCACACGATGTTATTATTTTCTTCAAAATTGGAACTAAACAATTTCTTAAAAAAAATTAAGTTACAATGTAATATATTTATTTTAATATAACGTTAAAAATATTTTTTTTTCGGCTAAGTGCTGATAAATATTTAGGGGTTGTGAATATTACTTTTCAATTTATTTAATGGATAATAATACATTGTTGAGTCCGTCCACTACTGAACGCAACAAGAATAGTGAGCGAGTAGTATGCCGGCTGTGTACCTACGCTCCTACGCGTACTACGCCTACGCGCGTATTTTCTCGCGCGTAATTCGCCTCATCTGAAGAGGTCTAAGGTCATTATTTGCTCAAGACAATTCATGTGTACATAATACCCTCTAAAGCTATTTAACCACATCTATCTGTTTCACGTTGTGTACTGTATCAACTTATTTTT
This sequence comes from Herminia tarsipennalis, assembly GCA_945859575.2. NCBI lineage: Eukaryota > Metazoa > Arthropoda > Insecta > Lepidoptera > Erebidae > Herminia > Herminia tarsipennalis. The sequence goes on along the minus strand of OX243839.2, from coordinate 11,840,796 downwards.
TTATTCTTCATTTTTAAGCTGACCCGGCAAACTTCGTATCACCTACAGTTGAATGTAATCCGAAGTCGAAATATTTTCGTACGGTATGTAATGTAATTATGTAGGCATTTTTTTTAGCCCTGCTTTTGGGTTTACCCCGTTTGGTTTAAACCTTCACCCTATACTCAAGCGACAAGAATAAAAAAAAACGGTTGAACCGTTTTCGAGCTTTAGCGAGACTTACGTACCTACAACAATTGATTTTTTCCAATATTATAAAGCTGAAGAAATTGTTTGTGTAAACTACTGGTTTGAATTTAAAAAATATGAAATAATATTTGCAAGCTATATCCTATATAACATCACGCTACGACCAACAGGACCAGAGTATCAATAAAAAATGTTGCAAAAACGGGGAAAATTGACGTATACGAAGTTGTGTGAATCAGCTAGTAGATGATAAAAGTCATAATACTTACACAGATGTATTAAATTTGCGCTTGGAAAATCAGTAAGTGAAATGTAACTGTCTGCCAAATGTACAAACTATTTCCCGTGCAGAAATAAAGTTGTGTGCCCAAAGTGAATGGAAGTGCAGGTGCCTGCCGTTTGGATGCGATGCTCTGAAGTGGTCTGCCTGAGTGGACTGTAATTAGGTTGCAGCTATCTGCCCTAACGAAATATTCATTGGTTAGTTTGAGTCAATATTTGAGTGAACGAAGTGATCTCTGAGATACATAATAACATTATTTCGATTCAACACTCTGACATTTCTACAGCTATAATATTTATAAGCTTTGATTCTAATGGTTTTCATCGAAATTAGTAATTGTTTGCTATAATTGTTAGTGTTGACATTATTATATGCTGGTAGCCCTATATCGTTCAAGCTATCGAATCAAATAAATATGGTTTTTATAATGTTATAAATGTCAGATTTTATTATATATCTTAGTGGTCGTATAATTCGAACTTGACTCTTACCCTTATCATTAAACCAAATTATCTCATAATATTTCGTATTGTTGAACTAAAAGGAACATTTCGCCTCTAGTGAATACTAAGTGCCTAATCTACTCTAGACAATAAAATTATTCAAAGACTCATTCAAAGCTTAAATGAACGTAATACTAAAATGGCCTTTGAAAGCCTTACGAATTACATTGGTATAAATTAGTTATACCTAATCCATTTATACGAACTAATATATTTTAATAGCGAATACACAGTAGTTCACTTGAAATACAAATGGTAGACGAAGAGTCACCGAACACACAGGCTGTAAATATATTTAGGAAAAATCTTCGCAACTGTTAAATTTAAAAGTTTAGAAAATTTTAATTACATTAGATATATGTTTTAACGGGCAAAAGAAACGAAAAAAAGTATTTCAAAGATGGTATTTTAATAGACATTTCTTTCTATTTCAATAATTGAATAGTGTTTCAAAGTGTTGAAATTTTTTGACAGAGCCTCATCTTTAGGTATTGTGTTGTTTGATGCGCTGAATGAATAATTGTTCATCAAATATCAAATCGAGTGTTCACAAACCGTATCCTAGTAATATAATGGCTGCTATTTAAAATTAATTGAATGTCCTGCAGCCCAAAATGTTCTGAAATTAAACAACCTTTCTTAACCTCAATCACGAGAATTATGTGAATGTTCGTCTGGAGAACCAAAATTTTCAAAGTTTAATCAACTTTGCTTGTAAGTGCTTATTCTTTTCTGGGTACGTTATTAATAAGTCAGGGCTGCGCTGTGTGCAGTACGTCTTTTTAGAAGGATTTTATGACACAATAAGGCAGAGTCTCCGTTTGTTTCAATGAAATTTCATTCTGAACCTGAAGCTTAAGTTTAACCTAGTTCATGCAATAGTTAATATAGACAACTATTACACCTACCTTACATTAGGGAGGTACTCTTGGAACTTTAAGATAAATTCCAATTATTCCTTTTTCATGAATAAATGTTTACTGCACATTTTTTTCTATGTTCTTTCTAAAGTTAAAAAACTCATTTTTCTTAGCTCAACCATGATCCAAAATAGCAAAACAGCAAAGTTTTGCATTTATGTGTGTTTTGAAATAGCCAAAATAAAGAAAATCTCAGTAGGAAAATAAGAAAAATTGTAGGTTTGCTTAAGTTGTAACTGAGGTATTAAAAAAAAAAAGAATAAATATGTAATTATCTTCAGCGTTAAAACCGCACTGAAAGTTTTTCCAGTAAAAAGTTGTACCACCCAGTTAGCTTTTAATTAACTTAGGCGAGACATTAGCGCAGAGGATGAAATTGTCGTTGGGGAGAATAGGAACTGTGTAAAATTTTAAATAGGTAAGTTTTTTGCATGGGACTAGTTATGTGCTACAAGGCTAAGCTGGGTCCATTTTCAAGATCTTTATTCCGTGTCTACAGCCAGACCTTGTGACCTTTAAAAATCTTTTGGCGGACATTCTTGAGCGCGCCTACCCATTTACCAATATGACAGAATTTTGACAGTTCGCACGGGCTTGCTGTGGATACGGAATAAAGATCGTGAACAAGGACCCTGAAGTTGTGTCAGTAGATAAATAATCTAGATGACTTATGTTGAGGTCTGTTGGTAGAGTAACATTTAGTATTATTGTTATGTTGAGCTTTTATTGTCCCACAAAGGCAAAGCCACCTTCATTTTTAGGGTTCGGAAGCCAAAGTGGCAAAAACAGAACCCTTATAGTTTCGTCATGTCCGTCCGTACGTCAAAGGCATTTTACTCAAAGACTACACAATGAATATTTATTAAAAGGTTTGGTGAAAAGGTGTCTTGTAGCCTTTAATTATAGAAATTTCGTTTGATAGCTAAATAATAAAAATAAATATTTTTAGGGGGCACTCCATACATGTAACAAAAGCTGAAAAATACAGTTTTTTGAGCAAACATCAACGTGTGGCATAATTCGACAGGTCTTTTAAAAACATTTTAATGTTCCTGACGAGGATAAAGGTGTATTAGAGCAAGTGGGATGAGTGTGTGTCGACGATTGTGTAGAGCTAATGTAATATTAACGAAGTATGAGTTTATGGTGTTGCAGGACTCAATGGGTGAGGGTGACAGAGTTAGTAGTTGAGTGGATGTATTTTTGGTAGTGGTAATATTAGTGGCATGTTTGATAGCTTCCCATAGTTTTTTTGGATTATTACTAGCTTTTTTAGATCCTCTGTATCATATGCCCTCTTTGCTTTCCTTAGGATACTAATACATTAGTTTCTGTATCGAGTGTAGGTAATTTTTAGTACTACATTTCCAGGCAACATTTTGACTTTTTTGTGTAGTGCATCCATGTTTCTTATTTCGGGCATTTTCAGCTGTATCGTCATTGAATTATTGCCACAAAACTGCGTTTCTCAACAAGTGCCATGAACATGTGCTCTTCTGCTGGTACAAATATTCAAATCGGATTTCTTCATACGGTAACGGCTCCGGAACCACACACTAAGCATGGTCCAACATTCTTTTGCCCGTTTTTTCAATTCAATTCATATTTATTCGTGGAACATAGGTTACAATTAGTTGTTAATATACAGTCAAATACAGTGTAGGTTTTGCTATGCCCTGCCATGCATCAGGCGTACACATTTATTATTTTGGTACATAACATCATTTATCAATTTGGACATAAAAATAGTAATAATAATATCTATAAGGTCAACAATTATAAGATTTTTTTTTTTTTTATTAAACAATAAAATGTCATAAATATTACCTAATACCAGCCATGTCACACATCTAAAACCATTTTTTCATTTAAGAACTCTAATACGGAATAATAAGTTTTATCTATTAAATGAAGTTTTAATGTTTTTTTAAATTTGTCATTTTTTTTTCTCTATTGATCTATTTCGAAGGAGGTCAACTCGTCTCGTCCTCACTCAGTGACAAGGTCTATCGTGTTCTTCGAGAATATTTTATAAAGTGAGCTTTTGAGCAAAGAATCGTGAATTAATCAAATAATCATGAATTCAAATACAGTTTCACATTGGAATGAAACTAAAAACTAAGAAATAGACAAAGCAACCACTTCTTTTCCAACTTTATTCAACGAAAACCAAAAAGTAAGTATTAAAACACGAAAGGGTATTAGGTTGCAAATTTATTCTGAACGATCTGAAATTTAAATGTGAGCTCATCAAAGTTTCCTTTCCAGGGAGTTACTTGTAATATGTGAGCGTGTGATTGCTTTCCATCTTAAAAAGAGCCCCCGGATACGAAGGGACGGGCTACGGGGGAAATTACCCTAATTGGTTATTACCTCTTATTAGCAAACTCGAATTTTATTCGACAGAACATTTTAAATTACTCGCTATAATATTGCTTCTGTTCGTCAATTAAACCAGGGTTAGAATATACATTTGTTACGTTACAATATGTTTTTTTTTATTTATTGATATAACAAGGATAGTTTTGGTGATTTCAATTCTTTTTGAGAATCTTTTTAAGATTTTGCTAATCTTACCTAGACCGAGATCGGGGTCGTTCGTCATTCGGGACCGGGACCGTGATCCCAAAAAGCGAATTGTTTTTTTTTATTTACAATGTGGTCCTATATGACAAATAAAAAAAAACAATTCGCACAAATAAAAACAACAAGTTCTCGGCTCGAAAAAGTACATTCGACACAAAAAATAATGGGTCATAAAAATAAAAGTAATTGAATTAATAAACAAAATATTTAATTCAAAGAATTAAAGGTAACCCCTATCACATATAAAAACAGTATTTGATAAAAATAGTATATAATATTATCAAAAATCAGCTACATGTCTATTAGAAATGAAAGTATTGTTTACATAATATGTAAACAATACTTTTCACTCGCTACTGAGTCAGGGTGATGATTATGGTATATTATACCATAATCATCATCCTGACTCAGTGGCGATCTATGATCGCGATATTTGCGAGGTTAAGCAACGTTACCACTGTTGGTCCATAGATGGGTGACCATTTTCGAACATTGTCAAACCCCTTCGTGCCTTGAAGAGCACCATAAGCCGTCGGCCCTGCGCTTAATCGCTCGTCTCATTGGACTATGATAATATAATGCACTTGTGTCTGCGTGTACACCTATCATGCACTATAATATCACCTGCGTAGTTGACTAGTGTCTAATGAGATTGATCGCCGTAACCGAAATCGGCTAGAATTTTGTTAAATATTTTTAAACAATCCTTCATTTCAGTTTCTATTAGGTTCCCTGATGCAGTTTTTGGAGAATGGGTGCAGTTGTCCTTAAATGAACAATATTGTTCCAGTCCATATTGGGCCTATTCTGCACATAGTCTTTTTTTTACACCTCCATAAATCTGACCCATCTTTATTAGTCCATAAATGTATATAACTTAAAAAAAGGAATAAGTGTAAATATTCATAATTTGTGTAAATATTAAAGATTGATTTACATCCATACTTGATTATAGTTAACACAAATAAATTAGCAACAGTGAATAAATTAATTATTAGGTAACCAAAGCAAAAACAAATTTAAAATATACAAAAACATTTTTTAAAGTTATATTCACTTTCACTTTCAATACAGTATTTATCTTATCTTCATATTTAGATATTATAAAGCTTTTAACTAATTATGTTTGTCATAATGTGTTACTTCAAAATATCATAAAACAATCGAATAAGAAACATTTTTTACATTCTTGTAGGTAGGTACTAACTGTTAAAACTTTTTAAATTAAAAATATATTTAGAAAATAAGATGTCAAATAGGTAATGCAATTAAATTTATATTTTTTAAATAAACCACTATCACGCTTAATGTTATGCTAAACACACCCTGTTCACACTATCTGTTCAAGACATAAAGCAAAAAACTGCATTCTTTTTAGATATTGTTGTTCGTAAAACTTGTTGACCTTGACAAAGGGGTGCAATTAGCCAAATAGTAGTTAACTTTGTAGAGAAGAGAGTTCATAATAGGGGTATGTGAGAGAGCCAGCACTACGAAGGTGAAAGTCATCTTAGCGCGTGGTACTCTTATGCTCTCACTAATAATTATGCGATAACTTTATTTTGAAACAGAAAGTTTTTCTGTAAAAATATAACTAATATTCCCCTTCAATATTTTTTATCGAAATATATTGCAAGCTAGCTTTTTGGACAAGTGTACTTTTAAAAAAAAAGTTATATATTTATGCGAAGTCACTTAAGACGAATCAAAATAAATAATTAAATTCAATTCGCTTTTTGGGACCGCGGTCCCAGTCCTGAATGAACAACCCAGGGCTTTATAGGTTTTACAATGCAAATTAAATTTAATTACAAGTCTTTAAATATAAATATCTAGGTTTTGCCAGCAGCATCTCCCGCGTGGATATTGGTTATAAAAATTATCCCAAGTCTTTCCCTGGACACAAACTACCTTTGCACCAAATTTCATCAAAATCAGTACAGTGGTTACTTTAACATTCAAAATATAAATTTGAATATGTAGACTTCTTATCCGACATGTCAATTGACCTTTAAAAATTTGCACCTATATTAGAGTCAATTTTTGCAAAAAAAGGTAAAGGTGACTTAATACTTGACTGGTTTATTAGTGTGGAAAAGCTCCATCTGGAACATTATATTAAAATCAAAGTTACAACTTCTAACTTTGCCCTGGTCTTGGTCTATAAGTACTACACCTAGCGCACAATCTTGAGGTGTTCTAAAAGCTTTCTTCGGAAGTTTTTATATGACGGAGTAACAATTTGTTGGAACATGTTGCCATCCAAACTTTTCCATTTATAATATTAGCAGTATTTTCAGTCTATGACGTAGAGTAACCTAAATATATCGCTGGCTTAATTAAGTTATACCTACATAGGTAGGCCGTATGTTAAGAATTTGGTTGTCGGTAAAATCCCGGCTTTGTATATTGAGGAGTAAATGTTACTCACGTAATGTATACGTCGCGAAGTTACATATTAATAAGGAAATTGTGTTTTAATACTGGCTAAAAGGTTTAGTTGAAGTATATAAATAGTTTTGCTTTTTAGTTACGTTATGTTATAATTCTACTAACTGTTGCCAGTGACATCGTTAGCGAGAAAAAAATAAATCTATCTCACGGGAACTGGTGCATTATTCCGGGATAATAAAAAGCATATAAATAAATAAATAATAAGTGATGAAAACTCTACTTATAGCCTATTTGCTATAATTTGTCTCTGTGCCAAATTTAATCAAAATCCGTTTAGCTATTTTGGCGTGATTGAATAACAAACATCCATCCATCCATGTATCTAAACTATTGCATTTATAATAATAGTATTTATGCCTATAGGGTTTAATAAACATGTCATTACTACTAAAACATAATTTATCTTCTGTCTGGTCATTTTAACCTTTAGTTTTTAGGTAGTTTTCTTTGATGAATCAACAATAAATTAATTAATTATCATAAGTACATTAAACTTGGTGCAATGAATGCTCGAGACTGCAAAATGCGCATTTTACGTCAATTTAAATTAATCTTTCCGATGAAAATCGAATGATTTCGTTAATCTGTATTGGCTGTGTTTCCAGGTATTAAAATGTCTGTATAAATGAAAATGTTTCGCTGCACACAATAGCAACGATATTGCTTTAGCTTCCATTATTCGTTAGAGCCTTTATTGTTCCCGTAAGGCCGCCTGTACACGGAATGCTATTTGCCCTGATACGGATGCAAAACAGGACAATGTATTTGGGAATATACATAATCCTTTAGTTTGTTCAAACTTTAGTTCTGAATATGAATTGGGATACTTAAAACTATTTTATTCGGGATGTGACGGCCAAGGAGGAAGGGAGCAATAATATTTCCCTATTGAGATATCTTTAGCAGAAGCGAAGGTTTATTTTTTTTCAGAGGTAACCCGATACAAATATATATCTTGCTGGACATGGTTCTTTGTACCCATAATACTAAGTAACTACAATCCAAAGGGAAACCGAAAATAATGGTGTTTTAAAGAGCCTCCGCCACTGATCGGTAAATATACGGTGGGCAAGAATGGCAGATAATGCGATATTATGTGCATCTACTGCAGGCTACAGTTTTTTAAGCCAAAGCAAAATAGCTGTTAATTAATTCATTCAAATAATTTTTTGAAACCGACAAAATGTTTCTGTCAATGTTAAGTTTCCGTTTAGCTGTATTTAAAAACGAATAAAATAAATAAGACACGGTTGGAGCTCTAATTGAGTTCTCTAAAGATAAATCTCGCAGTACACAGAAAGACAAGACGGCTAATAGCCTCTAAAAGTTTTCGTTTCACTCTCAAAAAGTCCAAATAGATTCTAAGCCTTTGAGAAGAAAACTTTAGTATTTCTGTTTATATTAAAAAGAACTTCGTCGTGGTGTCATAATAGAGTTATGTTCAAGATTCAATTGGTAAGTGAATTCTATGTCTGAGTACCATCTGAAGCAATGCACAATAGGGGACGTGCACGGAACTCTAAAGACGCAAACAATTATATTATCAAATCTTCCTACAGCTGAAGCTGAACGCTGTCTTAATAATGAGACAGGCGAGGTGCGTAAAATAAAATTAACAATGCAAATTTTCAACTTAATTTAACACTGATGAATTTCTTGAGACTTTTAATCAAACTTTTCATTTTACTGTTTTGGCTACAGTTGGGTGCTCCTTAAAGAATCTCTGTAATAATGATGCTAATAGAAAAGGTGCATTCAACTTTTGTGTTTGAAATTACTTAAATATAATTTGGCTCTATTTGAGTGCAGAAGAAAAAGCTTTGGAACGTTTGTTTAGATGGCTCCTAATTCATTAACAAAAATAAATCAAAAGTACAAAATTGTATAACGTTAATTACAGTTCCAGATCTCTTTTTCATAACGATTTATCTCGTTGCAAAGAACGCGAAGGACGTGAAAATATTCTTGCGACCGCCGCGAGGTAAACGCGTGCTTGCCGCGTACTTGACAGCGTTATCTGATAATACCATTTATACATAATCAATTAGGGAAGATGCAGGCGCGGGAGACAGTAGTGAGCAAGAGTATTATCAATATAAAAATATTTAAGTATCTTCCTTTTTCCCTTTCTGTGAAAGTCAGTTGATAGATCTGCTAACAATGTGCCATTTTAGTACAAAAACTTAAAGACCCAAGTTTTTGAGATATGCCCTTATTTTACTAATAGTGCGATATATTATTAAATCAAACTTTGCAATGAACTTATATCATCCTCTTTCTTATTATGACTTTCTCTATGTCTCGGGATTTTATAATGAACTGTTATTGGCCCATGTCATTCTAGTAATATGCCTTCATGTCTCTCTCACATAATATTTCTATGCAAAGATATTATCTTTTCGAAACGTCAGTTTATTAAAACGACAATTTTAAGACCATCAGAATTGTCATTTTAATAAAACTTTTGTTTATTCAAATAAACCATCTTAAAATCATCTTTCAAAGAGTTAATTTAAGTTGTTGACTTAAACGGTGAAAAGTTTTGTAATTTGTGGTAGGTACTTTATTCGAATATAATGGGTTTTTAGCGGAAATTAGACACCCTTTCAATTTCCCATCGAATACGTGCCGGAAGCATTCGTTTGTTACTTCTTTTTCTTTGAATTCAGTTCAGCTTTGTCGACAAAAGATTCTATTGTACTCATCAAATATACCTTGTCATATTACTTTTTTACTTTGTATTTGCATAAATCGCATAAATACCATTCTACGAGTAAAGTTAATGTTTTTTTCTAGGACTACGTACTATATTTGCGACCATTTCCGTAATCACAACGTTATATGACGTAAAAACTCAACGTTAAGTCAATTTTTAGAGTGCATTCGTCGAAATTCCTGACGTGCCTTAACGACCAGCATATTTCAATCTTGACAACAGCTAAAAGTGTGTCGTACTTTACCATGTCCATCTTCAAGCCTTCTAATTGGAGGACTGGACTGCCTCCGATGAATGATTCTAAACTTCTGAAGTACAAAGAAATTAAGACCTTATTCAGACGTCATTACACGTCAGTAACAGTATTTTAACTAATAAATAATGACTTTATTACTCACTAGCTTCCAACCGCGGCTTCGCCCACCTTAAGTTTGAACTGCCATTTCACCCCTTAAATGATTTGCTTTTGGCTTTGTAGTGGATGCCAATATCAAACAACTATCTGTTTACCAAATTTTAAACCAATCGATTCAGGAGTGTGAACTGTGACTGATATATCAATATTAGTCAATCACAGTTTCTTCTTATGCCTCTTAAATACACAAATAGCTGATTCTCGCAACTTCGTCCACGACACATGAGAGGGTTAGACAGTGTGGCCACCTACAATACAATCTTAAAGGAGCTGAAACTTTCTTTGTATTCTCCACGAACCATTTGAGAACAATTAAACAAAACTTAATAGTTTTTAAAACTTTGCTGTGATAATTTAAAATCACGCGGACAAAACTAAGAGTAACATATTTCTACCTAGTCCGGCCATAAGTTCTGTTACAAATGAAAGTGCAATTTTTTTTAATGAAGTAATGTAATATTACTAAAACTTATATGTACATATTTATTTAAGTCTCAGCAAAAAATAAAAACAATATTCTTGGCCTTTAATCTGACTGGCCACGAATCTATGGATTTACACTGGTTCCATGGGAAATTCGCCACTGCTTGCTCCAGAGATATTTTAAAAGACTCAATGTCGCCGTATCGTTTAGAATAAGCTGTGTCCTCTAAAACTGACCATAATGTGTAGTCTAAAGGGTTGAGGTCTGGGCTAGATGAGGGCCAGTCTTCAGCTCTTATAAAGTCGTTTTCAAACCAGGCTTGGGTAGTTCGTGCCTTGTGACCAGATGCAGAGTCCTGCTGGAAAGTCCACGGTACATTTTTAAAAAGTGTATTGCTCAGAGGTTTAAGAACACGATCCAATACTGTCTCTTGATACACTTTGGCTGAAGTTTTCACTCCTTTTTCACAAGAATGTAGCTTTGTGACGCTTTGATAAGACACACCCCATCAAACCATCATTGACACAGGATGATGACCACGTTGTACCTTTCCGACCACTTGAGCAGCTTCAAAAGAAAAACAAAGAAAAGTATAACAAAGGCAATTTTCGGGTACCCCACGCTATAATCGGTAAGAGTGAACCAGGAATAATAGAGGAACGCTGGGTGGCTACGATATGATACTGTTGCCTTTTAAAAAATAAAGTGTTGGCATATAATAATATTATTTAGGTATTTACGTGGCGTACTTTGTATAAAATATATATTTTATTTTATTTTAAATTAAATAAAAACCCACTTATTTATTTAAAAAGTATTATTATCCTATACCATACCGCAAAAATCATTTAAAAAAACAGTATGCTGAACACAATTGACTGCCTCTGTGGCGCGGTGGGAGTGTATCCGACTGCTACGCAAGAGGTCGTGGGTTCGATCCCCACCCATAATAAAACTTTGTGTGATGAGCACGATGGTTTATTCTGTGTCTGGATGTTATTTATCTATAATATGTATGTATTTAGAAATATATAAGTATATTTATCAGTTGTCTGGTTTCCATAGTACAAGCTCTGCTTAGTTTGGGATCAGATAGCATTGTGTGAGTTGTCAGATATGATTATGATGATTAACACAACTGTTCCATAGGGAGCATGCCGTGCGGCTTGCCTCACAGAGCTACCGGCCGGTCTTGGTACCGTGCCCACATAACTGCCCAACTCGTACATTACTCCGTAAAGACCTATTCAACTCTAAGCGGTAATCACTACCGCCTGCGGTAGAAAAAACCGAGTAAGTAGGTATGCGGTAATACTTCTAACCTACTGACTATTTCGCTCTAGCGGTGGAACTTCATTAGATACCACGCGGGTTTCGCTGAATATTTGGGTATTCAGCGAAACCCGCGTGGTATTACTTCTACCCACAGCAGCAGCTAATACCGCTCATGCCTTTTAAATACTTGCCAATCGAATAAAGTTAATCAATATTTCAAAACTAAGATATCTCCTTAAAAAATCATTAAAATCAAATGAAGTAAGAGCGGTTTTGTTTAAAATGAATATTTGTGATGTATACCTATTTATTTCGATAAGTGTTATAATAAAAAAAGAAAAAGAAAAGCAACATATTTCATTGCTGCTCCGCTATTAACAGGCTATCCAACAAAAATATTTTTTCAATTCAAACCTGTTAATAATATTTTTTTAGTAGTGTTGTTCCTGAGATTATAGTGTTCAAATAAACAAACAAACTCTTCAGCTTCAAAATCAGCCCCTAAGAGGGTAAAACAGGGGTGGCAAATTTGTATGAAACTCCGTCAGTAATGAAATTAGATGTATGAAATTTAAAAATTAAGGAAAACCTGTTTGTGCGTTTTTTGAAAATCAACCCTTAAGGGGGTAAATCGGGGTTGGAAGTTTGGAGATGTGGATATTTCACCGATCTAACTTTGTTACGCCACGTGTTTCACTGAAACGCGTGATTATACATTTTAAATCCAAAAGCCAAATACGAAATGTCACAGATGTCACAGATCAATTATTATTGGTGGCAGATATATGTTAAATTTGTTGGATACCCAGAATCTTCTTCAAGTGTTTTTTGATGGAGTTAATATCCCGTTTACAAAAAGTGTAAAAAATCTTGGTGTCTTTATAGACTCAAATCTTTCATGAGATGTCCACATTACGGAATTAAGTAGGAAATTATTTTCCTCATTTCAATCTCTCAAACGTCTTCAGAAGTTTTTACCGTTCCAAACTAAAGTTACTCTTGCTCAATCTCTTCTACTTCCACACATAGACTATGCCAATGTTTGTTTTCTGGAGGCTAGGGAGGAACTTGTTGACAAACTCGAACGTCTGCAGAATTTGTGTATCCAGTTTATTTTCGGATTACGTAAATACGACCATGTCTCCGAATCTCGGAAAAATCTAAAGTGGCTACCGATTCGGCAGCGTCGTAACTCACACATTCTTTCTCTTCTCTATACTATTCTTCACAATCCTAATTCTCCTTCCTATCTACGTGAGCGCTTCAATTTTCTTGTTCCCAGGGGCAAACCCTGTCGTTCCGCCTCCTCTCTTCTATTGAGTACTCCCGCTCACAGCTCCAGCTGTTACGATAGCTCTTTCACCATAAAAGCGGTGAGGCTTTGGAATTCTCTTCCTCACTCTTTACGTGACAGCCTCTCTCTTAACATTTTTAAAAAAAGGACAAAATAATATTTTTACTCTATCTAATTAACTATGTATTATAATATTTTATTTATGTAATATTAGTCCGGGGTTACCCGTGAAATCCGGAGCAGACAAGGAAACCAATATATCCGATGAAAAACAAGACCAATGGACCGATGTCGCTTACCGCAAAAGGCAAAGGACTAGCCCTGACAACGTCCAAAGAGCTCAAAAACAGAGTAAACTTAACTACTGGCTTGCAGCAGCTACTCCAACCTCTGACAAAAATGTTACAAGAAGTAGCAAGGGAAGGCTACGAAATCAAAATCCTTCCTGGCGAGCGTGTAAAAATACAACCAAAAACAGCTGAAGTGTATGGTGTTATTTACAAAGAACTTAGAAAAAGAAACACAGAATTCTTCACATACCTACCCAAACAAGAACTTAGTTTCAGAGTAGTGCTAAAAAATATGCACCCAACAACAGATCCAGATTTACTGACATCCGCACTAGAAGAACTGCAGCACAAAGTCACAAACATTTGGAACATTAAGAACAGCCGAACGAAAAAACCGCTGCCTATGTTTTATATCATATATTTATATTTTATTTGCAAAATAAAAAAAAATAAAATAAAATAAATATCAACTTGCAGCAAAAGCCGAATAACAAGGATATTTACAATATTAAATCCCTTTTACACTGCCGAGTAGCATTTGAAGCACCGAAACCGAAACGAGTCATCCCGCAGTGTTCCAACTGCCAACAATACGGCCACCCGCAAAAATTTTGCCACAGGCAGCCGCATTGTGTTAAATGTGCACAACAACAGCAACAACAACCTCTAAGTGCCCCAGAAAAGAAAGGTCCGATAAGGTAAAGTGCATCCTTTGTGAAGGCAACCATCCTGCTAATTATAAAGGCTGTATTGTGTACAAGGAACTTCAAAAGGTCGCATACCCTACGGACCTACCCAAGAACCCACATAGAATTACAAGGAAACCAAAAGATCCTCAAGAAAGCAAGACCATTAATGTCGAAAACTTGACATATGCGTCGGTTACTAATAAACCTCAAAACGACAATACTCCTATAATAAACAATGTTTCTAAAACTGAGGCCATTCTTACAACTCTAAATGAGACCATGAATGAACCAGATGTTAATAGTAACAAAAATGCTAACGGAACTCATGTCAAAACTGCCTTTTCATTCTCTTCAATAAATATTTGTATATGGAATGCTAATGGCTTCTCCAAACACTCAAATGAGTTAAACTTTTTCTTAAAAACCTACGACCTTGACATCATGCTTGTATTACAAACTCACTTTACAAGTATGAGCTTCTTCAAACTGCCAGGCTACACCCTGTATCATACCATGCACCCTCGTGACAAGGCGCATGGGGGCTCTGCGATACTTATCAGAAGCAACATTCACCACTACCACCCTGGAAATTACTGCAAGGAACATATTCAAGCCACTAATGTAGTAGTAAAAGACTGGTTTGGAGACTTCACCGTCTCCGCCTTGTACTGTCCTCCTAGACATAACATAAAAGAACCAGACTTCAGCAAATACTTTGCAACACTGGGTAACCACTTCATAGCTGGGGGTGACTACAACGCCAAGCATACTTACTGGGGGTCCAGGCTTACTTTAACAAGAGGTCGAGAGCTCTTTAAATGCATCCACAACAACAACAACCTAGGCGTAATCTCCACAGGACTACCAACATACTGGCCTACAGACAAAGGAAGAATTCCTGACTGCATAGATTTCTGTGTTACCAAAGGAATACCAAGAAGTAACGTAAACTGCAGAAGCTGCTACGACCTGTCTTCTGATCACTCTCCAGTCCTACTGGAATTTAACACCAGGATCGTAGAAAGAGATAAAAAGTGCACTTTACACAGTAATAACACTGACTGGTACAAATTTAAAGACCTCACTAACTCAGCGCTTAGCACGTCGATTCGCCCGAAGTCTGAAACTGACATTATCGAGGCAGTTGAATATTTCAACACCACTGTCCAAACGGCTTCCTGGACCTCTACTCCAGATTCCAACAAATATAAGGTTAACTACTATATAGCCAAAAATATTCGAGACAAGATAGCCCAAAAAAGAAGGATCCGTAAACTATGGCAAATTACGAGGTGCTCAAAACTGAAAACGTGTCTAAATAGCGCCACCAGAGAATTAAAGCGTATCCTCGAAAATGACCGCAACGACAGTTTCCAATCTCACTTAAGGACACTAGATGCCAAATCTTCTTCCGATTATTCTCTGTGGAAAGCTATTAAGAAGATCAAACATCCGACAACAATTTTATCGCCGCTGAGGAAAACGGACAACAGCTGGGCTCGGAGCGCTATTGAAAAAGCTAAAACATTCTCAGAGCTCCTCGAAAAAGTTTTTAAACCTCATAATTACGAAGGACCAATACTTCACCAAGAGGAAGTACTGGAATTTTATGCAGAGAGACGCTGACAGCCCAAGAAACGATCCACCCCTTAAATTTACAAAACACGAAGTCCATAAAGTTATAAGAAAGTCGAACCCAATAAAAGCTCCAGGGTACGATCTAATAACAAACCGACTGCTGCAGGAATTGCCAGACTTAGGAATAGTTTTTCTTACGTCACTCTTCAATGCCATAAACCGCCTAAGATTCTTCCCTCCTCAATGGAAGGTAGCCCAGATCATGATGATACCTAAGCCAGATAAATCGCCTGAAGATCCCAAGTCCTACAGACCAATTAGCTTGCTGCCTGTAGCATCAAAAACATACAAAAAGCTACTGCTGTCCCGAATGATGCCAACCATCATTGGAAAAAGTATAATTCCTGACCACCAATTTGGTTTTCGGTGTAAGCACTCAACGGTAGACCAGGTGCATAATAATAAGCCCTTTTATTTCGAACAATTCACAGTTTTAACATTTCTTATCTTATAATATATCTCGCAGTTCGATGTGCCTCCTGGCATAGGCCTCCTCCAGCTCTCTCCACTGGCTTCGATCTTCTGCAACTCTGGTCCAGTAAGGTCCTAGGGTTAGGCGGATATCGTCACTCCATCTTGTTTTCGGACGCCCCTTTTTTCTGGAGTCCCCTCTTGGGTACCAAAGGGATACTTGTTTACTCCATTTATTTATTGGGCAACGTAGCATGTGTCCTGTCCATCTCCATTTTAGATGGTCTATGCAAGTTGTTATATCTGTTATTTTTGTCTTCCTTCTTATTTCTAGATTTCGTATTTTATCTATAAGCCTGATTCCCAACATACTTCTTTCCATTGCTCTTTCTGTTTTAGCAAGCTTTTCTCTATGTTTGTCTGTTAATGTCCATGTCTCGCAGCCGTATGTCATGCAGGGGAGAACACAAGTGTTAAAGGTCTTTCTCTTGATATGCATGCCTAGATCTTTATTTTTCAATACTTCTTTAAGGTACCAGTATTTTTTCCATCCACAGGCTATTCTTTTGTTTATTTCCTTGGACATGGAATCTTCAGGGGATATAATTTGACCAAGGTATACATATTCATTCACATATTCGATCTTGGTTCCGTATACCTCTATGTTGCTTTCTATAGAGTTGGTCATTAGTTTTGTTTTGTCTGTATTAATTTTAAACCTACTTCTCTGCTTTTTTCTGCTAGTTCTTTTACCATATGCTCTAGTTTGTTGGGGTCTTCTTCTAGCAGGACAATGTCATCTGCAAATCTCAAATGGTTTAGGCGGCTTCCATTGATTATAATGCCGTAAGTATCCCAGTCCAGTCTTCTAAATGTATGTTCCAGCACCGCATTGAATAGCTTAGGAGATAAAGGGTCTCCTTGTCTCACGCCTCTGTTTATTGGGAAGGAGTCTCCTTTTGATTCTAATTTAATGCTGCTTTTGCTTTCTTTGTAGATAGACTTGATTAGTTCGATATAGACCAGGTGCATAGACTTATAAATATAATAACTAGGTCTTACGAAGACAAAACATACTGCGCAAGTGCATTCCTTGATATTTCTCAAGCATTTGACCGCGTCTGGCACGAAGGACTAGTCTATGAAATCAGGACCGCATTTCCCGAGAATATGTCTAACCTATTAGTTATATTTCGGGACTTAATCGCCTGAATTATTTAAAGGTACAAACCTTTTTATTTACCCGACGTTTTGGAGGGTGAACTTGCACACGTTCGGGAGGTACTAAGAAGCAACGGATACAAGCATAACCTTCAACGTCCAAAGAGCAGAAAACCAGAGGTAAATGCCGACAGAGTGCCAGCTTTCATGCCATACATCAAAGGAGTTACGGACAAAATTGGAACAGTATTGAAGAGTTACTCCATTAAGACTGTATATAGTCCGCACTCCAAGGTTTCGAAGCTTTTACGAACGGCAAAGGATGTTATTCCGCTCCAAACACCTGGCGTGTACAAGGTGGATTGCAGTTGCGGTAGTTCCTATATCGGACAGACCAAAAGGACAATCGCAGACAGGGTCAAGGAACATATCGCTGCTGTAAAAAACCGTCAATTTTACAAGTCTGCTATCGCTGAGCATTTGTTGGAATCAGGACCAAATCACTGGATAGAATTGCATAGGCCACAGGTACTTTCCACCGATCGCCACTATTATTCCAGGATAGTACGCGAGGCGGTTGAGATCAAGAAGTATAAGAACTTCAACCGAGAAGATGGATACCGGCTCTCACCATCTTGGAACCCTGTTATCAGCAAATGTAATCGTATCCGTAAAGACACCGCGCCTCAGTGTAAAGACGTTGTAAGTGTAGTGTGTAGAAGTACCGACAGTACAAATTATCAAAATTATCAAGACCAGGCGAGGGTAGTTGAAAAACCCCGCGCCTCACGGAGACATCGCTAAGCTGCCATCAGTCGACCCGTGACCACGATCGGTGCAATTCGATCGAAACGTCGGGTAAATAAAAAGGTTTGTACCTTTAAATAATTCACGCGATTAAGTCCCGAAATATAACTAATATGTATAAAAATCGCGAAAGTTTAAAAACAATAATGTCTAACCTAATTGAATCCTTTGTTACAAAACGCCACTTCTTTGTCAAGTGTGAAGATGAATGCTCTGGTCTATACCCGATCAATGCTGGGGTCCCACAGGGCAGTGTACTTGGACCGATGTTATACTTAATATATACCTCAGATCTTCCAACCTCTGATACTATAACACTGCGGTTTTGGCAACACATGAAAATCCAGCAACAGCATCTGCTATTCTACAAAAAGGACTTGACGACATATTACTATGGTTGAGAAAATGGAGGATCAAGGCAAATGAATCAAAATCCGTAAGCGTTACGTTTACTTTAAGGCGAGGCTCATGCCCTTCAGTCAAAATTAATAACGTCATCGTCCCAGAAGCAGACCATGTGAGATACCTGGGTTTGTATCTCGACAAAAGGCTCACATGGCAAAAGCATATTTTTACCAAACGAAAACAATTAGGACTAAAGTTAAGTAAACTCTACTGGCTGATTGGTCGCAAATCGCAACTCTCACACGAGAACAAGGTTCTACTGTATAAAGCTACACTGAAACCCATATGGACATACGGAATTCAACTCTGGGGACCAGCCTCTCACTCAAATATAGAGATCATACAAAGATTTCAAAATAAAATCCTACGCATTGTAACTAATGCTCCATGGTATGTTCCCAATGATCTACTCCACCACGATCTGAAGGTTTCTACTGTGAAGCAAGAAATTGCCAATCTCACAAAATCATACAGAGACAGGATCCAAAAACATCCAAACATTCTAGCAAAAACGCTAATGGACGATGGTTACGAAAGACGCAGACTTAAACGCAGAATACCCCAGGATCAACTGAGTGCCATAACAGCTAACTAAACCTAGTTCGCGCATGTCAATTATATCGCAACAGCCAGACATACTTTTCATTGTCCCTGGACAGGAGACATATCGAAGTAATAGAAAAAAAAAAAAAAAAAATGTAATATTAGTATGTAAGTGTATGTATTATCTGGTATGTATATATATAATAAATGTATTTATTTAGGTATATTATATGATTTTGAATTAACATACGTTTATGTATGTAAGTATGTACTTACTGTTTATTTATTTAAATGGTTTAATTTCTATTTTTCTTTTAATGTTACACTTCCGACTACTTTTATAAATATATCTTTCTACTCTAGAGCTCAAAGGTTTGCTGGTAGAAAACTCAATTTTGAGTTAAGCTCGCCTTTGTAAATAATTACTTTTATTTTGTACTTATTGTCTGTATATTTTTTTCTATGTGTACAATAAAGAATTTTTTAAATTTTTAATTTCCAAACACAAGAAGTTTTACGCAATCTTGGGGTAGAGTTTCACAAAATTTGCAATTTCATTTTTGTCCAGATTTTCTAAAAACTCTGAAACGCGTGTTTCTTTATTTTAAAGCAAAAAGCCAAATTTAACAGATCCAACTTCAAAACTCACAGTTCAGTTTCATACAAACTTGCCACCCCTTATTTTACTCCCTACGGTATTTTACAAAAAACGCTAAAATACGTTTTTTTTTTTTTTTAACTAAACCTCTAAGTGCGAAATTTCACAGACCTAACTTTAAAACCGACGGAGTTTCACACATATATTTGCAGCCCCTAGTTTAGTCCATTACCGCCTTATTACAAAGAGCAGACCAAATAGAGGCTCAAACCATGACTTTCAAGTCCAGGATATTACAAAGCATAAATAATCCGTGGATTAGTTGATACCATGTTGATACCAAAGGATCTAGCCACAGATTATAAACTGATTAGTTCATTCATTTTTCATATCATTAAAAAATAACGTTCCGTTTTTTACCAATATAAATTTGAAAGTAGTTTTCATTGAGAATAAAATATTTTGACGTTCTACGTAGCTAAATTATTCGTCAGCACTACGTTATTTTCAAAATTTAAGCCTGCAATAAAAGCCCTCGGCCTACAATTTACGAATATTAAAATTGATTCTTGTCAGGATCGGAACGTTATATACAGGGTGTATTTTTGAAACGGGTCAGTAAGGGCAAGTACCTTAACCGTTGCAGTTACAGCAAAACGTTCTTAGAAGACCTTCCCTAACTTTTTGACATACTTTGAACTGCATTCACAGATTTTGTAAAAAACTTACAGTTGGCAAAAAAAATGCAAAAAGTCCAAAAAATTTTTTTTTATGCCAATCGATTCTATTTTATGTGGGGATCAAAAAACTCTATGAAACCATTTTAGCTTTCAGTACTAGAAAAGACAGAAATCTCCAAAAACGTTTCCCATACATTTCCTACGGAAATATGATAAATCAACTCGAAACTCATAGGACAGGTAAAATTTTAAACTTTTTTAAATAAAAAAAATCATTTAAACATTTTAGAAATTGGTTTATGAAATAAATTGCTCAAAATGATTTCCATTTTCACGAATACATAAGTCTATCCTTTTTTGCACTGAACGAATGGCGGCTAATAATGTTCTGGGATGAATATTACGTAAAATGGTCATTAATGCATCCTTGAGCTCTTGAACACTGGCGTACGTCGTCTTATACACCTCGTTTTTCACGAAGCCCCATAAAAAAAAATCAAGTGGTGTTAGATCGGGGCTACGAGGTGGCCACTGTGTTGGACCATGTGTACCTATCCACTGTGTACCGAATAGGCGGCTCAAATTGGAACGTGAAAGGTGACTGTTATGTGGCGGAGCACCATCTTGTTGAAAATGAACTTTTCGCAATTCCGACAGGGGCCATTCGTCCATCTCGTTTTCAAGATGGTGTAAAATGACTTCATTATACATGGCAGAATTCAGTTTCCCTTCATAAAATTCCACCATTATAACTCGATTGGACATTATACCACACCAACAGTTGAATGAGAAGCGAACCTGATTATGACTTGCCGTAACTCTTAGTGGATTTTCTTTGGACCAATAGTGGTGATTTTTTCTGTTGTACATACCGTTATTGGAAAAATTCGTTTCGTCTGACCACAGTATGTAATTTAAAAATTCATGATCTCTGCTTATTTTTCCTCTTAGCCACCTGCAAAAAGTAAGCCTTCGAACATCATCACCCGGATGTAACACTTGAACTATGCGCCCATATCGATAGCACTTGTAGCCGTATTTCTTCCATATCTTTATCACAAGGGAGTGGGATACACCTACTTCAAAGGCGACATGCCTGGACGATACCTCTGGATATGCTTCGACATAAGTCAGAACCGCAATCTCCGTGTCCATGTCCACACGAGGCTGCCGCTTTCTTTTGAAAGAACCCTGCAATTCCAGGTTTTTCAAAAGATTTCTAATAACCTTTCTTGTTGGCACATGTCGCAACGGATACTTATTGCGGTACCACACTAATGCAGCTCCCGCATTTCGATTATTGACAAAATACGCTTCTAATAAGTCAATTTTTTCACGATTAGAAGACATTTTAGCGAAAATCCTTAATTAATAATAACTCATACGAAGTTTCTCAGCTGACACACAGATTTTCGAATGAAATTCGAAATTTGAAGGTAAAAATTATTTTTATTTACTTTACAGTCAATTCTACCCACTTCCTGGCCATAACAAAAAGTTCGACCATCGTAGAAATTTGTTTCTGTTGCCGAAATGTATGGGAAACGTTTTTGGCGATTTCTGTCTTTTCTAGTACTGAAAGCTAAAATGGTTTCATAGAGTTTTTTGATCCCCACATGAAATAGAATCGATTGGCATAAAAAAAAATTTTTTGGACTTTTTGCATTTTTTTTGCCAACTGTAAGTTTTTTACAAAATCTGTGAATGCAGTTCAAAGTATGTCAAAAAGTTAGGGAAGGTCTTCTAAGAACGTTTTGCTGTAACTGCAACGGTTAAGGTACTTGCCCTTACTGACCCGTTTCAAAAATACACCCTGTATATAGTCAGTTGGCTGTCAATAGTACTAAAAATGTAAACAAATGATGATAACCAAAATTTAATTAACCCAAAGAGGGATGTTATAAGTTTAATCTGTGTAATTATAGCGCCCAAACACATAGATGAACTTGGATGCGAGTTTTCTTATTGCAAAGCTAGTTTCATTAGAACAATTCTAAGCATGGTTGGATTAAAATCCGTTCAATACTTTTAAGGATACTTACTCAATAAGATAATCAATATTTCAATATACTTACTGTTTTCTTTGTTGCACTCAATGTTTTGAATGTTTTCTTTTGAAAACCAATATTATGCACGTATTATTAAATCTTCACACATTGCATTTCACTTGATTTTTGTATTTATTTTATTGCCACGCCATATTTAGTTAGTTAATGCGTGTGTGGCCAATTAACTTATTAATTCACCACACACGCATTATTCGTCATCATTAATTAAAACTCGCAAAATTGTAAATGGTATAACCTTAAAATTGCTAAGTTTTTGACATTTCAAGGTTATTACCATAGTTAAAATAGGGTGATAGAAAGACTTATCTATGGCCAAAGATGATCATCGATTAAGCGATGAACCTCGTTTTGTAATAAATATTTTCGTAGATCCATGGTTTAAACTAGGATTTTCGTCAATCCAGGTTTAGTCCAGATTTTGTAATAAGGCGGTTAGGGTTTGAATTATATTAAAAATATAAATTTCACCGATCTAACTTCAAAACTGACTGAGTTTCATACAAACTTGCATTACTTATTTTACCCCCTTAGGGGACGAATTTTAAAAAGTCCTTTCTTAGTGGATGCCTTAAACATAAAAGGCATCAACAGCCATAGTTTCACGTTTGTTACCCCGTTTTAGGCTCTGCGTTGATGAATCAGTCAGTCAGTCAGTCACGACAAGTGATTATTTAATTATAAGAAGATATTAGTATAGATTCCATTTTCAAACAAAACAGAAAACATTCTCTAGTTAAAATGCTGTTACTAAAGTATTATTAAGGGGGTAAATGCTTTTGTTCTTATTGTGGTTGTAGACGCTATGTACCTACTTTTACGAAACGAGAAGTGAATTAGATTAATACTGAAATATTTATATTGTGTTATTATCTAGTGTTGGTGGAGCCTAAACAAACTTCTCTAATACTAAGTAAACTAACGGTGCGATCCCTCCGAGCCTTACCTTTGCCCCTAAAGAAAACTTTGGTAACTCTTATTGCCTTTTTCGTTAGGAAGTCGATGGGGAACAAGGAAGGGACATTTTGTTTATAGAAGTTTATTGTTTTATGAATTTCTTATTGTGCAACCGTTTTGAATATAAAATACATTTTGATGAATGTTGATTCTTTCCTTATTGGCACTGTTTTGATGTTTTAAGATCGTTTTTCTTTTGCCAGTCGATTTTATTTTTATCAAGTTTCCTTTACTTGCTTATTTTTATAAATTGATTTCAAAATGTATCCTATGTTATACAAAATTATATCACTATTATTTCTGTGTTCAATCGTCGTACTTCACATGGTTTTACGTCTAAGTATTTTTAGAACGAATAAATTTCTCAAATTGTTATTCTAGGATAGTATTTATATATACTGACGGAAGAAGCGAAAAACCAACGAGCTGTGAACTAAAATTATCTTCTACAAGTATTTCAATATAATTATTAGTTCTATGTACACAGGGTTAAACCACAGAGTATCGCGAGATACAGAAGGCAACCTTCATACGTACTTCACTCGTACGACGCACACACGGACATCATTCATGGACACGGAATTATCGACCACTTAAGACCTGATTCCGCGTCCGTATGCTATGTCAATATGTGTGTGCGTCAAGAGCGCTTTCTATAAAAGCTGTCTTCTGTACTCTTGGTATTCTGTAGGTAAACACCGCAATACTTGACGCAATGATAGTTACAAATTAAACCCCTGTGTCAACCCTGCAGTCAGTTTGTTATTTATCTTAACGTTATTTATTAAATAACTTTAAAGCAGCGACATTCAGTTCTCTTTATTAAAAGCGACCGTATCACTTTCGAAACTTGTCTTAAAATATTTACTTACTTTAGAGTTTTGCATTGTGTTGCCCTTCGGTAAGTCAAATAGTCTTCATAATGAAGTTGCGAACTTTCAATGAAGTCTCCTAGTGCGAGGGGTGTCGTATTAAATGGTCTATCTGTTTGGTTTTATTCCTTCTGACTAAATAATAGTAAGTAAGAATCGTTTAAATTAGCGATGATAAGTTGTTATCTTCAGGATTGATATTGATTCGACGATATTGATCCATATATTTCGATATAATGTGTTATCAAATTATGTATATTTATCAAGTTGTCAAGACTAGATTCTTAATCAGAAATCGAAAGTTATAGTAACATAAAAAGTATCCTGTGGGTCTCGCGTTACGCGGTTTTAATAATGTGACTAAGATGGTACAGGCTAATAATGATGTCACGTTGTGACAACTTTAAAAATAAACAATTGATATATTTACACCTTAATTAGCTGTTCAAATCTATAAATTAAATTTAGTTAATCTTGGTAGCGGAACATCAATTAAAAACATTATACTAATTATCTATGGTGTCTTATTTTATTTTTCTCTTTTGACTTTTTCGTCGCAGCGTATAAAATTATATCTATGTAAATATAAATCAGTAAATCTTAGAAAACCCTTATAAAATGCGCCTGCGTCCGGCTCGACACCCGCTGCTGACCAAGGACTAGCCGGTTGTAGACGCACGTTTCTTCCCAGCAAGCCGAACTAAGTGCCTCTTCATTCCAAGTCGGCTTAGTCAGACCACCCATGGGCACACCCACTCAAGTAAGGCCACACAAACCCTGAGTTCTGTACTAAGAACTCACGACTAAAAAAACTTAAAATTTAGTGAATTTAAATCCTTAAAATTGTAACGTTTCTCATATTTGATTGCTTCAACTCTACTCCAAACTAAAAAGTCCCTACAAAGATGAGGAATTATAATGTTGGTGTAACTCTTTAAGGCTCCCACACATTATCAGTCCACCTGCAGTCTGTCATCCTATCGGGTCGCGCGATTATGGCTTACATACTTGACGTCAACAGCTGGCAATTTCAGATCCTAAGATCATGCTCCGGCAGTGACCTGTAAGGTCTTCATACTAGCTCAACGGTGGCTGGTCGGCTACTAGCTAGTGTGTGTTCGATTATCGTGAACTGTCCGGTTGATACCTGACGCAGATCACACCGAGCACCGAGCGCACATACTATGGGTTGCATTGGCCATCAGTCCAAAACCTTTATTGAAAACTGTTAGTCTGTAATCTCTTGCGATAGGTATCTTATTTTGATGATTATCTCAGGCTGATATCCGCCGGTGGGCTAGTAGTGTGTGGGAGCCTTTACGCCTCGATTTAACAAGAATAATGAGCTTTATAACGTTACCTCTAGTTTCCACTGTTAGAAAGGGTCTCCTGTTCAAGAGTGGGTACCGGGTACTTAATCGAGCCAGTTTTCGTATCATATTTTTCTTTAATAATTTTAGGTCATGAAAAAAGTACAAAAATACACGGTCGCCTACCTAAGTTTTGATTCGTAGACCTCATAAGTATGGGTTGTTACCTCTGTTATAACACTACACACAAAGAACGTGTATATTTTTTAAGATAATTAGCAATGTATGTCGCACATTACAAGCAAATGCGCAAATTATAAGTGAAATCAGACTTAGACTACCTATCTGATCATGTGTATCACAAAATGTTGAAAAAGTTTTCGCATTCATACACTTAAAGGGACCTATAGGCAACCCTATTAAGCAGTAGGAGGGGAATTTCTTCAAAGTTTTAGTCGAGCACCGCAGATCAGTTACAACTTGGATTTTACATGTGAATAGTTACGTATCTACTTATGGCACTATGTGGTTCCTATTTGCCAATCACATCTTGAATATAAACAAAGAAACATTGTAAACATTGGCAATTTGAAAAGAGTGACCGCGAGTTTTTATTGCCTGTTCTTTTCTCCGGCTTTGCGTATTATTTGCGAACAGGCACTACATGTAGTACATGTAGAATCGACTTTTCACAAAAGTAGTTATTTATGTAAACTATCTGAATCATATTACACATCTTTATTATCATAAACAATACAAAAAAGAAATAAAATTTTAGTATCTGTTTGTAATGTATGAATAACAGTTTTTTACTAAATTCATATAGAAGAAAATCCGTACCTACAATTTTTTTTATATGAATTTAGTAAAAAGATTCAGTCAGTCTGTTTCTTTGAAACGGCTAGACGGATTTTAACGAGACGTTCATTGTTAGACAGCTGATGATTTAAGGAGTAACTTAGGCTACTTATCATTACGCTAACATGTAAAGGAAGTGCATTGCACCTTCACGCGGACAAATTCGTGGGCACGGCTAGTGTTAACTTAACTATTTATTTTTATGAGTGAATTTAGGAATCATTTCATGTATCGCGGGGGACTTAACAAATATAACATTATTAACACGCACAAAAAGTACATCCTGACCAACAGTAACAATTTGTGCATTACATAAAATGGTGTCCTGTGCGGTAATCGAACTCACAACCCCTTGGAAAACAGTCCTACGTATTCGCACTGCGATACCGATGTTGAAATATTTTTGTACAATGTCTAGTACATTTACTTTCTTTAACAAGAAATATTATAGATTTAAGGAGGCATTACACTGAGAGAATTATTTATTTAGCGCTACGTACACAGCGACACGATCGCCGGCCTCGCTCTTCCGCACACAACCATTACTTCACAGTGCGTAGGAGCGCAGGTCAAAATAAAATAAAATATTCGTTCGTACATGTGTTAAATTACGAACGCCATGACTATTACAATACGAAAATGCTCGTTTTTGCATTTTCCCGCAACTTCAAGATTTATTTGCGGAATCAGATTAAGACATATCCTTAAGTTTCTTTATATCATCTACTAGAGAAACTTTTTGACTAGTGACAAATTTTTTTTCGTGTCCAAATATTTAGGTTTTCTATATAAATTTTTGAGAGAGCCGAACCTTGTTTCGCGTTTACCCTTAACACGAAAACAACATAAACAAACGTACTAGTTCTTCTTTCTATAAATACAATTCTTACAAGAAAAAATACCAAGAATATCCAAACACCTATAACACCATAGCAAAACTTTTCACGTTACATTTCATTACACGAACCATTCCGACGGTTGAAGGGTGCTGACGAGAGCAATATACCCGTTTCTAGCTGTCTTTATGACCTCTGTAAATCACTTTTACCTACTTGACCCGAGCGACCGATAGTCGAACATTAAAAGGGTTTGATTTATATCAGAACTTAGGACATTGTCGCCATCTGTTGCTGTTCACGTTGCTATATAGTTTATTATAAAGGTGGACTGTACTCGTTTGATGTAGTGCGTTTAGTTGATTCGTTTGTTTTCCTAGTTCATTGTTGTTTGGCTTAATGATAGTTGGTGGAATGTTAATCTCTTGGTCTTAAGAGTTACATGCTCTTTTAAAGTTGCGGTGTTTGGGTTTATACATGCTCTTTTAAGGTTGCGGTGTTCGCACGTCAGAAATACAATCGAGTGTAACGAATATATATATTTTTTGACGTGACAACGTCTTATAAATTGATGACCGGGTGCAAAGAGTCACGTTATCAATTGGTTGCTAAGCAACAGTGAATGGCGATTGCAGCGACATGACATGCGATACAATTGGAACTAGCGTTATTGATTGGTTGCTAAGCAACGCTAATGGCGATATGTCATCAATGTTTTCTTGTGATTTTTAACGAACAATGACCGTCAAAATTTTAAAATTCAACACTATTCACTTAGGATGCAAAAAACAACAGGTAAAGCCGGAGAAAAGAACCTGGCGTTAAAAACTCGCGGCCACTTCTTTTCAAATTGCCAATTTTACAATGTTTGAATGTTTATAAACTTAATATGGGGGTAAGGTGCTGCCACTAATATACTATACACCAGGACTGTTGCAAATTATATTATTAAAAACTTGGAACATGAGATAAAATAAATACAACAAAGGTAAAAACTATATGTGCTTAAATCCGTAAACCGGTTTTACAGACAACCATTTTTTAAAAACAACTTGATACTAGCAATGTGGGTTTGTGGTCCCACATTACTAGCAATCATGTTAACCCGTCCAGCTAAGCTCAATATCTTGTGTTAGGAGTGGGTTCATGTCGGTTGTATAATGGGTAGGATTTGAACCTGACGATTGCGAGGTCGATGCCTTATTGTAAATTTTGTATTCTAAATGTAAGCTATGTTGGTATTTGGACAACCCCACCAAATGTTACTGTCTATATTGATGGCATTTCACTAACAGTATACGTACAATCCGGTTAAAACAAATTTGTATATGAAGACAACTGATAAACATACTTAAATATTTTTAAATACATTCATATTATAGATAAATAACACCCAGACCCAGAACCAAACAATCCATAAACCATCGCGCAAAGATTTATCCTGGGTGGGGATCGAACCCACAACTTCCGGCTTAGCAGTCAGGGTCACTAACCACTAGACCAACAGGCCAATGTGATAGTTTCTGAGGTTATTCTTATATTAAATCGTTTAACAGCACTGCATTAGCAAACTTTACCTCATAAATAGATCTCTATTAAACTGGCTATATTAAAAACACTAGTACAGCTTTATTGATTAGTTTCTATAAAGGTTTTGTATCTACTTGAAGTGAAACAAGCTCAAGTTAGTGCAAGTCTCGTATAAAGTGAAGGCAAACTTTATAAGGCACCATGCGACAGTGCCAGCATTGTTTCCATATTGGCTTTGAAACTTGAAAATTCAAGACTACCCACACCATTTTGTAACATTCCGGCTTGGAGTCAAATGAGATCTTGAAACTTCGAAATTAGTAAACAGAAATACCTAAATTTCGTTACACCAATAATATCTCAAACTTATATTGGAATATTTTGAATATAGAACAAGCTTGTGGCTCACTACCTTTATAATGCGTCCGTGATAACATTGCTTACGTCATACTCTGAGAACTTTTAATTAATGACGTCAGTAGCGTATAATTTCGTTGGTAACATGAGAGGAAGATTTCATTAAAATCACCAAAAGTATGAAGGATGACGGTTTTGCTTTTACTGTGGCTTATATTATAATGAATATTCCTTGATTACTCTTTATTCTGCCTCAGTTCTCTAGCTGCTGTGAAATATGCCTCAGAATATTACTAATTATAAAGAGAAGTCTAATGTACTAATATAGCTTAGAAATACTTTGTAGCTTTATACTAATACAATAATGGCATATTCAGACTCAGGAATCGAACCCGACACTTCCGTATGCCAAACCGAGGCCGCAACCGATCCATCTAACCGGGACTGTGTTACTAAACCTCAAATTCTTCTATCCTTCCTGCACGTAAGTCAGGCCTTCGCTTGCGCCATCTAGCCGAAGATTCTTTTATGTCTTGTCTGCTTGTATTTAAAGATTATTTCAATTGTTTAAGTACATTTTTATTTTGTGACCTGCAGGAATAGGAACGCAAGAGAATCCTGTCTGCGTTCCTATTCATGCAGTATATGGTCGTAGTTTCAAAATAGCTTTTCCCCGATGGTTCCCCACTTTTTGTTTGATTTCTGTAAAACGTGATTCCGATGTATAAACTACATAACTGCAAATTTTCATTAAAATCAATTCAGTTATTTTTTGCGTAAAAGAGCAATCACACATACAATCTCACAAACTTTTGGAATAGGGTAAATATTTGACTAAGCCTAAATCAGTGTGTTTTTAAGAAACGTGAAAAACCAAACGATGACGTTATATTTTTCATGATCAAATCAATTACTTTTGTGTTTATTTTGATGAATAAAAAATAATAAACACGCTAAATTATAAACGAACATATTTTTTCAGAATACTTTATGAGATACTAGCTTTCGCTAGCGGCTACGCCCGCGTAGACGTCGGTTATCGCGATAAAAACTATCCTATGTCCTTCCCTGGGACTCAAACTATCTCCATACCAAATTTCATCTAAATCGGTTTAACTGTTTAAACGTGAAAGCTTAACAGACAGACAGACAAAGTTACTTTCACATCGTTTTTTTTTAAAGACGACTCCCTCATTAGTGTACAAGCCCTGTGTCGCGGGGGACTTTACAAACATACAAGTTACGGAAACAAAGTACACCCAGACTCAAAACAACAATTTGTGGATCACACAAAGTGGTATCCCGTGTGGGAATCGAATCCACGACCTCTGACCTCTTGCGTAACACAGCCGGATTTACTCCCACCGCGCCAGGCAGTCATTTTTTTTTTTTTTTTTTTTAGACAACTCCCGCAGTAGGGTACAAGCCCTGTGTCGCGGGGAACTTTACAAACATACAAGTCACGGACACAAAGTACACCCAGACTCGGAACACCAATTTGTGGATCACACAAAGTGGTGTCCCGTGTGGGAATCGAATCCACAACCTCTTGCGTAACAGTCGGACTCATTCCCACCGCACCAGGCAGTCATTTATAATATTAATATGAATTATAGAATGATGAGCATAAAATAATTTATTATGATAGTATAACATTTATAATTTATTATTATTCAGACAAGAGGGATTTACTACTACGAAGTATTTGCAACCACATTTTCAGTTGGTATAAAAATACTTTTATGTTTCACGTTATGTTCGCAGCTTAAATTTTCCAGCTCCATCAATACAAAACCCATTTCAGTAGTAAAAGTCACATTTCGATAAGTGCGAACGTTGAGTCTTGACTTGGGATGCGACAGCCGACACTACGAACACAAAGTATTGACGCTACTCAACTTGGAGTAAACAAGCGCACTTCGTACTCTTTGAGCAGGAAACGAGGTTTTATGCATTCGAGTGCAGTAATAATAAAGTTACAGCAGCGCAATTTCGATTTTATTGTAAAAAATTACGCGAATGATTGGCGATATTGCTTCATTTTTGTTGGATGTAATTTATGGCATATTATGCAGGTTTCGATTAAAAATTACTACTAACTTTCGCAGCAGACTGCCTAACATTATACATAACTAGCTTATGCCCGCGGCTTTACCTGCATGGATGGCAAATTATTACCAAAATATTTTAATGGCAAAGTTTCATATTAACTTTGCACCCCCGTTTTAACCCCTTAGGGGGTAAAGCTTAAAAAAAACCTTTTTATTGCTCCCTTACGTTTTGAAAGGAACCCCTGTGCAAAATTTCAAGATTCGGACCCTTATAGTTTAGGCCCTGCGTTGATATGTCAATCAGTCAATCAGCTTCTCATTTTATAAATATAACTTTTGATCTTCGTACTACATTTTAAAATTACGCAGGGCAGATAGAGGTCACTTTTGTTTTAGTTTTGTATGATAATGATGCGACGTAACCATGTTTAATAGTTTTTAAATTTTAGCCTTTGTATTAAGCTTTTTGCTTTAATGCCGTCAAAATAAAATGAAATTAACATAATGTGACTGACA
Organism: Herminia tarsipennalis; assembly: GCA_945859575.2. Classification (NCBI taxonomy): domain Eukaryota; kingdom Metazoa; phylum Arthropoda; class Insecta; order Lepidoptera; family Erebidae; genus Herminia; species Herminia tarsipennalis. The sequence continues at coordinate 11,809,162 of OX243839.2, read as the reverse complement.
TTTAAACTTTCACGTTGCATGATTATAACTATTTATGATGATCATAAACTATCCGTGACGCGGAATCCAGTGATTCGTAAAACACAACCTCGTATTAGTTCGCAGTCGGTTAACATGGACACAATCAGTGTACCTGCCAGTGACCCTAACTTTTCGAGAAACAAAAAAGTGAGGGTAGATGAAGATTCATCGGCCTGACGGAGTCTTGACATCGCTGCGACAGTCCGCTTGTGACCACGGCCGGTGCAACCTGGTCTAAACATCAAGCAATTTTAAGGTAAACAATGCGCATTAATTCCCGTATAATAAATAGTAATAATGTGACTGTGTACTTATGTATAACAATTTTTCGCCAATTTTATTTTTCCTATTCCCTAACACTTTAAATAATTTGTATGTGCACGTACCTTCTTAGGATTTTGTGAATGAAATTTTGTAGTCTGATCCAGGCCTATACTGCTTTAGATATCAATAAGATTAAAACAGCATCTGTCTATACTATCTGTTCCCATAAACAACTTTACAAATAGTCTATAGCTGACTTAAGCTTTGAAATACGTTCCAATTTTTAAAAATAACTGAATTGAACACAAAGCTTGGTTAATACCCAAACTTGTTGCTTTAGCGTCTCAGTGAAGATAGGGATCAAAGTAAGCCGCTTACAGAAGCAGAAACTTGACCGAGCCATACTGCAGTGCCTTTGATTCACTCTTCCGATAAATTTACCGAGGTAAGTAATCGTTTATTTTTTATTTGTTCAAGAGATATTTCAGTCAAGTCGTTCGAAATGAAATAAGTGAACAGTATTTTTGAAACAATCGATTAAGTTGCTCGCTCATCTTTGTTGGCTATTCGAGGTATCGAGATGATAAATTTTTCGAATGCTGAATTCGATCGTTTTGGCAGTTTTCACATGGCGCGTTATTCGATCATTGACTTATGGTTTGCCTCATTAGATGATTGTCCGGTTGTAGTGGTTTGTCGGTATCAAAGTTTCAGGCTAGGTCGGCAAATCGCAGGTAAAATTAACATAATAATTATACCATCTATCTATTTGCATGGTATTATAAAAATCGAAATTCTTACATAGCACGATGGGAATAGGTAGATATAGTAATCGTATAACATTTCACGTATTTTAGTATAAAGAACAGTAAAATATATTAAGTACAGAACCTACACTGTAAAAAAACCCTGGTTTTCAAAATAAGTACTTAGACGTCTATTATTGTTTTTAAACTTTTGTGATTTTTATACTTAATAGATATATTTCGGGTAACTTAATCGAAACGTCGGGTAAATAAAAGGTATCTTTAAATAATTCACGCGATTAAGTCCCGAAATATATTTAATTAGACGTCTATGTCTAAAATTACGTTTTAATGCAATCTCCTTTGTTATTGTCTTTTAATACAAAAGGCAATGCACTAGCTTGTAAGCCATAAAGGGTGAACGCAAAAATGGTCCAGACGAACAATTTCCGTTAGAAAAGCCTGTCAGAGCCCCGCATCTAATACGATATTATGGCCTCCTTTTAATATTTTATACCTTATTTGCCACAACCTTGACAAGAGGTACGTTTATATCATTCCGAGTTTTTCTTATTTTGTGGGGTCAGTGACCTTACTATTCGAATTGTTTATGAATATTCCTGTGTCAACTTTGCAAAAGCTATCTATAATAATGTTTTTAAACTTTCGCGATTTTTATACATATTATATATATTTCAAGACTTAATCGCGTGAATTACTTAAAGGTTTAATTACCCGGCGTTTCGATCGAATTGCACCGATCGTGGTAATGGGTCGACTTGTGACCACGATTGGTGCAATTTGATCGAAACGTCGGGTAAATAAAAGGTTCGTACCTTTAAGTAATTCACGCGATTAAGTCCCGAAATATATATAATAAATAATAATAATAGTTTATTAATAATAGTGAAATACTCTGGTCCCCGAACTAGTATCAACTGTTTTTCAGGGGCCAGTGTCTTCGCCTATTAAATAAGTTTACAAAACAATTACCCAGTGTATGTATGTGTGTGTGTGTGTGATAGTTTCGTGAGCTTTATGCGTGTTCATTAGGCTTTTATAAGCAGCAAATTTTCAATATCGTCGTAAGCACATTCACTAAGCCATTTCATTATTACTCCACGAAATTTATAATTGTTGTACATTTTACAGTCTTTGCACATTTTTATAATCCCGTTATACAAATACAGAACTATAAAATTGTTAGATTAATCTATCTTAAAATTTTTCTATGTTCTTAAGATCACTCCTAAAATAACATGACCACTTATTATTTACAAATACAATAATTGCATTTTTGAAAGATAGAAAAATTTTATATCCAGACTCAGGAATCGAACCAGAGACTTCCGTAGCCAAACCGGGGCCAGAAGCGAACCACCTATCTGGACTATGTTACTAGATATCAAATCTTTCCATCTCTTAATGCTTGCGGGTTAGGCCCCCGTTTTCTGATTTCGATTCCTGAGTCTGGATATCAAATTTTTCTATCTTTCAAAAATGCAATTATTGTATTTGTAAAGTAATTAGCAAGAAATGCCTATAAAAATTACTTCACTTATTATTTTTCGGTAAGGAACTAAGAAGGCAGGCGCCTAGGCTATGAACACCACTAATACATGAGGCTATCCATCACACAGCCACATAAAAGTTTTAGATGGCCACATAAACCCAAAATGTGTAATTAAGCGTACAAAACAAGATTTTGCGTGTACCCATTCATCCCGAAGAACGTTGCAATTGTGCTTAACAAATTGCTGAGTAAGTACTCTAGAAAATTTACAATGCGGTGGGTGAGTACCACCAATTAATCCCGGTGGTGCGAGGACGAGTTTTGGAGTCTATTTTGTCGACCCTACATCCATAATGCTCATGTAACATTCATAATAAGCTCCTGTTGTGCGTGTAAGTATATTCAGATATTACGCCGGTGTTATGTCCTGCTTTACGAGAACACTTTGCCGCTTTTAACGACTTACCCTGATGTAAATGGAAATGTATGTCTGATGACTTTATTTTGTGAGCAAGTGGAACCAAAATAATGAATACTGCTGTTATTGGATTATTGAGTTAAATGGTATTGTTGTTGTACTTATTTAAGCTGGTCTCAATTTTATATCGTCACTTATTGTAGCAGTACCGATCTGATACAACGTATAACTTGCAATTAAGATTAAGACATTTTCAAAAAACCTATGACGGGCGTAAATTGGAATCAAATATTTTTGTGCACGTGTCAGGTCAGTGAATGGCAGACCCCGACGGATTTTCTTAAGTTACCTGTTAGTCGGGGGATTTAAAAATTGCTTTGATTCGAAGGCCCGTCGTGGGTATTTAAAAAAAACCCTTTTTTTCAAAATGTACAAGGTACTGACTCGTGGTAAGAATACACATTTAATTGTAACTGAAGTAATATATATTATCTATACTAATATTATAAAGCGGAAGAGTTTGTTTGTTTGTATAAATGCGCTTATCTCAGGAACTACTGGTCCGATTTGAAAAATTATTTTTGTTGGATAGCCCATTTATCGAGGAAGGCTATAGGCTATATAACATCGCGCTACGACTAATAGGAGCGGAGTAGTGACGAGAAATGTTGCAAAAACGAGGAAAATTTACGCATATGAAGTTGCGCGGGACAGCTAGTTAATAATAATATCTTGCAACTCACACAATGTCATCTGACTCAGTTTGGTTACCATAGTACAAGCCCTGCTTAGTTTGGGCTAAGCAGAGCTTGTACTATGGTAACCAGACAACGGATAAACTTATTTAAATATCTCTAAATACAACCTATTATAGATAAATTACACCCAGACATAGTTTAAATAAACTATCGTGCTCATCATACAAAGTTTTATCTTGGATGGGGATCGAACCCACGACCTACGGCTTCAGGAGTCAGGGTCACTAACCACTAGACCAACAGGCCAGTCAGAAATATATCTTTTCTGCTTTAATAATAACAAAATGTGCTTGACCTTTTTTCAGAAAGGACGATATCTCCGAGAAAAAAATATTAATCGTTTTATAGAAACATTAGCACTGTAGCGCCCCCCTGGCGGTCAAGAACATTACAAGTTAGCTAAGAACATGCTCGGGTATGAGATTCATACTACTCATACTGGTATGAGACACATACACACGGACACACACACACACACACCCACACCCACACACACCCCCACACACACACACACACACACACACACACACACACACACACATACACACACACACACACACACACACACACACACACACACACACACACACACACACACACACACACACACACACACAAACACAAACACCTTTTACCCCAAACGCATATACCGTAACCGTGACCGTCGCGGGTAAATTTAAGCATAAAAGTAAATTTTAAAATGATAAGATAAAATAGTTAACGGCCCGGCACAACGTCATTAATTTATATCTTGTCATTTTAAAATTTACTTTAACGCAAACGATTTAAGGTCATAATCTTAATTGCAAGTTATGTGCTGTGCCGAAGCGTTGCCAGTCATGGTATTGCGTAACCTATTAGGTATAAATATTGTTATGGGGTAAAGCAGTATTAAAATAAAATATATATATCTTTAATTCCAACGACTTCGTTATTGACATTCGTGTATAAAATAAGGTCCGAGTATTCCAATCCAAATTAAAATACCCTACCCTTTGATCTCTAATCTAAGAAGTACTCGTATTTCTATGTAATATTGACTGGCGAATGTTAAGCGATTACTTTTCGTGGTTTAATGTTAAGCTTTGAAGTATGGATACATATATCCTCCTCTATATTAATATGTATTTCTAAAATGTATGTTGAGGATTCATCTTTCAAACATTAGCAACACATATCGAGATTTGTTTTGTAATTCTGATTACATCACCGCCTAGAGGAAGCATGACACGACGAGGGTGTACGAATACGTAATTTTGTTGACGTGAGATGAACAATGACATAATAATAAGTACTCTTTGGTTTTACAAGGAAGTAATGACATTTTTTTTACATTTGGAACAACAAAGTCGACAAATCCAATAATATTATATAATTTGAGTCAACTCGTTATCGACAGAATTGTATTTAGATACTTAACTTCGAACACAAAGCCGAAACGAATGAAAGATTGATATTGGATCCCTTGTGTATTTTCTCTTTTTAATTAATCGCTTTTGTAAAGCTCAGAACTTCAAAGCAAAGGGTATCGGAGCATTCCCCAATACGTTTGAATCTGCCAAAATTGAAAGCGCTGTACGTACTATGTTGTACAACCATTTTTAGATGGGCCTAATCTCTTTTCACTGGATTATAAATTAAACTCACATTTATGCGCTTCTGTATTAATATTTTTGGATGCTTAGGCTCCAATCAATTTGTTTGTTGAAACAAAATCGGCGATTGGAATTAACATTGTTTACATAGAAGTCAATTAACTAAATACCTAATTGGATGACTGAGTCGACAAATATCAAGGACACGATGATGTAGTAGACATTTCTCGTTGTCACGGCACTTATTTTTATAAATAGGTTTTTCTTGCGAGAGATCTAATAATTATAATCATTATATAAGTCTGCGAAAAATTATTACGATATACCTATAAGTAGGTATTTGATAAAACCTAATTAGAAAACTAAAACATTATACTGTTCGATGTCCCTTTCAACATCTTTATCTTTGATTTAAGTAACATTTCTTAAAGGCATTCTACGATTACATCGCGCCTCGTCAAGAGATAGAAACATCTAATAAAAGTAAGTATTAAATAGATATCTTTTAAGGAACGTCTGTAGAATGAATTGTTCGCAGAATTTAAAAATTATGTTATAACTTGCTGTATTGTATCTACTTTGACTTTTTAAAAAGCCAAACATTTAAATTGACGAACTCTGAATATAAATTTATACATTCCGATTGCTTGAAATGATTACTTTTCTCCTTCGGGGGGTCCAACGAGTGGCGAGTACGTGACAACAGAAAATTGTAAAATTGTTATTCTAACCATGTTGAAGAACCCGTCTGGAATTACGAAAATTGTTTCGCAGATAAAATATCCATTTTGTCAAAACTAGACGCGGAAATATAATATCGTGCAGTGGTTGATACTATCCATTTTCTCATATTTAAGTAGGTTCTAACATGTTGATAATACTGTATAAACTAATTTACTACAAGGTCCAAGGAGAATAAAGAGTTTTTACAATAAATCACATTATAAGATGACTTAAATGTACCTATATGTATTTTACTATTTGATGACAGCATCCAATTATTTATAAGGGTTAAAGCTGTCCCTGTGCCAAATACCGTCAAAAATAATTTTCAATGGTTTAATCTTGGAAGCGTATCGAACGAAACAAAGTAATATTGGCATTAATAACAATTGTTATTCGCCTTCCTCAGTTGAGAATATAATCATCCCTTCTCTTTTCACACGAAGTAATTTCGGAAATTCACTAGGCGATGGGTAGCAACTGACTGTGTAATATTGCTATAAAGAACTCACGATGACTCACGATTGTGTAACACTTCTAATATAAATCTGTGTTTGGTAATAGGAATAAAATTTAGTACTAGAGGACTACTAGAGGTATATATTTGACATAAGCTCCATACAAAATATGTCAAAATTCTACCTCTAGTAGCCAAATCCATCGATAGTTAGATTATTGAGACCGGCCGTTAATCGGATATGGTGAGGATTATGACAATCTCATTGGGTGTTTGAAAAATCCTCTTATACTTAAGCGCTTTCTGAAGATTCCGGTTGGATAGCCTTATTCAGATTCTTATTTTCAGTCACCTAAATTATAAGTAAAAGTTTTCGCTTAGCTTGGTTTTGTCACGTTTAATACTCGTAATACTCATTCTTAACCTTGAAAATATTATCCGAATAAATTCTCCCTCTAGGCTGAAATAGGCCGATCGATAGCAATTCCACTTCGCCGACTCCCAAATCCTTTTTAGGTGGCTGTCGGCTATATTTTAGCTATAAATAAAATTGGTAGCAAATTATATCATCGTGTAAGTGTGATGTACATTTCGTGCGTAAAAGATTACAGACGTGACGCCCGGATTGTTGGTGTGACGTCGATGGTCGCAATTTTACGCGGCTATTAAATGGAACGAACTCGCTTTTCTCACAATAAAACGTTACAGAATTTCCTTCGGCTTTATTTTCAAATAGCGCGAATTCGCCAGTTATGTTTGTTTCAAGATATTTAGGACCCTAAGTAGGGTAAAACTTTCATATTTTGAAATCTTTTGCGGTTATGTTTTTAATTATGGCATTATTGATAAAAAAACTAATATTTGTTACTAATAAATATTGGATTTATGAAGAAAGCCTGGTTTTTTAATAAGTATAACAAGACAACAATATACTTTGACTATTTATTACAAAGTGCTTCTAATCACACTAATACTATAAAGACGAAAGTTTGTGAGTATGTGATTGTGTATGTTTGTTACTTCTTCACGTCTAAACGGCTAGAGCGATTTTAATAAAATTTGGTATGGAGTTTGCTGACATCCTGGATTAACACATAGGCCAATAAAACGCGGGTAAGACCGCGGGACACAGCTAGTAGTAAATAATTACTCTAGAGGTCTAGAACAGGTGGCTTTCTTGTCGAAAAAACCCGCCTGCAAAAAGACAAAAACAAGATACTGAAGGGTGTAAGAGAGTCTAAGATATTTAATATCATGCAGTCGGTCATGATATTAAATATCTTAGTCAACAGCATTAATTAATGCCTCCGACTGCTTGATATTAACTTTGAAGGATATCTTATTTTTATCTTTTTGCAGGCGGATTTCTTTATTAATCATAAAAGTTGTATAAACACTTAGGAAGCAAAATACTACTCTTGTAATAAGTCGATTCTACAATGTAAACATGTAATGCCTGTTCGCAAACAATAGGTAAAGCCGGAGAAAAGGCAATGAAAACTCGCGGCCACTCTTTTCAAATTGCCAATGTTTACAATGTTTCTTTGTTTATAAACTGTAAATGCAGGTATGGTGCTGCCACCATTATATTTTACTCCAAATTAGAGGACTGATGCAAAAACAAGAGATAAAAAAATATTCAAAGAAGAGTAGGTACATGAGGTTGGATATATGAACCTCAATGGGTACTACATAGTAAGAGCCTCCACTTAGAATGTAAAAAACTATATGTGCTTAAATATTGGCCAAATTACTGCTAATTAGTGAATAAGTATAAAAGTTTTGCAAAAGAAAGAAAATAATGGCCTTAATTTATCACACAGAATCTTTACTTACAAAAGTAAATCGTTTTCTTAACTAATACCTAAGTAACATTATCAAACGGCGATTTTAGTTTTTGAAAGTATTTTTTTATTTTTTTACCTAATTGTAAGATAATTGCACGGCGATTTACCTAATACGAACTATTAGTTTTATTATTAACGTTGTTTTTTCAATGATTTGTCACTCCAAACTTTTTATTTTCAAACTCGCCTTTAATTTAATACCCCACGTCTTCGAAATGTTATTTTTTATCAGGCCACACATCAAAGCGCATAATACCATTGTTATGTACCTGGTGACAATCATATCATTGAGATGAATTTATCTAATAACGTATCATTTATTAAAATCGGTTGAGTCGTTGAGGAGTTATGAGCGGACATAGGATCATTGGAAGGTGTATCCTTCCAATGATCCTATGTCCGCTCATAACTACCATACCTACCTACATACGCGTCAAACACAAACCAGTGCATCTTTTTACCCGATTGCGGAGGAGGGCATCCATAGTCGGGTAAAAAGATGCACTGGTTGATTTTCGAGGCTTAGTTACGCCTTTCTAAATAAATAATTGTAAAGTAAATAAACTTCACTTTTGTGCTACCAAAGTATCAACCCTACTTAAACCTATATACATACTTATACTCATGTCGAGAAGTGTTTCGATATTTTCCGTGTTCGGTACAAATATGGAAATGTAGCTTGCGAAGATCAATCAAAAGTTTCATAACACTCCATCAATATTACAGTATTTGCCTAGGTGACGTTCAATCGGCGTTTCTTTTCAAACAAATCTCGATGTAGCTTATATGTTCAAATCTTATTCCTCAAAGTAAAGTTGGTGTATCATTACAATAATGATTTTACATGCTGTTGCAAATTCCCAATTTAAATCAGCTCTCAATTTTGATTAAAACAATGATAACTGCTTTTAGAGTCTGCTAGCTCTATGAGTAGTTATAATTTTAAGACATAAATAAATAATAGATTTGATGTCTAGGTGGTTATTTTAAATGATAGTCTGACGGGGCTGTGTGGGGTTTTACATGGGAAGTCTAATTTCTATATTCTATATAATAGTCTTAAATGAAAACAAGGCCGTATCAAAGACAAGATTTTTGCGTTCACTTTATGACCGGGTAGTCTTAGGTACCGGTGTGAAATAAAATATGTTTTACCCCAAAATGGGTGTGAAATAAAAGACGTTTCGCCTCAAAATAGCTATATATGATTGTGTTATTCGTCAGAAAATGTCGTTTACTTGGTGATCGTAATACTTATCTACAATTCCTTTTTGCCAAGAAAGTAATAACATAGGATTAGACTGCTATTATACTTCACATCATATAATATTCTTATTTGCACGGTGCGAACTAGACCGACTAAAATTCGGTTTGTTTAGGCACTAAACAAACTCAAAGTCCAAGATTAGATCCTAATAAATTTACATGTGTGAGATTTAGGCAATTTTCTAGAGAAAAAATAAAAAATGCTGTAGAATTTTGCCGGATAGAGAGAAGCTGTAGGTACTTGTAATCAGGGCTCGAACCAACCATTTAGCCGCCCAGGCTAAAACAATATTTGCCGCCCTTTACACACCACATTTTGCCAAAGAGCCGAGCCCGAGTTCACACCACCTAGATAAAGAGGATGCTGATCAAATCATTTCCCCCGTTATAGACCGGGAGGAGAACTCCAAAAAAACTGGAGTACTTTTTTTTACTTTTTAGCTGATTTTTTGATATTACACACATTAGTGGAGTGAAGAAATATCCTTCCGTCAGTCTACTGGATTCTTTAGCGTTTGGCGTACAGAACTTTAATCGGCTACTGACAGTGAGTAATACTGACTGACTAATTGTTATGTGATTCTGATAATCACCCATTCGATGGCACGCGCAGATCGAGCACTGTCTGCCCTTGTGGCGCGGTGGGAGTGTGTACGACTGCTACGCAAGAGGTCGTAGGTTCGATTCCCACCCAGGATGAAAGTTTGTGTGATGGGCACGATGGTTTATTCTGTGTGTGGGTGTAATTTATCTATAATATGTATGCATTTAGAAATATATAAGTTTATCTATCACTTGTCTGGTTACCATAGTAAAAGCTCTGCTTAGTTTAGAATCAGATGACGTTGTGTGAGTTGTCCCAAGATATTATTATTACTATTAAAGAATACAACTGTTTACGCATGGCTGACACGTCTGGTTACAATTTTTTGCATGACTGGTAAATTTAAAACTTATTTTGAATTAAAATACTGCTAGAAAACTAATTCTTAAATTTTAGAAATCAGTTTACGATATAATTAGTTCATTCGAAAAAATGAACCTCTACGCCAAACGCTAAGGAATCCAGCTGACTGACGAAAGGATATTTCTTTTCTCCATTAATTTGATTTATACTAAAATTATAAAAAGGAAAGATTTGATTGTTTGTTTGTATTGAATAGACTCCGAAACTACTCATCTTTGTGAAGCTACACTAACCCTGGGTGACATAGGCTATTTTTTATCCCTGTATTCCTACGGGAACGGTAACTACGCGGGTGAAACCGCAAGGCGTCCGCTAGTGTAATATAAAAAAATCAGCCTGTATAAAGTACTTGTGTTTTTGGCGCTCCCCTCTTAGACCAGTACCCCTAAGTACAGACATCGCGCGACAGGTGAATGCGGACGGTGCAAATCTTTTGCCTCCTAGCCACCTGGCGACATCAATTTTGCCGCTCTGGGCATATGTCCGGCTTGCCCAGCCCTAGATTCGGCCCTGCTTGTAAAAAAAGTCATGGAGAACGTCTAATGGATAGTTATCACGGGAAAGCGGACATTTTGCAGTTTTTCCTTAAGTACAGGTGACGTGGAACTGCCTTAAAGGTCTCGGTGCCACTTATTTAATTTTGTAGACTGTGGATTTTATTTCACCATTTTAGGTGTGACATTGTGATAATGACAATTATATACATAACAGCCTTATTTTTTAAATCCGATTGAAAAATCTTAAAATTCAATCTGGCTAATTTTTTTATAAGTACGAGGTACTCCTAGCGTATGATCATTTCACGGATGTCTTTTTTCTTACTCCTTAAACAATAAATAGGTATAAGTATATTATATAAAGGCTGACCATATCTTTGTAATTGAATGATACCGTTTAAACGTAGACTGTCTTGGCTCTATCACATCCTTATAATTCTCGAAGGAACAAAGAAGATGTAGATAATAATCTAATGGCCATTATTTAGAGTCCCTTAGTATGTTCGTCGCTATCCATAGGGATAAGTTAACACATCGCTTACTATCGCACCCCCAGGCTGCCCCACAATATAAATCATCGCCAGCGTTCTATAACTTTGTTGTTTCAGTTCGTAATTTGAATTACGTGCGTGTTTTGCCCGGTTTGTTTGGCAATTAAAAATGTTGTGAACAGAAATATAAGCAACCGTTTCTGCTTCAGGCATATTAAATACAGTATTCGATATACCAGAGAGGGAAGGTATGGATAAATCAAAGTAATTTCGATATTTTGTAAATCAAAACGATTTTTATTTTGTCCGTCGCGGCTTTGATGCAACCAGAGATGATGATGATTGATGTAATGTGTGTTTGTCTGTGGTGAATGGATAGAATATGTTTTTTTTTTATAATAATATTAATATAAAAACTTTTTTACAAAAAAATAAAAAAATGACTTCCAAAATAAATATAAGGTAACTAAAAAGCGAAAAATAATATAGGTACAACAACAAAATATAATTGAACATTTTAAACTTGGTGCCTAAAACATAAGAGTACATAATCCTGGCACCAACTCCAAAATGTTTTTTTTTTTTGTTGTACCTAAGTATAATAATTTTTGCTTTTGAGTTACCTTATATTTAGTTTTGAAGTCGGTTTTTTTTTGTAAAAAAGTTTTTATTTATCACTTTTTAGTGTACCTATGGGTTTGTAGTTGATTTATGTTACAATAGCATAATCCAAACTGCTCATTTCCTTTTACAAAATGTTGCGTTTTGCGATACAAGGCCGTTGATTTTTGAGGAGTTCACCTGGTACTAGACCATCAGTTCCATTACATGATTTGACGGAGCCGAAGTATCAAGTATCGAGAATAGGTATCAGTTCCATTTCACTCATTGGTGTTTTTTAAGAGTAAATGCACGAATTACAACAAAATTCACTCAAATTACTATAATATATTTAATATTTGAAGAGTTCCCTCGATTTCTCCAGGATCTCATCATCAGATACGAACTTTGATGACAATGAGACCAATCTGGAAGTATACCCTTTTAAACACAAAAATAATATTTCAAATTGGTTCAGCCGTCTGCGAGTAATCGGATAAAAAACATAAAAAAAACAGTCTCCTCTTCACCTTTGTAATTTTGATATAAATCGATTTTGCGTAGGTATAACTTCTGTTACATTTTCAATTATTTATTTTCAGATAACACCCTCCGCGACACACACATCATCTATCAATCCGTATTCACAGATCAATGAGATGTTTTTTTGATAACACGCCATCAATCAGATGTTCTTACTTCAACATGTCAACATGTCATTTTTGTTAAGATTTTTAGCAATTTGGGGCACACATTACTGGCAATATTGCTAACTTCTGCCCAAACTAAATGGTTTCACGTCAGTAGTGTAATGGATGAGACTCGAACCGTAACATATCGATATTGAATGAAGTTAACAGAAATTATAGAATGTACATTTTTTTTTAAATGCAGGCATTTTAAGATACTCTTAATCCCTCTTTTGAATGGTGGTATTCGGATACAAATAGAGCCTTTTTCTCTATTTTGTGATACTGACATAATAAAAACCTCCTATTCTTGTTTTACACAAATTACTAGTTGCCTACGCCGGCTTTTAATTGATACACCTAGTTATCATGAAAATGAGACCAAATCTAAGAATCCTTTAAATATTGAAGTAATTTTTATAGGCATTTCTTGCCAATTACTTTACTAATACAATAATTGCATTTTTGAAAGATAGAAAAATTTTAAGTCCAGACCCAGGAATCGAACTCGAGACTTCCGCAGCCAAACCGGGGCCAGAAGCGAACCACCTATCTGAACCATGTTACTAGACCTCAAATTTTTCTATCCCTTGATGCTCGCGAGTTGGGCTCTCGCATGCGTCATCTAGTCGGTAGTTAAAGAACTATGACGGCTTTTGTTACTGCTTTGATATAAAAATGTTGTACTTTTCCCGTACTATTTTTCTAACTTACAAACGTAACCCTATTCGTAATCAATTACAATTATAACGCGTATTTAGACTGTTTTGTTACTGTAATGGTAAGTAATTATTTACACCATATTTTTAGAACAAGAGCCCATGTTTTTATCTCTATAGCAAAACCATGTATATAGTTCAGACGGAATACCATTTTGCTCGGAGTCTAATCTCCATAACGCCGCATGGCGTATTGGTAGCTGGTAAGTTAGTTTTATGTTTGAATTTTTCAGCCTTTTGACTGCTCGTAACGGCTGTCATAAATGTCCGCATACCACTAGGATATAACGTGTTCTCGGAACCATGAAAGGATTTTATAGTTAGATATCTATTCAAATTTTGACCAGAACCAGGTTTTGTAACATTCGAGTTGTTTACGTTTAAGATATAGCTACGTTGCGTTTTGTAATATAGAAAAGGATTACAGAAAGTATTCATGGTTTGTCTTTTAATTTTTGTGAAATAAATGTTTAATCAGTTTTAAACTGTTTATTAACCCGACTGCAAAATAAGGATGGTTATGTTTTTCGAGTGTATGTATATTTCTTTGGCATGCTCTAGAATCTAATTTTTGGCTATTTTTGGCTCCAAAATATAGCAGTTATTAATTTTAAGCAGTCGAGTTTTTTGGTTTTGTAATAAGTATAATCTTGTTCAAATATATTGTTTATTTAATGCTTAATCCATTGGAATAATTAAACCGAGTTTCAAGATACATCGCAACTGTATTCGTTTTGGTTCCGTTTTCTCTGCTCTACTGCACACCATACGCTGAAACGTTATTTAATTTTCTATTTTATTTATTACAAAAGCAAATGTGTGCGTGCCAAGTTTTGAGTATATATATATATATATATATATATATATCACATCACAAAGCAATCCTGTTAACCCCTCTGTTATAAGTTCTGTTACAAATGAAAATGCATTTCTTTTAATGAATGTAATATTACTAAAACTTAAATGTACATATTTATTACAGCATTAACAGCCTTTGTAGTTCTAACACCACGCGGCCGCCCCGATCTTTTGTGATCTTCGACAGTGGAAGTGTTGTTGTATCTGTTGATACAACGGCTGATACCAAGCTTTTGAAGTGGAATATGACCGACCGCTCCATACCCATTTTGTGCAAGGCGACCACCGCAATCCATTTTTTTTTACACCCCAATCCATATTGTTATTTGATAATGAACACGAAAAAATATGTGAAATAATAAACACGTTCTAAATTCAAAGTAATTAAAAATTTAAAAAAAAAAGAAAAGTTTTTATATTTTGTATATGTATTTATGGCCGGACTAGTTACATATTACTTACGCCGACAAAGTGGTGAATTGAAAAAAAAAATGATTGCCGCCTCTACGTGTAAATTGGGGAAGCGTTTTTTTTCCTTCGTGTAGAGTTTTATAAAGATGCATGAGGCGTTAGGAAATTGTGACCAGAAACTGGCCTACTATGTAGAAGAAGACTACCAGTTTTGAGATATGATAGGTATTATTAAACCTTCTCGCTGTTGTTGGCCGTTTTATTCCAATTCAAGTACGTAGACATAGACATAGATAAATTAGTCAGTCAAAACAGGTAGCTTTATGTTTAAATAACAACGTTAGCAGGTTTTCAGCTTGAACCGAGTTGGCAAACAAATTAAATCCGATGGTAACTAATGTTAATTTAATTCTGTGAGGATCTAAATAAAGTTACCGAAATCATAGCTCAACTTTTACGTAAGTACGTAGGGGACAAGCCGCAAAAGTTTCAATTCTACCTATTATGACTTCGGTAACAAAACCGGAACCCTTGCCTTGAACTTTTCAACACCCTATTTTCCGTAATAATATTAATGGTATATATTTCAGGTATGCAAGCTTATAAAATATACAAAGTGTAACAGAAAAGTATGGTCATATTCAAGGTTTATTATGTATCCATGATACCTACTGAGTGCATATAGCTAATTTTATCAAAATCAGTGTACCCCTAAAATATTTTTATCGTTAATAATTTATGAAATAAAAAGTTATTAATTAAAAAAAGCATGACTTAAAAAAGTTTTATGCCATAATAATCCAATCGAGTATCGATGCAGTCAATTTTAGGAGAGGTATGTAGAACTATGTACTGATTCCGTAGCGATTGTCTTATACAGGCGCACTGGGTGGGAATTGTAATGGGAAATATATGTAAATATTCATTATGTCTAACTCTTATTAACATAGTTAGAATATTGTTACTAACACTTCTATGGATTTTGTCCGAAGTAATTTATTATTATTATTATTATTAATAAATAATGCAATCAGCTATGGCACCATTATTGGTGCAATACTGATAACATTATCCGCTGGTGAAATTTGAAAACAACCTTTCTGTTACACGAAGCTTCGTGGTTTAAATTCTGTATCTATACATTGCTTTTAGAGCGATATGATTATTTTTGTTTGAAGAGTACACCCATACCTTAATTACCTAATATTAGATTCTTTGGGTACTTAACCTACAATACACGACGTAAAAATATTATAAAAAACCAGGTATTTAGAATTCTTGTTATAATATTCTCAACAGAAAAATAGCTAACAATTATATAGAAAATGAGTCTTAAAGTGTGTCATAGACTTAATAATTAAAGTTAAGTTAATGTAATTATTATGAACATTGGGTAAATAATAGAGTATCATGTGAAGTCATTTCTAACATAAACATGAAATTTCTCAAGTCTAATTACAACCCAGACATAAACAATCGTCAGCCAACTGAGGTTAAACGAGATTTGACCTTTGTCTAGTCCTTTAAAGATCACCTTTATATTTTAAACTAGCTGTCCCGCGCAACTTCGTCTGTGTAAATTTTCCTCGTTTTTGCAACATTTCTCATTGCTGCTCCGCTCCTATTGGTCGTAGCGTAGTTCCTCGATAAATGGGCTATCCAACAGTAAAATGTTTTTTCAATTCGAATCAGTAGTTCCTGAGAATTCCGCGTTCAAACAAACAGACAAACAAACAAACTCTTCAGCTTTTTAATATTAGTATAGATTACTGACTACTTTTACTTTCGGATCCACCCGCATGGGTTACCTATTGCGGTAAAAGACAATGAAGATGAGAGAATGAGAATTACATGTATTTCCTCAGATTTATAGCTGTACAGTCCGCGCCACTTAAGTTTGCATGTCTGATGTTCGCCCGTAAGTTGCGCGCAATTCTAATGTAGGTATCGGCGGGGATGAAGGAGACGGGCGGGGAACGACGTCCTGCGCTGAACTACATTTGAATTCAACTTCACAAACGCAAACTTAAGTGGCGCGAATTGTGTAATGTTGAAATAATATCCATGTATGTTTTATAAAAAATGATTGTGAGTATACATTTAAGCATTTGCTAGAGCATTACAATGTAGTTACACGTTCTTACAGCAAATGCTCAGGTTTTCTAAAGTATTTCCATGTAATGTAACGTTCCTGCAAATGCTCGACGCTGTGTTTGACGTTTTTACAGGTAAATGCTGTAAGGTGAGTGAACATTTACCAGTAGCATTTCTTTCTGGCTTGCATACACTCCCGTCACGTGCGCTTGCACCTTTGCTCGATAAAACGTTACACCAAAACGCTCGTTGGTTTTTAAAAAGAGGTTGTAACAAATCAAAGAGCGTTATGTTCGAAGTGTGGTTCAAGAAAATCGTTCTGTTACTAGTAAATGCTCAAGTGTATGTTTGATGAAGTTTGACATATTAAATGCTTAGATTTTTAGAAGGATGGACGCACCTAATTTTATAATTTTCTTCATGAACTTAGTTCTGGCCGCAACTTAACTATTTAGATTTAAAAATAGGTATAAAATTACTCTGGTGATCTGCTAGTGTAATGAAATTACACTTTCATCATTTGCACTTAAAGAATTTGAATTAAAATCGAAACATATTTTTATGTACTTATTAAATTGTATGTATGTATTTTTCTAAGTACATATGTATAGTTATATTGTATTTCAGTATTTATGTTATATTTTCTATCTAGCTATTTTTATTCGTGTGTTATGTAAGAACAATTGAAGTTTTTAATTTACAATTAGGTTACTGCACCTACACATTTTATTTCTACATCACCCTAAGGTAGACTGGCAGAGAATGCGTTTAGCATTAAGTCCACCTTTGTACAACTTAACGAGTAATAAATAAAAAATAAATTTAAAACACTATATGCCTGTGTTGTACCAAATAGTGTATAAATGTACCTACTCGTTATACGGAAAAATGGTCAAACAAAGTAACTTAGATTTATTACACTGTATTGGATTAAAACATTAATTAATTGTTCAACACTGGCGTAACATTTTTATGTTCGTGATAAAGCACCAAAGTTTGGTAATAACGATTATAACAGTAAATCGGTGTTACTTGATGTTTTTGCTTACGTACTTACAAGAGTGCTGATATAGAGAACTGGGTTTTTTGGCGGCGTAGTATGAATGAGGGGAGGTGGACTAATATACCCTTCGCATAACTTACATGGGTCAAGGCCTTGTCGAGTAATAGAATATTCAGTTGGAGCCACCCACGCGTTAGACCACAGGGCATGTGACATACATTTTATATTCAGCATAATATCATAGGCGCCCATTACACGCTCAATCTAGATTTTGATCCGACCAAGATCGCGGATTGCTATATCTTGATCTGATTGATCGTAACATTACAGTCAATCCAAATTATATCAGTCTAGCGGTGGGAGTGTGTCCGACTGCTACGCAAGAGGTCGTGGGTTCGATTCCCACATGGGACACCATTTTGTGTGATCCACAAATTGTTGTTCCGAGTCTGGGTGTACTTTGTGTGAATTGTATGTTTGTAAAGTAGCCCGCGACACAGGGCTTGTACCATACTGCGGGAGTCGTTTTCTTGAAAGAAAAGAAAAGAAAAGAAAAAAGTGTTCGCAACCGATTAAAACCTCTGGGGATTTCAATTTAGGATGATGGTAGAATGTAAACTAACAATATTTCACATTAGACGTTCAATCTGGATTGCGATCACGGATCAGGATGATTAATTTAAAAAAATCTAGATAATTGTGATTCGATGCCACGATCCAACATGTGACACAGTCAATCTGAATCAAGACCACTGATCATGATCACGGGATCTTGATCTACATTGAGCGTGTACCTCATGGGCCCAATAGGCAGTCATTACACGCTCAATTCAGATCGTGATCTGATCAAGGTCGCGGATCGCAGTAGTATTAGTATTAGTTCGTAAATATCATTTGCCTCGCGTCAGTGTCAGTGACACTGTTGTGGTACCGATACCGACCAAGACTCTCCTGCCCTGCTATTCGTTAGATTTCATCAACATTATTAAATGTATGAAGGAAAAAATGCTTGAGACGGAATCGAACCCAAGATCACAGACGATCCACCTCTACGCGGGCTGTTAACCAAAATTTTCCTTTATAGAAAACGACTAATTATATTTTTTAATCGTTTTAAGATCATTTACGTTGCTATAAACGATGATCCAACATTAAATTTGTCACGAGCTTCATACGACTAATTACAACGAATGGCCTATCGAAAACGCCTATAAAACCTACACCAATTAACATTTGATTGTGCTTAATGCGATTCCAGCTTTTATCGGAGCGAACTCATTTCGTTCAATGTTGTTGAAAGCTGATTAACTAACGATGACTGAACAATAGAGACTAAAATGTACAACCTCTTTTATGGTCGGCTTTAATTTTATTGAGAATCGGTATTGTTATTAATAGTAGCAACTGGTTTCAGAAAGGCTTAAGTATAATAAAAGGTCAACGTAACATAGGTTTCTCTTTGTTACAAAATTGGCTTGTGTTTTCAGGGAAGTTATTTTACTTAATAAGAATAAATATTTATTCACTTAGGAAGTAAGATACTACTCCTGTGTAAAATCGATTCTACATTACATGTAATGCCTGTTCGCAAAAAAAAAACAAGCAAACGAGGCAATAAAACTCGCGGCCTCTCTTCTCTCCTTCTTTGTTTATAAACTAAGTGGGTAAGGTGCTGCCACCATTATATTATAGACCATATTAGACGACTGATGCAAAAACAAAAATATTAAAAGAAGAGTACATGCATGAGATTGGATATAACAACCTCAATGGGTACAATATAGTAGGAGCATCCACTTACAATGTAAAAGGTAAAAATTATATGTGCAAAAATATTGGCCAAATTAGGTACTACTAATTAATGAATAAATTATATTATTATTTTAGTAAACTTTGATGACCGAAAATAAGGAGAGACCTGTGTCCAGCTGTGGAACGATAAGGGATGATGATGCTGATGATATTTTAACATATCTATTATATTTCAACATTTATTCTTATTTTTTATTATGTGATTTTTAAAGTCAATCAAAAAAATAATAAAACTTTGATACAAGACGAGAAGACACTATTATCTTTTGCTTATTTTTTTAAAAAGACGACTTCCGGATTCGGGTACAAGCCCTGTGTCGCGGGGGATTATACAAACATTCAATTTACAGACACAGAGTATTTCAAAGTGAAATCATTATTATACATTAGTTTATCGATTGTATTTGACTATGAATAAAGCGAAAAGTAGGTACCTGATTTAAAAAAAAACAAACATTAATCATAAAAACAGAATGCATGAACGCACATGCACAAATTATTTGAATTTATCCGAATTTAAATTAAAAACTTGTTGTACTTGTATTGTAACTAAGAGCTTTATGGTAGAACGGAACTTTTCAAATTTGGCTCCAGTTAATTTTTTATGTCTTTTTTTTGCTTTCAGCTTCGGCGACTGAGCGCAGATTGGACAAGTGTTGTTAACTTCACGTAGCAACAAAAAACTGGGAACAACCTTTGTGATAGAATTAGAGTTAACAAACTGTAACAGCCCTACGCTGGGTAACTTATTAAACTTTTTCGTGTAACTACTACATCGATGCGAACAACTGGGAAAGTTAAGTAACTAAATTTTTAAGGCTGTTCTTGCTTGGTTAGTTTTTATTTGTTGCTTTGCTTTTAGGTTGTGGAATGATCACATAGTATATTTAATTAACAGTCAAATGAAGTGAGGTGACCCAAAGGCTACCTACTATCTAAGTGTAATTGATTGTACAGAGAACAGAGTTGGAAAAATGACAGAGATTTAATTGTAATCAATATTTTGTACAATTGTGTGTACAGCAAAAAGTGTAAAATTACTAGAATACCTAATTGTTATTTTATTTATTCATTCAAAAGATCTACATTACATCAAGATTTGATGAAACTTGGTCGTTTTAAAGATATATCAATTGAAAGTTTCGCGTTGCGTTCAAATCATGGGTAATCTCTGGATCTACAGGACCGCTTTTGAAAATTCTTTTACTCATTCAAAAGATCTAAATTACATCAAGATTTGATGAAACTTGGTCGTTTTAAAGATATATCAATTGAAAGTTTCGCGTTGCGTTCAAATCTTGGGTAATCTCTGGATCTACAGGACCGATTTTGAAAATTCTTTTACCAATAGAAAGCCACGTTATTTGTGAGTATGATAGGCAAATACCATCACGCTACAACAAATAGGAGCGGAGCATCAATAAAAAATGTTGCAAAACGGGGAAAAATGATGCAAACGAAGTTTCGCGGGTCAGCTAGTATTTTATCAATGGGAATTATAAATATTTTACAAAGCGCCTTATTTACCTTTAATAAAGACTTCATTAGGCCGATCATCGACCTTACGGAGTCTAAACATCGCTGAGACAGTCCACTTTTCACCACGGCCGGTGCAACCTGGTTGAAACGTCAAGCAATTTTAAGGTTAATACTTCGCGCTAATTCCCGTTTATAAAATATTTATAAAAATATGACATTTTTGGCATTATGTTGTACTAAACATATATTTGCACAGTGTACCTACATTGTTATCTATTCAGTTCTTGATATAGATCTCATTGATTCAGTCTTTGTAAAGTGCATGTTTGTAAAGTACGAAACAAGTTATGTACCTATTGTCTATTTAAAAAAATAACATGCTTACTTCTTTTATTGCAGAATCCTAACATGGGTTCTTATTAAGTATATTTTTGTTTTCGTTTTCGCGGCAAGCCCGCGCGTACTGGCGCATGCGCGGTGCGCTCAAAGATGTCCGCGCGCATGCGTGATGCATTTCTAAGCGCAGCTCTC
Source organism: Herminia tarsipennalis (assembly GCA_945859575.2). Classification (NCBI taxonomy): domain Eukaryota; kingdom Metazoa; phylum Arthropoda; class Insecta; order Lepidoptera; family Erebidae; genus Herminia; species Herminia tarsipennalis. Next base: position 11,787,403 of record OX243839.2, on the reverse strand, counting down.
TATTCCGAGGAGCGTTTTCACAAAGAGAAACGTTACATCAAACACGATTAAATAGGTTGCTATACTATTTCAACCATAAATGCATGTGCATTGATAAGTTTTGACATGTTTATTGCACCATTATTTGGTTAGTTACAAAAGTACAACATTATATCTGTTTACGTCATGAAGAACGCACGCGCTTTTGTTTTTAATTACAAAAATAATCATTAATCATGGATAATGAGGAATATAACGCAGCAGTTGTTGAAGTGGTTCGAGGTAGAAGGTATAGGAGACATTGCAAGAGTCCACAGTCATCAAAATACACCTTGGAAGGAAAAGATGATCCCGATGTAAACTGTGATCATCATCTTGATGCAACAATAACAGGCACTAAGAAAAGATCGTTGTGCCAGTCTGTTAAACTTTGTTTAAATGACATGAAAGGTGAGATCGCAATAGTACCTACTTTAGGTAGTACTTAGCTAACTATTTTTTGATAATGTTTGACCAGTGTAAACACGTTTAAACTTTACAAGTTATAGAGTTATTATGTGCTAGTAATAGCACGCAGTAACTCTATAACACAATAATATCCAATCAATAAAAAAAACATGTTTTATGTCGTCTTCCTTCGTATGACTATTATTCTACGGTACCTAGGTATTACAGTAGTAGACAGGATCACGCATGTTCTTCACGCGTGAATTTACCTACTAATGTTTCTGTGCAAATATTTATTTATGATTTTATTTGTTACAGAGTTTAGACGCAAACTGTATTTAAATGAAACGAAAATTGAACAAGATAAGTTTTTGTTAAAATACATGCGCATCTCTACTCCTCAAAGGCGATCAAAAGTAACAAAGTCTATTCATATTCGTAAGATGTCTGTAGCTTATTTTGTACCAAAAGAAAACGGAGAAGAAATTCAGGTTTGTTCAAAAACTTTTCAGAAAATAACTTGTACTCAACGAATGCGTCTTATTCGCATAGCCAAGGCTTTTTTCGACACTGGTGCTCAACCAAAAGAGCGTCGAGGAGGTAAGAGTGTTAAACAGCTACAAGATATAGCTGAAATGACAGATTTAATAAAAAATGACATAATGAAGTATAAATGCCGTGAGAGTCACTATTCGAGGAATAAGTGTTCAAGATCTTATTTACCTCCCGAACTTAATTTAAAAGGCCTGTACGAGAGATTTATAGAGAACCAAAAATCAACTTCTGGAAGAACATGTTCTTTATCTAAATACAAATCAGTGTTTTATAAACATTTTAATCTAGGATTTGGTAACCCTCATGAAGATACTTGTTCAGCTTGCAAAGAATTTTTAATTAAAATTAAAAATGAAAAGGATTTAGATACAAAAAATACCATTCGTACTGAATATCGGCTGCATAAATTAAGAGCTAAAAAGTTCTTCAGCTTACTGAATGACTCGCATGATGAGGATAATGTTATTAAAATTTGTTTCGATTGCCAGCAAAATCAGCCTCTTCCAAAGTTAAGTGTCGGAGAGGTATTTTATTCTCGTCAAGCCTGGCTGTATAATCTTTGTGTAATGCAACATAAGCCTAACGCTAAGCAAATCAAGGATGACATAAAGTTTTACGTTTGGTTAGAAAATCAAAGCGGGCGAGGAGCTAATGAAATAGCTTCTGCTCTCAAACATTATTTGTGTACCTTAGAAGAAAAAGTCCTAAAAGACAAGAAAAAAGATTTGATACTTGAACTGTACTCAGATTCATGCAGCAGTCAGAACAAAAACTTTGTTATGTTAACAATGCTAGCGAATTTTATGGCTTCTACTAAGGTGTTTATTACGTTGAGACACGTTTTTCCTATTCGAGGTCATAGTTTTATGCCACCTGACAGAGTGTTCGGGAGAGTAGAAAAGGACTATCGTCGACTTGAAACAATTATCTCGCCAGGTGAATATTACTCTGTATTGAATAAACACGGTCAGGTTAATGAATGGGGTAAAGATTGGTTTACCTATGACATAAAAGCGAAGGCAAAGCAAATGGTAAAAGCAAAACTACCATTCAAAATATCGCAAACACGGATAATACATTTCAATAAAATCGGTGCCTGTAATTCCAAGAAAATAGAAATTGCTGTTCAAGACACATATTCTGCTGAACCAGTTATCGTGGAAATTACGAAGAACGGTGTTAAATCTTTCATGGGATTTGATTGTGCCTCGTTGCCTAAAACTAATATGATATCAGCTAAAAAGAGAGCAGATATTGAAAATTTACTTAAATTTTGTGATATTTCTGATAACCCTGACGCTCAGATATTTTATGAAGATGTTCTCCAGGGTTCTGGTTCCGATGAAGACAACATAAGACATAACTATGATGATAAAGAGCCTGTTCTTTAATACACCTTATAATCCAAGCCAAATGTACGGGGTTTTTCTCAAAAGATGACATCAACAGTTGATGTATCAAAAATGAAAAAACTCATCATTTTGTGATTTTTTTATTTCTTCGCAATATGTTTGATTTCCTTTTTGTCTTTAATTATATTAATACTTAATAAAGCAACTACTGAATCATTTGAGTATCTCATTAAAACCTCTCACCTATATACAAATAATCAATAAAAGTCGTTTCCTGAAAAAAACACTTTTTTATTTTGTATCACTTCGTGAAAACGCTCCTCTATGATAAGAATTAGACAGCTAAACGCGCGGGCTTAAACATAAAACATAGTGAATAAGGACCCATGTTAGGATTCTGCAATAAAACAAGTAAGCATGTTAATTTTTAAAATAGACAATACTTGTTAAATGTCCTCGTGTTCCTACTACTTTTAAGTGAAAAAAGGGTATTTTCGTGTGATGTTAGTGTATATTAATGTCGTATAATTACAGTTTAACAACAAACCGAAGATATCCAGGTACTAGTACCTATTTGTGATGCAAGTTTAAGTCATCGTATCCAGCTAAACTAAACGGGGTTCTTGTGTTAGGAGTCGGTACATTTCACCAGACGAATGGGATTCAAACCGGTAACCTGTCGATTGGTCGACCGGTGCCTTAATCACTTACTAGACTACCGAAGCTTTATTGTTACTTAAATTTAAGCAAACCTATAATAAACCCAACATTTGGCTTTTACACAGATAAGCTGAATAATGTTGCTAGAGTTAAGATTGCTTTAACGCAGTCGAAGTTGTAAAGTTTATTTCAGACTGTAATGGACTCTCAGACAAAAGAGCAAAAGTAAAGATTTCAGTTTTATCTCGCAAGCTTAAAACATTGAGCGTTTGATTCGACTTGTTTTTAAAAACAAATAAAAAGTTAGTGCCCGTAGATGTTTTCAACGTTGTACCGACAAGTTTCCGAATTTATTTTCCGCAGAACATTCCGGTGTGCCTTAAAATCATTAATCAGGCTTCACTTTGGCAGTGACCCAACGTCCTTACTACCCTCTCATTTGTATTTACTGAAAGAGTTTTAGATCATAAATCATGCCATTTTGATGAATGAATCCATTGAATTTTTTCCAAATCTCTGAGAGGCCACGTCTGGATTTTAAACTGGGAATACGCATTAAACGCGTTGAGTTATTTAACCGACAATATTTAAGATAAGTTAACGACGTCATTTATTTTGCTATTAAATTTATTACTCCGAGTTCCGCTTGCAAATTTCAGCTCTCACTTTAAGTTATCGGGAAGGTGGAGCGAAATGTGCCTAATTAATTTTACCAAGTGTAAGTACGCGGACTTAAGTCGGTTTTATTTAAGGTAAAACTGATGGTACGATTGCTCAGAAAATAGTTGCGTCGGCTTAAAGGGCTTTAGACTTTGTAATTTACTTTGTAACCTTGGCAAGCACAGGTTAAATAGATTTATCGTACGTATTGATGATTTATTCTAAACTCATACTACTTATTTTATATAACAAAATATGTCCTATGATCAAAAACATGTAGGTTAATCGTATCTATCTCTATCTTGTGACTAACGGCCGGTCTCAATAAAGTCAGAAATACTTTATTTATTTAGGTTACAAATGCAGCGCTTATGAACGTCAGACAAAATTTGGAATGGAATGATTCTACATTTAATGCCAAGTTCGCAAGAGTAACGCCGTGAGATGTATCTATCGATGGATTTGGCTACTAGAGGTATATTTGACATAAGCTTCATACAAAATATGTCAAAATTCTACCCCTAGTAGCCAAATCCATCTATAGATAGATTATTCAGACGGGCCGTAAAACATAAGCGGACAGTTAGAGCCGTAGTTTTATAATAAAAATAGCAAAAACAGCGCCACATTACTACTATCGTAACTCGATAAGTTTTGAGACAGTGAAAAATTAACAATATTTATTATACACTAGCTGTCCCGCGCAACTTTGTCTGCGTAAATTTTCCCCGTTTTTGCAACATTTCTCATTGATGCTCCGCTTCTATTAGTTGTCGAGTAATGTTATATAGCCTATAGCCTTCCTAGATAAATGGGCTATCCAACGGTGAAAGCATTTTTCAATTCGGACCAGTAGTTCCTGAAATTACCGCATTCAAACAAACAAACTAAGAAACAAACTCTTAATATTGGTAAACTTATAATATTGGTATGGATTTTTTCGAAATATTATCTCAATGCAAAGTTTCTTTCGCCTAAACCAACTATTAAAACACTTTTGCCAGTCTTGATCCGATAGGTTTGAAATTGTGACTTCATAGGCGGCACACGAAAAAACTTGCCTTTTATTTTTTCCGTGATTCCTCTCTCGCAGAGCTTGGAAAACTTTCGGCAATGCTACTGTTTTATACCATTTCGAATTAACAGTACTATGACTTTCCATGCCCGCTGCAAGAAAAAAAACTAGCCACCGTTTTTTGGGTTCCGTAGCCAAAATGACAAAACTTATAGTTTCACCATGTCCAACCGTCCGTCCGTTCGCACCTTTGCTCAGAGACTGGAGGCATGGATACACATATTACTTACGCTGACAAAATGAAAGAATAAAAACTTAAAAGAAAAATTATAGGGTACCTACATGTAAAGTGAATGTGTGTTTTTTTTTCCAAGGAACTCTACTTGTGCCTGGCCCGACATGCACTTGCCCGGTTTTTTTACCAACATTAAGAGGTAATTGCAGTTTTGTCGGCAATGTTCCTTCTGAAAATACCCATACTGACGACTGTTTCTTATATTCCAGATCATATTGATAAATCCACGTATCGTCGCCTGTGATGATTTCTGAAACACGTCTTTACGTTCCGTTTTCAAATTGTAGACGCATTTCACGGCACCAATCCACACGGGCCTGTTTTTCAGTGTCTAAGAGCCAAAGCGGGATCCAATGACAACAAAGCTTACTCACTCCAAGTTGCTGATGCAAAATAATGTTAACGCTCCCCGAACAAACCCCAAGAGCCTTTGCAATGTCCGAGTACGTCATTCGTGGGTCTTCTTGCACAGCATTTCAGTAGTCCACACATTTTCTGCAGTTACCCCTTTTAAATTCAATGAACCATCTAAAACTGTTTCTCAATATGGGCAGACTCACCTAACGCTGATTATAATCGTTAAAGGCTATTTTTTTCATTAAAACCAAATTTAAAATCATAAAATATCATAGCACGCAAATGTCGCAGCTATGCTCTATTGTGCTCTATGACACGGTGGGAGTGTGTCCGGCTGCTACGCAAGAGGTCGTGGGTTTGATTCCCACACGGGACACCATTTTGTGTGATCCACAAATTGTTATTCCGAGGCTAGGTCACACACGCGACACAGGGCTTGCACACTACTGAGGGAGTCGTCATAAAAAAAAAAACAAAATAAAAATGTTGTAAAGAAACACGCGAGAACCGTTTGTAGTAAAATTACTGGATCTCCATTTTTTTTAAACCAGCAACCTTACTATTTGTGTTCTATTTTTTGAAAACGAGCATCTCAAAACTCATCGAGTGACCTACGTAAGCCCAAAACATCAAGTCATAAAACTCAATAGATACAAATAATATCGGAATAAAACACATATCATGATATATTTCCTTTCTACAAAGCGGATAGTGTTGGCCATACACACTACACAGCATTGTCGATAGCGCGATGAATGGCCCATCTCCGGCGGTGGGATAGTGCCGGAAGGAGCTCCGCTCGCTCGGCCTTTTAACGAGTCATGTCTTTTTTAGCCGACGCTGAGAACTTCGGTAATGTTTCTGTGGTTTCAAGGGATAAGTGCGCCAGTGGTTTTGCACTTTTTGAATGAAGAGATTTGTAGGCACCTAAGCAGAAAACTCGTCCTATTTTGGTTGGGTGGTGATACGTAAGCGTTATTTTTTTTAAATGTATACTATTTTTCTTGTGGATTTAAATAGGGTTTTAGAGAGGTTTAAATATGATTTTTAAACAGTTGTACTACTATATACTACAGTAGACACCTCGAAATTGTAAGCTAAAGTTATGTGCTATCCACGGTCCCTCTGAAGCGTGTAAAGGTGAGTATACACTTGAGCATTTATTAGTAACAGAACGTCAAACATACTTAAATGAACCAGATTTATTTTTACGTTTAATAAAAACTCAAATCAATAACTGTGAACAAATTTGAGCAGTAAGTAGAAAGTTTTATTAATCTGCTGAGTTAAGTTCACAATCAAATCATCCTCTAGGCCTTCTTGATAATGCCTGACGAGGAGAAACAGCTAGGTCTTGCTTTAGAAAGGTTAAGATTCATTTAAGCCATTCAGAAACTAGTCATTAGTGCTTTAAAAAGACTTCATTGCTTCTTGCAAATTACAAATGATAGTGAAATATGTACTAGATGCAACAAGGGCGCAGCGCCACCTGTGTAATAAATGGTTTTTACACCACCTAAGAACGATAGATCGAAATAAGTTTTCGTCACAAGCTACTAGATGGAGTTTAGTATGTTGGATGTAATAATATCAAATAGGGCTTTATGGACTGAACGCTCTTGTTGTACCCACTGCTTTAATTTACTCGAACCACAGTGTTGCAACAAGAAGTTCATGAAGAATTATAAAAGTAGGTACCGTTCATACTTCTAAAAATCTAAGACTTCTGATTTACTTTTGTAAGTAACGATTCTGCGTGATGAATTAAGGCCATTATTTTGTTTCTTTTGAAAAACATTTATACTTATTCATTAATTAACAGTAATTTGGCCAATATTTAAGCACATATAATTTTTACATTGTAAGTGGATGCTCCTACTATGTTGTACCCATTGAGGATGATATATCTAATCTCATGTACTTTTCTTTTAATATTTTTATCTCTTTTTTTTGCATCAGTCGTCTAATATGGTGTATAATATAATAGTGGCAGCAACTTACCTGCATAAACAGTTTAAAAACAAAGAAACATTATAAACATAGGCAATTTGAATAGAGTGGCTGTGAGTTTTCATTGCCTGTTCTTTTGTCCGGCTTTACATGCATGTGTGTAGGCATGATTAATCGACTTTTCACAAGAGTAGTATTTTGCTTCCTAAGTTAATAAAGATTTTTTTATTATTATTATAAGCATATAATATCAAACATCAAATCATATCAATCATATAATATCAATGTCAAACTTTATCAAACATCTTATATACTTGGGCATTTACTAATAACAGATAAACGAGCATTTGCTGTTGTTAAATTGACTTGAACCGCACTTCAAACATGACATGACGCTCGATGTTATGTAACAATCTGATTTTTAAAACGAACGAGCTTTTTGGTGTAACGTTTTATCGAGCAACGGCACGAGCGCGGGTGACGGGAGTGTATGCAAGACAGAAAGAAATGTTACAGGTAAATGTTTACTCGCCTTACAACATTTACCTGTAGATACGTCGACCACAGCGTGTAGCATTCGCAAAATACATTACATGAAAATACATTAGGAAACTAAGAATTTTCCCATATTGTACCATTCGAAAGAACGTTAAATTACATTATAATGCTCTAGCAAATGCTCAAGTGTATACTCACCTTAGAGATTCGTACATTATATAAATGTTTGTACAGTATAAATGATTATTTTTGGTCAGTTGGTGGTATCAGCGTCATTTTTAACGCATTTGCGAATTTTTACGAACGCTTTTGATATGATCGACAAATGAGAGTTTTGCTCAATTTGATACACACTTAACAAAAACTTCGATTTACTCACAAATGCCATCCTACATTTGTAGGTACGCCTATTGCAAATATGCAATTTAGAGATTTATGAAATGTATTTCAAGGCCATACATGTAGAGTTCAATTCTTTAAAACATAACCACTATTAAGTACTGAGATTCTTTTATTTTTTAGGTGCAATAGACGTTAACTCCTAATCGTGCATTACTACCTAACTTAGCAAAACGGCAATGATATGTATTTATTTGTACCATTGCCGTGTGGTATCTTAAGAATAGTACCACCTCATCTCTTCATGTGTATGTCGTCAAGGCGACTAAGGGATGTCACATCGGAGGACGGACAGCAGCGTAGAAGCGACCTCTGCGTACTATAAAGCCTAATTGCGATCGCAAACCCGCTTGCCAAGCGTGGCGATTATAGTAATTATCCCCAGGATAATAAGTTGGTTTTACTGAGGAGATCCGAGCCCAGCAGTGGGACATCAAATGGGTTGATATGTATTTGTATCTAACTAGTGGAAGCGGTCTCTAACGACAACACTATTAAATTGTTAATTAGATTACAGAGGAACTAACAGATTAACTGGTATGTACTCAAATTGTGTAACATTGTTCCATCAATTAATTAATTAGTGTTACATAATTAATTTCAATATTAATGTAAACAACTTCGGATATCTTTAATCATAGTGAGAATAAACAGAACTTCAGATACTATTATATTATAAAAGTTACATATTATATGTGAGATATCATATTACACATTTTGGTATACTACTATAAATAATGTTTGTTTAATAGTGTCTTCATTTAATGTTGCTAAGCTCATCATGAAATTGATGCATGAAATTGAGACACGTAATAAAAATCTCTTAAATGGCTATCTATTATTCAATTCTAGAGTTTTGCCTTACATTAGTGTAAACACAAGGAATACGAGAATTAATGCTGTCATTCATTATTAACATATTGCTTGACGTTTTGATCAGGTTGCACCGGCCGTGGTCACAAGCGGACTGATTGTGACCGCGGTACACATGTTTGCATTCCAAAATCCATATTCATTGAGTTTATTACATCATATTGCAAATAAAACTCCCCTTCAATAAGACTGTTTAGGCTCGTAGCATCACCCCTGAACAACCCTAAGTACATGCTCGATCCTTGTTTCTCGTACACATACATTTTCAATCACACCTCGTTGAGACGCCTTTCCCCTGTTTTCATCAACACATCTCTTTCCACGTCTTACGTTCAAGTGGTGACAGGCTGTTTGTATAATAAGCACAATTAAGTCATTCCTTTCCTCAATTAGTCCTCATAATTTGCGTGGGAACAACCAGCTGACAGTACGGAGATAAGAAGATTATTTGCTTCTTCACACGAAATTAATTTTGATTTAGTACATCGGTTTTATCGTTGAAAACATAGCATAGACAACGATGTCGTTTATTTCGGGAATTAATTTGATATGACATTAACTAATTCTTGTCTCAACCATCGAATTGAGTTGGTTTTCTTAACGTTACAGTTTAAGTTAACCACGCAACCGTGCACTGTGAGGTTCATATACTATATATGGATAACCGTTTTCTGGAAAATGTATACTCTAACCTGTCTCAGAGAGCTAGGTCTTACGTCTAAACTATCCCATCGGCAGAGCTATTTTGTTTTTGCATATACGAGTAGTTGTGCATTATGTACAATATCTACTATGTAGTCGCTAGTCTCTGTTGAGTTTGGCGTCACTGTCATTGCAGTTCCGTTTTATATTGACGCAAAACATCTAGTAGAATTTTCATATTTTTGTCTTACCTATAAAGAAACATCACCGACTATAGTCACAGAAGGCAGGCAAAAATGTTTATAATAATTATTCTTCACATTTATTTTTTTATATTATTATACTACATCGTAATTCTTAAATACCATCGTTGAAAATGTAATATAGCCGAGCTAAATAACCGTTTAAGAACATTTTCGCTTCTACTTCCAAAACATTTTCGTATCCGCGTCTGTATAACAATAAGAGAGCGAAAAATGTGTTTTTTATAAGTCATAAAAAGCCTGGAGCTGGTGTTATAACAGTATTTTTTGCAAAGTCACAGAACAAGAGTCGTACATCAGACAGAGCCGTCTCTATTGCTTTTTGTTTGGGTAATTCTACTTAGTGTTGCCTAAGTTGTATATTTAGTAGGAGGTAAAAATATATTATTTTTCCCGTGGCCGTGATTTGTCTTATTAATACAGTTGCTTTTCTGCTCCGCCTGTTGTCGCAATGAAAAGTCAACTGATTTCTGTGTAAACTTTGACTGTGTTTTGCACCCCTTTGGGCATTTCAAATAATCCTTTAGCTAATGTCTGCTACTCATGAACTACTCACCTCTCAAATTACGGTTATTTTGGTCAATGCGTTTTAGAGATTTCATTTCTATGTGGGTCTGTTGGTTTAGAGGTTAGTCAAGTGCCCTGATTGCTAAGCAAAAGGTAGTGAGTTGATAATTATATTTACGATTGCGGGTGTTGGAATACTGTACTGTACTACTATAAAAAAAAATGACATACTTTCATTACATTTCAATTTATTTAACTAAACATTAAAAGAAAATGATAACAATAGAGAACTATAAATTAACTTAAATTAAAACAGCTTTATAGAATTTTATAAGCTACGGGTCTTAATCGCCTAAATATTTTATTTTAAAGCTAAATACCTTTGTTTATTTCCCGACGTTTCGATCGTATTGCAATGGCCGTGGTCACGGGTAGACATAAAATATTTACGCGATTAAGACCCGTAGCTTATAAAATTCTATAATGTGTACAAATCGCGAAAGTTTACGAACATATATTTAAAACAGCTTGTCTTTCGACAAAGACCTCTTTCCAATTTCTGTCCTTTGCTGTACGTAACCACTCTGGCCCTGTACTACTATAAAATTTACCAATTTATGAAACTCAACATTAAATGCCAAGATCGCATTGCAATATGTGAAGACAGTGAGAAAATATTGCCTTTTCTTATTGACTCCACTTATTGCAATTTTAATTAAGAATAAACTCACAAACCGAACTTAAACAACGTTAGCTTCATACAGCGCCAACCTATTTCATGCAAGCCCTGACTCTGATACGGGCGTGTTTCAGCACAAAGGTTGCTTTGTCGAGCTCGTAAAAGTCAAAATATAAGTTAACAAGACCTCTGGTACCGACAACCCTAATTTTGGTTGATAGTTAATCCGATTATAATTTTAACAAGCAATGTTTTGAAGTATTTAAGCTTTACGCGTTTTTACCCGACTGCGGAGGAGGGTTAAATGTTTGACGTGCATGTGTACAAAGGCACTATTTATACGTCGTTATATTCGTATTAATCTTGCGAGTGTCACTAAAGATAAAGAAAGAAAATTCAAAATGGCGCTAGCCAGACGCCATATTGTAATAGAGAAAAAAATAAAGTCAACAAACTATGTCATGATATTATATTAAAATACCTACACGATGATACCCCATCATCATGTAGGTATTTTAAAATCATGTTGATATTTAAAATCATTTGTAACTTAAATTAACCGTTTAGGATATACCTATAGCGAATTAAAGTTTGTTACCAACTATTTTCACTCTAAAGTTCGGTATACGTCTTAAAACTGAGCACTAAAAAAATAAAATAAAAAGTAAAAATTTAATATTAAAAAAAACCCGCCTTCTTAAAAAATATTAAAACAAGATTACCTTAAGTTATGCAGTTGGAGGGATTCATGAATCCCAGTGAACTTACTAATATGATTTAAGGTTATCTTGTGTGAATATTTTTTAGGCGGGCGGGTTTTAGATTTTTACAATTTATTTTTTTATTTAAGATCAGCACAAGCAGACTATAAGCGGAAATAGCAGATTTGTTTAGGTTCCTCACCAGTATACGTATCTGAAACAAAAAGAGAAGAAGACGCCCAACATCGCCCATCTGATAACCAGATGAGAAATATTTTTTATCAAATTTTATTAATTTACTAGCTGTGCCCGCGACTATGTCCGCGTGAAGTTGGAGTTCTGCTCTCTCCCTATGAACTATAGCGTGATGATAAAAAGTAGCATAAGTTACTTTTTACATCCCCAGCTGTCTGACAGTGAAAATCCCGCCAAATCCTTCCAGTCGCTTCGAAGAATAGCCGCAACAAATATATTTACTCATTACACTATTAACGGAAACCGTTAGAAATAGTCCTTAATAGTTTACATTTGTATACTCGATTTAATTTAATAATATTTACAGTTACACAGATATCGATCTATAATCTAAAACAGCGGCAACGAAAATATTTTTTTCTATTCCCCTTAATAAATATTTGTACTATATATACAGAAATAAACAGAACATCTTTTAGATTGTTCGCGGGAACCGGAAGGGGGACGCCGCGGTCGCCACATCCGCTACTCCGTCACTGAAGTAAGTCTCTTCTTATATAACAACTTTTCAAAAGTGCCCCACAAAGGATTGAGTGTCGAACTTGTTTACTGCAACTTTGCCAAACAAAAGACGAAAACCGAATGCATTTTCCTCTCAAAGCTATATTCATTCTAGTTTAAGTTCTACATCCTCACACTGTCATTGTGAAATTCTGTACTTTTGCCAATTTTGACAAAATTTTGTTAAATGTCGCCAGAAAAGTAATTTTATTTCTGCTAAATTTTCATCATGACACCTATCCGACAGAATATTATTTTGAATTTACTCTACAGTTTTCAAGGAAATCCATCTTATTTTCAAGCATTACATAATGTAGGTACCTAAACTCATTGCAGTTGATAGAAGTTCGCTAAAGTGGAATGTTATTTTGCATGAAACCTCTATTCTGTGTACGATACGCCCGTGACCTTACGCCAAATTTATTTGCCATAGTAAATATGCGGCCCTGGAAAGTCCTTGAAAGTCTGGGGTAAGTTATATTATGTCCGATTCTCGTGAAAAATCCTTGTTTTTGCTCCGACCTACGCAAACTAAAGTAGCAAATTTATATAATTAAATATTAAGCCTGCTTTCTGTTATCCCTATAATACCTATTCGTATTAGTGGTAAAGCCATGACTGCAACACGCAATATCCTTGAGTAAATCAAAAGCGTTCAGCACCATTCTATTACGCCGCTAAGTCACTTTCAGCCCGTGAATAAATAGTAAAAAAGCATCACAAGTATTCACGAGCCTTTTTTCTCGTAAGACGTTTCTCACTTATTCTTTTGGGGTTACAGCGTCACTGGTGGAGGCCGCTTGGAGCTCATCATTTGCATCCAAATAGCTCCTATAAATTCGCTACCCGAATTTTCACCATTCTCTCCGCTCCTTGGGAGCAATTAAATACTTTTTTCTCCCGTCGTTCGGGCATCGTGCACGATTTTTCGGTGTGAATAAATTCAGTGGTCCAGATTGTAGTCAGCGCCAGCTAGCTTCATTAGATAAATTATTTCGACACGTTTTTTGTGTTCCGCAATATAGACGTTCTGTTATGCAAGTATTAAACGGGTCACTGGGTTCTACAATTGTTCACATTTTTAAAAGTATTTTTTTCTTAACATTTTATTCAGTAACTTTACACACTCTTTGTATTATATTACCGTGGGTTTAATAAAAGCTTTTTCTACAGTTTTACTTTAGAGATAAAATTGTTTACATACGTACGTGTTACATACTCTCGATTTATCTCCAACTTGACAATCGAACGAATCCTACCGATAGATGATTTCTTATAATGGCTCAAGGTAAGAATCCTGGCTCGTTTTATGCTCATTCAATGGCTCGGAAATGATAAGCGTTTCGAATATTTGAGCTACTTGTATGCCTTTGTAAACTCATGTACTTACCGTTTTATTAGCATTCTATATTCGATGAATTAATTCAATGGAATAAATGTCGCAACTTTTTATTTGCGCTGGTTGAAAATGTTGCCTAGTATTTCACTATGAATGGAACATAACATTTTATGTATGCTCGACTTACAGTATATAGAGTAGGTACCTAAGAGCTATAAGTACAATACTTTAGTATTATTAATATTATGACTTTAATAAACATTGGGAAGCAAAAGTATTTGCATAGATACTTATCTGATATAGGTAAGTATTTTTCCCGTTGTTGAGTACAATCCAGAAGTTTGTATTACAGAATCCATTAAAAATCCGCCTCTCTTCAACTCCCGAGGGTCGAAGAAACAAGCAAACGATGGAATTAAATGGATGGGTAACGGCGCCCTATTATTGTACAATTACTTAACATCGTAATAATCTATTTACCTGTTATTCTTTCTGATTGCTAAGGGGTTATCCATTAATCACGTGAGACTCGAAAGGATATAAAAAAAATCACGAAATATCACCGGGAACTAGGATCCCCGGGACTGAGATATCACTTGTACTTGTGTATTTGTTCCTTAAAAGATGGATTTTTATAAACTGGAAAGAAATGTGTATACTTTATGGGAGTTGCACCCAACGTCGTTCGAGACGCACATTCGTGTGAAACTTGTTGGGATATTTTTACCCAAAAAATTCATGAGTTCTTGGTAGTTTCAAAAAATTCACGTGTATCACCAGATGGGAGTAGGTACTTAATATTACACTACCTTATGCTCTTGGCTTTGCTGGCGTCGATGCCGGTCTTTGTTTACTAGCTTTCACTCGTGGCTCCGCCCGCGTGGATGTTGGTTATCGCGATAAAAACTATCCTATCCCGGGACTCAAACTATCTCTTTATCAAATTTTATCAAATCGGTTCAGCGGCTCAGGTTTGAAAATTTAACAGACGGACTGAGTTTACCTTCTTTAAAAGATAACTAGCAATGTGGGATTGAGTTCCACATTACTAGCAATCTTGTAAAAATGTCCCTCCAGCTAAGCTCAAAGGCTTGTGTTAGGAGTGGGTTCACGTCGATAGTATAATAGGTAGAATTCGAACCCTAACCTCACGATTTCGAGACCAATGTCTTAGCCATTAGGTTACCGCCGCTTCTCCTTGACATTTATAACGGATCGGACGCGCCAACTATGTTGTGATGTGCCATCCTATGAAAAATTACATTCAATATTGAAATGAATTGCGCCCCTTGAAAAAAAAAAAATTATTTCAAGGTTCGCTGGCATTTGATGGATAGGTCGTGTAACGAACATCTTACGTCATAATGATACATACTTCGTGGTTATTGTGAACGTTGTGATCTAACGTTCGTTCCAGCTTGACTTGGTTATATGAATTTTAAGATTGAGTAAAGAAAACTGTGGCGCGGTATGAGTGTATTCGACTGCTGCGCAAGAGGTCGTGGGTTCGATTCCCACACGGGACACCACTTTGTGTGATCCACAAATTGTTGTTTCGAGTCTGGGTTGACTTTGTGTCCGTGAATTGAATGTTTGTGAATTCCCCGCGACACAAATGGCTTGTATCCTAATGCGGGAGCCATCTTAAAAAAAAACTGTGTATACTTGACCGTCTTAGAGAAAAGTCGGTTTTATACAATGAATTAATAATTCCTGTGATAGTAAATAGAAATTGTTTGTTGGTTCTGTGTTTGTGTAATATACTTTAACTCCTTTGTGGTGTTATCCATAACATATGAAATAAGCGTTGTGTTTATTAAATATATTTCGGGACTTAATCGCGCGAATGATTTAAAGGTTCGTACCTTTTATTTACCCGACGATTCGATCGAATTGCACCAATAAATAATTCTCGCGATTAAGTCCCGAAACATATCTAACTTTTTTTCCGCGAACTTCGTATGCGTAAATTTTCCCCGTTTTTGCAACATTTCTCGTCGCTGCTCTGCTCCTATTAGTCGTAGCGCGATGTTATATAGCCTATAGCCTTCCTCGATAAATGGGCTATCCAACAAAAAAAGATTTTTTTAAATCGGACCAGTAGTTCCTGAGATTAGCGCGTTTAAACAAACAAACAAACAAACTCTTCCGCTTTATAATATTAGTATAGATATGTATAAAAATCGCGAAAGTTTAAAAAATAATAAACGTTATGTTTACTGTGGGGTGCAAATGTTAGTTTTATTCCTGCACAGAGATCCTGATACCAGAATCAGTACTTGCGTTCTGGAACCCTGATTGTTACTGTACCTAACAGTATATGTATCTACAATAGGGATAGTATCTGATACATAGGTGTACTTAAGTGTTAGTACCAAAGGGGCAGATCCAGCTATAATTTTTAGTAATAAAAGTTTTATTACAACAAAATGCCTGTTACAAACTAAAACAGAGTTTGATGAAGGTCACATTAAACCTAATATCGTTATCGGTAAACTGTACGATAATAGGGTATAACCCTTTCGGGTAACTCTCTAGGGATTACAGGCGTGACGGTTGTTTATTTATTGTCTCTTTATTCCTTTTATTGTCACCTCATCCAAATCCTGTAGTGCTTATTAACCAGTAACCGAATACAAAATCCTTCCAGACGATTAACTTCAACATTTCAAAAGTTGGACTAAGTAGAAATTTATGCCAAAAGTTCAAACCGACGCCGCCTTAAATTTATAAAACAAAATGACAGGCCAACACCATTTTATATTCAACCGAAATACTGTCCTCATTTAGTGGACGTAATGTCTTTTAGACCACTTGACTATACGAGTCTGCTTGTGTACCAAGCAGTACAATGAAATTTCACTAAATACAATTTAGATGTCGTGTTAATCTCATTCCACATGGGTAAATTACAAGATCGAGGCGACGGCACCTGGCGGGAAGCCAAATGGCCGGTCGCATCAGCAGCCATGATTCAAGCTGATAATTCTTTCAGTTCACGTCTTTTCAAGAAGGTCTTAAACAATTTTATCGTTCTACACGCCAGCAATGTACTACTGCCGAAGCGAAATTTTTGCGGATGATGCAAAATAAACAAGCATTTATTACGGGTACGGCTGATAAATCTCTTGGTAATGGTGTCAGGAGTGTACATTGCAATTTAAATTGTAGTGAAAATACAACCGCGCAGGTGCTCCTAGATGCCCCTTTATTATGTTGTTATATGTTTTTTTGTTGGAACTTGACACACTAAATTATAAATTATTAGCAACAATGTGGATATGTTTTGTCTTTGTCATTAAATCATTCAGAAGTATTGGCTTACTTGCGTATTGAAAAATAGAGAAAGCCAAATGTATGTATATAAGAATGTCACTAAAATACTTCAGTATGATGGTGTTAAACTTCTTAGTACTTATCCAAAGCTGCGTAGGTAGGTGATAACTAGTAATAACTGCTAGTAATACTACTAAATACACGTTAGTTTAATTTTCCATTAAAAATTCCACAATTAAAAACAAAATAAAATTATTCTTACCATTATTATCCAAACAAAAACCCAAAAAATATAAAATCCGAAAGAAAGTATTTCGAAGAAAAGACGTCGTTAAAACTATTTTATTCGCGTACTTGACGTTTTATCGCGTAGGCTGAATAAACCTGCTTTCAGAACTGAAAGAAATGAAAAATAAAACTGAACTCATTATGTAAATACATTTTGCCGTATCTCGGGGTGATGTAGCTTTTTAAAGGTTTACTTTGTAGAGCTGGTGGTGAAGATAGGTTCACATCGGGTTTACGTGGATGCAAGAATGTTAATCTTGGATTAACGGCAATAACTATGTCATTATTGTGATTCGTATACACATGCCGAACGTTAAGCTCGTCGGCATACCCGGTGGCTTTGAAACCCGGCGGTCGCACGCATGGACATGGATATGTCCATTATCTTTGTCGTGCAATTGATGCCAGCGGCACTCCCGCACGGTTTTCGCCCGCAGGCACTGCCAGTATATGTATAGAAGCCATGACATGATTTCAACACAAGTGAAAAAGGAGCCTACGGCTAAGCTTTTAATACTAATACCAAGTTGAATATTCATTGTAATCCCAGGCAAAGCTAACTACCAATAAAACCCTGCAGCCGAGCATACGAACGCTCTGTTCCGGTTCAAACCAATTCCTCTAGTTTCACTTTTTTTCGCCATAAAAAACATATTGGTCCGATGTTTTCTCGTACACATTTCAGGTGAAATAGTGCTGCGGGCTTGGGGAGACGCTATTGAAACCTTTTTGACCCATATCAAAGCTACAGAGCAGTTTGACAGTAACATTATTAACACGCGGCATACGGTGCGTGGGGCTTACATGTTCGAGTAAATTCTGTTCTAATAACCCTTAAAGATCCAACATACCTTTTCTTTGTTTTACCTTCTTACATGCGTTTATTAGACGGGACTTTCCCGTATTATTTCCCGTCACAATGTGTGCGTGATTTCCTGGAGTTGTTTTCTTTTCCTCTTTGCAGTGAGATTTTAGTGTCTAGGAGCTTATTGTCCGGGACGTGACAGCGTGGCGGATTGTGATGGATACCGTCCTTCCGGACTCGGCACTACGCTTTTGTTATTGTCCTAGCCACTTTAAAATTTTGTTTGGTAGAGAGATAAAGGCGTGTAAGTATGTATGTACATATAATTAAATGTTATCTAAACTATTTCTTCTAATTGGGTTAATTGTTAGATGTAGTGGGACTTACCAAATTTACTTTAAGCATTATTTTTCTGCCACTTTGGGGTAAAGACATAAATACATTGAAAATGATTCCGTACTGTAACCAGTTACTTTGAATGCAGCCCGCATTGGAAAGCAATTTGGAAACCAAGAAGCCATTCAACAACTAGTCACATTCAGAATTCTGATTGAATAATCTGTCCGTATATCACAGTGGTGCGGCTGCTTGCCCTCAGTGGCTAGGATCGCAAATATTGTTCCATATGATGAATAGACTATTCAAATTGCGCTTGCACTACCTACTACTCAATATCATTCGATTTTGATTACGTTATAGAGCATTGCGAGTAATGTATTCTAGATTTACAAATCTTAATCGATTTACGTGTGTAAAATTTAAAGTTTGTTAAAAAATTAAAATTGCCAATCATAAATTCATAACCCAGCACATTCTTGGTACTATATTGTACAACCCACTTAAATAAATACGGTTTAGCCACGAACTTGACAATTTTAAATAAGTTTTCCAATAAAACTGTTATTAGAAGCAGATTTTGAAGAGAGTAGATAAGTTTTCGAGATTTCTATAATCGAAATGGTAGGCGTGACAACATTGCTTGAACATAACTATTATGGTAGCTGCAGGATTTTCTTTTGTATATTACTAAAGTTCTCCTTGTGTAAAGCGTCGAAAAATGTAATAAAGACAATATTCAAGTATGCGACTAGGTGATTCGCCTTTGTGTTCACGGAACGATGGAGAGTACTCAAGTCTTTGGATACTTTACGATGGCAATAATTTGGAAAATATAATGTATGGTACTCTAGTGACACTAAATATGCATTTGAAGAAGTAACAAATGTAAGAATGGGTATGGCATATAATGATTAGATACATTATAGAATTTTATAAGCTACGGGTCTTAATCGCGTAAATATTTTATTTTAAGGCTAAATACGGGTAGAGTGAGTAGAGGGTGAGTCTACCCGTGACCACGGCCGTTGCAATACGGCCGAAACGTCGGGAAATAAACAAAGGTATTTAGCCTTAAAATAAAATATTTACGCGATTAAGACCCGTAGCTTATAAAATTCTATAATGTGTACAAATCGCGAAAGTTTACGAACATATATGATTAGATACGCTTAAGATACGTTTTTTGAACATATATGGTCATGCTCTCGTTATAGATACTATTTGCGGTGGTTTTTACAGGACCTATAAAAAGTTTGGTCTATTATTAGTCTAGGTGATTGTCGTTATATGCCTATTTGGCCTTATAACTAATCTAATATATTCATCTTATACCTTTAAACAAGCAATTCTTGTATATATGTATTTAAAATTTAAATCACGGTAACGGCTCCAACGATTTTCATGAAATTTTGTATGCAGGGAGTTTCGGGGGCGATAAATCGATCTAGCTAGATTTTTTTTTTTTTTAAAGTCGTTTAAAGTTAATCTCGGTCATCTAAGTACCTACTTCTTATTTATTCCTGTAGGTTTTGTCAAATAGAACGAAAATAAGCCTGCCCCACCGATCACGACTTTTTTTTTTATTTTTTAATGGGGACTCCCGCAGTAATGTACTAGCCCTGTGTCGCGGGAGACTTTGCAAACATATAAGTCATGAACACAAAGTACACCCAGACTCGGAACAACAATTTGTGGATGACACAAAGTGTGGAAATCGAATCCACGACCTCTTACGTAGCAGTCGGGCACACTCCCACCGTTCCAGAGGCATGAAAGATTTTGAGCTTTATCTCTGTAAGTTTATATGATAAAAATGACTAACCAATTATGTAAAGGCTACTATGGTGCACATGTTTGAATGGATGGATGTTTGAATTAGACTCAGGACTCACTTAACATTTTAAGAAAAATGATGATGGAATACAGTGGTACTATAAATGTTGATAAACTTTCGCGATTTGTACACACTATTAAAATATATATATTACGGGTCTTAATCGCGTGAATAATTTAAGGTAAAATACCTTGTTTATTGCCCGACGTTTCGACCGTATTGCAACGGCCGTGGTCACGGGTAGACTGACCACGTCTACCCGTGACCACGGCCGTATTTTACCAAGGTATTTTACCATTGTATTGGCCGTATTTTACCATTTTGGCAAGGTATTTTACCTTAAATTATTCACGCGATTAAGACCCGTAGTATATATATTTTAATACAGTGGTACTGCTTAACCTCGCCGATGTGTGGATGCCACTGCGTCGCATCGATATTCGATTGCTCTCAGTTACGTATTCTATAAGCTTTGCGTCTTATAGAAAGCACTTTACACAGACTTCCTAACTTCTCAACATGTTCTCATGAAGGTTTCTATCAGATGTATAACTTGAATACTAATGCTTAGGTATCTATGCAAAGCAGAATCATAACGTAATGCCCAGATTGTTGACTTAGGAGTTGCGCGCACGTATTATGTTACAGTACAGTGATAAAGGAGCATTGTGAGATATCACGTGCTCTGTTTGTGTATGTTATATATCTATATCTAGTATAAAGTTGGCTGTTTTGTGTGTCTCATATGTGCACTTAGATTATCTAAAACAATGATTATTAGATATATTTCGGGACCTAGTCGCGTGAATTATTTAAAGGTACGGACCTTTATTTACCCGACGTTTCGATCGGTGCAATTCGATCGAAACGTCGAAGTCGGAATCGTCCAAGTCGAAAATCGTCGTATCTAATATGTATAAAAATCGCGAAAGTTTAAAAACAATTAAAACAATGATTTCAGTTAAGAACTATTTTAAATGTAAATTCGACTCCTCTCCCCTCTAATTTAATATTGTTTGTACCAAGGCAATAATGTTTTATGTAAACAAGTATAGATCAGTTACAAGAGTTCAGCAAGCGGTACCTAAAAAGCTTGGCTTATTGACAAGTTTTTATGTAAGTGTCGCATGGCCGGCGTCAACAGATGAAAGCAGGGGATTACTTTTTTCTCTTTTTCATTTGTGATAATTAAATCATGCTTTCCTATTTTCACGACTTTTTATAATAGTTTGACATTAAAATATACAATAGGTTATCTATGTATGCATTCGTTTGCCGTTTTTAAAGATCAAACGTTGTCTAAGTAAAAAGCCACCTTTTTACATAATTGTATATAGGTATAAAAGGATACCTGAACAGCTAGCGTACCTACAATCTAGTAATCGAACAAACTTCACTATTAACTAATTCAATACATTACATTAATCGCCTGAAAATATAACAGACTCACAATTTTCAAATAATGTCCATTGGCGAAAAGGCGCGTTGTGACTCGTATTCAGCGCAAAGGTAGGAATTTTTCCAGTAATTTGGATTTAATTCACAGCAAGCAATGGCGTGCAATAAATAAAGTGCAACTCCAAATGAGGTTCCCTGCCTGGAAGTAATCCAACTGGACTGTGTTACTTTTTTTATTTCATTTTCATAATATAGTATCATAGAGTTTCAAATATAGTGTTAATTTATTGTTGACCGTTATTTAACTACATATATGAAACTAGCTTTCGCCTGCGGTTACGCCCGCGTGCATGTCGGTTATCGCAATTAATATCCTATCTTATGTTCTTCCCCGGGACTCAATCTATCTCCATACCAAATTTCATCTAAATCGGTTAAGCTGTTTGAGCGTGAAAGCATAACAGACATACAGACAAACAGATAGAGTTACTTTCACATTTTTAATATTAGTATGAATACCAGTTTCCAATGAAACGAAATAATCTAAAAGAATCCCATCCTTACGACGAACACGATTCTTTTTAACATCATCTTCTTCGTCATCTTGGTTTTGGTTTTTTCCGTTTTCGCGGCAAGCCTGTGCTAACTGGCGCATGCGCGGTGCGCTCAAAGATGTTCGCCGCGCATGCGCTTTAATGCATTCCTATCGCAGCTCTCTATTCACTATTATGACAAGATTTTGACAGATCGCACGGGCTTGCCGTATAAACGAAAAATAGAACGTAATTAAGGACCTAGTTCTAAAACTTGTCACATTATTTTCACTTTTTGTATTATCTGTCAGTTGCTTTGAACCAGACGACATTAAGAAAGGTATACCTAGCAGTAGGTAAATTCCTTGCACCTTGATAGGTATTTATGATTGACATTTACGAAGAAAAATACTTGAGAAAACACATGCAGCATTTTGGGAAGTAAAAGGGTCAATTAAGGTAGCTAAGTTTATGTTACAGAACTAATCACCATCAAGGAACCAAGCAAAATAAAGTAGGTAGTATTGTTACAAATCGCACTCACAAATCACCAAAATATGTAACAGCAATAATTCTGTCCCAATTTGTATAGTACCTACATTTGAAATATGAATACATTGGATGAAATCCAACACTTCAGCGATATTTTGTAGGAATATTCCGAAAAAATAAGCAGTTTACTCGATAAAGTGTCGATCGTTTGTCTACGAAGGGTTTTACAAGTCAATCAATATATCATAACGTGCTATTGTTCAATATGTTAACACACCTAAAAGGGTGATTCGTATGATAGTAATTTATATCACCATTTGGAAAAGTATGCCGTTAGGTGATGGTCACAAAAAAAAACTTTTCTACACAGTAATTAAAATATGCGTAGTTAGTAGACGGGATCTGTTCCACAAAATTACAAAAAATATACAAGTGTAACAAACTGTTTCTGAATTTAAATAGGCCACTTTATTTACAAAAACCAGCCGCTACATTTTTTTACATAAATTACGAGTATGATACTAGCCTACATATTGTAGGGTAGTTCCATTTTTTAATTAAACAAAAAGTTTCTAATTATCTTGGATCCTGCTTGACATACACGAAAGTTTGTTATACCTTATTAAAAAACTAAAAAAATCAAGGAGTGTCTATGGTAGTTCAGAATCTTTAAGCGCAGGTCTACTAGCAATAACATTTTTTATAGAATACTTACTTAGTTGCTAGTATGATACTTGCTGGAAAATGGTGTCTAGCAGAATACTAGCTATAGAATAGTTACTAGTAGCTCAGTTGGGATTAAGATAGCTTGTTAGTTGGTTTTATGTAAAATAATCGCTAGTAAAGTAGATACTAACATGTATTCTAATAGAAACTATTCTACTATAGCACTACCTATGCTTAATTCCAAAAACCCTTTTTTTATATCAATAATAATATAATAATATCTTGGGACAAGTCACACAACGTCATTTGATCACAAACTAAGCAGTGATCGTATATCTTTTGGAAAAAAATCCATTTCTTGTCCCGCAACTGTAGTTTTTTCTCACATAAAATACTCATTTGTCTCAGGATATCATGTTAAGGCGTTACAAAAGCACCTTGGACATGGATGAAATGAAATTTGTAATTTCTAACCAGCATACTTTGAATGATTCAGCGTAAAAGTAAGCTAAATTAATATCTAGGGAAAATTCACACAACGTCACCTAAAATCTATGGCAACCAGACAACTGATAAATAAGTACATAATACAAATAAAAGATAAATTACACCCAGACACAGAATAAACCATCGTGCTCATCACACAAATTTTTATCCAGGGTGAGGATCGAACCCACGACCTCCGGCTTAGCAGTCAGGGTCACTAGTCACTAGACCAACAGGCGGGTCAAATCAATGATGCAGTAACACCTAATTTAATCGAGTTTTGCACCACTGGACCAACAATATTTATGCCACACACACACAGTCCACTGCTAAAATTTGACAAAAAGAAAGATTTGGCATCATGGCAGATGTATTATTGATGCTATACCTAGATTATTGGCTACTGAAATTTGACCACACATTTTAGAAAGTCAACCTGGACCAAAATTGTGCTCAAATGGCCCGACTCTGAAATCGATAGTTAATGCATATTTATCTTGAATAACCGATAGAAGCAAGAAGAAGCACGTTGCAGGTGAGCAAGGTAAGGACAGCCAGTGCTGCACATAGTACTGTACTGTCTGGCCTTGCGATTAGACTCTATTTTAACTTAACATCAGGTGGAATGGAGTCGTTTACTTACGTATAAAAAAAATATACTGAAAGGTTCTCAGGTGGTAACAGTAGATTGAAAGTGCATTTAAACACAATCACTACGCGCTGTGTTGAAAATTCGTCACAAAGTTCGATGGCGGTTCAAATGAAAAGAAAATAAATAAATTCGGTTGTTAATACTGTAACCCACGTAGATACGAACGTGCGAAACCTATAAGGATCAATATTTATCATTTTTTTATTCTCAATTACAAGAGTATTATCCAGTTTTGGTTTGTCATACAAATGAATAAAACGGGTGAGTCAAAATAAATGGGTTCGAAGATTGCAATGAAAAGAAAACTAATATTTAGAGTAAATTAAATGAAGAAAATAACTAATACAAAAAAAGATATATATTGCATATTATGAATGTCTTGTTTTAAATACCATCCATAGATTTGTACATAAACCCATGTTGAGTGAATGTTAATGTTGTAATTGTTTATTTAAATCAGCTGAAATTTTCACCGAAATAATATTCAAGCGTGCGAACTGACACAATACACTTCAAAAACACTGTCATAGCTAAACAATAAACCTATTCAGTGTAGTGGAATGTGGAATTTGTAATTGGCGGTATAAATTACAGCTTGATCATAAAATGTTAATAAATAATTCAGCGTTTAATCGGAGCGTTAATTGCAAGTGCCGATGTCGATGTCCAACTACGGTATAATTAATTTTTCTTTTTAAAATATTATTGAATGTCGTTTTTATTAATGCGAACCTGTTTTCACTCCTTCGGGCGAACAATCCCGATTGATGGCCATCTGTATAAAACATAAATAAAATTTTTAATCATCGGTCCGAAAATAAAATTTGTTGTTTCGCCGCCAGTTGTTGTAAAATCGATGCAGTGCGCTCCATTTTGATGAGTGCGCTCCTGGTTTGTTTTTTTTTATTTTATGTTTATCCTCTTCCTATCACATAGAATGTAAACAAAATAACTCGCCTGGTAAATGTAATAATAGTACCTACCTAAGCCTTTTTAAAATGCCAAATTTGCTAATATTAAAATGTGGCTATGTAATAAATTTTATCACATCTTAATAATAAATTCCTTAATACATGCAACTAAAGCACAATAGATTAAATTCTTAGTACAGTAAATAACTACAGCATCTAAATTGTAATTGCAGACATTTTAATACTCACGAAAGAAAAGCGACTTGGTAAACGAGGTACGAAGGCCCATATAGGCGGCCCGGTGACCTAAAAATGGTCGCAGGGACTAACTGGATGCGTAAGGCATCCAGATGGATGAGTACAGCAGTGAGCCGATACGAGTGATGATGATAAAAGAAAATTGTTTTGTTATGATATAAAGGTAACAATGTCAGAGTTATAACTTTTCAAAACTCGTGTGACGAATGCATTTTACCTACGCGGGACTTTTACGACCTCCGTGACTTGACGATCCTATGACAATAATTCTACTTTTTGATCATATGTCGACAGAAAGTAGGTGGAAATTGAAAAGATGTACAATCACACATGTATGTGTGTTATAAACCTTTTCAACTTTCCATGATTGTAATCAAGTCAAGATATTTTGCAGGTAAACATAAAGTAAGACTTTTTGACAACGGCAGAATTCAAAATGAATTCTTACAATAGTTAGAACCACTTCTTTTTAGGCAGCTGGTTACGTAGCAAGTTTTAATTTTACCCGACTACAAAGAAGGGTTATGTTTTAATCAACTGGTCACGAAACTTAGTTGACAAATTGGCCTGAGTATCTAAGTGAGAATATGGATAACTTTTTTTTTAAAAGATAACTAGCAATGTGGGATTTTTGGTCCCACATTACTAGCAATCCTGTTAACCCCTCCAGCTAAGCTCAATGGTTTGTGTTGGGAGTGGGTTCACGTCGGTAGTATAATGGGTAGTTTATTAGTAGTAGTAATTGGGCGTTCATTTCTCGTTCAAACCTGTCCCATTGGCTAAAATGATAGATATGTGGTATCATTATACCCCGGGTTACCATTAGATGGAAACCAATATCCACGTCGGAGAAATCCGCAAGCACAGATTGTTGCACCTATTAATACTTTTACTAATTTTAGCAAAATAAGCTCACTTTACGCTAGTGACTACGCAGTCACGTTTATAAAATGTAACCCTAAGTTTACTGAGGGTGTGAATAATACATTTTACAAGCTTGTTTCACACTTGATTATCTTTAGTCATTTCGGTTCACTGCCTTGGATATAACACTTTAAAACCAACGCCTTGTTAGCGTTATTATTAATTTTAGACTCGCCTGACAAGTTTGGGTTAGTCTTCATTAGAAGGGTTCAGTAATGGATGTAAGGAGTTGTATTATGAGCGTGTTAGTGTCTATGAGTGTAAAACACGGTTATAAGTGTGATGTTAAGGCGGGACTAGAATAATTGTTTTAAATTCTCTAGTATATCTGTCATTTAGATTTCTGTAGTATTGCTGTTTGATGTGATAAATAATGAATAATAAAAAATCTTTATTCACTTAGGAAGCAAAATGCTACACCTGTGAAAAGTCGATTCTACATTTACATATAATGCCTGTTCGCAAACAATAGGTAAAGCCCGAGAAAAGAACAGACAATAAAATCTCGCGGCCACTCTTTTCAAATTGCCAATGTTTACAATGTTTCTTTGTTAATAAACTGTAGGTATATGCAGGTAAGGCGCTGCCACTATTATATTATACACCATATTAAAGGAGTGATGCATATACAATAGGTCAAAAAGTCTAATTGTTTTTTAGCCTATTATAGCTTAAAATTTCTTTTTGAGTGAAAAGTGTGATATGAAATACTTTCATTTTAAATCTCATGTCATTTTGTTAGGTATTTGAGTCTGAAGTTGTTTAAAATGCATGTTTACTTGCTGTTATCCATGATTTCGTTGAAATTGGAAGGTGACCATGTCAACTTTCGAGCCATATAAGATTGACGACGAGCTATTGTAAGACGTCAACATGGTGTTCTATTTCATTATACTGATCCATAAAAACACACTTAAATGGCAATAAAGCAGAAAGTTAACCTCAACAAAATAAACAATTACGCATAATATTAGCCGAAATTCAAATTTTCGAGTACAATAATGGGTTATTCTGTTGAAAGGTGCATTCAAAGTTGAGTAAAATGTGGACATTCGCCGCTTAATATCTACTTCATTATTGTTAGCGCAATTAAAAGTTACGAATTGTTAAAGGCCATTACCGGACTGAGTATTACGTAAATACTCAAATGCTTTTATCTTTCTCTCCGGTAATATTATCTACAATATTTTGTACATAAGTTTAAAGAGTTAGCGATACTTAAAAGTTTACTAATTCCTATTCAGAATATTATAAAGTTGTAGGTACTAGATTAGGATGGTTTGGTTGTTTTGGTTCAGTATGTACCTACCTATTCAAAATTGGAAAAGGAAAATAGAAAAAAAGTTGTCACAGATGTGCAAAAGTAAACTCGATAGTTAAAATCCCAGAATCCCAAAATAAAAGAAATAATTTTTTGAAAAGATTTTTTTTATTGTCACAGGTAAAGAAAAGATATTTTTTAATATTGGATGGGTACAATTGCACAAATCATATCTGCGATAACGAGGCTCAGCTTAAGATAAAGCAATGTTGTAAAATGAGCCACACTACAGCTTTGTTTTCGATGAGAAATGCAAATGTGAGATTGTGTTAATTTTTTTAATTCAGTAATATGTGTTTCGATATTAATTTAACATTTAAGACATAAGACCGTTACAAACATAATTATAATATATATTAATATGAATTAATGCAAGGCATATTACGATACATTTTCAAAGACAACAAATTTTCAAGTGACCGACGCAGCTATAATATATACTCGTATTTCTACGATGTCACCAAATTATACCGTAATTAATATTATTGCATATTAATATAGGCCGACCATTAACGAAATGAAGGTAAAATATATATTATAGCATCGTCTCCGTGTGTGGTAGCCTGCTATAATATATATTACTAGCTGACCCGCGCAACTTCATACGTGTCAACTTTCCCCATTTTTGCAACATTTTTATTGCTGATCCGCTCCTGTTGGTCGTGGCGTGATGTTATATATCCCATAGCCTTTCTTGATAAATGGACAATTCGAACCAGTATTTCCTGAGATAATCGCGTTCAAACAAACAATTAAACTCTTCCGTTTTTTAATATTAGTATAAGTAGGTAATACGGTATATTAATACCTATTAAAGCTACGTGTGTGACGGGCATTCGGCATTATTATCGATTTATAATAGTCATTTTTATCGGCATTTCTTGCCAATTATTTTATAATACAATTATTATTGCATTTAAAAGAAAATAAGGCCCAATTCGTGTGCAACAAGGGAAGAAACATTTCAAGTTTAGTGACATGTTCAATGGTTCGGCTTTCGCACTCCGGTAAAGTGATCGGAATTCTTGCGTTCGATTCCTGGGTCTGAACTTCGATTTTTTTTTTCAAATGTAATTATTGTATTGTTTAATTTATTTCTTTTATTTTAAGAAGTATAATTATTATCCTTGCTATATTGTCCTTTTCTTTACTAAAAAAGTTTATTAATAAATTACTTGCGTATGTGTAGGTACATCAACAGTAACAAATACCTATATAACTTTAAAACGTCACCTATACAAATAAAATTGAAGTATCTATTTGTAATGCCAAATAACAGTTTTTTAATAAATGCACATGAAAGTATATATGGTACTAATAACAAAAACAGTTTTTTTTGGTCTGTTTGTCTGTCTTTGGTCTGTTTGTTCCAGCTAATCTCTGAAACGGCTGGACAGATTTTGAGGGGACTTTCACTGACAGATAGCTGAGGATGTAAGGAGTAACTCAGGCTACTTTTTATCATGACGCTCACGTTTATAGGGAGAGATAAGCACTGCAATTTGACGCGTACGAAGTCTATATATAAAGTCTATATATAAATTCAGATTTAATATTTAAAATATTATCTTTTCCGTACCGAGAACCGAGAATCATGAATATAATCAAATATTTATAAGCTCAGTTATTTCACATTAGAAAGGAAAATTTAATTATGACGTACTGAAAAAAAAATCGTTTTACGATGTTGAAACGTTAAAAGAAAACCTTGTGTTTCTTTAATTTGTTGTAATGTTTCTTTTAATTTTCGTACATTGTACTTTTTGTGATATTTTATCATTTCAAACCCATTTGTTTAAAGAAAAGAATGAGTACGAAGCTGCCACGTGCCTCCTACAAAAATGAGTTCGTAAATAGCCCTTCCTTGTGCCACGTGCCAGTTGAAGAACGATCACGTGTGACTGATTTTTATTCTACTAATTTCTCTCCTATAAAATTTCGTTAAACATTCACGATGTCGACATTGAAAAAAGCTCTACTAGCGTCGGAGTTTAAGAAGCAATTGTATCTAGATTCGCATAGAGCAATACAATCTAATAGTCAAAGCTGAATTACTGAAAGCAAACACCAAATTGCTCGCTAACTTCAGATTACACGGCGTGTCGTTGCAACCGTTCCCCCAACTACCCACCCCTCCCCACCTCACCTCTCGCCTGTACCGTGTCATGTTTCTAGAAATAGGGAAAAAGTAAGGAAAGTTGACCGATTCTGGAGTTTTCGGCTTGACGTGTTGATTTTTAGGGGACACTGGGCTCATAAATGGCATAAGGAAGATTATTTTTTAAGTAGCCATGTAATTTTTATAGGAATGTAGGCTTATTTATTATAGTCACAGTCAGATTTGATTCGACTCTGAATTTAGTTGCTCTTATCGAGACGTATAAAACCTGGGCCAAGACTGGGCTATAAGAACTCGTTTAAATTTAGTCTGACATATTATCATCAATAATATTTATTAAAAGTATAGGAACAATTACAGCCTCGGAGTAATGCAAGCATATATTTTCGCTTCGTTTAAACAGCATTCGACATGGAATTTTTTTTTTAGCCTTCATTCTATTTACTTACAGATGCATACCCAATGCATTAGGCCGGGTAAGAAGTGAAGCAGTAGGTAACAACAACCAAATTACATACACAGAACAGTCATACAGCCGGGCTTTTTGCCAATGTATTATAATGTTTACTATAAAAATATAAAAAAAAAACTGCATCGGCAGGTGAGGCGCAGAAAGGGTTTACATAGAAATGCAGTATGAATATGTACTGTACGTGTACTTGTGCATTGAGTCAATTTAATGAATATATTTCTGAATACTGCAGGGGAAGACATTTCGTCCCCTAGGGATGCACTCTAAGAATTTTTCAAGTAATTTGGATTCTATTCACAACAAGCGGGCAACCGTCGAAAGGCGAGGCGCGCCAAATGAACCGGCTCGCCTGCATTATTGCTCTGGAGACCGTTATTGAAATTTTCCGTCGTCGAGAACTTGAACTTGACCTTTCAAGGAGTCAAATACTTAGTATATGTTAATGATTATTAGTATTTGAAACAGCAGACATATTTTTAATCTCCGGCAAAGCGGTACTTTACATGTGAAAGTTTTTGCGACGCAATCAGCCCTAAGCTTACTCTAATTTGCTTTTGATTTGAGTAGCACACAGATAAACTGTATTTTAGAGTAATACATAAGCATGTGGGACCGAATTCTACGTAGGCGGACCGCAGGCAATACCCTTAATTATAAAATATGATATTTTGTATGTGCGTAAATACATGAAACGTTTCTTGGGATTCGGGAAACCAGTTCCTTGCGGGCAAATTGTGTTTTTATTATATTGTTAAAGGTACCTCAATGAAAGCATTGCAGAGTTTCAAGTTACAGGATCTAGCTATTGGGGTTAATTAACTTCAAATTGACTGTAATAAATAGTAACGAGACTCCTAATTAATGTCCAAAAATAACGCTTTCTATTTGTAGTATTAAATTGATAAACATTCTGTAGAAATGTGACGACTTTAAACGATTTTATACAGGTTAAAGAATCTTACTAAGAACTGGCTGTTGTTGGCGACTTCGTTTGCGTAGAAACTAAAAAAAATTGAATATATCTCACGGTATAAAAGGTTATCAGATATAGACAGCCTATGTGCTATTCCTGACTATCTCTTATATATCTATCTATGTGCTAAATTTTATCCAGATCCGTTAAGCCGGTCTCCATCCACACAAACATTCGCATTTATAATATTATCTATACTAATAATATAAAGCGCGGTAATCTCAGTAACTATTAATCCGAATTGAAAAAATATTTTACTGTTGGATAACCTATTTATCGAGGAAGGCTATACCTAAGCTATGTAATATCACGCTACGACCAATAGGGAGCAACAATGAGAAATGTTGCAAAAACGGAGAAAATTTACGCAGACGAAGTTGGGCGGGACAGCTAGTTTATTACAAAAGAGGTGATAAAACTAGGTGTACCATAAACGCTTTATTTATTTCTTATGCCAACCGAATTTAACCTGTACAAAAGCAAACATCGTGCAGAGTGCTCGAGTGTTATAAATAAATATAAGCAAACAACCTAAAAGTAGCGAATAATTGTTGGCGAAGCGGCTGCGAAATGCAGAAATCCGAGACAGTATTGTGGGGATAAATGTAAACAATCTGTATGCTAATCACGCGGCTATGTCGCACGCGCACGATAACGTCACGTCTCCCTGCCGCTTTTCGGCGGTATACCACCTACTTTTTCAGCGACTTTTTGCTTCCAGCTATTCCAGTTTCTTCTGTTTATCTTTAAACGTTTTTGCAAACATTAAATTTGACCTTTCTCAAGTTCGCAGGTTTTCTTATACAGGATTCTTATTTCTACAAAGCGCCTTTTTGTAAATTCCCTTTAGTGGTGTGAGGTGGGTTCGGATTGTCTCCTTTCAGGGGTAAATCACGACCCTTGGTGCTTCTATTGTACTATCTTTAATTATTAATCAACTAATGAAACAGTTTCAGGAAAAAGTAGAAATATACTTAAGATGTTTGCAGAGTACGTACTACACTTTATGTGATGCTTTGTAAAAGTACGGTAAGGAGAAGTTTGGATCCCTTAGTCCATTAAAGCGATCGTTTTACAAAATCCATAGCATTTTGATGAGCAAAAAGGGAACCTACACTGAATTTATTTGTCAAGTAATATTTCTTTGTAGGAAAAACCCGGATAATCGTTAATGCTCTGCCCCAAGCGAAATCCCTTGTATAGATTGCGGTATCACCATAAATAACTGCCTAACTGTTTTTATGGAGGAGAAAATTACTCTTTTCACTCACTGCCTTTTATGTACAGTGAATTTTTGTTTACGATCTTCTAGTATTATGGATTGACGTGTGGTAAATCTTTTACCGGAGATAAAGATAGTTGTGTACGAGTGTGTGGGTTTAGATAAGTTTCAGCAAATTGATCTTCTTATGTAAGATCGTGGCTGACCGTGGTTGTTGTAAGTTTTATGGGTTTAGGGACTCTGCCAGGAAATTGATACTTTGACCGCTGTACGAAATTATTTACGTTGTGTGGTTTCATTGTTATATTATTCCAAGATCACAAGCTTCAAATCGGAAGCGTATTTTATATTGTAAGCAAGACTTTGTTTGCGACTTCGCCCGCGTTAGTCGTGTTAGTGACGTCTCTCGTCACGTAGGATGTTTTTTCTGTTGACGGTGCGGCGGCACGTGAAGCTATCATCGCATGCGTAAACACAAACATATGACAATTTATGCTGTTGTTTATAGAGATGCAAGACGGGAAGTGTGGCGGTGGCCACCGCTGCACCCGCGGCGAAGTACGCGGTGGCATCGCGTTGTGCGATTTCCTGGCACAAAGGTCTTGCGCGGGCACCGATTCATCGAGAATTGCCGTTGAGTGCGCCGCCGAGATAAGCGCCGCGTAAAATGTATCGAGGTTTTGCTGCAAAAAAACGCTCCATTTCAAGCAAATACGTGTACAATCATTTCTCCGTAAACGCACTCATATCAACCCATATGATGTCCCACTGCTGAGCACGAGTCTCTCCAGTAGAACCAACTTATTGTAGATCCTGAGAGTAATTCCCATAATCGCCACACTTGGCGAGATTAGGTTGAAATTAGGTTGGGTACCACCCGGCAAAAATGAACGCACACATACAACACCATATGTTTGAATTCAGTGCGTCTATGTAAATAATAATAATAATATTATCTTGGGACAACTCACACAACACCGTCTGATCCCAAACTAGGCAGAGCCTGTACTATGGTAACCAGACAACTGATAAATATACTTATATATTTCTAAATACATACATATTATAGATAAATTACTCCCAGACACAGAATGAACCATCGTTATCATCACACAAAGTTTTATTCTGGGTGGGGATCGAACCCACGACCTCCGGCTTAGCAGTCATGGTCACTAATGAGGCCTTATGTTTGTTTCAACCCTTCGAACCCAAGTGTCCTGAAAACCTTTCTTACCACTTGTCTACATCATAAAAGAGAAACCTCTGTGCAAATTTCTGTTCTCTAAATCCAAGATTTTGGGATGGCCGTTGAGGAGTAAATGATTGATGAGTCACGACTTTCATTTTATATGTAAGATAGCACACTCAATAATTGAAACTTTTCCAATAGTCTATCAAGGCTGATTGCTATTTATGTTGACATGAGTTAATTCATAGCCTCTGGAGATCAAAGTTGCCTGAATTAAGTCGCAATTATGACCAATGTCATAACAACTACATTCACAAGGGACCTTACTTTGAACTGTCTTTCGAGATGAAGGGTCCGAGCTTTACAGAATTCAATTTATCGTTACAAGCAGGTTGAATTTTTCGCTACTAGGTAAGATCATTCAGAAAATTTAAATTTAGGTAACTAAAATAAGTTGTTCTTAGTAACTAAAATTAGGGCTTTCGCGACGATATTAGGTATCGATGAGGTTTCGACTAGTCCTTTTAAGCGAAGCTGTATAAAATGATATTCTTACATTTATTTAGAATTGTAACTTTGATAGAATTTTATTACTTAATAAACACCGTGCGACCTCCACGTGAACATTTCACAATTGTACAAAAGGATTGAATTGTTCCCTGGGGTAATTCAAGGGTTGTATTGTGTAACAATCGCGGTTGTAACAGTTGCAACAAATCAAAAATCCATTTCAGCTGTCCGATCGTTTTCACAATGTTTATCAACTATAAAATACTGTTTAAAATTTTCTGATGTTATTTATTACGGTTGAGCGACGACTCTTATATTATTATCATGTCATAGTGTGCCAATGTGTTACTATTATGTACTTTATGCTAATGTTCTTAATC
The DNA here is from genome assembly GCA_945859575.2 of Herminia tarsipennalis. NCBI lineage: Eukaryota > Metazoa > Arthropoda > Insecta > Lepidoptera > Erebidae > Herminia > Herminia tarsipennalis. Next base: position 11,752,428 of record OX243839.2, on the reverse strand, counting down.
ACAATTGGTACTAGCTGTGCCCGCAACTTCCTTTCGCAACCCTAATCTCTATAGACGTTGGCGTGATGATAAAAGTAGCCTAAAAGTACTGTTAAAATCTGTACAGCCGTTTTGGAAATTAACTGAGTCAAACAGGCCGAAAAGCAGACAGACAGACAAAAAACGGGTTGCACTCCGGGAGTGCCGGCAAATGTGAAAACTTGAACATTAACGTTGTGCATTTTTGAATATTTTGGAATAACAATAATAAATAATAATAAAGTTTATTTCAGTCCAGTTTAAACAAAACATTTACATTGATAGCCACACTAGGCATAGCCTGTATCGAGGCTATCATAACGTTTTATGTTTATTATATAGGACTAGGTTTTACAGCAATAGCTTAAGTCTGTGGATAGTAATCTAGATGTGTGTGTGTGTGTGTGTGTGTGTGTGTGTGTGTGTGTTACGCGTCGGTGTTATAGACGGACCGTCGACACCATTTATCTACGCTTTGGTGTAAGAGGCGGACCGTTGACACCATTTATCGAAGCAGTGCAGTTGCGGACCGGCACGAGGCGTCGAGTCAGCGCTACGTGATTTCCACATCTCGCCACTTCGATTTCGCAACCGTCTTTCCATAGTTGTAGTTTTAGATTTTAATAAAGAACGATTCATTCTTGGTACATACATCGACCATTTATCACTAGTTTTAGATTTTAGTTTAATGTAATTTATAATTAAATTTATTTAAGATGTATAGACTTTCTCTGCAACCTCCGGCTCCAGTTAACGTAATTGGCGCAGTCGGTAGGATATTCGCGGGCCGGTTCGCGATAATTAGGAATATCTCAAATCGATATCCGCGTTCGCGAGTCACCCGGGTGGTTTCCAAGCACCTTCAACGAATATCCGGATCTTCGGAAGCTGAAGCCAGAGGCGTATCCAGACATCGATACTGCAGAGGGGCCAACTATACACTTATTGAACCCAGACGGAACATCCGACCAGAAGAAGTAAGATGAACACCAGTGGTCTGGCAGCAATATTTGCCACTCCGCTTGACAAATAGTTGCTGTTCTTCGGGGGGAGGTGTTACGCGTCGGTGTTATAGACGGACCGTCGACACCATTTATCTACGCTTTGGTGTAAGAGGCGGACCGTTGACACCATTTATCGAAGCAGTGCAGTTGCGGACCGGCACGAGGCGTCGAGTCAGCGCTACGTGATTTCCACATCTCGCCACTTCGATTTCGCAACCGTCTTTCCATAGTTGTAGTTTTAGATTTTAATAAAGAACGATTCATTCTTGGTACATACATCGACCATTTATCACTAGTTTTAGATTTTAGTTTAATGTAATTTATAATTAAATTTATTTAAGATGTATAGACTTTCTCTGCAACCTCCGGCTCCAGTTAACGTAATTTGTGTGTGTGTGTGTGTGTGTGTGTGTGTGGAATGGTTAGGGTTTTTTTTTAATATAAAACCGCGGGTGGAAGCTAATGTAGAATAAAACAATCCTAATATACCCTTCGATCGGTATCGTAAAAAATACAGGCTGTTTCTTTTAACGTATTCCCGTTTCAGACAGACGGTTAATTAAAAATCTTTGTGCGCAGTTTGAAAATAACCTAGTAGGTAAATTTCACTTCGGAACAGAATCGATCAAATATCAAAACTGTTTATAAACCGCTAGATCCGTGGCTCACACAGTATCCAATACTTGAACAAATTACATCCGCGCAACTTTCGACAAACATCTATCAAAGGCACGCGGTGCATGAAGTGAGTATGCGGGCTTGCAATCTATCCCAATTGTTGGGCATTGGGAATGAACTAATATTTATACTGTAGGAACCAATCAAAATCAATAACTGCTCTGTGTACTGTAGCAGCAATTTTCTCCACCAACCGTATCAAAGTAGAGCTACTTGTTCGTTTTGCATTGGCTTTGCCAATTTTTCGTGGTTACCAAAATAATCGGTATAACAAGCTGCTGGCTATTTTTGTGTTGAGTTGAGATAAAATCAACAGCAACAAAAACTATCTAACAATTTATGATTTTGAAGTGCGTGAGTTGTAAGATTTGTAAGTGCAAAGCCTCTCTGGCGCGCTACCAATTGTTGTAAAGAGTCTAGGTATACCCGTCAGAACCAAATAATCTTTTTTGGTTTTGAATGAAACCCTGTGTCCATGATACGAATGTTTATAAAGTCTATTGGGACAGGGCTTTTACGAGAGTTGTATTTTTAAAATAAGAAAATATTCTCTTATTCTCGTAAAATAAACAAGGATGTGGATGATATGTACTGTATACCGATTTAATCACATCACGATACTATTATATATTTTGAGAAAGTTGTAGAGTCATCTTTATATTATAAGTTTACTATGCGTTTTAAATGAGTTCATAACTGTCATGATGTCATTTTGATTCGCATTGCAACTGGAACTTCATTGTATGACGTAAGGTCAGCAATAAATTAGTTCGTTAAAAGGTGTCATTAGTATTAAACAGAAGTACCTACATACACAAGTGAGCTATACATATGCACTGTATTTTACTATATATTAATATATATACTATTTACTTGGATATTTTCTAAGATGATTTAGGTACCTAATCAAATTCCCTTTGTACTTAGCTAAATTCCTTTTGATCGCACAGAAAATCGTATGTACTCGAAAGCGTAGCTAACGGCACACTAATCAATTGATATATTATTGTCTAAATGGCCGGACGGCGGCTCGACATAGCCCGCTTGACATGTAGCGTGAACATAGCACAATTTTTTTTTTTTAATTATGTTTTTTTCTGTGTTACAATATTTTTTCATTTGGAAAACAAAAAAAATATTGATTGAAAATTAGGGTGCTTTTCGATATTAAGTCAAAATAAGGTAAAAAAAAATATTTTAAATTAAAAAAATACAGTGTGTTTGGGACTTATAAAGGTAAGCTTTCATCGATTTTCGTAAAAAAATTGTTATTGTAACCGATAAAAATAAAAACTCTAAAACCTGGTTTTTGAATATTTCACATAAATTTTGAGGTTATGTAAAATAAAAAGTTGTAGATCTTTTTATTACCTACAACTTTGTCATTTAATTTTTTTTCCAGAGTACTTATAGTTTTGCCAGAAATTGTCATACCTACACCGTTTTTTTACCCTTAAAAACCCACCCTCTTCCTCTTCCCGACCTCAGAACGACCGTAAATTAATTTTCCTTTCATTTTTGTTATATTCTCTTCCTTTTTCAATGGGTTTCATCCTACTATGATTTTTTTTCATTTTTTGCCATGTTCAGCCCTGGTCTAAAACGGTGTATCCCACTATTTCCATTATGTATTTCCATTAATGGAAATACTGGGACAGAGTCTCCCACTATTTCCATTGAGGACAGCGCGGCTCAGCGATTAAAAAACGCTGCATTGGCTTCTTATGACGGCCTGCACATGAAAACTATATTTACATATTTCCTCTTTAGATAAAACCTCTTTTGAACATATTGAGTGACAACTGTCATTATTATTATCATTGCGTTATTGATTCGTTGACTGAATAATTTTGTAGTAATAATAATTTAATAGAATAATTTTATTCATGGAGTTTATAAATAATAATAAAACCCTAGATACACAGTCTCGAACAAAAGTGACACTCGAATCCGTCTACACTTCAATCACACATTATGTAGATTATACATTTTTTTTTTGCAAATTCAAACTCAGTCACACGATATTATATAGCTCTTTTTACAAAACGGTGTATAGGTACACATACACATACTTATGTTAAAAAATGTATAGTAATTGCTATTTACCTGGATGGTAGCAGCTCCCGAACAATTGTATTTTTTTTTATTGCAACAAACCCAACGTTGTGCACCATTCTGGTACATTTTATGTTTCGAATATTGATAACCTTCATGCAACAATACTCGTCCCCCGTTCCTGCTTATGAAAGTCAAATTTTCCTGCATTTTTAACTTAATAATGTACCGTACATATACAAATGAAAATGAACTAATTTGATATCATAATTCCTTTGACAAGAAACAAGACTATTAATATTCAAGTGGCCAGTAAGTACTTCCTTATTTTATGAAAGGAGTATCCTCCTTTTATGTACTATCCTCCTTTTATGTACCTACTTACTCGTGTTATTGATAGGGGGTACTTGAACACTAAAGTAACATTATACTAAAAATTCATGTCGTCTAAAACGCAACTAGTCTCACAAGAGTGAGGGGAGAAGTCGTTACAAAAAAATCCCATCGTCCCCCCTAAGAGAGTGAGGGGGAGAAGTCGTTACAAAAAAATCCCATCGAGAGCGCGGGGGAGACGTTGTTACAAAAAAATCCCATCGTCTCCCCTGGGGGAGCAGCTCAGGGGAGCAGACGGTCGGAAAGGAAAAAAACAATAGAATTGTTATTTAGTTTTAGTTATGTTTATTTACATTTTGGAGTACTTACTTTTTGATAATAGCACAATTTTTTGCTGGTGACACTTATAGCGGCTCGATGATGAATGATATGTCACAGGCGGATAAAAAAAACAAATAACTTTTCATTTTCGTCACCTACCAGTACCTTATGAACAGAGTATTTAATCTATACTAATATAATAAAGCTGAAGAGTTTGTTTGTTTGTTTGAACGCGCTAATCTCCGGAGGTACTGGTCCGAATTGAAAAATTCTTTTTGTGTTGGATAGTCCATTTATCGGCTATATAACATCATGCTACGACCAATAGGAGCTGAGTAGTGACGGAAAATGTTTCAAAATCGGGGGAAAAAAAATCTTTCTGAGAGTTTGAAATTCTCAGAAAGGATAAGCAAACGTGAGCGACGTGAACGAAGTAGGTAGGTACTACGCGGGCGGAGCCGCACGCGACAGCTAGTAATATATAATATCGTTAGAATATCATTTTTTTGAATACCGGGAAGTTATGTTTTAATTTTAATCTATTCGTTATAATTAGTTTTAATCTATATACAAATTCTTCTGCGTTTTTTTTGTCGCAATAGAAATAATGGGATATAATTTTTATAAAATGTTAGTCCCACTATTTCCATTTTGTATTTCCATGGAAATAGTGGGATACACCGGTCTAAAAGTGCACAACGCCACTAAAGAAGTTTTCACTTAAAAAAAAAACTATTTTCCCGACGGAGTTCGACTAACTAAATCGGTATCCAGTTTGTGAAAAGTAATTTTAATAAAAAAGTAATTCTAAAGTAAAATACGACTCTTACTAGGTAGGTACTTCATTTCCTTTAGTGAATTTTACAGTAAGTGGCCAGTCTTATGAACGGAGTTAGACGCTAAATGATAGACATGCGGGCAATCAGGGACCATCCTAACTCGACCGGACCATTCGACTACTCGGTTCAATGGAAATTACTCGTACCTATAATACTATAGTACTTGTATTCGTAGAATAAAAATTGAGCTATATTATTCAGTCAGTAGTATTAAACGTTTTGTTATCCGACATCGTTTGGCTTTTCGTTTGAAGTTTACTGTTTCATAATGTTTTTATACAAAATAGATACATAATGGAAAGCAACTTTACAGCCAAAACGTGTTAAGTAAAACGAGGAAGATGTTTTTCTAAAACACAAGTCCTTAAAATTCCTTCTTATGTTGAAACTGCCTCGAGCAATATACCATCAAAAAATAATGTCGTTTTATATATAATCAATAAGGTAAAAATATATATTACAATACAAAGGGAGAGTACAATACAGAATACATTTACGTAAAAATATTTCTTATTATAAAAAGATAGGACGAGTATTGAAAAGGGACTCGAAGCACAAAACGTGTTTGCAGTTAAAGGCGCAGCTACATTTACTAGATTCACCTCACCATAAGCTGTTCTTCACATGAATATGCTTGGCTCACGAGATTAAGATGAATACTGTTTGTGATATTTTTGATCCATCTATGAGAATCTATGTCTAGTTCTGATTTACTTAAGCTTTGAATTGTTTCACAGATTAATTAATCAAATTATCTCAAATGTCATACTTTAAAATATTTTATTTTGAAACAACTAATACACCGCTTTTGTACTGACAGATAACTATTTTTGATTTTATTGGTCTGATCGGTAATTAGTTTGTCGTCAGCAAAACTGACAAAAAGGTGTCACCAAATGTGGGATTACCTTAAGAAAATCTTCAGCGTGTTTGTAAGTAGAATAATTTGTGTTAAATGAGGCAAGACTGAGTGATAATAATCACTTGGTATTCTGTTTCATATACAAAAGTCTCCTTGTTGGACGTATTGACGCGAGGTTCTCTTTTGAATGCATTCGACTGTGATACATAATGTGTGACGGCTTTTACATACAATATTGCGCACCATCGCGCGTTAAAGGGGTGGCCGGTAAACAAAAGTATGTACATACAGCGGTATTGTTTTTGTAAACGTTTGTGTAGTACGCACTCTGTTATACAGTGGAAAACAAGAACATTATTGGAATATTTAAAAATCACGAGTGCCATTGTAAATCTATGTTCGCACATCCCTTCAGAATAGCTGCACCTTTAAGCTAATTCTATTTTGATAAGTTTGTAATTGTTAGGAAAGATTTGGTATTATTTTCTTCATTAGTACGCGCCTGCAAAACCGGAGCAGGCAGTAAGTAGTAAGCCCACTAAATGTTACGGATTCTAAATCATCACAGTAAGACATACACCGATTTTAACAAGATCAGAAGAAAACATAAATTAAGGTTGACTAATGCTACCCTAGGTGTGTTACCCGAAGTCATTTACGAATTTAAATAATACCTAAGTACTAAAAGAGCCCTGAAACAAAACTTTAGTTTTTGGAGATTCTTGAAAAAAGGTTGACACTGTACATTATCAATACGCAAGCAGTACTACTTAGTTAATTGAACTGTCTAGTAATAATATGCAGGCGACCCTAATTACATAAAAACTACAAAATATACTTTCATTGCAGTGACAAAACCGTAGTAGTCTCTAAACGAAATCAATTCCTAGAAAAATAAAAAAATATCTAAGGCAACCGACAATTTTTCAAATGGGAACAGTAACTGTGCACATAACTATCTGTAATCGGGCCATTACAATGCATTTTGGCTCTACACGGTATATTTGTGGCCCCATTATACGTTGGAGACCACAAATTGAATCTGTTTACGCTTCCAGTTTAGAAACTCTTGGTACAAATTGTCTGCTACTGATACTTGTGGTTTTGGAGTAGGTAGTAAAGTGATTATTGAAATTCATACTAGTAGGTAGTTACGTGAAGCAGAGACTTGCTAATGTATAATTATTATATATCTCTGCAATATAGTTATTTTCATTTTGCAATTAGTTATCTTTATATCAAGAGCGTACATCTACAAAAGAATGCTAGGAAATAGTTCTCTCTAGGACAGTGTACCTTGGACACTAAAACTTGGTCAAAGTGTGCAACTAATTTTACAATGTCTTCGCCATTCACATTAATCAAAATTGCAACAAATGGAAGACCATTTTGGAAAAATGTTACAATCCAGGAAACAAATAAGAAAACCATACACCCAAAAAAGAGAAAGAGAGAGAGAGAGAGAGAGAGAGAGAGAGAGAGGGAGGGAGAGGGGAAGAGAGAACTCTATTTTCCACGACAGTCGTCAAGATGGAATTAGTACGGCATCTACTAAGCTTAGTATCAAAATGTTTTGTGTATATTTTTTTCAAAACTTTAACATACGAATAAAACGTGCAATAACTTTTTCTTACTTGACAGGCAGCAAATAAACAATATTACGTATTCTACGACTACCTACCTACTACCATTTTTTATTTCAAGTACAGTGGATATCGTGCCAAAAAGCTGAGTACCAATTTGTTATTGAAGTGGTCACTTGTTTGTGAAGGTCCACTTTAATGTTATTGCTTGAATATTTGCTGGATCTATGAATGTTTAACTAGTTCCTTAAAAATAAGTTTTGATAAACCCTCAAAAATAAATACACAAACTACTATTACAAATGCAAAAGATTGTGAGGATGGATGGATGGATGTTTGTTGCACTTTAACGCAAAACTACAACTACTAACTAGAATTTAGATGAAATGTTGCTGTAATACAGTTTCTACAGAACAGTACATGTCTTCTTCTTTTCAGCCGGTACGCTCTTGACAGAGCGGTCGTGATCGCTATGAACTTGTAGTATTATTGGAGGGGGCAGATGTGATGCGCTTCACGATGTTTCGCCATTATATAATGTAGGCATTCTTTAAGAAAGGATTTTTGGAAATTCATCGCCTTAAAATAGTGGTTGTAAGTTTGTATAAAACTCCGTCAGTTTAAAAGTTATATATGTAAAATATAGTATTTGGTTCTATGGTTATAAATAAAAATACCTAGGCATGTTTTAGCATTTTGATTATACCATTATCGGGGTAAAGTCATCTTCTGGCAACGGCTATTACTTTTTATAAATGTGAAATTAGTAATGAGAAAGTGTGTCTGTTACGTTTTCACTCTTAAACCGCTTAATCGATGTAAATGAAATTTGGTATAGAGCTAGTTCGAGACCTGGAGAAGGATTTACGATAGCTTTCATCGTTTTATTGTTACACATTGGATATAGAAAAGCCGCGTTTGTATTTTCAGAAAGTATGTAATTTCTTTCACGCTTTTCAAAAAATACCATAATATGGATTTTAATGAAATATGTGATAAAAGATATAAAACAAATTAAGCGTGTTTTTCCAACTAATCTACAGTTATTAATACACGTATCATTTTAAGTGCATTGTCGGCATTTATTTCATTATATGGTTGGACTCGCATTAAGCTACAATTTTATTAAACGTCAAATATAAAACGGGTTGAGATTGAACTCTGCCCAAGTAGTCTGGAGGGCTGACAGCTTTTATTACCTTGAATATTTCCTTCTAATCTCGTTGAAAGACAGCTCAAAGTCGATTTTATGAGTATCACATAAATAACCGTATTTTATACTTTAGCAAGTTTGTAACGACAAAGGTTAAAAACACTAATATTAACAGTTACTGACATTAAAGGGCAAATTTATGCACTGAAGTACTGAGTTTAAAGTACCTACGAAAGACGGAAAACCCAAACAAGTAACTAAAAGCTAGCCTGTTAGTCTAGTGTTAGTGACCCTGACTGCTAAGACAGAGTTCGTGGGTTCGATCACACAAAATTTTATTGACCAAGGACGAAGCTTTGTGTGATGAGCACGGTGGTTTATTCTGTGTCTGGGTGTAATTTATCAATAATATGTATATATTTAGAAATATATAAGTATGTTTATCAGTTGTCTGGTTAGCATAGTACAAGCTCTGCATAGTTTAGAATCAGATGACGTAGTGTGAGTTGTCCCAAGATATTATTATAATAAAAAAAATGAAACCACATATTCTATATTATTACGCTATTTTTTAAGTTTATCATATTTAATTAATTGTCACCTCATAATATTAATGTGCGTCACATAGTTAAAGCTATCAATCATGTCAGAGACATACAAGTACATAACACATTCGAAATACATTATTCTTCAGAAATAGAGTAAAAAATATTATAAAAATAAAAAACCCGCCCGCATTAATAAATCTCGATGAACTTAGTGAATGCCTCTGCCGACTGCATGAAATTATATAATTACTAGCTAAAAAAAAAGGAAGAAAAAAGGAAAATTTACGCAGACGAAGTTGCGCGGGTCACCGCGCAACTTCGTCTGCGTAAATGTTTCTTTTTTCTTCCTTTTTTTTTACAACATTTTTCATTGCTGCTCCGCTCCTATTGGTCGTAGCGTGATGTTATAACCTATACCCTTTCTAGATAAATGGGCTATCCAACAATAAAATATTTTTTCAATGCGGTTCAGTAGTTCCTGAGATTATCGCGTTCAAACAAACAAACAAACTCTTAGGGGTATGAAAAATAGATAGTAGCCGATTCTCAGGCTTACTGAATATGCATAAAAAATTTCATGAGAATCGGTCAAGCCGTTTCGGAGGAGTATGGGAACGAACATTGTGACACGAGAATTTTATATATTAGAAGATGTAAGGGATCTTGTTTCCATCTTTTTTTGTGCAAGCGGGTTTTTTTATTTTTATAATTTATATTTTTATTTAATATTTTTAGTAGTTGTAGGATGTAACCGATATAATAACTAGCTTTTATCACAGCTATTGTCAAGTATTAAAAATTGGAAAAAGAATGGTTGCTATCTAACTTTATTAGTATTACAGTCATAATCATGTTATACCTGTTTGAAATGCTTAAGGTGAGCCCTTTTATTTGAAACCCATATTGCAATATTCAAAACAACTTTTTTTTTCATACTTCTTTATTTTGACATCTCACAGCCGCCTTGTTTGTTTTGTTTTTTTGAAGGTCACGTATCGAAGAACACTTGGGAAAACAAGAGCAATCTAACGACGTCTTAACTGTATAAATCCGTTCAGTGGATTGTGAGATATCAGGTAATAAAGATTATTACATACATACATACTAGATACGCGCGAAAAACATAACCCTTCCATACAGTTGGGTAAAAAGGTAAGTTGTTTAAATTACTAAAGCCTAAAAGATAATTTCGGAAGAAAAAAACACAATAGAGAGATAAAAAAACAAATAAATGAGTCACTTATTTATAAATCCAATCCCTTGAATATTCGTTCAAAAAAATCTCATTAGAAGACTCACATGGAACAGGAAATGGAACAAAGTGAATCTGATCAAATTTTGTTTCGAAATCAATTAACTTTCCTAAATGTGGGTCAAAAGGATTTCGGTGAGGGACACAATTGTTCTGTGTTACAATGCTGCTTGATCAGACAACTCAAAAATAGGTTAATGTTGAAAGTAGGTACACAAAGCAGAGCTGAATTAACCGGATTCGTTTATTACCTTTTGAAACAACGATGGCATTAAAATTCAGATCGTTATGTGCATCGGGGTCCGATTATTGCAAAAGAGATTTCATGTGTCAAAAACATTATAATGTTTCAGAATTCAGAAGCAAAAATATCCTTTACTTAAAAAAGTTGGTTAGAAGAACGAACTATTACGAAATTTTTAGTTCTTGTCACAACAATTCCTGATTGCTGCAGACTTGATAATGTTATCCGAAAAAAACGTACACAAATAAAATAGTTAAGGATAGATTTCGCGAAATAAGGTTCGGCTCTGTCAAAAAATTATAAAAAAAACTTAAATACTAGGACACAAAAAGTGTTACTAACTAAATAGGTCTTATTAGTAGACAATAAAAATAAATTCAATAATACTAAAACGTTTTCAAATTGGTCTTGCCGTCTTTACGTAATCGGTGAACAAACATAAAGCATACAGAGATGAATTATAGAAGTCGTTACCATTTTAACAATTTAATTCACTGTGACAATGGAATCTAAATACTGAGTTTTAAGGGTCTCTACTTGTTGGCTTGCTGGGTAAGAGAGTGCGTCTGTGACCAGGGTATTCCTTGGACAGCAGTAGGTGCAGCAACTGGGAAAAGGAACAAGCAGCTAAATATGATGTCGGTAAGCTGTGGAAAAGATAAATCAATCTGAAGGCATGGTTTGGTATTAGACACGTGAGATGAAGGTTTGTAAACCGCTCCTGGATGGAATACCCAGCAATCTTGTACTCTCAACGCTGAGTAACGGCTGCACTCACCTTTTTTAAGGTTGCTGGTTAGTAGTTACGGAGATATAGTTTTTTTAAGTGAAGACGATGCGAGCGAGCGAAACAGAAAATGAAAAAACGTCAAAAAATAAATATGGCGTAAGGGATAGACTTCCGACTCTATTGACCATTAGTATGATGCCTCTAGTCGATGTTCCACTACCAAGATTAACTAAATTTCAATAAGGTAAAATTTTTAATGGCTAATTAAGGTGTAATTATTAATTATTTATTTTTAAAGTTGTCACAACGTGACACAACAAATGAAGTGATCGTTTACAAAATCTTATTCAGTGCAAAATTAAAACATGTCATTGTGTCATTTTGAGCTAATTTTAACTTCAAAGTTTAATAATGTCGAGATCTTGCCAATCTTTGAATAGATGTAAAGTCTAGATATTAGTAGAATCACAGTCGAAAATAGCTTTGGTCTCTCTTCTTATGTAAAAAGTTTTATTAAAACAAAAGCTTTTTATCAAAATAAGCCCACATTTTCGATACTTTTTTTCTCTTTTTAAAAAAAGATCCATCTATCTGTTTGTTGGTTTGATCTTTACAACTAATCCTCTGTGTAGATTTTGATAAATTTGATTTAGAGGTGGCTAGTGACTTATCACACTAATATTATAAAGGCGAAAGTTTGTGAGTATGTGAGTGTGTATGTTTGTTACTTCTTCACGTCTAAACGGCTGGAGCGATTTAAATAAAATTTGGTATGGAGATAGCTGACACCCTGGATTAATACATAGGCTAGGCATAAACCGCGGGTAACACCGCGGGGCACAGCTAGTGTATGATATTTTTATCGTGTGTTAACAAATAGAATTAGTATTATTTTTTTATTATCAGTATAAGCAATGAACCGAACTGAAGTAGTTTAATTGAATTTTTCCATCTTTTCTGGGCAAAGCAATGGAGTCAAGATTTTTCTCCTTGAAAGAAGTTCCGCTTTGTGGTAGTATTGAACAAAATTCTATGCAATTTAATTGCTTATTGATTCGATTTCTTCTATTCTATTAGCATACACCTATTTCTTACTTCATATTTTTTTGCAATTAGGGTTTTGAATATCAAGTTAAATGAGTTTATTTTTATGAAACTTTATTTATTTATTCGCTCGGTAGAGATTTGTATGCAATTTAATAATTTAACATAATGACGTCATAATTTTCATGTGTCAATTCATTTATTTTTAGTGTTTATTCTGATGATTATAAATACGAGTACTAAACCATGTTAAATTGTGAACAAATATTTTTTCAGATCACATAAACCCCCATGACATAATAAAAATATTTAAGTCAATTAATTGCAAAAAGACAGCAGACTTATGGGGTATTTCTGTTAAATTAATTAATCGCATTATAATTAAAATAGCACCACATTTAGCTACAATATTTAATCGATGTGTTGATACCGGCGTGTTTCCTGATTTAATGAAACACAGTAAAGTAATCCCTTTGTTCAAAGCCGGTTAAAAAAGCGATCCTAGTAATTTTAGACCTATTTCTATCTTACCAGCTATTAGTAAAATCTTTGAAAAGGCCATACTAATGCAGTTAGAAACACATTTTAAATCTAATAATCTACTGCATTGCGAACAATATGGATTCACAAAGGGTCGTTCGACAGTAGATGCAGGCTCTAAACTACTAAAACACATATATAGTGCCTGGAAAAACTCGCAGGACGCCATTGGTTTTTTCTGCGACCTCTCAAAAGCATTTGATTGTGTGGTGCATAGTACACTTCTGCTGAAACTTAGGCATTACGGCATTACGGGTACAGCGCTTAATCTTGTTGCTTCTTATCTTAGTGAGCGAATGCAGTATGTAGACATTAACGGAATAAGGACGACCTCTCAATACTCACTGTTGATCCGGACGACCGGATCAACAGTGAGTATGGGCGTGCCACAAGGATCAATTCTGGGTCCTTTTCTATTTTTGGTTTATATAAACAATCTGCCATTTTTTTACCAGTACCTTATGCGATATTGTTCTATTTGCTGATGACACTTCTCATATATTTAAAACCAATCGTGTAAATGATTACTCTGACGAAGTAAACAGGTCCCTCGCATTAGTTCTTGACTGGTTTACATCAAATATTGCTTTTAAATTCTAAAAAAACCAAATATATTAAATTTAGCTTACCAAATGTAAGAAACATCAGTCCAAATCTTGTTTTAAACAATGAAGTTATTAATTTTGTTGATTCAACGGTTTTTTTGGGAACTACTCTAGATAGTAAGTTACAATGGGGCGCCCAAATATCATGTCTCGCAGGGAAAGTCAGTTCTGCAGTATATGCTGTCAGCAAAGTCAGACAGCTTACGAACGTAGAATCAGCTCGACTAGTATATTTTGGTTATTTTCACAGCGTCATGTCCTACGGCATATTGCTTTGGGGCAAGGCGGCTGATATACAAACTATTTTTATTCTTCAAAAACGTGCAGTGCGTGCGATATATCAACTAGGAGCACGAGTTTCCCTTAGAGAAAAGTTTAAAGAGATAGGCATTATGACAGTTGCATCACAATATATATATGCAAACGTTATGTTTGTAAAACAAAACTTACATTTATATAACAAAAATAGTGATATTCACTCTGTGAATACAAGAAATAAGCACAAATTGGTAGGACAATATCATAGGCTTCATAAAACTCATAACTCATTCATGGGACTAGGTGTAAAATTTTTCAATAAAATCCCAGTCAGCATATCGAGTCTACCAGTAAATAAATTTAAGAATGTAGTCAAGAGACATCTTATACAAAGAGCTATTCAATCGATGATTATTTAACGGATAAAGATAAATGGATGTAGTTCGTTGCTCCCTATTAATGTATTGTGTTGTATAGTTTATTGCATTTTACTAGGTGAATATTGTTGTCACAGTTTGATGATGTTACTTAGGTACCTACTAGTTAAGAAAACGATTTACTTTTGTTAGTAAAGATTCTGCGTGATAAATTACGGCCATTCTTTTCTTTCCTTTGTAAAACATGTATACTTATTCATTAAGTAGCAGTAAATTGGCCAATATTTAAGCACATAAAGTTTTTACATCGTAAGTGGATGCTCCTACTATGTTGTGCCCATTGAGGCTGATGTATCCGATCTCGTAATATTATTGACCTCTTTTTTTGCATCAGTACTCTAATATGGTGTATAATATAATGGTGGCAGCACCTTACCTGCATATTATACAGTTTATAAACATTGGCAATTTGAAAAGAGTGGCCACGAGTTTTTATTGCCTGTTCTTTTCTCGGGCTTTACCTATTGTTTGCGAACAGGCATTACCAGTAAATGTAGAATCGACTTTTCACAAGTGTAGTATTTTGCTTCCTAAGTGAATAAATCATTTTAATTTTTTATTTTATTTTATTATTACCTGATTAGTAAAAACGCCCAATTAGATAAAAAATGTTAAAGTCTAGTAAATATACCATTGACGTATAGACCTGGACCGCGCTATCCTTTTCAAATTAAAAGTAAATATTGACAATACCTGTCTCTTTGATAGGTATTGTCCACAAGTTTAGTTGTCTCTCTTTAGAGAGTGGTAAATTTTGTGGGGTTATGGCGCAGTCCAGGTCTATACGTCATAACAGTATACATTTTTGACGGCCTCTGTGGCGCGGTGGGAGTGTATTCGACTGCTACGCAAGAGGTTGTGGGTTAGATCCCCACCCAGGATAAAACTTTGTGTGATGAGCACGATGGTTTATTCTGTGTCTGGGTGTTATTTATCTACAATGTGTATGTATTTAGACATATATAAGTATGTTTATCAGTTGTCGGGTTTCCATAGTACAAGCTCTGCTTAGTTTGGGATCAGATAGCGCTGTGTGAGTTGTCCCAAGATATTATTATTATTTACCATAGACTTACATCTATGACATATACTAGCTGTTTCTGTGACGTCTTAGAAGGGTTAAATCATTAGGGTTGATTTTACAAAACTCTGAAACACGTGTTTTATAATTAAAAGCAAAAAACTAAATAGATTTTTTTATAGATCTAACTTCAAAACCTCGGTTAAAGTTGCTTCCGAATTGCACGCGACTCAATGTGAACCTACTTCAAGTTCACGCGGGTGAAAAATCCGCGAACAAAACCGAACTTATGAAACGATACATTAACAAAAATCATGTTATTAATTTAACTAATGAGCGATTTTATGTCGAGTTCATGCGACGAATATAACTCGTCTATTCACAGGCCATTAACATCCCTCATCGACCTAATTATTGTGGCGTATAATTGATTATTTTAGACTTGATATAGATCTATGAATAGGCATGGAGGACGAGCAGACCAGCCTACTGTGAGGCTCATTGCTCAACCAGGACATGTTAGGATCGACACCTTTCGAGTTAATGGAATGAAAAATTATGGTCGTCGAACTCTGCTGACCTCTTTCGCACCCCTGGTTCATCACCCGTTATAAATAACCCATTGTGCTTATCTCTATAATATACCTACGTGTTTTTTTTCCGTCATTTCACGAGTTTACGAGCCATATTTTTTATTGCCAACAGAAATTATATGACTGCAATAATATGTGGGTAACGTTTCACGTTATAAATAAGCATCTACATCTATCGTTCGTAATTATTTTTATGGTTATGTCTTGTATACAATATTGACGTATTTGTTTTTTTCCATTAGATTTGAGGTAATAGCTAGAATCAGATCACTAACTCAACCAGAAATCTCAGAAAGTACTGCAAATCTATACTAATATTATAAAGCGGAAGAGTTTGTTTGTTTGTTTGCTTTGTTTGTTTGTTTGTTTGTTTAAACGCGCTAATCTCAGGAACTACTGGTCCGATTTGAACAATTCTTTTTTTGTTGGATAGCCCATTTATTGAGAAAGCTTTAGGCTATATAACATTGCGCTACGACTAATAGGAGCGGAGTAGCGACATGAAATGTTGCAAAAACGGGGAAAATTTACGCATACGAAGTTGCGCGGGACAGCTAGTACTGTATATAGTAGCTGAAGTTTGGCAGATAACAACAGCTTTTTCAAAATTCGACGCCTAAGAAAGCCAAAGTTAATAGGTAATTATACATCTACTGATTCATATCTTATCTTATTTGATTTCGCTATTAATAGACCATAGAATATTGAAGAATATAAATCAAGATTAATATACTCTTTTATAATCCTTGCTTGGCCAAAGCCCAAAAGAAATAGAAGAACAGTAGCGGGCTGAAAATATCTTTAAATTTTATTAGCAATCATATGATAAAGATCTCTTGACTTGATCCAAAAATTGTATAATAATATACTTTTTAGTTGTACTTAAAAATGTTGATAAACTAGGCCCATATTCATCAAAACAGTTGGAATTTTTTTTAAATGTGTTTGAAACTTTTCTTCGCAACATAAGTTTGCGCTAAAATAAATTTGTCATCAACTCTACTATGTTGACAACAGCTATATATATAGAAATTGACAACTTTTATTCGATAGATATGTATCTACTAGCTCTATCTACTGAGTCTAGGCAACTGCAGTTGTAATAATTTAGTTGGATAAAAAGTTATTTCAGTATGGAAAAACAAAGACACAACAATGGTTACCGTGGTTTATCACATAATGGACAAGCATGCAAACATTCGTACATTGTACCTACGAATGTTTGCAGGAATATGAGGGGCAGTTAGCGTAGTTTCAACAAGCTTTTCCCCGCAGCTTCGTTCGCATTATGTTTGATTCTTATGGCCTATGTGCTATTCTG
The DNA here is from genome assembly GCA_945859575.2 of Herminia tarsipennalis. Classification (NCBI taxonomy): domain Eukaryota; kingdom Metazoa; phylum Arthropoda; class Insecta; order Lepidoptera; family Erebidae; genus Herminia; species Herminia tarsipennalis. Next base: position 11,734,989 of record OX243839.2, on the reverse strand, counting down.
ATGCATAAAGCAACAAATATCCATCTATCCTCACATGATGTATAAGATGATGGGTGGATAGTATCACAGAATGTCACCTGCGAACCCACTGGCGATTTCCTTTTTGGCGGTTTCGATCGAGGAATTAATGTGTGGGTTTTTATTTGTGTCAAAAAACTAACAATGCTTGGAAAACCGGCAATGTCTTAATTTGCAAATTTATTCTCGAATCTAAATCTAATTTCACTGTAGGTTTACATTATTCGTGCCAATATGAAAGATCAACAATAAAACATTGAATATTTACTGTGAGCATTTTCATTTATAATTTTGTCTTGTATGCCGTTATTCAAATTATTTAGAAGGTATTTTAATGAAGCATGCAAACGCTTGAGTAATACAGCTACAACTGCCTATATGTCTAGGCAATCATGCCATCAACGTTAGTAATGAATATTGCATCCGACATACTTGTTAGTGTTTACAGTGAGTCAAAATTGTACCTATAATAATTATAGGTACAATTTTGACTTACTGTTAAATAATAAATTATGTTACATGTCTTATAATTATTAAAAGACATGTAACATAATTTATTTTCAAAACTTACTCACCCGGTAAACTTCGTACCGTTAAAAATTAAAAACTGTATTGGTAAAAAGTAATTCCTTTGGGTTCTCTTAATTTTCAAATACATATTTAAACTATCCCAGGATAGCAAACAAAACAAAAAAGGAATTGTTTAATTCGCGTCTTAGCTAAACTACGATCAGGATTTATTGCTATAGTAAATAGATAGACATAGATTCAAAATATGACACGTCTACAATGAAGTTGATAGAAAGCGGATTGCAGCGCGTTCTAAGGGTACAAATATCAGTGTTCGGAAACTAGACTAAAGCTTGAAGTGAAACTTTGTTTCATTTGCATTTAGCAAGGATTGTGCGCTTAAATGCGGGTACTTAGGTATGCGTAAAAGTATGATAAGTAGCTAAAAGCATGGAGTTTGTTTACATTGGTACCTACGAGTAAATCAGAGGCTGTAGGTACAGTTGCATTTTTTTTTTTCCTTATTTTTTAAAGACGGCTCCCGTAGTAGGGTGCAAGCCCTGTGTCATGGGGGACTTTACAAACATACAAGTCACGGACACAAAGTACACCCAGACTCGGAACAGCAATTTGTGGATCATACAAAGTGGTGTCCCGTGTGGGAATCGAACCCACGACCCGTCGGACACACTCCCATCGCGCCACAGAAGCAGTTAAAATTGAGTTTGTTGAATTGCTAGTGAAGAAAGATTAAGTTGTATTGGCCTCTCAATATAAAGTGCATTACAATAAAATGTTATATCTGGCAGTCAATATTAGAATTTAAGTTAGGTTATGAAGAATTTGAGGAAGTTACTTTTTTTAGCGGGATTTTTTTTGGTTTCTGTAAAAATGCGATTGTTTAAATACTTAATAAACCATGGCGAAGAATTGCCATTCGTGATTTGTACACATTATATATAGCGCGGTTTTCGGAAACTACCCTAGCTTGTTTTTTTTACGGCTATTGCAATACGGTCGAAACGTCGGACAATAAAAGGATACCATAAAATATTCATGCGATTAAGACACGTAGTATACCTATATAGTTTCTAAATTTGTGGTGCAGTTTAGAATTTTAGATGAAATTTTGATGAATTCGTTCAAACAAGCAGATGTGGATGCCAACGGTTTTATCTACTACTTACTAACCATTCTCCACGGCCCTATCTTGTATTTATCGTATGTAGGTAGAGTTAAAGTATGTACACACTATGTACGCACTTTGACCCCTTTTTTGGGCAGGAATTCGAAACAATACATGCCGGATTACAGCTTTAAGGTTCATACAGTAGTTTCGAGATTTTATGTTTTAAATTTGATGAGTATGTAGCTATATTAATAGAGTTTTTTATTTTTATTTTTCAAATTCGTAATTCTATCTCATGTCGCTGCAATCGTCAAAACATTGATGGCATTATAATAAACAACCATGTCTGTGACAGCTTTAGCCTTAGCGGCCACAATACTTCAGCCTATCAGCAGGCGGAACGTGAGCGAAACGTTAAAGACACCCGAACGTGAGCGATGACGTCACACTTTTTCGCAAGTGCAGCAGGTCATCGATTTATAAGACTTTATCACGTCAAAATAAAATTAGGTACAAACAATTGTATTTACATTAGTATTACATATTAACATTACAAAAAATGTACAACATAGGTATTAAAAATGTACAGTAGACTACTAGAGTAGACTAGTAGATTTATCTTTACTACAGTAGACTACGAATAACACATATTAAGATATATCTAATAATGAAATTACCTATATTTCATTACGTTCAATATAGGTATATTACTTAACCAATCAGTAACCGAGTCTCGCAAGTAATATGCAAGTATCAAACAATCAATATGTTCAAACTATCTATGAGATATAAACTTCCTCAGAGTTCATTAATGTCCTTACACCAGAGTAAATTTCAACTCCACCGTATAACCCAACTATCAGCAATATTGCAAAGTTTGAACTCATTCACTAAATTGATGTGTAGTAATTTTATTAGCTTTGAAACATTCGTAGTGAGGAATCATATTAACCAATATGATAAACGCTGGTTGCCTATTTCTGTTTAATATTGGAATAATGTATCTCTGACTTTGACACAAAATATGTAAATATTATATTCTCCAAAGTGTATAAAAATGATAGATCTATCGCAGAAGAACTAAGATACTAATTTCATACTTTAGATTAGAAGAGAAGACTAAAGAAGAAACAAGTCGTCAAGTTCTGTTTCTAAACCAAAAAAATAAAATACGATTTCTAATAGGTCACTTCAGTAGGTACCCCATTATCAAGGCTTAAAAATTAGACTATAATTAAAAAAAAATACAGCCACATGACGCAAAATAAACCAATTGAAGAGGAATAACACAAATCATTTTATTGTATTGAAACCTAAATTAATTTAGAACGTACGTTCTTTGAATTCCGGAGCAAATTAAATAGCGCTTTGATCATATTAATTTTCGTTCCGTGAGTCCATTACCTTATTCTTTAGTTTAAATGATAAATTCTTAACCCCAAGTATTTAAAATTTTAAGAGATGTATTCGTATTATAAAGTTAATATTCAAAGAGCAGTGATGGATGGGGCAATGACTTCGATCGTGCGATCTCGTACTGTGATATGTTTACTCCTTTCCACAGGTGGTGAAAAACATTGTGAAGAAAGCAGCATATCCTCCAACCAAAATGGCTTGTGACATTCACCAACCATGTGGTCCGTGGGGGCTTTCTGGGAGACTATATCTACTCGTTCTTGTATTAAAAACGTTATAAGACTACACGAATGCAACTTCGGTCGCATATAATAAGTCGCGTAATTTATATTCAACTAAAATTCCTTCAGACGCACGTATATTTTTTTCAATACAAAACAGACCGTTTAGCGCTAAATACGCCCGTGAGTCGGCAAGAAACTTTAAGTGTCGTCGTTATAGATTGCACCTTTATATAAAACTGAATGCTGCGTAAATTATGGGCCTCGTATGGTCTCAGCATTAGTTGAACGCCTATGACTGTCCGTTTGTGGTATCAAAACGTCTAAACAGATGATCCAGATGAAAACCGAATGGATGATTCGGTGATCAGCCAGCGTACATACCACCGAACAAACTTTACACGCCAGTGTACAGATATCATTAGTGTTGTGTGTCGAAGTACCGTTGTGAGTGATAAAAGTCAAGCGAGTGTTGTTTCTGAAACTCGCGGTTTACGGAGGTGACATGTTCAGTTCTGTCCGTGACCACGGCCGTTGTAATACGGTTGAAACGTTGGGCAATAAAACATATAATATATCAAAGTATTATCGTCTCCAACTTCCAGTAACTCTATTACGGGTTTGTTTTAAGGGGGCTAAGGCCATTTCTTGGGTGGTTTATTCTCGTCCCGCAGCCGATTACTTTTCCAGTTGCGAAATGATTCTGGAATCTATAGGGTCAGAGTATACTCACCATATCATCATGGGCGATTTTAATACCGATCTCCTCTCGCGTAACTCTCTCCGTTCCCGTAAGTTAAGTTGAGTCCACTAGCTTTCATATCTTACCACTGCTAGCTACTTATCACAACGTGGATGGAATGGATACTTGGTTAGACTTAATTCTTACCTCGGCTCCTTCTCTAGTCCGTCTCAGCAATCTTTAGCTTCGAAGTTTTCTCATCACGATTTAATTTTCCTCTCCTAAAACCACCAAAACCTTGTCCTAAAGTTATATACGTGCGATGCTTTAGTCGGATGAATGAAGATAAACTCCGTGAGGATGCGTCGGGATTGGTTTGGGAACCTGTATTTAAGGCCCCGTTAAATGCTAATGTTGACGTTTTCAATAATTTTATCGTTATACAACAACATTCATGCGTATGCAAAAAAATTCAAACTAGGCGTTCTCCAGCTCCTTGGATGATGATGAATTTAAGAAAGACCGTAACGATGATAACTGTGCCTACCTTTATAAAACTGCAAGGAATCAGTGTAATCAGATGATTCATAATGCTAAACACCGTCATAATCTGATTCATATTAATTCGCCTTCTCCCAAGGGTATTTCGCATTTCTTGGGCACTCTAGAAATTGGCAAACGTGGAAGTACTGAACTTCCGTTGACGGTTGGTATAGATGAAATCAATAATCATTTCACTTCCTTCGTACCTATTGACTATCTAACGAAGCATCGTACCTGTGAGTACTTAGCTAACCTTCCTTGGCCCAACGTAGACTTCTTTCACTTTTCTTTAGTTGAGCCTGGCGAGATCAAAATGATAATTATTTATATTAAATCTAATGCTGGTGGTAACGATGGTATTAGCCATCGAATGGTTATACCCATTCTTGATCATCTTCTTCCTGCTTTGACACACATCATACATTTTTCTTTAGATTCAGGGACATACCCATCTTCATGGCGATATGTTTTTTTATTTCTCTACCTAAAATTTCAAATCCCGCTCTTCCTAATCATTTTCGAAGACGAATCTTTATTCTTCTTTTTTTATCAAAAGTGCTGGAGGCCTATGTGCATAAACCAATGACACTTTTGTGTATCGAAACAATTTATTGAGCCCGAAACAGTTTCAATCAGGCTGCAGGCCAGAACATAAGCACCACTACTGCTCTTCTCAAAGTGACTGGCGATATAAGAACTGGCATGGATGAGATTAAAGTTAGTTTCGGTTTTAGTTTTGGTTGAATTTTCTAATGACTTCAATTCTGTCAGTAATAATAGCTTACTTTCTATCTTATCTCATCTGATGTTCTCGGCGGGTTCTCTGGATTGGTTATCTTCTTATCTTCGGGGGGAACAGCATTCCGTGCGCGTGGGTGGTAGGTACTTTATCAAAGTGGCGCGATCTTGACACTGGTGTTCCTCAAGGCGGTATTCTTTTTTGTATATATTATAGATATATACCTATGTATGTATGTTTTTTTTAGTATGTATACTATTGTATAGTTAAATTATTTTTCAGTATTTATTTTATATTTTCTTATACTCGTAGCTATTTTTATTTGTGTGTTATGAAGAATAATGCGAGGTTATTAATTTTCATTTAGTTTACAGCACCTACACATTCCATTTCTATATCACCGAAAGGTAGACTGGCAGAGGATAGTAGGTATGCAAGGGATGTCGGAGGCGATAAATTGATGTAGCTAGGTTTCAATTCTAGAAAACGTCGTTTAAAAAAAATACCATCGCTAACATGTTTTGCATTTTAAACATCTAAAGTAGTTATTGAAGCAATTGCAAAAAAAACACCCTCTATTATTTTTTAATTATTTGTCTGTAGCTTTTGCAATTTTTGCGATCGGAATTTAATTTATCTTTAAAAACCATCTACTTTCAATTCCCAATCGAATGACAATCGTTCATAATTTTCAGAGACTGTTGAAGAATGTTGAGAGAAAAAGCCCTTGTTAATCAGACTATTAATATTTCACATTATACTCGTACGTTAGTATCAGCAAATAATATATAAGATAATTTTGTGTTTTCAAATAAGTCCGATTCGGCTACATACATAATGTAATCATATTAACTACGTAAGTAGGTAGATATTACAAGAATCTCGGTGTAGAATAATATACGTAGCTTATTATACACAGTTAACATGTGCCGTGTGGTGCCGGCTTAAGAATAGTATCACCCCATCTCTTCCCGTGGGTGTCGTCAAGGCGACTAAGGGATTCCACTCCGGAGGACGGGCAGCAGCGTCCTCTGCGTACTTAAAGCCTTACTGCGATCGCCAACCCGCTCGCCAAGCGTGGCGATTATGGCAATTACCCCCAGGATCTACATACCAGTAGGTTCTACTGGGGAGACCCGTGCCCAGCAGTGGGCCATCATATGGGTTGATATGTATGTATGTATGTATGATTATACACAGTTAATTACCTGTGTACATAATGCCTCATACATGGTGAATGAAGTATATCAAAATATTTGTTGATATCTTATAAGATAATATGTCCTGCTGGCGTTATTACTTTTAGGACAAGGAAAATTAGGAGTATAGAAAATACGTAAATAAGCATGGGATATTTGTTCTAATAAAGGGAAAGGGTTTAAAAGTTTAGAACGCATTTGAGAGGCGGTCAGCGTTTGTGAAATGCATTGTTATTTATTGGCGTAGTCGTCTGAGAACCCATTAACTAATTATTTTTGATGTTTTTAATCGAGATGATTGACGAATGTGGGGTAGGTTACGGGAAAGCTCAAGGTTCAAGGTAAAAATTTGACACTGCTTGGACAACCGAAAATGTGTCAAAATTTTGCATTTTCATGTGCGACTGCCGTCTCACCCTTGTGGTTCGGTTACCACACGGATGAATTGTATCTTCAATTAAATTAACCCAACCAACGGAAATTCTATTGATAAATAAAAATAATATTATTCTAAAAATATAATTCTCGAAATAATTCTACGATATCGACCAAGTCACTGAGTCTCGGCATTGCTTACAAGGCAATTAAACGACCCAATAGTTTGGAAGTTAAGAGAGGCAAAGATTACAGTACACAGAAAGGCCTTCACATTTACAGAACTGAGCTAGAAAAACTTCACTGGAATAGGTACCTATATTAAATTGACTGAATACTTCCCTATGAGTTTCTGCGACTTTGAACTCCCACAAAAACAACAACTGTTTATAAATTCACGGCGGTCGCCTGTTAAGGTGACCGTGAATTTGTAGTCGTTTTGGAGCCGAAAATTTTAATTCCATATAGAAAGTTTGAGGTTATTTTTTATAAAAAATGATAATATTTTATTAAAGTGATATTATTATGGACTAGGTTATTGACATGGAGTTTTTGAAAGTGGAGACATTTTCGGCTCCTAAACAACTACAAAGTCACGGTGTATTTTCCCTTTAAATTTATGACTTAAATTAATTGCACTGGGCGCTGAAACTAAGTCATCTCTCTTCGAATATTACTCTATGGAGTCAATAGCTTTGATGAATAATGAATTAAAATGGTACGCTTGAGAGGAGAGCTCATTGTTTATTCCGGAAAAAAAAGAAAAAAAATTATTTTTAACTGATTGGAAATGTTTTACAAATAATTGTAAGTCATGCCTTTTTTTGTAGATAGCTTCATCACACATATTTGGAGATTTACAATATCACAGAAAGAAACAGACATCATCAGACTGGCTTTTACATTTATGTCACTCTAAATATTACAACCTTTCTTAATAAAATATATTTCGAACGACAACGTCCATTTTTCTAAGATGTCCATTCTGGTATTTCATGGGTATCTTTTTTTTCACGTTATAGGATATAGTAGTACCTGTACTGTGCATCTCCTTGGAAACCAACTTGTTATTAATATATTTTATAAGAAACTGACGGATACTGATTATTTACAAGATACGGCAAAAGTACAAGATCAAAAACGGAAAGTCAAAATTATTGTATTATATTTGTGGCAAATCTAGCTAATGCTACAATGTCCCTCAAGTAAGTGATGGAATAAGTTACCGATAAATTATATGATTGTACTGTCGCCAGAACTGGATGATCAAAAAAGTTCACAACTAAGTCATAAAATTGAAAATCATATAAGTTAATGAAATCGTGCTATTTGCATATTTGTATTAAATCTTTGATTTTTTTATTCATTGGCAAATTGCAACTAATATTCAAAAGTAAGCGATAGTCGTATAAATCATAACTTAATGAAAACCTGTATTTTTGCATTTTTTGGCGAGTTGCAAGTAAATGATAGTCTTGAAAATCATAACTTTATGAAATCCTGTATTTCCACATTCTTTGGCGAATCGTTACTAACATTCAAAAGTAAATGACATTCTTGAAAATCATAACTTAATGAATATTGTGTTTTTAATATTCTAGGTTAAATGGCAGCTGGCTTTCAAAAGTAAATGATAGTTTTGAAAATCACAATTAAATGAAATCCTGTATTTTTAGTGTTCTTTGGCGAATTGCAACTGACATTCAAAAGTAAATGATAGTCTTGAAAGTCATAACTTTATGAAATCCTGTATTTTGTCATTTTTTAGATGAATTGCAACTGCCATTAAAAATCAAATGATAGTCTTGAAAGTCATAACTTTATGAAAACCTGTATTTCGACATTCTTTGGCGTTACAGAAGTCCGAGCATTACATTGGTAAGACAGGTGTAATGCGGAACCTATAATGATACAATCTGTAATATTTTAATACAACTTGTAGCATCAATGAAAAAAATAAACGACAGAAAATCGAATCATAAATGTTACATTACAGGCGCATGCTCGCCAGTCAGGCAGTCAGGGAAGCAGTACTGTAACGTTATGCTCAAAATCGAATCATAATTGATGTTACATTACAGGAGCATACTCGCGGTGAGGAAGGGCCTTAGTAAGAAAAAAGTAAGGAAAAGAAATCAAAAGTTCTTTTTGAATTTTTTCAATACGTGTTATGGTAATGTGTTTTCAAGGAAGGTTATTTTATTTATGTTTTATCTATATTTTTAAAGATTCAGTTTTTAAAGAAAACTGTATTAAAGTCAAGGTCAAGATTCAAGTGGTTCGTCAGTCTTGGAACAAAATTTATGGATCACATGTCCAGTGTGGAAATCGTATTCACAACCTTTTGTGCAGCAGTTGGATTCCACCACCGAGGCAGTCAAACGAAAACACGGCTTTTAAAGTCACATTATCACTTAAATAATAAATAAAACACAATGATATTTTTATCAATATCAGATCGCAAGTTACGGCACAGAGCATAAAACTGAACGTAATATTCGTCGTATAATAAATGTTCGCGAGCGTTACAAAACATGAAGTATTTTTTATTCTTACAGACAGACAATTCTGCTTCGTTATTTCCGTTGTCAGAATGTTGCCATATTTTCTAGGGAAAAATACCCTTTTGCATATTGTATACATAATAATTGCACGTCTAAGAAGTGATTTATATCTGAAAGTAGATTACCGTGGTACTTAGAAGTAATAGTTACTTACGTAAATTGAATATTGCCATTTTGAATGTTTAGTCTTACTTTATGTAGACAATTGATGGTTCATAATTTAAAGGCATTACAAGCCTTTTATAGGGCATTGTTGTAGAAAACTGCTAAATTCGCTATAATTAAGAGTAAATAAAATATAAATAATAATATAATAATAATATCTTTGGACAACTAACACAACGTTATCTGATCCCAAACTAAGCAGAGCTTGTACTATGGAAACCAGACAACTGATAAACATACTTAAATATTTCTAAATACATACGTAGATATTATAGATAAATAACATCCAGACACAGAATAAACCATCGTGCTCCTCTGCTCCGTGCTCTGTTTTATCCTGGGTGGGGATCGAACCCACAACCTCCGGCTTAGCAGTCAGGGTCACTAACCACTAGACCAACATGCCAGTCAAAAATATAAGCCTGACCAGGCGAAATATTTAAGAGTATAATAAGTATTATTATAGAGTTGTACTACTGAGTAGAAAATATCAATGTTCTATGCAGAAAAGTAAACAAGAACTATCAACGTTTCCGTTGCTTTGATGAGCTCTAAAAAGTATATTTGTCTCTGTTATTCATCTTATAGAGTAGAGACAGTGACATTAGGAGACTACGACCTGAATACTAAAACGTCTGCTTTAAGACTTCTTTGGCTCTGCTATCCTTGTCGTTTTAAAGTGAATAGTTGGGATAGAAATATTTTTGAGAGCGCCTTGAAGTATTTTTGAGCATCATTATAAGAGGGTAGGGTATTTTTACAATTGAGTTCTCTTGTACTTTTATCACTGTTTCAACGATATTAACAATCTTGCGTTGAGTTTATAACAAGAATCTTATATAATTGGGTAGTTGACTACAATAAAAGTCAATTATATTATACTAATCAGGTAATAGTAGATCTTAAAATGCTCTGAAATTGACTGTTATTTTAACATGTTTTGAATTTAAAAGGTAGAAAATGAATACTAAAAGTAATGATTTGACGATAGGAACTTATGACGTCTATTCCATACACATTTCTATAGAGCTTGTCGTTTTGATATTTCATAAAAAGAGACTGATTTGACTTGACAGTCAATTATATCTAATATTTTTAGTAGAAAAAAAAACTAAAGGAGTAAGGACGAAACATAAACAAAATGCAGTTCAGACGTTAAGTGTGTTAGGTTAACATTTTAAAAAGAGTACACAAAAAGCAAGTAGAAGAATCTAACAAAACAGCACTGGGAATATTTACGCCTCCTTTACATTAAAACATCAAATGAACATCATTATGTCCGCGAAAACGCGCTACTGGTTTTATGAAGAGGTAAAAATACGAGTCAAAATTTTATACATTCAGAATCCACATACGAACGCGAGTGGGAGAAAACAAATTCCGTAAAATAAACATAATTCATGAACGTCTAACTAGACAATTACTGCGTATTCTTTTTTACGAAGGCTTCGAAGGAATATTTCGAGGTTGGTACCAACTGGTAAAATTTGCGAAGGTGAACACGAAATTTGTTCCTCGTAGATGATCGTAAACTTAGTAAAGCATGTTTGATGGCCTAACATATTGTGTGCCAATATTACATTTCATGCTATAGACAGTTTATTTTTTTTTTCAAGACATTCATCGAGTAACAACGTTTACAAGCGTTCGAGTTAATTTACTTAAGAAGCTGTGAAGATACACTACACACATGTTTTGTTAACGTTTCATCATCAAATTGGAAATGTTTCTTTCGTACGTAAAGTTGATGAAAAGTATTTACAGGAAATATTTTTATTAAAATTAAATGTACAGCGAGGGAGTGGCAGGGAAACAAAAATAACGCGGCCGAGTGAAGCCCGCCAATTCAGTTCCGACACATGCGCTTCACGCGGATGCTGCCATCATAATAAAACTATTCGCGAGTAAAAAATATTATCCGCTTTTACACTTTTTGTTTCATCCACGAAAACAGTGAATAGAATAAATAATTTATTTTTAATATTTTGTGCATAGTGCTGACTTTTAAAATATAGTGCTAACGTTGAAAATAATAAAAATGTTTAACAATTCAACAATAAACAAATCAAGCGGAGGACCAAGTTATTCAAAGAAATCAGACCTGAAAATAACAAAAGGTAAATAGACTTTTTGTTTTCTTAATATTCGGATCGAACTTGTATTTCTGTAGACGAAATTTCACGGATCAGTTAACATCAGCCCGCAGTAACCACAATTCAATTGACTACTTTTTTTTACAATCAATTTGTTGGCTCGGGATTTTCGGGAACAAAATGATTGTTGGGGTTTTTTCGGTTGCTCGAAAATAGATCACGTAATTGCTAAAATTAATTTGATATTGTTTTTGTATTAGTACTAATTAAATTTTAAGCAGGTGTAAGTTTAGTTTAAAATTGTATTTCGTATTATTATATGACCATAAACTTACGTTGGTGGCTTGTATTGCAATATATTTTTATATGTTTAATTGTATAGCTCTGCACCCCTTATCCAATTTTTCATGTTAGATAAGCATTTGAATTTATTTTATTACTAATTAATGTATTTATGTGTAATTAGAGTTATACAATCGTTATAAATTCCCAAGAAAACCTACCTACTACCTTACTTACAATAATTTTTTTTTTAGTAGTAGTATTAAAACTTATAAATCTTTATTACGTCATAATAAATATTTTTTTCAAAAAAAATATCCGATTATCCGATGCGAAAATAATGTGAAAGTTCACTCGTATCTCCAATTCTATATTTCCTTTTCCCCAATCAACAGAACAAAATAAAAAGAAATGATTGACGACAAAAATCGTAAACAACTCACAAAGAACAAATTTAGTTTGTTTTGATACAATTCAAAACAAAATCTATACTTGGAGATGTTCTGTAATGTGCCTATCATAAGTTGTAGGAAAGGAAACGTTTTTATGTGCCAATTTCCTTAATTTTAAGGTTCTAATTTGTTTGAACGTTTCTATTGAAGGAGTTAGTTCCTCTTTCACGTTTAATTAAAACTGGTTACTAATTTGGCTTCACTGACAATTATATTTGGGGGACGGCGATTGTAAACGTCAGACAGGCATTCTCTAATGAGGGTTCGTACTTGACAGGCAAACCTTCTGACACCCCTGGGAGTATGGACATTTAATTATAATATTTCACTAAATCACTACACTTGTGGTGTCCTCAAAGCTTTAAAAACTGAACACTTCTCTTTGGTGAAATGAACATTTTAATGCAGTAAAGCTTTGCAAAATATGGAAGTCTCGGTTTTAATGCTTCTGCGTTCTGACTTCACATTATTTTCTCGTCTAATAGTAGTTATAACATTATTCTAACGTTTATTATTATTAATATTATTAGGTACGCGGTACCGCACTATGTGATTCTTGGCGGAACTACGATCATAAAGTACGCCACGAACATCAAACAAACTATACATTTATTACTTTTTTCCTCCACAAAGCAAATATTTACAATTTACGGAGGACTATTTGGGGAAAATGGGATGTCCGTGACGCATAGAGATGAAGTAGACGGGTGAATGAAGGTCATTAGACGAATAGGTATAGGCGAACGGTGTGAATGTCACAAATGGGTTAACCAAAGTATAACTTCACCATACCATCGGTATAAACAAAAGTATTATATATACAATATGTAACTGAAAGGTATGGTCAAATAGCACTGTTCACACATACCTAATTTTGTTTTGTCAAAATTAGGATATTTTAAAAAACCAATCAAATTTTGCAGCAATACTTATCTACTCTGAACACTGTTCCTGGACAAAAAAAAATACGATTTAACTTTGCTAGTATAATGCCAATGACACTATGGTTGGTACAGTATATTATACACTGTCCGCTCATGAAATTTGACCGTACTTTTCTGTTGTACTTATACATTAAATCTACTGAAAAATGTTTAGTTATAGTTATTTATAAACGTTTTTGGGGAGTTTCTTCTTATCCAAGTACATCAAAAGAGATTTACGAAAGTCATCCACTAATTGGACCTATACTTTAATATAATATTTATTAGTATTTTTTATTAGCACAGCACTATACAATATAAAAATATTATCTTGGGACAACTCACAACGCTATCTAACCCCAAACTAAGCAGACCAAAAAAATAATAACCAGACAACTGATAAACATACTTATATATTTCTAAACACATACATAACATAGATAAATAATTAACTTAGTATTACGAATGTTGCCGTTAAATACTGTTTCATCTTTATTAGTAGGTATTGACTTTGCATTTATATGTTTTTTACTTTTATTGCAACAATTCCAATCTTAATAAGAACCACTCTGATTTAGTATGTATACTTCAGCTAAACTTCGGAGTTTTATGTGACGTATTGAGTTATTAAATTGGTCTTGGTTATTGAGAATGTTTTGGTGTAATATTTGGGTCAGTTTATACACCATGTAATAGAAAAGTGTGTTAAAATTCACTAATGGGCGGTCGCATTATCTTATCTACCGTTAAAATAAACCGACCTGTGAAAATTCTTTACTCCAGTAGCAATACTTATATTTACTGAACGTAAGACGTTAAATAGCCATTTTTCGACTAAGCCGGGTTAGCCAAGCGACTTTAGGTACTTAGATAAACAATACAAGACACTAGGTGCTTGTATTGTTTATGTATATCTACCTAAACTTATCAAAATGTTAACAAAGTGTAGCTTGTTGTAGGGGTTAACAAGATTGCTAGTAATGTGGGACTCAATCACACATTGCTAGTTATCTTTTATAAAAAAAAAAAAAAAAAAAGTGTAGCTTACCTTAATATCTAAAATCAATATAAAATAAGTACAAGAAATGTAAATTAAATAAAAAATACCTATATGGATAATCATAGCAATTACAACAAAATATACCTTTTCGTTTGTAACATCAAAGCAATTTCTATTTTTGGACGGATTTACACGATCACAGAAACATCGATGCGCGTGATACTCACTTTATATTTATATATTATCGGTGTATTTACGTAGTGAAGTGCCAGCAGTTCGAACGGTTTATGGGTTTAGGTAGTGACGCAACGCCAAACGATATTTCATTCACCCCATCAAAGTACTTTAATGCTAAAGCATTCGGTAGATTAACAAGGTGTATAATAATTGCATTTTGTTAAATTCTGTTCTGAGGCCGGGCCTTTAGATTAGTCTCGGTTCTGTAAAAAAACCCCACTCTTTCCATCCCAAAGTTTTTTTTTATTACTTTTGGTAACATTGTTCACAAAAAAAGTCGTCGCCAAACTGCTCGTGCAGTTTGTAGGCGTTCGCGCTTTACGCATTATAATTAGCTTAAGATCTAAGTGCTACCTTTATCTACAACTTTTCTACTTGCTACCTTTGTACATATATTTATCTGGCTGTGTTGGATTTATTTTTTTATAAGAGTATTGATATACAAAATGCACTTACTGGTGGTAGGTCTAAGCCATAGGCCCTTTTAGGTAGATACCACAACAGTGTCAGCTGTTCTTCTGTGCTTTGGTTAAAGGGGCTGTAGAAAGAGTAATTACTGGGCAAATGAGACTTATGAACTAATGGCTCAAACAAGGAGCGCGGTAGGTAGGCTTTACCAAACAAGGGTGTGGTTGCTCGTCGGATTTATAAAATTAAGACGTCGTTAGATTCGTCGTGATCGCCCAAGGGTTGAAAAAAAACAAACATGGCAGCTGTGAGATGTCGAAATAAAGAGGTGTGAAAAAAAAGTTGTTTTGAATACCGCAATATGAATTCCAAAAAGGTATAACATGATTACGACTGTAATACTAAAAAAGTTAGTTAGCAACCATTATTTTTTAAATTTTCAATACTCGACAATAGCTGTGATAAAAGTTACTAAAAAGTATTATATAAAAAAAATGAATTATACAAATTAAAAAACCCGCGTGCACAAAAAAGATGGAAACATGATCCTAAGCCCCCTACATAACTATATAATTTCATGCAGTCGGAGGTACGAATGAAACTCGATGAACTTAGTGAAGTGTCTCCAGAATACAGAAACAGATCTTGTAACATCTCATAGCATCATCTCACATTCCTTTTCAAACATCAACAACTCAATCTGCTCATGTTCCAAGCTCGAGAAAGTATCCTTCATTAAATATCTAGGCGTAATTATCGATAGCGGACTGACTTTTGAGAGTCACATTGAAAACCTTTCTAAAAGAATAAGAAAATTAATAGTAATTTTTAAAAATCAGCGACATGTGGGTGATGTAAAGTTGATTAAATCAATCTATTTTGTACTGTGTCAATCACTGCTGATGTAATGTATCACCGTGTGGGGAGGGGCTGCGAAAACTCACATGTTAAAAAACGAAAGAGCACAAAAAGCGATCTTATAAGTAAGTCACTTCCTGCCCTTTTATTATCATACTCGCGTGAATACTTGTGATCTCTATAAGATGACGGAAGTCCTCACTGAGCGACAGCTTTTCATCTTGGACGTTGTTATATAGAAACACGCACAGCTAAAATATAAACCTAAAATGTTTAATCAAAGACTACTTGTAACACAAATTTTTCTCATCATTTCTTCTGCTGTCAAAGTAATAACTTATACAATAAACTTAACATGGTACTTTCAATATATAATATGACAAAAACAGGATATGGCTGGCAGGAGCTGAATGCGAGAAGCCAAGGATAGAACAAAGTGGCGTGCAATTGGAGAGGCCTATGTCCAGCAGTTGACTGCGATAGGCTGATGATGATGATGATGATGACAAAAACTAGGTGTAACGTTGTAGTTAAGAAGTGGTTACGAAAAACTAGACTACACAGCTACAGAAAATGTTCTGCTCTAAATCAAGCATAAACAATAACACTATCACTTTCAAACGTTCTCACATTCAAACAAACACAAATACAGAGATAAATATATTCATATATTTAATTTATTTTTCATATATAATTCTCCACCAAAATGTAATAGGATAAGTTTATATTACACGAGTACTTGGGCGAGGACCTGGTGATGTGTAACGAAGGTTTCCACCGACTTCAAAAACCAGCTCTTTGCATACTAAAAACCTTGTTTGTTTTAAGTTCTATGTTGTAAATTAATTGTGCCTGTATGTAAGGAGAAATATTTAAAAAAAACAATGTTACAGTTAGTAGGATGATAATAGCATTCAAATTATTCACAGATAAACCTAATACCAAATTTTACATACCAAACGTAAGTAATTAGTGGTCAGCATACGTTTTGAATTGAGATAGGATGTTTAAAATCAAACATCATAAATTTTGTCCAAACAGAAGATCACCTGATGACATCGCTAAAAAGGGTTAACAGTCTCTTGAAGCTAATAAAATTGGTCATCATATCATATCACCCTTATGAAGTTCCACTGCTAGGCACGGGTCTCCCTGAAACTACTTATTATAGATCCTGGGGTAATTGCCATAATCGCCACGCTTGGCGAGTTTGTTGGCAATCGTATTAAGGCTTTAAAATATGCAGAGGATGCTGCTGCCCGTCCTCCAATGTGTAACCCTTTAGTCGCTCTGACGACATATAGAAGAAGAGATGGCGATACCACACGATCATAGAAAATAGGTGCAGGCTGATTTTGTGCTAAACTTGCAGAGAAAACAAGTTACGCTAATATGCTTTCTCTACATATCCTAACGTAATGACATCTTCCGCATTCTTCTATTTGTTTATCAGTCCATCAGAACTGCTTTACGAAGTTTGATACAGTTATAACACATTTTTGGAACGAAGTTCCTTATCGCGCGTTGTGAAAGGGGGCTACACGGAAAAAAATCTTACGAAAAGTTGTAACGACACTTTTTGACACACACAAGCCGTGCGGCGTACGCGTAAGATAGGAGTCACCTGTCGATTTGGTCTAGAGGCATAAATTCGGTACACAGTATTGGTGACAATTGTGTAGTTGTGGGTTCGAACCTTCGGTATACAATCGTCTTTTAGTAAGTTATTTTTGTTTCGTCTTTCTATTTCGCGTTGAACAGTGTGGTGTTGCGAAGATTTAAAAAAATAAAAATTAAGATAAGAACTTCGTTTCATCCGGGTGTCCCTTGACACCTGTCAATTTTTTTTATTTATTGCAAAAGGTGGGACGGGTTGCCAGTTTTAATAATCCATGCCACGGGTTAGTGTTGATCAGGAAACCAACAAATTTAGAATGAAACACACACAACGTAAAAATAACAAATTAAATTCAATGTTCAAGTAGTCTGATAGTTTGTGAGTGTTGCAGATACAATAAAATATGAATCCACGTTGTGTACAGCGTCTGCATTTAAATAATATTGCAGACTGAACTTTTGCCCAGATTTTCTTCATGGCCGCCGACGCCAGAATTATCAGCGAAGCGAGAAATTAAAGTAGCCGTGAACAGCATAAAATTAACTAAGTCTTTTGCTACAGTTGGCAGTGTTAAGGTCTTAAGGTGATGCCGGATTTCCTTCGCGTTTACCAACTCGTACCATTCCATTCCATGCACTGGATTTGCACACTTAATTAAATCTAAAGTTTATTAATTTAACACTTAGAGCTTGGAGGCCAAAAAACGTCTTTATATTTACGCTGGTAGGACGCACGGAGCTTATTTCAAACTCCTCTACCTTAGTAGAGGAGTTTGAAATAAGCTCCGTGCTCACATACAATATTACTCGATAGTTTTACATGAATGCAAGTAAAACATGTGGACACTTGAGACGTAAATTTTGCAGTCGATGTGTTGATTTTTACTCGATTTTGATTAAGTATTTTTTTGACTGCTATGGTGGCGCGGTGGTAGTGTGTACGACTGCTGCGCAAGAGGCCGCTGTTTGACACCACTTTGTGTGATCCAGAAATTGTTGTTCTGAGTCTAGGTGTATTTTGTCTCCGTGAGTTGAATCTTTGTAAAGACGTGACATAGGGCTTATATCCTTCTGCGGGACTAGTCTTTAAATAAATGAATAGTTTAATAAACCATTTTTAAAAACACCCACTCCAAAAGGAAAATAAATAATTTTAAATTGAAATAAATCCATCAATTTGTTACATTATAGCCTTTAAATGCCATAAAAGCTTGTCGCGAGGTCGATACCAAGACTTTCTAGCGATTGACTCTACTCAATGGCAATGATTGACAGTACTACCATATTGTGGTACCACTTCATTTTGTTTATGTGCAGCACAGCATTACAAAAATCTCACGGCAAGCTTTAATGTCATATAAATGGTAAAATTTAACAAATTGATGGGTTTGTTTTAATTTAATAAATATTGTCTTCTCTTAAGAGCATTTAAATAAAAGGTTGTTTTTAAAAATGGTTTTTAAACGATTTATTATTTTTTACTTTTTAGTTTTTATTGGACATTGGATCATACTGACTGACATGACTACTGTATACCAATGACCACGTTGAGGCCTCATCATCAGACCCTGAACCCTATACAAGTGTAAGAGCATTTGACTATATGAATCTAACACTTGGGAGGGGGGGAAAGGAAATGGAGGTACATTCCTGCTCCATCATCAGGTCCCAGAAATTATCTAGGATCGGAGTAAACTTGCTAGGTTTCTTTTTTAGTTTAGAAGTTCTTATGACTACCGGAAGGTGGTCCACTCCATCACCAGATCAGGTTAATGGTATCATCAAAGTTTCGTTAGTGTACTAAATTTGAACCCAATCGAACGCCGGGAAGTGGAACTCTTTTAGCTTCCAAGATTAGACCTACACAAATTTACATACAAACTAAAGAACATATACACAGGGCAAGTCAAATAAAAGCATGTAAAAAACTATCGAGTAGCACCGTACGTGTGAACGAAGCTTTAGACCTTTCATGCACCAATAACGGATTATTCAAAAGGCTTAGGTGTTATTGATTTATTTGGAGTGCAGCAACAATTAATATAAGCTCTCTATTTTATACAAACACGCACAAAAATGGATAAAATATAATTATTTTAATTCGAGTTGGGTGCAAAGTATTAGTTAAAGTCTTTAGCGACTATGAATTATTGCCAATCGTGCGAAAATTAATACTACTGTAAATAGGTACAAATTCAAACCACAAGTATCATAAATGAAAAAAGCAATAAGCAATAAATCGTAACAGCTTTTTCTACCTAGTACTTTTAATATTCTTTTGCGAAACAACCGTAAGTAAACAAGGCTTGTTTCGTAAATAAATCTGAAGGAAACCCGAATTATTCCATGCATATCTTCTTTGATACGCGTGCATAGGCCGGAACTTTCCGGGACGGGTAGTAATCCTCTATTTGAGGATATTTTTGTCCTTCATTTTTTTGTCCCGGGCAGTTTTTTTATGAATAATAGTAAAATGACCTGCTAAAGTAGATACTATAAATAATGATATTTATCCCGTATTCTAGATGGCAAATTGTACAATTTTTTTTTAGAAAATTATCCGCCATCAATTGACAACAATAAATTATTTTACACTATACAGGAAATAGCATTTGCAAAAATATTCTGCAAATATATTTGCAAAAATAAACAATGTTTCTCTACAATTTTACGTTTTAGATATATTTCGGGACTTAATCGCGTGAATTATTTAAAGGTTTTTTTAAACCTTTTTTTTACCCGACGTTTCGATCGAATTGCACCGATCGTGGTCACGGGTCGACGTTCTCATAAATTTATAAACATCAAAACAAACATTGAAACTATATGATTGGACCATACACAAGAATGACGTCATTGTTTTGTATTTCATATAAATTAGTACGAGGCGCATCGTTTTGACGTTTTTTTAAAAAGATACTGATTAGACTTGACAGTCATCTACCCTATTATCCACATAGTCGTAATACATCTGTCTAAATTATAGTCTGTTTTAGTATAATTTTTGCATCTACATCATTATTGACGTTCTTTTTTTCTGTTCTTGCGGCAAGCCCGCGCATGCGCGGTGCGCTCAAAGCGCAAATGCATTTCTAAGCACAGCTCTCTATTTACCATTATGACAATATTTTGACAGAAATCGGAAAAAAGAACGTGAATAAAGACCCTGAGTAAGGGCTCGATGATTCTTCAGTTGTGTTTTAGAATCTACTGACTTACTTTATACATTAGAACGTAGTTTCTTATCGCACGTTTTTGTTTACGGGATGAGAGGCAGGTATTTATGATTATGTGAAGTTAGAATAAGGAGGTTGTGTTAAATAGGTTGTTAGTATTTTTGTAAAAGGTTGTAATGTTTATATGACCTATGTTAAACTCGCTGTGTGTAATAGGTATGTGTGAAAAATCTTAATTTGTTAAAGGACTTTTTAAATGTTATCATCTTCCAGATTTTTAAAATCATTATTTAATACAAACACAAAAAAAATCAACTGAGTGTTCATAAGACACCTCTTTCTCTTATTATTTTATAACCGGACATATCAGGGCAAATACTTAACTTACTCTTTGAACATACCTGACAATTTTTAAAATACATTTACATCATTTGAAATAAAAAGTCATAGTCAACGAAACGATTATGACTCACATTATAGACTTATATAAATCATCAAAACTAATTATTGAGAGCAACATTCTTAACATTTATACGTTTAGGTATGTTATGTTAGGTATATTCTGCCCAAAGCTCTGCGGATTATATGGTAGGTAATATTATTTAGCACTCTGCATCCTACATTATGATCTTACCACACATAATATACCATCATAGAGAACCGTATATCTCTCGTAAATTCGCCGTCTTGCCAACTTACATTATTATATTCTATGAGCTCTCGGTTGTTTTCCTGCATCCTTTACTCACTCAGAACTTCACGTAATGCTCTGATATTCTTTATCATATTATTTTAGCTATGTGGGGAATTGTTTCAGGTAATTTTTAAAAGGTAACAACTAGTTAGATGTATTTAGCCTAAAGGTCTTCGATTAACAATGCTTAATTAAAGCCCTTTTAAAATTCAAATTCGAAATTTGAATTTCAATAATAGCACTAGCGCATGTCTTATCTTTGTTTTTCATTATATTCATAAAATACTGTTTAATTAACATAATATATTATATCTATTTATAGCAGGTAGGTATCTAATATTATATAGCTGAATAGTTTGTGAATTCGCTTATCTAATAATAATAATAATAATAATATCTTGGGACGACTCACACAACGCTATCTGATCCCAAGCTAAGCAGAGCTTGTACTATAGAAACCAGACAACTGATAAACATACTTATATATTTCTAAATACATACATATTATAGATAAATAACACCCACACACAGAATAAACCATCGTGCTCATCACACAAAGTTTTATCCTGGGTGGGGATCGAACCCACGACCTCTTGCGTAGCAGTCGGATACACTCCCATCGCGCCACAGAGGCAGTTATCTCTGAAAGTACTCAACCAATTTTGATAAAATACTTTGAAGCTTGAAAAAGAAAATATATTAGTGTCATTGTGATATCTTTACTATCCACGGGGGTACATTTGCTGGGAATACCTAGTAATGTTTAAAACCTATAATAATTAGAGTGGTAAATAAAAATTAGACATTCTTTTACCGCAAGTGACACCAATACCTACTTACTACAACTTGTTTGAAAATACTCCATTTCATAGGTCATGCAATAAAAGGTGGTATCTCGAGTCTTCCTTTAGAAACCGGACCTATCTATCTGCAAAATCGCTTCCAACTTGTTCAAGATACGCCCATTGTATTTTTTATACGGAGTGTATTATCTCAAGCAGCGTGATGACGTAGTTCATTCAGACAATATTGCTGGCGGTTGTCTTAAAACAGCCGTCGTAGAAGAAAGTCTTATCTTGTATCCACCCTTTTACTCAATGCTCCTTATTGCGACGAACTCGGTGTACTTTGTATAAGATTGCAATTGTCTTGAAACCTGGAGTTCAGAGGCGTTAAGTTATAAGATAGTGTATTATTGTGAGTAAATCGTCATTTTGTTCAGTGTATTCGGGTCATCGTACATTTTGTCTCGAACGCTACGGGCAGTCAATTTTAACCAGCCCATCTAGATAAGTGGCATAAACTCTAATTGAATAGAATGACAATTGAAAAAAAGGACTAATCATTGACGGCGCGTAAAACTTCGAATCTCATATTGAAAATTGTCATATTCGCAGTTTAGATTAGCAAAAGTTCAATGTCAAATTGATTTTCGAAATTTGCTCTTTAAGCCCATATATATTTTTTTTACAATTCTTGCGTTGCTAATTGTAGGTAAAATTAAATTTTAACTAAAACTGCGTTTTTCTCAAAATCACCATGTTCTTTACTGCGTTCTTAAATTGCAGGGTTCTTAATTACGGCCTTCATTGCATACGCTTTGATGCATTTGTGATCCATTTACCATTATGACAAGATTTTGAAAGTTCTTCATGGGCTTGCCGTGGACACGGAATAAAAATCGTGATAATCGACCTAGGGCAGCACTCGTCTCCGACATTTCATTCATTCGTCGCCGATCACAGTCGGGCGCTACCCGCTGGGCGAAGTCATCGATACAAAAGTTTATGCGATTTTTAAGATGGCAACTCGTGTCGCCGTGTTGTATTTGACCGTGAGCCAGAGTACAGTTAACGAGGCATAGGTGAACCAAACATGAATAATACAATATTGTGTGCATGTGGAAATATTTCCACTGTAATAATTGTGCTACTTGATGAATTCAATAGTTTAATAAGTAGGTAAATTAATCTGTTAGATACTTAACGTTACGCAAAACAATCCCTTGCAGATTTTTTGTAATGTGGTCACATTGATAGATGATAAAGTGTTAAAAATTTGAAGCCAAGACGTTGTCTGGGACATCGAAATTCCTAAATGGATTTGATTTTTGATGGAAAACGTGTGTGGGTTTTATAATAGACTGTTGTAATTATGTTGCATAGAGATAATGTATAGACCGCAGAATGGTGTAATTTACTTTTTGATCACAGAAGAATATTCACGCCGTAGCCAACATCCACGCAAATGGTGCCGCGGGCTACGGCTAACGTATAATAATAATGTTGAATTATAAAATTTATTCATCAAGTTTACTTAGGACGATTCAGAGGAATTTTAAGGTAGTGAATACTGTTAGTCTCATTAATGATCTGATTAGATAGAGTTTACCTGAATTTTGCAACAGTGACCCAATAGTTATGTTGGTTTAGGACGTTTTATTGTTTACGGAACGAATTAGCTATTGTTTATACTAAAAATAAGTTTTGACATAAAATCAAATTTCATCTCGTACACTGACATTACATATGTACTACCGAGCACAAAGTGAAACTTGACTGAATGTCCCCGCATACCACTTTATACTTTCTATCGGCCCATAGTTTGGTCCGGTTATGCTGTTAGCGTGCACACTGGGTGAACTAAATTGAATAGCCCAT
This sequence comes from Herminia tarsipennalis, assembly GCA_945859575.2. NCBI lineage: Eukaryota > Metazoa > Arthropoda > Insecta > Lepidoptera > Erebidae > Herminia > Herminia tarsipennalis. The sequence goes on along the minus strand of OX243839.2, from coordinate 11,711,028 downwards.
ATGTGTAAAGCTACTAAAAGCGTGCTAAAATAATCTTTATCTTCTCACCTGATAAATTCGACATGCCTACAACTAAAGTATTGCTATTAAAATTAGCCATTACTGTATGTAACATTTTGACTTTTAGTCTTTACTTACTACCCAGTCAAACTTTTTTATCTGTTTTAGGTTAACTATTCGTCTTGGTCAAAAGACGCTGGTGCACAGCACATGAGTCCTTCACTAGAAAGTATAGATTTATCAGAATATTGTTGGTTATACTTTTTTTAACACTAAAATTGTAATTCCACTACATATTTTAAATAAATAACTGTTTGTTGACCCAATGAAATAAACGTTACCGATCATTTATACAACGTTTCTTTTTATTATTCTTAAAGCTTACCTCTCACACCACACACTAAGGATTTATCACAGGCGTGCTAAGGTGTGCTTGTTATTACAGTTTGTTTGGCAGATAGGACTGCAATCGTTACTTGGACCGCGACGAGATTCTTCAAAGCCGTTTTATCTACAATACTTATTGCGAAGTCCTTTTTAAGTCGCAAATTAAACCCGTAACAATCTAAATGTTAGGATTACCAAAGTTTTGATGTACTTAGCGGTTTTGTAATGAATAGGCTAATATTTTGAACAATCCTTACACCTGAGAAAAAAACTTTCTTCAAGACGGGTGTCAGCTAACTTAAAATGATTTAAACAGAAACAGACATCGATAATTATTTAATACTCAATTCAAATGTATTGGATGTTGAAGTGGTATTTGTATATAAGTCATTTTCCGCGGCTCTGTCTGCGTGTTACCACGAAAACTTTGACTCCTTTTTGCCTCCCTTAGGGGTGGAATTTCGTTATTACTATTTTAGCTGACGTTTTATAAATATTATCTACCTAATTTCATATTCTTAGGTCTAGTAGTGTTTAAAATTTAGTTCTAAGAAAGTGAATTTAATCGTCTTCCTTCTCGCTTTAAATAATAACATTAGCTTCTTAAAGTACCCTCCAATTTCACCAAAATTCAGTAGGTGGGAATTATTACAAGAAAGAAAAAAATAGAAAAAGAGCATTCAAAGTAAACACAATATATCTGGTTCATAAATTTTGTTATAAAAGAAGGTTTTTGTTCGCTCATTATTCACGACATTTTGTTTCGCCTGCGGTTATCATAAACTTTTTTGACGTCATTATTGAGGTCACATGGTTTTCGTTGACGTATTTAGACGCTTTAGGGACACGGACACTTCGAAATAAAATAAATATGGTTAGAATACTAGCTAGGGACTCAAATTGTTTTTTTAGGGATCGGTATCTTTTGAATTCTCCTTGCCCACATCAAGGCCCGTTTCATCCTCTTCGTGCTTGAATTTAGAAAAATACGTTCGTACCGGGTGCCTAATTCATATGATCTACCTGTTAACTACATTTTATTCCAATCCGTACGTGAGGTCGCGAGTTCGAATCCTACCCCTTATAATACCGATGTAAGCCCACTCCTAACACAAGTAATATGAGACCCACAATCCCACACTGCTAGTTATCTTCAAAAATAAAACGGTTTTTTAAATATCTTCTCTATAGTTATACTACTTCTTCTCTATTTTACTTTTTGATGTTAAGGTCAAAAAAATGTACTAGGTGGTAGTAGTGTAAAGTGCCAGGGTAGCCTTGTGAGATATTAGCGACTCAATATTCGAATTAACATGACTATAAAAATAGCGACGTCAATCGGAAGACGCGTTGTGTGTCGTCGCTACGACCGCTCGGTTAAGACTACAGAATTAGACTCGCTGCGCCACTACCAGCACTTCAAATGTAAACGTCAAACTAAAGCCATCTTGCGGCGGTCAAGTTTAAATGAATCAATAGACTTGAATTTTAATCAAAACAGATACTAGGTGAACGAAAATCAATTAGCAATTTAATGATTCTCCGACATATAAAATTTTATATAAATCATATGAAATAGTTTTTTTTTATTATTTCTAATTTGTCTAATTTGTTTTATTTTTGGCGGGCTAAAAATCATCAAGGTTTGTGACATGCAATCTCTCATTTAACAACATTTGCTGAGCCGTACTGTTTGCTAACACGATGTGCCTAATTATTAGTTAAAATTATAAAAATAATTGTAATGTACACGTGTTTGTATGGCAACAAACATTTTCTATTCTATTCTATTCTATTTGCTGTGAATGTTTTCCAAGCTGACTTCAAATAAACAACTGCGTCATATCGATAAAACGCGACTCAGGAAATAGATTTAGAAGCTCTTGGCTGATTCCAAGAATGTAAGAGGAATCCGTTGCATTTATTGTTTTTGACTGAGTTTTATTAGCTTGACCTGTATTTAGCAATGAATGTAAAGGAATTTTTCCAACTTGCTATTGGGTACTTGATACTACATTGATAACAAAATAATTTACACTAATACTAAACTAAACAAAACTACTAAGACAACAGTAGGTCTGGTAGGAACTATTTAAATGATTTAAGAGTTTATAGTCATGAAAATGAAAATACTAAAAATAAATGATTTGATGATAGGAACTTACGATGTCATAATGTTTCATACTTTCTATAGAGCGTGGGCTTTGTCGTTTCATAAAAAATAACGTACAAGTGCATGTCGGGCCATAATATAGGGTTCCGTAGTTTACTAGTCTTCGTAAACTTGTAAAGCAAACACGGCTGCAATAGTTTTTTTTAATTTCAATATATAATATTACCAAGACTTGTCTCACATTTCCAAACACCTCCCCCTCGGCCAGCTAAATGCTACAAGCATTTAGATGGGGACACTTGACTCCAACAAAAATATTCCTTTAAATTTATATCACCAACTGATCCCGAAATCGAAAAAAGATATTCTCAACCAAAAATGTTTTTAAAAGACCCATTCAATGACACCACACACGATGGGGTAAGTGAGAAAAAAATCACATCCCCACTTTACGTGTAGGGGAACATTTTTTTTTCATGATTTTGTTTTACTACTTTGACGGCATAACTAATATGTATATCCAATTATCCATGCTAAGTTACAGCTCTCTAGTACTAAGAATCTCTGAGCTAACCTGGGTACAGACAGAAAGAAACTATAAGAGTTCCTTGGTTAACTACGGAACACTAAAAATGACTATTACTACACAATTTGTACATAGTTAGCTAGCTAGATGTCACCATCAACCTGAAGAGCTCCATAGGCCTCCTTCAAAGCGCCGATTTTGAGCGGTATAAATAGAACGACTCCTTGCTACATTAAACAAAAATCCAATGCTGCTTGTATTTATTCAGTCACTTGTTTATGAACTAAGTTATATTAATAAAAATACGGCACCATTCTCCACTACGCCTATAACCAAACAACCTATATCAGATGGGCGAACTGATATTATAGCTCTAATGGTATTTATTAAATGCTATTCCAACCTAAACTAACATCGCGCCTAAGCTAATATTTGGCCTCTTAGAAAAGGCTATTATAATTTTATTAATTCATTCATAATTTCAATTACCTCGAAGCGGAAATAAACAGACTTTTTGTAGATACAATTTTATTGACTACTTTAACAGTAATACGGAATGGATCGATTTGGTTATGGCTACTGCCATATCTTGGCTTCTCCGATATCAAATATACTTAATTAATTAATTATTGACAAAGGAACCAACACTTTGGTAATTAAAAACACTAAATTATACTTTTGTATAATAAGTGTGACAGGTGCAGTATAAATCATCACAAGTGGTACGGAAGGAATGTATAATATGAAAAGGGTGTTAAAATGGACATCTAAAAGATAATATCACGCTTGAACGGTGTGACGGTGTGACATTGTAAGAGGACCCGCGTCAGAGCATTTCACTCAGATACATACTACTGACTGCCTCATTCTCATGATTTCCTTCTTATAACATCATTTAAAAGTAAATCTAGGCAGCTTTGATTACTACATGAAATGCTTCAAAATTTTTATTAAACTGTGATAAATCACGTCATGTGTGTGTGATGTCCCGTGTGGTAACGGAAGTTAAAAATACAAGGGTCACAACTCTATCTCATCCTCACGGGTGTCGTAAAAGGCGACAAGTCAAGCAGATGCAACCAATGGCTAGAGAAGGAAAACTCAAAATAAATCCTATACCAACCCACCTGAAAACCTCAAATAGAGCCACACCAAAAAAGACGGCTTCCAGTTCCAGCAGCCCTGTTATTCCTGGCTATGGTAGCGGCCATGGTAACTACATAAGAATCTCCGGGCTACGGCAGGCTACCACAAAACCCTGACCCTCGCAACGTACAACGGACAAAGTCTACGGCTGGACGAACATCTCATCGAACTCGAGGTAGAACTAGGTCGTATAAACTGGTACATATTGGGGCTATCTGAAGTCCGCAGATAGGGGAAAGACACAATAACTGTTGATTCAAGTGACCGCTTCTACTATCGACACGGCGATCGCATCTCCCAAGATTTATTTATCTATTTAAAACTTTATGCACAGAATTGTACAGAGGCGGACTTAATGCTAAAAGCATTCTCTGCCAGCTTACCTTAGGGTGATGTAGAAATGAAGTATGTAGGTGCACTAAACCTGTTGATATTACATACAATCAAACAAATAAATCTAAAAAAAAAGAGTAGTATAACAAATCCCAATTAAACATACTTATAAAAATACACAATATACCTACATAAATACGTACCATAAATACATATATACCTACATAAATATTATTATATACCATAAATACATATATACCTACATAAATTACATAAAATTACAATTGTTGAGGTGATTCAACTAGTTCATCAAGGAACAGAGCACGTATTTTCTATTTAAAATTAAGACGATTAGGTGCCAGTCTAATTTTGGAGGTCAGCAAATTCCAGAGGGAAACAGACTGAACAAGGAAAGAAGTATCGACGAATCCAGAAGAATGAGAGGGACATAGAATGTTGGTAGATCGTAGATCACTACTATGAGAGGAGTGCAAGTACTGGAAGTTAGAAGTCAAGTATAAGTAGGAGAATTAAGAATTGAATAGAGTGTAACGACGCTGACAAATAGGGAGCCATTTCAGTTTGGAACGGTAAGAAGAGACATGGTCAAACTTACGCAGATTAAAAATGAATCTAATGCAGTTATTTAGAAGCCGGCAATATTTATTAAGGAACTCTGCATTCAGGTCAAGATAGCATACATCAACATAGTCAATTAAGGAAAATATCAGCGCCTGGACAAACATTAGCTTGGTATTAGAGGGAAGAAATTTTTTTAGACGGTATAAAGCCCGCAGTGTACCCGTAACCCTTTGACTAACACTAGTTTTCTGAGCTTGCCAGTTGAGGTGGCTGTCCATGAAAATACCAAGATTTCTAACCGATTTTTAACCGATTCATTATAAGGGATAACTGAGCCGTTAAATATGATTGATGGCAATTGATGGGTTGGTGTTCAATCGGCTTAAAATTCGTATCGCGATGGCCTGACGCTTCCAAGGATTTACGGTCAAGCCAAACTAGTATGACCAGGTCTTGATCGCGTCAAGGTCCTCATTAAACTTTGTGATTGCCTCGGACAGATCATTCAAGCCGGCTTGAGCGTATGTACGTTTGACGTTGTGCAAGTCATCAGCGTAAAGATGAAACTAACTGAAGATGAGATTAATAAAAATAGAAACTAATAAAGGAGAAAGAATACCGCCTTGAGGAATACTAGCGTCGAGATTGCGCCACCTCGATGAAGAATTACCCACGCGCACGGACTGCTGGCGTACCCGAAGATAAGATGCGAACCAATATGATGATGTCGGTTTCCAGGTCCAAAGGTTACGTACCTACTAAAGATCACCACCAAGTATTCTCTGAAGGTGGTACAGGTATATTTATCGACCTCGACATACTCTGACGAAATAGCCAAAACTATGTACGAAGACATCGACAAGGCCTTACATGGTACCAAGAAAGCTCATTGCAACGTTGTTATGAGCGATTTTAATGCTAAAGTGGGAGTACAAGAATACGGCGAAATGGTGTGGGGCGCAGAAATCAAAGGGGCTAAATGCTCATGCACTTTCTGGAGTCGCATGGGCTTTTCTTCTTTAAGAAGAAACCCCGTAGAAAGTGGACATAGGAAGGAGCACAAGGAACATTTAGAGATGTATCGGTGATCAACAGTTTTAATTCACAGACAGGTCAGAGGCTCTCTAAATAGCAATTTGAAGACCGAAAGACTGTGGATGATGGAGCATATTCTCCAACCTACAGACAGCCTTAGGTTCCGAAAAGTTCCAGTTGGAACTTCACAATCGTTTCTTATAGCTGGAAACCAATGCCATGCAAAGTTATTGGGAAAACCGACACAGTGGTCAGAACGCTACCAAATGTATCTCAAAGGTTATTAGGAGTCGAAACTCTCACTCTCGAACTAATGAAGAAAAGACGAGACACGCAAATATCTTATCTGTCAGATAGGAGAGCTGTAAACCTGAAAATCAGAAAGCGAAACCTTCAACGTTCCAATAATCGCGCAATCGAGACTGCGATTAAGCAAAATATAGGCACTAGAACCGCTTGGCAGATCGATTATTGAGACCGGCCGTAAATAAAGACTATTGCCGTGTGTATGTTTTTTTTGTTAATTTGGTTCAGAACACATAAATTAAGACGAAGTGTGTGTAGTGATATGTGTATTGTATGTTCTGAAATTTAGCATTCCTTGCATATTTTAGTTCTGCATTTAATTCCTATCAACTAATTGACCATTTCCGGTTCCGGTGCTAGTTTTGTAAACATTGCAGTGTCATAGCTCCAGTAAATAAATTAAAAACTTACCTTAAATTAACCACATTTTTCACTATCACATTACGTATAACATCAAAACTAAAGTGAATTTGAGTGTTTAGTGAAAACAAAACATAGTTTATTAATGGATTCTACACAACTTTGAAAGAAACAAGTCCGACGCAATTTTAAGGTTAGAAATACCATAGACATAGATCATCGATCATAGATCATTACGTCAAATTAAATCTCACTGACACTTTAGTGTTGCTAGACAAAAAAAAAAAAAATCTCATTAAAGTTAACGTTCCATTACACGAAAAATAAAAAATATGGATGACCAATTTCAACTTTTATTTGAAAACATGAAAATTGAGATGCAAAAACAAACAGTGGTAATAACCGACACCTTATTGGAAAAAATGGAGGAAAAATTAAAACCTATTGTAGAGGAAAACAAAAAATTGAAACTAAAAATTGAAAACCTGGAGAAAAAAATACAGTATCTAGAGAACGATAAGAAAAGCAACAACATAATAATCCATGGGTTAAAAGAGGGGGAAAAGTCAACATTAGAGTTACTCGAGAATGTGAAGAAATGTTTTTTGGAAGATTTAGACATCAATTTAGAGAACTATGAAATAAACAAAATACATCGCATCGGCAAAACAAATAAAGACGGGAAACCGAAACCAACGCTTCTGTCCTTTGTAAGTGGGTGGACAAAAAGTAAAATAATGAAAAACAAAAAGAAACTCAAGGAATTATATATAACGGAAGATTACTCAAAAGAAGTTATTGAAAAAAGAAAGGCACTACAACCCAAGCTAGTTGAAGAAAGGTCTAAAGGAAATTTTGCCTACATAAAATACGACCAGCTCATAGTTAAGGAGAATAGAAACGCGAAGGACAAGAGGAAGAGGGAAATATCCACCTCCCCACAAACTAATTTACAGCCAAGGAAGCAACAAATACTGACATCAACTAAAAGCAACAGAAAAAATGCTTTTGATATGAAGAGGGTTAGATCCCATTCCTTTTCAAATAACCAAAGTACAAAAGAACAATAGCAATTAAATACCGGCGATCGGAAAAAACAACTACATAAGCATGAAAACGAAAAAATAACTGAACCGAAAAACCTTTCCCCAACCCGACTGGTCATCGTGGGGGAAAACGACCACCACCCTCCAAAAAAATATGATGAATGCTCACAACAAATAAAGATATGCGCCTACAATGTGATGTCTCTAAAATCAGCCGAAAGACACATCGAATTGTTGCCATGCCTTAGAAAATGTAGAATACGACATAATAGGGATCTCAGAAACCAGAAGAAAAGGATGCCAAATAGAAGAACATCAAGATCACATCCTATGCTATATAGGAGAAACGCCTGGAAGGTATGGAGTAGGTTTTATAATTAAAAAAAATAGGAAAACAAATATAATAAACTTCAACGGAATATCAGAACGTGTAGCTTTATTACAATTAAAATTTGATGACTTCTCTTTATCTATAATTCAAGTCTATGCACCCACTGAAAGTTCAAGTGAAGAAGAATTATGTAAATTTTATGAAGATTTAAATAGAGCTCATGACGTAGCAGACAAAACAGTTCTCGTAATTGGAGATTTCAATGCTAAGATTAGAAAAGCTAAAACCTCAGAGACATTAATCATGGGGAAATATGGATATGGCAATAGAAATGATAGAGGAAAGAGAATGATCCAATATGCTTATGAAAATAACCTTTCAATAATGAACACATATTTCAAAAAAAAGGAAAATCGCAAGTGGACTTGGATCTCACCAGATTACAAAACTAAAAATGAAATCGATTACATATTGAGCAACACACCAAAGAGAATAACAAACGTAGAAGTATTAAATCAAATAAAATTTTCATCAGACCACAGACTAATAAGAGCTACTTTTAATTTAAATACACCAAAAAGAAACAGGAAAACCTTTAGTTCTGAGCCCAACTCTCTCAAAAACGATCAAGATATAAAAACTTATATAGAGAACTTACAACTTAATTCATTTCACCTAAGTACTCACTATCAAACACAATACCTACAAACGTACTACAACAAATTTGAAGAAACTATAAGAGATAGCTTAAAGAAAATACGAAAAGAGGAAAAAAGTAAAAACAAATACAGCAAAATATTATCAGCAACTACTGTAGATCTAATAAACGAACGAACTAAAAACCAAAAATAAGACTAAAGATATGAAGGAAGAACTAAAGAACCTATTCAAGAAGACAAATAAAGCTATAAAGGCCGATTACGATAACCATAGGAAAATAATCATAGAAAACAATGTAACCGCTCACAGAAGCTCAAAATGGGCATACAAAGAGTTGAATACGCATAAAAACTGGATACAAAATTTAAAAGGCAAAGAAAAGGCCAGAAACAGGCACGAAGTGCTGAGTTGTGCCACAGAATTTTATAAGGAATTATATAGCAAACCACCAGAAGATGTAAACGAAAAACAAGAGGACGATAAAACAACAACAGAGCTAAACCAAAACATTGAGCGCATAAGTGAAAAAGAAGTCCTTTTACACATAAAAAACCTAAAAAAGGATAAGAGCCCTGGACCCGACAATATTAGTAACGAAGCACTAAAGGTAGGAGCACCTGTTCTCGTGACAAATCTTACACAAATTTTTAATATGGTACTCGCAACAGAAACGATACCAACGCAGTGGTGCCGATCGGACATTATACTACTGTATAAAAAGGGTAACCCGCTAGACATTGGAAATTACAGGCCAATCAGCTTACTATCAAACATATATTAACTGTTTGCTTCAATCATGCAGAGCCGCATTTCTGAACAAATAGACAAAAAACAGCCCATCGAACAGGCAGGTTTTCGGGCGGGATTTTCAACACACGATCACATACACGCAGTCGAGCAACTACTAGAGAAATACAAAGAATACAATTGTTCCTTATATGTTGCCTTTGTAGACTATACAAAGGCATTCGATACAATAACACACATTTCTCTATGGAAAGCACTAAAGGCATGCAATGTTAACAACACATACATAAATATCCTGAAAAACATGTACTCGAAAAGTATAAGCCAAGTAAAACTAGAAAAGAGAGGAGAAGATATTGCAATAGGTAGAGGTGTAAGACAAGGCGACCCGATGTCACCTAAACTGTTTATAGCCGTGTTAGAGAGTATATTCCAGCAGATTGACTGGAAAAATAAAGGTCTCAAGATAAAGGATCAATACTTGACACATCTGAGATTTGCCGACGATATCGTACTTTTTGCAAAAACAGCAACCGAACTAGAGGATATGTTACAAACATTAAATAGAGAAAGCAAAAAGGTTGGACTAGACATGAACCCAAACAAAACCAAAACTATGACCAACAACCACAGAATACCAATACATATAGATGGAAAACAAATAGAATACGTAAATGACTATGTCTATCTTGAAAAACAGGTTTCATTTAACACAAACAGCAACAAGGAAGAAGTAGACCGAAGAGTCAATATTACGTGGAAAAAGTTTTGGGCGCAAAAAGAAATTCTTAAAGGCGATTACAGCTTAGAAGAAAAAAAAATCATAATGGATACATGCCTTTTACCAAGCCTGACGTACGGAAGTCAAACATGGGTCTACACAAATAAAATAAAAAACAAAGTTGTAACCACACAAAGAGCAATGGAAAGAAGCATCTTAAAGATAAAGAAAATACAAAAAATAAAAAGTGAAAGCATAAGAAAAAGAACCAAGATAACAGATGCTTTGGAACATGCTTTAAAGCAAAAGTGGCAGTGGGCAGGGCACGTCTGCCGATTGAAAGATGAAAGATGGACACTGAAATTGACAACATGGATGGGGCCTATAGGTAAAAGACGCGTCGGGAGACCCAAAAGACGCTGGGTGGACGACATACTGGCGATAGCGGGAGACAGATGGACGACAGTAGGAGAGGATAGAGAAAGATGGAAAAAATTGGAGGAGGTTTATACCCGTAAGGGGTCCGATTTAAATCAATAAAATATATATATATAGTTATAAGAACACATTTGAAATGTAAAAATAAGTCGGAATAAATAAAGCTTTATTATTATTATTATTATTATTGACCATCCTAAACTAAAAAGGAGTTCATCAGTTCCGCGTGGATGTCGGTTGTCGGAATAAAAACTACACTACCATTTCCCGAAGCTCAAACTATCTCTATACAATATTTCATCTTAATAGCGTCAGCGGTTTACAGAATACTTTCACAAACTTCTATTCAAAACTTCTATATCTTTTCTTCAATAAGAATACAAATTATAACCTACATACCTTCATCACATTAAACGTCTGAATTCAAATAAAGGAGTCCGGACATTGGACAGAACATTAAAATGTCGTTTGGGACGTCAAATAAAGATTTAGGTGCATAAAGATCTATCGGGCGATCAATACGAGTATGAGAGGGGCATAAAATAAAATTGGATGTAATAAAACGGGTAATACCTGGTGCCGCAGCCGCGGCATATCGTATTCCTAGCTATAAGTATGTGGCTTTGAAGACAGCGGGTTAAAATTGCAAACACGCCTATGTTCTCCGCAATTTACTCAACAAATTTAAAAGTTGATTTCGTTAGCTATAATGATATCATCTATAGCATAAGAAAACCAAATGAACACACACTGTGATAAGAACATGTTTCTAAAATGGTATCTTAAATGTCCCAGAAATTCACGGTCGGAATAGTGCACAATAAACCGAGACAACAAAACCAAATTCTCTTTAACTGAAGCCTCTGAATGCATTTAATATTTACAAAATGCTTTAGTTCAAACTAGTAAGTATATAAAAATATAAGCTTCAATACAATAATTAGGTATGTTCTGAACTGTGTTGTAAATAAGTAGGTATAAAAGAATATGACAAGACTGATTTACTTACATACTAAGCTTGGCTTGAAGGCTAAAGCTATACATGAGTTCTTTGACAAAGTATTGCTTCCAATTTTCTCTACAAAGATCATAGTAGCCTTTGTGGTGCGGTGGGAGTGTGTCCGACTGCTACGCAAAGTGTGGACGTTTGAGACGTAAATTTTGCAGTCTATGTGTTGATTTTTACTCGATTTCGATTAAGCAATTTCTTGACAGCTTTGGTGGCGCGGTGGGAGTGTACGACTGCTGCGCAAGAGGCCGCTGTTCGATTCCCACACGGGACACCACTATGTGTGATCCACAAGTTGTTGTTCCGAGTCTGGGTGTACCTACTTTGTATCCGTGACTTGTATGTTTTGTAAAGTCCCCTGCGACACAGGGCTTATATCCTACTGGGATACTGGGATGCACCTTTTTTGAACAAAAAAAATAGTAGATAAGTATGCATTTTTTGTCTTCAGAAAATACAGTTTACGCAGTAGCTGAAAGTCTTATGTCGCGGGGGAATTAATAGACATACACTATTTTTCGATGCACGAATATCTAGGACCCAGGACAAACATTTATGAATTTCACACAGCCATCCCGTGTGGCAAATGAAACACATAACCTCTTGCACAAGTTATAGGCACTTCACTGCGTTCCAGAGACCGGTCCATTAATGTAATTAGTTCCTGTGTCATTCGCTTTCAAATTGCTGAGTTATTTCAAGTTAAACATGTTCATTGACAGAGTTAGAAAGTTCTATAATTGATTAGAATTGGGCTCTTCGTAATCTCAATTCGGCATCGCTCACTCACGTCTTGATCTCAATCAAGGATAAGGAAAACGAAATGCGCAATTGTTACTCAGTATACGTAGCGATGTTCACAAAATTAAGAATTACGTATGAACCTCGAATTTTTACTCGGTTTTGGTATTTGGACTACGAACGAAAATTGATAAAAGCGTCTATATTTATTTTTGCGAGTAAGGAAGGAACAATTTATTTGGCGTCTTCGTTTTTACGTGTAGCAGAGAGTCATTACCTCAATATGGAGGAACAAAAGTGATACCTACTATTTCCAACTTTTTGTTGGACAATTGTGAAATTCGACCATATCTGTTAAGAAAATAGGTTAACGTGCACAGACACATTATACTTAGTTACCAATCTCTGTAGGCGTTGTAGTGTAGTGAAACAACCATTCATATGAAGTACGGTTTATATTTTCGTACCCTTACGGTTTATATTTACGTTTATATTTGTGTACCTTTTTGTAATCGTTTTAGAATTTAATGTATTATGAAACAAAATAAGATTGATTAATGTCTTCGTTTGACATAAGCTATCAATTTACTGAGTGCGCTTTAGAGAATTCATATTCGAAAGGTTTCTCTGTAATAAAAGGACATCTATATCTATACTAATATTATAAAAAGGAAAGATTTGATTGTTTGTTTGTATTGAATAGACTCCGAAAGTACTGGACGGATTTAAAAAATTCTTTCATTGTTGTGAAGCTACACTAACCCCGGTTGACATAGGCTATTTTTCATCCCAGTATTCCCACAGGAACGGGAACTACGCGGGTGAAACCGCGAGGCGTCCGCTTGTTACTTAAATTTATATAAAATAATGAAAAGTGCGTACAAAGCCAAAGCAAGTCGCTAAGTATAATTATATGCGTCTTTTTTTTTTGCGTTTTGACAGTTAATATTATTGGTAAATATTGTAAGTATTATTTAAGGAAATGTCCAAGAACGTGGAAACGTTAACTGCATTGTCGGAGACAGTCCTTGTGTCAATCACTACTTATTTTATTTTTATTTATCGCTCGACTGGTAGCCGCACACGGACAGTTAGATGTGCAGAACGATGCCGACTATATCCATGGTCCCGTTCCCAGGTTTATATCGTTAGGTGCGCTCCAGAGTATCATGCCCAATCCGAATGAATCGTTTTATTATATGTGTGCTCCTTTTTTTCGCCTAAACCAACTTTGAATATTCGCTACATACCATGTTATTATTGAATAATGGAGGCTATAAACACTTTTATACCGTTACGGAGTTCTTAGAAGTTCGACAGTTGGGCATTTCGGTTTATTTAAAGTTATGTTTTGGATGATTTACTTTGCCAATATTTACAGCGAAAACCCAACGAGGGCACACGAGGCTACGGCTGGGATAATTAAATGTCAGACAAGACTTTGCTATGTTTTGTGTTTTACTTATTCATTTTGTTACAACATAATCATGATTAAAAATATTTATTACATATCCGTTTTTAATATACGACTACGATACTACGAGAATACTACGATGACACAGACTACACTTAAATGTATACAGGTAGGTTCAAATTCAAATTCAAATTGTTTATTTGCAAATTAATTTAAGAAGAACAATTATTGTACAATAATTGGTCTTCTTAAATTATAAAAGTACAGGACTTAGAACCTTTTTCAGGTGCTGCAAGAAATGCTTATATTTTTTCTGTGAAAAATAAATGTTTCAAGTTTTAAGTTTACAAACATTTATGTTTTACTGAAATATATTTATATTATTTCTATGTATTATATATATATATATATATATGTCTTATTCTATTAATGTATTAATTTATACTCAATGTATTTATAAAATACATTTTAACTTTACATTGTAATATTGTTATGTAATTATCTAATTATAAAGTATTTTAGGTTTGTGGCAGGAGTTAAAAATTTACCCTTATACACAACGGTGTTTTTACATGCCTATTTTTATCTGTTTATTATTAAATTTATTTATATATTTTGTATCTATTTTATTTAACGTATCAATATATCAACTTTATTAAAACAATATGAATAATATCTAGCTATTAATTAATAAAATAAATGTACACAGTATCCATATAAATAAAAATAGTATTTAGCTATATAAATATGTAATAAAATTCTCACACAACGCCATCTGATCCCAAACTAGGCAGAGCCTGTAGTATAACAACCAGACAACGATTTATATTTCTAAATACATACACTTAATATAGATAAATAACACCCACACACAGAACAGACCATCGTGCTCATCACACAAAGTCTTATCCTGGGTAGGGATCGAACCCACGACCTCCGGTTTAGCAGTCAGGATCATTAGCCACTAGACCAAAAGTAAGCTAACACATATAGGTAATGTCTATAAGAAAATGACTCAAAGTCAATAAACTTATTACTAATGTGTAGTTATAACACATATTGAACTAATTATATATAGCTAATAGGTAGATACATGGTGATTTAAGTATACTGTTTAAGGAGATAAGGATAATTTGGATTGTACGGAAAAATATGCAATGACGAGACGTGTAAACGGTATAATGACTTATTTGTCACTGATTTTTACACGTTGTAGTTTAAATTGACTGTATTGCATAGATCTGTTTAACCATGTGCGTAACTAGTTACTACTAACGGTGTGCGAGCTAAACTATTGCTTTGGATATATTATAACAGCTTTATGCTAAGGGTGTGGTGAACCTTTTACTTCTTTTATGGATTCCATGTAATTCGCTTGATTTTTATTAAAAATGTCTAATACTCTACATAATTATTGTGGTTATAACACGATCTTGCGATAAAGCGATTTCTAGAGTAATTCATTCTGGAGGTTGGAATATGAAATGTCGGTTTATTACGGGCATTATTTTGAGGGCAATTGAAGTAGATGTTACATAAAAGATATGGAGAATCCACCAAGCTGTTTATAATTTTGTACAGAAATATCTGGTCTCTATGATCTTTGTGTTGTTTTAGTGACATAAATTTAAAATCAACAGAGCCAAAACTGTGTGTAAGTCTTTTAGCAAATTTATTTAGAATGTTTTCTATAGTACGAGTATGTTGGTAAATTTTATATTGTGGATTTCAAATTGTTGAAGTAAAATTCAATCGAGATCTTACAAATGAGTTATACTATATGGCTAGGGATTTTTCATGAGTGAAATCAGTGCTTTGTCGAAAGACGAAGCCAACCAGTTCGTATGCCTTATCCGTAATTTTCTCGATGTTTGTCAAATAACAGCTTAGCGTAAAATCCGGGACCCCAGATCGCTCACATCGGTAATACTTTTTAATGGCTTATCAATAATTGTATAGTTATGTGTTATAGATTTTATAATTCATTATAATTTTATTATTATAATTATTTATGTTTTATGCTATTTATATTTCATTTTGGATCAGAAATCGTCAGAAGAAGGAGACGTTACGGTACTCGATATGATGCTACACAGTGTTGACGGTAGCATAAAAACTCCATTCAATGTCATCGTCGAATTCCAACAAAATATTGATTTTCATAATAGATATGCAGACGAATATATATTATTAGAATTAATAGTAATTGTTCAAAAAGTTTATTTTCATTTATTTCTACTTATTATATCATTAATTAAAACCTGGGTGTTTGTTCACCCATTGTAGTCATAAGCATATATAGGTACAACTTTATTGTAGCTTTTAAGTGTTAAACGAAATGATTAATGCAACCCTACGACCTATTGATAGTAAATGTAAGTACAAGTCATATTACAGATACATTTCAAGTTTATTTTCTTATCTTATCATTGTTCACCTATGAAACTTTTAAAGCCACAGTAGTTGTCAAAATTCTAAGACCATTATGTTAGCTATGCTAATCACAGTCGACTGGCTTATCAAATGTAATCGATCGACTGTGAACCCAATTAAACATATATGTTCTAGTCTATACCAATGGTTCCTAAACTTTTTTGATCTTGCCACTTGACACCTCGGAACGACTATTAAACTCACACTATCCCCTTCATTTATAAAAATAAAATATATTTTCTATCTCAAAAGGTTACAGTACTAATTTACAAGTTTTGTGCACTTTGAGTAATTTAAAGTTGGAACCTTGTGGGAGTTTGCGATAGGTTCGAGACCGAACAGAGATTCGTTTAGGGTTCCGTAGCCAAAATGGCCAAAACAGAACCATTATAGTTTCATCATGTCCGTCTGTCTATCTGTCTGTCTGTCTGTCTGTCCGTCCGTGTGTCACAGGCATTTTACAGTTTATGAATCTTGATGAAATTTGGTGAACTCTTCTCTGAATGCAATTGTTCAAGGCTGCGGAACACTACACTGAGCATGGTCCGACATGCTCTTACTCAGTTTTAGTATTTATGTATAGCGCTGATCTATTTTTTTTTTTTTGAAAGGTATAAATTACCTTAAAGAAAGAGAATTGTTTTACCCCTACTGGGGTAAATACCCTCAGATTGAGAACACAGATTCTATAGTAATGAAGGTGCGACCAAAAGGCCTCTTGCTATCATTGATTAGTATCATATAAAACAGATGGGAAGAGTCATTCATCTGTATAATATGGGGCGTAATCAAATTATAAATTAGATTACCTCACACATTACGGGTGCCGGAAATTAAACCCGTGAACTTTATGGCCTGGTTCATGAGAAGCTCTTAAAACGTAATCATGATTAATGCTCTACAAGTACCGAAATACTGTTCCTCTAGTTGGGGACAATTTCATTTGGCAGGCTATTGAAATAAGTTATTAGGGATAAAAATGCAGTGCCGCATTACTGCAATCATACGAGTTCCTAGGTATTTAATACCTAATACATACCAGATATAAAAAACAAATTGGTACCACTGAGGGATTATAAAATTCATGTGGTTTTGTGATGCGAAGGCGACAGGTTGGCTTAGTGTGGAGCCACTGGATAATCACAAATGTTATGTTTTTTTCATTATTGGAAAGGTTTTTTTCAATGCGAAATCGAAGTCGTTAGATCTAAAAGGATGACATTTTGCACAAGATTCCTTTAAAATATTTTTAAATGAGAACCTACAAAGAAGCAATTTACACACTGAATTGGAAACTTTAAATAATCCTCTAAAAATACGAAAGTTTTTCAAAGTTGCAGGCATGTTATGACATTGTTAACTTAGAAAATGATGACCATAATCTTTTATATTTCCACAGTTACATTTTATTACGGACAATTACCCCTATCTTAGTGAATCTTAATCGTCATCTAACATAATTACCAGATCAAATACCTTGCTTCTCAGTTTAGGTTCAATGTTTTATAAGAACGCTTATTTGGTCATATATGCAAGTTTGCATGTTGTACATTTCCATTTTATTTATTTATCAGCGTAAACTTTTGTAATTTTGAAGTAAAATATTTTCGTAACTTTTAGTTATCGATTTCCCCAATAATGATTTTCATGATATTTGCATCCTCTTCATGTTGTTTTTATCAATATAGTATTTAAGTGGGTAAGGACGTTTGCCGATTTATCAGAACGCTTTATTCTGTCATATGCTCGTCTGCATATCTATTAACTAGCTGTCCCCTGTAACTTTGTCTGCGTAAATTTTCCCCGTTTTTGCAACATTTCTCATTGCTGCTCCGCTCCTTTTGATCGTAACGTGATGTTATATAGCCTTTAGCCTTCCTCGAAAAATGGGCTATCCAACATTGGAATAATTTTTCAATTCGGACCAGTAGTTCCTGAGTTTACCGCGTTCTGTTTGAACGCAGTAACAAACAAACTCTTCAGCTTTGTAATGTTAGTATAGATATTCTTATTAAGCGACTTAAAAATGAAGATCCTATTGTTTAGAGTAAAGCTGCTTAAAATGCTTTTGTAATTTTTAAGTCAAACAGATACGATTGAATGAGATATTCTTTCTGCTATTAATTATCCCAAATTTTCCTCAATTTATGCTGTACATGATTTATTTTCATCAAATAATATCAAGTTGGTAATGAAAACGTTTGTTATTTTTCTTATAACAAAATTATACGTTTACGATCAAAATAAAACATTGTTATGATCTTCAGAGTCTCGGACAAGGGGAGGGTGGAGAGTATTGAACCAAATACATGAAGTATGTAATGTTGATTGCGCTCAATAACTCCAAGGCCGACCCGAGCTGATTGAAGGACTTCACCTACCGTTAAGGCACTAAAACCGGGAAGTGCGTTAAAGGTAGGGTCTATAATAAGGTTATATGTTTCTATATGCGTCGTTTAAATTGGTAATTTTATATTTTGTGTTGACGCTTGTACCGACTTTGACATGGGGAGTATATTACTTATACGCTCGTTGTTCTGTACACTGCATAATACTTTATTCGATGTAAGTTTAGGTACTTAGCCCAATTGCAAAATCTACTTTCGGGTTTATACTGAGATTTCAAAAATGTATTCTTGGGGATGCCTATATGTGTACATTTTTACCCAATTCGATAAGTGTTTTTTTTTAAAGTAGCAATGTTGGATAATGGGTTCCACATTACTAGCCATCCTGTTAATCCCTCTAGCTAAGCTAAATTGCATGTGTTAGTAGTGGGTTCACGTCGGCAGTACTTATAATGGACAGGATTCGAACCCGTGACCTTATGATTACGAGTCCGATGCCATATATCATAACGCTACCGCCGCTTGTTGATATGCGTTGATATATCAATCAGTCATTGTTTCCTTTTATATAAATAGATTAAGAAGAATATTAAGTTATATAAAATATACGTAACAACCCATATGATGTCCCACTGCTGGGCACGGGTCTCCTCAGTAGAACCTACTTATTAAAGATCCTAGGGCCATAATCGCCACGCTTGGCGAGCGGGTTGGCGATCGCAGTAAGGCTATAAGTTAACTGAGGACGCTGCTGGCTGTCCTACTGTATGAAATCCCTTAGTCGCCTTGAAGACCCCCACGGGAAGAGAAAAAGTAAAATACACGCGTGTATATGTTTTTTAGCCGTCCCGCGCAACTTCGTCTGCGTAAATTTTCCCCGTTTTTGCAACATTTCTCGTTGCTACTCCGCTCCTATTGGTCGTAGCGTAATGTTATGTAGCCTATAACCTTCCTCGATAAATGGGCTATCCAACAGTGAATGAATTTTTCAATTCGGATCGCGTTCAAACAAACAAAATCTTCAGCTTTATAATATTAGTATAGATTAGTTAAATATGAAACTCAGACGTGAAAACCTTAGAATCAGTCAACATCAAGTTATAATACTGTTATCGGCACTCCATGTCGAACCTTCACCAAACCAGTAAAACCAAAAGGGTTATTTCAAGGAACAAAAGCTTTACATTCTGTTAATATTCACACATTATATGAGTCCATAGTCAAAGTCATAACCACGATTATGAGCACCAATAAAATATAATTGCATAGAGCAATTCAAGCTGAACAATATATAGCAAAACCTATGTCCACTAGGCGAGAGGTTAAATGCGGCGCGAAACCATTTAGGGGACCATTCCGTTTGGTCATAGCCATTTCCATTACTGGACACTAACTAATGAACATAACCGAGCGAATTTGTCGTTAAAGATGGCGGATATCTATGTATATGCAGAGGGAGTGTTCATTGGTTTACTTTTATCTCAAATTAGTTTACATTACCGTGAAGATTAAAAAAAAAAGTAAAATGGTTAACTGATTGAATCGATCAATAGCATTCTACTATAACAGCATCAAATATATAATAGTTACGCGGCGTGGGTAAGGAGCTATTAGTCGGTTTAACATAGAATGTACAAACAGATTTATCAAGTTTGAATTTTGCTTTTTTTTTAAATGGATTGTATTTATCATATAGCCAGCGTTAGCGGTCAGTAATCTGCACCTACATAATTATATTTTTACATCACCCAGAGGTTGGCTGGTAGAGAATGTTATTAGCCTTTTTGAACCCTGGTACACCCAGTAGTACCACTAGTGGTACTACGGTTACTTATTCATGACCGTGGTACAATCGGTGGATTGGTTGTACTAAGGTTATAACTGTAGTACTACTAACCACAGTCAATAGTACCACAGTTAGGTAAAAATTACCGTGGTGCCAGTCATCAACAAGTCGTATAATTGACGAAAATTGAAATTGACAAAATACAGGTTTGACGAGAAAAGAAAATAACTGAAAAAAAAAATAATTTCGTTTATTGACAATTAGTTTAACCCTTACAAAGGCAGAGGCTATTGAAAAACCACATAATTAACGTAATTTCTCTAGAGCATAGCCGACAGATATCACATCTGTTATTAATTCGATTTGAATCTCTCTTATCACGTCATCATTTATAACATCTAAGGCCCTCCGTTTTGGGTTGTGTTTTAACTTTATTTACTTCAGCAATTACATTAATCTTTTTCAATACATTTAACAAGTGTAGTAATGTTACTCTATTTTTATTAATGGACCTATTCAATTTAGCATTCCAACCTTCCAATACATTATTGGTTCTATGTCTAAGACCGAAAATACTTATAAATTTAATCAATGACTTTTTCAACCAGAATTTTTTTACATAATTTAAAAATTTGCCCATATTAAATCGTTTTGCTTCAGTTAGAATGTAATCAAATCCTTCTAAGATTCTTTCCTTCGGTAGAAGAGGTAATGCTGCACATAGAGCAACAATACGTTTCTCTACCTTCGTTTTTGTATGGTTACAAGATTTGGCGTGTTTCCAAATATTTTTGGACCAATGATAGTAGCAGCATTTTATAGAAACACATGGAAAAACTTTCAATACAGCATTGATAGCTGCTATCTCGAGATCACAGTGCACTGTAATGGGGTTAAACTGCGGTAATTGGGATTTTATCATACTCATCAATTTGACGTACGAAATTTGTGTTTTTCGACTCATCAATGCATATATTAATGGCACTACGTGTGTTATGTCAGAAGTGCTTTTAAGTTCTCCAAGTATAACGTACAATTGAGTAAAAGGTCTTGGGCAGCTTTTGAATGTCCCATCAATAAATATTTCTTTTATTTCACCTATCATATTTCTCACGTCATGGGAGCAAAAAACCAAAATACGCTCATTGTCGTTATCATGTTCATGGTTGTAGTCGGCCAACAAAAAGTCTGAAAACTGTACAGGTACCTCTACTTTTTTAACATTTTGAAAAACAGTATTCTTCACACATAAGGATCTATTTCTTGCTAGATATAATCCACGATGAATATTGTGAAGAGATGGCAAACCTGACGTGCTAGCAAAATGAAAACCTTTGTCCTTCATTTTTGTCAACATTTCGTTATACAGTTGTGGAACAGGCTTATCAGATCGTATCACTTTATTTTTTAGATTACTTAATTTCAAATCTATTTCATTCCTTGTGAAGTCACAAGTGCAAGTATGGTCCTTAGCGTTAATTAATTTTTGATTATTCTGAAAGTATAAAATGATATTATTATGTGTACTCGTTGCTCTCGTTGCTAAACATTAAAATGTTTAACAACTAGTATATAAACATACCTAAGGCCTAAGCCCAGTAGTGGGATATATAAAAGGCTGCTATTATTATTATTATT
This sequence comes from Herminia tarsipennalis, assembly GCA_945859575.2. Classification (NCBI taxonomy): domain Eukaryota; kingdom Metazoa; phylum Arthropoda; class Insecta; order Lepidoptera; family Erebidae; genus Herminia; species Herminia tarsipennalis. The sequence goes on along the minus strand of OX243839.2, from coordinate 11,688,928 downwards.
ATATAAACATACTATGGACTTACTTCAATAGTTACATTCCCGGGACATCTGGTTTTTTTGAAGTAAGAGCATCTCCATAATGATTTTCCATTTTTATACACTTTATGTTTATAATATTGATACCCATTGCTTAACATCACTGTTCCTCCTTTTCTGATAATATAGTGAAACTCATGAGTAATGTCTACATCACTGGACGACGACATTATTTTAAGAACATAAACGTTGAAATACGCAATCCGCAAATTTTATATAAGTATACGCGTATTTCGGCTGACAAGAAGAAAATTTATTTTGACATTGAAAATTTCAAAATTTGAAACACTGACAATGAAATGAATACGTAAACAAATAAAATCTCCATCCATATTTATAACTAAGGAGTACCACTTATACTCTGATGTAAGATTAAAAACACTTGACATAATCACTTAAACTGAGTGGTAACACGGTAATTACCCTGTTACTACTTTAGCACCTGTCGTACTACGGTTATTTTTAATAACTATGGTACCGCCAGGGATACTACTAGGGTACCACGGTCATGAATAAGTAACCGTAGTACCACTAGTGGTACTACTGGGTGTACCAGGGTTCAAAAACGGTTATTAGCATGACGCCCGCCAGTTCAGTTTATAAATACCTAAATAAATAATATCTTGGGACAATTCACACAATGTCATCTGATCCCAAACCAAGCAGAGCTTGTACTATGACAACCAGACAGCTAATAAACATACTTATAATTATATTTTTTTTCTAAATATGTACATATTATAGATAAATTACACCCAGACACAGAATAAACCACCGTGCTCGCCACACAAAGTTTTATTCTTGGTGGTATCGAACCCACGACCTCCGGCTTAGCAACCAGGATGACTACCCACTAGACCAACAGGCCTGTCGTAAATAGATCATTTGTTGACACTTTACAGATAATATTTCATATAATTCACGCCTCAACATCCTCCTCACAAAATCAATTTCACATTAGTGATAGATTTAATAGGTTTGCTTATTGTCATGCAATACTGTTTAAATAGCAATAGATCGCCTCCACCAATGGAGCGCCGATTAAATAAACAAATTAACGTACAAAGTCAGAGTCGAAAACTAGTATTCCTTTGCTTAGTAACCAGTACGCCTGAATCACTTATAGAAGATCGAAATAATTAGTTAAGCTATGCACGGATCGTATTTATGTGGGTGTAACACATTTCTTACCAAGAATCTTACCGTAACGGGATGATATAACATTACTACCCGTAGATATTGTTACATATTATACTGAAACAATTTTACTCGGAGGAAATTAAATAAAAACGATGTTATATAATCAGTTCATGTAGGTATATTTTGTAAATTAGATAAATATGAAATGTTCAGCCGCTTGAGAATCAAATCAAACCGAACTTGAAAATCATCAAATTACATAGCTAACGTTTTATGAGTTACATGCTTAATTCTTTATTTTACCAGAAGATATTAAAAAGATATATGTATAAGTCTTGCCTGTAACCAATAACTTCAACTTCAGGGTCAACAACCACTAGACCAACAGCACATCGAGCAAAGAGTTTGTGCATAGCCATTGGAATTTCGTGTTCGGTGTCCCTGAAAATATTACAGAAAGCTTACGGTGAATCGACTTTATCAAAAACACGTGCTTATGTGCTAAAGTTCTGTTTTTTTTGAAGATAACTAGCAATTGTGGTCGTACATTACTAGCGATCCTGTTAACCCCTCCAGCTAAGCTCTATGGCTTGTGTTTGGAGTGGGTTCACGCTGGTAGTATAATGGGCAGGATTCGAACCCTCACGATTGCGAGACCGACGCCTTAGCCATTACGCTACCGCTGCTTCAGTTGTATGTTCTGTTCTCTTAAGTAACAAATGCTACACTTGTGGTAAGCCGTTTAGATGATTCTGGGTTTAGGTGCCTACATTTATTGCAAAATACTCGAAAAATTACTGCCTCTGTGGCGCGGTAGGAGTGTGTCCAACTGCTACCCAAGAGGTTGTGGGCTCGATTCCCACGCGGCACACCACTTTGTGTGATTCACAAATTCTTGTTTCAATTCTGGGTATACTTTGTGTCCCTGACTTGTATGCTTGTAAAGTCCCCCGCGACACAGGGCTTGAACCCTACTGCAGGAATCGACTTTTTTGAATAAAACAAAATAGATTAGTTGGGGAAAAGAACAAAGCAATAAAAACTCACGACCACCTAAAATATTCCAAAGACTATTCCTATGATATTAGTATTAACCGGCACGATGTTCTTAAAGCCGACACTTTGACCAATCTAAACGGGAACTTAACATCTTCTGAGGAGATAGTTACTATAGTGTACAAATGTGTGTGCCGTAGGTACCTATAGGCAAAGAGACGCTGAATATCCACTTTCACCTATCTGATAACCATCATCATCATCATCAGCCCTTATCGGTCCACTGAGCCCCGGTCTCCCTTCTAGGACTCATTTGCTTCATCGGCCATCGGCCCTTCGGATTACCAGATGATACAAATTATGTATCAAATTTTATTGATTAATAAGTACCTGCAAAAATCGGTTCATTAAACATGATTGCCATGTTTTGAAGTTTTAAGATCAAAAAAAAATAGCCGTGCTAGCCTTTTCAATAGGCAAGCTGTGAGTGAGAGTGTTCTGGTCTCCCCTACTACAACAGTTGTGTGCCGGGTACCCTTTATGTACGCGCACACATAATCAAAAGGAACTCAACAACCATTAGTTTCTGTTTCATCGTATGAACCCACATGATGTCCCACTGCTGGGCACTGGTCTCCCCAGTAGAACCTACTTATTAAAGATTCTTGTGGTAATTGCCATAATCGCCACGCTTGGTAATCGCAGTAATGATTTAAAGGACGCTGCTGCCCTTTTCAGGACCGATGGCATAATATACTCGTCGAGGTACAGAACCTTGTAACGTTTTCATTAAATTATCACCCATTATATTCATTACTAGCTGTCACACGCAACTTCGTATGCATAAATTTCATTGCTGCTCTGCTCCTATTAGTCGTAGCGTGATATTATATAGCCTATAGCCTTCCTCGATAAATGGGCTATCTAACAGTAAAAGATTTTTTTCAATTCGGATCATTAGTTCCTGAGATTACCGCGTTCAAACAAACAAACAAACTCTTCAGCTTTATAATATTAGTATAGACTAGCTGTCCAGCGCAACTTCGTATGCGTAAATTGTCCCCGTTTTTGCAACATTTCTCGTCACTGCTCCGCTCCTATTAGTCGTAGCGCGATGTTATATAGCCTATAGCTTCCTCGATAAATAGGCTATCCAACAAAAAAAGTTTTTTTCAAATCGGACCAGTAGTTCCTAAGATTAGCGCGTTTAAACAAACAAACAAACAAACCAACAAACAAACTCTTCCGCTTTATAATATTAGTATAGATATGACAGTGGTAACGTTGCTGGTTATCGCTGATATGATTACCACTGAGTCAGCCACTTTGCTGCTCTAATATTATGGCATAGGATTTGTACAGACTGTCCCAAAACTATGCCACGCGGAGGGAACGTACCATAAATATTGTAGATAGAACATTTTACTAAAAGATGCCCTTAATTTGATTCTTAAAAATAAATCGAACTTTTTTAAATAATCGCCTGTCAACATCGAGAATCAAACCCGCTTAATGTAATTCACAATAAAATCTAAAATTTATTGATTCTGTATTTTTATGACACCAATCCAAAGGGTCACTTATAGGATTTTTTTGAAGTAACAAGTAACTCAAATAAAGGGAAGACTCTGAAATTTTAATAACATACAATATGTATAGCTAATCACGACGCTAGGCACACACAATGCATTTTTTCAAGTTACAAACTGAACTTCAACGCATTATTTCAAATATTCATCATGCAAATATTAAGTATGCTAATTTACGTGTTAGAGAAAAGGACACGCAGAGAGCATTTGTTTAGTTTGTTGTATGTTGCAGTTCGAAATAATTATTATAACTGAAATGTTAATTTTTATGGTTTTCTTTCCATTAAAGATATTATGTTATTTTAAAAATAATTAGACCTAATGATTGACCCTTTTGATTTGTATCGTAAAAATATAGAATGTTTGTGTGACATGAATGTTGTCCCTCTCCAAACAGGCGATTATTTAAACATTTTTGAATACAGATTCAATTTTTTTTCAAAATCGAAATGAAGGCTTCCTTCAGAAAAATGTTCTATTTACAATATAAGGTACTTTCCCTTGGTGTGGCATAGTTTTTGGACACGCCGTATAGTAGTTATATCAATAAAGGTTTATAGTCTATGTAGAAAATTAAAGCATTATCAGAAGACAAAAAGTTGTTTTTTTGCTATCTCTAACACTATTTTCTAGATATCTCTACCTTTAAAGAAAGCGGGTTATTTACACTATTTATAACTCAACAACGGGTAGGCCGCTTTGTATGATCTTTGATTCGTGGGCTTTGTCTCTGTTCCAAATAGCAGAATAACTATCAAAATATCGGAAAAAAATACGAAAAGATTACAAGGTGGTACGAAGTTTGCCGGAACAGCTAGCTTATGATAGATATAAAGACGATTAGTAGAAGAACCAATAACAGTTTGTTACGGGCGACAGTGTATATTGGCCAAATATGTTAATCAATCAATTAAAACGACATTGGCATTTAAACAACTTGATTGGATCTCCCACCGGCCCCTGGCCGATTAGGGACGCCATTATCATAATCACCAAACTGGTTTGGTGAATCGATCTTTCACTGAAATGTCATATGATATAATGTGCTTTTTGACCCCCACACACGGGGGGCAACACTATGGGACATGCACGCAATAAAAATAAGGTACACTTTTTAAACTTTTTTATTATATAGGGCAAGTATTTATTTTTTCTAATTGATAACTTAGTATTTTACTCGATCGATGTATTGGAAGTTTTAAATAGGTCGTATATTAGTCTCAATACATAAAGGTTAATTCCCATGGTCGATCGCGAGCCGCGCGCGGCTTACAACGGGCGGCTGACGCGCGCGGCTGATGCACCAATAACAACACATAAACATCATCAACATGATATAAATCAATGTTGATTGCGCTCAGATAATTTTCACCTGCGTTGAACGTTCCCGATTAGTCAACTTTAAATATGTCAATCTCGTAAACTACTACCTTGAAAATAATTAACTATTACTAACTTAATGTGAAAACACCTCGGCTTTAGAGATAAAAGCTTAATATGCCTACGTTCATGTCAAAAAAATGAATTTTGTGCACACGTCCTCTACAAGCGGCTCCTCTAACTGTCGTAGTGGAAACAGAGGGTTGTTAGAAGTGTATCATCTATCTAGGATATAGATGGATTTGGATAAAGTTCTATTTTATTTAAAAAAAATGTATAGTGATGTTTCTAGCCTTCGCTTAAAAGAAATCGTTTAAAGGCAATAATTTTGTTATTATTTCATACGTCGAGAGCAGCAGGGAAGGGTGAATGTGCACCATTAGTACGTATCTTCTTATTTTGACATGATTATTAATTTTATTATTATATATTATTTTTATTATTGTTCATTATTCAGTCGTCTAAAACTTCTCCAAGTTACTTATGAAATCATTGCGGGCTGACGAGCTAAACTTTCTCCGTAATTCAATCTGTAATCTGTATTATGATGACTTTTCCTTTCATATAACTCTGGAGCATAACTATAATTGTCTTTTAAAGACAATGCATTCCATTATTTTATCCCATTTATTAACACTTCTTAATATGTATATAACACGGCTAAATAATATGGTTATGGATACATGACTTTACTCTCCTAACAATGTAGGTAAATTCATGACGTTATCTTTAGCTAGCTTCTATCATAACAATGTGCGCTAACGCTAATGGTGGTAAAGGATAAACAAATTCACTGCCTTATGCGAAATCCTTGTGAGATATATGGGAACCGTCTTACCACAGAGACGAGATACGAGCTACCATACGTCGGTGTACCGAAATATTGTTTAAGCAAAGGCTTTGCTATGCATGAATTCAATTAGGCAGTCTTTGGAATACATTATTATTATTTGCGAAAAAATATTTTTAGTAAATCCGTGGAAGGAATTTCTTTGTAACTTATATCATGTAAGGATAGGTTCTGGTGTGGCTGTTAATCAAAATAGCGAACTAATTCGTTGCATCCCACCATTTTTTCGGCCCATAGGATGGGATCCATTTTTTCGGCTCATGGGATAACAGATTTGATAAAACAAATTTTAGTAAAGCACTGTTTTATTGTTCAGTAAAAAGCATAATAAAGGTATATTTCTAAATGTTATACTGCATCATACTAGATTTTAATTTAATCAAAATATATTTTTAACTAAAATTTGTTTTATTGTACCTGCTACGATTGACATAACTAAGATTGTGTTTCCGACTGTACCAAAAGAAAAAGATTTCATAAGAATATAGCAATGGGGCAAATCACTAAATAAAAGAAGAAGGGGAATTTGTACATTGGCTAATGGGTATCATTCCCAAGCGAATGTATAATAAAAAATCAACGAACAATTTAAATATTAGACTATAAAATGTAGCATCTGAATCAGAGGATTCAATTTGGCGCTTGTTAAGCTCTGAATAGTTTGTGCACTGCGCCTGAATTAAAATTCGTTCGTTATAGCATATTTGTTGGTACAGTAGTTGGATTTAATAATGCTCGACTATGAATACATTTATGAAACCGGTGGCTAAATGGCCTATGCAGTAACAATCGCTTTTAAAACTACGACGAGAGCTATACTTTTACTACGTTGTACAGATCACGATTAGTAAGATTGTGATAAAAATGAAAAATGTAGAAGATTTATTTGTATATAAGTAACTGACCTGTTTTACGGTCGTAGGTCGTGTGACACCCATTACCTATGTGATAAAATATGGACTGTGGCATCTTTAGAAAAGAGGAGCTATCCCAGTAAGCAGCAAAATTACAAAGTAAATAAATAATACCAAAATAACACGGTGACATTGATATTGATTATATTATTAGATATATTTCGGGACTTAATCGCGTAAATTATTTAAAGGTACGAACCTTTTATTTCGTACCTTTAAAAAATTCACGCGATTAAGTCCCGAAATATATCTAATATATAAAAAAATCGCGAAAGTTTAAAAACAATGATTATATTATTTACAGGCTTTCGCTTGCGGAAGCTGTAGCTATAGTTTTATTTATTTATTATAATATATTAATAAAAACTAGCCCATGTCCTTCCCTGGGATTCAACTATTTTCTTGATGTAGCTGTTAAAGCGTAAAAACGTAATAGACAGAGTTCATTTCATATTTATAAAGTACATAAAACTTTGGATAGTTTGGAATTCAGCACGGCATAAGTAAGGATGACATTATGCACTATCACAAGTCAAAAAGTCACTCAAAGTAATAATCCTACAACATAATATAAACTCGATTAATGGATCAGATAAATGAGATATCATCAAATTTTGTTTCCAACGAGAAAAGTTAGATTGCAAGCTTTACTGAACTGTGTGAATTGGTACCATTTTGGTACTGTAGCTGGTAATGATGTTGCAGCGAGTGAAATAGTCTATGAAAACTATTAAAGACGTAATTTGTAAACGGTATGAGGCACAAATAAATATATTTTTTTGTATAATATATTATTGAACAATGCTTAATGTTGTCTAATAAAAACCATTTTTATTTTAGACAGCAAATTAAAAACAAGGCAACAAAAAAGAGAAAATAAATTATTTTGAACATTATGAAGTTGATGCCATGAAATATTAGTTTCCGTATTTTGTTGGCACCAATTTCAAAATGTTTATTTATTTTTCGTTGTTTTATATTATTTTTTCCTATTTAATTGCCTTGTTATTTTAAAATATGAAGTCGGTAATATTTTTTTGTAAAAAAGTTTTTCTTTCTCCCTTTTTAGTTTACAGTACTTACTAGTTTGTATCATCTAAATTATAATAGCCTAATATCAACTACACAAATCCTTAAAAAAAATGTCTTTCCCGTTGCAGGGCCGTTGATGTTACTATTAATACTACTTTTAGATGGTGTAACAGTAGTATGACGAGCATAAAGTGCTACGCAATACCATATTAAAGTGATTGAATCGCAAACCGTGAAATATTGAACGGTTCTGCTGCAACGGTTATCTCTGGCCTTCGTCATTAGTTCAACTTCATCAATTGGTACTTTTTGATAGTAAATGCACGAATCAGTATGAAATATATCTGAATCACTATAAGTGTGCCTTTAATATTTTTAAAGTTCCCTCGATTTCTCCAGGTTTCCATCATCAGATTCGGATCTAATGACAATGGGGTGTCCCATTGGAAGTATACGCTTTCAATTACAAAATGTTTTTTCAAATTGGTCCAGCCATCTTCGCGTAATCGGGTAACAAACGCACACAAAATAAAACAACACACATTCGAATTAATAACCTCCACTTTTTAAAGTCGGTTGATAAAATAGCTGAAGCGAATGATGGTTAATGCTACAAAACCCTATGTTTTTCTCTAAGCTTCCAGCTACATTTATATCAAATTTCCAAAATCCTATAAGTACCTATGGATAATGTAATATTGTACATTTAACAGAAAACATTCAATGTTGGTCCAGAGTAAATTCTTGTTGTCCCGGCGTCAATAGTTTCCTCTTGCCTCCGGGCTCAATGAAGATATGCCAGGAATTTCTCAAATTACCCAAGTGAGAAGCAATTGTCTTGGGTAGGTTTAATCACCAACCCTCTTGAGAGGATCCATAGTGATAATAAATTCAATATCCGCAAATCATGAGGGAAAGGGTATATTTATAAATACTCGTTAAGTTGTTTGGGTTATATCATTAAACGTGTTTGGGTAAGGTAATGAGAATGTGTATGCTTGGTTTATTTTACATGAAGATGTTTAGTTAGGTATTATAAGTTAAGTATTTTTGTTACCTGACGAGTTTTTAAAAGTCACCAGAACTATGGTTATGATTTAGGTAAAAATAGGAGCATTTCTAATGAATATAGAGATTAATATCAAAAACAATTTTCACATTTCGTAGATACTCGTACATATTACAGACAGGACATAATGCCCTCTTTGACAATATTTCAATTCCCACCGAGCGTTATTACTTATACTACTTATAATTACGTAGAGAAATATGCTGTCATTTTACTTTTCTATCAACTTTACTTTCCCTACCAACGCCTAGGTTATTTCACAAAAAAATGGTAAGTATCAATTTTGAAAGTACCTTCTATATAATCACTAGTACGTGGAGTCGTCAAAAAAAGCCCGTGCCCATTTTATTCTGCAATGTTTGTATCCGTTGATTGTCGCTATGTACGGCGAATAGCAGTCTCATTTAAACACAGCGTTGTCTCACCATCCTACTAATGAGTTGCTGAGTCCACCGCCGTCCTTGTGCCGCTTAATAGTAAATTGCGTTCGATGTAAGCATGCTAATATAACACGTTCTGTAATTAAGGATTTATAGTCTTATCACGAAACGTAACATTAGAATCTACGGACAGTTATTTTTTATTAGTCCCTGCCACAGCATTGGGAAAGAAACACAACAACTATAGTTCTTTTCTTCTTCTTCTTGTTCCGCTCGAATTACTGAAGGTTGGACATCAGCCTTTAAAAACTCTTCTTGTCCGTTTGATGGCAATTCTGCCGAATAATCAGTTGCTGCAGCTTTTTTCTCTAGTTGCTGAAGGCACGATGATGAGGTAGACAACTTTTCTTGTTTTGCTGTTCTGCATCAAATTGCGATCATGTCCGACACTTTTTAAAACTTCTGCGTTCGTGATTCTTTGAGACAGCAATAGCAATTTATGCAGTCGGTGCCTCCAACTGGGGATCTCATTTCCATCTTTTTTGTACAAGTGGATTTTTTATCTTATTAGTGCTTGTAGGATGAAAAATTAAGTAACTTTTATCACAGCTATTGCAAAGTATTGAAAATTGAAAAATAGAATGGTTTTACAGATTAGTATTACAGATTTAATCATGTTTTACCTTTTTGTAATGCTTACAATAAGCCCTTTAATTTGATACCCATATTGCAGCATTCAAAACATTTTTTTTGCACATCTCTATAATTTGACATCTCACAGCCCCTATGTTTGTTTTTTTCATAAGTCACATACAACACTTAGGCAGTCAAGACCAATCTAACGACGTCTCAATTTTATAAATATGTCTAGTGGTTTGAAAGATATGAGATAATAAAGAATATAACAAACATATATACCTACAAAAAATGCGCGATAAACATAACCCTTTCTTGCAGTCGGGTAAAAAAGTATTTCAGGACAAACTGGTGACCAATTTCAAAATCGATTGAATTTACGCCCGTTGTTTGGAATCTCAGCTTCATGGTAGATTTACTGGTGTGTGGCAATAGCTGTGAAGTTTTGTGGGAATTTCATGATGTACAGTATGTCTCTCATCACTTTATGTTTAGGTACACTGGGGAAAAATGTCCACAACCTGTCTTCCGTAAATCTTAAACTTGCCAGAATGTGTAGAAGTGTATAAAAATACAAATAATTAGTTTTAACTATTTTGTCAAAACCGGCAAGAGCATGTCGGACCATGCTCAGTTCCGCAGACTTGAATAATTAGCGCGTATGTTCATGGCACTTACACCCTTTCGTTGAGAAACGAAGTTTTTCGGCAATAACTCAATGACGATATATCCGATCATGTCTGAAATAATTTTAGTTTCAAATATTTTAAGCGCTGTCTTTGTGATTTTTATCATAGTTTTTGAAGACACGGTTCAAAAGTTAAGGGGCGTGGGACATAATTTATGCAAATATCGGAGCGATTATTTCTAAAAATATTCACTCAATAAAAAGGTTTTTGAAACCTTATATTTTTGAAAGACCTGTTGACTGGTTGACTGATGTGCCACACGTTGTCGTTTTCTAAAAAAAAATTCAGCTTCTGTTACATGTATGGACCAACCCCTAAAAATATTTATTTTTATTATTTATATATCAAACTAAGTAGCGGCTACTACAAGACACCTTTTCACTAAATATCATCAATATTCATTGAGTGATCTTTGAGTAAAATGCCTGGGACATACAGACGGACAGACAGACAGACGGACATGACGAAAATATAAGGGTTCCGTTTTTGCCATTTTGGCTACGGAAACCTAAAAACGGATAAAATATATTTTTTAGCAATTGTGGAGTCTACTGCTTTACTTCTACAACGGGAACAAGCTTTTTGTGCACATCTATGTATTCAAGGAAAAAAAAATATTTTCCCCATTGCTTAGGAACCGAGGAAACAAGTTAGGTTTAATTTAAACAAAATTATTATTTTGAAATAATGTACACAAAATAAATCTAAAATTATATTTTTTACTGCACTATCCAAATAAAACATTACAAACTCTAAACTCAAAAGTTTATTTAAAGCCTTTAAACACATCAAAAGTGTATTTAAATCTGAAGAACCGTTAACTCTGAGTGTTTAATATTCGGCCTCGTTGTACTTAAAAACAAGAATGCTCTAGAGTATATTTCTGCATGACGTAACCACCTATTAACCGTGAAAGGGTGAAAAGGGGTGAAATGTGTTATATCTTCACAGACAACGCCGCGGGCAATGCTTGCTAATGTGCAATTTGGATTTGAAATACATAATTGGGTATGAGTATTGAAAAGGATCGGCTTAGAAGGAAAATTGGTTTCAGATAAAAGGTGCCATAGTATAAAAAGTATTTTATATTGCAAGTGTTATTATAAATAACAAAACTAATAAATAAATTGCAATATTAAAAAATAAGAAACATATGTTTCTTATTTTTTAGATTTTCTAAATTCATAAGATACACAAAAAATATTAAAACCATCATAAGCTAATGTTATAAAGCTGAAGAGTTTGTTTGTTCGAATTGAAAAAATGTTTTACTGTTTGATAGTCCATTTATCGAGGAAGGCTATCAAACATGAAAAGTATTCCAAAACGTAAAAAAATTACGCAGACGAATTTGCGCGTGTCAGCTGTAGCTAATTAAGAGCGTTAACGATATTTCTTTTAAAATTTTCTTCATTAAATAAAAATAAGGGAATGGTGATAGTGGATAGTTACGAAACCATCAAAAAATGGATAAAATGTAATTAATAGATATATTATGGTTTATTTAATAATCATTTTTGTAACCATATGCAAATATTATAATAATTATTTTATTTTATCATAATAATATGTTTCTTTCACGCTGAATCATTCAAAGTATGCTGGTTAGAAATTACAAATTTAATTTCATCCTTGTCCAAGGTGCTTTTGTGACGCCTTAACATGATATCCTGAGACAAATGAGTATTTTATGTGAAAAAGAACTACAGTTGCGGGGCAAGAAAAGGTTTTTTCTCCAAAAGATATACGATCGCAGCGACGCCGTACGGCAATGGCAAAAAACATAATCCTTAAAACAAAGAGCTCTCCAGAACTACTCATTCCTCACATTTCATTTGATATCAATCACGGCTTACAAAGTCTCGGTGGCACTCGGGTGTACTCGGCAAACTTCGGAACTTTAGTTCGTAGCGGCAATACTCCAGTTTATCTACTCTGCTACAGAGGTTGCACGTGCCAGCGTAGAGCTTGTCGTAGCCGCGTAGTGGGAGGTTTGAACGTAGACCGGCTACGTACCGGAGTAACATACGTGAAGTGACTTTAACTTTTGTGATAAACGCTCAAAGTGAAATATTATGTACGTGAATTTGTGAATTAGTTATCGGATTAACGCTGAGCTTTGGTTTACATCTCTGATTGTTACATGGTGAGTGATAGAATAATATTAGCCTATTCATCGATAAACACTTAAAAAAAACTAATTAAATAATTGAAAAAAATATTTGAAGAAGTTTAAAATATTTTTTATAATCATTACCAACGTGCTTATGAGTAAGTACATATTTTAAGTTATATCTTGAATAAAAATACAACAATATTAACAAAATTATAATTTTGCAAGATCATCATCTTATGCGAATAAAAATCCACTGCTCCATTTAAAGGCTCGTTACAGTATTCGGTGTTTTGTTAAAATACTTACATACACAAAAGTACAATTTATGCGTAAAAGTACCTAGTACTTTTACGCATAAATATCGTAAAAGCTTACAAATTACAACAGTCAATCTTAAAACATTATAAAGTACATAAGATTTAAAACAATTCTACCATATCGTATACATTTTTTCATTTACATTAAACCATATCTACAAAGCCTTAGCACATTTTTCATTTTTACGCCGCACAAATTTCGCCCAGTTTCTTTCGCCCCCTTCATCTATTGTTTCATGTTTTCGAAGCGTCTTTTATCTTATTTCTCCCTGGAGATAAGTAATTTGTCCTCGACGGAACAAGTGTTTGTTAACTTCGACGAGACATCTGACGGTGCGTTAGTACGTTTGACTTTTTTTCGGTTACCATATTGACGCTTCGTATAAATTCAGTTGATGTATCTATACTTTTATTATAAAGCTGAAGAGTTTATTTGTACGCGAATCTCAGGAACTTTTAGTCCGAATTTAAGAATTCATTTATCGAGAAATGCTATGCAGCCTATATAACATCACGCTACGACCAATAGGAGCGGAGCAGCAATGAAAAATATTGCAAAAACGGGGAAAATTTACGCAGACGAAGTTGCTCGGGTCAGCTAGTGTATTATAATTAATAATAAGTAATAACAATATCTTGTAACAACTCACACAACGCTATCCGATCCCAAACTAAGCAGAGCTTGTAGTATGGAAACCAGACAACTTATAAACATACTTATATATTTCTAAATACATACATATTATTGACTACCTCTGTGGCGCAGTGGGAGTGTGTCCGACTGCTACGAAGAGGTCGTGGGTTCGATTCCCACACGAGACACCACTTTGTGTGATCCACAAATTGTTGTTCCGCGTCTGGGTGTACTTTGTGTCCGTGATTTGTATGTTTGTAAAGTCCCCGGCGACACAGGGCCTGCACACTAATGCGGGAGTTGTCTTTTAACAAAAAAAAAAGATATTTATCTATAATATGTATGTATGTTACACCCAGACACAGAATAAAACATCGTGCTCATCACACAAAGTTTTGTTCTGGGTGGGGATCGAACCCAGGACCTCCGGCTTAGCAGTCAGGGTCACTAACCAATAGACCAACAGGCCAGTCATTTCAGGATTTATTAATATTCTGTGTGTACATTTGGATGCGCTAATTCTAAGATCTTAAGTAGAACCTTCAAACCTTTGTGGCTGTTAGTTCTCTAAGGGCGGTTTCCGACTTCGTTTTTGTTGGCGCGTATACGATCGTTTCGGCAATCGCATTTACACGAGCGCTACATTTTGCGGTGCAAAAAACTGGACTTGCTATATAGGCATAATACGGCGTTTTCGCTCGAACCTGTAGTGGTGAGTCAGTGTCACACGCTTGTACGAGCTTACAAGCGCGTCAATAGTCAGACGACTTGCGCGTGTAAAAGCGCATTAAGGCACATTTAAACGCGCCTACATGCGCTTTCAAAATCGACGCTTATAAAACGGTAGTCTAAAATTACCCTGAAAGAAGCGGCGATAGCTTAGTGGCTAAAGCATCGGTCTCGCAATCGTGTGGTCGCGGGTTCGAATCCTACCCATTTTTTTTTCTTAATTAAAATATAACTAGCAATGTGGGTTTGAGTCCCACATTACTAACAATCTCGTTAACCCCTCCAGCTAAGCTCAAAGGCTTGTGTTAGGAGTGGGTTCACGTCAGTAGTATAATGGGTAGGATTCGAACCCGCGACCTCACGATTGCGAGACCGATGCCTTAGCTATTAGGCTACCGCCGCTTTGATTTTTTATACTACCGACGAGAACCCACTCCTAACACAAGCTTTTGAGCTTAGCTGGAGGGCTAAAAACAAGATTGCTAGTAATGTGGGACTCAATTGCACATTGCTGGTTAATTTAAAAAAAAAATGTTATTAACTAACTCCACATTTTCATTATCTAACAATCTGTCTATAGATATAACTAACATCATACTGTAACTTAAGAATGCGGTAATCATTAAAGTTGATTGGGTTACAACTTGAAAAAAAAAAACCCAGTTTGCACATTAAGAACCACGTCATAAAAAAGCTTATGATTTTTTAAACGATTAAAGTGTTTTTGTATGATGGCTTAAGTAATCAGCTTTCGATCTAAAGAGTACCGCATTTAAATCAGTGCACTCGTTCAAGAACTGCAATATTACAGGCAAACATAAACTCAGAGGCTTCTTCTCCTGACACCCACGCCTGGGCTTTAAAATATAATTAAAATATTATAGGCAAATGAAACCAATTAAATTTGTATATCTTAAAAAAAAAACAACCTATTTAATGGCTTATGTTAGAAGTGGGTTCACGTCGGTAGTATAATGGATAGGATTCGGAACCGCGACCTCACGATTGCGAGTCCAATGTTTTAACCATTACGCTACTGCCGCTTTGATATAAAACGTCATGTTTGTTCCTGACTGCCCTCCCCCCTCCCCTGTCAGGAAAACATGATTTCGTTTAAACATAATTATAATTAAATTAAAATACAATTATTAATATTGAATGGTATTTAATTATGTAAGTCACAGTCGCGTTTAATGAATAAATCATAAGTTTTGAGATTAATCTGCTACTGCCACTGTAATGACAGATTTCTTTATAAAATACTACAGCGTTATCCCGCAGGTTCTTTTACGCGAACATTGGTAATCGCGATGAAAATATATTGGGTGTTAACCTAAATTATTAACTATCTGTGCGCCAAATTTAAATTTAAATTTAAATCGATTTAATAGGGTTTTTAAACTTTCATACTTACCGGTTTGATCGACGCCAATTTCTTATACAATATTTTTATATAACCAAACATTAAACTAATTCTATAACTAGCTGACCCGCGCAACTTCGTCTGCGTATTTTTTTCCGTTTTTGCAACATTTTTCATTGCTGCTTCGCTCGTTTTGGTCGTAGCGTGATGTTATATACCGTTTAGCCTTCCTCAATAAATGGGCTACCCAACAAAAAATATTTTTTTCTATTCGGACCAGTAGTTCCTGAGATTATCGCGTTCAAACAAATAAACAAACTCTTCAGCTTTATTATATTAAGTATAAATCAGCAACAGCAAACATGACAGTAGGTGATAGGTATAAAACACAAAGAATTAAAAAAAACGAAGAAACGGTTCAAACATATTTCGCACGTTGGCTCGTTCACGGACACGAAATCTTAAAACACTTTCGGAACAAAGTGATACGAGCTGGTCTGACATTTTCTGTTTGTGAGAAATGTCATTGCGTTTGTCAAGCGCGTTTTTATTAATCTCTCTTTCTCTACTCTTGGTGTTTTGTGTACGTTATCCCACCACTGACTACTATAGTACTAGTAAGCTGGACTACCATGAACAAAAACTTGACAGGAATTTCAAATGCCGAATCGAATGACCATCCGTTAACTCGTCTGCGTTAATTTTCCTCGTTTTTAAACATTTTTCATCGCTGCTCCGCTCTATTGGTTGTATCGTGATGTTATATCGTTATTTTTTATTTTATCCTTTCTCGATAAATGGGCTATCCAACACTAAAATATTTTTCAATTCGAACCAGTAGTTCCTGATATTATCGCGTTCAAACAAACAAACTCTTCAGCATCTCAAAATGAAATGGAAGTCTTGTTGTCGGCGGTAACCAGTCCAGAGTAATAGTATTAGAGAGGCCAGTGTATCGACCAAACCAAAATGTATGTAATATAAACTAACTTTGACATTTAGTTATTAATCGTAGTTTAGTAATATAATATTCCATTCCGATATCCTAAAATACTTAGCTGTTTTTGATCACGGCTCTAAAAGATAATGGGTTAATTAAAATTTATCGCGATCATAAGGACAGTTAAAGTTAATGACAAAAACCATCCATGCACTAGTCGATTTTGCACTTGACCGATTCTTTATAACCGCTGAGCTGGCAACTATTTTTATATCTAAACTGGGGATAACGAGACGAGATAAAAGATTATTAGTAGGCACTCGTTTCAACCAAAATATCAACCTACCCGCAAACAAAATAGGGTTGCTTTTAAAATAATTAAAAACCTTCTGAATGCGTGTCGGTCCACGCATTTTGTACGGTTCAATAGTTAGCTAATAGGGTACTTTCGGTAGTGAACAAATAAATTATGAAATTTGCTAAAAATTTAAATTTATGTTGAAATAAAGATAGAGAGAAATAAACATAAATTAACGTTATTGTTTTATTATATTAAAATTAAAAGTTGGTATTTTTTATCTTTATATCACGTGACATACACAAAACGACAAACACGAGCCGCCATCGTGTCAGGTATTTTATGCAAACCAATTCGCTGTCATTTGCCAGTACCGTCTCCCAAAACTGTCATATTAAAAATGGCGAAAAAATGCGCTTAGTAAGTAGCACCACCTAGTGCTAACGGAATATAAATAATGGTTACGTTGCCTTACAGCCAGCAAAGATGGCATTGCTGACACTGTATTTGATGCCGACTAATATTAGTCCGAGTAGTCTCTGCCGACATGATGTTATGAACATGGGAGACAGCGTTTTCGCAGGAATAAAACATGTTAAAATTTTAATTGAATAAAAGCGTGTTTATTTTGGCAATAAATTTGTTTTTGTTTCTTTTTATTGGGCTTTTTATTTTAAAATTTTAAACTGTCCTTTCTAACAGAGTAGAATACCCTATTATAACCCGACAGCTACGCGGGCAAATCTAAACTTTTTGAAAGATGACGCACGCATTAGCTCACTCTCATAGTCCGATGGGACGGAAATCAGACACGACCGGAGAGAGATTCGGCGCAGGATTGACGGCTTAACGTGCTCTCGAGGCACGGTGGAGAGGATTTGACAATGTTCGAAAACGGTCACCCATTTATGGATCGACACTGGTAACGTTGCTTAATCTCGCAGATATCTCAATTTGCTCCGTTGCCACTGAGTCAGGGTCACATCTAATATGTATGTACTACTAAATGAAAGCATAAGAAGATTCCTGCTATAGCTGCTATGTGTACTATTTTTTCTTAACAATAGAATTTGAAATAAGCGAGTGGAGCGTAGCGATTTTATTTGATTAATTTAGTACCCTCAACGGAGAATATAAAAGAGAAAGTGGTTCTTCAAATAAAATGAAGAATGGCAAATGTTGTATATTTATAAAATACTAGCGGACGCCTCGCGGTTTCACCCGCGTAATTCTCGTTCCTGTGGGAATACAGGGATAAAAAATAGCTTATGTCACCCGGGGTTAATGTAGCTTCACAACGATGAAAGAATTTTTCAAATTCGTCCAGTAGTTTCGGAGCCTATTCAATACAAACAAACAATCAAATCTTTCCTCTGTATTAGTATAGAATAGCTGTCCCGAGCAGCTTCGTCTGCTTAAATTTTCCCCATTTTGTAACATTTCTAATAACTGCTCCGGTCCTATTGGTCGTAGCGTAATGTTAAATAGCCTATAGCCTTCCTAGATAAATGGGCTATCCAACAATGGAATAATTTTTCAATTCGAATCAGTAGTTCCTGAGATTACCGCGTTCAAACAAACAAACTCTTCAGCTTTTTTGTAAAAGAAACATGTGTCCTGTGAACATAACCTTAAAATATACTATGACCATTTTGGTACAAAGACCCAGTCATTAAAACTTATTGGGGAATTACTATAATAGACTTCGAAATTATGTTAATAGTTATACTGAACACAAATAATAATAAGTACTATAATATTATCAATAGAGTAAAACATATTTAGGTCAAGTCAAAGAGGTTAATGTTATGCTATTATATTGCCTGTCATATAAGAAGGAACTATAAAGTCGACGCAGTGAGAAACTGCTCAGAGTTGCTCTCGCGATGAATATCGAAACGCAAGTTGCTTCATTCATTATTTGCCAACCAAAAAAAAAGTTATGCCAAGGCCACAAAATAAAAGGCATATTCTTTTGCTTATCTTTGTAAAACACTGACTGTAAAGTAATCAATATGCATTTTTATGCATTTGAATGCATTATTAGTCTTATAAAAAACACAGGACCATTTTGATAGCATATCTAAGAGGCTATTACACAACTTTCAGTTTCAATCCGGTCCGCCCGGTTATCCGGCGCGAAGTGTATGGCGATGTGCGTTAGCTTTCTCATGTTCCGGCGTCCGTCCCTTACCGTCGCCATACACTCGCGTCTGGTACCCGTCGTCGGATCGGATTGAAACCGGAACGTGTGAAAAGGGCCTTAGACTGTGTTCAGGAGGAATGGCACCTTGTGTTTCATGGCAAGATTAAGTAGGAGTCTAAAAATAATGTTTAAAGAATTGTAGTCGAACTTTTGTACTTTTATCGTGTTCGTGTATCTATCAATTTGTCTATCTAAACCAGTTACCTCAGAGACTCTTATATATCCGTAATAGGTGACGATCCCTAGAATAAATAAAAAATCTAGTTAAATAAGCTAAAAAGCATGTACAAAGCGCTCCACGCAGATTTCATTTTCATACAAGTTTTTTTATAAATAAGAGTAGTTTTTAGCTTTTTTTCTTTTTAGTCTGTTAAAAAAATAATTTGTAAATAGTGTTGTTGTTGTTATTTTATTGCCATACGATAATTAGAAGAACTTAGGTTAAAGATAATCGTCAAAACCTATACATCCCTGAGGAGTGCCACTCCATCTTCAGATCAACTCTAAGTTACCAAGTAATCGTGTTGTCTTCGGAACAACATTTACATGCAATATTTCATAGCGATACGATAAAATTAGATGTAGGTTAAAATTTATCGTCAAAACCTGTAACCATCCCTGAGGAGTTGCACTCCATCATCAGATCAGCTTGTCATCCAAACTACACAATGCAAAATTGCATTACAATACGATAATTAGAAGTATAGTTCCAAGATTCCACCACATTGTTAGTTACATAGTTAGTTACACAGAACATTGATATAAGCTGGAATTGTCATAGTAGCTTCGTTTTGACGATACGCCCAACTTAATTTTATTGAAATAACAGTAACAATTAAGCATAATTAATTAACTCCAACAACAATAACATTCAATTCCCGTTAATACAAATAGATTAATTTTCATTAGTCTTATGTATCACATAGCATGGGTTTCGGCAAGTTAATTATAATTATTGATCGTACGTAGGAACAAGTTTTAAAGAGCGGAGCTTTTTTAATAAACTTTGTAATTTTGTTCATTATAATGTAATATTCTCCTAACTGATATTTGCCCAAGGAGGCCAATCTTATTAAAGGTTAGTCAACTACGCCCGGGATATTGTAGTGCCCGAGCTTGTAGTGTGTATACACATGTACTTTATATTATCTTACTCTCAAAGTCTGTTAGGTTGGAAATCTGACACAACTGGAGACAAAAAATTTTATATATTATATGCTAGCGGACGCCTCGCGGTTTCACCCACGTAGTTCCCGTTCCCGTAGGAATACAGGGATAAAAAATAGCCTATGTCACCCGGGGTTTGCGTAGCTTCACAACGATGAAAGAATTTTTCAAATCCGTCCAGTAGTTTCTGAGCCAATTCAATACAAACAAACAATCAAATCTTTCCTCTTTATAATATTAGTATAGATCTTTTCCTTACTATTATCAAATCATAAATTGACCCTTCGTCTGACTAAGCATCTGGCCAGCATCATAGTACTTACCTACGTTATATGTACCTACAATCAAAATATACTTTTTTATGAATTTCCAAAGTATACCTAACTACTTTGGAAATTCTTAAAAAGTAAAGGTAGATATATGTAGAATCTACATTATAAGTTCAAATTCCAACGTCTAATACTGCGGCCGTAAATCTACTTTCATCATGTAGGCAGTCGTAATTGAGTCTTACGTTCAGAACGTCTCCTTAAAAATACCATTTGTACCTAACCTACCTATCTAACAATGTATTATATTAAAATGACAATGACATAAGGTAAAGCATGTTCCTTTTCACACGTTCAGTTTTCAATACACCGCCGGGTAGCCAGCAACCAGGTACCCGGTGAAAGTGTATGGCGGTGTATGGCAGCTTTCACACACTCCGGCGTCCGTCCAGTACAGACATATATTCGCCGCCGGATATACATTCCGGTAGCCGAATTGAAACCGGTACGTACAAAACGCTTGAGTATTATTTGGCCGCAAGCTAGCAAGACTACTTCTTTATTCTACATACCTATACCTAGTCCGCGACAGATCGACTTGGTAATTGGGAAATGAGGTTAGTTGGGGAAAACCAAGACGTTACGTAATAGGTTTATCTAGGATCATTTTTCAGGGAGAGTTTTCGTAATTTCGGGGGAGAGGGAGCTTAGGGGTAATAATTTACTAAACACCGACCTAATGAGTACTGTACATCTTAGTCTGTACAAGATTAATTTATGTTTCGGCTTACATTTGTGGGCTAAAATGAATTAGATACTTGCCTTGCCTAGGTACTTGTCGCGGGCTATTCACTATCATCAAACGTTCCCATGTCGTTTGTACTCCAAATTTACCGGCCAAGTGCGTGTTGAGCGAAGTCTGCGATGTGTGCAGCGAAGAGTTTCGGTTTTTACATATCAGCTGTCTGCAACATTTTTAAAAGACCTATCCAACGCCACACACCAAGGAATAGATGAGAAAAAATCCTAAAAACTACTAACCTATGCCAAGATATAGGTGAGGATCCCTAGAACAATCTTTAAAAACCGGGCAAGAGCATGTAGGACCATACTTAGTGTAAGGTTCCGAAGCAGTTGCCATATGAAAAAAAAAAACAGATCTAAATAATTGCAACAGCAGATGAGCGTTTGTTGGTGCTTTTTTGAGAAACACCGTTTTTCGGCAATAACTCACTAAAGGTATATCCGATCATAATATCATAGTCAGTATAGTCATCCGAAATAATTTTAGTCTAAATTACTTTTTAGCGCTAACTAACTTTCGGAGCGATTATTTTCAAAAATATTTACATAATCAAAAAAAAAATTTGAAATCACACGTTGATATATGCTTGTTACGCGTCGGTGTTATAGACGGACCGTCGACACCATTTATCTACGCTTTGGTGTAAGAGGCGGACCGTTGACACCAT
Organism: Herminia tarsipennalis; assembly: GCA_945859575.2. Lineage (NCBI taxonomy): Eukaryota > Metazoa > Arthropoda > Insecta > Lepidoptera > Erebidae > Herminia > Herminia tarsipennalis. The sequence continues at coordinate 11,666,706 of OX243839.2, read as the reverse complement.
TTATCGAAGCAGTGCAGTTGCGGACCGGCACGAGGCGTCGAGTCAGCGCTACGTGATTTCCACATCTCGCCACTTCGATTTCGCAACCGTCTTTCCATAGTTGTAGTTTTAGATTTTAATAAAGAACGATTCATTCTTGGTACATACATCGACCATTTATCACTAGTTTTAGATTTTAGTTTAATGTAATTTATAATTAAATTTATTTAAGATGTATAGACTTTCTCTGCAACCTCCGGCTCCAGTTAACGTAATTGGCGCAGTCGGTAGGATATTCGCGGGCCGGTTCGCGATAATTAGGAATATCTCAAATCGATATCCGCGTTCGCGAGTCACCCGGGTGGTTTCCAAGCACCTTCAACGAACATCCGGATCTTCGGAAGCTGAAGCCAGAGGCGTATCCAGACATCGATACTGCAGAGGGGCCAACTATACACTTATTGAACCCAGACGGAACATCCGACCAGAAGAAGTAAGATGAACACCAGTGGTCTGGCAGCAATATTTGCCACTCCGCTTGACAAATAGTTGCTGTTCTTCGGGGGGAGGTGTTACGCGTCGGTGTTATAGACGGACCGTCGACACCATTTATCTACGCTTTGGTGTAAGAGGCGGACCGTTGACACCATTTATCGAAGCAGTGCAGTTGCGGACCGGCACGAGGCGTCGAGTCAGCGCTACGTGATTTCCACATCTCGCCACTTCGATTTCGCAACCGTCTTTCCATAGTTGTAGTTTTAGATTTTAATAAAGAACGATTCATTCTTGGTACATACATCGACCATTTATCACTAGTTTTAGATTTTAGTTTAATGTAATTTATAATTAAATTTATTTAAGATGTATAGACTTTCTCTGCAACCTCCGGCTCCAGTTAACGTAATTTGCTTAACATTTTTTTAAACTTTTGTTACATGTATGAAGTGCCCCCCCTCCCTAAAAACATTTATTTTTATTATTCAGCTATCATACTAGTAGCGGCTACTACAAGACAATGTTTCACAAAATGTAATAAATACTCATTGGGTAGTCTTTGAGTAAAGTGCCTATAGTAGTACATACGTACGGATAGACAGATAGACAGACAAAAAGACAGACGTTCCGGTTTTGCCATATTGGCTACGTAACCCTAAAATGATACATATCAAACTAAATTGTCATAGTAGCAATGTATTGACAAGACGCCCAACTTTATGTATGCAACAAATTTATATAGTGATAGGTCCGTTAGAGAAGAAAACAGGTGTTAAACATTACATACTTAACTTTGCAGTTGGAAAGCATTGTCCACAAACATGAACATAGGCCGCGGTTAGTTTACCAACCGCAAACAAATTTGTAATAAAAAAAAATTATGATGCAAAGATTATAAATATTACTTGTGCCGTGTAAAGTTGGGCGTCTTGTCAATACATTGCTACTATGACAATTTAGTTTGATATGTATCATTTTAGGGTTACGTAGCCAATATGGCAAAACCGGAACGTCTGTCTTTTTGTCTGTCTATCTGTCTATCCGTACGTATGTACTACTATAGGCACTTTACTCAAAGACTACCCAATGAGTATTTATTACATTTTGTGAAACATTGTCTTGTAGTAGCCGCTACTAGTATGATAGCTGAATAATAAAAATAAATGTTTTTAGGGAGGGGGGGCACTTCATACATGTAACAAAAGTTTAAAAAAATGTTAAGCATATATCAACGTGTGATTTCAAATTTTTTTTTTGATTATGTAAATATTTTTGAAAATAATCGCTCCGAAAGTTAGTTAGCGCTAAAAAGTAATTTAGACTAAAATTATTTCGGATGACTATACTGACTATGATATTATGATCGGATATACCTTTAGTGAGTTATTGCCGAAAAACGGTGTTTCTCAAAAAAGCACCAACAAACGCTCATCTGCTGTTGCAATTATTTAGATCTGTTTTTTTTTTTCATATGGCAACTGCTTCGGAACCTTACACTAAGTATGGTCCTACATGCTCTTGCCCGGTTTTTAAAGATTGTTCTAGGGATCCTCACCTATATCTTGGCATAGGTTAGTAGTTTTTAGGATTTTTTCTCATCTATTCCTTGGTGTGTGGCGTTGGATAGGTCTTTTAAAAATGTTGCAGACAGCTGATATGTAAAAACCGAAACTCTTCGCTGCACACATCGCAGACTTCGCTCAACACGCACTTGGCCGGTAAATTTGGAGTACAAACGACATGGGAACGTTTGATGATAGTGAATAGCCCGCGACAAGTACCTAGGCAAGGCAAGTATCTAATTCATTTTAGCCCACAAATGTAAGCCGAAACATAAATTAATCTTGTACAGACTAAGATGTACAGTACTCATTAGGTCGGTGTTTAGTAAATTATTACCCCTAAGCTCCCTCTCCCCCGAAATTACGAAAACTCTCCCTGAAAAATGATCCTAGATAAACCTATTACGTAACGTCTTGGTTTTCCCCAACTAACCTCATTTCCCAATTACCAAGTCGATCTGTCGCGGACTAGGTATAGGTATGTAGAATAAAGAAGTAGTCTTGCTAGCTTGCGGCCAAATAATACTCAAGCGTTTTGTACGTACCGGTTTCAATTCGGCTACCGGAATGTATATCCGGCGGCGAATATATGTCTGGACTGGACGGACGCCGGAGTGTGTGAAAGCTGCCATACACCGCCATACACTTTCACCGGGTACCTGGTTGCTGGCTACCCGGCGGTGTATTGAAAACTGAACGTGTGAAAAGGAACATGCTTTACCTTATGTCATTGTCATTTTAATATAATACATTGTTAGATAGGTAGGTTAGGTACAAATGGTATTTTTAAGGAGACGTTCTGAACGTAAGACTCAATTACGACTGCCTACATGATGAAAGTAGATTTACGGCCGCAGTATTAGACGTTGGAATTTGAACTTATAATGTAGATTCTACATATATCTACCTTTACTTTTTAAGAATTTCCAAAGTAGTTAGGTATACTTTGGAAATTCATAAAAAAGTATATTTTGATTGTAGGTACATATAACGTAGGTAAGTACTATGATGCTGGCCAGATGCTTAGTCAGACGAAGGGTCAATTTATGATTTGATAATAGTAAGGAAAAGATCTATACTAATATTATAAAGAGGAAAGATTTGATTGTTTGTTTGTATTGAATTGGCTCAGAAACTACTGGACGGATTTGAAAAATTCTTTCATCGTTGTGAAGCTACGCAAACCCCGGGTGACATAGGCTATTTTTTATCCCTGTATTCCTACGGGAACGGGAACTACGTGGGTGAAACCGCGAGGCGTCCGCTAGCATATAATATATAAAATTTTTTGTCTCCAGTTGTGTCAGATTTCCAACCTAACAGACTTTGAGAGTAAGATAATATAAAGTACATGTGTATACACACTACAAGCTCGGGCACTACAATATCCCGGGCGTAGTTGACTAACCTTTAATAAGATTGGCCTCCTTGGGCAAATATCAGTTAGGAGAATATTACATTATAATGAACAAAATTACAAAGTTTATTAAAAAAGCTCCGCTCTTTAAAACTTGTTCCTACGTACGATCAATAATTATAATTAACTTGCCGAAACCCATGCTATGTGATACATAAGACTAATGAAAATTAATCTATTTGTATTAACGGGAATTGAATGTTATTGTTGTTGGAGTTAATTAATTATGCTTAATTGTTACTGTTATTTCAATAAAATTCAGGGAAATACGACGCGTACACTTGGAATATAGGCTAGTAGTAGTATGACTATATTATACTACTACTAGCCTATAAGACTTATAACACTCTAAGACTTGCTATTTTAGACTTCGTTCGTTCGATTCTTTTAAAATTAAATCTCTTCGTCACATCTATCCATTCTTAAAAACTTTTGCAAATATTATATTACTTTAGATTTCTTTTTAACAAAAATATCCTTTTAATTGAAATACCTACTATTAAACTGTTAAAAGATAGTAATAGTAACAAAGAAACGTTCGAAACAAATGCCAAATCTCTACCTACAACATTACAATTTTGAATTATAAATCTAAAATGATATGAGTTGATATTAGTTTTCCATTTTAGCATCATAAAGCAACTTTGCGACGATATATGTGTTGTATTTGATAGTCTAATTCTGTCTATCTGCCTCTGTGGCGCGGTGGGAATGTATCCAACTGCTACGCAAGAGGTCGTGGGTTCGATCCCCACCCAGGATAAAACTTTGTGTGATGAGCACGATGGTTTATTCTGTGTCTGGGTGTTATTTATCTATAATATGTATGTATTTAGAAATATATAAGTATGTTTATCAGTTGTCTGGTTTCCATAGTACAAGCTCTGCTTAGTTTGGGATCAGATGGCGTTGTGTGAGTTGTCCCAAGATATTATTATTATTAGATATTATTATTATCCCCAAAAATAATGTGATACTCGTAGGTACCAGAAGCCAAGGTAATTTACCAACAAGCCCTTATATAAGCTAACACAGTAAGTATACAGTTACATATACGATATAGTTACATATACGATTGTGTAAATCGCAAGTACTAAAGAGTAATTAGTGGCGACCCGGAGAAATTTAGTAAGGAGGAAGTTCTTTCACGATTAATGAACTTAGAGGTACTAAAATTACATAGTGAGACTATTTGAATGCATGGAGCGGACTGTACTAGCTAAATTTACGTGACACTTTCTGGTAACGGTAAATTGTAAATTAGAAATTCGGATTTACTATTCCTGGTTCATTCTAATTCTTATTTTTAAATTTATGTAGGTGATATTAAGTACTTGCCTGCGGCTGCAACCGTCTAAATTTCCCAAAGGAACCTCGTGTATTTTCGGTGTAATATATCTTACGACATTTTTCGGTCTATCTGCAAAGAATTACTTCGATGCATTTCTGAATGAAAAGAAAAATGAAGAAATTTAAATCGACTGCAAAATTAAAGAAGGTTCTTAAAAATATCGAGGGTATACCTACATTTGTAATATACTAAATTATCCCTATAAAAAATAAGAAAAAAATGTAAATTAAAAAAAAGGAAAATACATTTTCTTTATAAGTGGGTAATAAATGTATGTTCAAAGTTTACTTACTTTTTTTTCCAATGTTTTGAAGGGGCTTTGTCAGTTTTGATTATGTCGACTATTGTCGAAAAATATACTTACTTAAAATTGGTAATGATTTTAGGTGTTGAAAGTCAATTATTTTATCTGTAAGTCGATGCATAATTTTCCCTTCAGTAAGCTTACTTTAAAGTATGTTTTTATGAAAAAGAAAAATAAAAGTAGCAAAGGTTTTTCAACTAATTGGATAGCCAGGCATCATTCAAATCGCTGAATATGATGAATACTTTGTACAGGCTTATTTTTTAATACATTTTACCTCGGTTTTCAGCTACAGAAGTAGCTTCCCCAGGTTTTGAAACATCTAACTACTTTCCTAACTATATTAATATAGATAACTTTTAATAAAAATGATAGAAATTGCGCATTTTATTGTAAAATAATATAAACAATTGTTTATTCAAAGATAAAGAAAATCGTAATATTTTTTAAAATTACAAAGCACTAGCTGTCGACTGCGGCTTTGCTTGCCTGGATGATTTAACTCCCTTAACGGTTGATTTTAGCTTTTAAAGAAAGCGCTGAAAGACATGTTTTTTAATTTACGACCAAAAAGCCACATATCATTTTTTTATAATTTAAAAATTAACGGAATTGCATTCAAACTTGCAACCCCTATTTTAGGAGACGAATTTCCAAAAAAATCATTCTTAATAAGCCTACATCATAAAAGGCGTCAACTACCAAAATGTCATATTTGTAACCCCAGTGGTTTAGGCTCTGCGTTGATGAAACAGTTAGTCAGTCAGTTATATCTGTATAATAAGATAGATAAAGTGAAATATTAAGGTAAAATTATCATGATTTAGTACACATATATTTTAATTTATCTAATATCTGTGTCCCCTTGCATGCAAGCGCTCCGAATCGACGTAGAAACTACTTACAAGGTAATCAGAGATAATTAATTGTCTGTACTGTGCTCTACATAAATCTTTTGCTTCCCCTATCTTAATTGACTTACGTATGCGTTTTCGGAGGATAAAAGATAAAATGGTTTTACCGAAAAAGCTTACGGAGCTATTTAGATAAAGTGAAAATTGGTAATGCGGAGTCTTGAATAGAATATTTAATTATCTCTTCACTGTACACTTTTTACTTTAGAATTTTAATACACTTTTATAAAATGTTCTACTCCGCCCTCAGTTACTCCCACAGTAAGAGAAATTCAATCTGCTTTCCTTGTTCTTAATTAATTATGCACTTCTAGTACTTCATTTTATTAGACTATTGAGATTTCATCATTGTGAGTTGCTTTTGGTCGATTTCGGCGGGGGACTTTCAAAATAATGTTAAACAAAGGAAAGTGTGGGCTCCCTAGGAAACCATCACCGTCACAGCTCATTAACGTCCCTAAGCAGGGCATGAGTCTCATAGACGCACATGTAGGGGTTTGCCATCATAACTATAAAAGAGATGTTATACTATACAATAATAACGATTTTTGGGGTTCCGTAGCCAAAATGGCAAAAACGGCACCCTTATAGTTTCGTCATGTCCGTCTGTCTACATACCGTCGTTGAGTTATTGCCGAAAAACTGTGTTTTTCAACAAAAGGGCGTAAGGAACTGGAACTAGAACATACGCTCTTCTGCTGATGCAATTATTCAAGGCTTTGGAACCCTACACTGAGTATGGTCATTGGCAATGTGGGATTGTGGGTTGGGACCCACAATCCCACATAGCTTGTAGCTAGTATTGTGGGCAATACTAGCAATCCTGTTAACCCCCCCCCCCCCCCCCCAGCTAAGCTCAATGACTTGTGTTAAGAGTAGGTTCACGTCGGTAGTATCCGCTCCTAATAGTAGGATTCGAATCCGCGACCTTACGATTGCGAGTTCTTGTATCTTGTTTTGAAGCGAATAGGCTACCGCCGCTTCAAAACAAGATATATTTTTGTAATCGATTTTGAACTTTCTTTCCGACTTCTGTGGCGCGGTGGGAGTGTATCCGACTGCTACGCAAAGCTTTGTGTAATGAGCACGATGGTTTTTTCTGTGTCTGGTTATCTATAAAATGTATCTATTTAGAAATATATACGTACGAGTATGTTTATCAGTTGTCTGGTTTTTATAGCTCAAGCTCTGCTTAGTTTGGGATCAGATAGCGTTGTGTGAGTTGTCCCAAGATTATTATAGATAATAGACTTAGTAGCCGAAATAAAAATACGGACAGTGATAACATTTTATTAAAAGTACGATATCTTACTGTTACAAATAAATCCCAACCTTTAATTCAACTCAAAAAATCCATTATATAATATTGTTGGTAGAAATACCACGCCGCCGGTCTACAAAATAGCCCCCTAAGGCGTGTAATATTCATGAAATATGCGTTTGTCCGAACACAAAGCAACAGGGCTGCCGGCAGCCTGTATTCACAGAGTAATTCCAAATATTTCAATAACATGCAAGTAAACTGTAAAATTTTATTAAAATTGAACATGAGCTAGTGTACAAATATTTTTAATAGAATACCTTTAATTCCTAGTATTCACTTCGTATATTCGACTGTAGTTTTATTAAATAGATACTAGCTGTCCCGCGCAAATTCGTCTGCGTTATTTTTTCCCGTCCGCTCCTATTGGTAGTAGCGTGATGTTATATAGCCTATAGCCTTCTTCGATAAATGGACTATCCAACAGTTAAATATTTTTTTCAAATCAGATCAGTAGTTCCTGAGATTACCGCGTTCAAACAAACTCATCAGCTTTATAATATTAGTATAGATTTTATGAACATAATTATATGATAGATTACAAAAAAGATAATGTACCCATATAAGTACGTTAATATATTATGTTGCTGTTAGTTTATTTACTACATATTTTGACAAAAACAAGTCATTGGTGCCGTGATAGTAGACGCTAAAGTGGCCATAACATTACTATTAATTTTCTAGTTATGACTAGGTAATATTTCTGAACAAAAGTAACAAACATGAATTGAATACTTGTGCTACTACATTTGAGTTATATCAACATACATACAAGGCTGTGATGTGAATTTAAAATTATGAGCAACTATTAACATGAGTTTCTCATCAAAGTTTCCAAATTGTAGAATGTTAATTTTGTTTCTGCTTCAAGCTCCCTGATGCGTATCAGGGATCATAATAAATACTCGTTTAAACACAAAATAATGCAAAGTTCGTGTTTCGTATTATTTTATGTTGTATAGATTAAACTCGGTAGTATCGTTTAATGTCTGCCTAATCTCAATATAGACCAATAACACTTTTTAGATACAATTGGTGTCTCGAGTAATAAATTTAATATTTTTTCGTAATTAAACAAGCTCATGAAATGTAAATACTGACTCAGGGTAGGTGGAATTTATTGGTAAATAACGCAAATACCTTCCGGTGTCTATACAGTATACGTTAATAAATTAAATTAAATTCATTTTGTTTCTTCAGGGAACGAAAACGTAATTTGTAAAGGGTCGCATTTCCAATTTTATGTCTGTTTCATAAGGTTAAATTGAGATTCTTGCTGGGCTTTTGTATGGAATATGTGTATTTTTAACCGCTTTCAAAAAGTTGGTTCTATGTTTGACCAGTGTGTATGTATGTCCAACCTAAACGTTTTTAAAGTGTACTGTTTATTGTCATAGTTATGACGTGCAAACTCGAATACATTGTAAATTAAGGTTAAGACTGTTAATGTATAATTTAATGTTGTTAATTTTTTTTTGTACGTCATATACATGGCAATAAAGAAACTTTTCTTTTTCTTCTTCTTCTATGTAAGTTTGTATGTATGTTCGCGGTTTTCTCGAAAGCTAGTGATTCGATTTAGATGTAGTTCTCGCTTCTTTTAGTTAAAAAGCGTTGTCCTAGCGTATAAAAGCGAAATTTGCATTCGGAGACGTGCTTGATATTTTTTTTTTGTCTTATTAATCGATGATCGGCTGCACTCACGAAATAGTATGACGTCATCGCTTACGTTACGTTCACGTCCGTTCCGCCTGCTTATAGGTTGACTACGAATCGTTTAGACTGCTGGCCCACTAACAAGTATGGTTGTTTATTACAATGCTTTGGCGATGACAGCATCATGCAATAGAAATTAGAAATAAAAAAATATATAAAAAAAAAACTTCTGACGTTATTACGTAAAATTAGCGCCCGTAAACCGACTTTACAGACAACCGTGTTTTCCTTAATATACATTTGAAAGCGGTTCATTTGTCTTAAAAAATATTTTTTTTGTATAATGTATAATACTGACGAATGTATTTTACGTACTACTATTATACTAACCTACTTAATTGCTAACAGCTGGAACAGATTAAAACAAAGTTTTGAATAGGATTTGCCCTTTTGATATTTTCTTTTTATACCGTCGGCTTTCAGAAATCTGTCTACGTTGATTACAAGCTTCTCGCTCGTAACGTTTTTAAAAAGTGTACCCTGTCAGAAACAGTTATCGGGTCCCATATCAGTAGGAATTCGTTCGTGGAAAACTCTCACTGCTTATCGAAACGAACAACAGTTTAGTACCTGTATCAGGGCGATTAGATCGTAAATAGTGAAGCTTATAGTCTCATAAACGTTAAGGTGTAAGTGAGACGTTAGCTGACTTAGTAACCAAGCAATTTGAGTAAAATTTGTTGATTTTGGATGGTAAACTCAAAATGTTGTTGAATTTTAGCCAAACATCGTACTAATTTAGGGGTTGTTCAAATGATTGATCGGGTTGGCTAGGTGAGTTATGATGTAGCATGATCGATGTTTCCATGTATTGAGTGGCATAATCACAACAGCATAGGAGCTGTTTGAGAGGATCGTTTAAAAAGATTAAATGAAGAATAAAATTGTAATGTCAATTTAAGGGCACACTAGTCGATGAGTCTACCATACAAACGCGTTTAAGTGATTACTCCTCTTTATAAGGCCGGAAGTCAAAGCTTAAAAATAATAATAAACCGTTTTATCATAAACTAGGTTTGTGAAAAGCAATGATTGAAAATAAATTAATATTTTGAAAGTTATATGCCTTAAAATGACTGCCTCTGTGGCGTGGCAGGTGTGTGTCCGACTGCTGCGCAAGAGGTTGTGGGTTCGATTCCCACACGGGACACCACTTTGTGTAATCCACAAATTGTTGTTCCGAGTCTGGGTGCACTTTGTATCCGTGACTTGTAGATTTGTTAAATCCCCCGCGATACAGGGCTTGTACCCTTGTCTTTAAAAAAAACATTGGAATTACGCTAAAATTGTTATTAAAATTCTTATGTCACTTTCAAAATATTAATTTGTTTTCAATTACCGATTTCTTGCCGTGTGGTGCCGGCTTAAGAATAGTACCACCCCATCTCTACCCGTGGGTGTCGTCAAGGCGACTAAGGGATTTCACCCCGGAGGACGGGCAGCAGCGTCCTCTGCGTACTTAAAGCCTTACTGCGATCGCCAACCCGCTCGCCAAGCGTGGCGATTATGGCAATTACCCCCAGGATCTACATACTAGTAGGTTCTACTGGGGAGACCCGTGCCCAGCAGTGGGCCATCTTATGGGTTGATATGTATGTATCGATTTCTGCAAGCCTAGTTTATGATAAAACGAATTGATATTAATTTTAGGCATTCACTTACGATCTTATACAGAGGTGTAATCATTTATGCGCGTTTGTATTATAGAATCATCGAATAGTACGCCCTAAAGATTCTTTTATAATCTTTTCTTAGCAAAATTACTATGCTTTGTGTGTTCAATATTTTGTTATAAAGAGAAATCGTCTAATAAAACTTTGAGCCCTTTATACCGCGATCCTTTACCCAAGTGTAATGACATGTATTATACTGATTTATTCGCCTCAGAATATTCCGAACTTTCACAAGAAGTTTCCTATAGGTACAATGAAGAGTCAAAGTTACAATTCTCATCTAAAGACCCATTTGACAATTGTAAAATGGCTGTTTATTTTGTAAGCCCTTTGCGAACCAATGATATTCTTTGACATAACTTTGAAAGACAATCTTGATCGATTAAGATCTTAATAGCCCTTTTATATATTGGATTTTATACTTTATAACAAGTTATACTTATGTCAAATTTACACTACAATCATGATTACCATAAAAATGGATTGATGTAACACTCGTTAACCTAGACAATATAAAGATAAGTAAAAGCTTGTATCCTACTCAGGTATATTATCCGCAAAGTTTTGAGGTAGCTGGAAGGATAGATGATTGTGTTTTCTTTTCAAATAAATCATAATTTTATATTTTTTTAGTACCTACCTATGTATTAATTTTACGTTTTCAAATAATCATTGATTTGGTCTTACGAAATAAAGATATTTGAGTTTGAGTTCGACTTTAATTACAGCAATTAGCAGCTTTCCAAGTATTGAACATTGAAAAAAAGAATGCTTGCTAACTAACTTTTGAGTTCCTATTACAATCATCTATACCTTTATGAAATGCTTACGATGAGCCCTTTAAGTGGATACATTTATTGTAATTTCGAAACAACTTTTTTTTTCAACCTTTTAATTTTAACATCTCACAGCCGCCATGTTTGTGTTTTTCAAACGTCACTTAGCTAAAAACATTTGGGCGGTCAAGACAAATCTAATGACGTCTTAATTGTATAAATCCGTCTAGTGGTTTGTAAGATATAAGGTATTATAGAATAATACACACATACAAGATACGCGCGAAAAACATAAACCTTCCTTATCAGATATCGAAACGGGTCGATTCACAGTCGTACTTTTAAATAATTCACGCGATTAAGTCCCGAAATATTTCTAATATATTATATATATAAAAATAAAAACAATAATAACCCTTCCTTGCAGTTGGGTAAAAATCAAACACAAAGAAGCCGCAGAGAAATACTAGTAATTACGATATACTATATTATTTGTAGCTACATTTGAAATGATTCTTTTGATGTAAGATAAAACATTGTGAAAGATGAAATGGATTATTCGATAATAGTCTTCTATCAAATCGTAATTTAGGATGCTGTCACGTAAAGGTTGCGACTAGCTCAGGGGTCTTTGGGCTCTTGAGTAAGGACTAGAAAGGTCTGTAACGGAAAACGGAAATGAGACGTCGCTCTGAACGTTTAAAGGAAAAATGAAGTTCTATAATACTACTAATATTATTAATGTTAAAGTTTGTCTTTAGATTTGTTTGTCTACGTATTGTTTCTGAGATTAACATGGCAGTGTCAAAGAATGTGACTAAAAGAAAACATGGGTAATGTGATTCTATATCACTCTGATAATTCAGATTTGTTTGGTGTTTTAAATTACATTTTTAAGAAAAATGAATTTCGCTGACTCACTCCTAAATCTCTGGTGTTTCATCAGCTAAGACAACGTTTTATACACTAAAACCTTTCTAAAAATATGCAATCGAATAGTGATAACCGCATCAAAAAAGGGTTCAAATAAGTTCAGTTTCTGAGCACATACATACATACATACATACATACATACATACACACATACATACATACATACCTTCATACATACGGGTCAAACAGAGAACCACCTTATTTGAAAATACTTGCCTTCAACATTGGGTAAAAAATACTGTTGTCTTAACGGAAGATAATTCTTTTTTTTTGTTATTTACATAATTTACCGTACGATTGGAAAAAGAAAAAAGGTGTTACATGAATTATATTATGGTTTTCCGTTTAACTCATCACATCTTACCTTTTTTTTATCGTTTCAACAGAAAATTTAATCTGTCTGAAGTTTATTAATGTTCGTATTTTCCATTTGCATTACGATCCTTTTAATTTTGCAAATACTCCAACTTAGAATAACGAATTAAAGATTACCAATTCATGAAAATTTTATCTTTAAGAAAGTATAAAATGATTGAGCAAAGATATAGACTTTTCTAAAGTTGTTAGTATGGTTTGTTGCCAGATCTGTTTGTTTCAAGTTATTGATTCTTATTGACGGAATTAGATATTAATAAAAATAACGGGGAGGAGGTAAATTGTAATTGTAATATGTATGGTCACTCTGCAAATATCACAATGTCGTCAGCATATTACAAACTATATTACAACAATTAGATATTGAAAGTAGAAAAGCAGGCCTGTCAATGAGCGAGAGCTTAAGTTATGATGAATGCAATAAAGGAAAACATATAAATAGGAGAGGAAACTGTCGATTATTTAGGACAGATAATTTCAATAAAAGATCAAAATTCGAAGGAAATAGATAGAAGAATAAGTAATACTTGGAAACACTCCTGGTCGCTATAAGAAAAAAATAAGAATGATACAATACCAATGTCGTTGAAAAGCAAACTATATAACACATGCGTTCTCCCTTGTCTTACGTATGGATGTCACACTTGGCCTGGTACACGCAAATTCAATCAAAACCTTAGGGTAAGCGTACGTAGTATGGATCAAAGCATGCTCAACATTCGACTAAGTGACAGGTGGAAGAGTTCAAAAATAAGAAAAAGGACAAAAGTAAGTGACGTTCTGCTAAAAATAAAAAAACTCAAATGGAATTGGACTGGGCATAATAAGAGAAGTAACAAAGACAAATGGACAAAATGGAAAGCGACAAAAAGGAAGACAAAATAAAAGATGGGAAGATGACCTTCCAAAAGGATGGATAAGATTAACTTGTAACAGAGTTGAGTGGAAGAAACTAGGGGAGGCTTATGTCGAAGGACGACCTGATCAACCAAATGGCTACGAAAAAATGCGTATTTATAAGCTAACACACAACCTAATCAGATACTACATAATATTACATAATATTATAATTATTAGATTTTGGTCAGTGAATAAAGGCTTTTATTATTATATTATTATTATTATATTGTGCTGTATCTTCCTTCAGAAAAATAAGCGCATAAATATAGAAAATGCATGTTAATTGCGATGGAGTACAATTGAAAACATTGCTACAAAACTTAGTACATGGTAATGGTAAATGATAGTGTGTGCTTGGCCTATTTCTAATCAATTAAAGACAAGTTCGACAACCCTGTTGCACCTACCAATAAGCAGAAGTAAATTCACTTGTCACTCTAACCTAAGTCACGGTACCCTAATGGCTAAGGCATCGAACTCGCAATTGTGAAGTCGCGTGTTTGAATCCTACCCATTTCACTACCAGCGTGAACCCATTCCTAACACAAGCATTTGAGCTTAACTAGAGAGGTTAACAAGATTGCTAGTAATGTGGGACCTAACTTTTAAAAAGAAAAAAAAAACTCGTATAAAAATGGATACCGTAAGTACCATCTCTCCATCAGCACGAAGCCATTCCTGGAATTATGTTTTTTCCTATAAACTACTTACACACTATTAAGTTTCCTATAACCATTGAGGAAGTCCATAGCAAAAATAAACTTCCCTTTTTATAATATTTGTACGCAACACCATAGCATAACTTTTCAATACACTTATATAAATCGAACATGTATGACTTTTTCATTGTTACTCCGAGTTCGAGACTCCCCCAATATTATTTAGATGTCATATTCACAGTTATGAGTGAGGTTCCATGATATTATGTTTACTGTTGTTGTATAATAAACACAATTTTTTTCAGGCAAAGTTTCACTATACAAGCTTTTTTTTTTAAATTGTTCAATATACAATAATAATTATAAGTCTTTATTGTGGTAAAAGGTTTATACAATAAGTTTGCAAACCCTGATTAAGCGTAAGCTGTATGTCAGGAATCAGTTCCTTCCCAAAGTAGGTGGACAGTTAATCTAGTTTAGATCAATCGTTTTACAATAATATATATTATACTATATAGAAAATATGTTTGTGTGTGTGTTTGTGTGTATTGTAGATATGTGTGTGCGTTTGTGTATGTGTATTTCCGTGTGTGTTTGAAGAAGGTGTGAATCGCTTTGGTTTTATTTCTCGATTGTTAGAAGCTTTTCCAAGTCGTTGTATCCTAAATCCTCTAACCGTAGCTTATTTCATTTTTAATTTAATATAAGGATATGTTTGGTTTTATAGGTTAGTTTAAATTTATTAAACTAGGTACAATATTACCATAGTGTTGTAGAGCAATTTAACCTTTTACTATGGGAAATGGGAACTGGACATTTAATATTCTTTTACCTGAAGGTTTTATAAAGGGTATAGTATTTTTATGATATATTCGTACACATTATTAGATAAATAATTTGCGAACAGTAAGAACGTCAGCTTTCTCATACACTGAACGTGTTGGGTGGGTGCCTGAACGGTAAGTGTTGAAGTATCTTAAGTAGTGAAAATTAAAAGAGAGATGTCTTATGGACACCCGATTGGAACGTAGTTCCTTTTGCTTTATATTTTAGTGTTTAAATTAACTAATGATTAAAATTAACTGGAAAAACAATATTTCAAAAAATTGCCTATGTCTATTTCAAATTAAGATTTTTCACCCATAGATTACACACCAGTTTGACATAAGTAAAATACCTATTACAAAAATACAAACAACCTATATAACATAACCTTAATCTAGCTTTACATCATCATCATCAGCCTATCGCAGTCCACTGCTGGACATAGGCCTCTCCAATTGCACGCCACTTTGTTCTATCTTCGGCTTCTAGCTTTACATAATCATAAATATTTTTTTCGCATAGCCTCTCAGCACACAAACAAAAACGCGTGCGATAAGGAACTACGTTCCAAAAATTGAGGAGGCATTTTGGAACACTACGGATGACAATATTTAATAGTGATACTTACCCCTCGTGTCGCATGATTTCATGAACAATGGTTAGCAATTATTATAGCCTATAAAGGTTCATTTCCGTGCATCGCGGCCGATTGCGAGCCGCGCGCGGCTTACGACAAGCGGCTGACGCGCGCGACCGATGCGACAATAGTCAGAGTATGAGAATGTATGGTGCCGTTTCCGAGGTAAGCGACAACGCGCGCGGCTGGCGACTGTCGTAGGCTGCGCGCGCACTCTGAATATTGTCGCATTGGCCGCGAGCGTCAGCCGCTTGTCGTGTAAGCCGCGCGCGGCTCGCGATCGGCCGCGATGCACGGAAATGAACCTTTAATCCTTTATTTGTTTACCTAACTGGTATACTCGTAAGCTGATCCAAACTTATATTATAATTGCAAAAGTAACTCTGTCGATCTGTTACGTTTTGACGTTAAAACAGCTAAACCGATTTAGTTAAAATTTAGTTGTTTGAGTCTCGAGAAAGGAGATAGATTAGTTTTTATCGTGATAACCGATGTCCACGCAAGCGGAGCTAGCGCAATAGCTTGTAGGTAGTTTAATTATCACAAGGTATAAAAACTGGCTATAACTAAAGTAAGAAATGCTAGTAACTAAAAGAAACTTTTCGAAAAGTATCAAAAAATAATTGGAATAACCATTCTTTTGCGAGGGTACAGTTATATATATGTACAGCAGGAGCAGTATTAGATATTTCGTTTTTTATATGTAAATATATGGTTATAATATGAGGCAAGATGGCGTTTGTCGGAGATCGTAAATTTACATTAGTATTCTGTGCTACTTGCCAAATAAGTTTACATAGGCGATCAAATACGACGCGCTAGTTCAACATTGCTGCCTATTCTGTAGTAGGTACATCGATTCTACCTTATTCCATATTATTTACTAGTGTATTTTATATTTGTCTATATCTACTAATCACACTAATATTATAAAGGCGAAAGTTTGTGAGTATGTGAGTGTGTACGTTTGTTACTTCTTTACGTCTAAACGGCTGGAGCGATTTTAATAAAATTTGGTATGGAATTAGCTGACACCCTGGATTAACACATAGGCTAATAAACCGCGCGTAACACCGCGGGGCACAGCTAGTATACTATATACTAATAATATTATAAAGCTGAATAGTTTATTTGTTTGGTTGACCGCGATAATTTCAGGAACTACTGGTTCGAATTCTAAAAATCTTTTAGTGTTGGGTAGCTCATTTATTGAGAAAGGCTTATAGGCTATATAGCATAACGCTACAACTAATAGGAGCGGAGCATAAATGAAAATGTAGCAATAACGGGGGAATTCAGCTAATTTCAGTTTATGTTTAAAATATTACCTATAGTTCCTAAATTTTCACTCATGTTCTTTTTTTTAATTTTATTTATCGATTAAATACTATGTTAAGCATTTTAACTTATTAATAGCAACTAAAGACCAGCAAGGTTTAAGCCAGTGCTAAAATGTGTCCATCTTCAAGCTAATTTATGTTTATTTACATTACTATAGACACTAAATTAATACAGGACAGTATATCAATAAATATAATAGAACTAAGTGCCTAATACTTATTATATGAGTTGATAAGTATTGGTAATATTATTTTGCAATAAACTTAAACACTTCACAATTTTAAACTTTAAGTATACAATTTTATAGACTACGTCTTAATCCCGTGAATTTTAATACCTATTTTATTGCCCGACGTTAAACTTTTCCGAGGCTTACTTAAATAAATTAAGTTCGTGCCACCAGAATTTGCGCCAATGTGCCAATGTCTACAAAGCTACATGTCCTTGTCCGGCTCGACAGGCGTGATAAGCCATTGCGGCTGACGTGCATTAGACAGCAAGCAGCTGCGTGCGTAGACAGATACCCCTCAATCATTATTGAGAGAAACATTCATGTATGTACAGATTTAGCGTAGGCTGGACTTACTAACTCTCGCAAGAATACCGAACTTCATCTTATGTAGGGGCTGTTTTCTTCCCAACATGGAGTTTTGTAAGGTAGAGTAAAAAAAAACCGGGCAAGAGCATGTTGGACCATGCTTGTTTTGCAGCCGTTATTACAAAAACATATTATGAAAAAAAACCGATTGGATAATTGCACTTACGCCCTTTTGTTGAGAAACGCAGTTTTTGGTAATAACTCATTATCGGTATATCCGATCATGTAGGAAATAATATACATACATATATGGTTAATTTGCTTTTTTTTTAATTTAACCGTTACAAACATATTTATATAATACAAATCTTTCCTTTCTCTAATTTATGACCCGCGCAACTTCGTTAGCGTCAATTTGTCCCCGTTAGTTTTGCAACATTTTAACTTGATGCTCAACTCCCATTGGTCGTAGCTTGAGGTAATAGCTTAAAGCCTTTCTCGATAAATGGGCTATCCTATATAAGGCTATAGGCTATATAACATAACGCTGCGACCAATAGGAGCGGAGCAGCAATGAAAAATGTTACAAAAATGGGGAAAATTTACGTAAACGAAGTTGCGCGGGTCTGCTAGTATACTATATTACTGTAGATTAGGGGTATAGATAGTGGAGAAAACCCCTTGTAAAGCCGAGGTGAGCCGTTACTACATAATATATAGGTAAAGTGTTGGATGTATAAAGTTTAAGTAAACTACATTGATGGCTCAAAGAGCATGTGTGTACAACTGATATGCAGATTATGGGAACGATTTTCATATGACCTTTGTGAGAACCAAAGATGCCAAGTATGGATGTACTTTATTTGTTCGCAAAGGCCCCGCGAAAATAGGCAACATCATTCCGCACACCATATAAAAAACCTGTTCAAAAGTGCAAACAATTGACGTGATCTACGTCTCGAAACCAGACCTGGGTCAATTAACGATTAAAACGGTAATTTTCGAATTCTTGTAACTTTGGGATCGATTTCAAAAATGCTGGCACACCGTACTAGAATGTCGTTATTGCGCTCTCGAGACGCATACTTAACACAAGCGTATTTGAGATCGATCCCAAAGTTACAAGAATACAAATATGGCCGTTTTAATCGAAACTTAACTGCAACTGAACTGCAACTGCATTGCTTGGATACGTAAATTGACCCCCATGCCGACAATGAGTAGAACTTTCTGGTACATAGTACGAATAAGAGACGATGTCAAATTGGTACACGCAGACGGCAGTCCGCTTTTATACCTCGTGATATATACGTTTAGGATCCGACTCACATAAAATCATGGCGTGGCAATACCGCCAAAATGTATAAGCCAGCCGCGCAATAAGCAAAATGGAGCTATTACGAATGATTGAAATTTTGCCATATATGTTTTACAGAAAAGCACTGTAGATACTGTATAGTAATTAAAGTAACAAATTCACTGGGAATGCTCTCACTCACCCCACAGCACACAATATAATTATAATGGTTTATTTGATACGTTGATTTTATAACAGTAAAATATCGCCGATGACTCTCTCCATTAATAAATACCAATGAGAGATGTGTTACAAATAATATTAACGGATTATTAAACCCGTACTGTTTTCTCTTTGAAAGATTAGTAAAGTACTTAAACTGAATTATCTTGCTCATAAAGTTCCTTTAAACTTTGGCCATAATAAGATATCAATCTGAGCTGTTTATAGCTTTGATAATAACTTAATTAATCATTAATTTCTCATAACTTAAATTATGTCAATCCGTAACTATAGTTTCTCTTACAATAATATTTGTTTACTTCCATAACAATTAAAAAATAATAATAATATACACACATCAAAAGTGTCTAGGGATCAACATATATTTTTGCAATAACTTTTCTCCTGATTGATTTTTTTTTTTTATTTCTTTAAGGATTCATCAAATAAAGTGTTTTCGTTTGTCACAGTAACGATAAACCAAGTCACCTTTGCATTAATAAAGAAATTTGCCATTTTCCTAATAAAGGGATTTTTGACATTTGAACCACTAACATTAAAGTTCGAAAAAAGACTGAGATAACAGTTTTTTTTAAAATTTTATTGGGTAACTTAAACAATTAATAATCCGTGTTTCTACCGCGAACACTAACAACACAAGAACATCGGTTTGGCATACTCAAAATGAGTTCATCCAAATCACGCTGTGGAATGGCCGCCCATGTTCGTTGCAACAACAAAAAAAGGTCTTCTTGCGACTGGATACCCTCCATATTCGGCAGAGCTCTTCTCTGTAGCATATCCCATGCATGCTCAATCGGGTTCAAGTCTGGCGACTGAGCAGGCCAGAGCAGGACATTGATGTTAGCTGCGGCGAGAGTCTGTCTTACAACTCTTGCGGTGTGCGGTCGTGCATTATCATGCATTAACTGAAATAAGGGACCGATTTGCACTTGTAGAGGAACGATGACGTCTGATACAATCGTCTCAGCATAAATTTGAGCGTTGAGGTTGCCTCTGATCCAAATCAACTCAGTTCTTCCGCCGATCCAAATACCCGCCCATACCATGATGGTTCCACCACTATAAGGATGGACTTCCTGGCAGGATTTTAATCGCTGTTGGCGTCCAGGGGTTCTCCAGTGTCGTATACGTCTTGTATCCGGTCTCATACCAAAACGAGACTCATCAGAAAAGCACACGAAACGCCATTGTTCTTCTGCCCAATTTCTGTGTTCAAGAGCCCATTGATATCGAATCCTACGATTGTGCATTGCTATAGGTGGTACCCGTAGCGGTCTTCGGGAATGAAGGTTCACTTCATGCAAGCGGTTTCTGACTGTTTGGTCGCTAATTAAGTTCCCTGAAGAGTGATGAAGCCTCACGGCTAACATCATGGCGGTTATTGTTGGACCTCTTCGAGTTAAGATTTGAATGTATCGGTCTTGTCTCCGTGTGGTGCAGCGATACCGTCCTCCATGGCGCTCAGCCACGGTACCAGTGCTTCGGTAACGTGTCCAAAGTCGACTGATAACACTCTGACTTGTATTCAGAGCTAAAGCCACAGTACGTTGCCGGGAACCAGCTTCTATCATTCCCACGGCTCTGAGCATTTCTTCCCTGCTTAAATGACGTCGCCGCTCCATAATAACGTTGGTTTTAATCAGTAGTAGGGAAACAGTAGCACTAATAATGTCTTCAATGCGTTGTATGTTTTTATAGGGAAAATATTGACAGCTGATTTTCATCTTTTACTCGAATTTGATTCACAGTTCCTGATTCAAATTATGAAATGCACCAAAAAGGATCCATATAAATTTATAAAATCATAAATTTATTACAAAGCCACATCTCAATCTCAAGAAATCCGCATAAAAATGCTTGATCCCTAGACACTTTTGATGTGTGTATTTGGTAGACACTACTACTTACATTTAGTGCTGTAGGACAGTGTTTCACAATCATTTTGAGTTCAACTTGATACGATGAAGAAACGGAACCCATAAAGAATCACTTTGTTGTTTGTCCGTCCGTCTGTATGTCTGCCAAGATCCATTATTTCGGGAACGCGTGGAAGTATCTGTCGATCTCAGACCTACAGTCATTTGAAGTTGTGAACAAATCAAGTTTCTAAATTAACATAAAAAAAAGATATGGCCGTGTATACAGCAAAAACGTACATCTCGACACTCTGAAGGAATCAAAATTTATAGGGTATTTTCCGATGACCTAGAACTATGAAATTTGGCAAGTATTACCGTCTTGTACTATAACTGTAGGGAAAAGTCGGAAAACTATTCATTTGTAATTAAATTATAAAATATATAGTCTTTAAAAAACTGCAAGACTCGATTCTTGAACTATTTATATTATACCTAAAAATTTGTACGGAACCCTCGGTGGGTGAGTACAACTCGCACTTGTTCGGTTTTTATTCTCGTCACCTTTACATATATCTATTGAATATGTATGTGCTGTTTACTGTGTCATACTATTGTGAAACAGTGCCATAGAAAACTATCTATAACCGACTGCAAGATCTGGTGAATAAAAGATTCGTACTTTTAAATATTTCACGCGATTAAGTTTCGATAACATTCTAAAATAAATAAAAATTAGAAAGTATACAATGACATCAAACTTGTCCCAATTATTTTGAAACTTGAAATTGTTTTGATTATAAAATCAGTTAGTTTTAGGACTACTTATGCTGTTGACTAAAAAAATACATGAGCAAAGAAAACCTTTGAAGAACTACGTGTGAACGCTAGCCACTACAATGTTCTTGCAATTTTTTTAAAGAGATTACAAAGTGAAGCCAAACAACCTCAGATGCCGAAAGCAGTTAACGAGACCTCTTGACCCGTTAGCCGAGGTACAAATGAGATAGACACAGATAGCCGGCTCCCCACATTGAGTAAAAGCTTTTAAACATAGCACTCAACACGTTACGGTCAAACTCGGTCGAATCGTCAACCGAGCCAGCGCATTTTGAGAGCTCCATATTTGCCTGTCTATGTATGCGTGGATTTTCTGTTGAGCTATGAGCCGACCATCTGTACGTACCTATTCTTATTCTGGCCAGGGGCTCAGAGACGTGTCGGGTTAAAAGTTTAACAGGTTTAGTGCGCGACAGTTTGTTAATCCCTGATAGAGTGCGCCAGTTACGTGAGAAATTAAACCGCTGACGCTGGCATGTTTCCTTACTTGTACCGGCTTTAGCCTACCTAGTAACTCTATAATAAAATGTTGGCAATCGATTTGAACCTGCTTCTAATACTGTCCTATATAAATGTTGATAAACTTTCGCGATTTGTACACATTATAAAATTATAAATACTACGGGTCTTAATCGCGTGAATAATTTAAGTTTATTGCGCGACGTTTCGACCGTATTGCAACGGCCGAGGTTACGGGTAAACAAGGTATTTTACCTTATATTATTCACGCAATTAAGACCCGTAGTATATATAATTTGATACTGTCCTATATGTTTGCGAGTGTTTGTGGAATTTTTATTTTTCTGATTCGAGTGACTACCTATACTTACAGTTATTTGATCTGCTGGTTGTGATACATGGCACAATTCTTCATTGTTTATTTATTGCTTTGTTTGGATTTAATTTTTTTGATAGGTTTCATGAATACCTCAAAAGGAAAATACAGAACCCTTAAAGGATCACTTTGTTGTTCATCTGTCTGTCAAGACCATTTATCTCGAAACGCGTGGAGGTATCGAGTTGAAATTAAAATTATTTCACTCAGGTCTACGGTCCCTTCAAGCTGTAAAAAAATCAAACTTCTAAATTACGTATACGGCCGATTATTTTAAAAACTGCGATATTTGATTCCTGAACTATTTATCGCCTTGCCTTTTTTAATAAACTTTCTATGATTAAATAAAGCCCATGTAATCAAGGTATAGCACTTATGAAACAATGCACTCATTTACGAGTATATGATCTTTGTTGATTAGATACTAGCTTTGTCCGCGATTTCTGAACAATTATTTTGTTTGTTTTTTTTACTATAGGGTCGTAAAGTATTATGAGTTTGTGGCGGTACATATAAATAATATAAATAAACTGACACTTGACAGCTCGCGTCAAATCCTGAATCGCGATATAGAAGTTTTCACAGCTGCTAACTATATACACAAGTTCCCAACGTTAACCGTTGGGCCGCGGCCCGCCAGGCACGATCACCTCGCCTTGTCGGAGGATCCTCCCTTTGTGTTGGAGGGACCTAACACCTTGCCCTCCACAAGTTACTTCCCTATACAACTATCGATAAATACACATTAATTATTGTTTTTCGTAAAAGCAAGACAAAACCACTAACAACTTTACCAATAAGATTTTTTTTAGCTATAAAGGCGGGATAACTACTAACCCTCTATAATCACAAAATGAATAAATAAACAAGTGTCTATTCCTCAGTAAGTCAGTGAGAACAAATTTTAAAGTACATCTCGCTCCACAGTATTCCCAGGGCGCACATTCACTCTTGTATGGAACAAAAGAACGAGGACCAAACTAGAAAGTTGTCACACTTTATAAACAAGGTGCTGTAGGGAAATCCACACATAAACCTACATACATACATACTGGAATTGTAAAAGGAATTCCTTTGCTGTTTCCTGCTAAAAATACGGTATACACGATAGCCCTTTGGCTTGCTATTTCAAAGGGATCCTATCTTTAATAATATTATAAGTACGGAAGTGTTTTTGTTGGATTCATTCTTTTTTCCAGCTATAGGATTTTTTGCCTACATTTTATAAGATTTGACTCAGAAGGGGGCATGCGACTGATGTGTAAAGAGGTGTGGGTTCTATTTCAACACTAGATAAATTCGAGGTGAAGTCTAACCCCCGTATTTATAAACGAGTAATAGCAATTACTTAAGTAAAAGTAATTACTTAAGCAACAGTTTCTATTTTATAGTCAAGAAAATGAGTGAAGTAAGAAACGTCAAACGTTAGAATACTTAGCCAAGCAATAGTCACCGATATCGTTACTTGAGTAATAGCTTTAATTAAGAATTTTATGGAGAGGTTATTTTTCTTAACAGATATTTTAAAAATATGTAAGGTTTGGAAAATAAAAACAATTTATTTGGCGCTATGCCAGCCAGTGGGTAAATAATACAATAATAATAATAATATAACATTTATTTTAGTCATGCCCACAGAAATCTATACCTAGCCGACGAACATACTTGTCAGTATAATACAATAAGTGAAGTGCTAGTAAAAGTAAATACAACTTAAAACCACTATATATTAAAACTATATCAGTAGGTACGCTTCATTCCCTCATAAGTACCATGCGTCGCGACTCCAGAATCTGCACCCTCGTCTTGTAGCGGAACTTCTGGTACGTGTCGGCGCGAGATGTACACCGGTGTGTTCGGCGCCGCGGCGCACAGAGTTCCCTTAGCTTAGCTTTGCCGCAGCGGTTCTTGATGGTTGGCTGTCGGCGCTTCATTCCTTGCACCGTCACAAAACCATCTTTTGTATCTTCTTTATCTCTGTTCGTTGTACTATCCGGGTAATGCTTGACAGGGGCTTCTAGCTACACAAAATCTATTGATTGTGGTACAAGTACCACAATCAATAGATTTTGTCAGTCCCTTGCTTGTCCCGGTGAAATCTCAAGAGATATCACTGGGACAAGCAATGCAGTCGACACAACGGGGTGGCTGACCCCGGCCTTAGGCTTTCAACCATTATAAAATACACCCTTACTACTTAAATTATAGTGCCTGTATTTAACCAACAAAACTTCCTTTAAATAAAACAGTAAAACACAGGTGATATCTTCAGTGATTAACATTTCATTTCAAATAAATTGTTTAAAATATTGTTATAACAATAATAATAATATAATAATATCTTGGGACAACTCACACAACGCTATCTGATTCCAAACTAAGCAGAGCTTGTATTATGGAAACCAGACAACTGATAAACATACTTATATATTTCTAAATACATACATATTATAGATAAATAACACCCAGACACAGAATAAACCATCGTGCTCATCACACAAAGTTTTATCCTGGGTGGGGATCGAACCCACGACCTCTTGCGTAGCAGTCGGATACACTCCCACTGCGCCACAGAGGCAGTCATACATACACAATAACTTTTATAATTAATTATCTCTCTTAAATTCGAGAATCTATATCAATAAATAATATTATTGACATTTCTAGGGCGATGTCAAGCGAGTTATAGGACGCTAAATTAAAAATAAGTTCTTCAAAAATACTTTATATACGTGTGACGGACTAGGTATTTTATTTGGTAGCATTACTATTCAATTATGTTGCATTTCGTTACATTCAGAAAACTAAAATTGAAGAATATCGATAAAATCAAAATTTGGTCTGATTAATTTCTGTATTATTAATTTTTAAAGTTTTAAAATTTTTAGCTATTTTAGCTTGTCGTAATATATTTTTGGTTCTCTATTTTGCAAATTTAATAAAATCTTGTTTATGAAATGGAACGTTTTTTGCGGCTCACCGGTTGCTAAGTAATAAGTAATACTTGGTTAGTTTGCTCAAGGAAGTAAAGAATATTTCTTGTCTATAAAATAGATTTTTCTAAGTAATTACTTTAAGAACTAGCCATGTCTCAATGAAGTAATTGCTAAGTAATAAGTAATGACTCGTTTATAAATACGGGTGTTAGTACTATGTGTTCATTATTCGTTTGTTTGTAAAGTCACCACGGTGCGGGCGGCGTCTTTTGTTTAGTAAAGATGTCCGTAGGAGATAATTATTAACAATTATTATTCTTTCACGGTTCAAGGAAACAAAGCCTCGCCCAAAACTTTATAGATAAACACATTCTACTATTATAATCAAGCTGAAGAGTTTGTTTAGTGTTGGTATGAACACGTTAATTTCTGAAGATACTATGTGGATTTAGATGAATTCTGGTATTTTTTATCACTATAAAATCTACGTTGGCAATCCCACGGACAAAAGCTAGAAGAATTAATAAAATAGTGTCTTCTTTGACTGTAATAATAACTATTTATGATATTTTTTTAGTAGATACATGATGATAATTCGGATCTAAATAATACTTTTGTGTAGACTGCTTTTAAACCATGAACAAATTTTTGAATTATTTAAATGTAAAATCTCGAACCAATGATTATTAAAATGATATAGTAACATTCATATTTTAGTTATTTATTCAAACTTTATGTACAGAATTGAACAGTGGCGGCCTTAATGCTAAATGCATTCTCTGCCAGTCTAACTTAGGGCGATGTAGAAATTAAGTGTGTAGGCGCAATAAACTAGTTAATATTACATTTAATTGAACAAATAAAACTAGAAACAGAATAGTCTAACAAATCCTTTTTAAACATACATACATCATTGTATTAACTTTAACTAATATTCTATTGTTTTATAATCAACATATTAATATTTTTATGATATTAGATATTCGGGACTTAATCGCGTGAATTATTTAAATCGAAACGTCGGGTTAATAAAAGGTTCGTACCTTTAAATAATTCACGCGATTAAGTCCCGAAATATATCTAATACGTATAAAAATCACGAAAGTTTAAAAACAATATTTTTTATGATAAATAATACTAATCTTAATTCCATATCCATGACATTACTTTAATAACTGAATTGATTCTGAAATACTTTGACTAACGTAATTATAATCTTAATTTGTGTACTTATTTAATTTTCGCATGCCTACTGTAGGTGAGTAGCGTCAAAGTCCTGTAATTATAATTTAAACAATTTTTGTAAAACCACATCTCTTGCGAATAAATAATCATTTAATTTCTTGCATAAATATATTTTTGATTTGACAGATCGATAGAAATCCAATTATTGTTCTGAAGTATGTCACTAAAATATTTTTTTTCAAATGCAATTATTGTATAAATAAAGTTATAAGAAGTACCTAAATACTGTGTTAAATGAATCATGTGACTAAAACTCTACCTGTATATTCCATTGAACAAAATTGAAACCGAAAATTGCTGTTTGATTTGATGGCGTTCAAAAAGTGTTGAACGTTTTTTAAATTTTTTTTCATTGTTGAACCCAAAAGTGATTTTAAAATGTATTTTTAAAAGAGTTGTATTTTTTAATGGATACGTTTATGTCAGTTACCTCATACATTGTGTTATGAGTGAAGTAGCGGTTTATAAATAATCAAAATCACAGTTTTTTTAAATGCAGTTCAAATAAAAACGTACCTGAATTTTTTTATATTTACATTTTTGAATGTATGCAGCCTATCTGCATGTATGTTTGCTGTGGATAATCTCTGTAACGGCTCAATTAATTTTAAGTTCTATTCTGCTGATTGTCCTGTATGGTCAGCAGAATTCAGTCAGAGACTTTTAATTCAGTCGACAAACTATAAAGAGTAAATCCGTGGGTATCCAAGGTATTAAGAAATGTGAAAAGTATTTTTTGCGATAGGTATCTATTTACATACTTAACTTTGATTTTTATACCGCATGCGGCACGGTTTTAAACTGATAATTTGAATATTAATTGATTAGTTTGGATATTATCCGCTTCACAAAAATTATAAAACGTTGATATTTTCAATTTATTTGGTAAAATTAGCCTCCTCAAGAACTTTGTTCACATTTTATAGATATACCATGAAATCTGTTTAATTATTTTTTCAATTTTGTTTGCCAGTATTTTAATATAATACGATTATAATACAGGTGCTGAATCTCCCTTATCAATTTGTCGCCTGATTTCAAAGTCACCCTGTATGGTGTGTTGGTATTTTCTGCGGCTTCGTACGCATTAACTTTAGTAACATATTTGAGTAACATTATTGCATTTTCGTAGGGATCTCTATTTTTTTTTTGACAACAAATTATAACCTATGTTACTCCCGATAATTTATTTTTGTGATGGTGAAAGAGTTTTTTAAATCGGGCCAGTAGTTTTTAAGTTTATTCGTTACATACAAAAATACTAATCTTTCCTCTTTATAATATTAGTATAGATGTATAATAAACTTAATTACTGTACAGTTTTATCAAAATCAGTTCAGTAGTTTTGCCCAAAAGAGCTACACACATCCATCCATCCATCCTCACAAACTTTTACATTTTGTTAAATAAATTTAAAACAAGATTGAGATTCCTTGAACCACATGCTTATGAAATATTCTTTGATTTTAAGTTCTAAGAAAAAAATATCAAACCTTTATTTCTAGTGAACATTGCGAATTGAACACATTTTTATGTTAAACGCCGCACTAGTTCGTGGATAGTGACTAGAGGTATATAAAAGTAGAGCTCTATATATAAATTCCAATACATCACTTGTAAATTCTAAGAGAACATCTAGACGCGTATCGGCTATAACGACATACGTGACATTATATAGCACAGTTGTTCTGAATAAAATACAAGTAAGATACTTACTCCATCTAACTTACCTAACGCACGAGCAACGGTAACACAAAACGTAAGAAGATAAACGCATACAGCAAGCAATGTACGTTAAAAATGAAACTGAGAATTTGGCCAATAAAAGGAGGTGAGACAAAGCTTGTGGAAATCGCATTACGCATCTTACGTCCCAAGTTTTCACCCTCTCACGCATAATTCAACCATTATGTGGCGAGATTGAAGTGTGCGTGAGTTTTAGTTGTGTGTGGGAGAGTCTGTTCGCTGTTATCATGTCTTATTGTTTGTTCAATGTGTATGTAAAATGTGATACTGTAAATAAATTTTATAAAAGAGGTTGAGCACTTTATTAGGGCGGTTTGCCTAC
This sequence comes from Herminia tarsipennalis, assembly GCA_945859575.2. Taxonomy (NCBI): domain Eukaryota; kingdom Metazoa; phylum Arthropoda; class Insecta; order Lepidoptera; family Erebidae; genus Herminia; species Herminia tarsipennalis. The sequence continues at coordinate 11,637,667 of OX243839.2, read as the reverse complement.
TTCAAAAATTGTCATGTACAGAACTGAGACCGTAATTTAACATTTTTTTAACTTAAAATAATAATAATAATACACTCTATTTCTCTTTTTACGTACTGAAGATACTATACGATACATAATTGAAGCATTGTCTTGCAGCACAAGCAATGTCGGTCGGGGTGTAGCAAAGGGGATGCACTAAACATACCACTTTTTTTTCTCTAAATATCGAGAAACATAGGTTTCAAAAACTATCCGACCTAAAAAAATATTTTTTGAACTTAGAAAAATCAAATTTGTATGGAGACGGGACTTAAAAAAAATTGAAACTTTGAAATAATTTTGAGTGCAGTTTAGTAGGGAACTGGGACTAGTCAATTTTTTCAATGAAATATCTGTAAGTACCTATTGCACTAAATCACTGGGATCACTGTTCTAATCCAACCTAACCGAATTAGGTTGGATTAGAACAGTGATCCCTTACGCAAGAGGCGAGTGTAAAGCACGAGTGCCGCGGTAGCGGCCGCCGAGTGCCAGAAACATCTCCATACAAATTTGATGATTTTTTTTCTGTCCAAAAAGTTTTTTTTTGATTTTTTGGTCTTGTGGTTTGGTTTGCCTTGTGACATGTCATCAAATGCGTTTCGTTTCTGAAAGGTGATTTTAAATGAAATATAAAAAAAAACAAACACGAAGGTACTAAAAATAATACAATGGCGTATATTTCTATTATCCCCATTTTTTTAAATATTTATTCAGGAAAAAAACATATCATTATAAAATATTTCGGAAATCGCCGAGCATAAAACTGTCTTAAAAATACATAAATATAATATCGGCGACTTTGAGAATAATTGTGTTTATTTTAAAAAAAAATCCCGAATATCTTAATGCAGCTATTGTACAACTTGCCACTTTTGTGAACATTATAGGTCATATCTGCTCAAGGTCCTTTAACGCATATAAAGTACTAGCTGTCCCGCGCAACTTCGTATGCGTAAATTTTCCCCGTTTTTGCAACATTTCTCGTCGCTATTCCGCTCCTACTAGTCGTAGCGTGATGTTATATAGCCTATAGTCTTCCTCGATAAATGGGCTATCCTACAAAAAAAAAAAAATTAAATCGGACCAGGAGTTCCTGAGATTAGCTCATTTAAACAAACAAACAAACAAACTCTTCCGCTTTATAATATTAGTATAGATCTGTGCCGAATACTCAAACACTACTCGGTTTTTAAACTCGCAAGCTGTCAATGTCACTTTATTATGAATAGTTGCGATTTGCGATAGAAATACTTTTGAGACGGTCTGTCTGTCATCGTAGCACTCAAACAGATACGTTTATCTGTTTGTGTTCGTTTGAATTCGTTAACTTGGATGTTTTTTTTAATATGAAAGCTGGTTTAATATAATAAGGTCCTTTTCACCAGCTCCGGCATCGAAAACTGTGTTTGGCGATGTACAGTAGTTTTTAGGCGTGTGTCTTTTCCGATGGCTATACATTTTTCGCCGGGTTGAAACCGGAACATGTGAAAAGGCCACATGATAGTTCTTAGTATTATTTGATTTAAAACCCATTTAGTTATTTTATATTTTTCTAATCTTTTTGTTGTCTTTGTCTTTCAATATTAAAAAAAATCTCATTGTTTAATCAAAACACGTTAATAAGTGTCTAAGCATTGGTGTCTTGATAGGGTTGCGTTAGTCTATAGGTGCCTAATCTACCTAAAAATACTTTAAACATTTTATTTACATTATATTATGCTTAATCTATTATTAATATAAATTTAACATTCTCATGCGGCATGTATGCCGCTAAGTAGGCATCTATTGATTTTGTACTTTTAAACACTTAATGCTTTAAAAACTGCAACAATAAAATAAGCCTTTAATTTTTTTTTTTAATTTTAAAAACAAAGATTACTGGCGTTGTGGGATTCTGGTCCCACGTTACTAGCAGTCCTGTTAACCTCTTCAGCTAAGCTCAACAGCTTGTGTTAGAAATGGGTTAACGGGTAGTATAGGTAATGGGTAGGATTCAAAACCACGAGACCGATGCCTTAGCCATTAGGCTACCAGCCCTTCTGAAATGTTATTAATGATTCTATGACGTCATAGCTCCGCCTACGAATAAAAGTAGGTACAGACATAAAAATTAATAACTTAAGCAGTATACTTCTTCTTGCATATGAGGTTCTTCACAAGCACCGCAATTCTAAATGGCTGTACCCTCACAATGCTAACTAAATTAAAATATCCCTGTATAATGTATGCAAATTATTGTGAACATAAAAAGCGCTGAAACAAGGGTTGTGGTTTCTTTGTACGTATATGTAGGTTAACTTGTTTAAGAAAAAAATGTCTTTATTTATGTGTTAGGGCACTGGTATAATGTGGAATAATCAGTGTTAAATTTGGAAAAGAAGTACTATTTGTTCCTGCCGTTCCTTTTACTAGTGGTAGGTCTATATCAAAGGCCATCTTGGTGGGTCACAACTGTGTCAGTTATTCTTCCGTGCGTGATCACTGTGTTTCGGTTGAAGGGTACTGTAGCAAGTGTAATTACTGGTCAAATGAGACTTATGAAATAATGTCCCAAATAAGGTGTGCGGTGCGGTGACATTCAGATTTTTGCCATGCAAGCATTTGGAAGGCACTGATACTGTTATGTGCTAGCGTAACGCAGGCGCAGGACTTGCTCGTCTCCGAATTTTATAATATAAAAAGATAGGGCGTACAAAAACCATATTATAGCTAAAACAAATCCACGTTTGACATACCTTACATATCGCACAGAACTCTTCTCCACCGATTGCTACTTTTATTCAAGAGCAGTATTAAAAAAAAATCAAGTGATTATAATAACACGCTTTTGTTCGTAATCGGGTACACCATAGAATAGGCGCCTGTCGGTCGAATTTATAGAATATAGACACGGCTAGTGCCATGTACTAGGAGAAAAGAAAATGTAAAGGTGGATGAAGAACCGTCTGTCTGGCAGACAGAGTCGTGGTCGCTCTCCCAATCAGTTTGTGACTACGGTCAGCAACCCGGTCAAAACGTCAGCAATCCATAAATCTTAAATACTTACTTATCACGATCATATTTTTTCTAGCGTCTATTTGTTCGTAAAACAATTTCAAACACTTCAAACTGATAATGGTAATAATGTGGGTAGTTTTTGGACCATGTTATATTTTTCAATTAATTAATTAATCAATTATTAATTAATTCATTCATAATTACTTATACTTACTGTCCAAATTCTGTTCACAATGTGATGTGAAATGTAATCATCACTTATTTTTTAATAATAACACGGGATGCAATGAGCCCGAAGCGCGAAGAACACAAGACAACTTAAAAGGCTTATATCTATGCAAGTTTTAAATATTTAAATTTTCTTGTTTTATGTGTTTTCTTGAAGTAAAAATTTTGTTGGTGTATTATATTTTGCACTATAGCAAAAATAACCTTGTTTATTGGTACGATGACATAGATACGATAACATTTGAGACAAAATGACTATAGTACCTAATGACTTCCGAATTATTATAACAGTAAGCTTACATAGGTTTAAAATGATGAAAGCATAACAAGACTGTATCCAATTTAATAATAAAATGGTGAAAGTAGCTGTCTATTTGTCTGTTACGTGTTCACGTTTAAAGCTGAAATGATTTAGATAAAATTTAGTATGGAGACAGCTAAAATCCCAGGGAAAGACTAAGAATTTTCAGCCGTAACAAAAAGTTAGAAAATTAATGTCAGTATAAGCTAAAATTATATTAACAATTATCTACAATTATTGTCCCTTAAAGCTTCAACAACCTACTTGTAGGGTTTAGATTTTAAGCAAAGCCAACCTCTACCTGAAATGAACAACAAAAACATTTCTCCTTTCATGATTACCAAGAAACCTGCAAACATTTCACGAGGGAAATCAGCATATTTGCCACGTAATAATGATAACAAAAATGTTTTAAATGGCTAAGTTAAATTGGCTACAGTGAAAATGAGTTAGTTTTAAATGCTGTTCATTTATACGCTACTTTGAAAGGATTTCTATTTCTATTTATTTCGAAAGGAACTATTTCAGCGTCGAAATAGAATGATGTTAGATTTTTGAAGACATTATCAAATAAAAATATAATTCGTGCCTTGCGACTTCTCTGGCAGATTATATCTATAAAAGTTTTCTCATCGCAACAACAAAAAAGTTATCCTAATCTCAAGTGCGGCAATTGATATATCTTTATATAGAGCATATTTTCAAGTTAAGACTACGATCGTACCAGTAAGTTGCCAATTTCAAGAACAAATGCGGTTAAATAAAAATAGATGTCCTATCTCCCTTTAAAATATTACCTAGCAGGCAGCTTTATAGCACTAGACTAACACTCAATACAACAAGTTTCCCCAAACACTTACTTAAATGAAATAAGTTTTCATATCTCTTGACAAAGGATACATTTTGGTCTCTCCTTAAAAGTTGTAAACAAAAATATTGTGCTATAGGCTACTAGAGCCAATTTTTATTCGATATGGGCTATACAGAAGAAGTGCACCATATATGTCTTATCTCTTACCCGGCAGCTTTATTTTAAATATAGATCAAGGTATATATACTACTATAGCACTGGACTAACACGCAATATTTCAAGTTTCGCCAAACACTTACTTAAATTAAATAAGTTTTCATAACTTGAACTTTTGACAAAGTGTACATTTTGGTCTTTCCTTGAAAGTTGAAACCGAAAATATTGTGATAAAGGGCCAATTTATTATTATTATTAATTAATAATAATAACATCTTTCAATCAAACTAAGCAGAGCTTGTACTATGGAAACCAGACGACTGATAAACATTTGCATGTATGTAGGGCAAAGATCTTCCTACTCTTCAATCGCTGTATGAGGCCAATCTCCATCTTCTGCGATGTGGTCTACCACGTTGTCGCTTGCCATTTTGTGGAGTCCAATTTGTGATTGTTTGGCCCAAAATTCATCAGGCATGCGGCACACGGCCAATTTATTATAAGAGCCAATTTTTTATTCGATATGGGCCAAACAGAAGAAGCGCACCTGTAAGCAAGTAAACTTAATTACATAGTGTCAGTGCCACACTGTTTTATTTTCCCGTTGTCTGGTAAGAATAAGGAGTAGTTGGGCACTTTCCGCTGCGTCGCCCGTCCAAATTGCCACTTGCGGGACGTTGCGAACTAACTGTACGCTCAGGAACGAAATGTAGCTTCAGTTAATTTTGTGCCAGATACTTTCAAGAAAATATTTAAGCAGAAAAGCAATAGGTACTATCTTTATGCAGAAAATGTGATTTTTATGTAAGAGCCGGTCAGCGAAGATATTTATAAACCAAGACACTTTTTTTGAATTGATGTTGTGAACGAATACAATGTTACTACTACAACTGACTATTGATGATAAGAAAATATTAGTCTAATATTAATTTCATAAAATAGTATCAAAACTTTTATTACAGTCGAAGAATCTCAAAACACATACTATTTTTTTCAATCCTCTGACGAAAAAGTCAGAACTGTATTTAACTTTTAAGCTTGTAGTATCTCAGCACTTAATCGACCCCCAGCTTCACATACTTTAGAGTCATTTCTATCTAGATACACATAACAAAACCGTTTACACTTTTCAACAGTAACAAAGCGTTACTATAAATCAACAAACAAATTGTCTGAAACACACTGCGGCAGTTTTTTCCAGCTACAATTCCTCGGTAAGTCGTGCAATACTCCTTGCACGTCTCCCACTGATACATTAGCCTTCCATAAATGAATTCAAAGAAAATAAAACGGGCTCGGTAAAGAGGTGTTCCCGACGTTACGCATCACTGCAGAATAGGTATCCATTCCCGCGTCTATTTCAACAACGTATGGAAATGTGATGGAGACATATCGTATTCTCGCTTTAACAATAAAATAAGCCTTTAATTTTTTTTTTTAATTTTAAAAACAAAGATTACTGGCGTTGTGGGATTCTGGTCCCACGTTACTAGCAGTCCTGTTAACCTCTTCAGCTAAGCTCAACAGCTTGTGTTAGAAATGGGTTAACGGGTAGTATAGGTAATGGGTAGGATTCAAAACCACGAGACCGATGCCTTAGCCATTAGGCTACCAGCCCTTCTGAAATGTTATTAATGATTCTATGACGTCATAGCTCCGCCTACGAATAAAAGTAGGTACAGACATAAAAATTAATAACTTAAGCAGTATACTTCTTCTTGCATATGAGGTTCTTCACAAGCACCGCAATTCTAAATGGCTGTACCCTCACAATGCTAACTAAATTAAAATATCCCTGTATAATGTATGCAAATTATTGTGAACATAAAAAGCGCTGAAACAAGGGTTGTGGTTTCTTTGTACGTATATGTAGGTTAACTTGTTTAAGAAAAAAATGTCTTTATTTATGTGTTAGGGCACTGGTATAATGTGGAATAATCAGTGTTAAATTTGGAAAAGAAGTACTATTTGTTCCTGCCGTTCCTTTTACTAGTGGTAGGTCTATATCAAAGGCCATCTTGGTGGGTCACAACTGTGTCAGTTATTCTTCCGTGCGTGATCACTGTGTTTCGGTTGAAGGGTACTGTAGCAAGTGTAATTACTGGTCAAATGAGACTTATGAAATAATGTCCCAAATAAGGTGTGCGGTGCGGTGACATTCAGATTTTTGCCATGCAAGCATTTGGAAGGCACTGATACTGTTATGTGCTAGCGTAACGCAGGCGCAGGACTTGCTCGTCTCCGAATTTTATAATATAAAAAGATAGGGCGTACAAAAACCATATTATAGCTAAAACAAATCCACGTTTGACATACCTTACATATCGCACAGAACTCTTCTCCACCGATTGCTACTTTTATTCAAGAGCAGTATTAAAAAAAAATCAAGTGATTATAATAACACGCTTTTGTTCGTAATCGGGTACACCATAGAATAGGCGCCTGTCGGTCGAATTTATAGAATATAGACACGGCTAGTGCCATGTACTAGGAGAAAAGAAAATGTAAAGGTGGATGAAGAACCGTCTGTCTGGCAGACAGAGTCGTGGTCGCTCTCCCAATCAGTTTGTGACTACGGTCAGCAACCCGGTCAAAACGTCAGCAATCCATAAATCTTAAATACTTACTTATCACGATCATATTTTTTCTAGCGTCTATTTGTTCGTAAAACAATTTCAAACACTTCAAACTGATAATGGTAATAATGTGGGTAGTTTTTGGACCATGTTATATTTTTCAATTAATTAATTAATCAATTATTAATTAATTCATTCATAATTACTTATACTTACTGTCCAAATTCTGTTCACAATGTGATGTGAAATGTAATCATCACTTATTTTTTAATAATAACACGGGATGCAATGAGCCCGAAGCGCGAAGAACACAAGACAACTTAAAAGGCTTATATCTATGCAAGTTTTAAATATTTAAATTTTCTTGTTTTATGTGTTTTCTTGAAGTAAAAATTTTGTTGGTGTATTATATTTTGCACTATAGCAAAAATAACCTTGTTTATTGGTACGATGACATAGATACGATAACATTTGAGACAAAATGACTATAGTACCTAATGACTTCCGAATTATTATAACAGTAAGCTTACATAGGTTTAAAATGATGAAAGCATAACAAGACTGTATCCAATTTAATAATAAAATGGTGAAAGTAGCTGTCTATTTGTCTGTTACGTGTTCACGTTTAAAGCTGAAATGATTTAGATAAAATTTAGTATGGAGACAGCTAAAATCCCAGGGAAAGACTAAGAATTTTCAGCCGTAACAAAAAGTTAGAAAATTAATGTCAGTATAAGCTAAAATTATATTAACAATTATCTACAATTATTGTCCCTTAAAGCTTCAACAACCTACTTGTAGGGTTTAGATTTTAAGCAAAGCCAACCTCTACCTGAAATGAACAACAAAAACATTTCTCCTTTCATGATTACCAAGAAACCTGCAAACATTTCACGAGGGAAATCAGCATATTTGCCACGTAATAATGATAACAAAAATGTTTTAAATGGCTAAGTTAAATTGGCTACAGTGAAAATGAGTTAGTTTTAAATGCTGTTCATTTATACGCTACTTTGAAAGGATTTCTATTTCTATTTATTTCGAAAGGAACTATTTCAGCGTCGAAATAGAATGATGTTAGATTTTTGAAGACATTATCAAATAAAAATATAATTCGTGCCTTGCGACTTCTCTGGCAGATTATATCTATAAAAGTTTTCTCATCGCAACAACAAAAAAGTTATCCTAATCTCAAGTGCGGCAATTGATATATCTTTATATAGAGCATATTTTCAAGTTAAGACTACGATCGTACCAGTAAGTTGCCAATTTCAAGAACAAATGCGGTTAAATAAAAATAGATGTCCTATCTCCCTTTAAAATATTACCTAGCAGGCAGCTTTATAGCACTAGACTAACACTCAATACAACAAGTTTCCCCAAACACTTACTTAAATGAAATAAGTTTTCATATCTCTTGACAAAGGATACATTTTGGTCTCTCCTTAAAAGTTGTAAACAAAAATATTGTGCTATAGGCTACTAGAGCCAATTTTTATTCGATATGGGCTATACAGAAGAAGTGCACCATATATGTCTTATCTCTTACCCGGCAGCTTTATTTTAAATATAGATCAAGGTATATATACTACTATAGCACTGGACTAACACGCAATATTTCAAGTTTCGCCAAACACTTACTTAAATTAAATAAGTTTTCATAACTTGAACTTTTGACAAAGTGTACATTTTGGTCTTTCCTTGAAAGTTGAAACCGAAAATATTGTGATAAAGGGCCAATTTATTATTATTATTAATTAATAATAATAACATCTTTCAATCAAACTAAGCAGAGCTTGTACTATGGAAACCAGACGACTGATAAACATTTGCATGTATGTAGGGCAAAGATCTTCCTACTCTTCAATCGCTGTATGAGGCCAATCTCCATCTTCTGCGATGTGGTCTACCACGTTGTCGCTTGCCATTTTGTGGAGTCCAATTTGTGATTGTTTGGCCCAAAATTCATCAGGCATGCGGCACACGGCCAATTTATTATAAGAGCCAATTTTTTATTCGATATGGGCCAAACAGAAGAAGCGCACCTGTAAGCAAGTAAACTTAATTACATAGTGTCAGTGCCACACTGTTTTATTTTCCCGTTGTCTGGTAAGAATAAGGAGTAGTTGGGCACTTTCCGCTGCGTCGCCCGTCCAAATTGCCACTTGCGGGACGTTGCGAACTAACTGTACGCTCAGGAACGAAATGTAGCTTCAGTTAATTTTGTGCCAGATACTTTCAAGAAAATATTTAAGCAGAAAAGCAATAGGTACTATCTTTATGCAGAAAATGTGATTTTTATGTAAGAGCCGGTCAGCGAAGATATTTATAAACCAAGACACTTTTTTTGAATTGATGTTGTGAACGAATACAATGTTACTACTACAACTGACTATTGATGATAAGAAAATATTAGTCTAATATTAATTTCATAAAATAGTATCAAAACTTTTATTACAGTCGAAGAATCTCAAAACACATACTATTTTTTTCAATCCTCTGACGAAAAAGTCAGAACTGTATTTAACTTTTAAGCTTGTAGTATCTCAGCACTTAATCGACCCCCAGCTTCACATACTTTAGAGTCATTTCTATCTAGATACACATAACAAAACCGTTTACACTTTTCAACAGTAACAAAGCGTTACTATAAATCAACAAACAAATTGTCTGAAACACACTGCGGCAGTTTTTTCCAGCTACAATTCCTCGGTAAGTCGTGCAATACTCCTTGCACGTCTCCCACTGATACATTAGCCTTCCATAAATGAATTCAAAGAAAATAAAACGGGCTCGGTAAAGAGGTGTTCCCGACGTTACGCATCACTGCAGAATAGGTATCCATTCCCGCGTCTATTTCAACAACGTATGGAAATGTGATGGAGACATATCGTATTCTCGCTTTAACGTTACGATACTGAGTGCTCTCCATACTTCGTTTTGTATTCGCTCTGTTACTTATTTGATGCTTTTTGTGGAAAAACAATGGTATCCATTTGGAACATTTCGCATTAAGAAGATTCAGAGAATCGAGTTAGGGTTGCCCTTTACATGTTTACAAAGAACATAGTGCGACATTTTATTATTTGATTTTATTTGGGAACAATAACGTTGTTTGTGAGGCTACTCAGTATGATGCCGCCGTTATGTTTGTTATGTTACTATCTGTTTAGTAAAGAAATTTATTACATCTGAAAAATACGGACGAAATAAATAATAATATTGTTCTATTCGTGTTCAAGTCAAGGTTTTTATTTATGGAAACAAGTCCGGTCATTCAAATTACATTATATTATTTTCTTTCTCAAAAAGGTAGAAACCTATAACAACTTATTTATTATGTAAGGGATGATTTCCATCTAACGGCTCGCATCGTATCGGAAATGATACGAACGGATGGCGTCCGGCAGGAAGTCGACGCATACGATCGACTCCGAACCGTCGCTTACGAACGTATCCGTTTCTGCGCTTAGTCAAATACTTTCATTCCTACGGTGTTGATGTATTCTAATTTTTTTTAATGGCTGTATTTGACGTAAAAGCGCACGTGACGAAACGACACCAGAAAGGATCCGATCGGATACGACAAGAGGCGAATGGAACCAATAGCGTCGCAGCATACTTTCGTCTACGATAGCATGTCGCGGAAGACGCGGTCATGCTGCTGTGCGCGGCTTGGTTAATCGACTTTAAATACTGTGTACACGATTTAATATCGTATCAAGATTTTAAAATCCGTTCCGATCCGATACGATTGGTGGAAACCATCCCTAAGAGCCGTTTGGTGAAAATCATCCATAAAAGTTGAATTCTATTCCAACCCTCTCCTTCTTGAAATACATTTGACATAATAATTTAGCCAAGTATAAAAAACAGGGGGATGTAAGGGGGCGCATCACCATCTTTCGCTCCAAGCCAACCTCACCTGCACGCGGTACATCCTGCTGTACAACGAAAGAGGCTCTGGCGACCGGCTGGTGGCGGTATAACCATCCCAATTTAAGGCGTAGCTGAAGTAATAGGTCAGTGACGGGCAGCAGCGTCACTGATGCAAGAGCTACGCCCTGCGATCGCCAACCCGCCTGCCCAGCGTGGCGATTATGGGCATTACCCCCAATGCACAAAGCACTAAGGCCACGGCCCCCAGTTCCCGGCAGTCACGCTATTCCTGGACATGGTGGCGTCCACGGTAACGGCGTGGCGGGGGGTGCTAAGAATCTCCGGGCTACGGAAGGCCACCACAACCGACTGACCCTGGCGACGTATAACGGACGCACGCTACGGCTAGACTCGCATCTGGCACAACTTGAGGTGGAACTTGGGAAGATTAGGTGGCATATCCTCGGGTTAAGTGAAGTCCGAAGAGAGGGAGAGGACACCATAACCCTCGAGTCAGGCCACCTTATGTACTTCCGCGAGGGAGACCAAAAATCCCAAGGTGGTGTTGGGTTTCTGGTAAATAAGTCCCTTTCTGACAACGTTGTGGAAATGTCTAGCGTGTCGAACAGGGTAGCGTACCTCATTATTAAGCTCACCGAGAGGTATAGCCTCAAGGTAGTGCAAGTGTACGCACCGACCTCGGCACATCCAGACGACGAAGTGGAGGATATGTTCGATGACATATCGAGGGCCCTCCACTCCACCACTAAGACCCACTACAACGTTGTTATGGGGGACTTCAACGCTAAAGTGGGAGTACAAAATTGCAGCGAATTGGTAGTAGGATCCCATGGATTTGGAAGCAGAAATCATAGGGGGCAAATGCTAGTCAACTTCCTCGAACGGGAGGGGCTCTTCTTGATGAACTCCTTTTTTAAGAAACGGCCCCAAAGGAAGTGGACGTGGCAAAGCCCCGACACTATGACGAAAAACGAGATCGACTTCATCATGACGGACAAAAAGCATATATTCAGAGACGTCACCGTGATCAACAGGTTTAATACCGGTAGTGATCACCGACTTGTCCGAGGCTCTCTGAATATCGACTTCAAGGCGGAACGTGCCCGTCTGATGAGGTCCAGGCTCCGACCTACTTTGCTCCAAACCATGATAGGATCCGAAGCGTTCCAGTCAAACCTGGATAACCGATTTGCTGCCATGGAAACCACAACAGACGTAAACCAGAAGCTCGTAAATGTGGTTCGGATACTCAGGGAAGAAGGTACGAGATTTTGTGAAATGCAGCGTAAGGGCAAGAAGTCAAAGCTTTCGGAAAAGACTTTAGGGCTAATGAAGGAACGACGTGAAAACCCACCCGTCACTTCGTCGGAAAAGCGCGCTCTAAACCAAGAGATCAACAGGCTTATACGACACGACCTTCGGTGCTCCAACACTCTTTTGATTAAAAGAGCGATCGAGCAGAACCGGGGGTCAAAAGTGTTCGTACAATCTCTTGGAAGAAGCCACCTGACGAAGTTGACCACAGCAAGTGGAGAAGTCGTTTCCTCGAAGCCGGCAGTCCTCTCCGAAGTGGAAGGCTTCTATGGCCGGTTATACGCTTCGCATGCATCTCGACCTGATCCTGAAAATGAGGGTCCTAGAGCCACTCTAACACGCCACTACACCGAAGACCTGCCAGAAGTCAACATTGACGAAATCGTGCTGGCTCTTAAACAGCTGAAAAATGGAAAAGCCCCTGGAGAGGATGGCGTTACAACAGAGCTGTTAAAAGCTGGAGGTAAACCCGTACTGAGGGAGCTCCAAAAGCTTTTTAATGCTGTCCTGTTTGAAGGGAGAACTCCGGAGGCGTGGAGTAGAAGTGTAGTCGTCTTGTTCTTCAAAAAAGGAGATAAGACCCGGCTGAAGAACTACCGACCTATTTCTCTTCTAAGCCAGGTCTATAAGCTGTTTTCAAGAGTCATCACGAACCGCCTTGCGCGAAGACTTGACGAATTCCAACCACCGGAACAGGCTGGATTTCGGAGCGGATATGGCACCATAGACCACATCCACACAGTGCGGCAGATTATACAAAAGACCCAGGAGTATAATCAGCCCCTGTGTCTAGCATTCGTGGACTATGAGAAAGCCTTTGACTCGATTGAAATCTGGTCCGTTCTGGAGTCTCTGCAGCGATGCCAAGTAGATTGGCGATATATCGAAGTGATGAGATGTCTCTACGAAGCCGCCACCATGTCCGTCCAAGTACAGAATCAGCAAACAAAACCTATACCATTGCATCGAGGAGTGAGGCAAGGGGACGTTATTTCCCCGAAACTGTTCACAAATGCAATGGAGGATATGTTCAAGACGCTGCACTGGAAAGGGCGGGGCATCAACGTCAATGGTAAATACATTTCTCACTTGCGATTTGCAGATGACATTGTCATCATGGCGGAAACGCTGCAGGACCTACAACGGATGCTGAATGACCTGGCTGACTCCTCTGTACGCATCGGCCTACGGATGAACTTGGATAAAACCAAGGTCATGTTCAATGAACATGTACTACCGGAACCGATAGCGGTGCACGGCGCCGTTCTCGAAGTTGTTCAAAAATATGTGTACCTAGGGCAGTCATTGCAGTTAGGTAGAAACAACTTCGAGGACGAGGTGAACAGGAGAATTCGGTTGGGTTGGGCAGCGTTTGGTAAGCTACGTCAAGTCTTCTCATCGTCGATCCCACAATGTCTAAAGACTAAAGTCTTTAATCAGTGCGTCCTACCCGTCATGACATACGGAGCCGAAACGTGGACACTGACGGTACGGCTGGTCCACAAGTTCAAAGTCGCTCAGCGGGCTATGGAACGGGCTATGCTCGGAGTTTCTCTTAGGGACAAAATCAGAAATGAGGTGATCCGGCAGAGAACCAATGTTATCGACATAGCCCACCGGATTAGCAAGTTGAAGTGGCAGTGGGCTGGCCATATTAGCCGAAGAACCGACAACCGTTGGGGTAAACGAGTTCTTGAGTGGAGACCGCGGCTTGGCAAACGTAGTGTAGGACGCCCTCAAGCCAGGTGGAGTGATGATATACGCAAAACGGCTGGCAGGAGCTGGATGCGAGAAGCCGAAGATAGAACAAAGTGGCGTGCAATTGGAGAGGCCTATGTCCAGCAGTGGACTGCGATAGGCTGATGATGATGATGATAAAAAACAGATTTCAATATTATTTATAATATATATTATATCTAACTTATGCCCGCGGCTTCACCCGTGTGGATGCCAGATTGTTACCAAAATATTTTAGCGGCAAAGTTTCATACTAACTTTGCACCCCTATTTTACCCTTAGGGGGTGAATTTTCAAAAATCATTTCTTAGTGCTCCTTTACGTTATAAAAGGAACCCCTGCGCAAAATTTTAAGTTTTTGACCGTTACAGTTTAGGCCCTGAGTTGATATGTGAGTTAGTCAGCTTCTCCTTTTAAAATAACTATTATATTTTGTATCGCATATATCTTTAAAGTTTCTATTCCCTTGAGGTTAGATGGTATGCTGCTTATGGCAATCACATTTATTGCTAAATGAAAATGAAAAAGAAATATGAACAAATAATTAACTAAAAGAAATAATGATCAAACCGCAGAGGTAAAATCATGGATAACAAGCGACTCGGGTATTGCCAACACACCTTGTGTTCAAAATTCATGGAGAATAGTCCATATTTCATTTCCACCCGCCATTCGAATACACAATGAGAAGACTACTATGAATACCAACTAGACAACAGTTTATTTCGTTAATCGTGCAAACAAGAACTTTTAGTTTGTTGCTTTATCTGGCAAATAGTTGGTACGTTTATGATCATTTGTGGTTTTGGTTGAAATGGGTAGTTAATTAACAAGATCAATGATTATAATATTTTTGTAAGCATTTCTTGCCAATTATTTTATTTATACAATAATTGCATTTTTGGAAGATAGAAAAAAAATGAAGTCTAGACCCAGGAATCGAACCCGAGACTTCCGTATGCCAAACCGGGGGGCAGAAATCGAACCACCTGTCTGGACTATGTAACTAGACCTCAATCTTTTTTATCCATGCGCGGCATGCGAGGGCCCAACTCGCGTGCATGAAAATGCAAGCGAGTTGGGCCCTTGCATGCGCCATCTAGCCGGTAATAAAAGAACTATTACGGCTTTTGTTTTTGCTTCGTTACACTGAGCATTTTAACAAATTATGATGTCGCAGGCTGAATATTGTAAATAATTGATGTTTTAAGTAAACATACTTTAAATATCATTGGTAATAAGACTTTAAATAACACAAACAGACTCTTTTTATGTAACGTCAAAGCGACATGAACTGTAGATATTTGAATATAATATAACACTATGACGTCATAAGTTCCTGTCGTGAAATGATTTAGGTAGTATTAGTTTTTATTTTATTTTAGGGAGACTATCAGCTATTTAAAGATTAATGAAATACACCAGGGAGCTATTAATAAGTTCTCACAAATAGCTACAAATTAAAATTACAAAAGTCTAGTTGCATAAGAGTCTAAGCAACGGTATCCTAATGGCTAAGGCATCGGATTCGCAATCGTGAGGTTGCGGGTTCGAATCCTATCCATTATACTAACCAATATGAACCCACTGACACAAGCCATTGAGCTTAGCGGGAGGGGTTAACAGGATTGCTAGTGATGTGGGACCCACAATCCCACATTACAATTTATATATTTTTTTAAATAAGGTATTTATTTCGTTAACGAATTCGTTTAATAAACTCAAACCGGATATCACCCATAGTCACCTGCTTATTTTAATTGGACCGGTGCGATGGATCATATTACACATTAAATCTTCACCGCACCGGTAGAATTGCGTCGAAGTGAGGTAATTGTTTTATTCCCCTGTGTTTTGATTTTTTGATTCGTCTTGAAAAGTGCTTTTACACTTGTACAGAGTTCAGGGTCTGATGATAGGGCCGGAAGGTAGCCATTGTTGCTCAGCAGGCATGGCCGTCAGTTTGATTCAATCTGGTTGAATGAAATAGTAAATACAAATAAACAGACTTAGTAGCATGTCCTGTAAAAACTAAAAGGTACAAAATAAATAAATAAATATTTAAAGTAAACATTTAAAAAAAAACCTTTAATTTATCTAAAAGAAAGTTTTTTTTTTAATTAAATCAAATACTTATAGGAGACAGAAGTGATTACATAGAATTTTCGGCTTGAATGTACAGACAAGAAAATACCGTGAACTAATAGATTTAGATTTATCAGTTCCTCACGGAAAATTTTGTAAGTTTTGACAATCTGAGAGCTGAGTTGTTAGAGGTTTAATAAAGGTAAGGTTATGTTGTAGTTTTTGATTAACAGCAGTTTCCTGCAGTTTAAAATATGTTTTTAAAACACTAATGTTTAATTAGGGCTAGGCACTTCTATTTCATGGCACCAACTTTAAAATGTTAAATATTTTGTGTTGTTGTACCTACTAATACTTTATACTTTGTATTAATTATTTTGTTAAAAGCGGTGATGCGGTGATATTTAAAAAAATAGTTTTTATTGTATGAATAGGGCCTGTCACCTTTGTAGTTTCGTCATGTCCGTCTGTCTGTCTGTCCGTCCGTATGTCACAAAGGCTACTCAGTAATTATTGATTAAATTTAGTGAAAATGTGTCTTGTAGTAGCCGCTACTTAGTTTGATAGCTAATTATTAAAAATAAATATTTTTAGATTTGTACTACATGTAACAGAGCTGATTTTTTTTAATAAAAATATGTTAAGATTTCTAAATGTTTTTTTTTTATTTAGTGAATATTTTTGGAAATAATCGCTCCGAAAGATGCATTAATTGTGTAGCCCGCCCCTCCCCCCTTAACTTTTGAACCGTGTGACCACATAATATGAAAAAAATTACAAATTTAGCGCTTAATAAGTACTTAAAACTAAAATTATTATGGACCTAATCGATTATAAGTACCATCATTGAATTATTGCCCAAAAACTGCGTTTCTCAACAAAAAGGCGTAAGTGGCATGTACATACGCTTTTCTGCTGATGCAATTATTCAAGGCTGCGGAACCCTATGCATAGTCCAACATGCTCTTGATCAATTTTGTGTATATGTACTATTATAGAAGGTCTGTACCGACCTCTCGAGTCACGACAAGCTTTTATGTCATAAAAATGGTTTAATCTACCAAATTTATGGGTTTGTTTTAATTTAAAAATTATTTTCTTCCTTTCGTTGGCTTATAAATTCAAAAACATGTCCATCGTCACTATTTCCCTACTTGATGCGTTACTTTAATAACACAATACATGAAATAACTTGGCCAAAATATTGCTATGCATCGTATAAGTAGGTATTTCTCGTTTAAAAACAACATAAATGGACATAGAGAGCCGTTGTTTTTTACAACATGTATAACTACTGTATATGCAGAAGGCATTTATCTGAAGACCTAAATAAAAGCTATTGTCTGCAAACAGGACAGAAAAGTAGGATAAAGTCTGTATAATGTGTTAAACGATTGTGGTTTCTTTTTGTTCCGACGATTCTTTGCGTCGCGTCTTGACGCCCAAAGCCGTCCTATGGGAGTGCTCTCGAGATGTCAAAGTTGTACCAAACTCATACTACGGTGACGATAGACCGCTAAACAAGTACAAAATGGAATTACGAACATAATCTGAAAACTCTTTTATAATATTGTAAAAGTTTATGTTTTTATGACTTTTATTTTATACTTATTCACACATACGTCTTGGATCTTGTATGGATATTTTGATCTATGCTTGTTTAGGATGTAGGATGGAGGTTCTTTTATTTGACTTGGAGACCACCCAAGCAAACATACGTGAATTAATTGTTTATAATTATAAACTGTTGCAACGTAATAAATAGCACCGTTTTACGATCCCAGAGATTAAATGTAACCACATAATTCGATTCTAAAACTATGATAATACTTTCTGGTCTTAAATTGCGTGAATACGCCGTGGTCACGGGTAGACAGTCTACCCGTGGCCACGGCCGTTGCAATACGGTCGAAACGTCGGGCAATAAACAAGGTATTTTACCTTAAATTTGTCACGCGATTAAGACCCGTAGTATATATCATTTTATAATGTGTACAAATCGCGAAAGTTTATCAAAATTTTTGGTAATACTCTTACAATTGTTTGGAACTAATAGGTTATAGAGGCCTTTTACAATTTTCTTTTGTATTTATACCGGCAGCTATCACCTTGTCTTCACTCCATTTTCAAACTCCTACATTTGGTTACGTGGGCCACGTGGGTGGAGTAGTATACAATTCTTGAGGTCTTATAGACGTTGCCTATCCCTTCTTTTACATCACAAAGGAAACCTCTATGCAAAATTCACCCTTCTTGGTTCAAAATCTTGGGCTGGGCATTGACGAGTGAATAAATAGGATTTCATTTTATATAATAAGCTTGCCTATGCCTAGTCCGTACTATGTTGTTATTTAACCAAGTCCAATTAAAACACGTTTTTTAAGTTGTCAAACATGCCTAATGACCTCGCCATGAAGCCTCCGTTTCAGTAGGATCAACTTTATAAAAAAAACTTCCTTGCAAAGTGTGTTACAAGTCTCATAAGCTTCTTTTGTTTAAGCCTGCCGTCACCCAAACGTGTAAGGAAGTATCTTAATTAAAGCTTTGTTGTCGAGGTTTTGGTTGACATGTGCGGTGCCGTATTTCATATTTATACGGCCATTCTTTTGTTATTTTCGTCGCAGTATTCGTTCATAAATAACTTGAGCCTTATCAAAGTCCGTAATGTCAGTTCGGACATTTTTTTAAAACTTGTTTTGTATTGTGGTTTAAGAACTTTATTGCCTCATAGGAATTAACATTAATTAACTTACTGAGAAACAATATTCATTAATAAGCTTAAGAGTATATGAACATAATAAATGATTACTAACTTAAAAGTAAACTACACAAAACATATCATGAAAGTTTATATCTAAATGTCTCAAAGTGGGTAAATTGCAAATGTTTTGACAGTACACGGATGTTGTAATTACACCACAACTGGATAAGGCATGCACGGCTGCGCACTGCTTATAACTTATAATATGTAATCTAATCAATACATATAGGTATCATCAATCAATCACTACATAAAAATGTAACGGATCGCTGTCTGTACATGAAAGATATATGAGAAAAAATATTATTGGGACCATTATCAACGCAAATAGCACCCAAAACAATGATTGTTAGACTGTTGTTTGTTTGTCTGACTGTACGTTTGTGCACGCCAATTTAAATGTGGGTTTCACTTTTATATTGTGGTACCTAAGCTTCACTTAACATTTAGTGTTCGTTTCATGTCAATCAGTTCATAAATAAAAAAATGCCAATTTAAAGAATTGTTAGCCAATACTAATACCAAATTTTATTTATTACTACTACTAATAGACTAATATTATTTAGTTTGGAATAAATGGCTATTTATTTATCTCATTACTTATTTTTATCATCATCTGCGTCAGATCTTGACCCAGCTAGCCAACGCGAGCCTCTGTAGATGTTGGTCGAGGGTCTTGACGATTAGTCCATGGACTGAGACGACTATCAGCACAATGATTGATGAATCCACATTCTACCTGTCATTAATGTCTCTTCTTTTTTATTTTTTGTCTTTTTCTACCTTTTAGAGATTATAATCATATGGAATGGTGACGTCAACAATCATTGCGCGGCGCTCATATCGATCCAGCATTACTGTTTCAAGCTTATTATATATATGGTATATATAATAGTCCTGGCAGTGATGATATACTGATCCCGAACATTTTCGAGAACTGGGTCGCGCACATACCTGTTATATGGCACCTCTTTTTCCACAAGGCTATACTTCAAGGCCAGTTGCTGATAGACAAATTATTATTATTATTATATTGCGTAATGCGAACAAACTATAGGAACTCAGAATATACTATAGCAAATACTATTATGCAGAGAAACACTAAAGCGAACAAAAAATCGACATAAGGTGAATTTGCGTGTAATTTATTTTTAATTATAAATGCTGCATAAATATTTTATAGTATTTCGTATACTTACTGAGTTTATACAATACGGGGGAAAAGTGATTTATATACCATCGTCTATATAGTTATCACAATATTTCTGATATTTACTTTTTTGTGTTTGAATAAATAATTTAGTACCAACGACACTAAAACACCATTACAGGCTGTAATTATGATTATGTACATGATTTTCTCGTAAACTCTACGATAATTCATTAGCAGTGACAAGAGAACAGTTACCGCCCAATAACGATGTAAGCCCTCTCACATAATTGAATCTTAATTGTGTGGGTAGTTCAGCATTTATATTATGTATACCAAGGGTAGTAAAACCAAATTTAAGTGACCTTCGTGACAATGGTTTTGCGTAAGAAACGGCTAACGTCAAGGTTGATGAAGCAGAAATTTGATCTGGCTTAACTTGGTATGTACTTAAGTAGGTACCTACTATATTTATGTAATTTATAAAATTATAAAAACATAGTCGATATTTTTTTTAGACATCAACGAATTCTCTGCAAATATTTAATATAGTATATGAAATTATTGCATTTTTATTAATTTTATTTTCTTTAAGTACCTAATTTTAAGCTGCCGTAGCCTGATGGAAAGCTTGCTTAGATGGAGGTGTTAAAAAGATTGCTAGTAATATGGAACATTGCTCGTTATATTTTTAATAAAAATCATGTTTTGGTAAAGTATTGAAAACTTCCGTTCTTTTTTATATAGAGGACTCCCGCAGTAGAGTACAAGCCCTGTGTCGCGGACTTTATAAACATGCAAGTCACAGACACAACACACACACATTTTGAACAACAATTTGTGGAGCTACAAAGGGGAATCGAACCCGCGACCTCTTGAGTCGCAGGCTCACTCCCACTGCGCCACTGAGGCAGTCATATTCATTTATAGTTATAGATTTGTATGTGCTACGGGTCTTAATGTAAATGTTGCTTAACTTTGCTGACGTGTCGATTTGCCCGAGAACCGCTGCGTCACGGATCGCACAATCCCCAAGTATAAAAGACTCTGAGATATAAATATAAAATGAAATCTCTGTAATTCGTTTATACGTAACTCATCTGATTTGATACCTCAAATTATATTGTATGTCAAGTTAAGCAGTTGGAGTTAAATCTGGTTTATTTGGAAATGTTGGCTGTTTAGAATTCCAGAAAGATAAAATTGTTGTAATCTGCAAAATGTTTTGTCAAATTTGGGTAGCGTTTGAAAACAAGCATTTGGTTATGAAGTTTAGTTGTTTATTTGCTCTTTTTAATAACTGGGTGTTATTCATGTATATCACTAAGTCCAAATTTTAATAGACATAGAATAACAATCTGTAAGCCCCTAACCAATTTCCTATTTCATTTACAGCGATTTCTTTGCCGTGGTGTCCATTTAATGGTATTGCAGTTCATGTGTAGTAATAAGTATTTTTCAAACTTAAACAGATTAATAAATAAAATATATTATTGTTTAAAAACATCATAATAGAAATTAGATTGAACTACGTGTAAAGATTGCACGACAAGAGGCTCCCAAACTTACGGGCCACTCTTCTCTTTTAAAATCATCATGTTATATTACTTAATGCTTTTTTTCTTGTTTAAAAGACAATTCCCGCAATTGGGCACGAGCCCTGTGTTACAGGTGACTTTACAAATATACAAGTCACGGACACAAAGTACAAACAGACTGGGAACAACAATTTCAAACTCAAACTGCCTCTGTGGCGCGGTGGGAGTTTGTCCGACTGCTACGCAAGAGGTCGTGGGTTCGATCCCCACCCAGGATAAAACTTTGTGTGATGAGCACGATGGTTTATTCTGTGTCTGGGAGTTATTTATCTATATTAAGTATGTATTTAGAAATATATAAGTATGTTTATCAGTTGTCTGGTTTCCATAGTACAAGCTATGCTTAGTTTGGGATCAGATAGCGTTGTGTGAGTTGTCCCAAGATATTATTATTATATTATTATTATTATTTGTGAATCACACAAAGTGGGGACCCGTTTCACAATCGATCCCACGACCAGCATCAGCATCACTTTCCACAAGACCAACAGGCCAGTCTTTTAATGATTGGTATTTTTTTGCTTCATAGCACGTCATTGTGTCTATAAGGCAAGGCAAGCAGGGCTCCGTACTGCGGTAATGTTTCGCGCTAAAGGTTCATTTCCGAGCATCGCGGCCGATCGCGAGCCGCTCGCGGCTTACGACAAGCGGCTGACGCTCGCGGCCGATGCGACAATATTCACAGTGCGCGCGCAGCCTACGACAGTCGTCGGCCGCGCGCGTCTGTCACTTACCTCAGCCGCTTGTCGTAAGCCGCGAGCGGTTCGCGATCGGTCGCGATGCACGGAAATGAACCTTAAATACTAAGTACAATAACTTGTAGTGGCACTTAACTTTTTCTACATTTGCCATCTGTACCTGTTCTGTTCAGTGCTTTGGAAACACGCCAAAGTAATTAGTACTGTAACAACCTGAAATGGTAGTTACGCTGTCATTATGAAGGAAACGTACAAGGAAACATGTTTTAAACAGTGCTCTAAATTAGTAACTACATTATTAATAATTAATGGGGAAACAAATTTAGAGAATATAATGGTGCCTATCTAATCTTTATTCTTCTTTTGTAAAATATCAATTTGAAAGTTCAAGGTCTATAGTGTAACCAGATTTGGTGCCACGAGAGTTGCAATACTTACTATACTGTACACGGAGGGGTCCCTGACTCAATGGCAACCGGACAGGGGGCTTAGACAAATGACACACGCTTCTCTTTCCACACACGCTAACGCGAAAAAATGTATGCATTTGACATAAGGTTGACAAAACGTCACGCGACTGTTGCTGAATTTGTAAACAAAAATCTACAGTAGCGTGTGCGGAAAAATAAGTGTGTGGCATTTGTCTAAGCCCCCTATAAGATAAGATATCTGCGTGATTAAGCAACGTTAGTACTATCGGTTTATAAAAGGTTGACCCAATAAGTCTCCAGTCCTGTCGAATTTTCGTCCCATCGGACAATGAAAGTGAGGGATTTAGGAGTGCACTTGTGTCTGCATCATCTCATACATCTTCTGCGTAGTTGGCTAGTCTCAAATGAGATTGGTCACCGTAACCGACTTCGGTTAGACCATTAATATAACTAACCATACATTTTCTGCTTTCGAAATTTGACAAAATGAAAACGCTTTTTCTACAATGTTATCGTAATCCACCAAATCCGCAGTAGATGCAATTCCTATTAATTTCACAATTTCTTTGTATTCTCAGAGAACATTTTCCATAGTACTATATGATTTTTAAAAACGTTGTAGTTCTTTTAATTGCATACTGATTTACTATTTTTTTTTAGGAGTTTTAGTTTTCCCGGAAATCACGATAAACCGTTTTTAAACCTTAAAAGTTCCCCCTTACCAACCCAACCTCAAAGAATATATTTCCCCTTTTATTTAATATTTTCTTCGTTTTGAAGAACATCCTCTTCTAATTTTGTTTTCATTTTTCACCATTTTCAAAGGCCCCGGCCTAGTATTCTACATTTAAAATAAAATTTGTTTCGTGTTGACTTCGCATTGAGATTTCAACAGCCATGTCTAAACAATAACCCGCAGTATAAAAATACTTTCATTGAGTTGCGAATAACATTCATATTTTTGTTAGGATTATATACTTCAAACTGTAGAGTCCTCAACAGGTAGACATAGCAATTTTCGAACTCAGTCGTCATGGCAATTTGCGAATTCGAATTTGTGCATCAAAACGTTAACGAGATTAAAATTACTGCAAATTACATAAATTGGTGCAGAACTCACGGAGGCAAGCGGCTGTGAGACATGCACCGTCTTGGTCGTCGCTGTGTTATTTCATATATATCCTACCCATTATACAACTGACCTGAACCCACTCCTAGCACAAGTCTTTGAGCTTAGTTAGAGGGGTTAACAAGATTGATAGTAATGTGGGACCCAATCCTAATTAACTTTTCTTAGAAACAAAAAAAGCCAATTAATATGTCTAGACTACCTATACATAGGTATATCCTTATACGAGTTCGTTATCTTAAGTATAAAATCATTGACTGCCTCAGTGGCGCGGTGGGAGTGTATCCGACTGCTACGCAAGAGGTCAGGGTTCGATTCCCACACGGGGCACCACTTTGTGTGATCCACAAATTGTTGTTCCGAGTCTGGGTGTACTTTGTGACAGTGACCTTGTATGTTAGTAAAGTTCTCCCTACTGCGGGAGTCGTCTTTTTATCTGTAACTTTATATATGATTAATATCTAAAATATTAGGTATTTCGTCACTCACTGTCTGATGATTTATTCATGTATTTAAAAGATAGTTTAATTCTCTGCAATTCCCTGAAAAATTCCATATTGGCATTCATACATGTTTAATGTATCATTTTAATTCATAATATATTTTTGTTAGTATAATACTCGTATTTTATCAGAATATTCAAATTTTAAAAACCTATCAGTAACGAAACGCATTTCTTGACGACATAAACAGATAAGTTATTCGTAATATGTAATATTTTTTATGGAATATCCAACTTCTCGTTAAAAAAATACATTCTTTAACTTTGCGATTTTATGTTATAGGAGTATAAAAAATAATAACCTAAATAAATTGCTATTTTAAAAACAACCTTCTATTTAAATCTTCTAAAAGCTTATTAACTACTTTGCTTTAATATACCGTTTTTGTAAATATAACTAGCAATTTTATTAACTTTAAGAATTTTTGATGACGCTGTGCATGAACATTACTTTTTGTAAGTTTAAATTTATTTAAATGTATGACTATGGTGTAGGGTTTGTAGAGAACTTTTGACAGAATGCTATACGTTATGATGAGAATTTAGTGTGTGTAGAGTTAATAAAGTGTAGAGTTGGGAGCTTGGCTTTCCATAAGATCTGATAACTTTTTTTTAGAGTGGTAGCAATATATACCTATACATACTCATCTTGGCATCAATTTACAACAAAATGTTTTTGGTAGGATCAAATTACCTACATATAGATTCTCGTGTTATTACTGCGTCTGACGCAAACCGGTAAACTAGTACCATAAAACAAATTATATCGAAGAGCCCATTTATTCCGGGCCTAAATAGTTAATGTGGATAGTTAATCTGGAAGCCTTTAAACTAACAGGCTCGGCAGTACCAGTGTCAGGTAAACGATAAATCTTCATATGTTATTGCCAAGAGTTTTATGGTACGCGGCTGTTATTTTATTACTCTACCATTCGATCGTGTGCAGTTTTCCAAATATTTTAGCCAAGTTTTTGGCATTTTGGCCACAATTTTATGGGCTGTTTCGTTTCGTTTTTAGGTATACAACTGAGAAAGTTTATAAAATAACATTTTTCAGCCAATAAAATCATGTAAATTATATTCTAAAAGGAAATGGTAATTATTTATTACCGCTGCTTCACCCGCGGGTGTGTCGATTATCGAGATACAACCCTATGTTCTTCTACAGTATACCTACCATAGACACCATAAACAGATAGACTAAGAAACTATCGCATTTATAAATTTTTGTATCGATTACTTGTACCAACTTTGTTAAGAAAAAATCGCGTGAATTCATTTAATGTAAGTGTAACAACTTGATTTTATTTAATATTCGTATATACATATATTACGCAAATACATAAAACTATCGAAAAATTCTAAAAGTCATCGGTTTTAAATAATTAAACCATTCTCAGGATAAAAAGTGGATGAAAACGGAATAGCAACATATTACAAACTACGAGCTAGTAAAAGTGTGTTAAAAAGAGGTTATTATCCTCTCATAATTATTTTATAAAACTTATGATTCGCAAGTCGTAACCGCACCAAGTAGCAATAACTTATAAAACTTCTTAAGTATTCATTATTATTAAAAGTTGAACACCATATTCTTCAATTTAGTGATCATACTTCAAAGCAATTTTCCACACAATGAGCTTTTAAAAAATGTGGAGCCATTAGCCTTAATTGTCGTGGACGCGTATTTTTATAGAGAAAGCCTTATATTTTATTACATCGCTTTCGTCTTCAAGAAACCGCTGTCCAACGAAAAATTAAATATAAATGGCGTGCTTTCTTAAACAAAACAAGATTCGATACTTTTCACAACATCTAAGTGCCTATATTCAATCTTTAATTGTTTTCTGTCACTGCCTAAATACCCGTGTAGCGATGTTTTATCGCGTGCTTAGCAACATCGAGCGAATAAAATAAATTGTAATTGGAAATGTAAAAAGAATCCCGGAATGTAAGAAATTTTACCTACCATTCGAGTGTCTAAACGATGAATAATTATGTGAGCACATTGCGTGGTGTTATTACGAGTCGATATCGCTTACGCATTAAATCTACATTTATTACGTACCGCCTTACGTGTGCTCATTTTGGAGCGAAATTTCTTCTGAAGCATGCTCGTCATTGTTATTGCACGAGTTTCAACCGTCGTCGGAGTGATTGATGAGGCGCTCAGGGCTCCATCGGGGCGCCACCGTCAATGGCGACATAAAAATCGCTGTAATCCTCGCCCAATTGCTTGATTATGGCTGTTAATCTCTCACCAAGATGGCAGCTAAGGCTTCGGCCCAACCATTTTATAGCTACAGTTTTATTTTGCCTACAAAATTGTAGACGTTCGCGAGGCTACTTAACAAAATTGAAACGGTGTTGTAAATTTTCTTAATAAATCTTTGTTTTCTATTTTATAAGTTTGTTTAATGACTCGTCGTTAGATGAGGCCTTTTAAGGCATTTTTTTAGAGTAATTACGTTTTTTTTGTAAAGTAGCTCATAGTAGCTTATCCGGAGAATGGTTTATTTGGAACCTGCTGAATAGGCACCTGTCCTGCAGTCTATTTTTCTATATAACTTTTGAAATTCATTTGTATTCCATTCAGCTATTTAAATGTGATTGAATTCCAAATAATTATTTTCTATTTTTCATTTGTACTTTATATCAAAAAAGATAAGAATACATAACAGGTTGATGACACGATGAGAAACTGATGGTTTATTACCATTACATTTAAAACTTTACCATAAAAAATCGATAATCATCTAAGGCAAAAGTTGATGTAATGGGAAAATCTGATGTCATTTACGACAAAGGACGCACATTATTGGAACGACTTCTTACCCCGCAAAATAAAAGAGGCAATAATATTAACTACGATATTTTGAAAGGAAATTCTCGTTTGCTTAGGGCAGCCATGTGACATCCATCAAATCAAGTCGAGCTATAAACACTTGGAAATATATATTTTTTACTAAATCTTTGGCGTATCATACAGCTTACGAAGAATTAAAATAGATTTAAGTTCTAACCCTCATAATCATAATACTTTAACTACACAATTTACCTAGCAAATGTTTTTTTTTGATCCATTTTTTTAAATTTATTAGTAGAAGACAAAACAATCCGGTTAAAATATTGATACTTAATCCCTAATTCATAATACTTTATATTATAATTAGGGAATAACTGTTTATTATTATTGTTAGCGGTTTTAACCCTAACAATGGTTGTGATTTACGATTGGCAAATTGCAAAGGTGATCTCTTGATGTAGGTATATATTTTTTTTCATTTTTTAATACTATGAAATGAGGAGACGAGCAGGTTGTGCGCCTGATGGTAAGCGTCACACTAGCTCATAACAGTATCAGTGCCACCCAAATCCTTGTTTGGCAAAGATCTGAATGTCACCGGACCGTGCTCCTCATTTGAGACTCATTTGCCCAGTAATTACACTTGCTACAGTGCCTTTAAACCGAAATGTACTATTTCACGGAAGAATAACTGATACTGTTGTGGTACGTTAATGTTGTTGTTGGTTAATGACAGCTTATGGCTTAGATCTATCTGGTAGGTCATATTGTCACTGATGTTCATAAAAATGAAAAGGGGACATGAAGTGAAATTAAAATTGGTGATACTTAATTTTAGGGTTTCGTACCTCAAAAGAAAAAAAACGGAACTATTATAGGGTTATTCGTGTTTTTGTCTGTCCGTCTGTCACAGCCATTTTGCTCCGAATTTACTGGACCGATATATTAGCCTTGTTGTAAATTTTATTATTTTTTATTTTATTTATGATTATAATTTAATAAAAATCATAAATATATAAAATTATAAATCATAAGAATCCTCCCCTCCCTTATCAAGGTCTTGTGGTAAGAATAACTTTAAAATATTCTGAAAAAAAAAACATAATAATAAACCATTCCCTTTTCTCCGAAGATATTAAGCCTACAATTTTGAAAAAATACAAATGATAGTTCTTAATCTAAAAACTATAGGAAAAAATATTTATTTAATATGTAAGTACTGAAAAAAGCTTTACAAAAATGGTTTCTTAATAGTATTAGAAGAGATATACCTTAAAATTTAGCAAAGAAACTTTACACGGTGGGGTGAAGAAATTTAACAGTTGACCTGTAACTGAAGCGGAACTGGTAAACGCAACTAAGAGATACAATGTTTTTGAATCAAGATAAGGTAATTTATGTCTCAAACAAACTTCCTTCCCTCGAAGCAGAATAATACTTCAAAATAATATTTATAACAAAATATGAATAAAAGTTTACGAATTTTAATACCAATCAATTAGCACTTACAAAAATCTTCAACGTACCTTAGAAGTTTGAGAATAATTTAATATAAAGAAGCCAAGTTTATCTAAGGGAAAAGTTATCAAGAAGTTAATCTTTGTGGCTATTACCTTCCGGGGAGTGGCTTACCTTTTTGTGAGACTTGTGTAAGCGAGAAGGATAACGATCACATCTTTTGGGGTTTACTGAGCTTGCTGTCTGGACCATCGTCATTCTCTTTGAATATTGATAATCGTGCGCTCTACGTCTCCGATGTTGGTTTGTAGACCAACTGGATGTTTTATTTTAATTTAAATTTTAATTGTTATCTAGCAATGTGGAATTCTGTGTCTCATATCATTAGTAATCCAAAACTTCTGCAGCTAAGCTATATTGCTCGAGTTTAGAGTGTACGCCGGTTGTATATCCGCGACCTCTCGATTGCAAATCGGATGTCAACCTGATGTTAGATAGTGCGGTAATAAAACTTAAAACTACTAAGAATTTTAACTTCTCTCTCTTTATGATTTTGTTGTAGATAGGCAGGTGTATTCATCTCGTATAGCTTATTAAACATACATACATCACACCGAATTTTTGGCCAAACATGCTCTAATAGCTAGTTGTTATATAATTTATTAACATCTTAAACGGAATGCTTTTCTCTTGATCGATTACTTCACACTTGGAATCCTATACACGTAATCGATTAGTTGTGTCGTTTCTTAGCACGGTATAAACATCTTATCACTTTTCTCTATCTATTGTAATACAAAGCAAGCTTTTTAAGAATTTCAAGCCGTGACAAACGCCATTATGTGGTTTTTTTTCTAAGCCACACAACAAATTTAAAAATCATTTTAGACGATAAAGATGATGATATGTAGGTGTATGATATAAGCATATTTTTTAGAGAGAACGCGAAGAAAAAAATGTCTAATGCCTGGTTAAACCTAGTGGAAAATATTAGTACCCGTGAGCTATGTTGGTCCTCCATATTCGCACAAATACATGAACGAATAAGTATGCATTTTTAGTATCAACACATCAAAACGCACGTATCTCTAACCTTCGCGTATTATCATCGATCGTCTCAAAAATCGCAAAAGGAAATGCTCACATATTATAGAATTTTATAAGCTATGGGTCTTAATCGCGTGAATATTTTATTTTAAGGCTAAATACCTTTGTTTATTTCCCGACGTTTCGACCGTGTTGCAACGGCCGTGGTCACGGCTAGACTCGTTAGAAGACTAACTCGACTCTGTAGAAAGTTAACGAACATAAAATGCTCACATAGATTCGCAATTGACTCTGCGAATAACATTACATTCGATTCAAGCTGACCAAACTAAGCGTGCAAAGATTTGTAGAATATAATAATTTTCCCGCGCATAGTAGGGACTACAGTTACTAAAAGACTTGTTGGTATACATAATAAGATAATACACCCGCGAACTAGCAGTTTATATGACAAACATAGAAACATTGGTATAAAGAACAAACCAAGAGATAAATATAATATAAAAGGGAATAAGATAGAGGGATAGGCATGCTCGATCAATCTCCCATTATTACGAGGCAACATAATCTTGGATTAAATATTACATGGAAAGGAAAAATGTTATATCTTTAACGCTGCTATGGCATTACGTGTATGGCTCAGACTTTGATCGATGATTGCTATAATTTGAACTGTTTAATTAAATACGAGTATTTCTCGATATCTACACAGGCAAAAGCTAGGTAATCGATTAGAATCCGATACTACCGATTTCTCAGGATTTTTTTTTAAAAATGATCAAAATCTAGAATTGATTTTCAACAAGAAATACTCCTTTTCACTGTTACCCTGAGAATTTTAAAGAGTTTATTTTATGATTGTACAGATCGAGTTTATTGTTGAGCTTGTTATTTTGTTGCTAGCCCATAACATTTCGGCTATAAAAAATTTAAGATCACTTAACTTAGTCGGTGCTAATGAAGGTTGCTTGCCTGAAGCGTACATTGTGTAACCTACTTCCAGCTGACTTATGTTATAAGTTGCAGACCAAGACAAATGGCTGAAACATTGTGACTTTGCTACTAAAGAAACAAATAAGAATTCTTTACACAACAAGCAAGTGAGCTTTGTAAGGTTAAATCTAAAGAATATTGTATTTATTTTTATACAAATTTCTATTGTTGACATCTAGTTATTAACCCACAACCAAACTTTAGATGAGATTGCAAGAAATAAAATAAGTTGAATAAAATAACTACACAATATGACACTTCAAAATATACAAATCTCTTGCAGTAATTTAATCATCAACACGGTCAAATAGTCAAAAATGAAATATGAATTTAACGTCGAAGTAATAAAACAATTCATTATAAATGTTTTACGGTGGCTGTAAGCACCGCAACCGTCACTTAATAAAAGGTCTTCCTTGTAAAGTTGTAGCAAACGGCTCAATAAGATAGATGGTACATCATCATCTCCGTGTAAAAAAAACTCGTAAAGTGTAGGAGGGGCTACATTAAATAAATTGCAGGCACCTACCCCCCACCCGTTGCGACATCTGCGTCGATTCAGCAAAGGCTACAATTGGAGTTGAACTTATGACAAGTCTCTCAAATGTTTTCTTTGGATACGTGTTCACATTTCAAACCTTTGTGGTCATCCACAACGGATCCGGACCAATGAAGCTAACTACTCGCAAAGTTGATTAATTTCATTTTAATTTCGACTTTCGAATGATTTATATGTTGATCTAATAATTATTGACCCTGCCTGCTAAGCCAAGGTCGTAGGTTCGATGCTTACATGGGACACTACTTTGTGTGATCCACAAATTGTTGTTTCGGGTTTGGGTGTATTTGTGCCAATGATTTGTATGTTTGTAAATTTCCTTGCGGGACAGGGCGTTATGAAGTGTTTAACATCAGTGCCATCTGTTTTAAGTGGAGTAAATTAATTACGTAAATATTTTTTGGTTTCTTGTGCACATGAGGCCTTATCTTAATGTTATGTAAACATACCTAATCTTATTTACTATTAATGGTTTTTATTACTTAAAACAATAGCCTTTTTAGGTAAATCATTGATAATTACGTTAGGATATATTATTTTAGTAGGATTAATATAAGTAACATGAGTCACTCATTGGGCAGTAACCAAAAAAAAAATGAAGTCTATTTCCATTTAAGGCAAAACAAAAACACAACACAGTCAACAATACACGAGTCAGTGAATTGCATAGTCACCCAAATACATTCAAAGCTTTGTATAACCTCAGCAAGTCAAAATGGCGGAGCATTGTAAGCGCCACTAAACGACTTTTATAACTTTTGTAAGTTACGTCCCCGAGATGACTTTGGGTTGTCCTTAGTGACGTCACACCAGCGTAATTATATTTAATGGGACCGCTTATCGCTAACATTACTATTACCAACTTTATATTCGCATTTCATTCGTGCCTGATATAGGTAACGATCATCGCGATTTCAAATTCAAAGCGGCGGAAGCCTAATGGCTAAGGCTCGAATCCTCTTTGATGATTGGTCTCGCAATCGTGAGGTTGCGGGTTCGAATCCTACACATATTGCACTACCGACGTGTAACTTCTAACACAAGCCATTGAGCTTAGCTGGTGGGGTAACAGTATTGCTAGTAATGTTAAAAGTTGCATTCATTGATAACCGTTGTCGGTCTTTGCTGATGATATGATTGTAATATTTGAAGTGAAAACTTTTTTAGCGGAGTTGTACACTATTTTCAAGAGATAAAAATGTTTAAATCGCGTCAGAACAAGTGACCTGTTCGAAAAATCGTAAGACGGAGGAAAAGCAATGAAAAACTGCTACAATATCATTAGAATACAAAGGTAGATTTGGCCACTATCTACAATGTTATTATAGCTCAGGTGGAAAATCGGGCGGTCCAAAAACCAGAAGACCCCAGTTCGTTACATTTTTTTTTATGTGAATTATTGATTTGGGTCTTATGATTTGTGATTTATTATTTCATATTCTTTATTATTATGTCAGTAAGATCGAAAAATATTATTCAAATTTCATCAGCATGTATTTTTTTCTGAGAGATAACCTTTGTAATTGTCATGCCGTCGTAATTGTCATTTTTTAAATTGTCATGTTGTGTACGATAGTGCAATAGATGATAATTCATTTTAACCACTTATATGATAGTACTTTTATACTAATGAAAAAAAAATCCATAACCATTCCAAAATATTCAAAAGTGCACAATAATTTTCTCCATATTCCACATACTATTCTTTTATGAATTATACTATATTTTGATGAAAATTGTAAACGTAATCAAGAGAGCAATTAGGAATGTAATAATTTCTTCTCAAAATTTTATGAGAAGAAATTATTACATTCTTAATTACATCATGTTATAAATAAAATAACCAACATCGTAAAATGTTATATAAGATGTGGGTAGAGACTAAAAACAAGCAGAAAAGATCTGAACCATGAAAATTTAATTATACTTACACAAAATAATTGTACATTTATTTTAAATAAGATATGTCTGAAAACATTCCGCGGCCGTATATTCAAGAAACTAGAAAAAATTGATTACGGGAAAATCATAACAGTAAAATCTTCTAATAACAAGAAATAGGGCAATCCAAATTGTAACACGAGTTCGTACAAAGAGGATATAATTGAATTTTATTATAGACGTCCTTAACATTATTACATTGCGGGTTAGGGTTGGTTCACGAAGAAATTGAGCTGACGTTGGTACAAAAAATCTTAGGAAACGACTATTGAATATCAATATCCACCTGCGACAATGGTCTGGAATTCTGTTTAGGTACACAACAACAAAAGGGTCCGAATTCACATGGTTCGTATTCCGATAACACCCCTATAATACAATATTGATATTGTAGATGCGACTACGAATTCTAAGGGTAATTTTATTTTTTATATATCCTCTGAATTTTGAAAATATACAAAGGGTCTAAACGACATCAGGGAAAACATTATGCTAGTTCCAAAAAAATTGGAAATTTCTTATAAATATATATATTTTTATGTATTTTGAATTCTGTGTGTAAATTCTGTCTTGTACCTAAGTCTGTTTCTTATAAAGAGTACTAACTTTTGCCCGCAACATCGTCCACATGGATATTTAAAACGTGCGAATTAAAAAAAAACCAGTTGAAATAATACGACAACTCGAGTTTTAGACAGCGTCTTTTTTAGGTTGTTCCGGCTTCATCCGATGACGTTTCATCCTATACAGTTTTTTCCTAACTCAACCTATTTATGTTCCTTATGCAAACGACAGTAAGAATTTCTAGCTTAACCGATTACGAAATCACCCAATAAGACAGTCTGTATATAAAATACTGTTTTAGTAATAGGTAATATTTTAAAGTTGTTTAACTTTTACTTTTATAATGTTATTTAAAATAAAACGGCACCAAATCGAATAATCACATATTTAATAAAAAAGTAAAACTGTCTATTTTATAATCTCCAAAACATATCAAGTATCTCTCAAGTATTTTTAATCTTTGGTGAACAATTGATTACATTTCGTAGTGAGTGAGTGTACATGTATAACAAATAGGAAAATAACTATTCGATAAATATTATTCTGATCAAATATTAAAGATTGTTTTGCTATCCGTACTTATTTCGGTGATATTTGGCACAGGCAAGTTATCCTACCTGTGGCAAATCGTATTTTGCTTGATAAAAGAAGCTTTATTAAAAATGTAATCGGCTCAGTTAGGAATTCTAGTTTAGAATGAGTAAAGAAATAGGATAAGACGTCATAGGATGAATACGGAAAAAACCCTTTTTTTCTGTAAAATCAATATCAATGGTTGTTTGAAAACGTCAAATAAATACTTATTAAATTAATAATAAAATTATGGTTCGTTTAAAAAAAATAATAAGTTAGGCGACATTTCCAAGTTTAATGTTCATATCATGAGAAGAAGTGAATATCGAAATGAAACATACCTACCAGATTTTAAGTTACACAAAATAATCTATGCCTGTGAAAATCGAATCCTTTTTGGTGCAGTAGTTTTTCGCAAACACCGATTGACATACAACAATTTTATAAACAATTAAAGTAATTTTTATAGGCATTTCTTGCCAATTACTTTACAAATACAATAATTGCATTTTTAAAAGATAGAAAAAATTTAAGTCCAGACCAGATCGAACCCGAGACTTCCGTAGCTAAGCCGGGGCCGCACAGATCACATAACCACGTTACTAGACCTCAATTTGTTCTATCCTTTGATGCTCGCGAGTTGGGCCCTCGCATACGCCATCTAGCCGGTAGTTAAAGAACTATCACGGCTTTTGTTATTGCTTCGTTACAGAGAGCATTTTCTATTTTTCAAAAATGCAATTATGGTATTTATAAATAATTGTTTTTCGCCTTTATAAAGATTTAATAAATATCTGATAAATACGGATATTGGCTAGTTACAAGTTTATAATATGTCTGTCAGCTTTCTAGCAAAAGAAAGTACCTTCTTTACGTATATTTTTTTCATAAACTTAAAATCTTTATTCTTCATTAATTATTTAGTAAAGCAAGAGCTACAGTAACAACAATAACACAACTGTATTGTATTTTTCAGTGAAGCGGAAGGAAGGCATGTGGGGCGGCGGTGCGCAGTGCGTGCACGCTTCGTTGCCGCGCAGCGCGCGTGCGCAACCCGCGCCCGCGCCCACGCTCAGCGGCGCCATCGCAAGCCGCCGCCCGCCCAGGTGAATATCAAAATTAGACTCTATGGCTTACATTATATGGTAAACTAGCTTATGCCTGCGGCTTCACGCGCGTGAATTGTTACCAAAATATTTTAACGGCAGAGTTTCATACTGACTTTGCACCCACGTTTTACCCCTTAGGGAGTGAATTTTCATAAAACCTATCTTAGTGTTTGCCCTACTTTACAAAAGGAATCCCTGTGCAAAATATTCGCTAAAAACATACAGAATATTAAGAACGCAACTTAACATTATTATTTTGCAGGTTAGGCTGGATAATCTAATTTCAATTGGCTGGTAGATAGTAGACAAATTACAATATTAAAGGATTTCAGAGCAAAATTACAAATATAATTTTAATAATTGTTTGGTTTTTCAGACCGACTCCACCGTCTCCAACTTTAGTGGCCCAAATCGACTCGTCGGTTGCTTGTCTGTGGTTGTTGACACCCCTGTCAGCTGGTACCGCGGTAGTAGCCGTACTTGTAGCGGTCTCTACAAACAACTGGCTTCACACAGAGGAGAATATGCTTAACCCATTGTTCAACGGTACGGGAAGGCATGGTCTAGTAGCTAAACAAACTGTGTCTGGGCTATGGAGGATATGTCATACAGACCGTAAGTATCTATAACTACTTAGGTATACTAGAGACCTGCATAAGGCCCTGGCTCAGTTCGTAATTTTTGTAAGGTTCAACTTTATTGCTTGTAGACAATGATGTTTTGTGAAAAGGTGTAGATAGATTACTTATACAACATCGATCGATTATTAAAAACAGCAAACTAATGCACACATAGATAACCTATATATTGCAATGTCATACTATTATAGAAGTCGTAAAATTAATAAAACATGATTTAATTATCACGAGCAAAAAAAATTCTCCATTTGTCTTAATTTAAGGTGTCGCTTGCTGAGCGCTTGTAACCTATTTACACCTTTTTACTTTAATAAAAATGTAAAGGTCATTTTTCGATTTAGGGATCTGTTTGTGAAATATTAAGCTTTAAATTGCCGTTTTTTGTCGGAGACAAGTAACCCCCCCTGCCAGTTAACGGTTGTTTTGAGAATCGTGAAAAATATCCGGCCAAATAAGTTTCACAACCTTTACGAGTATAGCCGATCAAGTGAGAATTAACAATCATTTTCATACAAATTCCATTGAAATTTACTTATACTCATAATAAAAGTTGACATACTAAGGGACATAAACAACAGAAAACCCACTTGGTTCGACTGCATTACTATTACTACGTGATCAGCAACAACAGAACTCTACACGGCGCGTGACCAAACGTGCTCTTGCCCGGGTTTTAGGAATGGCACACCGGGCACACCAATGTGGCGATGATACAATTCTGTCATAAAAATCTTTAAATGGCACTATTTGAGTACCTGAATCTGTTTATTCCTTGCACAATATTTAACATTTTCGCATTATTTAATGTTTTCCTTAATTTATTTATATATTATCTGTCCTGCGCAACTTCGTCTGCGTAAATTTTCCCCGTTTTCACAACATTTCTGCTCCGCTCTTATTGGTCGTAGCGTGATGTCTTGGTGTCTTCCTCGATAAATGGGCTATCTAACAGTGAAAGTTTTTGTCAGTTCGGATCAGTAGTACCTGAGATTACCGCGTTCAAGCAAACAAACAATCAAACTCTTTAGATTTATAATATTAAGTATAGATGACGTGTAACAGAAAAGTAGTAATTATATTATGGCATAAGTGATCTCATGACCCTCATCCCCATAGTACAAATTCGTATTCCATTAGTTGATAACTTTTTATGTACCAAATACACGAGGGTTTACAAATAGGGTAGAATTTTAGGGAACTTTGATTTTGATAAAATTGGTCATATAGTACCAAGTGTACAACCATTGAATGTGACCACTCCTTTCTGTTACACGTTTTATAAAAGGGTTAAAGTTAAATGTCTAGAAAACTATAAAAGACATAAAATGATATTACGTGAAAGCCACGTGCCCATCATTCAAAAGCTCTACTTGTTATTCAAGCATACACGCGTGGGTACATCAGGGAGGCTACCTACCTTTTATACAATAAGGTACGAAACTTCCTCGTGTGTCGCGGGGCCACAATGCGTTCGGTTTCCGCGACGCGGCGCTCAGGAAATGCATTGTCCCACCGTCCGAGGCCGGCCCACTTTCGTCCCATTCACAGAGTACCTTGATGCATCCGTTACTTTTCTATCATCTATGACTAGTCCATTTCCTTTATTAAATACCACTGGTGTTTTTCATATGAATGTTTAACAATCAGCCTTTTGGTCTTCATATTCTTATTGAACCCAAAAATTGATAAAGATTCCTTAATGTCTTTAGAAATCGTACAAATTGTGTGATCTAATAATGTCTTTATTAATATTATCAAGAGGTTGACTTGAAAGTATGTCTTCAAAATCATCAATTAAATTTTGATGAACTGATAATTCCGATGGCTTAAAGCTTGGCAAAGGACAAATAAGATTTTATCACAATAAAGTTTCACGAGGGGTTGTATCAAGTTTCACGATTCAAGATATCAAATACCAATCTACAGATTAAACACTTTTGTTATTATTTGTTTTTCCAGCTGGCAGTACGTTGTTCCGGTGTGTCGATATACCATACTTTCCACTCTCACAATATGCGCCGGATCCGAGTGACTCTACAAATGCAATTCCATGTAAGTTAAATATTACTTACCTTTAAATCCAAACTAAATTATAAATGTTAAAATTAACTCTGTGTGATATGACGCTTAAACCGATTTAGATGAAATTTGGTATGAAGATAGCTTAAGTTCCAGGAAAGGACATATGATAGTTTTTATTGCAGTAATCGACATTGACGCGACGGAGCCGCGAATACTACTCTATACTTCTATACTATTACTATAAAGAGGAAAGATTTGACCGATTTCAAAAATATTTCACCATTAGAAAGCTACATTATCAGGGAATAACATAAGCTATATTTTACTGTCACAAAAATTAGAGATCGAATGGGAATATTGTAACTCAAACCGAGGCAGGCAGCTAGTATTTATTATGAATCGGTAGTTTTAGTTTGACTAGAACCGACACAAATACTAGATTAAGGTATTCTAAACATTGAGATTAATTAAATTACCACTAGATATGTAAGCTACATATATCGCTTAACATTAGCGAATATCTAATTAGCACAATATAAATATTTATTACCGTAGTTATGAAAATTGATATTAGAACAAGGCAGTTATTACAGAATTTAATAAAATGTTGAAATACCATCGTCTATCCTATACATTTTGATGCGTTGATGATTTGAAACGTAGAAATAAAAGAAAGAAACTAGATTAAACGTCAGTAGGTACCTACATAATATCTCTATAAGAGAAAACTTATCAGAGATGTTCACTTTCATGTAGTCGTCATAAAAATTGTTTTAAAGAAATTTATTATGTTTTATCTATAATTTCAGACGTGGTGACTCGGTCGGCAGCTCCACTACTGCTGGCAGTGTTCACCCAAGCGGTCGGGGCGATATGTTGCGTTCTAGGGCACTGTGTCAAAGGACGTCGGCTCTGCACCTTCATCGCCGGTGTTCTCTTTATTGTTTCTGGCAAGTGCGCGGCATTCATAATGTCTTTTTATCTTTGTATGAATGTGTGACTATAAAATCTACGATTGTAAAGCCTTGGCAGCTTAGCCGTATGATACCTAATGTATATTTTTGGTATTTCAGGTTTGATAATGCTGACCGGGATCGTCATGTACATATCCGTATTTAAATCACAATTAGGCCACAAGTTGAGATACATGACTGTTTTTGATACGCCTAGAATGTCATATAGCTACGGATACTCGTTTGGGTTGTATCTTAGTGGGTTTATCGCAGTTGAGCTGGCAGGGACCTCAGCGATATTTCTATTTCTACAGTGGTACCAAAAAGACTGGATAACAGAGCTAACAGAGAAAGCAAAAGCGGACTGTAGAGCTTGGGATCGTGAGTATGCCTTCTCAGAATTTAGAGAAAGAGACTCAACACTATTAGAAAGACGAATGATGAAAAGAGATACCTATCCGCCTTCAGGATCGTCAGCGGCGACGCCACGAGAACGAAGACGCTTTATCTTTGACGGTGACGAAATGCCACACTGTTCTATACACAATAAAAACAGAAGAATAAATTTAAGTTCAGCGTCGTTGAAGGATTTATCGTCGTCGACGTTGTATGGTTTTCCGGCGGCGCCTCGTCCAACCGCCTGCGACAATTATTTTGAGGAGTTCAAGGAGGTTCCTCAAAGCGCGAATACATTGAGTGGTTTAAGAAGTGCGTCAATATTTCAGTCACAGGCGTCCGTTGCAAGCGGGCGGTTCTTGGACACCTCCGCAGTAGAGCCACCGCCATCCCGTGAGGAAGAGATGGTGACTTTTGGTGCTGGTGCGCGAGGTGGAGAAGAACCGCCTCCGCCGCGTCACGACCGCGCTGTCGGCACCGACCCCTACCGTAGAACAACACCAGTTTGATCAAAGAACTTGGGTTTCCCACCCCGAATATAAAGCATATCGAGAAGTGATAAGTGACAATGCTAATTCACGTGCTCTGTACTATATAGTTCATAATTGTATTTAGCAGATTACGGATACAATTAAGAAGTGTCTTTATAAAAGTACATAGGTGCATACGACATGACTTGTGTTAAACATTTTTAATTGTTATAATTCCTAAAATAAACACTGCCATTTGTCTTTAATATTTTTATTTAAATTATAACATACGGTGAGTTCAAAAGTAAAACAGTGATCAATAGAGTCTGAGAGAAGAATTCGCTAATGCGTGCATATTAAAATAACCCGACAAGTGATTTAAAAGATTTTTTATTTTCAAGACGGCAGAATTAATTTTCATTAAACAGAAACAAGAATTTTAAGGAATAAACTAGTTTTTAATAAAATAAATTAAAATTGATTCATTCGTTTAGGAATTACGATGTCACAGACTGACATCCAGATACAGAAAAAGACACACCCTTCCTTTTTGTCAAGAGTCGAAAATAGAAATCGAACTCTTACTTTTCACAACCAGCATCATCAGCATCAGCCTTAAAATGTTCACACGACCGATCTTGAGCGGTCAGCATCCAACGGCTCGACGCAACCGGGCCGTCGAAACTGCATTAGACTCACTTTTGTATTGAGTCTAATGAGGTGTCCACATTCACAGACCAAATAGTAGCCAGTACGTTATGGAGAGAAAACATTGGTACCTAACAGGCAAAATAATTAATTAGATTTATAACAAGGCCATCTAGCGAACTTCGAGGGAACTTTCAATAAGGCAGTAAATTTGCGGAATACGACCCGTCTTTCCAGTGTTAAGCTGAGTTAGGTTAAGCCGACGCCAATAGAGGGCGTTGATACCACAAAATATAAACATTAAATTTATTTGTTTGATTTCACTCTAGTCAAAGAATACAAACTATTATAGTGGAGAGATGTTTTTTTTAAATTTATTACAGTTTGTTTTGCACATTATTTAGTAAAAAGAAAAACCAAGGTTGATTTGCAAAGTAGATAGGGTTAGTTGAGGACACGTGGAACATCGACTTCCACCCATCTGGTAACCAGACGCATGTTGGCACGCCCTAGAACCTAAATAGCTTGATGGATTTTAGCTTGAGAGATGTCGTTAGATTTGTTATAGTTGTGAAAATAACGCTGAGTTCTTTAAAATTAAAAAAAAAATCAAATACGTTAATTCTGGCGCCATATAAATATACTTATGTTTATAAAATATTCATAAAATCTATCGAGTGGGGTATCAAAATAAACGATTTTAAAAGCTGATAACAATTAAGTATATAGCTTATATATTTAAATGTAATTTGGTGTAAGAAATGCAAAAAAACAACGTAAATAAAAAAATATATTTAAACACTAAAAAAACTTACCTGCAATACAACAATCATGCAGTCGGAGGCACAATTTTTAAGTTCAACAGTATTCAAAAATGCCCCCGACTGATTGTCAATGTGAAGGGTATCTTGTTTCCGTCTTTATGCAGGCGGTTTCTTTGAATTTTTCATTAGTTTTTTTTTTATATCAAACTTTATTGATTTAAAAAACTGATTATGATAGCTTGCAAAACTGAAAAATTTTTATGGCATTTTTTTTATTGAAAAATTTCAAAGCTAGGCTTTCAGGCAAGCCTATACGATTATTTTTGTAAGTAAATTATTTTTCTTTCCTGGTTATCAACTCGGTGTAGTTATTTATATTGACTTACCTGTTCATACCATGCCAGGCAGCAATGAAGTTAAATAAGTTGACAAACCTACCAAAACCAATAGCCATGAACACATTTCGATAGGCAAGCTATCATATGCGTGTTTAGAAATCAATAAAATTTGATACAAAACTTATCTCATCTAAATGCGATGTTCAGCGTCTCATCTTAGACCACAAATAAAACTAAATATTTATGTTATTTTTTATTTCTAATTGCCAAGTATCATTTTAAAATGGGTTGTGTAATTCTGGCCATACTACTGGTGCCCAAAAACAAATACTGAACCAAGTAATAACAAGCACCATAATACTTGGTACTGCTCCCGCTTTAATCTGTAAACATTTTAAGCCAATAATATCACTAGGTTTTAGGTATAATTTCAATAATTTAATATGCTTTAATAAACAAAATTATCTTTATAATAATTTATAATATCTTTTTTTTTATAATATCTCGGGACAACTCACACAACGCTATCTGAACCCAAACTAAGCAGAACTTGTACTATGGAAACCAGACAACTGATAAACATACTAATATATTTCTAAATACATACATATTATAGATAAATAACACCCAGACACAGAATAAACCATCGTGCTCATCACACAAAGTTTTATCCTGGATGGGGATCGAACCCACGACCTCTTGCGTAGCAGACGGATACCCTCCCACCGCGCCACAGACGCAGTCATAGTCTTTTTGGGCTCAATATGGTAGGTACCTATTCGTAAAAAGCGGAGAATCTCTTTTCTTCATACATATTTACAATTGACAATACAATTGTGGGATGAATAATAAACTCAACCATTTAGCGTAGTTTGAGT
This sequence comes from Herminia tarsipennalis, assembly GCA_945859575.2. Taxonomy (NCBI): domain Eukaryota; kingdom Metazoa; phylum Arthropoda; class Insecta; order Lepidoptera; family Erebidae; genus Herminia; species Herminia tarsipennalis. The sequence continues at coordinate 11,595,112 of OX243839.2, read as the reverse complement.
TTGAGATTTAAATACAAATAGTTTAATAGGTACAGTAAGCACATATACACTAAATATTTTATTAAGTGATAAAAAAATAACTACAAAAATTGCGTATGCTTGATCAGCATCAGAAAACTAGTATATTACAAAAAGCGATTTTTCTTTCACGTACCTAAAGGAAACAGTATTGTATTGTATTGTTATATACACTGTACATGGGGCTAAACCAAAGATAATAGATCTAGCGCTAAACTGACGTCCCGAACTGCACCGCGTCGTGGCTTTACGTCACAAATCTATCCTTATATTATAAAGCTGAAGAGTTTGTTTGTTTGAACGCGATAATCTCAGGAACTACTGATCCAATTGATTTTAATTCTTTTACTGATGGATAGCCCATTTATCGAGAGAGGCTATAGGCTACATAACATCACGCTACGACCAATAGGAGCGGAGCAGCAATGATATACAGAGAGCCGGCTCCCTATAATAGCGCTCCCTAGCCGTTGTGCGACCACGCAGGCCGAGCATCATCGACATCATAGACACAGTTTTTTTTAATTTAAGAGTTCACAAAATAACGAAAATCTTTAAAACGAATTGTATTATAATTATTTTAGGGTTTTTGTTTTCGTAATTATTTTTTTAAATAGCTCTTTATTTACTACAGCTATTTTTTTAACACATCGTAGGTATTGCTATTTGCAGTGGGCATTGAGTATGTGACGGTGACCATGGAAAGTCATCTATACTAATATTATAAAGCGGAAGAGTTTGTTTGTTTGATTGTTTGTTTGTTTGTTTAAACGCGCTAATCTCAGGATCTACTGGTCTGATTTGAAAAATTCTTTTTTTGTTGGATAGCCCATTTATCGAGGAAGGCTAAAGGCTATATAACATCGCGTTACGACTAATAGGAGCGGAGAAGCGACGAGAAATGTTTCAAAAACGGGGAGAAATTACGCATACGAAGTTGCGCGGGACAGCTAGTTATGAATAAATAGAGGGCATTTCGTAGAAACACAGCGGGAAATTTGTTTGTTACGTTGTGTTAAAATAAGGACGCTTTGATTTTGACAAAATTACGTATGTGCACTTACCGTACCTATCATTGTGATCTTTGATTATTTTATTGTTTTTAAAGTTAACTAGCAATGTGGGTTTTTGGACCACATTCAAAATCAATCAATCAAATAATTTATTTGTAAAAACATAGGTAAATACCATTACCATTACCATTTATCTCTTCCGTGGTAAATACATACAATGTGGTCTCATAAATAAATATTGTTGCGGTATGTTTTGTCATCCAGACATACAAATATTAAGCATTATATTAAATTAGATTATTAAAACATTGAATTATAAATTAGTACGTGTCATTGTAGAATTAAATTGTATTACGGTAGTCAATTGAATTATAAATTAGTACATGTCATTAGTGAATACAGTTAGAAATAAGTCATGAGAAAAAATAAAAAATTACAATATTATGTCACATAAATAGTCATTTATATTAGAATAGCATTTGTCAAGGACCAGTTTATGTAATGGTTTTTTAATTGGGCCAATTGTAAGGTTTTCAAACTGTCAGTTAATTTATTGAAGATTTTTAGACATTACTAGGACTAATTACTAGCATCGGTAGCCTAATGGCTAAGGCATCGGTATCGCAATCGTGAGGTCGCGGGTTCAATTCCTACACATTATACTACCGACGTGAACCCACACCAATTTTTTGCTAGTACTGTGAGACTCAAACCCACATTGCTAGTTATCTTTAAAAAAAATAAGCTCAAAGGCTTGTGTTAGGAGTGGGTTCAGCTCGGTAGTATAATGGGTAGGTATACATAGATAGGTCGGTATTTTATAAGTAAACATACCATTTCAATAGTAGATATTTTAGCAGCGCTTTGTACGATTAGATTGCCTGGGGTCCCAACCGGCAAGCAAAAACAAAATGACGCTGCAAACCCAGCTGCAATGTTGTACCATAGCGGATGTACACCTACTTCTAAAGCCTGTAATTGAAATAATTAAGTCATATTATTAATGCCAAAATAAACTTGCCACCTTTCGGCTTGGTTTTCATTTAATTTTGACGTAACTTTACAATGTTGTAGCTTGTACATCAGAATAACTAACAAGCCATAAAATCGAACTGAACGGAGGCGAACTTGTTATAAAAATATCCCATCTCATCATATTATTAAAATTTATCTTTTTTTAATATAACCTGCCTACAATGTTTTATACCTAGTCAAGCACTACTGACCCGCGCAACTTCGTCTGCAACATTTTTTTTTGATGCTCCGCTCCTATTAGTAAAAGCGTGATGTTAAATAGCCTTCCTTGACAAATGAATTTTCGCTATCCAACACTAAAAGACTTTTTTCAATTTGAACCATTAGTTCCTGAGATTATCACGTTCAAATAAACAAACAAATATAAAAAACAAACTCTTCAGGTTTATAATATTAGTATAGATGAAGTATAAAACAATTTATGCATATCATCACCCACATTATCATACTTCTATCTGATGGTCACTCCTTTTAAAGGTTCGGATTTGATTATTTAATTGATTAAAATTTTGAAATTTAAAAAAAAACAAACACAAATTGAATAATATAACTTGAATAAAAATAGAAAAGTAACCGTTCTACTGTCGAGTAGTCTAGGAGACAATATATATATATTATATATTGTAGTGTCGTGGTCGTCTATAAGAAACTGACATTAATACTGATGTGGTAGATTGATAGACACTCAAGCACTGCAGAGAGCAATATACACCAGCCACAAGCACTTGCGGCTCAGTGACCGCCGAGCAAACGTAAATTAAAAAGGTACTGAATGCACGAATATCGTATCTTTAACAATAACGACGTAATACACGTTTTTTGTGATATATGTACGATGCCCACTTCCACAACAGTTGCAGAAGGTTAAATTGCAATCAGATTCACGGGGACCAAGCCCCGGGCAAAGGTTAGTCTACCTACACTAATATTATAAAGAGGAAAGATTTGTATTTTTGTATGTAACGAATAAACTTAAAAAGTACTGGACCGATTTTAATAATTCTTTTTTGTTGGATAGTCCATTTATCGAGGAAGGCTATAGGCTATATAACATCGCACTACGACTAAGAGGAGCGGAGCAGCGACGAGAAATGTTGCAAAAACGGGGAAAATTTGCGCATACGAAGTTGCGCGGGACAGCTAGTATTTAATAAAAACGTGTCGTTAGCCCCTAACTGGTTTCAGCAGTGTGTCTTGTTTTCCCTGCTTGCTTTTTGGTCCATTTGGTATGATTCCTTACAATTTGCAGATCAAAGAGCTAAGAAAATTCAAATAGATCAAGATATTACCAATTGCATTACTATAGGTACAACGAGGTTGGCAACGGCAACATTGGCAGCAAAATTTGTAACAAACATGGTGAATATAATTATCAGGAAAATTATGAAATAATTCGGTAATGAGTTCAATCCTTTCAACAGAATACCAATTTTTCCATTTAAATCTGAATATTCTTTTTTAGCAGCTATCGACAGTGCAAATCCGCCTCCTGAAAACGAGAGGTAACATAAATACTTAGGAAATGCTAAACTTAAATTGTTATCTTATTGTAGGGTTCCACAAAGTTTTTAAAAATGTACACATATTCTTTAAAAATAACAAGATCATAGCGCAAAGAGGCAGTTAGTTAGTATATTACAACTACCAACGCATCTTTTATGCCTCTGGTGTCGTGAACGTCCACGGGCAGTGGTAATAAAGCGCTTGTTCGATTGTCATTAATAATAATAATAACCCCTCGGGGCTAGTCGTTGTCTCCCTATATGAGATTAACGCAACACTCGGAGGGCATAGTAGCAGCTCTTGAAATCCTTATGACACCAATAAAAAATGTCTCATGAGGGTGAAATAAGAGTACACAAACCGCAGGGCAGCTTTGTGGCGAGCTGAATGTGCGTGGCGACACTGCGGTCCCGATGCCTCAGAGAGTCGGTCAGGGCCTCGTCTCCCGCTTGCCTTCAGTGGAACACCAAGAGCGCCCGCAGGACTCTCAACTCTGGCTTGCCTTAACCGGCCGGCCAGAGGGAGGTCGCCAGAGCTTGTATGCTCGGGGGTGGAAGTGTCATTTTCAAGGGCATAACTACGGGGAAACCCGCTCACGGGCCTTCTTCGTGATGGTGAAACCGGCGCCGCACCGCTCGACACCCCAAGCTGCTCACACCCATGTTGCTCCCTGTCGCCTGTTTGGCTGTATGCCTGTGGCGGCCAGAAGGGGGCCCATCCAGTGAGTGGCGAGTCACCGCCTGCCCATTTGTCCGTGTGTTTTTACCATGTGTTTGCAGGGCAGGTGCCATAGTCCTTCAATAGTACCAGTTACCCTTCCACTAACACATCACCTCCATAACCCAGTTTCTTAGCTGCCACTTTTTGACAATAGTTTTTACACTAACCGGGGAATGTCGTTGGGTACATTTATATAGTGTATACAACGATATTCGCCGGTTTGTGTCACATAGCCTTTAGATTAAAGTGTCTAACGGGCCTCTACGTGTTGGCTTCGGCCCCACGCACGCCTCCCAAATGACCGGGCCTCCATAGTCCCGTGATATGGAAACGACATACATAATAATAATAATAATAAAAATGATTTATTCACTTGTGAAGCAAAATACTACACTTGTGAAAAGTCGACTCTACAGTTACTAGTAATGCCTGTTCGCAAACAATAGGTAAAGCCCGAGAAAAGAACAGGCAATAAAAACTCGTGGCCACTCTTTTCAAATTGCCAATGTTTACAATGTTTCTCTGTTTATAAACTGTATATGCAGGTAAGGTGCTGCCTTATATTATACATCATATTAAAGGACTGATGCAAAAAAAGAGGTCAATAATATTAGAAGAGTACACGAGATCGGATACATCAGCCTCAATGGGCACAACATAGTAGGAGCATCCACTTACGATGTAAAAACTTTATGTGCTTAAATATTGGCCAATTTACTGCTACTTAATGAATAAGTATACATGTTTTTCAAAGGAAAGAAAAGAATGGCCGTAATTTATCACGCAGAATCTTTACTTACAAAAGTAAATCGTTTTCTTAACTAGTACCTAAGTAACATTATCAAACTGTGACAACAATATTCACCTAGTAAAATGCAATAATCTATACAACACAATACATTCATAGGGAGCAACGAACTACATCAATTTATCTTTATCAGTTAAATAACCATCGATTGAATAGTAAGCTCTTTGTATAAGATGTCTCTTGACTACATTCTTAAATTTATTTACTGGTAGACTCGATATGCTGACTGGGATTTTATTGAAAAATTTAACACCTAGTCCTATGAATGAGTTATGAGTTTTATGAAGCCTATGATATTGACCTACCAATTTGTGCTTATTTCTTGTATTCACAGAGTGAATATCACTATTTTTGTTATAAATATAAGTTTTGCTTTACAAACATAACGTTTGCATATATATATATTGTGATTATCACATAAATCATAAAAGCAATATTCTACAAACTTACCTAATAGAAACATGAAACCATAAGGCATAAGGTTATTCGTTGTTATCCAATTCAGGACTGATGGAATCGGTTTGTCAGGTAATTCGTCCTCTGCAGCATAAAACACTGTTTTATTTTCAATGATATTAACTGTTTGGGAAACACTTGATTCTGTTATAACAGACCATTTTCTAATTAGCTCCTATTAAAAATAAAATTAAAATTGACCTTCAAGCGTATTTGCAACGTTATTCGAATGAAGTAAATATTCTTAAATACCTACGCTCTAAAACTTATGATCCATAGGTACTAAGCATCAGTGTTTTGAACGTATCGGTTCTGAAGTAATGACCAAGTCTTCAACCTCTAAGGCTGATATCATAGTATACCCTGAGGTGTTGTGCTTATAACCTTGTCCAAATACAATACCTGCTATAAAGTTACTATAGTAGTACAAAATAGAATACCTTTTGCAGTGAAGTGTTTAAAGAAATCTACCGCAGAAGGTAGAGTTAACATCAAAAACACGATGAATATTACGACGGTTCCATCCAAAACACTAGAAATTATTTTTATTGAAATTAACATCAACACAATCATAGCATCTAGTTCAAAGGGAAATATGAACTGGAGAGTTAAATAATTGACTATTGTATTGGTTGAATTAGGTATATAAAACAGGTACCAAGTTTGAAACAAGGAGACCTATGCCTGTTGTATAAATATAAAAAAACCGGGCCCGCAGCCTTAAATAATTGCATCAGCAGAAGAGCGTATATACTAACAGTTTTTCGGCTATAACTTAATGAAGGTATATCCGATCATATCCGAATTTTTTTACCTTTGTAATTTTTTTCATATATTTTGGCCACACGGTTCCAAAGTTGAGGGGATTGGGGGGGGGGCACAATTAATGCAACTTTCGGATCGATTATATCCAAAAAAAAAGTTTATTGGAACCTAAAAATAATTTTAAAAGACCTGTCTCTACATAACCCTAATAACCGACTATTGGTTTCCCTTATACAACGTGTAACAGAAAGGTGTGGTCATATTCAAGGGTTGGTATGAGTTCATGATACTGAGTGCACGTACCTAACTTTATCAAAATTGGAGTACCCTAAAATTGTATTTATTATTTTTTCGTTCGTTTATTTATAAATGTAATAAAAAAAATGTGACTTTAAAAGTTCGGGGCGGTATAACACTCATACCGTATGTATTTCGCTACTTAAAGTTGACAAAAAGAATATGCTATAACGATGTCATAATAATGCAATCGGCTATGGCACCATTGTAGGTGCAACATTGACAACATACACAATCCGCTGGTGAAATTTGGCCACACCTTTCTGTTACACGTTGTATAAAACTATTCATGATAAAAATAGTAATGCCTGCAATTCGAAGTGGCAATGTACTCAAAACAGGTGAAGAATAGAAGATTAGTTCTCTAGCGTTCTGCAATAATTGAGTAGTTTACCAGTCTGGCAGTCAAGTCATTTGAGTAGAATCTGTTGCGGATCTATTCCACAAAATAATTTAAACTCCTACGCTTATTAACGATGTGATATCAGAAGTTGCTAACAAGTTTAGTGTTAAGATAAGATACAACATTAACTTCAAAATACAATTCAAAGTATTTATACCAGTACATACAATGAACTATTAGCCAATCCAAAGTAGTCCGAAATCATATCACTCCAACCATAAAATATATGTGGCGAACGACAGAACATCATTACCATAGCACCCACGAATAACATTCCTACTACCTGCAACAAAAAACAAAAACATACTGGCTTTGATAATTTTAAGAATAACAACATACATTCTATAAGATTTGAAACAGACTGTGTGGTTTGTGTAGCATAATTATTTGATTCATAACATATTGTATAAAATTCTTATAGATATGATTTATTAAGCATTGATTACATTATAGGTATAAATAATTACGAACACCTTGTTGAAATTTATCCACAAACAGAGCTGTATCTAATAATTGGCACCTAATAAATAAAAAAACCGTTTAGTTCGCTAGTTGAGTCACCATTTATTTCTCAAATCGTAATATTTTTATCAACAACAAAAGCCAATGACTTATTTAAAAACGGTGTGATCTTATCCAACCAATCTTTTGCTGGATATATTTATTTTTTTAAAGTGAAATTGCTATTTCTTCCAATATCATTTATTTAACCACAAATGTTAACTATTCGTAGAAATGGAAGAAACAACTTTACTTACAGTTTCCCAAAAAGTGATTCTTCCTAATTTTTTCCAATCTTCTTCCACTGTGTTTTTTGCTGCTTCAATTCCTTTGTCAGATAGTTTACATTTTTTAGCTGTTTTGCTATTGGGCCTGAAATTAAATTATATATGAATTGTCAACTACTGACTATTCAGAATGACTACCTATTCAGAACGAAATATCAGGAAATAGTATCAAGTAAACAAAAAGTAAAAAAGGGGTTGTTACTTTGAATGAAATTCCGTTGGTGTTGAAGTGATATATGTGAAAGTTCGTATTTGGTTTTGTGATTAAATAAATAAAAAAAAATAGTATTTTTCAAAAAAAAAACAACATCTATGAGGATAAAATTGGGATAGTAAGTTAGGTATGGAAGTCAGTCAGTTTGAAGGTATATCTGTGAAATTTCGTATTTGGCTTTTCAGTTTAAATTAAAGAAACTTTTTTCAGTTTTGTTTGGAAAATCAACTCTTAAGTGCTTAAAACATGGGTTGAAAGTTTGTGTGAAACTCCGTCACAAGATTGTGTTTAACTCGTTAGATTTGTGAGGTTTCGTATTTGGGCTTTAAGGTTTAACATAAAGAAATACTTAATTTAACGTTTTTGAATATTCGTCTTTTGAAATAAGGGTAATTTGTAAAGTTTTATTTTTATTTCTTTATTGTGAAGTTGAGTAGAAGTAAGTACGCCCCCAAAACCCTCGGCATACAAAATGTCATGAAAATAGTTGCAGCCGTTGCCAAGATTCAGACTATATAACTATCCCGACCATAAATAGTGTTACGAGTACATAAAAACTTTTATTTTTTTTCAACTTTTTAATTACTTTGAATTTGGAACGCGTTTATTAATTTTAAAAGTTCTTTCGATTTCGCGCCATTTCACATATTTTTTCGTGTTCATTATCAAATTACAAAATGGATTGGGGTGTTAAAGAAAATAGGATTGCGGTGATCGCCTGGCACGAAGTGGTTATGGAGCCGTTGGTCGTATTCCAGACACTTCAAAAGCTTGCTTGATATCAGCCGTATGTTCGTATATCGTACTATCAACATATACAACAACAACTCCTCTGTAGAAGACCATAAAAAATGGGGGTGGATTCTGTCGCGTATTATAAAACAAAACCTGAAGCTCGGTGCTTATCTTCGATATTTTGTTTGATTTATGTATGGCCGGACTAGTTATTTATACAAGAATTGAGTATTTGACTACTATCAAAATAAAATATTTTATAATAACCATGTAAAAATATGTCTTAAAGTGTTCTGAAAAATATGTTCATTTAATCATTGATCGTGTTTATTAATTTGTAATCTTAAAGAGAAACACTAACATTAAATGATTTGACTATAGAAAACGTGACGTCATATGCTCGCATTCCATACAAATTTATACGGAGCGGGTCGTTTTTGATGTTTCTTAAAAAGATACTGATTTGACTTCAGTCAAATACCCTATTACTCGTTTAAAGGTATAAGATAATATAATAATTATAATAGAAAAATACGAACCTGAGAAAACCAAAGTGCGTAAATATCATGTAAAAGTATAAAGTTAGTTCTAATAAAATCATATATGGAATGGCGAAGGCAGAAAAGACAGGAAACGACAATAACTCACCAGCCTCAGGAAATGTCCTGAAAATAAAGTGACTAAGTAGACTATAAGAACTTACATTAGCTATCATAGTAACCACAAGATATCATAGTTACGATATAGTACAATCGTTAGTGTAACTTACTAGTTACACTAACGATTGTACTATATCGTAACTATGATATCTTATGATTCTAAAAACAAATGCAAATTTAGACCGCGAGAGTTACTTTCACTTTTATAATATTAGTTAGGATTTCTTAACTAAAGATTTGGATTTGGCCGTGTGGTGCCGGCTTAAGAATAGTACCACCCCATCTCTTCCCGTGGGTGTCGTCAAGGCGACTAAGGGATTTCACTCCGGAGGACGGGCAGCAGCGTCCTCTGCGTAACTAAAGCCTTACTGCGATCGCCAACCCGCTCGCCAAGCGTGGCGATTATGGCAATTACCCCCAGGATCTACATACCAGTAGGTTCTACTGGGGAGACCCGTGCCCAGCAGTGGGCCATAATATAGGTTGATATGTATGTATGATATGTAACTAAAGATTTACAATACCTTTCAAACATCCCTTTAAATACTAAATTAGTAACTGTACCCACCAAAGTGCCGATACCACCTGTAAAAAAGTAGTACGTAAGTATATATAACATGGAATACCTCAAATAGACACATGTTACATATCATGAGAATTTGGGATGATGCAATTGCTGTATACTGTTTATTAGGTGTTGTTGACTTAAACATTATTTACAATAATTTCTACAACTGTTAAGAATTCTTAACTCCTCCGCTAGTAGTAAAGGTGTTGCAGTAGCCAGGATAAACCAGGCAAATTAAAAATTACTTTATACACAAATATTGCAAGTACCGAGGCGGAATTATTACTAAAAGCATTGTCTACCAGTCAAGCTTTAGGTGATGTGCAGATTGTCGTAAAATGCTGGTTAAATATGATAAATAGAGTATTCTATTATTAAATAATATATTCATAATAATTTATTGAATTGAATCGTTTGTGATTTTATTATTTTATATATTTTATAAACTTACCAATTGTTGCAGAAAAAGTAGAGGCGCAAAAGTAACAGGTTGTTATTTCTGAAGCAATATATTCGCCGTCGGCTCCTGTCTCGTAAATTTTTAGTAAGTTTTGCTGAAATTATAATTTTTGGGGTCAAATATCAAGAGTACCGAAAGAAGGAGTACAGAAACAAACACACAGACAGACTCAAAGACACAGAATGTTGGAACGCCTTCCGTTGTTCGGAAGTAGTTCGAAGTAGTCTGACATTCTTTTCCGTGAACAATGTTTACCTATGTTTGCATTATTGGAGTGAAGTATGCAGGTAAGTATACTACCTTCTGTCTATATTTCATTACTTTGTGGTTTAGAAGAACTGAATAGGGGTGTATGTTCGTAAACTTTCGCTATTTGTACACATTATAGAATTTTATAAGCTACGGGTTTAACCGTATTGCAACGGCCGTGGTCACGGGTAGTCTACCCGTATTGCAACGGCCGTGGTCACGGGTAGTCTACCCGTATTGCAACGGCCGTGGTCACGGGTAGTCTACCCGTGACCACGGCCGTTGCAATACGTTCGAAACGTCGGGAAATAAACAAAGGTAATTAGCCTTAAAATAAAATATTTACGCGATTAAGACCCGTAGCTTATAAAATTCTATAATGTGAATAGGGGTGATTCTAATATTACGTAAGCAGTATTTTAATCAATTTTGATCCCCTCAATTTCTCCCCCTTGCCCTTGTCAGCAAAAGAAAGCAATGCTCATCACTTAACTGAACACATTCCTGATCTAAAATTGTACACATCAGTCATCAAAAATTAATGAAATACTTACGTCTTCAAAAACTTTCAGTAAAGCAAAATTAATAGGAACCATCATGGTGGTAGCTGCTGTATTTGAAACCCACATGGAAAAAAACATGGTCGTAAACGACATTGCGAATAATAACCTATAAGCAAACGAAACATATTTGGTGTTAGCTTACAACAATTATTTTGGAAAGACAATACGTAAATGCTCTATCTGATTCGGTTAACTAAATAAAATAAATTAGAGTAAAACGAGGTCAGTGAAATCTCCGAACCTGTTATGCGAGTAGCCAATAGTTCTAATGCCAATTAGAGCTATTCTTCTGTGAAGTCCCGACTGTTCTATAGCATAAGCTAGTGCCATGCTTCCCAAAAACATTAGAATCGTGTCCTGAAAATAAAAAAGCTCTTATAGAAACCTGTCTACTGACACTTGAGCAAGACAACAAAAGATTTCATATAATCTTGTACAGAAACCTTTTATTAAGAACTCCGGAGTAATTATTGGTCACTGTTGGTATATTTGCCGGCTTCTTTACATTCCACCAAATAAGTTCGTAATAATATTTTTTGAAAAAAAAAATACTAATTAACATTTGACCACCTGCCACCTACTTTTATCACACAACTATCACACCACACATCTGAGAGACCCCAGAGTAAAATCGATATTTTTTGTCAGGTTTAGGGCCTAAACTTCACTCGATTTTACTTCAGTCAAATAGTCTGTAGGTGGTTAAGGTCGTAACTCCAAAAACAAAAGGTAGATGATTAGGGGTAAAACACCTGTTCCACCAACGGCGAGAACACGAGTAGCAAGTAGCGATGTTATCGCTCAAATAACGTACATATTTATGTAGATCCCGTCTAAACAAAAAAAGATACAGATATTAATTGTTAATCGCTCAATGTTTACACTGCCGATGAGTACTCACTTTATACTGCATCTCTTTTGTTTGCACGAACGGGATCTACAAAATACATTTATTGTACGTTTCTTGATAAATCGCTACTCGCTCCTTGTTTATCGCTGTTTGTGAGACAAGTGCCTTAATATATGGAAAATAATCCAAAACTGATATAACTAAGTTAATTAGTGTTATGTAAAGAAGCCTCAAGCGGGAGTTTATTAGAATATTACAAATCACTTCGTATTTCAATTTCACGGTTGCAATGGTATGCGAGCAACTCTAACCTATTTTCTCGCTCAAGAAATGCTTGTGGCAAATGCCTTAGAATATCCATCTTCATGTATCAAAGTCAACGTAGGTTACTACCTCGTACCATGTACGGAATGAATAGAGTGCAAACTCTGATCAGTCTTCGGCTAAAATTATACATTTTCTTCTGACTCACATTTATGTAACATTGGCATGTTGTTTTACTGTCCATAACTCCAGTCAGTGGAAAGATGAGGACTGGTAAAAAAGATGTCACTGCCAAAGGTATACACTCTGTCACCCAATACATAGCCATCAATACCAGCGTATAAGCACACCATTGATATTTCTGTAATAAAACAATAATATTATCTTTTTAATGTGTGAGGGAAAAAAAATCTACGGATTCAAACCCGCTATCATAGAGGTACCGTCCCTACGCCATTAAACTCTGCGGAGGTGCATACCACCTGACTTGGTGAGACTATCTGTCACTAATTTTCTTTGTTGCCTGTCTCTCTTTTTCTGTTCAGTCTGTCAATCGAGTAGAATCTAGAATCTTAGATAAAAAATAGTCGATTTATAATTTTTTTTTTCTCGAAAACTACAAATGATAGATAAATAAAGCTAAACTAATGAGATCTATCCGATTTTACAATAAAAAAGGGATGTTAGAAAAATGGGGTTTTTAAAACACTGTGCAGCGGTGGGACAAGTGCCGTATAATCTACTCTGTGGCGCATGATTTAATATGATTTAATTATAATTTGAAACAATTATATTATCTCAACTTGAGAACGTCCAATACATCCTATAATCCATGTGTTAAGATCTTAGGGCATCGCTGCATGCTCAATCATATTTGCACAAATTCTGCTTTTGGAAATAAACATATGCGTTAAGATGGCAAAACTACAAATGCCTAGCACAAAACGCTAGTTTGTACAAAATTGATTTGCAAATTGACATGCTTTGCACTTGCACTTTACACTTGCAGGCGCAAATAGTTTTTAAGAAAAAATAAAAAGAAACTAGTCCCGTTCCTAGTGATTCATGAATTAAAGATTTGGGGATGTTAGTAAATTTCTTTTATATCATACCTCTGGGGGAAAAGGAGCTAATATGGGAATTAAAAGTATAGGTGCTACCAAACAGACTATGCCACGCCAATACGTCCTCAGAAACAGCTTCAGTTTCTCAATTTTAAATATTGGCTCATCATCCTCTCTGAAATTCAAACACAGCAACGTTAACACCCTTAATGGCGGAGGCAGATTTACTGACATACGAGTACCAATGGTACGGCAAATGCATATGACACGTTGTTTTCCGTAACCGCGGCAACAGGTCGAAAAAAACCAGCTTATCACATTTATTTTTGATAATAATTCATCATCGTTTATTACGAGCAGAAATGACCATTTTAATAATATGAAATTTGACACTGTGTGAACCGAGTAACTCCTCATGACATTTGCTGATATAATTAAATCTTTGAATAATATACGAAGTACGATTAAATCAAAGTAGTGATAAATCAGTATCGCCCAATTTATCATCAATGCTAAGTCATTTCATCAACATGATGTTCATTTTAGTTGGGAAAACACTATGTTCTATACATGGTGTTTTCCCAACTAAAATGAAGCTGTCAAATGAACAACCTTTGTATAAAAAAGGAAACAGAAGAAGACATTTCAAGTTATAGACCCATCGCACTTCTTTCAATATTTGAAAATGTAATTTACAATTTAATATCCTAGCAAACGAGCAATACGGCTTCATGAAATCAAAAAATACTATTATGGCTCTCTAAAGTTTGTTTTGTTTTTTTCACAAACATTGACGTAGAACCCTAGTCGCGGCATTATTTATGGACATGAGCAAAGCCTTTGATCATGTTGATCATGTCAAACTTCTCAATCGGCTTGAAATGTATAGAGTTGGAGGCAATGTTTTAAGGCTTAAATCATTTATGTCTAACAGAGAACAATTCACACAAATTAAGAAAATATGTGCTCGTTCAAAAATAGTACACACAGTTACAGTATATATATAGTATAATAGTATACATCCAGTTATCGACAATTTCGCTTTGGCGTACAACAGGGGAACATTTTAGGGCTATTATTGTTTTCAATATATTATATCAACGATATGCGACGGGCAACACACCACCCAATGATTGTCTATGCTAATGGCAGTACGGTGGTATTTAGTGGCAAAAATAATAATGTGTTTGAAAACGAAATAAACAACTGTCTTAAAGCATTTTTGCTAAATATAAATAATTAAAAAAATAATTTCAATGTAACCAAAATAATTACATTCGAGCAACAAACAAATAACATGAAGTCAGACGTAAGATACAGAGATAAATCAATTTCAGAAACACAATTTATTAAATTCCTAGGTGTTAAATTGGTTAGAGATATAAGCTGGAAAACTCACTGCGATAGTATCTATAATATGTAAATGTCTGAGTCAACATTCATATGCTCTGCGCAATTTATTTATGGTAGTAGATCGGACAACATTAATCGCTATTTATCATGCCTATGTTACGTCTATAGTTCGCTAAGGCGTAATATACTGGGGCAACTCCACAAAAAATAGCAATAAAAAGTACAGTACTACTGTATCATGTTTTTTTTCTTAATCTTATTTATTAATAGGTATATGAAGTAGTACTATTTAATAAGAATAATTTTGATTAAACATTGATACAAAATTAGGTTTTGATCGCACAAAAAACAGTGTTTAATAAACAATTATGCAAATACAAACATACATTCTTTCAAAAAGCTTGATATAAAACTAGTTGTAAATAAAGCATACTATTCCATGAAAGAGTACTTATCTGACATTATAGGTGACACTTCCTAGTTCCGATTTGTTTAACCCGTAAATTGCATGACATTTTATTGATTTATTTATTATCAGAACCGACATCGAAAAAAAGAAAGTGATTGTATTAAGTTTAATTAAATATATTGATTGTATTAATGTATTGATTTAGATTTATTGATTGATTGTGATTTTAATAATTTAAGTGATATTATATTTTGTATGCCTGATTGTTAGAATATGGCAGAACACTATTATAAGTAACACCTACTGTAACACCCATTTTTGCAATAAATAAATTTGATTTTGATTCATTACCGGGTCCGAAATAACCGATATCGATTCACGAGACACATGCTTATACAAAACAATTTTTGTTTCTAATTCAAACCAAGTTTTGAAGGCCGCACCAGCGAAAAGACACCAATTTTGTCAGCGCACCCTGGGAAAGTTTTGCGTAACATCATTTCAGTCTCATACCACAGCCAACGTGAGACGAAGAGACGCAAAAATATACTAATGAACAAACATCCAAGCATTCTTTGTTTATAAATAATTTATTGCTTTCTCAAGCTTTCTTTGTTTATGAATAATTTATTGACAGTTTTATTGTTGTGAGTTTCTACAAAGGGCTTGAAATCAATATGATTGATAGTACTCATATTCTTTCATATCTTATCTTATACCTTTAAAAGAACAATTCTTATATATACATATATATATATATATATATACACTAGCTGTGCCCCGCGGTGTTACAGCTAACTCCAAACCAAATTTTATTAAAATCGTTCCAGCCGTTTAGACGGGAAAAAGTAACAAACATACACACTCACAAACTTTCGCTTTTATAATATTAGTGCGATATCGATGTGAAAAAACCGGGCAAGAGCATGTCGGACCATGCTCAGTGTAAGATTCCACAGCCTTGAATAATTGCATCAGCTAAAGAGCGTATGTTCATGGCACTTACGCCCTTTTGTTGATAAAGGCAGATTTTCGACAATAACTCAATGACGGTTTATCCGGTCATGTCCGTAATAATTTTAGTTTTAAAGTATTTAATAAGCGCTACCTTTGTGATTTTTATCATATTGGCCACACTGTTCAAAACACAATTAAGCAACAAAAATATTCAATTAATAAAAAAGCTTATTAAAAACCTAAAATGCTTTTGAAAGACCTGTCGAAGGATGTACCACACGTTGATGTTCGCTGAAAAAAGATTTTTCAGTTATTGTTACATTTATGGAGTGCCCCCCAAAAACATTTTTTTTATTATTTAAATATCAAAGTAAGTAGCGGCTACTACATTACACCTTTTCACCGAATTTCATTATTATTCATTGAGTAATCTTTGAGTAAAATGCCTGTGACATACGGACGGACAGATTGACAGACAGACGGGGTTTCGTTTTTGCCATTTTGGCTACGGATCCCTAACAATGAGATACACGTATATACGTATGTAATATAAACTATTTAACTATACATATAAATTATTGAAAGCACAGTCGCGTCAGTTAGACGATTTTTAACTTATCAACGGGTGGGTTGATTTTCATGATCTTTGATTTGTTGGATTTATCTGCATCCCGAAAAACAGAATAACAATAGTTATTAATATTTTCTGATTTTTAATTTAAAAAATCATAAAATGTACAAAAAAAATAATACATGGCGGTATGAAATTCGCTGTGAAAGCTAGTTGGTTATCAATAAATACCTATCCTGTGCTTCTAAAGTAATTTGTAGCTGTGTGTTATTTTTGCAAACTTACGGAATGTCAATAGCGTTATCATTATTTTCTGATTCACTGTTATCATTATCTTCTTGCATTTAGACGAAGTATACGACGACTTATATACTTAAAAGTTGAAAGAAATAGGTTTTTGAAGCTAATACAAACATTTACACTGTCTGTTGTCAATGATTCATATATAGATCCAGTTGGCTTTTAAATCCAAACTAATATTACTAATGTGAAACTATGTAGGTCTGTCTGTTAATTTTTTTTGCGCTTAAACCGCTTAACCGATTTAGTTAAAATTTGGCATGGAGATAGTGAGTCCCAGGGATAGTTTTTATCATGATAACCGACATTCGCGCGGGCGGAGCCCCTAGCGAAAGTTAGTCGCATAATATCGTCAATACGAGAGCCTAGTGCGGAAATGTCAAAATGTTGCAGAAACAATATTTCAGTTACAGCAACAGATTTTTTTATTTTCATATAAACTACGGAATGAGGAGACAAGCAGGTCGTGCACCTGATGATAAGCGTCACATAAGCACATAACAGTATCAGTGCCACCCAAATCCCGGTTTGGCACAAATCTGCGATACGATGACAACCGTACCGCGCTCCTCATTTGAGACAAACATTATACAAATTAATTAAATTAAACAACATATATTTGGTATTAAACTAAAAAAAAGCATTAGCTCATAAGTCTCAGTTGCTCAGTAATTACACTTGCAAGTGTCCTTCTACCGAAATACAGTAGTGACGTTTTTTTTTTTATTCTTAATTTAAGGAGACTTAGTCACATATCTGACTATGTCGCTCCGTTATATAAAGCTTATAACTATTTACATAGGCTAATGTACTTATTATATAACTTATATAAATTTCCAGCAGCCTTGGACAAGGGGCTTGGGAGGATCAAGTTACATCTACCTAAGAGTATCTCACATTTATGGGATTTGAACAATAGTCTCCTGAGTCTGTCGTTCCGGGCACATTCCATCAAGACATGTTGTACGTCCTCCACTACGTCTCACATTTCACAATTGGTAGAACTTGACATCCCTATAAGGAAAGTAAACTTCCTTGATTTGATATGGCCGGAGCGTAGTGTCATTGCTGATACACAGTTCTGTCTGTTAAGTGAACAGTCGTTGATCCAAGGAATAGTCATAGGCTCAGGTTGTATTGTTTTATACCAGATGCCCTTTTCAATTGATCTCTGGTCGAAATACTCCTTCCATATATTCGTACAATATTGTTTAGTAGTGACGTTAATACATGTCACTATTTCACGGAAAAATAACCTGACACTATTATGGTACCACCAATACGGCCTATGGTTAGGCCAATGGTAGGTCTAAACCATAGGCCGTATTGGGGGGTACCTCAACAGTGTCAGGTTATTTTTTTTTTTTTAAAGATAACTAGCAATGTAGAATTGAGTCACACATTACTAGCAATCTTGTTAACCCCTCTAGCTAAGCTCAAAGGCTTGTGTTAGGAGTGGGTTTACGTCGGTAGTATAATGGGTAGGATTCGAACCCGCGACCTTACGATTGCGAGAGCGATGCCGACAAAAGTGTAGGTACAAGTGTGTGTATACGAGTAGATGCAGGCCTACTTTGCAATCCCTCAAAGTCCTACCGGACCGCAATTAGGCAGAGCGAATAAAATTATGTAAATGTTTAATAAAATATATATATATTAAAAAAATCCTATCTGCGCATAAAAGTTGGGAAAGAAGATCCCCTTAAACATGTGCATATACAAAGACGTCACAGACATTAAATAATTAAATTAATCTCATGATATTAATTACCAATATATTTTTTGGGCTGACTGGTTTTTTGTTTTTTTTTTTTATTTTATTACATACTTTTTAGTGGTTGTACTTTTTGACATGCTTACGACCAGGGATTATGCGAATGCGATTTTTTTAACTCTCGCATACGCCTATTCAGATGTCCCTCCGGGAAGCTCCGCAATTGCAGATGCGGATGCAAATATTTACAACACATTGTTTTTAAACTTTCGCGATTTTTATACATATTAGATATATTTCGGGACTTAATCGTGTGAATTATTTTAATCTGAACCTTTTATTTACCCGATCGAAACGTCGGGTAAATAAAAGGTTCGTACCTTTAAATAATTCACGCGATTAAGTCCCGAAATATATCTAAAATTTACAACACAAGTAATAACTGTGTATCAATGTGTCTGTCTGCACCATCTCCCCAACAAATTAACCGATTTTTTTTTCAAAATGATTCTTAGCTTTGTTTGATGAAAATGGCTGTAGCCGTTTTGAATATAACCACCTTTTTATCTCACATTTTGGGTGTTTTTAAATTTAAAAATAAACGTTTTTTTAGAATTGTGTTATAAGGTCCCAATTAATCACTTTACTTAGTTATTATGTATAAATATCTAGCAAGGCTTAGGTAAAGTAATGGAATGGGTATATCTCATTTGAAACGAGTTGTAGATATGTAGTAAATAAGTTCAAAACTATGACGGAACCGAAAAAGGTAATCCCGATTTAATGTTTTTTTTTTAATTTTGTTTAATTTAATTTGTTTTAATTTTACTTATTTCAATTTAATTAATGAAATGTAAAAACGTATTTTACATTCATATGGGTTCAATGTTGTGGAATTATTTCATTGGCTTAGTGTTTGTTAATGCAGTCAGCACAAGCTGAGTACACATTATTCTAATAATAATGTTTTAACTATTAAAAAATGCTGTAAAATTTCCAAATAAAAAAAAAATATTAATTTGTCATATTTACTACGCGACTTTGTCATTATTCCTAATGACAAAGTCGCGTGCATTATCTGGAATTAATCAGGTTTAATTTGGGTTTACTGTACATGTTACATAACATAGGTATGTTCCCAAGGCTGAGACATAATTCACAAATTATTATGTTCAAATTAAAGTTGCAAATTGCATCTGCATCCGCATGAAAATTTGCATTGATTATTGCCGATGCGGATGCGGATGTCCAGATCAATGCGAAAGCTAAGTAATATGCTTACGATCAGCCCTTTATTTTGATGACTCTAAATATCTTTTTCACACTTGTTTTTGACATCTCATAGCCACCTTGTTTATTTTTTGTAACGTCACTAGTGTTAGACAACTTGAGCAGTCAAGACGGATCTAACGATGTCTTAATTGTATAAATCCATCCAGCAGTTTGAAATATATGAGGTAATAAACATACAAGATATGCCCGAAAAATATAACCCTTCCCTGCAGTCAGGTAAAAAAAGAAGTTGGAAGTCAGATTTTTTTCAGTGTTTGATTTGACGAATTGAGCAGTGGCGGTCAAGTAGAAGCGGCCCCAACATTTTGGGCTGTAAGATTCAAATTCCGGGCACGTAATCGCGCACTCAATTACATACATACATACATACATACATACATATCAACCCATAAGATGGCCCACTGCTGGGCACGGGTCTCCCCAGTAGAACCTACTAGTATGTAGATTTTGGGGGTAATTGCCATAATCGCCACGCTAGGCGAGCGGGTTGGCGATCGCAGTAAGGCTTTAAGGACGCAGAGGACGCTGCTGCCCGTCCTCCGGGGTAATATCCCTTAGTCGCCTTGACGACACCCACGGGTAGAGATGGGGTGGTACTATTCTTAAGCCGGCACCACACGGCAAACTCAATTACCCAATTGTTACTGCTTAAAAGTGGTGGTATTTACTAATATCGTGAGAAAATCGGCACCAGCTACCACTAGAACTACATACAAATCACCAATCCGCTGTAACAATGAAGCTGTAAATAAATACGAGTACATAAATAAAAATAGTAGAACATAGCACGCTGAGTATATTTCTTGGGACAACTTACACAATGCCATCTGAGTCCAAACTAAGCAGAGCCTGTAATACAAACAACTGATAAACATATTAGTTATATTTCGGGACTTAATCGCGTGAATTATTTAAAGGTACGAACCTTTTATTTACCCGACGTTTCGATCGAATTGCACCGATCGTGGTTCTAAAAATTCGATCGAAACGTCGGGTAAATAAAAGGTTCGTACCTTTAAATAATTCACGCGATTAAGTCCCGAAATATAACTAATATTTATAAAAATCGCGAAAGTTTTAAAACAATAACTGATAAACATACTATTATAGATAACATATTATAGGTATATTGCACCCAGACACAAAATAAATAATTTACGCTCATCACACAATGTGTTGAACTGGGTGGGGATCGAACCCATGTCAGCTTAGCGATTAGGGTCACTAACCACTAGAACAACAGATCAATTGTGCATTGCTTGATCAAAGTACATATTCAGGCAACTTCTTGTCTATCTTTCCTTATTTTATGGTTTAGACGAGCTAGATGTTATATAGAAGCACCTAAAGTATAAGGCATTCTACAGTGATATGTGCCTGAGCTACAAGTTATCTGAAATATACTAAAATCACCAAAATTTAATGAAATACTTCATATCATATCATCATCATATCAACCCATATGATGGCCCACTGCTGGGCACGGGTCTCCCCAGTAGATCCTGGGGGTAATTGCCATAATCGCCACGCTTGGCGAGCGGGTTGGCGATCGCAGTAAGGCTTTAAGTACGCAGAGGACGCTGCTGCCCGTCCTCCGGAGTGAAATCCCTTAGTCGCCTTGACGACACCCACGGGAAGAGATGGGGTGGTACTATTCTTAAGCCGGCACCACACGGCATGAAATACTTAGGTCTACAAAAATACAAAGTGTCTTTGGCTTAGCAGTCTGGGTCACTAACCACTAGACCAACAGGCCAATATTAGGTACTCGTGTGCTATGGTAATCAGGCAACTGATAAATATAGGTATTTGTTTCTAAACACTTATCACCTCTTGGCATAGTCTCAGTCTTTTTACAGGCTTTGATTTTACTTGTAATGTTTGTTTGTATGTATGTAAAAAGTCGAGTCCAATTTAAAGTCTTACTGTGATCGCCAAGCGTGGCGAGTAAAGCAATTACCACTTTACTAGGCAGACCCGTGTCTAGCAGTGAAACATCATTTGGGTTGATATGAGAGACTAAACACTTTAACCCCCTAACACCAGGACCCAAAAGCGAATAACAAGATATTGATTGTCTTCAGAACGAGATTTTAAGAAGGTAACAGGTTATTTGTTTTGGAAAGTAATACATATCAAATGAATACATTGCTGCATTGCAAACGACGGCAGCATAATGGTTAAGACATTATACTAGCAATCGAGAAGTCGCGGGTTCGAATTCTACCCAAAATACTACCGACGTGAACCCACTACTGACACAAGCTTAGCTAGAAGGGTTAACAATTTTGCTAGCTTTAAAAAAAATATTGCAATATTGTCCTGAACCGTGTTAACCTAACAATCAAACATCCAGAAACTTTGAAACTAGCTTGAGTCATGAATTATTTATAGAACCCGTACAGGGTAGGTAGGTACTAGGCTTGTGGTGGGTATTATCTCATTTCTTCCCTGTGAGAAAAGGGCCTTTCCGACATCCTGGTGATAATTTGGTATATAAAATAATAATAATAATAATAATAATTTAATTTAATTTCACAAACTTATTCACACTAAATTACATACATTATGTTCTAGTTATAATAGATCTATTATAATTTACCAATCTCTGACCAGGATTTATACGATTACATTATATTATTTTAAAAATGTTTCATACTATTCTGAGGTTAGCCTCAGAATAGTATAAAACCTTATTATGGTTATAAACCTCGCCTGTGAACCAATTAAAAAAGTGTACATTTTCTAAGTACAAACTTATGTCAAGTATTGACATTCCATTTCATTTTCAGACAAAGATGCACGTTGCCTATAACCTGGTGTAATCAGAGTTGGCGCATTTTCAAATAATTGCTTAAAAAGCTATGGCTCCGTAAGTATCCGTGTGTTTTATTATTTTTGTTTTTTTTTTAAGTTTATATGCACATCTCTAGCAATCTTGTTAACTCCACGGGTACATATGTTAGGAGAGGGTTTACGTTTCATGGGCCGGTCGTGGTCCTCTGCTGGCGCCTCGATTACCGTTAGCTTGGTACTCGTACAGGCCTTGTTGTAGACGAACGATGGCTCTTCGACGAGCACTTTCGTATTTTGGCGCCGGAAGCGATTGTCGAAGTGTATCGGCAGATGGTGGCTGTTCGCTGGCGTTTGGCTCGTCGGGAGTATAATGGGTGTGATTTGAACTCGTGACCACTCGATTGTGAGTCCCATGACTTAACTACCTAATAGGTTACCGTTGCTTTAAAATAAATTAAATTTATATAATGAGTGCCATGGTGGCGCCGTGAGAGTGTGTACGGCTAGTACGCAAGGAGTTGTAGATTCAGTTGGTGTGAACTCTGAAACCTTTAAATTTTGGTTAGGCATACGTTGAAGTAATGCATATATTTTTAAATAACAGGCGCCCTGCAAAATCACGTAAAGATGACGATGAAAATGTCGGAATTGTCAAAAAAGTTTCGAGATTAATGTAAGTAACGTTTTATTGCTTTATTATTGGGGAAATTGTTAAGAATCTGTGCTTTCTGTCTATCTGTAGCAACGTGTCTCACTAGCTCTCTCTCAGCCAAGTCACTAGCAGGAGTCACTGAGCTGAAGTCAGCTCGGACAGGTTACGTTACCTGGTCGGTCCGTGGATGAGTGGCAATTATCTAAATAATGTTCTCTTCATGTAAAGCCGATGGACGGCCTGCACCTAACATCTCTTCGGTCGTGTAGGATTTCCGCCCTTTCAGATTACAGTGACGTCACGAACGCGGTATCAGCTGATGAGCTGACATTGTTTATGACCTAAATAAAGGGTAATAAGGGTAATAAGTATTATACAAACACAGTGTAAAGTTAATCTTAAAATAAACTTAAAATTAAAAAGTTATTGGTATAGGTACAGTAAAAGGTTACCCAAATCAGTGAAAATAAAAATAAATACTATGAATTTGTGCAATTATCGAGTTTCTATAGTGCTGTGTATAGTACAGTCTCGAAAACGTACGACCACCGAGTGCTGTTGAACTGAAGCACAGCTTTAAACAAAACCTTTTTAGCATACTGCGTACCACGCCATCTATCAATTCATAGTGATTAACATTACGGTAGATAGTTTTCAAGCCTACCCCAAATCTCAAACATATTGACTCATATTATAAACTAGCTGTCCCAAGTTAGTAGTAGTTGAAGAAGGTTGAACTAACTAACTAAATACCTGTAATGTACCAATATCCTTCCAAAAGCTCAATCAGGTTTTAGATAGGGACGCAGTACGGCAACATCTGTTTTCTATCTGATCCTAAACTGAGCAGAGCTTCTACTATGGAAACCAGACAACTGATAAACACTCAAAACACCCAGGCACAGAATAAATACAAAATACAAATATTTTTTAACGTCAGTAATAAAAAAACAGACATACAAAAAATGTTTTCCCTGGTTTCTTTCGTGTTATTTTAAATTAGCATTGAAGTTACCAAATTTTAGTTTTAAGTTCTCAAGTTCTTTGTGGATAACACAAACAAAGTTTCAGCTCCTTAAGGATTGTATTGTAGATGCCCACTCTCTCTAGACCTCTCCTGTGACGTGGACCAACATGCGAGGATCTGCTATCTGCGTATTTAAGAGTAAGAGAAAACTGTGATTGACTGATACATCAACACATAGCTCACACTTCTGAATGGATTTGGTTGAAAGTTATGACGTAGGCATTTACTATAAAGCCTAAAGCAAATCAAAAATATAACGCAGGCGAAGGCGCGGGCGGTGTGAGATAAAAGTAATTTAATATTCTTCGTTTTTCGATCTATAGCACAGGGGAAAAACCGAAAAAAAGAGTTCCTGGATTTTTGTACAGAATTCAGCATGCGTTGAGAGTTCATTGGAGAGGCCTATTTGGAATTTTAGTACCAGCCATTCTGATACCTACATTTTTCCAAAAAAATAACGTAAGTTCATTTAACTTTTTTAAGAAAAATTAACCGCCTTTATAAAAAAAATATAAAGCACATCACTGAATGCAAATTTCAATGACTCACTACTGTGTTTTAGTCTATTGACTTATAGACCTGGACCATTCCATCCCTTCAATCCAAAAGTAAATATTGACTGCAAAGCGTGAGAGTGAAAAAACTCAAAACAGTCTTCTCTCCTTCTAGAGAGTGGTAAATTTTGTGAGGTTGTGGCGCAGTCCTGGTCTCTACGTGAATGGGTGTTTTATAAGCTAGGACAACGTTTTTTATATTTTATATACTAAAACCTATCCTGAAAAATATGCAATTGAATAGTGAAAACGCATCAAATCGGTTCAGTAGTTTCTGAGAAAATCGCGAACATACATACTACAAACATACATACATACCTATGTATAAACCAAATTTTTTAACATATATATTTATATAGTAAAAATTTTCACATTTTTTACTTTCGATTCGCGATTTAAGTGTAGAATCTTACAAAAACATTTTAAAAAGTATATTTGATAATATTTTGAGTCAGTCACACTTTTGAAATGTATTCTACTACTTCTATAGTATAGTTGTATATAAATGGTATAGTAACTGTACCATTTATACAACACGTGTTAGTTATTATAAAAAACTCCACTGCTCAATAATAATTTACTCCACTCACTTTAAGACAAATCTAATGACACTTCACATAACAGATTTTAAGAGGAAAGATTTCTGTTTGTAGCGAATAAGCTCCGAAACTACTGGAACGATGTTAACCAGGGTGCAAATTTTGTAGAAATCAAAGTTCAAATCGCTGTTCTGTGAAGAAGAAATTTTGCAGATATAACTTTCTCCTTCAGATAGGTCGACTTATTCATAACTGACTAACCAGTGGGACAACTCAGGTGGTCGGTTCGGTAAATGACTAACCATTGGGAATTTAGGCAGATTTTTCCCACGACATGCACTGCGATTGCTTTATCTATACCCTTATTTCACGGTAGACTTAGCGAATTGGCCGTTACATCAACTAATTTCAATCCATTACATGAAATTGAAGCCATTTTACATGTTTGTACTTAATACTGCATTTAACCTGTTTTCAGAACGCTAAAAAAGTTGAATTAATGTGGTACGCCATGGCATGGCTTATGGTAATTCGACCAGTGAACATACCAGTTTGTGGGTTAATTCCAATATTTTATTTGCCCATGCTTGGTGTTATCAAGTCGGCCAAAACTTGTGGATGCTACTTAAATGTAAGATTTTTAATTTAATTTACTGAACTTTAAGAGTTCCCGGTCCCTGATATCGAGAGACATAAGCTGGGTCTACATCGACTGAGCACGGTTCCCGAGGCAGCCACGTGAGCCAAATGCTTGGTCGGTGTGTACTTGGCTCTGGCTGCCACGGGCACACATTGCTTCGGTGTGCGTGCCTCAGAGAGCGCTGTTCGGCTCGCGCCTATCCAACATAATGTGTGTTTACCCGACTTGCGACTATGTGAATTATGTTTTGGCTATGTATGTTTGTATTTACTTATGTTTCACACACATACATTTTAAGGTTATTGTCGGGACATACGTGTAAAGTTATTTACGGTTTAATCATATGTCTTGTACTTGTACCTACTTTAGTAATTTATTTTCGAATTAGTTGCGGCGCTCGTAAAGTTTTCCTTGGTCCATCAGCGTCTTGGGACATTTTCAAAACGTGATTGTTACATTTTTCTTAAACAAAAGGTAAGCGTTTTTCTTAAACAAAAGGTAAGGTACTGTCTTCGCGGACATAAAGGAGCCTCAATTGAAATATAAAATAATTGGTAAAAACAGTATTTAATAAAGACAATTTCAATGAACTAAACATACCTAAACATTTGTTATTGGCCGATCCTTATTACTACCAGCCAACCCCTGTAGATATATACAATTATTTCATTTTTTAAAGATAAAAAAATTGGAAGTCTGACCCAGGATTCGAGGAGCCGGAATCAAACCATCTGTCCAGGACTATGTTACTAAACCTCCAATTCTTCTATCCTTCCTGCACGCAAGTCAGGCCTTTTTGCTTTTTTAAAGAGAGCATTTTAACAAAATATGATATTACAGGCTGAATATTATAGTATTTATAGGCAATACTAATAATTACTAAACAAGTTAAATTAGCAGAATTTAGTTTAACATTACATATTTAAATGACAATTTTGACAATTGTTTCCAATGCCGACGACTTTTAGCGCGTCAATGCGGTTGGATTCATTCTTTTTTTAAATTATACTTTACAGCCTGTATAATAAGTTCGTCCCACTTATCAGTGGGCTGGCCTAAGCTGGATATTGTACGAATTTTTCTCCACTTTTTTTTTTGTCCACTAAATATCGCAGAGATCTTACAGTTTCTCGGTTAAGTGGTTGATAAAGATTTGCGGTGGTAATTTATAAGCAATCGCTTATTGTGATATCGTTTCTCTTAGACTCGGTAGAAATCTCCAGGCCTCTGTATAATTGACGATAGTTAGATATAATAATAATAATATCTTGGGACAACTCACACAACGCCATCTGATCCCAAACTAAGCAGAGCTTGTACTATGGAAACCAAACAACTGATAAACATACTTACATACTTACTTATAGACACATGATAAACTATCGTGCTCATCACACAAAGTTTTGTCCTGGGTGGGGATTGAACCTTCGACCTCCAGCTTAAGTCAGGGTCACTAACCACTAGCCATGATACGGGCAGCTTCGCCTTCTAAATATGAAATGAGATAATACAATTTATGAATTGGTTTTATGCGATTATTGTTATGTATTTAGCTTTCAAAAGTATCTCGAAATTGTACCTATTGGAAATACGTTCTGTCAAATTTTACGATTTGAATTTGTCTTTGTTCGTGTTCAATTTTACTAAATTTATTTATTAAAGAATTTGCTGTCGCAATGTTAATAATCATGTCGGTCTTAATACCGTCTCGTACATATATTCTTGCGTCCATATTTTCTTCCGAAAACAATTCAAACAACTGAAGGCTGCCAAACGTTGCTGCCGCGCGAGCCCGTTTGCCTGGTGTGGATCCGACTATAGACGATTAAACGTTTTAGCAATTTTTTCAATATAACAATTTTACAAAACCTTATCAACCACTTAGCGGTTATAGGTAACGATCCCTAGTACAATTTTTAAAGTAATAAATATCAGCCTGGAATTATCATGGTTATGGTCGTTTTGACACGACGCCTGGCTTTGTGTATACGAAAAATTTATGCTGTGGAACGTTAGTGAAGAAAACGTAGGCTGCGGTTAGTTTATCAACTGCAAACCTATTTGTAATAGCAATAATATTTTATCATACAACGATAAGTAAAGATTTACATTATATTTAGATAAATTAACATATTGACATTTTTTTCTCATTGGGGATGTAAGGGAGCGTACAACCTACACCCTATTATTCTTCGTTCCAAGCCCACCTCACCTGCACGCGGTACATCCTGCTGTATAACGAACGAGGCTCTGGCGACCGACTGGTGGCGGTATAACCATCCCAAATTCAAGGCGTAGCTAAAGTATCAGGTCAGTGACGGGTAGCACACCTGCCCAGCGTGGCGATTATGGGTATTACAGTTCCCGGCAGTCACGCTATTCCTGGACATGGTGGCGTCTACAGTAACGGCGTGGCAGGGGTTGCTAAGAATGCGTACCACATTATCAAGCTCACCGAGAGGTATAGACTCAAAGTGGTGCAAGTGTACGCACCGACCTCGGCACATCCAGACGACGAAGTGGAGGATATGTTATCGAGCGCCCTCCACTCCACCACTAAGACCCACTACAACGTTGTTATGGGGGACTTCAACGCTAAAGTGGGAGTACAGAATCGCAGCGAATTGGTAGTAGGATCCGATGGATTTGGAAGCAGAAATCATAGGGCGCATATGCTAGTCAACTTTCTCGAACGGGAGGGGCTCTTCTTGATAAACTCCTTTTTCAAGAAACAGCCCCAAAGGAAGTGGACGTGGCGAAGCCCCGACACTATGACGAGAAACGAAATCGATTTTATCATGACGGACAAAAAGCTTATATTCAGAGACGTCACCGTGATCAACAGGTTTAATACCAGTAGTGATCACTGACTTATCCCGAGTCTCTGTGAATATCGACTTCAAGGCGGAACGTGCCCGTCTGATGAGTTCCAGGCTCCCACCTACTTTGCTCCAAACCATGATAGGATCCGAAGCGTTCCAGTCAAACCTAGATAACCGATTTGCTGGATGGAAACCACAACAAACGTAAACCAGAAGCTCGTAAATGTGGTTCGAATACTCAGGGAAGAAGGTACGAGATTTTGTGAAATGCAGCGTAAGGGCAAGAAGTCAAAGCTTTCGGAGAAGACTTTAGGGTTAATGAAGAAACGACGTGAAAACCATTCGCATGCATCTCGACCTGATCCTAAAAATGAGGCTCTAACACGCCACTACACCGAAAACCTGCCAATAAGAAAACCTGAAATCGTGCTGGTTCTTAAACAGCTGAAAAATGGAAAAGCCCCTGGAGAGGATGGCGTTATAACAGAGCTGCTAAAGGCTGGAGGTAAACCCGTACTGAGGGAGCTCCAAAAGCTCTTTGATGCTGTCCTGTTCGAAGGGAGAACTCCAGAGGCGTGGAGTAGAAGTCTAGTCATCATGTTCTTCAAAAGAGGAGATAAGACCCAGCTGAAGAACTACCGACCTATTTCTTTTCTAAGCCACATCTATTAGCTGTTCTCAAGAGTCATCACGAACCGCCTTGCACGAAGACTTGACGAATTCCAACCACCGGAACAGGCCGGATTTCGGAGCGGATATGGCACCATAGATCACATCCACACAGTGCGGCAGATTATACAAAATACCCAGGAGTATAATCAGCCCCTGTGTCGTGGATAATGAAAAGGCCTTTGACTCGACTGAAATCTAGTCCGTTCTAGAGTCACTGCAGCGATGCCAGGTAGATTGGCGATATATCCAAGTGATGAGATGTCTCTACGAAGCCGCCACTATGTGCGTCTAAGTACAGAATCAGTTAACAAAATATAAACCCATCGAGGAGTGAGGCAAGGGGACGTTATTTTCCCGAAACTGTTCACAAATGCAATGGAGCATATGTTCACGACGCTGCACTGGAAAGGGCGGGGCATCAACATCAATGGTGAATACATCGTCAAAAACGCTGCAGGACCTACAACAGATGCTGAATGACTTGGCTCACTTCACTGTACGCATCGGCCTACGGATGAACTTGGATAAAACCAAGGTCATGTTCAAAGAACATGTACTACCGGAACCGCCGTTCTCGAAGTTGTTCAAAAATATATGTACCTTGGGCAGTCATTGCAGTTACGTAAAAACAACTTCGAGGACAAGGTGAACAGGAGAAATCGGTTGGGTTGGGCAGCGTTTGGTAAGCTACGTCAAGTATTCTTATCGTCGATCCCACAGTGCCTTAAGACTATAGTCTTCAATCAGTGCATTCTACCCGTCATGACATACGGAGCCGAAACGTGTAGACTGACCGTTCGGCTGGTTCGCAAGTTCAAAGTCTGTGCTCGGAGTTTTTCTTAGGTACAAAATCAGAAATGAGGTGATTCGGAGAACCAAACTTATCGACATAGCCTACCAGATTAGCAAGCTGAAGTGGCAGTGGGCTGGCCATATTAGCCGAAGAACCGATAACCATTGGGGTAAACGAGTTTGAGTGAAGACCGCGTCTCAGCAAACGTAGTGTAGGATTTGTGTGCTCAGGTCTACGCAAAACGGCTGGCAGGAGCTGGAAGTGAGAAGCCGAGGATAGAACAAAGTGGCATGCAATTGGAGAGGCCTATGTCCAGCAGTGGACTGCGATAGGGTAATGATGATGACATTTCTTCCATTATGTCATCTGCACACCGTATTTAACGAAATCGGATCGGTAGTTAAGGCGTTACGGTGGAACATACGCAAACAAAAACATATAGACTGGTAAAAACATAACCCTTCCTTATTGGGTTTTCCGTAGTCTGGTTAAAACGAAGATGAGTGTTAATGAGTGTTAATATATCAACCTCAATAGGTACAGTCAGCATCATATAGATAGCAGCTGTTAAAATCCGCAAAAATGTCTCAACAATAAGAATTGAAATTTATTTCAGCAAACAATTTGTCATTTTTATTAAAGCAGCTAAAGTGCCAAAAGTAACTCAGCAGCCACTGCTAAATTATTTAAGCATTCAGTTATATAATTTGTTCTCCACATCCAATCATTCATAAATATCGCCGCCTCCAATAGTAGCAATATCTACGCAGTCATAGTGTTCAAAATTATGTCATTTGACATGACGTACGGTGATAACAAAACTCTTTAATGTTGGAGAAGGTTATCAAAGATCAAAATGAAAATGTTTTCTTCTATACGTCACAAAATTTATCTATTGACATTTCGTACATCTTGATTGAAGCATCATTTATTACAAAATTCTATAAAAAAATGAATTATCATTTAGATATTCAGACCAGACACAGGATTGTAAATCTTCACCGTGAAAGCGTCTCGGTCACGGACATCGCCAATGAACTTGGTATTGATGTAAGTAAAAAACTGTTTTACCACATTAGACATTGGAAATATACGTATCGAATCCCGTATAAAAAAATTATTATATTCATTGAACCAATCTTATTTTAACATTTTTATCAATTATTTATTCTTTGCTTACAGAGGAACACTGTTTACCTGTGGATCAATAGATGGTCTACTGAGGGAGATGTAACACGTCACGTTACCACAGGTAGACCCCGAACAAGTAGTGCTGCTCAAGATAGACGTATTGTTCAGCAGGCGCGTGAAGATAGATTTGTGAACACCTCCGAACTATCAATAATCCATAATGTCTCACAATCTACCATACGCCGTCGATTAAAAGAAGCTGGTTATCATCACCGTGTACCAGCCAAAAAACCTATGTTGACGGCTAGACACAAAGCCATGAGGCTAGAATTTGCTCGGACATACCTAAATTACAACTTTGAAAATGTGGTTTTCGTTGACGAAAAAGTCTTCACTTCTTCGGCTCACGGAAGGCTTTCTTTATGGCGGTTGAATAACACTCGTTATGAAGAACCTAATATTTTGCCAAATAATAGAAGCGGTAGGATTTCTCTTGGATTTTGGGGCTGGATGTCAAAAGCTGGACCTGGAGAATTAGTTGAGATAGGCGGTCGATTGAACGGACTAGGTTATAAAGAAATTCTAGATGAAGTGCTGTTGCCCACCGCTCAAATTTTTTATCCAAACAGTGTAATTACCTTCGTGCAAGATGGATGTTCTATTCATAATTCAAGGGTAGTACAAAATTATATTTCTCAAAATTCGGAGCTGAATTTAATCAATTTGCCGCCTAAAAGTCCGGACTTGAACACCATTGAAAATGTGTGGGGTAAAATGATTCAGAACTGGGACAGCCAACAAGCTCGAACCACAGACAACTTGAGACGTCACGTTTTTGACAACTCTGCGATCTAGTAATTTCTCTTTTAATTGTGTCCGCTCTATGAGACAACGTCTCCTAGACGTTATAAATGCTGATGGGGGTTACACTCGTTTTTAATTTCTAAGTTATTGCTCATTGATAATTTAAGATTTAAAACTGACGATTTTAGACTGTTTTAGCATGTAGGTTTTCTTTCCGTTCGTTTTCAAGCAGTAAGTGTAGCATTTTAGTTATTCTTTATACAATAATAAACAGTTTATTCTTTAACTGTCTTCTTTCTTTTAACACTTTGACAGCCGATCACGAGTTCAGCTTCGCATAGTTTATTTAATCCAAGACGCCGATCACGAGTGGGACTCGTCATCGGATTTCATACTGTTTGTTTTAAATTCACGCACTGTACTCGTGATCGGCGTTATGGGATGGTGTAGAGAATGTTTTAGCTACACGCACATAGAGTCCCGCAATAAAAAACAATCAACAATCAATAAACTTTCTTTTTTCCAAAATGTCGACTTTTGAACACCATGACTGCGTAGATATTGCTACTATTGGAGGCGGCGATATTTATGAATGATTGGATGTGGAGAACAAATTATATAACTGAATGCTTAAATAATTTAGCAGTGGCTGCTGAGTTACTTTTGGCACTTTAGCTGCTTCAATAAAAATGACAAAATGTTTGCTGAAATAAATTTCAATTCTTATTGTTGAGACATTTTTGCGGATTTTAACAGCTGCTATCTATATGATGCTGACTGTACAATATAGTGTAGAAGCATTCTTATACTTAAGCGGCCTAGAAGACCAAATTCCACCGTATTGGTCAAAGTTCATTTAACATATTATCATTAAGTATTTATTCACTGTTATCTATGAGGATTGTGCCAATGTGTTCGTGTTAGTTAGCCAATCTCGTAGTGCGTACTGCCTATTCTTTTTAATATTTTATTTAACATTGCAGGACAATATAGTGTTATATTTCCTATCATCGATGCTACTATTGCTGTTGAACAATTCTGGCCAGGATCGACGAATTGCTCTGGCAATTATGACAGCTGGAAAAACTGACAAGTTTAGTGGGAAAAAGTAATATTTTCAGTCATTTTCAATATTATTTTATAAAAATAAGGCGTAGCTTGATTTAGTTTCATTCATTTATATTATAATTTTAAAATAAAACTTAAAAATAAACTTTTCTTTTTCAGCATGACTTTTAAATGTGCCACCGCAGCGTTTATCTTATCTATGTTGAGCAATAGATTGATAGCGACATCTATGATTACCGAATATTTTACAAGGGCGATGATTACTACAGAAGTAAGAAAATATACAGGGTGATGTGTAATATACTAACACTCGTAACCTCGCACTCGTCTTTACATTACACTAAAGGTGCGATTGCACTAAACAAGTTACTTGTGTGCAAGTTGTAAATTGCAAGCAATATAACTTTGAACTTGTACATTATATTATTACCACTGTCGCGCGGTGGGAGTGTCTGACTGCTATGCAAGAGGTCGTGGGTTCGATTCCCACCCAGATAAAACTTTTTGTGATGAGCAGGATGGTTTAATAACTAATTGCAAATGAGCCCAAAGTAGAATAGGTTATTTCACGAATAGGGCATTTTCAGAATGAGGCATATCGCGAATAAGTTCAATGTCTACTAAATGAAATCAGTAGGTCTTAACACCAAAAACAATGTAAAGAAACCAAAAATTGAAGGTTATTAGTATATTACAAATCACCTGGTTATACTCTGTCCATTCGTTTAATTTATTTTTGACAGTTCACAATAGCTTAGAATTAGTGACGCCCTCACACGTTACCGATTGGATTTGAAATAATAATCGATTTTATTTAAGAAAAACTTTCAATCAATATAATGCATCGAAATATTTTTAGTTTAAATATTAACTATTCGTTTTTTAAATCATAATTATATGAAAATTAAAATATTTATTATTTTAATTTTAATGATTTATTTATTAATAATATAATGTATAAGCGCATTATTAACAGGTTATTACTAGTTTGAACTAAAATTCCAAGATTTCGACTTAATTCGTTGCAAATAATTATTAATTTATTTATTAAATTTACAGAAACAATACTTCCATAAAGTCAAATTATTTTTTTCATACGATGATACCCATGGACGACATTTTTAATAAACTGTTATGACAATTTTATCACCATTGATGACGATAATAATTTTTCTGTTGACGACAAAACTTTGTTCCTTTATTCGGTTTAAGTCAGATACTGTTTATGACAGATCTTGTAGTTGCGAGTCCCGCGTAGTTCCCGTTTCTGTAGGAATACAGGGAAAAAACGAAGCCTATGTCACCCGGGGATAGTGTAGCTTCCCAGTGGTAAAAGAATTTATTCGTTGCATACAAAATACAAAAATACAAATTTTTCCTCTTTGTAATATTACTAGCTTTTGCCCGCGGCTACGCCCACGTAAATGCTAGCTTGTTACCAAAATATTTAAACGGCCCTTATGGAGTAAATTTTCAAAGGAACCCCTGTGCAAGTTTCTAACCCTTATAGCGACAAAGTTTCATATTAACTTTGCACTCCCGTTTGACTCCCTTAGGGGGTGAATTTTCGAAAATTATTTGTTTGGCTTCTGCCCCTCCAACTTCTAAGCGAGAAGCGAGTAGCGATTTATCGCTCAAGAAACGTACAACAGATGTATTTTGTAGCGTTTTGAGCGAATACGCGCCGACAGTGTGAACACTCAGCGTCAACTATTAATATATGCATCTTTTTTGTTTACACGGGATCTACATAAGTATGTACGTGTCATAACAACACATAAGTGCTTCTCTTTTTTCTCGCCGTTGATCGGACAGGTGCCTCAGTGCTTGCTTCCCTACGTTATAAAACGAACCACAGTGCAAAATTTCAAGTTTCTAACCCTTATAGTTTAGGCCCTGCGTTGATATGTCAGTCACAGTCCGCTTCTTTTATTTAGATAGATAGTATTAGTAAGTATAGATAAAGATACTATTAAGAAATAGTTATGGAACTTATAAAATTCCTCAGAATTACACGCAAAGTTTTGTTCAGCCGGGATACCCAACTTTAAGGATCTAAGTAGATGGAAGCAAAGTATTTTGTTGTATAGTTTTCACTTTCTTCTTTGTCTAGACCATTTTTTTTAAAACTTTGTATTATTAATTAAACGTCTTTGTTTAACACAATAATATTTTAACACCTAAGACTTTTCATAAAAATCGAAAAATTTGCTTTTGTGATTGGGCAACAACTGCCATACAAATAAGTAGAGCTAAGTTGTATGAATTGTATGGTATGAAGCAATATAATTTTGACCCTAAGTTTGTTCAAAGTCAGACATCTTACGGATGTGGAAACAGCAAGGCTATTTTATTTCGGTTATTTTCACAGCGTCATGTTGTCTGGCATTTATTTTATGCATTTATTTAATTATGCTTTATGGCTAGGCGGCTAATATTTAAATATATTTATTCTTCAAAAAGGTGCAGTGCATGCGATTTACAAACTAGCTGCACGAGTTTCCCTTAGAGAAAAGTTTAAAGAGATAGGGAATATGACAGTGTTGCATCTTAGTATATACACTGACGGACTTATAAACTGCATCAAAGTAATAGACGACTTTGAAATAAATATTTTAACCAAGTATGCACACTTTCTATACAGATTTAAATTGAAACCTCTAGATTGGTTCGTGAACTTTAAAACAGCGTAGGATCATATCTTTAAGTTTAAGTTTATGTACTGGAAAGGACCTTAAGACCTTTTTTGAAGAAAAAACAGAAGTTTAAGGAAAAATTGTTTAATTAAAAAATTGGTTTTAACAATAGACACAAACTTTATGCAAGGGTTTATTTGTGTTTTAATAAGGTGTATTACCCCCACGTGCCCTTATTACGGATTCTAATCGGTTCCGCATAGATTTTATAAGGGTTTTTAAAAGATCTTGCGGAATATTGTCCCATTCTTCTGAAAGTGCTGTTCTTAGTGCTGCCACTGTCGTAGGCGAAGGGTTTCTCGCATATACAGCTCTTTTTAAATTGTCCCAAACATGCTCGATGGGATTAAGATCCGGGCTGCGTGCTGGCCAATTCATTGTACGTATCCCAACCTCTTCGCAATAATGTTGAACTTGTGCAGCTGCATGCGGCCGGGCATTATCCTGCATTAAAGTAAAATTTTCGCCTATGAATCCCATGTAAGGCACCACGTGATCTTCTAATATCTCTGTTATGTAGCGATGTGCTGTCAAACCCCCTCTATTACCGTTTTGACGGACCATGTCTATGAACACAAGTTCTGTTCGCCCGTTCATCGATATGCCACCCCAGACCATACATGAACCGCCTCCAAAAGGAACACGCTCCTCAATGCAACTTTGAGCATATCGCTCCCCACGTCGACGATAGACTCTTCTGCGACCATCTGCACCATATAAACATGTCCTACACTCGTCCGTGAACAATACAGAGGCCCACTGCTCTTCTGTCCAATTCAGGTGATGACGCGCAAATCTTAAGCGAGCTTGTCTGTGAGCTGCAGACAACTTTGGACCATTTGCTGGTCTAAAAGGGGTGATAGCCGCTTCCTTTAACCTTCTTCTTATTGTTCGTGCACACACGTTTTTTCCACGCACTTCATTAAGCTCGGTTTTGATGTTAACTGACGTGAGGAAACGATTTCGCAGGGAAGTTGTAACAATAAATCGGTCATCACGACCTGTGGTTGCTCGAGTTCTGCCTGTACCACGTCTCCTCCTGTAAGAACCTGTCTCTACAAACCTTCTGTATATTCTACAAACCGTAGACTGGTTTAAATTTAAATTTCTACCAATCGTTCGTTGATCCAAGCCCTCCCGCACCAATGCTACAATTTGTGCCGCTTGTTCGGACGAAGTATCCATATTATGGTTCAAAAACTCTCGATGTGTTAAAAAACTAACCCAACAATTATGCTGGTAACAATAATTCAATTGACCAAACAAAAAAAATCAATGAGAATTAATTTAAAACTTTGCTATAAATAACACGCAAATCTGATACTACGAGTAAATTTTCTTTTCCCGGCTATATTCATTTGTTTTACCGCAGTTCTATTTTTAAATTTAATTTTTTTTTAAGATTAAGAGCCAGTCTTTCCATATTTATATAATTTAATCTAAAAAGTTTGCATACTTATTATAAAAAAATCCTTTTAGAGTAAACCTGAACTTTGATGCAGTTTATGAGTCCGTCAGTGTATTTGCAAACATTGTTTGTTAAACAAAACATGCATTTATATCACAAAAATAGTGACGTTTACCTGGTGAACACAAGAAATGAGCACAAATTAGTAGGTCAATAATATTGACCTACTAATTTGTATGTATGATATTATGATAGGCCTAATAATTCATTTATGGGTCTTTCTGTGAGAGTATTTAACAAGATACCAGCTAGTATTATAAGTCTATTAGTGATTAAGTTCAAAAATATAGTCAAAAATCATCTTATACGCAGAGGTACACATACAGTGGATGAATATTTAAATGATATAGAAAAATGGATCTAGTTGCTTGCCCCTTGTTACTTTATTATGCTTGGGTGAATTTTGTTGTCACTTTGTTTTATTTGTCACATTGATTAAGAGCATGATTTTGCTTTTGTGAGTAAAGATTCTGCGTGACGAATAAATGCCAATCTTTTCTTCCTTTTGATACCAGAATAATTAATATTTTATATTTAATCATTCGTTACAAGTACTTTGGCCAATAGTCGCAGCACCTTACCCCCATATCAAGTTTATAAACATTCAAACATTGTAAAATTATTAATTCGAATAGTGGCCGCGAGTTTTTATAGCTAGGTTCTTTTCTCCGGCTTTACCTATTGTTTGCGAACGTGGCATTACATGTTTATGTAGAATCCCGACGTATCACAAGAGTTATTTTGTAAATAAAGATTTTTGAATTCTTTATCCATTGGGAAGCTACACTATTCCCGGGTGACATAGGCTACTCTTTATCCTTGTAATACTACGGAAACGGGAGCTACACGGGTGAAACCGCGAGGCGTGCGCTGGTTATCTTTAATAACGCGAGCGACGCGAGAAATATTCAGCTGCTACAATAGAGTTTCAGAACAAACAATGCTGTTAAAGATAATATTTACGGGTCGACCAGCAATTTTCCACTTTAAACAACTACTAAAAAAAGAAGCAAAGTTTTAGGACCGAAAATATTAAGATCGGAGACATAACTTGCGTTGGAAAACAATGAAGTGCAAAATTGCTCGAAAAAGATGCTTAAATAAAAACTATTATTCAACGTACATTAACTGAACAAAAATGAAATAAGTGTCATTGAATGTTCAAAACTGTTTTACCAACTCAATCGGACTTAATCGAATAGTGGAATAAATAATTACTTATCGATGTACTAAACTGTATTTCTGTCTTATACGGAATCTGCCGTAAACAGAATTGACTGACACATAACAAGAACTCTGCCTTAACAGAAAATAATTACATAGTTAAAAATGTTCCAGGCCAAATTTGCCGGGGCGCGCCAAGAACCTGAAATAAGGGAAATTCGTCATGTTGTAAATAACGCCATTCAAACATCAGCAATTATTGGTGAATATATTTTATATTATTTTTGTGAATTAATTAATTTGTGAACAGGGTAATTTATAAACGGGGTAACTTGTAAACGTGACAACTTATGAAAAGGGTAACTTACGAACAGGATAACTAATGAACAGGGTAACTTATGAACAGGATTATTTGTGAACAGGGCAATTTGTGAACAGGGCAAGGGCAAGCTGTGAACAGAGCAAGAGTGAGCTGTGAACAGAGCGAGCTGTGAACAGAGCGAGCTGTGAACAGAGCGAGCTGTGAACAGAGCGAGCTGTGAACAGAGCGAGCAGTGAACAGAGCGAGCAGTGAACAGAGCGAGCTGTGAACAGAGCGAGCTGTGAACAGAGCGAGCTGTGAACAGAGCGAGCTGTGAACAGAGCGAGCTGTGAACAGAGCGAGCTGTGAACAGAGCGAGCTGTTAACAAAACGGCGAGCAAGCTGTGAACAAAACGGCGAGCAAGCTGTGAACAAAACGGCGAGCAAGCTGTGAACAAAACGGCGAGCAAGCTGTGAACAAAACGGCGAGCAAGCTGTGAACAAAACGGCGAGCAAGCTGTGAACAAAACGGCGAGCAAGCTGTGAACAAAACGGCGAGCAAGCTGTGAACAAAACAGCGAGCAAGCTTTGAACAAAACAGCGAGCAAGCTGTGAACAAAACAGCGAGCAAGCTGTGAACAAAACAGCGAGCAAGCTGTGAACAAAACAGCGAGCAAGCTGTGAACAAAACAGCGAGCAAGCTGTGAACAAAACAGTGAGCAAGCTGTGAACAAAACAGCGAGCAAGCTGTGAACAAAACAGCGAGCAAGCTGTGAACAAAACAGCGAGCAACTTAGTTGTAAATGGAAACTGTGTTCGGGTTAATTCCAGGATAAATTCTATCTACGTGACCTATAATCTATGGTGACCCATTTGGGTCACCATTGCCCACGCCGGGCCCGGAACTTGGTCATCAAATCATTTTCCTAACTAATTTCTTCTTTTTTGCAACAGGTAGTCTCGCTATAGTGCACTCTGCACCTGCAACGCTCTGCTTTCGTTCGTTATTTAGCGAGTAAGTACACTTTCTTTTAAGGTAAACAGGTAATGAAATATTTAACTGTTTTTATACGGGCACCTATCCGCGGCAGGTCGATATGATAATGGTGATAATGACGTTAGACGGAGAAGGCCAAGACGCCATGACAGCTTATTCATATCTTATACGTTACTAACAGCATTTTAACTAGCGAATGTTTTGTCTTCTTAGCGTTAGGTATTTAAAAATGGAGTACAAAACAGACTAATTTTGTTAGGTAAAATGTAAACTAAAGTTTATTTTATTAATAAGGGGGTTCTCTGCTGGTGTTCGATTTCGCGCCATTTCACATATATTTTCGTGTTCATTATCAAATTACAATATGGATTGGGGTGTTAAAGAAAATAGGATTGCGGTGATCGCCTTGCACAAGTGGGTATCTAGCCGTCAAAAGCTTGGTGTCAGCCGTATGTTTGTATATCGTACTATCAACAGATACAACACTTCCTCTGTCAAAGACCATCAAAGATCGGGGCGACCGCGTGCTATTAGAGCTACAAAGGCTGTTAATGCTGTTAAAGCCAGAAATTTCATTAGGAAGCAAAAGATCTTATCGCGAAAAATTAAGATTCCAGCTAATAGTATTATTAAACAATACCTGAAGCTCGGTGCTTATCGTCGATATACACGACATGCCCTAAATCAATCGTTACAATTATAGAGAGTGATAGTTATCAAAACGTCTTCTGTCGCGAAACGCAGGTGAAGGGAACAAAAATATCCTCTTTACCGATAAAAAAAATTCACGATTAAAACTACATTAAGCCAAATAATTAAGTGTACGCTCACAGTTCTAAGGAAGCTGCTCAAGTGGTCGGAAAGGTACGACGTGGTCATCATCCTGCGTCAGTGACGGTTTGGTGGGGCGTGTCTTATCAAGGCGTCACAAAGCTAATTTTTTGTGAAAAAGGAGTGAAAACTTCAGCCAAAGTGTATCAAGAGACAGTCTTGGATCATGTTGTGAAACCTCTCAGCAATACACTTTTTTAAAATGTTCCGTGGACTTTTCATCAGGACTATGCACCTGGTCACAAGGCATGAACTACCCAATCCTGGCTTGAAACCAACGTTCCGGACTTTATAAGGGCTGAAGACTGGCCCTCATCTAGTCCAGACCACAACCCTTAAGACTACAAATATTGGTCAGTTTTAGAGGACATGGCTTGCTCTAATGACACGACACGGCAACATGGTGTCTCTTAAAAAATCTCTGAAGCTAGAAGTGGCGAAATTTCCCATGAAAACAGTGCGTAAATTCATAGATTCGTGGCCAGACAGACTAAAGGCCTTATAAAAGCCAAAGGTGGCCATTTTGAATAAAATATTGTTTTTATTATTGCTGAGACTTTAATAAATATGTACATATAAATTTTAGTAATATTACATTACTTCATTAAAAAAAATGCATTTTCATTTGTAACAGAACTATGGACTAGGCATATTAATTTTAATATAAATCGTAAAATTGGCAGGCATTGATAAAGTAAATTTAAAATGTTTTTTTCTTTTTAGGAATGTTGTTGACAAATTCAGAAGAAACGAGTATCCAGACATATTTAACTATTTACAGTATTCAGCGTTTGCCATACCAGTGTGTATGTTAATTTTTATTTTGAACTTGTTCTACCACTTGTACTTAGTTGAATGGTTAGTAAAAATTATATTACCTATGCCTACAAAAATTATGCATGATCTATAACAATAAACAGAATAGAGGTGTCTGTTTTTAATGTCAAATAGTGTAAAAACCCTAAAGGCGGCGGTTCGCGCCACGACAGAGTCAGGAGACCGAGACAAGAGACAGACGGGAGACTGCGACAAGTGTCTCGGTCTCGTCTGCAAGTACTGTGGGTCGAAAACGAGACCGCAACTAAAGCAACTATTCATACTATTATTCGGTCTTGGTCTTGGTCTCGGTCTCCTGTCTCTGTCGCGGCGCGAACCGTCGCTTTTATTCAGGGCCCTAATTCTTCATTGTTGTACTTCAATGTAATAGCCGTTTAATTACTTTGTTTTAGGAAAGGTGATGGGGATCTGACTAAACTGAGCATGGCACAAGTGCAGAAATCACTTATGGCGAATAAGTCACAGTTACCCTCTAAAGTGTCCCTTCATGAGATAGTAATTTTTTATGCTATTTTATATTTATGCTAATTCATTTATATGCTGATTCAGTTGGTTCAGGAAAGGGAAGTTCTATCTTGCGCCGGAGGTGACGAAAACCGCTAGAGACGTCCCAACCTCTGACCATAAACCATTACGATAACATAAATCTGGAACAATCCAGAAAGACCTGTCGACGATGGCCTTACCGCCAGAAATAACCTAAAATCGCCAAGAGTGTCGTAAAACCTTTAGGTCGACAATGACTACTTTCCTAAAATGACTACTTTCTTGAAATGACTACTTTCCGGAAAAGACCACTTTCCTAAAAATGACTACTTTCTTGAAATGACTACTTCCTGAAATGACCACTTTCTTGAAATGACTACTTCCTGAAATGACCACTTTCTTAAAATGACTACCTGAAATTACTACTTCCTGATAATTTACGAATGATTCAATTATGAATCCTAATTGGATCTCAATAAGGCATCAATGGCAATTTTTGACGTTTTTGGCATTAAAGTAGAAGAAAGATAAATAAACGAAATCACAAATTTATTAAACTAAAAAAAAACTTAATATACCTACTAACAAATAAAATTAATGAAACAAAATCACAATTTTATTAAACTAAAAATAAACTTAATATACCTACTAACAAATAATTAATGAAACAAAATCACAATTTTATTAAACTAAAAATAAACTTAATATACCTACTAACAAATAATTAATGAAACAAAATCACAATTTTATTAAACTAAAAAAAACTTCTTACTTTACATTGCCATACAAAATAATGGTTAACGTTTAAAAAAAGATTTTCTTCGGAAGCGAAGCAGCGGGCAAAAGCTAGTCTTTTCTAAGTTTTTCTTTTTTTAAATGCTCTCCGCTTGTTAGTAAACCCCAAAGATAGTCTTACAAAAATATTTTTTTTAAAAAATTTTAAACATCCAATTTCCTTATTTTCTAACTTTAATAATAGTAATGATAATTTTTTGTCAAACATAACATCTCTATGTAACATAATGTGGTTGACAGTTATAGACAGGAATATTATACTGTTATCTTTTTATTTATTAATACATAGCTTGTCCTTCCTTTAAGGTTTTAGTCTGTAAATGACATTTCATTGCAATGTCAATACATTGCAAATTTTAATATTTTAATCACTACTAATATTATAAATGTGAAAGTTTGTAAAAATGTGTGGATGTATGTATGTTTGTTGCTCCTTCACGCAAAAACTACTGTATGGATTTCAATGACATTTTGTAAACATATCGTTAATCTGGATTAACATATAAGGCTATATTATTTATTTTATTGAATTTTGAGGAAATGTATGAATGAACGAGTGAATGAAAGGTATGATCGAATGAATGGATAA
This sequence comes from Herminia tarsipennalis, assembly GCA_945859575.2. Classification (NCBI taxonomy): domain Eukaryota; kingdom Metazoa; phylum Arthropoda; class Insecta; order Lepidoptera; family Erebidae; genus Herminia; species Herminia tarsipennalis. The sequence goes on along the minus strand of OX243839.2, from coordinate 11,551,421 downwards.
ATGAGTAAATGAGTGAATGAAAGTGGTAATTTTAGGAAATGGTCATTTCAAGAAAGTGGTCATTTCAAGATAGTGGTCATTTCAGGAAGTAGTCATTTCAAGAAAGTGGTCATTTCAGGAAGCAGTCATTTTCAGAATTAAGGGTGGTCTTTTCCGGAAAGTAGTCATTTCAAGAAAGTAGTCATTTTAGGAAAGTAGTCATTGTCGACCTAAAGGTCGTAAAAGTATCAGCACATTTACCAGATGACTTTTGTCCCTATTTGGGGTAAAATAGGGAATGTGATTTTTTAGTCGATGCAAGTGAATAGAAATTAAAAGCTCGGGTAAAACTCCTACTTTGCGGTAGATCAGACCATAATTAACTACTACGGCGTTAGAACCATGACCATACTTCATCAGTATAGTATGATTTGTGTTTTTGAAATTCATAACAAGATAGTCAATATTGTCTAAAAAGCCGTCGGATATTTTTATTTACTATCATCTTCCTGCCCTTATATTTAAGCTCTTTTTTGGAGTCAGCGCCATATATTTTACTCTTTCCCATACTGTCCTGTCCAACGCCATCTCAGTTCTAGCTTTTCACGTTGCACTCGTCCATAATGATGAGACATCCAAATAAAAATAAATTACTTTATCTCTGATACAATAGGTATGACTTATGAGCCAATGAATGGCTACCTATTGCACTTTACCAAAACTGGAATTTCCCATAGAGAATTCTTATTCATTAAGTGGGGACTTACTAAGTCAGACCGGCAGCCTCACGAGATTCTTCGACCAGTACTTTGTACAGATACAAAAATTAAGGGATTTTAAAAGTATTTTATAAAGTCTTCTATTTCAACATTTTAAAATATAAGTATAATAATTATTAATCAAAAACAACTGCAAATTATTTTCCTGTTGCTAAGAACGTAGCAGATAATTTTGAAATAAAACGATGTGGGACCTCTTAAAGAACCAGATAAATTATTATATAATAGCAAGAGGTACTGGTTGCCGAAGGACGCATGACTGAGGGCAAGCTCAGTCTTGAACGGAGGATCTTCGATACCAGGCGATCTCGCAGATTAAGCAGCCTTAACTTCGCGCGCGGGCTCGGCGAGGATGGGCCAGTTTTCTTTAGCTCCTCGTGGAACCAAAATGAGTAATGCAAAAAACCTAAACAAAAATACCATTTTCCCAACTCCCATTCCTAAGCTAGTCATCGCTAGCCCACCTCTTAGACCCTTTTCTGAGAAGTAGTGCGTTAGTCCCTCCTCAGTTATGTCCCTTGGAGACATGATATCTCTGAAGAGCATACAACCTTTCACCAAACCGCAGGCGAACAAATCCCAGCGGTGACAGTAGACGAAAATTTTGCAGTGGCGCGACCAAGTAGTGCCACCAACTAACAGTCCAGCAATACTTCAGGCAGCGATACCCGTAGTGGCGCAGGAAAAGCGAAAAGGAGCGGCCAAGTTTAGGCTCGCTTGGTGGATGAAGCATGGAAAAGTTTCGAAGAGGCCAAATCCCTAAGCTAAACTCTACTGAGGAACGTTCCCGAGTATCTGGCAGCACAGAGAGAGGAAAAATCGAAACCGGATAAGAGGTCCAGGCAGGAACAGAGCGTCTTATCGCAAGAGAAGCCGGCCAAGCGAAAGCTGAAGGGCCCACGCAACCCAAAACCGACCTTCAGCGAGGTGGTAGGTGCCGTTGGGCTGACGCTGTAGAGCCGATGTCCCAGCAGAAGATTGAGGGGCTGCAGGCGACAATGACGGAGCTCATGGATGAGGAGGAACGTGGCAACGCGCCCCGCATCGAGGGCTGTTCGGTCATAGCCAGTGGTCCTGTAACCTGTGCTGATGAAGCCACCCTGAACTGGATCTTCAAGCGCATGAGTGGCTTCGTTTCGTGGGAGGGGGCTCGAATGAAAGCCCCCGCTCGTTTGTCAGTCCTTGACGAGCATAAGCTCCCCAAACCCAGGATAGGAGTCTCCTAGATACTGGATGCGATACTCGAATCGGTTACGATCATTAAGCGCCTTCGAGCGCATAATACCACGCCGGAATTCGACTTGTGGATGATGATGTATCGATGACCGGAAAAGGTCAGACAGTGACCTTCTCTTTCGACGAGGCGTCAATGGGACCCCTGGAGGACAGCAACTTCAAGCTATATTTTGGATTACTGCCAATCCTCCTGAGGGTTAAGCCCAGAACTTGGCTACGAGCGGAGCAGAGGGGGAGGCGGGACTTTCCGCCGTGAGCCAGTGGGAGAAACTGCTCGTCTAGAACCTCGTGGTGTTAAAACCCACCAACCCAACACGCCAGCTACCACATCTGCAGCAGGAAATGTAGTCATAGGTAGGGAGGTAAGCGGTGCTATTGCCACTACCACCCAAATAACTAATACTCAAAACCTACGGCAGACTAACCTGCAGCCGACTGCCCGGGCCACTGATTTTGCAGGACCGAGCGGAGGCATCGCTGCGAAGCCCCCTAGACTGGCTCTGGCAAACAACACCTAGGGGTGCCAGGAAGGGACGCGGATCGAGAGGCGGGCTGACGAGGAGGCCAAACCAAGCACCCCCAGGCCAGTGGAGGCCCTCGTTAATACCCACATAACCCATCCCGCACCTAGGAAAAATTTAAAGTCATTCAAGTAAATTTGTGGCATGCGATGGCATCAACCGCGGTCCTCAATAAACGCTTCATAGAAGAAAAACTTGACATGGTTCTGATTCAGGAACCGTGGATCCATGGCAACACGGCTATGGGTCTAAATCCCGCGGGTAATCTACAATATACTTTTCAAGAAGTGTGAAATTCTTACCAATTACAACGCTATGTACGTACGTACCATGTTGTTGCATATGTGGAACTATCAGGAGGAGGCGCGAAGATACTAGCCTGCTCAGCTTATTTGCCTGGAGAAGGAGTCAATCTTGCTGAACATCTAGCAAATATCGTAACTCAGTCAAGTCAAGGAAAGCAACTATTAGTGGGCTGTGACTGCAACGCCCACGACACAAATTGGGGAAGCACTGACACAAACACCAGAGGTGAGATACTTTTTGATTTCCTAATTTCTAATAACCTTTCTGTACTTAACAAAGGCAACTCCCCAACATTTGTCAACAGCTTGCGACAGAGGTATTGGGTATAACTTATTGCACGGATGGACTTTAACACAGTGTAAAGAATTGCTACGTTTCCAATGAGACGTCCATGTCTGACCACAGACACATAAAGATGGATTTTAATATTGCCAACAAAGGCGAGACACTTACCTATAGGATTCGGAAAGCTACCGACTGGAATGGCTAAAGGGAGTCTCGTAAGGAGTTATCAAAACAACTGATGGAAATATTAAAACCCTGGATCAGATAGAGTTGACAGTGGGACGGTTGGAGGAAGGCATGCAGCTGGCATCGCACCAAAACTGTTCACTGAAGACCTCCGTGACCAAAAGGAACTGGTCGAAACGTCAAGCTATTTTAAGGTGAACAATGCGCGTTAATTTCCGTATAACAAAAATAGTTATAATCATGCAACGCGAAAGTTTAAATGTTTTAATTAATTACAAAAGGGATGTTCTATGGTGGAACAAAAGTTTGGAGCATCTCAGGCGTCATACTCGGACCCTATTCAACAGAGCGATTAAAGACAAAAACTGGAATGCCTACAGACAGTCACTTAGTCAGTCACGTAAAACAGAGGAAGGCAAAGAGAAAATACTGGAATAAATTTTGCGAGCAAACAAACACCTCTCAGGCATCTAGGAATCACAAAATAATCTCCCAAGTCTCCTTTTATACATATAAGGCTACTCAAGAAGCTAGACGGGACATATACTGGTTCAGTGGAAGAAACACTTAAACTACTAGCTCAAGTACACTTATCAAACAGTACCTCAATAGATGGAAGGGAGGAAGGATTATACATGTCGAGCCAGTAGTTATCGTTGACTTAGAGAAGAAAACTGGCGAATGGCCTCCCTTCTATTTAGACCCGACCGGATCATATGGGCGATCATAAAACCGGCGGGAAAGATAACATTTTTCCAACCCTGCTAAAGCAGGGAATAACAATTATCCTACTAACGTTTATTTAAATCTTCAGGGCCAGCGTTGCCTGGGGATACATACTAAAAGGTGGACCAATATCAAAGTTATGCTCATACCCAAAGGGGGAGACAGAGACAAATCCCAACTAAAATCATACAGATCCATAAGTCTTACTTCCTTCATGTTGAAGACTGTAGAGAAGGTAATCAATTTGCACATCGGGGAGAACTACCTGATTAACAGACCCTTGCACTTATGGCAACAGGCATACCAGAAAGTTAAATCAACAGAATCCGCTCTAACGGATCTGGTGGCCCTTATGGCATATGCAGTTGAAGAGAAGGAAATATCCCTCTGAGCATTTCTTGACATAGAGGGCGCCTTTGACAACACAAACACACAAACTATACTCAACAGTTTGGAAAATAGATGCATTGATAACACAACCACAAGCTGGGTAAACTCAATGCTTTGCAATAGGATTGCGTCAACCTCCCTACTAGATACGACCATCAAAGTAAAACTCAGGACAGGCTGCTCTCAAGGAGGCATCTTATCACCTTTACTTTGGTCGCTGGTGGTTGACAAACTGCTGATGAAGCCGAACGCTGATGGTTCCAACGATATCATCTTGTTCACAGATGCTTCGAAAAAGGATGGACTAGCAGGGGCCGGATTCCACGGTGGACAACCTAAGGTTAAAAATATCCTGCAACCTAGGTCAACATTTTTATATAGTTTTCCAAGTTGAGCTGTATGCAATCCTGGGCTGTGCTCTGGAGAATCTACAAAAATACTATAACAATAGAGCTAAGTCTAGCTATCTTTACTGATAGTCAAGCAGCTAATCTAGCTCTAGGCTTGCAAAAAATCGATTCTAAACTCGTAAAATAGTGTATCCAAACCCTAAACAAACTCGGTGAATCCAATAAGGTAGCGCTAAGTTGGGTACCTGGGTACCGTGGCATCGTAGGAATCGAATTAGCCGACGAACTAGCCAGAATAGGGGCAGAGGGGAGTTCGTGGGGACCTGAACCCTTTTGCGGTATATCCAAATGCTTCATTACTAACTCTCTTAAAAGATGGGGGCTAAACCAAAGCATCAAGTTCTGGTCAAAGTCACCAGGGCAAGAGCACTACAAAGCGCTCTTAGTAGGCTTCAACGCAAGGTTCAATAAAGAGACGCTTCCTATGAGTAAGAATCGAAGAAAACAAATCTCAGTAGAAACAAATGAACATCGGCAAAAACGGATGAACATTAAAAAAAATACTTTGATGGATATAATTATTCTATTTTTGTTATGCATTGTAAACAGAATACCTTCACGCCCCTTTCGGGTCGGACAGGGATTTACACGTTGTTTATTAAGTACAAGGTTATAAATTAATTCTCAAAATATACAGAAATACTGCTTTACAGAAGTGAATCAAATTGGAATAAAAAATGGAGTGGAAAATTATCCATTACGGTAATGGATTTGAAAACATATCCATTAGTGGATCTGTTCAGTGGATCACCAGTGGAATACTCTTGATTTTAGCCTCATGAAAATCTTTTGCTGTTGTTATTAGTCAACAATAACAATATGTAATTATATTTTAAAATTAGAATGCTTGGTCAAATACATATTAAATACTTTTAATTTCTGTTGGGCCTGAGGATCTCGCGCTCTGTACTTACAAACCTGGCATTTCAGAAATGGTAGGTATAAAGGTGTCGCTATGTAAAATTCCAGGATTGGAAGCTATTGATTCTCTCTAACTAATATTTTTTGTATTTTAGCTAAGTGTGTTGGGCGTGGTAGGATCTCTCTTGGCTCATTTAACTCGCTGGTCTAACTGGTGGAAAGGATGGGCCACTCAGGATATGGCATTCGAGCCCACTGATTTTGTACCTGCGTAAGAATACTATTTACATTTTTTTACAACAAAATTGATAAATAATATAGGTACCCTATTACTTATTTAAGATGTGATCAAATTCAAGGGTCGTATAGGTGTATTAGAATCTGATGAAAAATGCGGAAATTATAATTTAGAGATGGTAACACAAGACTTGAGGTAAGTACGCCCTAAAGAAACGAGAAGAAAAATTAAGTTTGTTGATCACGACTTGTTCGTTCTTGTTATTCAACAAACTTAATTTTTCTTCTCGTTTCTCTCCCCTTTTAGCAGTTCTCAATCCCCAATCGGCTCGACATACTTCCGTATTATTGTTAAATTTTCTTAATAAATTAGTTTCATGAGATTCTAGTACACCTATACCCACGATGCTAGGTGCTTTTACATCACGTGCTAACAATTTATTCCATGGTAATGCAGTTGGATTTTGCGCCACGGGAGACGCAATACTCTATTGTACTGCCTGGTCCTAATTGAACAAAAAGAAAATGCCCTTTTCAGATTATTCTGCTATATAGTACAGCATTAAAAGTCCTAAAGCTATACTATATAGCATAGCGTTCACATTACGCGATAAAATCGCAATTCAATTAAATATTATATATGCAAAAACAAATTCATTTTGGGCCAAAACAAAGAATGAATTCTATTTTGTTGAAGTGAAAACTTTTTTAGCGGCGTTGTGCACTTTTTGGGATAGGTAAAAAACGTTCAACTCGCGTCAGGAAATGTGACCTGATTAAAATAGCATAATAGTTCTGTAGTGTTATTTTTATGTAATTTATATTGTTATGTTTTTGTACGATAGCGCAATTGATGAATATTGTATTTTTACACTAATAAGTAATTTGCAAAATTTTAAAATATCCATAATATTAATGTTCAAGTTTTCACTTCTGCCGGCACTGCAACCCGTTTTTTTTTATTTTGTAATGTAGGTACTTCTCCTATTTTGTTTCCTAAATATGTGATAAAAATAGTATTGGAATAGTGATTTGACGCAAGTTTTTTTTTATTTTATTTCATTTTCAATATAATTTAATTAATATGACAGTATCTAGGTAGGAACTATTTGACAATAACTGCATTCATTCACAAATGTTACAAATCCGAACCAATTCATTCAATTTATTTGATATTTTTATTTATAAGCATTTCACTTTCATAGTTAGATGAACTAAGCTAAGACTACCAAAATGTCATATATTAAACTAGCTCAACTAATATTTTATTTTTTTAACTTTTTTAGTCCAATTTTTTTTTAGTAAAGTTTGTAAGCTAAAAAGATGTAAAAATGGTACGCGGTGATTCTGATTATAATTTATTTAGCGGACACCCGCGATTTTGTACGAGTGGATTCCGCGGGATAATGTACCTATTATACATAAATAAACCTTTTTCTTGAATCACTATCTATTACTGTAAACAGCATTAAAATTCGTTGTGTAGTTCAATAGATCTAAGCGCACAGACAGCGAGAGCGACTATAATTTATACTATGTAAAGACTTGTATTTAAGTTGCTTTAATTTTCATGATGATAAATGACAATAATGCCCTTTAATGTTTCAGTATAAAAGATTGCACGGTCGCCGCTTTTTTTGTAGTCCTTCTACATTCAATTCCAAACAGCTTTGGCTTCTTGAAATGTCTAACTGCTACAAGTGAGTACCTATTAGTAATTTACATATATTGCATGCAAAATGTGGCTACAATACAGTGGCCGGCGACATTGCAAGCAATACCAGCCAGACTAAGCAACATTGCAGTAATGTTGCAGCTAAACATGTTTGGTATAACCACGTATGGCCGATATTGACGACACTTAATGTAACCTTTTCTACGCGACACGAAGTTTGCTGGGAGTGTCACTGAGATTAAATGGTATATTCTGTGCTTTTTTACTGGGTTGACGGTTTGTGTAGCAAGTTGTTGACGGTTTTGGAGTCTGCACTCTCTATTACTTCGCTACCATACTCTGATGAAACGTAAATCTGACACAATTGGAAAGAGATTGAGCAGGACCGACGGCTTAACATTTTACTCTCATACGTACGGAGGGAACCAATCTCTTTTGTTTACGCGGGATAGACATTTATTTGTACGTTTCTTGAGCGAGAAAATGGTCGATAGTGGTCCTCTTTCTTGTCCAGGTATGAGAAAAGCCTTACACTTTTGACAACTTCAAGTAAACAAGCTATCGGAAATAATGAATTAATATCCTAACCCCGGGAATTAGATAATGTTGGTTATCTAAGCTCTTAGCAGACGTATCAACTCGTCTGAAACGGGATTGTTAGTGTCGACTCGCTGTCAATTAGGCGTTAATCTAACGTAAGCTCGTAACAGCGCGCTGTTGGAAGTTGGAGCTGGAGCTGCGAGTCTGGCGGACCAGCAGCTCCAGAACGTCTCTTACGTCGGCACGCTATCCCCGACAGTTTGTTGACGACTAAGCCGCACTGAATGCGATTCTTTCATTGTATTGTCGCGTGGAGACTAAATTCGATTTAGGCGGACATGTCTCTGTCAAGTCCCGCTGGAGACAATTTTTTGCTCCATACATTTAAATTTTTATGTTTTATACATAAAAATTTAAATGTATGGATATATAAGCATATGATGTATGAGCATAAAAATGACTTTAATAAAAAATACAAAAACAACGTACTTTAATAAAAAAATTGACGTGCGCGGCCATTTTTTTACTTTTAAAATTTAGGTTACTGAGATCCCTTTGTTGCCGACAGACTTTGAGGAAGTGTGAGCTATAACTTAAAAATATTAAAACATAGGATAGTTTTTATCGCGTTTACCGACAACGGCAATGACACCTCAAATTTTCCCAATAACCTAAAGAGGGTCTTCAGGTCGTCAGTCCATCTGGTCAGGGGTCGTCCCATGTTCCGTTTACCGAGTCATGGTCTCCACTCGTTTGCTCCAGCGGTTATCGGGTTATCGGGCTTTCGGCAAATATAGCTAGCCCATTGCCACTTAGGGATGCTACAGACAAATGGTTTGGCACTATCAATTCGGCAGTCAAGAAAAAGGTTGCTTTACCTTTTTCTACAGAAACTGAAGAATTAGAAATTCACTAGGATTTTATTATAATGGGAAATAAATTTGTTTTACCCACGAATAACTGGCTAACAGTTCATTAATTTGATAGTGTCCGAAGCGTCAATGAAAAAATATTAAAATTAAAATGAATTTTGGACACTATGTCCGAACAATATTGTGTTCAAATTGTAAGCAACATTGTTTACAACCATAGCAAACATTGTAGCAAACATTGTTTACAACCATAGGTTGGGCGAAGGACCAGTATTATTGCGTCAATTAAGAGACCTATGTCCAACAGTGGACCGATACAGATTGATAATAACGATGATTTGTCCCATGAGATTACTGAGACTAAACATGTTGGTTGTCACAGGAGTAATAGGAGAAACCCAAAGAACCCATGGCGATGATTTTATTATACCTACGCTGTTATTTTACTTAAATTACACATAACAAAATATTACAGAAAGAAGAGATTTGCCGCCTGCTAAACCAGCATCAGGAATACTGTGGTGGATGTATGTGGACAAGAACGTGCACTACGCAAACTTTTTTGTATTTGGTATGTATGAGCGGCAAAAAGTTATAGGCATCCCAAGGTAACTCGAACCGTATCTAGCTGTTAAGCTAGATACGGTTCCTCATACGTATATTAAATAGGTATCTAGAGTTCAAAGGAAAGCCGATAAGAATGGTGTTATAAGGACTCCCCGCCACTGATGTGTATAACATTTAAGTTGTTCACCCCAGCTTTGCAAGGGTGTACTTACTTCCGGACCATAATGTGGTTTTCTTTTAGTGTCTTATCCCAAATGTTGAATTCACATTGTTTAACTTTAATGCCTGTTATACTTTAACTGCCTTCGAAAAGAGTGGTTCTTTTAGTGGTAATGTCCCTCTTGCTAGTATGTATGTAGGCGAACCAAATAATGTTAAAAAAATTAATCACCGCTTTCTAAAAATAAAGGTATTTCACAATATTTGACCAAATCTGCCGCGTTTGATTTTAAAATATTATAATTATTTTGTTCAAATACACATGGTTTGACGCGCAGTGATGGTAAAAGGCCAGACGGTATGTCTTTGTTGCCTTGGAGGATGGGTCGGCCCTTGGTATGAGATGCAACTTGCGTCGATACCTTGGCGCCTACCCATCTCCCAAGCACGGCGAATTACGCCTGCGCTGCTGCTGCATCCGCTGAGAACCTCAAACAGCGTAAATACAGTAATCTGGTTGGGGATTATGTATTTGAGCCTTTTGGGGTTGATACTCTAGGGCCGTGGGGCCCAAGTGCGCGCCTATTATATAAGGAAATTTCCCGACGTCTTATCAGTGCCTCCCGTGACCAGAACGCTGGCCTTTTCTTTGCACAAATAATTAGCATTGCCATCCAACGTGGCAATGCTGCCAGCCTTCTGGGAACGTTACCTGTTGTTATCGATGGGGAGGAATTCTTTGACGCCTAAACGGTTCTGCCCTCCTTTTTTATTTTATTTTAGTTCTGTAAATATCTTGTTTAATACAAAGTCGTATAAATTACATTTTTAAATATCAATGTAAAATAAATACAAAAAATATAAAAAATAGTGTCCCACCGTCATTAGGTATTGGGCATTAATTCTCATCTCATAATAACTATATGATGTCCCACTGCTGGGCACGGGTCTGTCCAGTAGTACCGACTTAAGGGATATAACTGGAGGTAATTGCCATAATCGCCACGCTTGGCGAGCGGGTTGGCGATCGCAGTAAGGCTTTAAAGTACGCAGAGGACGCTGCTGCCTGTCCTCCGGTGTGATATCCCTTAGTCGCCTTGACGACACTCACAGAAAGAAATGGGGTAGTACTATTCTTAAGCCGGTACCACACGGCCAATTACTTTTGTTGAAAACGGCAAACAATTCACGGGGCACTTAAATTTAAATGCGTGAATCTAAATGTCTAGTTCTGACGTGGCTCCTCAAGCCACGTCAGAACTAGGAACATCATGGATACGTATGATCGTTTAGTATGATTGTGTAGCTTTTGAAAGTAATTAGTAAGGAAAATATGAGCTCAGTAGTATTAAAATTAAAAATGTCAGCATACATTTTATGTGTATTATTAGAAAAAACTGTCTACTAAGCAGAGTATATTTAGACTATTTCCAGTTTTTTTAGTTTTTTTTTTTGCGGTATCGTTAAAAGAAAAAACAAAATCGGCCATTGGCGACTATTTATCCATAATAAATAAAAAATAAATAATTAATCGAGCATAGCTATTTTGCCATTTATTTAGGGCAGAGGCAATATCACGTTTTCTTTATCGTAAATGTGATAAGAATTAATGAAATAACGAAATATTACATTTATTCAATAAATTAAATCAATAGCTAAAAAAAAACACGTAGTTACTTACATTTTACACGGAATTTTCTTAATTACGTTAGATTTAGGCTAGAATACTAATAATCAACCAACATTTTGCGCAGTGTCACAGATCTGTCAAATATTTCCTCCGTCAGTTTGTTTAACGCAGAGTCAAATTGTTGTAACAATATTCAGATGATGGAAAAACACAAAAGGAACATGGAGGTATGAACCTTCTTATCGATGCGCATGATCAAATTCAACACTATGGCATTTTCATTTTAAAATTTAGCATTTAAGGATTTTTAGTCCAACATTTAGCAAATTCAACATCTTGCGAATTTAATATTATAGGAATTCAACATTTCAACAGTTCAACGTTTTGGTCTGAATGCTCATGAGTTTTTTATATTTTTCTCTCATACAATCCTTATCTAGCTAATTTTAATAAACAAAAAAAGAACCAAATAAGTGTGGTGCAGCTGTTCTGAAACGATGCTAACATACATTTTCAACTTCGTCTGCGTCAATATTTTCCGTTTCTGCAACATTTTTCATTGCTGCTCTGCTCCTATTGGTCAAAGCGTGATGTTATACAGCCTTTTAGATAAATAGGCTATCCAACAGTAAAATATTTTTTCAATTAGACCCAGCTGTTCCTGAGATTATCGCGTTCAAACAAACTCTTCAGCCTTATAATATTAGTATACATACATAGATGATGTGCAACAGAAAGGTATGCTGAAACACAATCTTTAAGCCGGAGCCAATTGACCGGAGCGGAACTGTGGTATGGAGAAACTGAGAAAAATTAACCAATAGGATTGTACACTGAAGCGGAACGGAGATTTATGCAATTAAATTTTAGCAGACCTGTCTATTGCACATCATCAATATCTATACTAATATTTTAAAGAGGAAAGATTTGTGTTTTTGTATGTAATTAATAAACTTAAAAACCTACTAGACCAATTTCAAAAACTTTTTTACTATTAGAAAGCTACATTATCGGGGAGTACCTAACATAAGCTTGATTTTATTGTCAAACAAATTGGAGATCTCAGCGAAAATTGCAATAAAATTGTAACTCAAGGTATAAAAAACTACGATATGACACCTGTGGGGAGCCAGGGCAGGCAGCTAGTCAATTTAATCAATTCCTCTGATGATACCTGATACCGAATTCCTGTACCAAATTCAATCATATCGAAGTACGTTAAAATATTGCTAAATGTTTAATTATTGCATTCTTTTTTATTAGTTTAATTATTTCTGGAAAGGAAATAAGTTCATAAAAAAACTCTTGTTTTCAGGTGCTGGCACTGCTTTACTTTACGCAGCTATTCAAACCCAACTTTGTCGTATAATGAGCGAACATGTCACTTTCATTACATCAAATTCATGGAATTTCGGAATATTTATAATCATCGTGATGTCCTCCATTATATCAAATATGTCATCGGCATCGGCAACTGTTGTTTTATTCTTGCCATTTATTCTATGCACGGTAATACAATTTGCTAATTTACTGTAAATTTCTTAGTCTACACAAAACTTCACCGAGAGACCTTCAGAGTTTCACTATATCCATATATCTGTATCTACTTCTCTTCTAAATACCTACAGGGCAGAAAGTATAATTCTTACGACGCTCGCTTGTTGTATTGTACCTACCGCCTTCACATACATGCTTAATAATGCAAATAATAATATAATAAATTTGCATGCCATTGGTGCGGTATACCGTTTTGACTTATCTCACAATATTTAATTGCACAAACGAGAATTTGTGCAAATACGATTAAGCTTGTAGCCGGCTCCTTAGAGTAAGAATCTTAGGGAGTTATAATAGAATTGGCTTTTCTGAAACTATAAATTGATTTATTGTATAATATCAATGACTCTGGTTGCAGAAGTACATTAACCATAAAGCTAACTTAATCATCAAATGTTTTATTATAACTAAATCTGGTATAGTGACACTATATCAACTAGTTTAGTGTTGATAGGGGTAATCTAATAATCAGGGTAATAAAATAATACAAAGAAATATTTTCAAACAATTCGGTGTGATTGTATCAAGAAATATTGGAAGGTTTACTATTATCAGTTCCAGTAGGGCCTGTTAGTTGAGAAATAGGCTGATAAATTTTATGTACCTTATATAAAGTCAATTAAAGTAGCGGTACCGTGAATTATAGGTATTTAACAATTAACTCTGTAACATGCAATAAACTCTGTAAAACTCATTGCAATGTTTTACAGTGAAATGATTATACATCGAATTATAAACAAATCAAATCACTACAAATCGAATGTAGTTAAATAGTTGTTGTAGTCGGTCATCGTTCATATTGAGAAGCTTTGCATTCAGATAAATATAGCCATAGTAGTAGCTTAAGAATGCTTAAGAAATCTGTGGGATTTACGATGTAATTTTAATAAATGGTTTCTGCAACGAAATTCATCAGGCGCCGGATTAAAACTGGGTACTCGGCGTGAAGTGTATGGCGATGTACGATGTTCCGGCGTCTGTCCGGTCCGGCCGCTATAAATTCGCCGCCGGGTAGCCGGCGACAGGTTACCTACTCAGTACCGGATCGGTATGAAAATGACCTAACACAATGCATTGAGCTTAGTTGGAGGGGTTGGATTGTCAGATTTTTGGAAAAAAAGTAAAAAATGTCTGGGCAGCGAGATGATTGTGAGGACCCGGCTATGTTCATGCGTAGTCAGGAGCTAAATGATCACGCCCTTGCTGAAAAGCAAAGCTTAATTGCCTTTCATTCATTTAACAACATTATACTTTTGTTTTTTTTTACAGTCAAAAAAAGCTGCACAGCCTTGGCCAGTCCGTACCTATTTATCAGCGTTAGGAATTGGAATGTCGTGTTCATTTTCATTCAGTTTCCCGCATCTGTATTCTCCAGCTTATTTTTGCCATTACGTTGGGAAAGTACCTACAAAAAAAATGGTAAATTATAATTTAATTATATATTAGTCTGGTCAAGAAGTAGGAAACGTGAAAAATTATGATAAATAAATTCCACAAGAAATTCTGTTGATAAACTTCATCAACAAAAAATTCCACAAAAAACAAAAAATACATTCGTGTTAATAAACCCGTATATTTAATATCAGTTCATTAAGACGATTGTATTTTCATATGTGACGATTTTTTATTTATTAGTGTATGCGTGAACTAGTGACGATGTCGAGAAATATCGATAAGTACTATTACAAAATATGATACATACAGATTTAGCTAATGACCATTGTTGTTGAATTTTAGTAAAATTATTCACACAATTTATTATAGTAAATATCACATACGACGGGCTAGTACTTATAATTTGTAATAACATAAATAAAAAAAACAAAATATTTAATGTTTTATGTTTACATGAGTGATAACTGCTGGTCCTCCGCTCCGACTCCAAGGATAGGTAATATGTGTTTTGGCAGTCAGGTTCCCATGCTAATTACATCGCGATAGCGGCTGGCGAAGCTTCAGAAACGTTTTTGGTTACTTAACTTCAATTTTTCCAGTCTGTAAGTTTTGACTGACATAGGTACTACGTAATTTATGTACGACGGCGACGTTGCATGTTTCAATCGCACTAGTTATTTAATTATTATAGTACCGGATCCTTGAAGCAAATTTTAAAATTATACCAAGCTGAAATTGTCATAGTAGTTTCGTTTTGACTAAAAGTCCAACTTTATGTACCTATACGACAAAATTTATACAGTGGTACCGCTAATGGAGAAAACTGATGTGAAACATGTTTCGAATGGGTGAATATAGAAAATTGATTAATAACAACTTATTTTTTTTACTTCAATCTTTGGATAATAACAAAATACAGGTCGCAAAACTATGACACATAGAGGGAAAGTTAAACAAAGTTAAACACTTTAGATAACACATTTTATTCAAAGTAGACTTAATTTGATTATGAAAATAAATCGAACTGCATTCAAAGATTTTTATATAGTCGCCTGTCTGAACCGGAAATTGAACCCGCCTAATGTGAAAAAGCATCATTATTTTTATGACACCAATCTAAAGGGTCAGTCATAAGGATTATTTTTTTTCTAAATTTAATAGTATCTACATCTACACTATATATATATATATATATTATATATAATATAATATTATAAAAAGGAAAGTAAATATTATAAAGGATTTGTATTTTTGTATATAACAAATAAACTTTAAAAGTACTGGACCGATTTTAATAATTCTTTTTTTGCTGGATAGCCCATTCATCGAGGAAGGCTATAGGCTATATAACATCGCGTTACGACTAATAGGAACGGAGCAACGACGAGAAATGTTGCAAAAACGGGGAAAATTTACGCATACGAAGTTGCGCGGGACAGCTAGTATTATATAAAGTGAAGGCTATAAAAAATTAAATTAAATTAAATACAATAAAATTATTTTGTATGGTTAATCACGACGCTACAACGGCCCAACGGCAATTTTGTTGTTTCTGTTTCTATTTAGAATAATTTCAAGTTACAAACTAAACTTCTGAAATCGACTAATAGTGATCCTAATTAGCGTATTATATAATGCTTTGAGCATTTGTTAGGTTAAATTAAGTTGCAGTTCGGTGTAATAATTTTAACTTAGATTGAACTTTGTTTAATTTTATGGGTTTAAGACACTATGTATTGTTATCATAATGATTAGACTCTTTCGATTGATATCATAAAAATACTGGATGTTTCTTTTTCCTATTTTGCGAGTTACTTATGCAAATATGTACTGTATACAATAAAAAAAATATTATGTGAATTCAAGATTTCATTTATCTGAATCTCGTATTTACTATAATGGTTATCATATAAATAAGCTAAAATCAATAAGCCAATGACAACTTACCTGTAAAATGAATGATTCTCTGGATTATTTCGATTGCTAACGTCACAATCACTAACAGAGCATGTAGGTAACCTTAGTATGGGTGTGATATTTTTGTAAAATAATGACGATTAACACAAATTAGAGTTAATTAATACGCAAGACGACTTGTCATTCAAAATGGGTCCCAATGCTATTGTTTGTTTTCTCTCTTTTACTTATAACAATGTCATGAAAAAGTATTCTCTTGCTTGCACACAATGTACGTCTATACGTTAGTATATCCTAAGTCTATGGTAATTATAAATATCACAAGAAAAGGAGATATGCACGAAATTTAATAATACTTAGATATTGTAGTCATATTTCATTTCTATTTTTCCTTTTTTCAGCTAATCTATTCATTTGTTACGCATATAATAGCCATCTTGGTTTTATGGTTGGCGATTATATTCTACGCACCGGTCATTTGGGATCCTACAGATAAAGGCATAGTATTTTATAATACTACTACCAAAGCACCAGAGGGTGGTCCTCCTCCTGCAGAATGATTTTATTTATTTTTTTATATTTATTTTTTTATTAATAATAAACTAAGCACTTTCATTCTCCAAATTGAATACAGTAAGCTCGTCAGTCTAATTTTTATAATCTGCATTGTAAACGTGTTTTTTATATAAATGTAATTTAGATGAATTTGTGCAAATTAAAAACGCTAAAGTAACAGCTGCCAAACAATTTGTCTTGTTTTTTCGGGCGTATTCCACTAATGCCATGCTGTATTTCCGTTAATGAAATAGTGGGATCGTTTGTCCCACTATTTCCATTGCGATTATGCGAGGCGTTTATCGCGCTCGAATTTACGTACACACAGGACGGATAGGTGGTAGGTCTGAGCCATAAGCAGTTGGTGGGTACCACAACAGTGTTACTTCAGTAGTTTCGGTAGAAGGGCACTGTGGCACCTGGGAGAGTATTACGCCGCTCTTCCCACTCAGGTGGGGAAAAAAAAGCAAGAGTGAAGTTTGAGAGTAATTAATAATGGGTGAAATTGATGTCCCCTCTTTTTCCAAAAATGATGCGTCGATAATTCCTGTTCCTACCCTTATTTAAATATTTAGTTATGACGAATTAAATTCTAGACTTATTTATTTTGATTATTTGAATGTTGATGATAATGATCATTATACTAATTTCGCTAACGGCTGGGGCCCTGGGGTAAGAAGAGTGAAGTTGAAATGTTGCTTTTATCCCACCTGGGTGGGCAGAGCGGCATAATAATCTCCCAGGTGGGATAAAAGCAACATTTTAAATTCCTCCTTTTCCACCTATCCCACCTGGGAGGGAAAAGTGGATTATTTTTTCCACTCTTACCATCCAGGTGGGATGGCCAAGTGGGATAGATGGAATAGGGGAAATATTTTCCCTTCTTTTTTTCGTGGTCCGGTCGTTGTGTCCGGCCGGCCGGACAATGGAAGAATTATTTTGTCCGTGGTCCGGTTGACCGCACAACGGAAAAAAATACATTTTCCTTTGACCGGTCAACCGGACCATGGAAAACATCCAGGATTTTGTCCCATTAATGAAAACATAGTGTCCATTGTAATCTCCACGACTTTAGTAAAGCGTACTATTACACCTAAATCCATGGTAATCTTATCGTAATAAATATATATTCAATTGTATTCCGATTGATACAAAAAGAGTTGCAATGGAATCCCAAAATAGTTCACTGTGACTATGAGAGAGCACCCATGAATGCTGCTAAACAAGTATTTCCCGCAGTAAAGATAGTCGGATGTTATTATCACTGGTCGAGGTGTGTATGGAGAAAAGCGAAAAGTCTGGGTAGGTAATACAAAGCTAGCAGTAGAAAGACGTATAGCAAAAGGCGTTAAGTGCAAAAATACCTCTTTTACCATATGAGGCAATCAAAGAAGCATGGCTTTACGTTAAAGCCGAATCATTGTCGGATATGGATGCATTTTTAAAATATTTTGAAAACTGGATCAGTAATTCATATAGCCAATTTATCCAGCGTATTTGGAGAACGACATAGCACTAACAACAGCGTAGAAAGTTGGAATTCTAAAATTAATCGGTCAATAAATAAAAACACCGATAACATATTACGACTTCTGCATTATTTAGAAAAAGCCGAGAAGAATACCCCGATAACATCGAAGAAACGGATATGGGACGATATAAAAAAGGATGACGCTATACGTGACATTCAATTGCAATTCATAATTAAAGATATTGTGGTAGGGCATGCTTTGGAAAAAATTGCAAACATTAAATAAAATATGTAAGAAATAAATGTATAAATGTGAATAAGCAAAATAGATTTTCGTTTCGTCAACCGGACCAAAGTACAGTAGGTACCTACTTGAAGTGTACAACCGGTCAATCAGTATCTTCACCGGACAATCGAAAAAACAATTCTTCGATTGTCCGGCCGGCCGGACACAACGACCGGACCACGGAAAAAGATGTGCATCTGGATCGAGGGCCCATTTTTAAAATCTTTACATAACGAAATAAGATTTACAGGAAAATTAGTTAAAAATAGTAAAAACCTAAAGCAAAGGGCCATGAATTTCTTAAACATGAATCTAAACTGTTATGATTAATTAGCTTGGGCCCTCAATCCAGACGTATGCATAAAGTGGCATACCCTAAATCTCAGAAAGTACTATCTCTGGGTTAATCATTTTTATTTAAGAATTTAGTTAGGAATTTCTTAAATATTTTAAGAAATTCCCAAATCTGTAAAATACAACATTACAGATTTATAGCGGTATATCTAGGGCCCTCAATTCATTAATTTATTCACTAAGGAATCTGCAAAACATGAATTTATTTAAAGAAATACATAAATACGTCTTTAATATATTTTACTTAGATGCCTCTGTGAATTAGTAAAAAAGAAATAATGATACAAAAGTTATTTTTTAAAAAGTTATTGAATGTCGAATTTTACGAAAACGTCTGAACTGAGAGCCCAAGATTTTCCCCTTCATCTTCAAGGACCCACTAAGCAGACCCACCGGTGGGTCTCAGAATACTAACATGTCTTCAAAGGCCCACTGGTGGATCCCCTGAGATTTTATTGTCTTCGAAGACCCACTAATGAAAATAGCGTATAACCTTCTTAAATTAGTACTGGTTGGATGAGAATAATTGATTATGATATAATTATCCTGTTTGTCACTGTCATTGTCATGTTGCATCCGTAAAACATTTATATAAGTGGTGTATTTTAATAAGTGTAAATGATGAGTTGCAATGCAATTGAGAGCTGCTCTTCAGAGTCATCCAATTCGGATATACAATTTTTAAACAGAAGGGGTGGCAAAGTACTTCTTCATGGAGGATATCAATATCATAAAAAAAAGTTTATAAGAATGGATCCAGTATATGGCAGTGTAGTACGAGGAAAAAGTATAAATGTACCGGCTCAATAACGATACAGGTACGATATCGAGTTTATATATCGAGTTTATAAAGTATCTACTAATCGCATTTATTTTTTTGAAGTTGATATTTTAAGTCTTATAGTCTTAAGTTTGCCCTTTTCCAGTGTCCTCTTCGTATTCTAAAGACTGCTATGCATACCACGTCAGACCCACAAAAGCCATGCAATCCTGATTTTGGCAAAAATATAGTGGCTGAAACAATAGAGGCTGCTAAGGAATATGTAAAAGTTTCGACAAGTCCCATTCCGAAAATTTTTAAAGACAAAATACAAGTTCCTTTAAAAGACAAGGGCTTACATTTGGTAGGTAGCACACCCTTATATGGAAACAAAAAAACGCTTTTGTATAATACGAGAAAACAATCACTGGGAGTTAGCAAATGTGTTTTCAGTGACGTCAGGGAAGTAGAGATTCCTGTTAAATTTACTTCTTTTTTATTAGCTGACTACTGTTACAATGACAACCGGATTCTTATATTTTCCACTAAAGAGTCAAGAGAATTAATGCCATCAATTAAAGAGGTATTTTGCGATGGAACATTTTCAAGTTGTCCTCCACCATTCTTACAATTGTTTACAATATTTGGTAATTTGGATGAATCTTTATTTAATGTAAATATGGTTCCGCTATGTTACGCTTTATTAAAGAACAAAAAGGAAGAAACATACTTTGCGCTTTTTGAGATTCTAAAATCACGATTTCCAGACTGGAAGCCGACAAAATTTCATATAGATTTCGAAGTATCATCCTCAAATGCAATACTCAAAGCATATCCCGATGCAACTATAAAGAAATGTTATTATCACATGACACGTAGTATTTGGAGGCGAGCTAAGAAAATAGGGATAAAACAAAAACTAGAAAAACGCATTGTCGAACTCTGTGCAGTCCTACCGTTACTACCAGAAAGGATGATATGCGATGGATGGAAATACATAGTGGCACAATTTCCGACTTCAGATAAATTAAAGAAATTTCAAAAGTATATGGAGTCATACTGGCTAAAAGAAGGAACATTTATAAGTCAATGGTGTGTTTATAACGAACGCCATAGAACGACTAACGTTCTGGAAGCTTGGCATTCTAAGCTTAATAAAAATATAAACAAAAATTATGTTACAATGCTAAAGCTATTAAGTTTTATACAAAATGAAACCACAACATTTTCTAAAAGACTTCAGTGCTACATAGAAAGAGACCAATTTATAATAGAATCTCAGTTACAGTTGATACATGATGAAATAACAGTAGGACACTTTCTGGAGAAGTTAAGATAGTAGTGTAGTAGTCGTTTATAGAATACCTATTTAGTGAATTTGCCATTAGGAGATTTTTCATTTTTATTTAAATATCTTGGAAAAATATTTTAATTTTATTTTTAGCAGTAAACAGTTTTATACATAACAAATATTTTTTCTCTCTTTCATTTTCTATTAATATAGGGAGTTTCTTTTGATTATAATAATAACTATACTATTGATCTATCTATCAATATTAGACTTTACGTATTGTTCGCGCCACTCAAAAATAATAATAGGTATAAGGATGTTTTAGTTAAAATGTAAAGAGTAAATTTATGCTATTTTGATATTGTTTTTTTTTAGAATAGAATAGAATAGAATATTCTTTATTAGAAACCTCAGATACATTTAAAATATATTATGGAAATTACCATTTAAGAGTACAATGGGCGGTTTTATCGCAGACTGCGATCTGTTCCATACAACTTCATGGTGGGTATAAGGAGACATAAAATTTAAAAAATCAATGGAGTCTACCTGTTAGTGGGCCTTTAGAGACATGTTAGTATTCTGAGACCCACCGTTGGGTCTGTTTTATGAACCTTGACAACGAAGGGGTCATTAGTGGGTCTTCGAAGATAATAATATTCAGTGGACCCACTAGTGGGCCTTTGGAGACATGTCAGTATTCTGAGACCCACCGGTGGGTCTGCTTAGTGGGTCCTTGAAGATGAAGGGAGATTTTCGGCTTTATTGACTAAGCTCAACCTCATAGATTAACGCAAATAAGAATGAGTTTTTTTACTATTCTTTAATTAAAATGTAACGTATCATCTGTTCTTCTAAATACCATACTTTAAGAGAAAATTGATTTTCAATTTCTCAATATAAGATCATTTTGTAGGGTAGATATGATTTTGTATTTTTTTGGACAAATCAGTATGTATCCTCATACAAGCTATTTCAGAAGCGACAAAGTAAATATTTGTTGCTTGAACTGTCGGAAGCGATTGTGTTTTGTGTGGAGCAATAATTAAGTGCAGTAAATATCATTATACTAGTTATAATGATATTTACTGCACTTAATTATAATGTTTCCGTTTCGTGATATCGAAGTGAGTACCTAGATCACTTAATATGTCATGTATTTTCCTATGTTAATGTTGTTGATGATTCATCGTCATCGGGAATTGCTGATTATTGAATTAGTCTAGGAGACAGTATAGATATATTATGATTTTACTGTCATGGTAGTCTATCAGAAACTGACGTTAATAATGACGTGGTAGATTGGTAGAAACCCAACACTGTAGAGACCAATATACACCAGACACAACCACTTGCGGCTCAGTGGTCGTCGTACAAACGTGAATTATGAAGGTCTTGAATGCAAAAATAACGACGTAATACATGTTTTTGTGATATGCGCTGTCCAGTGGACTACCACGACAGCTGCAGAAGGTTAAGTATGTTAGTCCTGAAAGAAATAAAAAAGAAAATAAAAATAAAACATTTACTTTGTATTGTGCATAAAATGAAAGACAAATAATAGTAATATTTAATAGTGTTCCATAAATTAATTTTTCCATAATATTAAGTGATCTAGGTACTTACTTCGATATCACGAAACGGAAACACTGGTTATAATGATATTTACTGCACTTAATTATTGCTCTACACAAAACACAATCGCTTCCGACAGTTCAAGCAACAAATATTTACTTTGTCGCTTCTGAAATAGCTTGTATGAGGATACATACTGATTTGTCCAAAAAAATACAAAATCATATCTACCCTACAAAATGATCTTATATTGAGAAATTGAAAATCAATTTTCTCTTAAAGTATGGTATTTAGACGAACAGATGATACGTTACATTTTAATTAAAGAATAGTAAAAAAACTCATTCTTATTTGCGTTAATCTATGAGGTTGAGCTTAGTCAATAAAGCCGAAAATCTTGGGCTCTCAGTTCAGACGTTTTCGTAAAATTCGACATTCAATAACTTTTTAAAAAATAACTTTTGTATCATTATTTCTTTTTTACTAATTCACAGAGGCATCTAAGTAAAATATATTAAAGACGTATTTATGTATTTCTTTAAATAAATTCATGTTTTGCAGATTCCTTAGTGAATAAATTAATGAATTGAGGGCCCTAGATATACCGCTATAAATCTGTAATGTTGTATTTTACAGATTTGGGAATTTCTTAAAATATTTAAGAAATTCTTAACTAAATTCTTAAATAAAAACGATTAACCCAGAGATAGTACTTTCTGAGATTTAGGGTATGCCACTTTATGCATACGTCTGGATTGAGGGCCCAAGCTAATTAATCATAACAGTTTAGATTCATGTTTAAGAAATTCATGGCCCTTTGCTTTAGGTTTTTACTATTTTTAACTAATTTTCCTGTAAATCTTATTTCGTTATGTAAAGATTTTAAAAATGGGCCCTCAATCCAGATGCACATCGGAAAAAGAGTGATATTTTCCATGCAATCTTCTTATTAACTTTAAAAAAAAATCAAGTGTCAGAATATAAGCTAATTAGCTTTTTTCCCTAGCGCTGCTGAATGTTTTGGTGTCTGGGTAAAGGTTTGCCCCGTACAATTTGTTTTGGCTAAGCAATTATTTATGTTCCCTATAATAAATTGGAGAGGCCTATGTCCAGCAGTGGACTGCGATAGGCTGATGATGTAATGATAATGCTCCTAAGTAAGATAGGAATAGAAAAATCAAGCGTCAGAAAACAAGTTGTCACCTTTTTTTTGCCTGGCAGGAAGTGTCTGGCAATGTTGTATAATATTTTTTTATAGCATTTTACACCATATACCTACTATATGAAAATCAACGCTCAGAAAATAAGATAACTTAGTCCGATTTTTTCTTATCTTTCTCACCTGGTACCTAGGTACCTGAAAATTAGCCGTCTATACAACTTAGCTGGTATGCTGGCATACAGTGTACATATAAACACTACCCGAAGCCCCAATGCTATGTGCATCTGAATGGAGAGCCTATCCTATAATCCTTGCAAAACGAAATAAGATTTAAGGAAATTTAGTTAAAAATAGTGTAAAAACTTATAGCAAAAGGCCATGAATTTCTTAAACGTGAATTAAACGTTTATTATTCTATTCGTTAATTAAAACTGTTATGATTATATAACTTGAGCTCTTGATCCAGAAGCGTGCATAAAGTAGCATAGCCTAAATCTTACAAAAGGTAGTACACCTACCTATCTCTGGGTTAATATGACATTACAGATTTGTGGCGGTTTATCTCAATTCAGTATAGGTACCTACCTAATGTATTTACTGAGGAATCTGCAAAACATGAATAATTAGAAGAAATAAATAGATAATCTAATGTAAAAGTGGCAATAAATAAAAAGACTAACTGAATCACACAAGTATATTAATTCGTATTGTTTCAAAAATGGCCAGAGATCGTTCTTCCTCCAGTCGTTACCATCGACATCCAGAGTTACTCTCGTAATAGACAATGCCCAGAAATGAGTTCGAAACATATTATGTCGACTCTTTCCACCGAAGGCATTCGGTAGCTCGGGTAGTGGCTCGGCTCGGCTCGGCATGGCTATGATTGGCTATGATTGGCTCACACACAAGTATATTAATTCGTATTGTTTCAAAAATGGCCAGAGATCGTTCTTCCTCCAGTCGTTACATCGTCATCCAGAGTTACTCTCATAATAGACAATGCCCAGAAATGAGTTCGAAACACATTATGTCGACTCTTTCCACCGAAGGCATTCGGTAGCTCGGGTAGTGGCTCGGCTCGGCTCGGCATGGCTATGATTGGCTATGATTGGCTATGGTTGGCTATGATTGGCTATGATTGGCTATGGTTGGCTATGATTGGCTATGGTTGGCTATGATTGGCTATGATTGGCTATGATTGGCTATTATTGGCTATGATTGGCTCGCTATGGCGCGCTGTGATTGGCTGGGGCGTTGTGATGTAACACTAAATAAATAAATAAATACATCATTAATATATTTTAGTGACCTTAGTAGGTACCTAACAAATAAATAATTACATAAAAGTTAATTGTTAAAAAGTTATTGAAAATCGAATTTCACTAAAACATCTGAACGGCTTTATTGACTAGGCTCAACCTCATAGATTAACGCCAATTAGTAAAAGTAGGTTTTTACATTTTTTTTATTCAAATGTAACATAACGTCCGTTCTTCTAAATGTCATGCCTTAATTTCTTCCTGCAGCTCAAGCAACAAATATTTTGTTAGCCGCTTAAAAAATTGCTTGTAATAAGATACCTACATACTGACCAGTCCAAAATTGTTACAAAATTATATAGGTACCCTAAAACCCTACAACATTTATCCTATAAAAAAAACAATGAGAAAATTGTTTTTTTTATAGGATAAATGTTGTAGGGTTTTAGGGTACCTATATAATTTTGTAACAATTTTGGACTGGTCAGTATGTAGGTATCTTATTACAAGCAATTTTTTAAGCGGCTAACAAAATATTTGTTGCTTGAGCTGCAGGAAGAAATATTAATTTAGTGCAGTAAATATTATTATTACCACAGCTCATTTAAAAAAAACTAACGTAGATCGACTAATATACGTTTCTGAATCCAAGTACATGCTTAGGTTTTTTCGTGTCTATTAGTTTGTTCGAGGTTGGCGCAAAATCTACAGAACAGTTTTTCATTCCAATTTTGGGAGCATAATCTCCTATGTCCGGATTAAGTTATAGGCTATTAACAATACGCTACTTTCCTTAGGACTTGAAATAACGCAAATACCAACTTTTCAAAATGCCTAGTAGGACGGGTATTTCAACGAAAAGCGAATGTCATTGTAATGTTTTTTTTAAAGAGCGGCTTCTCATTTTGGCTTCTTATTTTTTTATTTTTTACATATTTACTTGCAGACGGCTGGACCGATTTAAAAAAATCTTTTTGTGTTTGAAAGGGTCATCAAAGTTGGGATCTGAACCAAACTTTAAGGGAAATCTTCAGATATTAAAGGCATATATATATATATATATATATAGGTATATATTATTATTTGCCGTGTGGTACCGGCTTAAGAATAGTACCACCCCATCTCTTCCCGTGGGTGTCGTCAAGGCGACTAAGGGATGTCACACTGGAGGACGGGCAGCAGCGTCCTCTGCGTACTTAAAACCTTATTGCGATCGCCAACCCGCTCGCCAAGCGTGGCGATTATGGCAATTACCCCCAGGATCTACATACTAGTAAGTTCTACTGGGGAGACCCGTGCCCAGCAGTGGGACATCATATGGGTTGATTTGTATATATATATATATATAAAATATATATAATATATATATATATATTATTGTGTGTCGTAAAAAACACCATTGCAATAGAACTGATGATGACCAGCGGAATATTCAATAATAAATATTGTGGGTTGCGATCTGAGTACCGTGTTTAATACCTGATTCTTCGCCTCCACCAAATCATATACGAGTAATGGCACTAATAGTCTAGTATCAGGTGAACTCATAAAAAATCTCTCTGTGCAGTCAGAGGCGAGTCGGTTTAAATCTGTTGACAGTAGGTATTGAAGGCAGTCACCGTTTTGAACTCACTATAAGTTCAAGTTACGTAATTCTAATCCATCGAACATCCAAACCAATAATCATTTTGCATTAAAAGATGCCACTGCACTGTTATGGTACAGATAATTGAGAAGAAAAGAACAACAGTAACTTAATCCCGTCTTTTTAACAAAAATAGGTCGTTACTTAATAATTAGGAGAGTGAATAAACATAGCAGAAAGTTAATTACTAAAAGGGGTTATTAGTAATTAACTTTTCGCTATGTTTATTCACTCTTTTGGTTTAAAAAGTCGGTTAAAAGAATAAAGTTCTACTTAATACCATATTAAAGTAAATCACGAATTGTGAAATATTGAATAGGTCCGCTTGTCATTTGTGGTCTTCATAATCCACAGTTCCACTTTTATATTCATTAATAAACTTTTGCGATTTGGACACATTATAAAATTATTATATATTCACTTACTTAAACACGTGAAAGGTATTTTACCCTAAATTATTCACGCGATTAAGACTCGCAGTATGTAATATACCTTTATATTTTTTTTGTATATCTTTAGATCACGATCTGATAATAGGATCCTGGAGAAATCGAGGGAACTCTTAAAATATTAAAGGCAAACTTAGTGATTTAGATATATTTCATAGTAATTCGTGCATTTGCTCTTAAGAACCACCAATCGGTAAAGTGGAACTGATTATGAAGACCACAAATGACGAGCGGACCTATTCAATATTTCACAGTTTGCGATTTACTTTAATATGGTATTAAGTAGAACTTTAGAACTATATTACACAATGTAATAGAGCTGATAGTGAACTCCTCAACAATTAACGGCCCTGCATTGGGTCAAGCAATATTTTGTAAAAGGATTTGAGCAGTTGACTAACCCTATTGTAACTTAAGTGAATTAGAAACCAAACCACTTGGTTAAAAAGTTTTTATTTCTCACTCTTAGTGAGAAATAAAAACTTTTACCGACTTTAACATTTCATCATTTTAACATCATTTTATCTGCCATGAAATAGTAGTATACTATTTTTGTAATTTTTTGTTGTAAATAATATAAATATGATAACTAAATATATATATATATATAAAATAACTAATATTAAAGGTAGAATATTATTTTTTGCTTTTTAGACTTATGTTTGTTTAGGAAGTCAGTTTTTATTTTTTTGTAAAAAAGTTTTTTTTTTTTGCTATGAGTATTTTAACTTCGTTTTTTTAAAGTAAATAATTAAATGTTCCAAAATTTAGTTTTTATTCTGTTTTAACCGACTTTATAACCAAAAGGGTGAATAAACATAGCGAAAAGTTAATTACTAATACCCCTTTTAGTAATTAACGTTCCGCTATGTTTATTCACTTTCCTAATTATTAGGTAACGACCTATTTTTGTGAAAAAGACGGGATTAAGTTACTGTTGTTCTTTTCTTCTCAATTATCTGTACCATAACAGTGCAGTGGCATATTTTAATGCAAAATGATTATAGGTTTGGATGTTCGATGGATTAGAATTACGTAACTTGAACTTATATTACGTAACATTCATGGGACTAGGTGTAAAATTTTTCAATAAAATCCCAGTCAGCATATCGAGTCTACCCGTAAATAAATTTAAGAATGTAGTCAAGAGACATCTTATACAAAGAGCTTACTATTCAATCAATGATTATTTAACTGATAAAGATAAATGGATGTAGTTCGTTGCTCCCTATTAATGTATTGTGTTGTATAGTTTATTGCATTTTACTAGGTGAATATTGTTGTCACAGTTTGATGATGTTACTTAGGTACTAGTTAAGAAAACGATTTACTTTTGTAAGTAAAGATTCTGCGTGATAAATTACGGCCATTCTTTTCTTTCCTTTGTAAAACATGTATACTTATTCATTAAGTAGCAGTAAATTGGCCAATATTTAAGCACATAAAGTTTTTACATCGTAAGTGGATGTTACTACTATGTTGTGCCCATTGAGGCTGATGTATCCGATCTCGTAATATTATTGACCTCTTTTTTTGCATCAGTACTCTAATATGGTGTATAATATAGTGGTGGCAGCACCTTACCTACATATACAGTTTATAAATAGAGAAACATTGTAAACATTGGCAATTTGAAAAGAGTGGCCACGAGTTTTTATTGCCTGTTCTTTTCTCGGGCTTTACCTATTGTTTGCGAACAGGCATTACCAGTAAATGTAGAATCGACTTTTCACAAGTGTAGTATTTTGCTTCCTAAGTGAATAAATCATTTTTTATTTATTTATTTATATAGTGAGTTCAAAACGGTGACTGCCTTCAATACCTACTGTCAACAGATTTGAACCTTGGCATACGACTCGCCTCTGACTGCACAGGCCACACTGTCTGGTCGCTGTAACAGAGGGTAGCATCGAGATGTAAGTATCTTGGGGTGCAATAAGAAAGAAGCATAGAATTTGGAGCAGTTTTTTTCCAAAGCCGTAAGCTTTCTAAATGACTATTCTACTTTTGAACTTACAAAGCTGTACTAATCATGCAAAGGCAATCGGTAGGTCGATTAATAATAATATAATATATATACTATTTTTACTAAGAACCTAAGATTTTCGATGAAAATAATATATTATTTAGTACCTAGTAAGTTTAAAAATGTTGTAAAGTAAACTTCAAAGTTATATGAACATATAGGAGGCACCTCAATCTAAACATTTGAATTGAGGAGCCACCTCGAACACGGAAAGTAGGTATACATTTTTTTTTTTTAATTTAGTAGGTACCTATCTAATTGTAGTAATTGTTTATAGTGTCTACTAAAAAAAATACATAGGTATAATAATAATAATAATTATTATTATTTATTTATCTTAATAAACATTGTAGTAGGTACAATTCAATTACAATCATATTATTTCAGTATTAGGGTGTACAAAGACTACAATAACATGTTGGGTGAGGTGCTGTATTCCTAGCTAGGCTATAAGTAACCTGTATTAAGGAGTACAGTTACGTTAGGTTAGGTATAGTTCTGTTAATATTCAAAAATATATAATACTTTGAATGTGGCTCCTCAATCTATACATAAGAGCGTGAATTCCCATGAAAGTGAATGTTCAATTAATATTCCACTCTAGATCTATTATCTTTGATTCCACTCCAAGAACATTTAGTAGTGAGAGTGTTAAAATTTGTAGCATGTGGACAAAGCAGTAAAACTGAGGGTATTTAGTAAATAAACGCATTTTATTTGGCTCCTCAATCCTGATGTTCTGTATAATAAACCATTGATCGATCAAAAAATCAAGCGAAATATGCACCTAGGTAAATTATTTATAGGTATTGCATGCACTGCTGAGAGTAATTAATTAATCGAAGTAGAAATGAAAAACAATATTACATTATAATAAAAAGTATTCGACATTTTCCAGAAATGATGTGTTCGTCTAAAAAAAAATACATTACACACGTAAAAAAAACATATAGCGCCATCTATGAAATCAAATTGTTCACCGTGATCAAATAATTCCTTATTTGTGAAAACATTTATTAGGGTATAGGTGCTTGAGATGAAGGATTTGTTTCTTGCTGAGTGGCAACATTCTCCTATTTATTTAATTAAATTGCATAAATTTATAAAAAACATTAAGTATTAGAACTACTGTTAAAGAAACTTCACTGGTTTTGAAAGTAGATGGCGTTGTATTCAATAATGTTCTATATTTAGTAAAAGAAGTTTTAAAAAGAAACACATTGCTATGATTTTTAGAAATGTTTGTCTGCCTGTCCGTTTGTTTGACCACGCATTACACAGGTGCATCGAGGATCATGTTTTGGGGTTATGGTTGGAGATCACGTGTTCATCAATTCAACGATAATGAATGACTCAAGTGTGAGTAGTAAGGGTGACGGGAGGAGGGGGGTGGTCGTTGTCTGTCAACCGTACCTTTAGAGCAAAGAGTAAACTAATACTACGGAAAAAGAGGGCCCTCTTGCAGTGTAAAAAAGCAAACCGTTTTGATTTTGACAGACGACAATGCGCCATCTGAATTTTGTTTCCAGAAATATCATTCATGCGGTATGGTATGCTAGGTATATCTGTAGGTTTTATTAGCAACAACTCATTTTATTAATTTCAACGATTGTTTTAAATGTTCTTATTTTTTTAAGAGAGGCATTTTTAAGTTTTATGTTGAATATCAAATTTTAAAATGACTCATGAAAAATGCTAACACGTCATGGAATCGTTGAAATTAATAAACAACCTTGTTGCTGATAGATGATTCAGTTATTTGTGGTAGGAAAAAAAATGAGAAAAGATGAGTTTTTATATTAATATAATATTTATTAGGTACCTACCTACTTACAACTAGGTTTTCTAACAAAAGCACAAAGTATAGATATTTATTCTAACGCGACATTATTCAAGGTCATATTTTAAACAATAAAGTGTCCGTTGTAAGATAAAATTAAATCTATAGATTTAATTTAACACGGGGCCTATTCAACGCACTTGTACGAAAATATCACAGCCACAATTATGAAATGGAACAACAAACACGCAAACGCAAAATAACACATACATTATTCAAATAACTGATAGCTTAGGGCTTTTGAAATTATCGCCTATGAAATTCATATAAATAATACAATCAATGAATAAAACTTCCAATTCTTTGATGGATTGTTTGACAGTTGTCAAAAGATAACTTTTTTCTAGTACCATAAACAAACTGGACTCTTACTTTAAAGGCCAGTATTATTTAGAAGTGACAAACAACATTATTTTAAGATAAAGTATTTTAAAAAACATTATTTAATAAAACAAATATAAAAGCACTGTTTTATTATTTTTTTGAAACAAAATAAAACCTAAAATTTTGTTCAAAATGGTAACTCCATCTATTGAACTTGAAGGTAATTAAATATTTTCGGAAACAAAAAACAGATGCCGACTCTTCAATTTCTAATCTGTCACTTATACGACAGTGTCCCCACCCTGCTTTAGAGATATCTGACATTTTCGCGGGCATGTCATACATGACACGCTCTGTGTTTGTTTACTAAAGTGTTACAGCAGTTTTATATGCATTTCAGTTGTATATCTTTGCAGACAAAGGAAAATCCTGAAAAACATTTTATTAGTATTGCGTTGTAACACTATAAATACACCCCATTTTTAGCCAAAATGGCAAAACAGAACCCTTATGTCCGTCTTTCCGCAGCTTAGCTCAGAGTCTATTAGTGCTAGAAGGTTGCAACTTTGCATGATATTAATAACGCCGATAAAGTGAAAGAATAAAATCTTGAACATCATTATTTTTTTTAAGGGTACCTCTCTTATATGTAAAGTGGTGATGTGATTTTTTTCTCAACTACCCCATCGTGTGGTGTATCATTAGATAGGTCTTTTAAAAAGCGTTTAGGGTTTGTGAAAACCGCATACCAAACTAACTATCTAAAAGAATAGAACAGAACGATTTTTATTTAGTACACAGAAGACACATGTATAGACATTATTATAATTTAACAGGAAAAGTCATGCAGAAGATAAAAATAAACAATAAATAAAACAGTAAAATAATAAAAATAACAATAGACAAAAAGAAAACAAACACAAATTAATAACAAAAAAACACAATTAACGAATAGAAGAAGAAGAAGTCTGTATTTGGTACTTATTTATTTTCACAAAGCTTTTGGGTGTTAAAGCTATCAATAGATGAGTACCTATATGACGATTCTCCGCTTCTGAGTCATATCGCGGTTCATCCGACAGGACTGTTTCCAACATATTTACACAGAAGTTATTTCGTAACATAAACTACCTTAATTTAAACCCGACTAACACGCGAACGAAGTCGCGGGGACAGCTAGTATTACCTAAAAATCAAATTAACTACGAAGCAGAAGTGACTAATTTTTAGTTTGTCTATGAAGCAAAATGCCTAAATTGTTAAACTACTTGTTTTCAGAATGACGTTAAAGTAAAAAGACTAACCTGTAGAAATACTAAAACTTGAAATGACTACGATATAAAATGACTAAAATGTAAAATTACTACTAATTAGGCATTTTGCTTCATAGACAAATTAAAAAAATATCAGTCGTCTCTTGCCCGCTTTCTAATATGGTCATTTTTCCTATGTGTATTATGAAAAGGCATTATATATAGGCATTATATATAGTGTAATAGTGACTGCGACCGGCTGCAGCTGTATAGCTACAGCTGCAGCCGGTCGCAGTCACTATTACACTATAAAATATATTCAACATATTGTGCTAAACGGTTACTTGAGGAGGTACTCATATATTTATTGTAACATCTACTAATAAGAGAACGTGTGTATTCATTTCATTTTATTTATTTTTAATTTATCTTGTTCTACTAATTAAGTCGAACTATATAATTATTTTATTTTAGGTATAAAGGAAAACTTACAGCTAATCAATATGAAAAAGTTAAGAATTCATAAGCAAAAGATTATGTTCTTATTTATAATAATAACAAAAGATTATCAATATATATACGTTTTTTTCAACCAGCGCATTTGTTTAATACCTGTAAGGGCATTATGATGCCTTTATTTAACTTATCTAATATTGTTCATGATATCTTTTGTTAAATAAAACATCTGCTTTATTCCTGTTATTATTGTCGAATAAATAATTATTATTTTAGGCATTTTGCTTGGTAGGCCCCTTGCTCCTTAGACACGTTTAGGCATAATTAATTTTAGACAATCTGCTTAGTAAACTTTTTGTGTCATGGGCATCATAATCATGAGGCAAATTACTGTTACGGCATACTGATTTTTAGGTAGTTTGATTTATAGGGATTTAGCTTTTTAAACATGACATGTAGGCATTTTGCTTCGTAGGTACCTAATTTGAATTTTAGGTAATATGATCAGGACACTTAATTTGTGATTGTTTGTGTTTATAGGTAAAATCTAATAAAATGGGGCTAATACTAGGGGAAGTAAAATGTCTGGCACTCGGGGACTGCCGCGGTAAAGCTATTGCATACCATTTTTTTATAAAATAAATCAAAAAAAAAACCAAAATAATTATTTTTTTCATAACATTTTGGAGCAGCTCGCGGGTTTTATTTTCGTTATGGAATTTCTTGATTCGGTCGCCGCGCTCAAAGCTAGAGCCCGCGATAAAAGCTATGCAATAGTTTAATAACCGTTATCTGATTCAGTTTCCAAGTTCCATTGTATACAGCTTAAATTAAAATCACCAACAATACAAGCTTGCTTTACAGTAGCCTGCTCTAATGCAGTACTACATTGTCTAAGAATGTTTCTAGTCTAGAGCGTATCACAGGCGGCGGCAAATAAACTGCGCACAGACCTATTTGACAAACAGATTTCAAGATAGAGGCTTCAACTAGGTATTACCTACCCAAAGATCTTCGAATTGACTTTCCCAGTTAATCATTAGTTTTGATTTAATTGTTTTTAACACAGCGATTAATACCCTTGTTGCCCGTGGTCCTACTGCGTAGTTCTACTGGTCGAACCATGGGCAATTTTTTTTACCCGTGGTTCTATCAATCGAACCACCGTTCTTATAATATTCAATTAAATTGGCACTGGTCCTATTAAATGAGTAGGTCTACGGAAGATAATTTTCCTGTGGTACGATAGTACCAAAGTCTCCTTTTGAGGAGTAATGTGTAATCAACAAGATATCCACGGTGTCCTTAGTTCCAATATGTTCAACTAGTTGAACAAATGTGACAATTTTATCAAAATTTCAAAATTTGCTTAGTTGAAAAGTCCAATCACAACATTTTTATTAATAAGTAAATCAATAAAAAAATGTATTTATCGTTCCCTTAATTACATAATTGAAAAATAAACATCGAATAACATCAATTGGGTTTTAATACGACTCACATATTTTTGTGAATCTGAAAGTTTAAATTAAATATCATAATGATAAACAAAAATGTCACTAAAACAAATGAATATGAATGGGAAAGACAAATGAATTAACGGAAACACAAACAAATAGAATATAACACTGAATTTAACCTTAAAGCTATGGGATATCAAAAGGAGTACGTAGTACATAATTATGTAGGTATCAACGCAATTTGTCCAATGCATGTCCAACATTTATGTCGGCATTAAGTAACTCCATTTGAATTTGCAAAATAAAATTATCATTTTCAATCGCTGCCGTGGATCTGTTTCTTCTGTTAATTCCGTATTTTAAATTTGTAATTGCTTCCAAGTCGAATTTTTGTAAAATTGTCAGAAGACGTTGCAATGTTACTGTATTTTTGTTTATTGATTTATTTAATTTTGCATGCCATCCTTCAATGACGTTGTTTGTCCGGTGGCGCTCTCCAAAGACACTTATAAATTTTACTATATTATTTTTAAACCAATATCTATCTATGTAATCCACAAAATTTTCTATTTCAAAAGTTTCACTTTCGTGTTTTATGAATGTCCATCCTTCAGAAATTAATTCAGACGGCAACAACGGTAATGCTGCAGTTAACGAAACTAATCGCTTTTGTGGTTTATTTTTTGTAACTTGTAATGCTTTAGCTTTCCGCCAAATCGCCCGAGTCCAATGGTAATAGCACCCAATAATTTTAGATTCTGGAAAAACTGCAGAAATGGCATTAATTGCCGCCAGCTCATAATCGCAATGTATTTTTTGAGGTTGAAAATTTGGTAATTGCGATCTAATAAGATCATATAAAGTTATGTAAGTTTTCTCTTTTTTATCAGGCAGCAATGCGAAGATTAGCGGTACAACTTTTGTATGCATCGATGTACTATCTACATCTCCAAGTATGCTGTATAATTCAGCAAAGGGCTTTGGACAAGATTTAAATGTAGCATCTGTAAAAAATTCTTTAATGCTTGGAATCAATTTTCTGGCTTTTTCAGAGCAGAAAACAAGTATAAGCGTACCCTCATAAAAGTACTCTGCTAAAATGAAGGATAAAACATTTTTAGGGACTTGTACCTCATCAAGGCTATTAAATACTGTTTTCGAGCAATTTATAGACTTATTTCTTATACTATAGAGACAATGTTGTATATTAGATAGAGAAGGTATAGTTTGTATAAAATTTATGCCTGAATCTTCAAGATTTGCAATTGCTTCATTACCTATATAACTGAGGCATTGGGCGATCCGATTTTTTTACTGTCTCTTTTAAATTTGATATAGTTTTATCTACAATATTTTTTGCTGTGTTAGGTAGACACTGGTGGGTTTTTTGTTTAAGAACAACATTATCCTGAAAAAAAAATGTTAATTTATTTTATACACACATACAAATCGTCACGCCTGTCTCCCATTAGGCAGAGTTACTTATTTGTTTAAATAATACAAAGAGACACGGTTTCATTACAAGAAAAATACCTTATTAATCGTTATTGTACCCACGCATTTCACTTTCTTATAATTAGCACAACGCCACACTGATGATTCATTTTTATATTGCCGCATTTTATAATATTGGCAATCGTCAAATAAAAGTACTGTACCCCCTTTTCTATTAATGAAAGAAATACTATTTGAATCGACTTCCATTGTGAAAATCCAAGAGAAACTGTATACTTAATAATAAGATATTATTTAATGCTAGTGGTTTAAAGTAGACTATTATAAATCAAAACGGAAAATGACAATGTCAATATGATTAATATTTAGAAAATTTTCCTGTGTGAAGTTTAAAAATAAAGAGAATCAATACTCCTTTTAGTTAGTAGAACCACGGGCAAAAAAAGTTGCCCATAGTCCTATCGATAGGACTACAGGTACCTAATTTGATTTACCTTTGGTTCGATTGATAGAACCACGGGTAAAAAAAATTGCCCATGGTTCGACCAGTAGAACTACGCAGTAGGACCACGGGCAACAAGGGGATATCTCTATCTTTTCTATATACTGTGTACCTATCTGTTGTTAAACAACTCTGAACTCAGAACAGAATTTAACCATGTTTCGGTTAGTATTACGACATCGTAGTTCTCTATTGACAAATTACGAAAAAAGTTGTGAGTTTTTGTTCGCAAGACTTGAGTATTTTGATATAGGTACCTACATAAAAAAGATTAACCCAGAGATAGTACTTTCTGAGATTTAGGCTATGGCACTTTATGCATACGTCTGGATTGAGGGCCTAAGCTAATTAATCATAACAGTTTTGATTCACGTTTAAGAAATTCATGGCCCTTTGCTTTGTTTTTACTATTTTTAACTAATTTCCCTGTAAATTTAATTTCGATAAGTAAGGATTTTAAAACTAGGCCCTCGATGTAGATGCACATCCACGCGTCTGGCAGGTAAAGGATCTTGGTAGATTTGGATTGTATTGTAGATACCTAGGTACTCTCTATAACCCTCTCTTACGCGACGCAGACGAAGTGGCGTTGGTCTATCTGTGTACATAGGAGATATCTGTGTACAGAGGAAATCGTGATTATCTGATATATCAACAAACAGATTACGTCCCTGATTGGATTGGGTTGAATTTAGTTCGCAGATAGTTGTATTGAAAAGCAAATCTTTAAAGGCGAGAAATTTAGGCGTAGGTATGTAGTTCATTTAGGCTTTTCACACCTAACTTGGACGAAGCTACGGGCATCTAGTTAAACATACAGGTTGTCGGTAGTAAAACTAAATTAATCTTATTATTAAAAATTTATTCAATTAAGTTATTAACAAATTAATATTAACTAAAGCGTACTATTCATAACAAATAACTAAAATTTTAATAAGAGTCTTTAGTCACATAAGGACAGATTCTCAAAAAGTTACTTTTTAGGACAGAAATAATACAATTGCATACACCCTCAAAAGGAATAAGATATTTATGTAGGTAAGTATTTTATTTTATTACCTGTATTCCTATAATGTTGACATACATAATGAATAGGTACCTAAAGATAAAAAAGCAAATGTGGCCGATATAAGGATGCGTCTGATGAAGATGAAGATGAAGTCTGCGGGCCGTGGCAACCGAAATCAGTTGGGAGACCAGTGCCTACTATTGTCATGGCAAAAAAAGAAGACCACGTGATTTTAATTGTTAGTAAAATTTAACACATCTTATTGTTTAGAAAATTAAATATGTGATTGCAAGCATATACTAGCCTCGCAATACTGAGACGTGCAAAACGTGACACATCAGATCAGATTAGCAAAGTAATTTGCCATAGGTATACATCCTGAGTCAAGTTCTTTCGGCTAACCTTCAGTTTGGCTTGAAATCTTTTATTTGTCCTGCCTTTGGTCCTTGGCAACCTGCTAATACTTAACGGGTTGGTGAACTACTGATATTATGTTGATGTTTCACTACCACGTGAGCTATCTGCCCAAGAATCAAGGGCTAAAACACTACTAGAAGCACATAACTGATAACGTTTTCAAAACCAAAAGAGTATTAAAAATCTATTTCCTCTTAGTACTTTTTAGACATTTTGTCTATTTATGTATAGGTATGTATTTAAGTGGAAAATTCTGGTGTTCGGTTAGTATCTTTGGTTTCTAACTAATTAGTTGGACAAGTTTAGTGGTTAAAAATATTTATACCTAAGTGACTTGTAACTTGTTTACAAACAGGGATTTCATCAGACGTCTTTTGGCTGAGATGTGATGATTATAATTATATCGCACTCTGAGAACATAGGTAAATGACACTAAACAAAATTTAGCGAAATCGACTTAGGGCGACATCTGAAATCTACAGGTAAAACTACATCATCTGCAAAAACCCTTTTCTTAATAGTTATCATAGATTTCGCTAGGTGACACTAGTGTCACTTCATACTTCGGGGTTATGCGCGTATTCATTAGGGAAAAACAGACACTACGCCACTTCGCGCCCAGTCATCGGCACCCAAACTGCACAGGGTAAGTGAAAAAATGACTTTATTCGTTTAGTGTCGGTTATACCGTAACAAACCATTATAATTCTAAAATGTTTGTAAATATAAAAGTGGCATATTTCGTATAGTGCCGCTTATTACGTAAGATAATCAACAAAATTGTTAGGAGTTATGTTAATAAAGCGACATTATTCGTTTAGTGCCTTTTATGCCGTAACTTTTCGTGATATACTTGAGAATTATTTAATGAATAAGTGTCGTATTTCTGATAGTGTCGTTTATCACATAAAATAATCCACAAAATTATTTGAGGTTATATCAATAAATGACACTATTCGTTTAATGCCATTTTTTGTGTTAGAACTTTGTGATTTTTTTTAATGTCTTTCTATATAAAGGACACTTTATGTTTAGTGTCGATTATTCGATTAAAATATGTCTGATTAAGTAATAATTGTTTGGAAAAAAACAGACTTTTTGTTGACTAGCTAATTTCTCAAGCTATTTCATTGATTATTTACAAAGCTAAGACCTAAATTTTCTGTATTATTTGTTTAAGGTAACTTGTTAATTGAAATTACTATGGAATCATACAGAAACAGAGGAAAAAAAATACTACAACTAGCTATACAAAACTATAATAATGAAAAACAAGAAAATTCAATTTCAACACCTTCTAATGAACAGGGTTCCACCTCAATTTCACCTGAAATGTCTTTGAATTTAAATTTTGTGGACCCCCAACTTTCAAAAAGCAACTGTACTAACATGTTACCTACAGAAAGAAGCAGCGATGATGATGGAGACTTCTCTCCCGCTTCAGATGATGATAAGACGTTCGTACCATTACCACCACCTAAAAGAAAACACCGTAGGGCTAACTCTAGCTCATCATCTTCTAGTTCGTCCTCAAATGTCTCAGCTACGGCACTCAAAAAAACAACAAATAGGAAACGCAGTAACTCTAACTCTAGCTCATCGTCTTCTAGTTCGTCGTCCTCTTCATCGTCATCTTCGTCTTCATCCTCCTCGAGCAGCTCATCCTCTTTGCCCTCCAACGTTAACATAAATACAAGAGCTGCAGTCAAGCCATCTGGCTCTGAAGAAATCACTTCTGGTCTATTAAATGAAAACATGACAGCACAAGTCTTTGAAAACAATTTACAAGGTGTTGGCGAGCAACCTCAAATAGTCGACGTTGATTTTGATGACAGTATTGTCAACTACCAGTCTGAAACATTGCAGGACGAAAATAACTTGGATCAAAATAATGAAAACATGCACATTCCTGATGATACCCCTACTACTGTTCCAAATTCAGTTAACAGATCGAAGAAAAGAAAGAAGACAGAGAGAAAAAGCGTGTTAGCAAAAAAATTAAGAGATTCTGGTAAAGAATACGTTTCTACTTCAAGAACAAAAAAGGTTTTTCCAGCTAAAACCGTCAAAGAAACTTGTGGACTTGGCTGTAAGTTGAAATGTACAGAAAGGGTATCAGATGAATATAGACGAAAATTGTTTGAAAGTTACTGGGAAATGGCTTCAATTGAAAGACAAAGAGAATACATTGCTCGTAGTATTAACAATATAATTCCTAAGTACCAATACAAAAAAATTAATTCAAACAGAATGCCTAAAAATGCTTTTCACTTTGAAATCAATGGTAATAAAACTAGAGTCTGTAAAAATTTCTTTAAAACACTTTGGATATTACTGACAGATGCATCAGGACTGTTTTGCAGAAGAAATGCGAAGTAACTGGTATAATAGAAGGAGAAAAGAGAGGAAAGCATAATAAGCATAAAAAAATAGCAGATTGTTTAATTGATAGAGTAAAGAGTCATATAAACAGCATTCCACGTATCGAAAGTCATTATCTACGTCAACAAACTTCC
The DNA here is from genome assembly GCA_945859575.2 of Herminia tarsipennalis. NCBI lineage: Eukaryota > Metazoa > Arthropoda > Insecta > Lepidoptera > Erebidae > Herminia > Herminia tarsipennalis. Next base: position 11,511,128 of record OX243839.2, on the reverse strand, counting down.
AGAGAATTCATAGATGGAGGGAAAACTTTGATAGACCTATACAGAGACTACAAAACGGATTGTGAAAGGAATGGGCTACCCTGGGTCTTAGAGCATGCTTATCGCAAAGTTTTCAACGAACATTTCAACATTAGTTTCTTTATACCTAAGAAAGACCAACGTGAACAATGCACAATTTATAATTTGGCTGTAGGTCTTGAAAAGGAAAATTTGAAGGAAGATTATGAGAGACATTTAAAAGAGAAAGAAGAAAGCAGAAAGGAAAAAGCGAATGATAAAGAAACACCTTCAATTATTGTTGCATGCTACGACTTACAGGCTGTGATGACAGTTCCAAGAGGAGACGTATCTACGTTTTACTACAAGTCCAAAATAAATTGTTTAAACTTTACCATCTCAGAATTGAAATCAGACCAAACTGAATGCTACTTTTGGGATGAATCTCAAGCAAGTCGTGGAGCTAACGAAATAGGAAGCTGTGTTTTAAAATATTTACAAAAGAAATCATCAGTTGCTAGTGATGATCTTGACATAATATTCTATTCTGATAACTGTTGTGGCCAGCAGAAAAACCAATTCATTATTGGCATGTACATTTACGCAGTAACAAATTTAAAAATTCGATCGATAACTCACAAATTTCTTATCAGAGGTCATACGCAAAACGAAGGAGATTCTGTACATTCAACTATAGAAAAAGAAATTAAAAAAACACTAAAATCTGGACCAATCTATGTTCCTTCCCAATACGTATGTGCCATAAGAAATGCAAAGAAACGAGGAACACCATACACCGTAAACGAAATGGGATACCGTGATTTTAGAGACATAAAACAGCTGCCTGTTCCAAAATTAAACAGAAGTGTGGGGGGTCAAGCTGTAAAGTTATCAGACATAAAAGTTATAAAAATTGAGAAAAAGACTAGCAATGAAATCAAAATATTCTACAAAACGTCGTATTTTCATGAATTCGAAGAAATTATTGTGGCAAAACGAACAAGAAGTAACCTACCAGTACAACATGGATTTCAAGCACTTAAACCCTTGTATGAGAACAAATTAAAAGTATCCGATAGGAAAATAAATGACATTAGGAGTCTCATAGAAGCTGGCTTAATTCCTAATTACTACAGTTCCTACTATGATAGCATTTTAAACTAGATTTTAAGTATTATTGATCTCATTTTGAGTCACATTAAGATTGTGATAATACTCGTAAAAGTAAAGAAAAGACTAAAATACCTTAAGGTTTTTTTATAGGTTACCTTATTTTACTAGATTTATAATTTTGTTTTTTTTTAATAATGTGCAAAGTTATGATGACTTTTTCTAAAAGATTTTGTAAGCTTTTATTTTGTAAGTTTATTTAAAATGAGCAATTTTGTAGGTTTTATATTAGAAGAACTGATTTTGTTACCTAATATCTTATATTTTATGTGACAGAATAATTAAAAAAACACTTTAAAATGTTGTCTGTTGATTAAGAAAGTTTTGAAAAGATTTTTGTTTTTTTTACATTGTTCTTAAAAATGTTGTTTTAAGTTTTAATTACAATTAAGCTCCTTTATAAGTTTAAGGACTCCACTATGTTATTTAGTTTCTTGTAATAATAATTTTATGTGCCTTAAATGTGTGATAATTAAGAGATTTGTAAAAGATTTTGTAACTTGCTTTCATTTTGTAAGTTGATGAAAAATGAACAATTTTTAACTTTATGGTTGGAGTCATTATGGACAAACTAGCCAAATATATTTTTTTATTATTCCTACATTCAATTGTTTTATTTTTGTCTATTATTAAAAAGTATAGAATAATTAATTTTAGCATTTTTACTGTCGCTAAAGAAAAAATACTTAATTTTTTAAAAACAAAAATGACACTATGCTGAACTTTTTTTTTAAATTAATATTTTGACGTACCTACCTATTATATTAAAATTAATCTAGCAGATTCCGTTAGAGAAGAGATTAAACTAGTATGTAAAATAACAATGAAACATCTATTTTTATCCAAAGAACTGTTACAGTAGTTATAAAAAATACAAAAACTTTAAATCGCTCTACTGAAAAATCGTGTTTTTCGTTTAGTGTCATTTATGTTCTCAGGGTGCGATATGTAGTCCAATTACCTTATTTACTTCCAAAATTATTAGTTATTAGTTTTCCGGGTTGAACTATTTCCAGAAGTTATTTAATTTGTTTTTTTTTAAACAATCCTTTTTTTTTTAAATACAGAATTAGTTATATTAAAAATCAACAGTAGGTAGGTATATGTATTTTTGAGAATCAGTCCTTTTGAAATCAATTTAAGAATCTGCCCTTATGCGAGTAAAAACAAAAGAGAGCTTCGCCTTCTATGTCTTATCTTCTTGTTCCGATGTATTATTCGACGTATCAAATAACACTGCAATAAAACCAAATTTGGCTGTCAATAAAAATAAAAACAAAACTAATATAACTTAAGTCGAAGAAAATAACATTTGTCAGTAGTTCCTTCTAAAGGTTCATTTCCGTCCATCGGGAGCCGCGCGCGGCTTACGACGGACGGCTGACGCGCGCGGCCCCTGCGATAATAATTAGGGGTAATTACTGGGCAAATGAGACATATGAACTAACTATGTCTCAAATGAGAAGCGTGGTACGGTGCCATTCAAATCTTTAGATACCATTTGATTTGTGTGGCACTGATACTATTATGGGCTAGCGTGACGCTAATCAGGCGCCAGACCTGCTTGTCTCCTCATTTCATAGGATAAAAAAAAATCACCTTTAAATTCGAAGACATAGGAGTCGACCAACATGTTTTTTATTCAGGCGTAGCGGTATTTAACCAACTAGGTAATTCACGTACAGGGAAAATAAGAGGAGTCCAAACCAAGAAGAAAAACCATGAAATAAAAATTGTAGTGATAGTAGGTCCAATACCAGCCTTCATCTGAAACAAATATTTATTTTTAAAGAAGCTTTGCAATACTAAATAAATAAAAATATACTTAATCCATTATTTACTTTTATTATTAGGTATATTATAACAAGAATTGCTCGTTTAAAGGTATAAAATAGCAATGCACAGTTACTGTCGTCCTCAACCTAAACCAGGATCATCAAACATTTTGTTGAATCCTGATGATTTGAATTGATCATACATACCATTTAAAATGTGACTGATATAGGCCAAGAACTCTTTGAGAGATCGCTTCGGTGGCAGAAAAGCGGTTTTTTTCTCTGGTGATACATGGTGATGCCTTAGACTAACCCCCCCTCTCCTACCTATCACGTCTATTTCTTTTTCAATTACACGAGTATGAGTCTTAAACGACGGGGGGTGCAATTGGTCCAACGCTTGTCAAGTGCCAGTCACTCGCACGACGTGGGGGTAGGGGTTATATCTTATGTGGGATTGAGTCCCGCATTACAAGCAATCTTAATCTAGGATATGTTGATTTAATTGTTTACTCATAATATTCATTTTTTTCGTTTTATTTTATTTTGTAGTTTACGTACTGTAAACGTTGGATTATTGTTTGGACGCTGTGGTCTCTTTTCGTTAAAGGAGTACACGCAACGTTTTTTTGGTGTAAGCTGATTATATGTTAAAGTGGTGTATATTCTTTGTAAGAGATCCACAATAGTAAATAAATAAATCTTGTTAACTCCTCCAGCTAAGCTTAAAGGCTTGTGTTAGGAGTGGGTTCACGTCGCCACTGGCCCCTCTGATGAGGAATGGCAGGTGGCAGAGAGCAAGGGATCGCGCCGGAAGAAGAAGAGGGCTGCTATCGTCGCTTCTAAGCAGCCTCTGGCCTCAGGCCTCTTCCTGCCTCTCCGACGAGACGTAGCGGCAGGAAGAGGCCATAGCTTTCTCCGCCGAAATCGGCCGCCGTCCCTGTGACGGTGTCGCCGGAGGCGGAGAATAGAGGTGTTACATACGCCAGCCTCTTCAGCGGGGTAAAGGGCGCTCTATTAGCTGCTGGGGGCGTAGAAGTAAGCTGTCGCCGCTCACAGACCGGGGCCCGACTCCTTGAGGTTCCAGGGGCGGAGGGCGCGAAGAAGGCCGACCTCATAGCGGAAACACTGAGGCGTCTCGCGGGTGACGAAGAAGGCGTTCGGGTCGCTAGACCGATGAAGTGCACGGAGTTGCGCGTCTCCGGCCTTGACGACTCCGTGACTTCTGAGGAGGTCCGGGAGGCGACAGAGCAGAAGGCTCAGTGCTCTCCCGGAACCGTGAAGGTCGGCGCGATCCGCCCCGGCCCCGGCGGAGTTGGTGCGGCGTGGGCGCGTTGCCCCGTCGCTGCGGCCAAAATTTTGGCAGAAGCAGGCCGGCTCCTCGTGGGTTTCTCTGCCGCGAGGATCACCATTCTCGAGGCGAGGCCCGCGAGGTGCTAACGGTGCATGGGTGCGGGGCACTTGCGCCCGCAATGCACCAGTAGTTTTGACTGCAGCGGACTTTGTTTCCGCTGCGGTCAACCGGGGCATGCGGCAGCGGCGTGTTCTGCCGCTCCCCACTGCCCTGTGTGTGCGGCGGGCAAGCAACCCGCCAACCACATGATGGGGAGGGCGGGCTGCAAGACCCCCAAGTCTGTAAACCCGCGGGGACGGGCCGAGCTGAGGCCGACCCCTGCACCCAGGCTCCGGTGCGGATGGAGGAGGGTGGGGACGAGGCGCCTTCCCATGCATCTACACCCTCCACCTAACGGACTCCTTAGCCATGCTCGCTCCTCGCCCTTGTCGTCAGTGATAGGGGTACCGGATGCGTTGCGCGGTAGGGGGTCCAGGACGCGGTCGCACCCTCCTGCGGGAAATTCATCTCGTGGGGGGAGGCGGCGGGGATAGTCTGCCCCGTCGCCGGCGAACCGAGCGACGTCGAGGCGCAGTCGCGCGTGACGTCGTTTGGTGGGGCTGTGGGCGTGATGGACGGGGAAGTTTCCCACGCTCGCGGCCTTTCGCGATGGCGGCGTTCTGTGTGTACCCAGGACGCCGCAGGAGCAGGAATGCCCGATGGGGCTATGCCGCTGGGTGGGTCCGCCGAAGAATAGCAAATTCCGGCGGCCTATCCGTGACGGCCATAAAAAAAAAAAAATGGAGTGGGTTCACGTCAGTAGTATAATGGGTAGGATACGAACCTGTGACCTCAATCGAGAGATCGTCATAGACGAGTGCAACGTGAGAAGCGAGAACAGAGATGGGGTATGGAGTAAAGTTGAGAGTAAAATATATCCTCTAGTTCTGTTGGCAGAACTACTGGATTTTTTTTCCCATTAGTTCTGTGATTTATAATACTACTAGCTGTGCCCCGCGGTCCCTCTTTTGGTCCGCGGTTCCGTGGTCCGGTCGCTGTGCCCGGCCGGCCGGACAATGGAAGAATTGTTTTTTCGATTGTCCGGTGAAGATACTGATTGACCGGTTGTACACTTCAAGTACTGTACTTTGGTCCGGTTAACGAAACGAAAATCTATTTTGCTTAATAACATTTATAAATTTATTTCTTATAACATATTTTATTTAATGTTTGCAAACTTTTCTAAAGCATGCTCTACCACAATATCTTTACTTACGAATTGCAATTGAATGTCACGTATAGCGTCATCCTTTTTTATATCTTCCCATATCCGTTTCTTCGATGTTATCAGGGTATTCTTCTCGGTTTTTTCTAAATAATTCAGATGTCGTAATATGTTTACGGTGTTTTTATTTATTGACCGATTGATTTTAGAATTTCAACTTTCTACGCTGTTGTTAGTACGATGTCGTTCTCCAAATGCGCTGATAAATTGGCTATATGAATTATTGATCCAGTTTTTTTCAAAATATTTGAAAAATGCATCCATATCCGACAATGATTTGGCTTTAACGTAAAGCCATGCTTCTTTGATTGCCTCATATGGTAAAAGAGGTATTTTTACACTTAACGCTTTTCTCCATACACACCTCGACCAGTGATAATAACATCCGACTATCGCTTTACTGCAGGAAATACTTGTTTAGCAGCATTCATGGATGCTCTCTCATAGTCACAGTGAATTATTTTGGGACTCCATTGCAACTCTTTTTGTATCAATTGGAATACAATTGAATATATATGTATTACGAATATATTTATTACGATAAGATTACCATGGATTTAGGTGTACGCTTTACTAAAGTCATGGAGATTACAATCAACACTATGTTTTCATTAATAGGACAAAGTCCTGGATGTTTTCCATGGTCCGGTTGACCGGTCAAAGGAAAATGTATTTTTTTCCGCTGTGCGGTCAACCGGACCACGGAAAAAACTATTCTCCCACTGTCCGGCCGGCCGGACACAACGACCGGACCACGGAAAAAGAGGGCCCGCGGTGTTACCCGCGGTTTATTATTCTATGTGTTAATCCAGGGTGTCAGCTAACTCCATACCAAATTTTATTAAAATCGCTCCAGCCGTTTAGATGTGAACAAGTAACAAACATACACACTCACATACTCACAAACTTTCGCCTTTATAATTTTAGTGTGATGCTTTACACCGGACTTCTCAACTATTACCACCTGTTCTGTTGAGTAGTTCTGTTGACAGAATTTGTGAACTTATGTCCATACCATAACTACTTCGGAAGTGGTACCTGTTCCACTGCATTTGGTTTTCTTATACATGGCATCTCCATAATGTTTAAAAAAAATATTTGCTATTTAAAGATAGCTGGTAATATTTGAAACCTTTTTTGAGAAACACGCGACCCCGTCTTGTCATGTTAATCACTAATTAAAATAGTAACAACCCTTTTCAATATATTATTTCTTGTGTGTCTTTAAAAGCCCGGTAATTTAAAAAATACTGATTTTGAACTTTTAAAGTGCTTCTGTTTATCCAATACTGAAAGTAGCATCCTAAAAGATGTCTTACTAGACGTTCGTACTGCCTGCCAAAGATCAGTTTACGTATACAGTAGAAAAAAACGTGTAATTTTCCGCGAAGCTCCGAAAGACCTCAAGCGACGACCCGCGTAAGTAAAATATTATCACTACTTTACATTACTGACTGTTACTTTTGCTTTACTTGCATGGATATTACATTAAATTGTTTATTTATTAATACGTTAATTACATTATTTGTGTGAATTATTTTTAACTGTTTATTTAAGACCGTATAGAGGATCAACAAATTCCAAAATGGTTCGAAGAGGGTGATGATGAAGTTAATGGTAGCGAAGAAAAATTTAGATTATCTGGCAGATGAAAAATTCAAACGTATCTGGCACTTTTGTGTTTTCTCATGCTACAATGGTACGAGTACATACTTAGATCATGAAAAATGTTTTTTTTTTATAATAGTTTTATTATATATAAAATTTATATCTTTGTTGATCTCAAATAGTTAAAAAATATTTAATAATATTTTTCCCTAATATATTTCTTAATTTTTCATATAAGATAAATATTGTCCAAAAAAGTTAATTGTTCTTTATATATTCTAGCTTGATTAAGTTAAAATAACACATGAAATGTAGGTACGTTGATAACTCAATTTAAACCTTTAGTCTTAGGCACCTGTCCCACCAACAGCGAGAAAGCGAGTAGCCATTTTATCGCTCAAGAAACTTACATACTTATGTTAATCCCATGAAAACAAAAGAGATACAGATATTAATAGTTGATCACTGACCGTTCACACTGCCGACGAGTACTCCCTCTATACTGCATCTCTTTTGTTTAAACGGACGGGATCTACAAAATACATCTGCTGGACGTTTCTTGAGAGATAAATCGCTACTCGCTTCTCGTTCATTTTCGTTGGTCGGACAAGTAACCTTAGGGGTCTCTGGTGACCACGCGACGATTCACGAAAAAGGCGCGATTGGCGAAGGGTTATAACATTTCATAATATTTTCCTATTCCTAATCTAATCCGGTGCCAGGTTAGGATTTCTGGTTAAGTTAGGAATAATCATTTTTTGGCAGGGATACGTTAAACTAAAATACACCTATTTTAGTCGCTAAATTACTCACTACTCTATTAAATAACTAGCTCAGCTTGAACTAAGCATAACGGAGAAACAATACCGAACGGTAACTGGACAAAGTTCCGTAATAAATAATAAAATAATCTATGATTTGATTGGGTAACATTTTATACTGCTAATAAATACCAATTTTAATAATATTTAACTAATTGATACGTGTAAGTGTGATATGAGATAAAAATATATAGTTAATTTTATGTTGAAATACTAACCATTTTCGAAATAGAAACTTTAGCAGCACTTTGAACTATTAGGTTTCCAGGGGTTCCTACGGGTATCATGAAGCAAAACGAAGCTGCAATTCCAGCCACAATACAATACCATAGAGGATTTAGACCTAGTTTCGTTGCCTAAAAAAGAAAAAAAGGACTTCATAATTCGGAAGATCTAAGGGAGGCTACACACACGTTCGGGCCAACATCATTCAGCACAGATCGGGCGCTATATGTAGATGATCGTTCGGCAAAAAATCCGCTTGGTTTAGATAGGCTTTTTTTAACTACCGAATCGGCGCTTTTAACAAGTGCCACAATTTTTGCATGTTTACATAGACGATTGCACGGATTTAGACGGTTTGGGCCCTTTCGCGATTGGGTCCGCTAATAAAGCTTTAATGATTAACGATTTGTCCCTTGATTTGTCTTATTTGCGATATATTATTTTACTACTTAACTTTTACTCACAGATCTGATCTCATTAGCATGTAGGTACATCTTTGTTATTTCTTTCGCTTATAATTCTCATAACATTACATGTATTTTCTTTTTCTTAAAAATAATGCGGTCAGAAAACTTAATTAAGCAGGAATACATTTATTCAAAATTATAACGTGATGATAAAAGTAGCCTAAGTTACTCCTTACATTATCAGCTATCTGATAGTGAAAGTTCTGTCAAAATCCGTCCCGCCGTTTTGGAGATTATCTAGACAGGAATAAACAGACAGACAGACCGACCGACGAACAAAAATAAATAAATATTGTGTTTTTGTTATAAGTACCATAATACTTTCTTATGCATTTAGTAAAAAACTGTTATTCTGAGTTTGATTTTGAGATTATTCTGTTAGTCTGAGAATTTTCATCAAGTAACAGGTACTATTGATTTATTTATAAATCGACGAACGAGACCACAGTCAAAATACAGTTAATTAATATATCGAAAAATTGCGAAAGGGACATATTATAGAGAAACGATAGGGACCAACCGTCCGAATCCGATTGCACGATATAACCTAAAAAATAACCTTTATATTTACTTAAAAAAAGAGCACTCGAATGCCGGACTGTGACTGATATATCAACGCAGGGCCTAAACTATAAGGGTTAGAAATTTGAAATTTAAACAGGGGTTCGTTTTATAACGTAGGGGAGCAAGCACAGGTTCCTTAGTGCTTGCTTCCGACCAACGGCGAAAAAAGAGTAGCGAGTAGCAATTTTATCGCTTAAGACACGTACATACTTATGTAGATCCCGTGTTAACAAAAGAGATACAGATATAGTTCATCGTTCAATGGTCACACTGCCGGCGAGTACTTGTTCTATACTGCATCTCTTTTGTTTACAGCCGTAGAACCCGTCCGTTCTACGAAATACATTTGTTGTACGTTTCTTGGGCGATATATCGCTACTCGCTTCTCGCTTATCGTCGTTGTTGGGACTGGTGCCTTAAAAAGGTGAATATGAATATGAAAATACCAAACGATTACTATCAAAAGTGATATAAAAAACCCTATATAACCTGACCTTAAAAGATAACTTTACAAAATAAAAATCTTACCAAATTCATACTTATAGGCACAAACACATTAGCTACGGCTATATTGGAGGCGAAATTGGTAACGAATATTACAACGATTATGACTAGCAACATCACTATAAAAGTAGGCAAAGCTCTTAAAGATTCCATCGCTGTTCCAATTTTTTCGTTTAAGCCGGAGGTTTTTGCTGCTTCGGATAAGGCAAAACCCCCACCTGCAAAAAACAATGCTTTTATCAACGATGGTCCGAGAATTTTTTAATGTTTTCAATTTAAAATTCTAGCATCTATTCATTATTTTATTGCACTTTCATAAATTGAACATAGTATAATGCGATAAGTGTTTTGCTGCGTCAGTCATATTTGGACTTAATCGGTTATAAATGTTATAATAAAACTTTCGATTTGTACACATTATAAAATTATATATATATATATATATATATATATATATATATATATATATATATATATACATATATATATATATATATATATATATATATATATACATATATATATACATATATATATATATATATATATATATATATATATATATATATATATATATATATATACATATATATATATATATATATATATATACACTACGGGTCTTAATCGCGCTTATAGTCTACCCGTGACTACGGCAGGCAATAATCAAGGTAAATTATTCACGCGATTACGACTCGTATTACATATAATTTAAAAATATAATATAAATGATTTGCACATAATAAAAGATGTTATGTGCCGATGCGTAGATTTTCTCAAATAACTTACCCACTGTGTCTTCTTTAGTTATAATTTCTTTAGCTAGGGGCGCTCCTAATTTTTTGTCTATGGTACCTAAGACATACGTCATAGTACCTTTACTCGCCAGCAAGGACCTTGCTCTAATAGTCCGAGAGCCAGTAACAGATTTATATGACCAAGTTCCTCTCAAGTGATAATTAGTAAAATGCATCAGAAAATCGAACCATAAAGTCTCGTGAACGTCAGCTGAGGCTCGGTGGGGGGGATGAGGAATTGTAACCTCCCACGCTCGAAGAAAAAAAAAATAGATTCATTCATTTCCTCTCGGCTAAAAATTTATCAAATTATAGCTGACCCAATGTCTCAACAAAAAAAAAATATCAGCTGGCTATAACATAGTGTATTGTACGTCAGCTGATGTCTTGATCATGGAAAAAAAAATCTTCACTTTCAGTGATATCCTCTCAAATAAAAATTTACGTGATGATAGCTTATATGTAACTATTGATAAATATATACGTCAGCTGGCTGTATCTCGGTGGAAAAATCGTCAGCTGATACTTTGAAGGTCGTTACGTAGAAGTTAGTCAGTAGCATTTACTGACTATTTAAATGCATCAGCTGACTAGGTTTCCCTCGACTTACTGCTAGCTGATTTTTTTTATTTATCACAGAAATATATTTAAAATCAGCTCACAAATTTTCATGTGGGAGGAAATGACATCTCTTTAATTATTCGACATAGCACTCCAATATGAGTGTTGAGGTGAAACAAATATTCCTTATCAATATTTTTTAAACTTATACGTGTATATTCAAAAAAAATTAGTTCTATTCCAATATTTAAATAATCTATTTGCTTAGTAGAAATTAACTAGTTACTTGATAGAAAATATTTATTATAAAAAAATTATGAAAAATTACAATAAGAATGACTTATTATACTGAGCAACAAAAAACCCCCACAGAAACAATCAAGCAAAAGAAACCTATCAGAGTCCCCGGAGACGCTCCACCCTAACAGCAAAAATGTTCATCAGACTAGTAAACAACCACCTAAGAAAAATAAAGGGGACATGAAGAACTATATAATACAAAAGCCCAAACTAATTCTCGCTCAGACAGAATCAACTCAACGCCAATCAGACCATAACACGGCATAGCAACCAAAATCGGACCCTCTTCCAACCGCAAATCTCCCAGTACGGCCGGTCACCGCGGGAGAGTTCGACCAAAACCCCCCAAGAACAATTATCAAAACGAAAAATACCGTCTACATTTGCACCCTCAACGTAAGATCATTATCTTCTGATCAAAAATATGTTGAGCTCAAAGCTGCACTAGAAGATATTACGCATGATATAATAGGTTTGAGCGAAGTTCGGCGCCTAGGAGAAAAGACAATCGAAGACGACGAATACATCTTCTACTACATTGGCCAAACAAAAGGTCTATATGGAGTAGGTTTTCTAGTAAAGAAGAAACACAAAGATAACATCGTAAAATTTACTGGAATATCTGAGAGAGTGTGCGTACTGGAAATCAAAATAGAAAACCTGTATTTTGCTGTATTTCAAGCGCACGCCCCCACTGAAAACTCATCACAGGAAGAAATAGACAATTTTTACGAGGACTTAGCGAAAGCTCATGATTCCACATCTACTGAGTACATATTTTCTATAGGCGTAGTCGATAAAAATAGGTAGTCGATAATTAAAGCAAATAATAATTTAAAGTAATTACAAAAAAAATAAAAAAAATATGTATAATTAGAAATCAAATTCATATAGCTATGTGTAATAAATGTAATTGAATATAATAAATTAATAAGTTACTAACTGTTATCGTCTAATATGTACTATGCATGGAACTAAATAAAGCTTTATTATTATTATTATTATTAAATGCTACTGACTAACTTCTACGTAACGACCTTCAAAGTATCAGCTGACGATTTTTCCACCGAGATACAGCCAGCTGACGTATATATTTATCAATAGTTACATATAAGCTATCATCACGTAAATTTTTATTTGAGGGGATATCACTGAAAGTGAAGATTTTTTTTCCATGATCAAGACATCAGCTGACGTACAATACACTATGTTATAGCCAGCTGATATTTTTTATTTGTTGAGACATTGGGTCAGCTATAATTTGATAAATTTTTAGCTGAGAGGAAATGAATGAATGTATTTTTTTTTTCTTCGTGCGTAGGAGGTTACAACTCCTCATCCCCCCCACCGTGCCGCAGCTGACGGTCATAAGGCTTCATGATACTATTGTCTGATGCATATCACCAATTATCTCTCGAGAAGAAATAATTAACCAAATTTTCACCTGGCTCTCGGACTATAACGCCTTTCTTTTGGCACATAACTCGTCTTATTTAGTGTAAAAATGTTTTATGCCTACCGGATAGACACAGCACTGAAGGTCTAGACAAAGTCACGAGTCAAGATCTAGGGGTCTAGACAAAGTCACATTCGAAAAGCGATGTCGTTAATGGAAAATAATTATAAAACAAAATTTGACGTTTGCGGTGGAGACCATAGACATTTATTTATTTTTTTGCGAATGATTAGTAGGTACGGCGTTATCGAATTCGCTACGAAACTAATGTATAATCTGTTTGGTTTCTGCTGGTAATAGTGACTATAGTTCTGTGATAAATCAAGAGTTTATTATGTTACTATAAATAGTTAATATATAAATAAAATAATTTCCGTTTATTAGTAAACAAGTATGTAGAATAAAATTCTGTATAACAAACGAGTTTTATTACGGCTTTTCTTTTTAATTATGAACAATAAGGGCTAAGATCAATGTTAATTGCAGCTAAATTATTTGCGAAGTAAAATATTAATGAACTTTGCACACATTATCAAACTACCTTTTAGAGCTATCCATTGCTCTGATGCGGAGCTGCCATCATTAGGCGCTGCTTCAATAATCTAATTATGTAATTCTCCCAATAAGTATTATAGAAACTAGCCTCTTTTAACATAATTCATAGAAATGAACTGATTATTAGTACCTGAATGTTTGTATTGTGAAAATTGTTTGTTGCTATGCTATTTGCTAGTTGCTGCACATTACTTAAAGCCACAGTAAATTTTGGCCAAGTTTTTTATTGATGTTGATGAGAACAACTAAAATATGATCTCATTATATTATCTACTCTTCTGTTTGATTATAAAAGAGTATAGGAAATGTTACAGCTTTTCTATGCCCAATAGAAAAAGGGTTTTTATTTAAACAATAAATGGTTATCTCATGAAGGGAACAGGTTGTTATTTTTAAGATTTATTAAATAAATAATACTTAAAAACTGCAGACTAAGATAGAACATCTCCACATTTTATTAAATATTATGTAAAATCAAACTCACACATGCCACATATTTAACCCGCCTCACCTGCGCCTCCGTCCGCACCTAGAGGATACTGGGTATGTCCTCTTCGTGAGAAGAGGATGTACCTACATTCTAACATGTGATTGTTAAGACTCTAATTGAAAGGGGGTCGCTGATCAGGCTCCCGATCTGAGATCGACCAGCCCCTAGCATTGATGTGTAGCTTTGTAGCTTTGTAGGTGGATAAAATATCCATCCTACTTCTTACTTTATCTGAAAATATTTTAAAATCCACGTGACGTACGTATGATGGTCATGTCATTCGGCGCTAAACTGCCATGTTGGTAGGTTTTTCTACTTCAACCATGACTACTGTGGTCTCTGGTGGTGGCTGCCACTCTTTAGTGGCAATGTGGCACGCTATTCGACCGCTCCGCGAAGTAACAAATCGACAATGGTTGATTGCACTGCTCGACAATGAGATTTGATGCCATTAGCTTCTCATGAGGTAACAAACCGTCAGTTTTTTGTTACCATGGAAACTTTTGAACCTCATGTGAACCGAAGGTGATTGATTGCACTGCTCAAATCAATTTATCACAAGTCAATGAGTTTATCACAAGTCAATCAATTTATCAGTACTTCCTGAGATTATGGCTTTCAAACAAACAAACACTTTAGTATAAAATAGTGGTTTTAGACAATTTTATTTAATTTTCCACTTGAGAAAAAAAATACGCACGTTTCGCGGTAAAATCATAAATCGCTATGACGTATGTCAAGAGGCGCACCAAAGACAAAAAAATGTAGGAGCGCCCACTAGGAATTAACTAAAGAAGACACCGTGGGTTTGAGAAATTCTACGTATGGACATGAAATCATCAGCATCAACTTCTTCACATAAACGCTTATAGTATTTTCTTGCCTCACTGACGACTAAGAAAGACTTTTCGCAAAACTATTAGAATGGCAATGTTTAAAAAAAAATCTGCTTATCTTTCATTCAAAAGTAAACAACTAATTGGATCGCGTTTTAGAGAAAGATAAATTATAACATCTATCTTACCTGTGACCATTGGTCAACGTTTTAAATAAAATAGATATAGGAAATATACGGCATATAAAATTATCTCTTTTCCCCATAGACGGAAAGTCAGGAGGATATATTTTTTTACGTTTTTACGCTGTAGAAAACCAAATAGAAAGATATAATTCTTTTTTGCAAAACAGCATTACAAGTGTATTTACTTACCCAATAGAAACGTAAAAGAATACGGCAATGATCGGTTTAAGTCATGCCAATCTAACACGGACCTTATCCGTCTTTTTGGTAATTCTTCAATATCTGTTAAGGTAAGAAATAATTGTTTGTAATAATAAAAATGAGTAGAAGATTAAAGTCTAAGAACTCGTGAGTGCCAGACCTTTTTTTTATTTTCCTTTAATTCCAAAGCTTCGTACGACTTATTATGTCCAACCAGAAAAATGTCCAACACACTAAAAACGTTGTTATGAATGGACATTGTTATGACTGAGCATTTTTAGGATTGGACAATTGTATGTTTTGTCCAATCCTAAAAATGATCAGTCATAACAATGTCCATTCATAACAATGTCCATTCATAACAATGTCCATTAAATGTCCATTTAAAAATCTCGGTTTGCTCGTCATATCAGCCGTATCAATGATGGCACAGCATATGTCCCTGTCTTACAGTGGGTTGTATTTTATATTCAAGGCTGCGGAACCCTATACTGAGCATGGTTTGAAATGCTCTTGTCCGATTTTTTTATTTATGGGTTTATCTTTATTAGAGGTTTTATGTCTGTTAATGACATTGCAATGTCATTACATTGAAAATATTATATAAAAATAATATTTAATAATGAAAGTTGACGTTTCCGGATAGTGATCATTTTGGAAAAATGGTCAACCCACTAATATGACTAATAGCTGGGCAATTGAGTGATATATATGTACCGTTTCCGGAAATTTTGTCCTAGGTCGCAAAAGCAACAAAAGCATTTTTATATTTGGACATTAGACATGTAAACCCCTAAATCGCTAAACTGGACATTATTACGACTAGATATTCTTATAAATGGACTTTATTATGATTAGACATTATTATGACTGGACATGTTTCGAACTGGACATTATTCAGTCATAATAATGTCCAGTTCGAAATATGTCCAGTCATAATAATATTTCTAACTGGTCATAAAACTTAATGGTAATTTTTGAAATTGAACATTAGTCGTGTAAACCATTCCAAATAGGATCGTGTTGAAAGTAATACAGACAAATTTTCTGATTGTGCCCAGTAGTTCCGTGGAAGAAGTTCCGTGGCGGAACTACTGGGATTTTTTCCCCAGTAGTTCTGCTGTACCATGCTATCGCCTTTCTTTTAATTAATGTAGGACTTTTCCATTTAACTAATAAAAGAATAAAGAAAAGAGTGAAAATAAAGAATATTCTATATTAGAATTAAATTAGATATATAAAACATAAATCTATTTAAAACAATATTTTAAGATATGTTCTTTTTATTTACCTAGGCTTAACCATTGAATTGTACCAAGCGAGTTAGCGAGTTAGGGTAGTTAAAAATCCCGCGCCTGTGCGTGAGGCGCGGGATTTATAACTACCCCCGCTTGTTCTTCGTAATACTAAATGATCGTGGAGTAATAATGGCGATTGGTGGCGAGGTGTTTGTTGAGTAACAACATCTTTAGACGTTTGTAAAGAAATTGTTCTATTTCAAATTAAGCTTTTTCACTCATATGTTACTGACAGCCAGTTTAAAAAATATTACAATATTTTGCACAAGTACAAACAACCTATATAACACCTTATTCTAGCTTTACATAAAATAAAACAACTAAAAATGAGAATTTGTGAACTAATAAACAACTCCTTATTTTGACTCCCTTTTTTGTAATTCTTTTTTTTTGTTGTTAACTACATAGGTAAGTTGTAAATAATGTTAGTAGTATGTATGAAGTTAGTCCGTAGGGTAATCTAGCTTGTATTTACTAACATTGTAAATTTTCATTATAATAAAAAACTAAACTTTCTTTAAATATACAAACTAGTTATCCATTACAGTTTTTTTTATTTTAGTAGGTTTTATTTAGTTGAATAGATAAAACATTATTCCTACTGCGTGTAAACGCAGTAGGTATAATGATTTATCTATTCAATCTATTGTAAAAAAAAAGGGTGAAAATAATTATCTATTCTTAAAAAAAGGGGAAAATTTACGCATAATAAAGCTTGCCTTACGAAGATAATTTGTATTTTCACTTCGGCGGGCACGATTAACAACTTGAACACTTTTTTTCTGATAATTTATGATAATATTTTTTTACGATAACATTGTTATGATACACTTAGGACAAAAAATATGGTCACAAAATAAAGATTTATAAATTTTAAGAAAATTTGTAGGTAGTCGAAGAACTGTCCCCGCTCAGGGACAGGGATCTAAGTGGGTAAGGTTAAGTGAATAGAATACTAACTACTTGCGCTGAGAGGTCTGGCAGCCACGGGATCTTATTTTATGATTATACTAATAATAATTAGTAAACTCTCGTCACCAAGTGGTAACAAATGGTTTCAATGGTATAGTCATAACCTAATATACACCTTTGACAACTACACGTTGTCAATGTATAAACAAACCCTTGGGAAATTCGAGTATTTTTTTTTATACTATTAAGGAATAATTTTTAAGCCCCGAGCAAATTATTGTAATTGAATAACATAATTTAGTTAAATTCTTTCCAGTTAATACTGAAACAAGCAATCGAGTACTATAATTATAAATAATACAATGTATACTTTGTTTTTTTTATATTGGTGTCCAATAATGTATATATTATTATTATTATTATTATTATTATTATTATAATATCTATATTTTTTTCATATTAATTTATAAAAACCCCGGTTACAAAAAGGTTTGTTTACACATAGTCAACGAGGATTTGTCGAAAGTGATTATAAGGACTATAATAATACGAGAACAAAATATTGTAAATTGGAAGGGTACTCACATTTTACTTTAAAATGGTCAAAAAATGTCAATTTACATGGAAGAGCTAACATTAAAAATGAAACAGATGACGATACAGTTGAGTCCAGAATGCTGAAAGTTGAAAATATTTATAGAATTAGTATTCTTAGTGTTGAGTCAAATGTAAAATCTACGTGAGATTAGAAATTGGCCAAGATTGGCCAAAATCACCTCACGTAATTTACGGACGCCCCTTTATCGTGATAAAAACTTTCCCCGGGTCTAAAACTATCTCCGTACCAAATTTTATCTAAATTGGTCAGTGGTTTAAGCTTGAAAAACTAACAGATATACAGACAGACATTCACATTATCACAACGTCAAATTCATTTTTTTTTAGTTTATCTTATAAAGGAAATTTGCAGCACATAAGTAGTTGGGTTTTTGAAAGCAAAAAAATAAAAAAAAAGTTAGTTTATTGTCACGATTTATTTTGAATATTACATAGTAAAACGAAAAACATTTGGTTATTTCTATCTGGCTGGCCTGTTATGCCTTATTTACGGGTACGCGGGGCGTCTCACGTCGCGTGTGGCGTGACGTTTCGTGTTGGACGTTTTTTCTGTTTACCTAGCGGCGGCGCGGCACTTATCGCTCGTGTAAACACAAACATATGACAATGTGAGATTTTGTTTATAGAAATACGAGACGTGAAGCGTGTAACAAAGCACGCGGCGGCTATCACTGCCTCACACGGGACTGACATCGCTGCGGTGGACGTGGTATGCTAAATAATGTATTTACTATGGTATGGAATGGTATTAAATTATTCATTTTTAACTCAACAACTGCTATAAGTACCAGGGGTCGTGGTATCGATTCCCACCCAGGATAAAACTTTGTGAGATGAACGCGATGGTTTATTCTCTCTGGATGTAATTTATCTATAATGTGTTTAGAAATATATAAGTATGTTTAACAGTTATCTGGTTGTCATAGAGACTGTACAGTCTCTGCGTAGTTTGGGATCAGACAGCCCCGTGTGACTTGTCCCAAGATTATATTATTATTAATACTTTGATCGACTGCCCTAGATTCCTTGTTCTAATATGAAAGGTTTGCTAATAATATGGTTGAGTAGATCACAAAATCCAAACGTTGCATGAGCGGCCCAGTTAGTAAGTCAAAGTAAGAAAGTCGTGTCTATTATGTACTAATGTTGACGGCAATAGCCTGTCCAGACTTAATGATTTTTAATATACCTTACACTCGTGGTTTTTTTACATAGCACTAAATATTTTTGTAGTATCAGTTTTGGAAAATATTTAACCAATTAACACTTAATCACCTACCACTACTTGTTTTTGGAGATATGACCTTACCACCTACATACTATTTTACTGAAATATTGTTGTTGACGGTAGTAGACTGGCCAGCGTACTAGTAGTATATTAAAATTCTTCTATTAAAATAAGATAGTATGAAGAGCAAGGATCCTAGCTGTACGAAAGGTGGGAAATCCTTTTTGGTAGATACGCTTTTTTGCGCAGCTTTTTCAGAATCTGTTGTCACTTGTTGTAGAAAATTAATAATGCTTTATCATAATCATTACCCGTGAGTGTATTATATCACTCTATCGTACTTAAGAAGTTTGTTCATTTATTAATTTAACGTGTTTATTAAAATTTATAATCATATAGAGAAACACTAAGTAAATGATATGACCATAGAAAACGTGACATTATATGCTAGCATTCCATACAAATTTGTACAAAGCGGGTCGTTTTTGACGTTTCTTAAAAGAGGCTGATTTGACTTCAGTCAAATACCCTATTAGGTACTTACAATTTTGGCTCCGTTTGTCCAAAAGTAGATCTCAGAACATCAGCCCAGCCTGTGAATATTTGTGGAGAACGACTGAAAAATAATGCCATTCCGAAACCAAATAAGATGACCACCATCTGTAATGATTAAAAATAATTTTAATTATAATTTCATATTTTTTATCAACTTAAAATAATGTTCATTAAACTCCTAAAGCAGTCATACGAGAGCGTTAAAGCACAGATTATGTATACTTTGTATATTTTGTATTTAAATGTTATAGCTCATTTAAGAGCAGCAGCGTTTGGCATATATTACAGACTTATATTGTATTCACATTACAATAATATTTAATACAAAAATATAGGTGTAATGGCTGACGTGGTGAACTTTGTACCACCTAAAATTGAATGGGCGACAATAAATCAGTAGATACCTAAATGGGTTCTTGACTAAGTAGCAACCGAACAGATCTAGATATTCGCAAGCTAAAGCGATGTTTCCATTGTGGGTCTATAGATGTAGCTATCTATAGACTAACATTTTAAAGTATTAAGTATCATTGCAAAGTGACTGTAAGATAAAGAGCTCTTTTGATCCCAAAATGTACTATACAGCTGCTGAATAAAGATTAAATAAAAATAGACAAAGATAGATAAAATAAATAAAATAAATAATAAAAGAATAAATTAAAATATCTACTAACTCGTTTTACTTCTACCTGTTTAAAAATTATTAATTTAAGGTATATTAAAATGTAGCAACATCGTTAACTAAAAACTTACACATTAAAAAATACAACATTCAATATATTAACTTAAACAATTAGTATTTCATTTAACGAGTTTTTAATTACACAAAGTAGATACCTAAATATTATTAAATCATTAGGTACCTACATTAAAAATATGTAAAATGTTATAAAAGTATTAACTATTAAATAATACAAATTATTCAAAATTCAAGGTAGTTTTGACCGGTGTATCCCACTATTTCCATGGAAATACAAAATGGAAATAGTGGGACTAACATTTTATAAAAATTATATCCCATTATTTCTATTGCGACAAAAAAAACGCAGAAGAATTTGTATATAGATTAAAACTAATTATAACGAATAGATTAAAATTAAAACATAACTTCTCGGTATTAAAAAAAATGATATTCTAACGATATTATATATTACTAGCTGTCGCGTGCGGCTCCGCCCGCGTAGTACCTACCTACTTCGTTCACGTCGCTCACGTTTGCTTATCCTTTCTGAGAATTTCAAACTCTCAGAAAGAATTTTTTTCCCCCGATTTTGAAACATTTTCCGTCACTACTCAGCTCCTATTGGTCGTAGCGTGATGTTATATAGCCGATAGCCTTCCTCGATAAATGGACTATCCAACACAAAAAGAATTTTTCAATTTGGACCAGTACCTCCGGAGATTAGCGCGTTCAAACAAACAAACAAACTCTTCAGCTTTATTATATTAGTATAGATTAAATACTCTGTTCATAAGGTACTGGTAGGTGACGAAAATGAAAAGTTATTTGTTTTTTTTATCCGCCTGTGACATATCATTCATCATCGAGCCGCTATAAGTGTCACCAGCAAAAAATTGTGCTATTATCAAAAAGTAAGTACTCCAAAATGTAAATAAACATGACTAAAACTAAATAACAATTCTATTGTTTTTTTATACACCGTTTTGTAAAAAGAGCTATATAATATCGTGTGACTGAGTTTGAATTTGCAAAAAAAAAAATGTATAATCTACATAATGTGTGATTGAAGTGAAGACGGATTCGAGTGTCACTTTTGTTCGAGACTGTGTATCTAGGGTTTTTTGTATATCGATGGTTAATTTTAAGTAAATATTATTTTGTTGCAGTGGAAGATGAATACAGCCAGTCTATTTTAAGCAACTTTCCAAATGAGATACACAGCAACTCTGATAGTATTGAATATTTTATACGTTTACCAGATGGTCAATCACAGTTGAGGAGTACAAACTCCACGCCAGACATATATATATCAACTGGTACTCAAACAACTGCAAAATCAACTAAATCTATTTCTACTCAAACAAATCATCATGAAAGTGAACTCATCATTGATACGGGGAAAATGTTGGCTCGGAAGTATTGTAGCCTAAAAGATCAGGATAAATTTGTAAAAGCATACTTCAGAACCGTAACGTCTTTGATTGGTTTAGGCGTATATGGTCAGAAACGCAAAATGACAGATTAGCAAATTGACAGAACCGCATAATGCCAGAATTTCATTCAATACGGTGTCTTCATATAAAATATGAAGTACCTGCACTATGTTAGCATTAACAGGAACAAGTCTATTTAATTTCCGGTTCCATGACTCTACCGCATTGTTTGTGCGGTGGCGTTCTCCGAAAACGCACCAAACACTGCTAAAGTTATTTTTTAGCCAATAGTTCTCCATGTACGTCTTAAATTTTTTCTCAGGATCACTATCACCCATCTCTGTAACTATAAAATTCCAACCCTCTTCTATTTTATTTTCTGGCAATAACGGCAGCCTACATGAAAGTTGTAATATCATTTTCAAGTTAATAAACTTGTTCATGCCTATCGATTTTGCTTTTTTTGTCAATGATTTTACGAAATGAAAATAACATCCATTAATAATAGCGTCGGGAAACCATTTTATAAATGCTGTTATTAAAGCCCGTTCAAAATCTAAATTTACCTTTCTTGGGTTCCAATCAGGTATAGTTCTCTTTATCATCTTCAATAATATGTTGTATGTTTTAGAGCTTTTACTGGATAAAAATGCATATATTACGGGCACCACTTTAGTTTGATTCATGTCACTTCCCAAATCTACATGAATTGTTAGTAATTGTTTGAATGGAGCAGGGCATGCGTAAAATGTACCATCCACAAAATAATTACCACTTTTCAATAGACCTCTATTTTCTTCTCTACAAAAAATTTAAATCCTTTCGCCGTCATTGTAGTCCGCAAGCAAAAAATTCCGGAACGGTAAAGGTACTTCAACATCTTGAACTCTCTTCGAACAGACTCGCGGCACGTTTAAAACTTTGTTTCGGTGTCTGTACAGTGAAGACTTCTTTTCACTATACTCTGGTAATGGTTTACCAAGTAAATGTACGCCTTGGTCCTTCAAAGAGATTATCGCGCTATTGAATGCTTTAGGAACACTTACTTTGCCTTGTGCAGCTTCTTCAAAGCATTTATTTATACTAACATTAATCGTAGATTGAATTTCATCCGGGACACAGCCAGTACTGTGACGAACTGATTTTTTAACTTCCTTAACCTTTAATAACATTAGGAACATTAATATAACGACCATTAGATAAACGTAGCTAAAATTATTACTAAAATTCTAAAGCAACTACGTAAAGTACTGGCAACTTACTGGCGATACTGTTAGCGACCCTTGGCATTTAGTTTTATGGCGTTTGTTACATTTCCACAATGTATTATTATTTTTATAGACTATGTGTTTAGTATATTCATATCCCATATGCAATAATACAATACACTTCCCACTTTTTATAAACTCCATGAATAAAATTATTCTATTAAATTATTATTACTACAAAATTATTCAGTCAACGAATCAATAACGCAATGATAATAATAATGACAGTTGTCACTCAATACGTTCAAAAGAGGTTTTATCTAAAGAGGAAATATGTAAATATAGTTTTCATGTGCAGGCCGTCATAAGAAGCCAATGCAGCGTTTTTTAATCGCTGAGCCGCGCTGTCCTCAATGGAAATAGTGGGAGACTCTGTCCCAGTATTTCCATTAATGGAAATACATAATGGAAATAGTGGGATACACCGGTTTTGACCTTGCTTTACTATAAACCGCCCTCTACCGCAAATAGCCTGAGCGTATGAAAAAATGTTTCAAATCAAATGTGTGAAATGTTATGCTCTACAATTATTATTATTGGTGGAAACATGATTAGAGCAATATAAACAGAGATAATCCCGAAAAACTGACGATATGACGTAGACACGAGATTTTACTTTTGAGATAACTTCTAGAACGCCGAAATGAAATTATATATAAATTTCAGCATTTCTCTCATTCCCAGATCTATCACTTTGATGCTAAAATGACTAGATCTCGATTTTGAACCTTCAAATATCCATGGACTAATTGTGATAACTTTAAATGTCCAAGTTAAAGTCACAGGGATTATTTTCCGATATTTTTTTGATAGGTGTTACTTTTCTTAGTCGATTTGCGATAATAATATGAACGAGTTTATTTTATACGTATGGGTTTTAATTTTTTATATATAGTAAAGCATAACATTTTAAATAAATGACGCCAAGTTACTATTTTATTTATGGGCCTCTAAATGAGTCATGTTGCACTATTGTAAACTAATTGCTTGACCATCATAAAAATAGTGATGCAATATGTCGGCAATTGCCTTTGTTCGCATAAGGGCAACTTCTCAGAATGGCAACTTCTCATAAAGGCAACTTCTCAAATGGGCAAATTCTCATAAGGGCAAAAGTACAGTCTTAACTAAAATTGATTTAAAATATAAAACGAATAATTTGAAAATAAAATAATATATTTTTTAATTGTATTAAAAATAGTTACACTAGTACCAAACGTTGCAAACCCTCTAATATTGGAGTACCATTTATACAATCATGAATTATTTTTTTATAGTTTTATTTTTTATTATATCTGCAGATCTGCGTTTTTTGTCACCATAGTAAAAACTATTTTGGAGTATCTTTGTGTCTTGTACAAACGCTTCTTTTTTTAATAATGTTATAGCCTGAAGTAAAGAAGGCTTTGGTGGAATTTTCGTATTTAATCTTTTGTGCCACCCTTCCAGTGCATTGGTAGTCCTATGGTCTTCGCCGTAACAGTTAAAAATATTTGTTGTGATTGTCTTAATCCAGTAAGTTGTGAAATATGTATGAAATTTAGAGAATTTTTCATTGTCAGGAGCAATTTCATGAATAGCCAAGTAAGCCTCTGGAATGATATTTGCAGGTAGTAAAGCTAATTTAGTGACAAGTTTAGTTATATGACGACCTTCGCTAGAGTCACAAAGATGAACTTTCTTACTCATTCTCCATATGGCCTGCTGGAAGTGATAATAACATCCGCGTACAACAATCTCTGGATATACCGCTTTTACAGCGTTTATTGTAGCAAGTTCATAATCACATTTCTAAAATTGTTTTTTTAAGATCAAAAACATTCTTTCATATGTGTCACTCGTTTTGTTTGGCAGTAAAATGTATAGAAGTGGTACAAAATTGACATACTCGCTGTCTTCCGCCAAATTTACATGCAATGTGTAAATTTGGTAAAAAGGCTTTGGTGTAGATTTGAAAGTCCCGTCACCGTAGAATGTACGTTTTTCATGTAATTTCTTTTTTGATAAAGATGTGCCAAAAAATATTATTTTTTCTTCAGCACCATCGTCCATTAAAAAAAAATCATTAACAATAGATGCTGGTAATTTGATGTCTTCACATTTTTTGAATGTTGTATTCAAACCCAAATATTTTTGACGCGATCTATACAAAGTATGTTTTTTTGATTTGAACGAAGGGGTAGCATGTCTTATTGCAATAGCCGACGAAGTCTCATTGTGGAAATTATTTTCAAATATTTTTACCACAGAATCAAAGTTGGTCCGGACTTCTTTTTTACATCCATCTATGAAACCATCTACTACATTTTTTGCATAGTTTGGGATACACGCATGCACACCTTGTCGTATTATATCATTGTTAGAGTTTAAAGTAACTGAACATCGCCATCTAGTATTACCTGATGCATATTTGTAGCAAAGATTATAACGGTAGCCTTTGTCCAGTAGAGCTGGTTTACCTTTACCACTTTCAATGAACTTTCTATAATTTTCTTCTTTGTCTGAACTTACTTCAACATCCCTGAGGAATATTATAGATAAACAACGAAAACAATAATATAGGAACCAATCAAAACGAAGAAACATACAAGACGCATTACAATCAATGTCATTATCATGACATTAAAGTGTGCTGTTAAGTATATCGGTCAAGTGGCCAGTAATATCAAGATCAAGATTTTGAATAAGTGTTCTTTGTAATCTAAAAAGTTTATAATATCCTCTCTCTCTCTCGTTACATTTTTTACCTACATAGAGGAACGCCGTAACGGGCTTAAGTAGAGAAACGCCGCGCCTAGCCCAAGGAAATATAATATAACATTTGTGCAATCGATTATACCAAAACTGCCCTTATGAGAATTTGCCCATTTGAGAAGTTGCCTTTATGAGAAGTTGCCATTCTGAGAAGTTGCCCTTATGCGAACAAAGCGGCAATTGTATTTTTTGCCTATAATGCAGACTCCTAAACGGTCTACACATCCCGGCAACATTGGCTGACAAAGTCACGCATTATTTCCGCATCAAAATAAAATCATGTGATGAAAATCGCTTTCGTACATATATATAAGTTTCGTTTGTGAATGTTGCAGTGTTTTTTAACGTATAAATATAGTATAGAGCTCAGTGTTCTTAGTTGACCATTATTCAGTATAACGTTTTTTATTTGTGTTGCTAAATTTTTGTAGGATCGTTTCTCAATTTTGTAGTATTACTAGCTGACCCGCGCAACTTCGTCTGCGTACATTTTCCCTTTTTTCTTCCTTTTTTTTATTACATTTTTCATTGCTGCTCCGCTCCTATTGGTCGTAGCGTGATATTATAACCTATAGCCTTCCTCGATAAATGGGCTATACAACAATAAAATATTTTTTCAATGCGGCCCAGTAGTTCCTGAGATTATCGCGTTCATACAAACAAACAAACTCTTAGGGATATGACAAATAGATGTTGGTCGATTCTCATAGATACCGGATAAGCACAAAAAATTTCATCAAAATCGGTCAAGCCGTTTCGGAGGAGTATGGCAACGAAAACTGTGACACGAGAATTTTATATATTAGATGAACAAAAGTCTTTAATCAGTGCGTCCTACCCGTCATGACATACGGAGCCGAAACGTGGACACTGACGGTACGGCTGGTCCACAAGTTCAAAGTCGCTCAGCGGGCTATGGAAAGGGCTATGCTCGGAGTTTCTCTTAGGGACAAAATCAGAAATGAGGTGATCCGGCAGAGAACTAAAGTTATCGACATAGCCCACCGGATTAGCAAGTTGAAGTGGCAGTGGGCTGGCCATATTAGCCGAAGAACCGACTACCGTTGGGGTAAACGAGTTCTTGAGTGGAGACCGCGGCTTGGCAAACGTAGTGTAGTACCCCCTAAGGCCAGGTGGAGTGATGATTTACGCAAAACGGCTGGCAGGAGCTGGATGCGAGAAGCCGAAGATAGAACAAAGTGGTGTGCAATTGGAGAGGCCTATGTCCAGCAGTGGACTGCGATAGGCTGATGATGATGAACAAAAGTTATATAAACAAGGTGGCACCTCAACCTAAATGTAATTATGTAATACAGGAATTAATCGTTGGTAGTTTAAATGCTAGTTTTATTTACTAATTAGACATTTGGTTTTTTTTGATTACCCAGGAAACTAGCCTATTGAGATATTTCTGTAAATAGATTTTCCTTTAATCTAACAACGAAATTTTAAACAAAAACCATCTAGGTATATTTTGAACAAGTTCTTGTGTAGGGTAACCATGAATATTATTAACCATAAATAGTTTCGTGGCTTTTATAAACACAAATCAATTTATTTTCGGGGGTAACTGCAAATTAATGCCGTTACTTACATATCCTCAATATTATTATAGTAACCTGACATTTATTGCGCGACGAAGCTCACTTTTTTTTAGCACACATCTATGTAAATATACATTTAATAGCTATTACAAGTCTATTCGTGAAGTACTATTGAGGATACTATTCAAAAGTGACTACTTAATACCTAAAACATATGAAACTAGAATCCTCTTTTTATACTTATATAGTCGATTAGTTAAAAAATAAATTACAAGAAATAGTTTAATAGTTATTAGCGAATTTATAAGGAATATTGAAAAGTGATGTTTTGCAGATACCGTGTTGATCTGTACATAAATATTTAGTAGACATTTGTACTAAATGTCTCTGGGTTTTGATTCCGTTGTGGTCTCTGGTAGGTACAGTCAAAGATTTAAAATACAAAACATCAGGATTAAGGAGAGAAAATGCGTTTATTTACTAAAACCACTAATTTTACATTACGATTTCACATACTACAAATTCAAACACTAAATGATTTTAGAGTGAAAAGTTATTTAAACAATTACTTTCATGGAAATGGACGCTATTATGTATATTATGAGGAGCAACGTTAAAAATGGCTCAGATTATTAGTAGACACTCTACACAATTAATACTACATTTAAAAAAATATTGAATACTTTCCGTGTTCGAGGTGGCTCCTCAATTCAGATGTTTAGATTGAGGCGCCACCTTCACATTATTATAACTTTTGAAGTATTACACTACAAAAACGAGAACTGATCCTACAAAAAATTTAAGCTAATTACTAACTATGTATATTATTTCCATTATGATACGAAAAGTGGCTCCTCAATTTAAATAGGCATGGAGATGAGTTATGCAACTGCCAACTAAGGCAATGTTTGTGTTAGTTAGCAGTTGCAATCCCACATGGCCAATAAGGCAATAAAATTGTTTTAGTTTAAGTTCTACTGGCTACTTACTATTTCGTGAAATGACATAGAACCGAGTTTTGCTGAATCACTCTCAATAGCAGCTTTAGCGGCCATTTTAGCAACTTCGGGTACATACGACCGTTTTGCGGCGAAACTGTTGGGCCTGAAATGAGGTGACATCATCAATAAGAAAGCTCCTAAAACCCTCATATTTTGAGGCGTGCTCAAAAATATATCTGTTACTTACTATTCACCTTAAATAGCAAGACTTCCTTTGCTATTTAGGTTTTCAACTATTGGGCCGTAAAAAAATAAATAAATATAAAATTGTAGGTTTCTTCGTTTTATCAAAATAGCAGCGTTTAACAAAAATATATTTCTATAATCTATTTTTTTCTGGTAGTACGGTTCAACAGAATTCGATAAACTATTGATAACTTCAAACATCTGATGTTCGGTAGGGTAATATATACATTTTCGGAAACCACTCTACAAGTAATTAAATAATATTTAATTTAGACAATGTCAAGAAGTCGTGACCTATTCTTTCTTTGTCATGTACCGTTATGTTACCGTGAATCTCCGTCTAATTCGTTACGATTTTGGTCATTCACCAGTGACTGTTATCGTACACTACAACGATTTGGTAATATGAGATAAATTGTTGAATGTGAAAAATTATGAGCAAAATTATAATTTTTTGATTGCTATAAAACGCAATGTAGTAACTATGACAGAACCGATTTAGCCCACTACGACTTCACGTGGTTGGAGTATGGTTTTTGTGATACTTCGAGGTGTTTTTTTTTCATAACCGAGGACGCAGAGGTAGTGCAACATAACTATTAAGCTGCATTTCCCGCAGCACCTGAGAAGATGCGACTCAAAATGGTATTACAGATAATAATAAACAGAAATTACAGCGACTGCATTAATGGTTCCTATCCCTAGCCTACATTTTTCGTTAACTAGTTGTATAAACCCTGCGCGATCAAATAAAGACGACCACTTGATACGTCGGAAGCGAGTGTTGAATTCTGAAATTTTCCATCAGTGTTGTGTTTGTATGCCTGTAGTTTTACGTTTATGCATCGATAAATATATATGTATTGAAATCTATCATGACTACTGAAGGATCAATACGAATTCTAGAAGGCGAAGATGATGACAAGTTTATATCAGACTAAGATATTGATATAGTCCAAGATATATTTTTTGTTTATATGTTTGTTGTTAATTGTAAGATTACAGTAGTACTACTATATACTTAGATAAATAAATATTAAATATAATTATGAACTTATTACCTGTGTTTAGGTACTATTGAGAAGTAAAAATGCGAAGTTTATCTTTGGACTCATTTTATTGTGAGTAAATACTAAGTAAATAATAAATCGTTAAAATCCTTAGACTGGTTTATTTGCTTACCAAAAACGCCTGATAATTTCGTAGGGTAAGTAGTATTTAGGTAGTTGTGTGCTAACCACGCCCGTACATGCAGATATCATTATTATACAACATATCGACCTTGAAAAACTTAAAACTTATAACTAAGTGCACATTATGCCGGGCGCTGAAAGTACGGTAACGAATATGAAGTCGGGCGACTACATTTTCAGAAAGCAGAAAAGATGTATTCAATCATTGTGTGGTTTAAACTATCAGAAAGTTGCATACCGTACTTCAAATACTAACTATCAGCGTTATACATACCCGAAACGGTTTTTTTCATAAAAAAACCGTATACCTTAATAACCCTAATTTATTCACTAAAGCATTAGCAAGTTAAGTAACAGTATTTGTAAAACAGTACTTAGCAAAAAAACCTTTATTTTCGTGACATGTTTAATTTGTAACATAGTAATAATAGTTGTATTGCACCACCAATACAAATGTATTTTGTATATCCTATGACAAAGCATGGCCGCATTAGGTTTAGTTCAAGACGTACCTATTTCATGTATTACAAATAAAATTTTGATTTGATTTACATCGGACATTCACAGCAAGGTCCTTTTCAAAGGTTCCGGTTTCAATCCAGTTTAATTACGGCGCCAGATAGTCCGCAACCGGGTATCCGGCGCAAAGTTATGGCAATGTATGGTAGCTTTCACACGGTCCGGCGTAACATTCGCCGCCGGATACCCGGTTTCAATCGAACTTATGAAAAGGACCAAACAGATACAACACTCGGATACGGCTAATGTGAGGTGTCTCTCACTCATGTGAAAATCTCAAAATAACGAACCTGAATGCACCGAAGAATACAACGATTAAATACAAATAACAAGCTGCTTCTAAAAAGATCATCAAGGGTATTGTAAAGGCACTGAATAACGGAAAACTCAAGAGATCAGGTGCTGCAGGGTAATCTCTGAAAAAAAAAGTATTATTAAATTTCTTTCCTTTTACGCCACATACACACATCCGAGCCAAAGACGGCATCATGCTCCGTTAATGTTTAAAAAAAATATCAGTGTGTAGCTACGTTTTTTAAAACCTATTGTCACGTCCGGTTCCGGACCCTGGCGACAGAGCTTGTGCGCGTGCGACTCGGCCTGGACGTGTGTGCATAGAGCTTTATAAAACAATTGATAAAGTCATTAGTGTGCATAATGACATTTTTTATGTTTTTTTTAACGATTTGTTATATTTTATTATACGGAAATGCGAGAAATTAATATAAAATATATCATAATACTGAAAAAATAACGCTTAGATTTTATCAACATGTCATGTCTGAATTATTATTTAAAGCGGCGGTAGCCTAATGGCTAAGGCATCGGTCTCGCAATCGTATATAATCGCATCGGTCGCGGGTTCGAATCCTACCCATTATACTACTGACGTGAACCCACTCCTAACACAAGCCTTTGAGCTTAGCTGGAGGGGTTAACAAGATTGCTAGTAATGCGGGACTCAATCCCACATTGCTAGTTATATTTAAAAAAAAAAAAAATTATAAGTCGGAGAAATAGATCGCTAGTTGAATCCGTTAACCGGCATTTTTTGGCGTTGGACTATAAAGTCCAAGAGGAGTCCAGGGGGGTTATCAGACCATGAGACTGCACCGTTTTTTAAAATCTAATGTCATATTGATGATCAATATAAACTTACTTTTGAAACAGTCCTTTGAAAACTAAGTTCGTGCCTGTGCCTATAAGAGTTCCGATGCCACCTAGAAAAGAGACACACCTGCATTATCTATACTAATATTATAAAGCGGAAGAGTTTGTTTGTTTGTTTAAACGCGCTAATCTTAGAAACTACTGGGCCGATTTAAAAAAATATTTTTCTGTTGGATAGCCCATTGATCGAGGAAGGCTATATAACATCACGCTATGACTAATAGGAGCAGAGTAGCGACGAGAAATGTTGCAAAAACTGGGAAAATTTACGCATACGAAGTTGCGCGGGACAGCTAATTTTTTGTCATTTAAAGTATACCAAAAACTACATTATTAATCACTTGTTTACTTTTGAAGTCTTATCATTATTTAAGCTGACCCGCTCAACTTCGTCTGCATCAATTTCCCCCATTTCAGCAACATTTTTCAATGATGCTCTGCTCCTATTGGTCATAGCGTGATGTTATAGCCTTGAAGTGAAGTTATATGCCTATAGCCTTCCTCGATAAATGGGCTATCCAATGTTAAAATATTTTTTCAATTCGATTTAGTAGTTTCTAAGATTATTGCATTGAAACAAATAAATAATCAAACTTCAACTTTAGTAAAGATTACAGATACAGGGATAGGCACAATGGAAGGTATTTATACGTTGACTGCTGCTAAAATTTGAACATACTTTGGTTTACACGGTAACGGTATATTATTCTTTTAAATAGAATTTATTAAAATGTGAAAGTAATTTTTATAGGCATTTCTTTCCAATTACTTTACAGATACAATAATTGCGTTTTTGAAAGATAGAAAAATTTGAAGTCCAGACCCAGGAATCGAACCCGAGACTTCCGTAGCCAAACCGGGGCCAGAAGCGAACCACCTATCTGGACTATGCTACTAGACCTTAAAATTTTCTATCCCTTGATGCTCGCGAGTTGGGCCCTCGCGGTGGATGGGGGGGGGATATAAGGCGGGAAAAAAACACATTTTTGAACCAGGGACCCTTTTGGGTGTCCTTAGGTCCAGACACCCAAAAGGGTCCCTGGTCCAAAACCGGACACCCAAAAGGGTCCCTATTTCTTCCCTTCTAAAAATGTGTTTTTTCCCGCCTTTTACCCCCCCCCCCCCTCCACCTTGGTGATACTTGGTATTTATTTGTGATAAATACTTGCACCCCCAGGGGACCCAATGACTGGGGGTGTAATTGGTCCAACGCCAGTCAAGTCTGAGGAATCACGATCCGAAAAAATACACGTGGTTTCTCACTATAACCTGGTGATCTTTCGTGGCTTTTTCGAACCCCTCCTCTTTAGATCATCACGTCATTAATGGACGATCCCTTACCGGTGTAGTTACCTAAATTCAATAAAACTATGTAATTAATCTTACCAATAGTAGCAGAAAAAGTTGCAGCACAGAAGTAGCAAGTTGTTATATCACTTGCTTCATACGAACCATCAACATTTTGATTGTAGATTGTTAGTACTTTTTGCTGGAAAATAAATATTTTTTTTACATATTTTGACTTTTCTCGATTATAAATGATAAACACGCCAAATCGTAAATTCTAATAAAAGGATAAATAGTTGTGTTGGACTCGGTTTGACACCAACACGAACTACTTTAGTTCGGCCGAAAGGTTTCGTCCCAACGTAGTTAAATTTTGCGAACCGTAAGCCCGTCGCAAAAACATACGCCAATAACAACAATAAAGTATCAATTACCTTTGTTGCAAAGACACCTTCTCCTATTGTAAAAGTACATTTTCACGTTTAAACCGCATAACCGATTCAGATACAATGTTATATGGGCATAGTTTCGAATTCTGGGAAAGGATAGGCGATAACCGACATTCACGAGGACGGAGCCGCTGGCGAATACTAATAATGAATACGAGTACATCTACGCGGATGGAGCCGCGAACGAAAACTAGTAATGAATAAGTAAGTCTACTTACAAATTTCATGCTTGTCAGTTACGCAGGTTACCTACTCACGTACGCATTTCGTTAGCATACGCAACTTGACAGATACCAAACACGTTAGTTCGTAGTTGTCTTTTAAGAAATGCTTGAATATTACGTACAGTAGGCCAAAAATATGGTCTATCACCTACTGTTGACATACATTCGCAACA
Organism: Herminia tarsipennalis; assembly: GCA_945859575.2. Taxonomy (NCBI): domain Eukaryota; kingdom Metazoa; phylum Arthropoda; class Insecta; order Lepidoptera; family Erebidae; genus Herminia; species Herminia tarsipennalis. The sequence continues at coordinate 11,477,504 of OX243839.2, read as the reverse complement.
AGGTTGACTTTCCCTTGCAATAATATTCTGACAGTTACTAATTTCTACCCTAGCTCTATTTTGGTTACAAAGGAAGTTTTATCAAAACTGATAGACCACGTTTGTGGCCGTCCGTACACAAAACTTACATCTTCAAACACCTTCAATATCGCGAAGTTGATAGGAACCATCATAGTTGTAGCAGCGGTATTGGTTATCCACATAGAAACGAAGGTAGTGATTATACACATGGCTAGTAACAATCTGTAAGTAAACAAAGACAGTCCGCATTAGACTGTAGACCAACAGCAGTAAAGATGAAAATGTAATAAAACTCATCATATCATATCAACCCGTATGATGTTCCACTGCAGGACACGGCTCTACCGAACCTACTAATCATAGGTACTGGAGGTATTGCCATAATCGCCACGCTTGATGAGCGGGTTAGTGATCGCAGTAAGGCTTTAAAGTGAGCAGAGGACACTGCTGCCCGTCCTCCAGTAGAAAATCCTTAGTCGCTTTGACGACACTCAATTGATGGGGTGGTACTATTCTGGAGCCGGTACCACACGGCTTCCGGTATGAGAAAAAACAAAATTTATATAATAGTATTATAAAGGATTGGTAATGCATTATCACCTTTGGAGTGCAAACAAATGAACATTTTACATCAAAAAACACGAGTAGAAGATAGTGGTCGAAAAGGCTCGAGCCTTTTAGCCCTAAATTTAAAGCTTGCGAGTCTTTTTTAAAGGCGGACTCACAAATAGCGGTCGAAAAGGCTCGAGCCTTTTAGCCCTATTTAAAGCTTGCGAGTCTTTTTTAAAGGCGGACTCACAAAACAGTAGTTCTAAAATTCGTCATTAGCGTTTTATCATTTTAGCGGTCAAAAAGGCTCCTTTTAGCCTTTTTTTAAGACTCACCGCTTTATAGCGATGGCTACAATATTAATTATAATAATAATCGTCGTCTCAGCCGATGGACGTCCACTGCTGGACATAGGCTAATAATAAATAAATAATAATAAATATGTCACTACATTCACATAACGCCATATGGGTACTAGACAACCGATAAACATACATATATAAACATATTTAACTTATTTTAAATATAAGACTGTATTTTATTATTTTTGTACGTGAATATTATTTTTTATCAATCTTCAAAATAACATCGATTCCTATTTCGCCATTATTGTCTTGGAAATGACAAAGAAAAATATTTATTTCGGTGGTGTTTAATATTTTAATGTGAGGGTAGGTAGGCATATTTATTCTTATGCGTTGCTGGTTGTCCGGTTTAATTTACGTCATTCATTCGTTTTAATATCGTTCTATTCGAATTGTTGTTCGTATCATTACCAGGAAATGTGTTAAGTTAAATATCTGTTAGTATATTGTGTTGTGGTTAATATCGTAAATAAATACCGGTTCATCAATTGAACTGAAACATTGGGTTGGAATTATATTTTAACGTGTTGGTTACTATTACTCGTTATCTTTCAAAATGGAAAATGATGGATTTGATGGTGATTTGGATGTGTCTACTGATGTCACATTTACGAGTTCTAGAGAAAATGTGAGTATTGCATCTTCTCCGAATCCTAAAAAAAAATATAAAAAGCTGAGGAATACACATTACACGAAGAATGACAGTGGGCTTGAATGTAATATATGTAAAAAACCATTTTCGATAAAATCGTCACATTCTACGCTAAAAAACATTTGCTAAGTCATGAAGGCCCCTCAACCTCAACCAGCAATACTACTGCATTGACATTGAGCAAACATAAAAAGCCACTGTATGACCGATTAGTGCTTAATTTTATAATTCACGGCAACCATCCGTTTCAACTTGTAGAAGAAGAACATTTTAAAAAATTAATGGCTGAGATAAATCCTAATTACTCGCCATTAAGTTCAACGTCACTTAAATCAAACATTCACAAACTATTTAAACAGAAACAACCTGAAGTTATAGAGAAAATCAAAATGATTACAAATAAAATTTCTTTGACTTTTGACTTTTGGACCTCCGTCACGAATAAACCATACGTAGTTGTTACTGCGCACTTAATAAATAATGGTGCATTACAGTCATTTATCCTGGACTTCGATTTGATACCGTATCCACATAAAGCTGAACAAATATTACATAAAATCGTAGAAATCTTGAATTTATATGCTTTACATAAAAGAGTTATGTCCATTACTACAGATAACGAGAAAGTAAATGCGAAATGTTTACAATTACTGACTTTATTTTATGATGATTATGATGATGTGATTCACACTAGATGTTTGGCACACATTTTAAATTTGGTAGTAAAGAAAGGTCTAAAAGAAGTTGAAGAGCCTATTTCAGCTGTGAGTAAACTTGTTAACTTAATAAATTTTTCCACTAAAAAAAAGCAGACCTATTTTGAAAAGTGTGTAGAATTAGATATGCCGCAATTAGCTTTACTAAGAGAAATTAACATAAGGTGGAATTCGACCTACCTTATGCTTGAGCGTGCATATAAAATGAAAGCAGTTCTCAATTATCTTTGTCAGAATGATAGGGAATTTCGAAATTCCAATATTGAAGAAGTCATGTGGGCTGATGTTAAATTGTTGATTGACTTGCTAAAGCCGTTTTACGATGCTACACTTTTACTATCAAAGTCAAAATACCCAAGTATTTACTATGTAGTACCTATAGTAGACGTCCTAATGAATCGACTTTCTAATGCCGAGGAGATGGATAATGAACTTAAGAAAAAAATTTCTGGAGCCATGCTCAACAAATTGCAAGAATATTTTTCTTTGCTACGCACTGAGTATGCTATGTTTTCGATTATACTGGATCCAAGATTAAAAAATGATTATTACTCTGAAAATTACAATGGTACTGAAGATCCCCTCACTTCTATGACATTACTTTTTAATACCAGATACAATCTTGGAAATCAAGCAGCTGAACAGCAATCCGATCTATCGGCGTCTTCCGGTGCATCTGGACTCCAGATGACTCCAGATTCTGGAGTCAATAACAATATTTTTTCTTCAATTTATAAAAAAAGGAGACTTGATAATAATGAGCTGGAAAAATATTTATCCCTGCCGATTGAACCCGAAGACACTGATGTAATAGACTGGTGGAAAAACCAACAATTAAACTTACCACGCTTACAAAAGATGGCTTTTGATATTTTATGTATACCAGCTACAAGCGTTCCCAGTGAACAGTCATTTTCCAAAGCTGGAAATTTAATTAATAAGAAAAGGAATCGTTTGAGTAATAAAAGCATACAATCCTCAATGTGCCTTTCATCCTGGCTAAACGTTTTTGGTGATTAATGTTCGCGTACCTAACGATGTTTTACCTATGCTTTTTTTATTTCATTAATTGATTTAAAATATATTAAACTGTAAAAACATAACAAAACTTCATAATAAAAAATATCCATAAAGTTGTGGGTAGGTCATCATTTAACCTACCCACAACTTTTTGGATATATTTACTATTTTGTAATCTGTTAATCATTAGCAATTGTGATTTCTTGACCAGTTAAGTTAATACATTTCATTTTTATTATATAATTTTCTTATTATATAATAAAAATGTCTAGTGATGACGGGTCTCCTCCGTGTTCTCCGAGTATTTTACCTGGTTTATCTCGCGAGAAGAAGAGGAAGTTATCTTTCAATGAAGAAAAGTTAAAACCAGAATCATCATCAAAAAAACAATTGGACAAAGGAGTACAGGTACGACAAGAAGATATTATGGATTGTGCCATATATAAAAGAAATCGGTGGGACTCATCCGATGTGCGAGCACAATTGAATGTGGTAGACCATATCCATTTGTGCTCAGAGCAGCAACCGAATGATCAAAGAAACAAAGAGTTTGCAAAATTGTTAGCTTTTGAGCTCGACCGTGTTCCTCCAGAAAAACGCACGATGACGTATTCAAAGATTCTGGATTTCATTAGAAAAATACGCCAAGAAGACAGTTTGGGTAATATCAGTTTGCCAAGTTTTGATGATTCCGACAATGAAGATGAGTAGATAAATCCAAGTTGGTGTCATTGGTTGTGTACGTTTAATTTCATTTATATATTTTTTAAATATGATACTGTCATTTTATTAACACATCCTTTATTTATTTTCATTTTCATTTCATTGCCATACCTAATGAAATTCGGCTGTTTTTCTTTTTGGAACAATGACTATTTTAAGTTGGCCTCTTATGACTTAGTAAATCTTTCTAACCAAGTGTCAACGTATACTGGATTTATATTTTAGCATTAAATGTACCAAAAATACATGTAATTATTTATGTTTTTGCTATATTTAGACCAATCATCTATAGATACCACCTTTAGACCTAACTAATAGTGTCAAATAATATTGTCCGACTAGATCGGCCTTTTGTTACATAGTGCGACGCCAGTCTTCTAAAAAGGCTTTAAAAAAGCCTATGCCTAAAAAGCCTCAAGCCCTTTTTTAAAGACTCGCAAGCTTTAAATTTAAGGCTACAAGGCTCGAGCCTTTTTGACCGCTAGCAAAAGCCATAAATACAATAAGCCTCGAGGGCTTAAGAGCTATTTAGCCTTTTAGCCTTCTAGCCCTCGCTATAAAGCGGCGAGTCTTAAAAAAAGGCTAAAAGGCTCGAGGTTTTTCGACCACTAGTAGAAGACGATCAAAACGGCCCTTTGCGATAGAACGAAACAAAGATGGTTGAGCGAAAAAGTAAATTTTAAACGTACGAAAAATAATATTAAGTGGCGAAAATGAAGCTACATAAGATGGGAAACCTTAGGACTACTTTCTTTACATAATTAGTAATCTTCTGAAAACAAGAGAGCAAATAAACACTCACAAATCTCTGTTGCCAAGAGTGCTGCGAAACTCTTCGATATTTCTAAAATATCCCACGAGATCACTGGTTCAAAATTTGGTATCTCAAATCAAATTAACGATGATTAATTTTAAATATTACTTGCGATATTGAACCCCCGAATCTCTAGTCAGTACCTACTACCGAAGGTAAAGCGCTCTTCTCTATACTTTTAGTAAAACCACCTAGTTTAACATGATGAATACAACGTTATTCTTGGTATAGTGCAAATCTGAAAGTAGTTTGCTCAGTATCAGTAACACAATTGAATGGGGTAGTTTTTGGACCATGTTATATTTTTCTATTAATTAAAATGTTATCATCATTTATTGTGTCCCAGCTTCGCACTATACCAAAAATAACATTTTATATCTTTTTTAAATATTTGATTTTTATTTTTTGAAAATCATCACACTAATATTATAAAGGCGAAAGTTTGTGTGTATGTTTGTTACTTCTTCACGTACAAATGGCTGGAGTGATTTTAATAAAATTTGGTATGGAGTTAGCTGACACCCTGGATTAATACATAGGCTAATAAATACGCCCACCTAAATACTCCTTACACAAGCTATTGAGCTTAGCTGGAGGGGTTAATAGGATTGCTAGTAATTTGGGACCCAAAATCCCAGATAGTTTTAGAAAAAAAAAATTAGGATACACGCCAATCGCTATTTAGTTTGACCGTCATGATCCTAACCTGTTGATATCTTAACTATTATATTAATACTACTTACTTCAAATGAGAATAACCAATAACGCGTACAGCACAGTAGGCTAGTCGTTTATGATAACCAGATTGCTCCACGGATGAAGCCAAGTACAAACTTCCTAAGAACATCATTACAGTATCCTGAAAACGTTAAAAAAATAAATTTTACACAACGGTTTTTTTTTACAAAATCCGTTCCCGGTATCATGAGGTAACCCAAATAATAAAATAGTACATGAAATCTGTAAAATAAATAAGGAAATTAATCCTTACTTGCTTGGAATTTACTATTCCAAGCTAGCAAAAAAACTAAACTATTTACACAGCGCAAGTATACCTTACTATACTTGCGTTGTGCAAATCGAGAGGAGACACTGGTTCTGGTACAAAACTACATTCATATGTTATGAATACGAAAATGGCAGTAGGTCTGCCCCCCCTAGTAGATCGTCGTTTTAGCCGAAAGACGCCCACTGCTAAACATAGGGATCCCCGCTATGTGTAGCAGTGGGCGTCTTTCGGCTAAAACGACGATCTACTGCCAAAAGAATTTTTCTTTTGAGTAAAATTAGTTACCTAAAATATTTTGTGTACTTTTCCTCCAGGGGGCCTTAGTTTGCCCCATCCTGTACATAGGTACAGGATGGAATATCTACCCACTTACTTAAAACTAGCGAATTCGTCATAAAAATGTGCTAAAATTTCATTAACAATTCAAAAATCGAGAAACTATTTTCAGTATTATCGTGGTTTTTGGGCTCATGCAAAATGTAAAAAAAATAGGTAAAAAGATCTAGCCGTTCTCGAGTTTAACGCTTTACAACGTGTAAATTAAATGTCCCTGTCCGACCCGAAAGGTGGCGTGCAGGTATTCTGTTAATAATGTCAAAAAAAAACAACTTTGGGATCGATCACAACTACGCTTGCGTCAAGTATGCGTCTCGAGAGCGCAATAACGACATGCTAGTACGGTGCGCAAGCGTTTTTAAGATCGATCCCAAAGTTACAAGAATACGAAAATGGCCAATTTAATCGAAACTTAACTGCAGCTGAACTGCAACTGCACGCTTTAAATACGTGAATTGACCCGCTTACTTTATGTTGTCTAATCGATTTATCTGTTTTCACCATTAACTATGTTGCTTTTAACAATAAACGCATTAATTTTCATAGGTACATTGAAAATGCTTTAATTTGTTGTACTATTTACACTTGTAGATACAAATGATAAAAAAAGTCCCGCTGGACAGACAAAACTTACAAACTTAATTTCTACTAAATTAATATATATTATCGGAAATATAATGTATAATTTGTAAGGTATATTGGAAGCAGTATCTCTCCCTGTATGCTTTTCATGTCTTCAACTACTAAAATAAAAAAGGGTCCCGCGGGATGGAAAATGAAATAAAATGTCGTTTCTGTCCTAACGGCAGAGGTACATTTGATATTTTCGTACATTTAGAAAGGTACATTATTGAATCTAATAGTTTATACCGGTTTCATCCCTGTAGCTCGGGGGGGAGGGGGGGGCTAGATAGAACCACGCATATTATATCTACTAATATTATCAATGCGAAAAGTTGGACGTGTGGATATATGAATGGATGTTTGTTATTCAATCACGCAACAACAGAGTTATTGGATCCGGATGAAACTGGCACAGAGATACATAATAGTTCGAAATAGCACATATGCTACTTTTTATCCCAGAATAATATTCCCGTCGGATAAATTTGTTTTTTTTAAAGATTTCACCGCGAATTTTTTGAACGCGGTAATCTCAGGAACTACTGATCCGAATTAAAAAAAAATACTGTTGGATAGCCCATTTATTGAGGAAGGAGGAAGGAATAACATAACGCTACGACTAATAGGAGCGGCGCAGGAATGAGAAATGTTGCAAAAAGAAAGAAGTTGCGCCTATCTTTAGAGCTGCAGACTTCTTCGACTACAACTTGGATTTGACCTTTTTAACATAAGTATTATTGAAGATTTCTTTGTCTTAGATGTATTGAAGATTTCTATACGACAGTAATGGATAGAAAATTAAATATGATGGTTTTAATGTTCCCGAGCAGAAAAAAAACTGGTACCTATATTATAGTATTATACTTTTGGTAAATGGACAACTGAACAAATATACAGGTACACACATTACAAATAAATCCTCGTGTCAATCACACAAAGATTTCTCCTAGGCGTGATCCGAACAAAACAGTCATAAATTGAAATAAACTTACATTTGTATAGACGTCAGCAACCCGACTACTAGTCATAACATCCGTTAATGGAAATGTTATAAAAGGGATGAATCCTGTTACAGCGATTGGTATACATTCCGTTACCCAGTACAAACCCATAACAATTAACGTATAAGCAACCCATAAATGTTTCTGGAATAAGAACATAATTAAAAAAATAAGAAAGGGCTTAATTAACTAAAATAAAAGTCTGAAGGACAAGACAACGCCAGCCGACAAGCGAGCGGGCAAGCTAGGCGAGTAGTGTTTCACCTCTTTTCATAAATATTTTGGTTTACACCGCGAACTTACTCGTAGATAGTTACGTTACGTTGCATTATGGTACGATTTATTGCGATCGTCGGACTTGAACGGAACTTGTACGGCTCTGTGAGAAATCATTAGACAGATTTTTGTTGACGTCATCAAAAATACGAAACTCTCAAAAGCTGTACAAGTTCCTCGGGATCAAAGTAGGTGGCGCGACGATCGCCGTATATTGTATTATGATGGAAGATAAATTTGACTTTAGCGGACATGTCTTGGTGCCGGAGTTTGTAACGGCAGCGCCCTGTAAATGATCAAATTTATTTGTCAAACTTAACATCAAACAATAGCTGAAACGTTCAAACCAAGGATCACACAAACTTTGTCAAACTTTGTCCAGCGAGCCAACCAGCCTCGAGTTTTTCCTTGTCTTTGTTTGACAAACACCGCAGTTAACGATTAAATATGTTTGTTAAACACGACCACAGGCCAATTTTTCATCAAACACGTATAACGTTTGAGAAACCCTTCAAACAAAGCAGTATCCTATAAAATTATTCGACAAACACGTAAAATTTGACAAAAGTTTTGATAATTTACAGGGCGTACACACATCTGTATCTAACAAGGGTGATTAATGGGCCTGTAACGAAATCTAATCGATTTGCAGTAATTTGCAGTGATTGTTTACAAACTGTTTTTATTGTTTACAAATAGCAATTTGTAAACAATAAAAACAGTTTGTAAACAATCGAAGCAAATTATTCCAAATTGATTAGATTTTGTGTTCGATATTCGGGATGTCAGTTTCAATGTAGACTTGCTAGTGCGACTAGAAGTGAAAAACGTGTAGCTAATACTTTGTTACATCTAGCAAAACAGTATAAAAGTTGGTGCAATAAATTCAATCCAAAATTGAAATGAAATAGTTTGGAACATACATACTGTTGTTTGTATGTTTAATAATAATTAGTAATAACTTACCCCTCCAGGAATAACCAAGAAGCAGAATGCAATAGGTATGAGCACAGACACAACACCCCGCCAGTGGCGAGACAAAAAGATAAGCAGTCTTTTCCCGAAATCCAACCGATCGTCAAGCTTAGGTTTAGGCCTATGAAAAGAAAATATCAAGTTACAATAACTGCCCAGCTAATAAAAATTTAAATTACCAACATCTGTGCGCTTAATTCGTTTAAAGAATGCATTGGATGTGGATAGTATTTACCAAGATTTAGGTACACACTCATAAGTAGTATGCAATATAATAATAATTTGGAAAACGGTAAAATTTGGAAACATGCATTTATTTGCAGTCATGGATTTGATTGTGCTTGCGAATGCACTAGTATGGTAGTTACGTTTTATAGTAACGCTATTGAACTGCGCCGCGGGCGTCATAAGCGGCGTGACCAATGATGTTTTATGCACCTTTTTACACTTAACATATTATTATCTATCAAAACCAAATTAGCTAACATAATTATTACAAAAGTATAATCATCCAGATAACTTACACTTTTCGCGGCATTTTAAATATATTTAGAAATTTGTATTTTTCCTTATAACAGAGATGACAGAACTTCTTCCATAGTCTTCACTTTATGATCTAAAAAAGAATAAATTCCTATTTTAAAATTTTAGACAGTGACCGTTTTTACAGCCAGATCTTAAACAAAGAGTATATTATTAATAGTTTAAACTTATAGCTATAACTTGTAGTGTAGTTCTTTAATATCCGGAATGTGCTTTTAGCCCGAATTCGAATTAGCTCAAAACAGAGCAAAGGGAAAAATTATTGGTAGCAATTTTTTTTTAACTCTGTTTTCACTGCGATCTTTCGCCTTTAGGACATTTGACAGTGTGTGTCGCATCTTGGTATCTTGGGGCATATTTCGCTTCAATCTCCGGGTTGCTGAGCTCTTTCCATCAAGTTATTAGCTAAACTGTTTAGATTATTTTTAATTCTTTCCTTGTATGTGTCTGTATGATGGAGAATTTTCTGCTTGACGGTGGTCATGTGTATATGTTGTTAATTTGTGACGAACTAAGGGGAATTAGTTATTATGAGAAGCTGTTCATTAGAGTTGTATTCCATAGCTCCAAATCTGTTTGAGTATTATCTTATCGAGAAGGAGCTTGCTGTTTTACGACAGTTTTAAGTGGCGACTAATTAACCAATAAAGCTTACGTAATTGTATTCCTAATTGTTTCCTTTTCGTGAGGTGGGCCGCTTGTGAAAGTGTAAACCCAAGTACCTGATATGGTCTCTCTCTCTACTTCTTTAACCAGTACGATATCTCATTAACAACCCTCGTGAGAGGCTATTTATTTATTTGTTTCTCCAGCATCAGAGTACATTTGGTTTCATGAGGGTTTCATGATCACTACTTACTCCTTACATGAGCATTATATGACGATATAACAGCAACGGTGTTTTGAAAGTTTTTGGTTTCTCTCATAATATCCTAAGTTCCTATAAGCCATTGTACACATTTTAATAATGTGCTGACGAAACACTAAGTCAAGTAAAAATAAAACTCCGATATCTAAAACACGAGAAACCACCAATGAAACACGAGGAATCACCTCATCCTTCATGTAGTAATCATAAAGTAATGGGACTACAGCTCGAGTAAAAGAGATTACGTAAGGTAATGTCTTTTACTCGAGCAGTAGTCTTTTGGAATATTGAAAAACAATTTATTTTTAATACTCCATTCCACCACTCGGTTTATATCATGCTGCAGTTGTTTGCAATCTTGTTCGTTGCTAACTTGTTGGTACAATTTTAGATCATCAGCAAATAGTAGGCACCGTGCATGGTTGATCACTTCTGGGAGATTATTAATCATGATGATAAATTCTAATGGGCTTAAAATTGCTGCCTTGATTTACGAGTGTGATACGCAATTGAAGTGTATCCATTGCACTTTATGTTGTCGGCGATCTTCCAAGTAATTCGCAAAAACCTGCAAAAGCTTAGTACAAGTAGTTTAGTTAACAGTATATGACTTATTGTTAACTAAACTACTTGTAGTAAGCTTTTGCAGTTTTTTGCCGATACTATAAAAAGTCAAAATATGCGACATCCTGTTGCGCGCCCGCCTCAGAATCGAGCGTAAGTGCTACTACTTTCATGAAGTTCAAGAGGTTTAAGTTACAGCTGCGGCCCGCCCGGAAGTCGTGTTGAGCAAGATCACGGTACCAGTATTTATGCACTCTGAAGTTGGTAAGTCAGATGTATAGATAGGGTCGGGCCTAGCACACTGCCCTGTGGGACCCTTGCTTTAATAGGGCAGAGGCCTGAGAGCGCCTCCCCTTTTTGGACAAAGGAGTGTCTGTTTTCTTTAAGTGATTTTAGGATTTTGTACATGAAGCAACGATTTAATTTTAAATAATAGGCCCTCATGCCAGGACCTATCAAACGCTTGTGAAATGTCTAAACAGACACTTGCACAGTACTTTTTTATTTGGAATGAAATCAGGTTCACTTATTAGTATATGGACCTGTTCAACAGTGGCGTACTTACGACAAAATTAAAAAAAAAGTAAAAATTTCGGTAATAGCACTTGTGGTACGTCGGGATTCTACATGTACATTTAATGCCAAGTTCGCAAACAATAGGTAAAGCCGGAGAAAAGAACCTGGCAATAAAAACTCGCGGCCACTCTTTTCAAATTGCCAATTTTACAATGTTTACATGTTTTTATGCTTGATATAGAGTTAAGGTGCTGCCACTAATATACTATTCACAAAAAGTAAAAAACCATAAAAATTGGAACATGAGATAAACTAAAATCAGCCTAAGTGGGTACAACATAGTAGGAGCATCTACGTACAACAAAGGTTTTTACCTTTGTTATATGTAGATGCTATATGTCGTGTGATGACTATATATGCTTAAATATTGGCCAAAGTACTGGTAACGAATAATTAAATATAATATTTCTGATATCCAAAGAAAGAAAAGAATGGCCTTTATTCGTCACACAGAATCTTTACTTACAAAAGTCAAATTATGTTCTTAAGGGTAGATTACGCGAAACAGGGTTCGGCTCTCTCAAAAATGTATATAGAAAACCTAAATATTAGAACACGAAAAAAATTGTGTCACTAGTGAAAAAGTTTTTCTAGTAGATGAAATAAAGAAATTTAAGGATATGTCTTAATATGATCCCGCAAATAAATCTTGAAGTTGCGGAAAAATGCAAAAACGAGCATTTTCGTATTGTCATAGTCATGGCGTTCGTAATCTAACATACGTACGAACGAATATTCTACTTTATTTTGAGCTGCGCTTCTGTGCATTGTGAAGTAATGGATGTGTGCGGAAGAGCCAGGCCGGCGATCGTGTCGCTGTGAACGTAGTGCTAAATAAATAATTCTCTCTGTGTAATGCCCCCTTAATCAGTGGGAGAATTAAAACAAAGTGGCGACAAAATTCACCCAAGTATTATGCTTGGGGGAAATTTAAAATGACAAGGAACAAGCAACTAGATCCATATTTCTTCATCATTTAAATATTCATCAACTGTATCCTCTACGTATAAGATGATTTTTGACTACATTTTTAAACTTAATTACTGATAGACTCGTAATACTAGCTGGTATCTGTTTACTCTCACAGAAAGATCCATAAATGAATTATGACTTTTATATGGCCTAGGATATTGAACTAATAATTTGTGCTTATTTCTCGTGTTCACACAGCGTCAGCGTCACAACGTCACTATTTTTGTGATATAAATAAAAGTTTTGTTTAACAAACATCATTTTCTCAAAAATATACTGAGATGCAACTGTCATAATACCTATGTCTTTAAACTTTTCTCTAAGGGAAACTCGTACACCTAGTTTTAAATCGCACGTACTGCACGTTTTAAAAGAATAAAAATTGAATGTTAGCCACCTGGCCTCAAAGCAGTATGCCATACGACATAAAGCTGTGGCAATAACCGAAATGAACTAGCTTTGCTGTTTCCACTTCCGTAAGCTATCTGACTTTGCTGACAGCATACTTTGCAGAACTGAGTTTCCCTGCGAGACATGATATTTGGGCGCCTCACTGTAACTTAATGATGAATGACTTCATTGTTTAAAACAAGATTTGTATCTCTTACATTTGGCAAACTAAGCTAAATACATTTTTTTTTTAGAATTTAAGAGTAAGTTATTTGATGTAAACCAGTCAAAAACAAATGCGATGGACCTGTTTACTTAGTCAGAGTTATCATTTTATGATTGGTTTTGAATATAAGAGAAGTGTCATTAGCAAATAAAAAAATATCGCTTAAGTTACTAGTAAAAGTAAAGTAAAGGACCCAGAATTGATCCTAGTGGCACGCGCATACTCACTGTTAATCTAGAAAACAATATTCCATTAATAACAACATGCTGTTCAGTCTATTTAACGTGTGTTCTTTGGCGACAAACCATGATGGTTCATCATGGTTTGGCGCCAAAGAACACACGTATCTCATAGCTATGAGTCATCATTCACCAGACATTATGGCCATAAATGAAACTTGGCTACGCCACTACGAGGAATACCGGGCACCAGTAGTCCCGGGATATAAATTGCGACATATTCCACCCCTCAAGTCTATCCGCAGTGGAAGAGGGGGAGGGGTAGCCTTCTACATAGGGTCGGACATTTGTGCGCGTGGAAGATCTCATCCTTGACATCCTACGGTGGTGCAAATGTGATTAGGACTAACTATTATAACTAAAACACAGCATATCGGCCGCCGTAGTTAAACTTTGACACTTTTTTGGAGGCAATTAATTAGCGCATTATGATAATACTGTTGGGAGATTTTCATGTAAACGTGCTTGACTCAACCCTAAAATAAGACAGGTAGGACAGTTTCTGCACTATAGCAACATGGACCAGATTGTATCGACGGCTACGCACTTTGCGCTACGATTATCGACGTACTATGTACAGACACTAAGTACCGGAACGTAACTGTGGACCTTATAGATGAACTCGGTAACGGGATAAACCTGTGAAGAGGCTAGTAGTGTAACATACTATCTGAACAGTTCGAGAATGATTTGGATACTACACCGTGGCGACTAATTAGTCAATCTCATGACGTCAATGAAATGATTCACTTCTTTAATCTGTTTCTTACGCGGTTTTGACGCTCATGCCCCGCTTACTCAAAACAGATACTATAAAAACTTTGTATAGGTTGCGAGACGAGACACGACACCGTTTTCTCAAAACTGGGCTTGAATTACTTATGAAATATTACATTGATCTTACAACACAAGCCCAAATTTCTTTATATAACGAAAAACCTGTTTTTTTTTAAAAGAACATAAATGAAAACATTAATGACTCGAAACTTTTATAGGCTAATGTAAAACTTCATGTACTTTCAGCCTAAAGAGACCACGAGCTTTCGAACCATTTCATTGACCCAGATGCAAAAAACTCGTCTTTTCTCGATGTACCTACCTAGTGAGCCGAATGTTATATTTCCTATTTAACTTATTACGAATTTGGTCGGTACGGGTTGGCTAGATTTTCTCTCCAACCCACAAATCAGGAAACAGTTGATAGGATCATTGTAAACATAAAAACAAATGCCCAATGAGTTGATGGTATATCTAAAGAATTGTTGAGACACTCACTACCACAGTCCTTACATCCATCACAGCTATAGTAAATACATTAATGGTCTCCAGTACGTTACCATAATTACCATAAGGGATAAAGCTGAGGTAGTAGATCTAGTACTTTCGGATCACACAGCCCAAATACTTGAAGTACCTGTTAATAAATCATGCAAGTTAAAATACTGGAAAACAAGTAAGTATGATATATGTTGGAAAAATTTGAACAAATTTAAGGACTACCTACAATGTCTGTCATTTAAGGACGTATACGATACAAATGAAACAAATAATGCCTATGACAATTTTATAGATATGTTTTGTCCACATATGTGTTTTCCTAAAAATATTGGTCATAATAAAAACTAAAAAAAAAAACAAAATTTATCAACAAATTATTAACTTTATCTTATTTTTTTAACATTTTTAATTTTGTATAATAATATGGATGGGTGTATTGTACTACTAAAAAACTATATTTATATGTCCTATGACAAATTATGGCGCATTATGTTTAGTTTTTTAAGACCTATGAATTGTACCCATGCTTTACAAATAAAATTATGATTAATTGATTGATTTACCAAAAACTGCAAACCCTCTAAGTCACAAAGGCCTACGCCCGATCAGCATACTACCATGACTGTCAAAAGTGTTAGAGAAGGTAGTGTACCTGCAGATGGATGAGTTTCTTGAAACAAACGATATTATACCGGTCCTACAATCAGGCTTCAGGAAAGGACGCGGCACTGCTACGGCCTTAGCTGACAGGCGCGGCATATTATGGTTTTGAGCCTGAAACTATCACATAGTTGGACAGTTACTTGACAAATAAGTCCCAGCAGGTTGAAATTAAGAGAAAGGATGGCTCAGCCTTAATTTCGCATCCGCAAATACTTAAAAGGGGCGTCCCTCAAGGATATCTGCTCGGGCCAATCCTCTTTATCTTATACAGTGCTGTCATAATCACCTGCTTTCGCAAATGCAGTACCATACAGACGCAGACGAGATAAAACTTTTTTTATTTATTCGACCCTCGAGATACAACATACTGTGGATAAGGCACAATTAAAAAAAAAACCGCCTGCACGAAAAGATGGACACAAAATCCCCTACATTACTATCTACATTATATAATTTCATGCAGTCGGAGACATTAATGAATCTCGATGAACTTAGTAAAGTGCCTCCGACTCAAAGCGTCGGGTAAATAAAATGTTCGTACGGAACTTTAATATTGTGAATTAAATGATTTATTATTATTATGTATGTCGTTTCCATATCACGGGACTATGGAGTCCCGGTCATTTGGGAGGCATGCGTAGAGCCGAAGCCAACACGTAGAGGCCCGTTAGACACTTTAATCTAAAGGCTATGTGACACAAAGCGGCGATTATCGCTGTATACACTATATTAATGTACCCAACGACATTCCCCGGTTAGTGTAAAAACTATTGTCAAAAAGTGGTTGCTAAGAAACAGGGTTATGGAGGTAATGTGTTAGTGGAATGGTTAGCTGGTACTATTGAAGGACTATGGCGCCTGCCCTGCAAACACATGGTATAAAAACACGCGGACAAATATTATTATTATTATTATTATTATATATATTAACAAATATTATTATTATTATTTAAATATTTTATGTGATTCCCGTTATTATTCTTAATTGTGTAAGTATCGCGAAAATTTAAAAATAAATATATATGTGTATGTGTACTTTAGAGCCTGCGTCTACTGTCGAACGACCCTTTGTGAATCCATATTGTTCACTATGCAGTAGATTATTAGACTTAAAGTGCCTTTCTAACTGCATTAGTATAGCCGTTTCAAAGATTTTACTAATAGCTGGTAAACTAGAAATAGGTCTAAAATTATAAGGATCGCTTTTTGAACGGCTTTATACAAACGGATTACTTTACTGTGTTTTATTAAATCAGGAAACACGCCAGTATTAACACATTGATTTAATATTGTAGCTGAATATGGTGCTATTTTAATAATAATGCAATTAATTAATTTTACAGAAATACCTTAGAAGTCTGCTGTCTTTTTGCAATTAATTGACTTAAATGTTTTTAACCAACACTATAATAATATTTTGAGACAAGATATTATTATAGTGTTGGTAGTAAAATTGTTCTTGACGAATCTTGTTAACGCCTCCAGCTAAGGTCAAAGGCTTGTGTTACGAGTGGGTTCACGTCAGTAGTTTAATGGGTAGGATTTGAACCCGCAACCTCAATGATTGCGAGACCGACGCCTTAGCTATTAGACTACCGCCGCTTTTTCTTGGTCAAGGGCATGTTATTATGGGTCTTTGGATTTTCTTGGTAAAACAAACTTGCGTTATGATTTTTTTCCGGAGCTTGTTTCAGTTCTCCTATTTTGTGGTTGAATCGTTTTTTCGTGTTGGAGCATCTTTTCTGTTGCCATAATTTTCTAGTCGCTCTATTTTCCTTAATTAATAATCTATTTTAAAATATATTCGGGACAACAAATGCTGTCCTGTCCAACAAACCGCCGGTATGTTGGTTTATCTAATAGAGATAATATGCAGACTTTTTTTTCGATACATTTGAAAAGTTCAAGACCCCTGGACAAAACAAGTCTAGAGCCCCAGAAGGTGTGTTTGGCATTGTATTGCAGCGTATCGTATCGTAGCAGCTACAAAACGATGACCTAGAACACCAAAGTAGTCACTAAGCTGGCTTTCTTAGGGCAGTACAAAGCTGATACTGTGATGTTGCTAGTCCAGTCATATATATGTTGGCTGCTTGGATGTATTCCGTATAATATGGCTGAGATTGGTGGTGTTTAATATTAGCTTGGATAAGGATAGCTGACCCTCTAAGTGCTTTTCCATCTTGGATGTCTGGTATGGTATAAGTTATACTTTGAAATTTCAAAAAACTCTTAGACGTGAAGTGAGTTTCTGTAATGATGCTTATCCTCAATTATATAACATATCAATTTTGTTTTTTATATTCCAGATGTTAGTAAGGTTGTGACGTAACTTTTCTAGAACCTGCTTCAATGAATCAATGTCAATTGCTCTAAAGCTTATCTCTTTTGTTGCAAAAAACTCAGTATTTCTTATTTTATATATAGTAAAGTATGGTTCACGTGTTTTGGCTTGTATCTTTACTCGCTTACCTTGAAGGATCTTGTTTTCATAGTTCCCATGTGCCACTCGTCCTAATATTTCTGTGAGGGGATTAATATTACTGACCTTATCAATAAAAAAGTGGTGGGGGCTTCGTTGTCACTTGGGTTTTCAGTTCTGAGGGTTTCGATTGGTCTTGTTTCTATTTTTTGCTTTAGGGCTACTTCTAGTTCTTTTACAAATGTTTACTTCCTCCCATGTAGTCTGTTCAGTCTGGCTAGGAAGATAATGTTTCCGTGTCTTCGGTTTCTTTTGTTGTATTGTTGTAAGCGCCTCTGTTTCCTACAAATGCAAATCTAGGTATTGATGCGTTCCGGGAATTTCACACCTACGTGGCCCCTAGGTACTTACACACAGGACGCCGCACTTCCACAGTATGCCCGCAGTCCCACCTAAAGTGGCATCAGGCGCTGATGTGCGCGTGCCCAACACGCGCGCGTTCAATGGAATTTGTACGAAAATTTTGTTACTTCTCGTTTGATCAGCCGTTACTCGTAAACTTGTAAAGCCTTCTTAGCTGTGATAGTTTTCCTTTTAATTTCACTATATATACTACTACCGTATTTTTCACATATCCAACATCAACCATTTAGCTGTCAGGGGGACTCTTGACTCTAAAACAAAAATATGCACTTTAAAGCTTAATATTTTACAAACGGATCCCTAAATCTAAAAATCGTCTTCCCAACCCCTAAATGTTTTCTATAGACCTAGTTATTGATACCCCACACGGGTAGGTAAGATTTTATTTTTTTTTCATAATTTTTTCTTCCACTTTGTCAGCGTAAATAATATGTCCATGATGATCCATGCAAAATTACAGCCTTCTAGCACTAACAGTCTCTGAGCAAAGGTGTGGATGGACGGAAGGACGGACGGATGGACGGACGCACGGAAGGACGGACGGATATGGAGAAACTATAAGGGTTCCGTTTTGCCATTGTGGCAACGGAACCCTAAAAAACACTCAAATTTTCGATATGAAGTGAAGTTTGAAAAAAAAAAAATGATATGAAGTGGCGCCAATTTTCTTGCGGCAATGGAGCATTACATTTGATTTTTGCATTATGATTATTTGGAATGTTCTGAACTTATAACCACAACTTATGGTTAAGTTTTTAATCACCTAACTAAATTCAGATATGTTTGTAGAGGAGACGAAAATAGGTCGGTCACCAAGGGCGCTTCTTCCCTCATTAAGATACGTAAAGATTAAGCAAAAAGTGGAATTTCAATACAATTGATCCTTCGTAAGGGAAACTGATGAAGAGGCAGGAGGTACGTTATTTTGTTTAATGAAAATTTATAATTAAAGAAAATGATGTTTTCGAAAGAAAAAAACGTTAATATTGAAGTGATAAGTAACGAAACTTGGTCATAATCTATGTCAAAGTCAAAGTCAAAATACTTTATTCATTTAAGTTACAAATGCAACGCTTATGAACATCAGTCAAATTTGAAATAGTCTACATTTAATGCCAAGTTTGCAAGAGTATACCCGTGAGTAAAGAACTTGGCAATAAAAACTCATGCCACTTTTTTTAAATGCCACTTTTTACAATATATTTGTATATACAACAGTAAAGCCAGTAAGGTGCTGCAACCATTACACAATGAAACTCACGCAAGCAATAACCATAGTACGTAAACTGGTAAAATCAAGTTTTAAATGAATTAGTCTCCTACGGTGTGGTTGGGAGCATCAACATACAAAAATACAGAAGAGGTTAAAGGCAACATACGATTCGATTATTATAAGAACAAACTACTTTTTTATGATACACTAATTAAAAAAATAATAGACCCATAAAATGATAATGACAAGGCCGACCAGTCACCCCAAGTGATAGTGGAAGATATGATGATTTAAAGATAAGTGTTTCCGACGATATTCCGCCCCATTTCGAAGTACTTAACAAAAAAAATATTTCTTAAATTTCCTGTAACGTGTAAATTTCATCATAAATGTTAGTTTTAAACTTAATTATGTTGTTCAAATTACTATGTTCGCCCGGTACTTCGAAATTATTCCATATTGATTATTACATCAGCACAAGAGCGTATGTTCAACGCAGTTTTTCGGCAATAACTCAATGACGGTATATCCGCCCCTGTTTGAAACAATTTTAACTTATAAGTGAATATTTTTGGAAATAGTCGCCTCTCCCCCCCAGAGGGGCGACTATTTCCAAAAATATTCACTCAATTAAAAAAGTTTAATAAAAACCTTAAAATGTTTAAAAAAGAAAACCGTTAAACACTCGAATTTTCATCAAAGGGAAGTTGTCAAGACTGTATAAGTTTTTTGTAAGTGGTGAGGACATTATAGTTAATGCTGTTTTTAATTTGATATAAAAGATTTTTTTTAACAGATATAAAAGAAATTCAAATTGTATAATTTTTTAGTATCCGAAAACTTTTGGCATGACCCGTAGGTACAATTAGGGCCTCGTGTTTGACCCCCATAAAGACGGGATTCGCTTGACGAGCATTTTTCATCCAGGAGGTGAGGCGGGGCCGCCTCGTTCTCCAGTAGCTCACTATATTTCAGGGAAGATGCACGTCACTCCGTACAATGTTTTTAAAGACAGCTTAGTGTAATCATTTTAAACCTTACTATGTTAAATTTAAGACTTTATATCATTAAAAAAGAGGATGGCGGGTGGGGTATTTTGTCTTCTGTATATTAAATTATATTATTACTCAGATTTGAAGTAAACAATATTAATCCTTATTAAGGTAGTAAGGTTTAAAATTATGTGAAAATCACATATTGTTATTATAACGCACCTTTATACGTTAGGAAATCTTACAACGTTTGAATATGAATCTTTGTGTCATTACTTAACATTTATTTAGATTCTACCATAGGCTTTGGTTAAAGAAGTCTTAATGCTATGAAAATTAGTAAGCAATAAACTTCATTAAGTTATAAAATAGTAATATTTGCCTATGACGAAAAAAAAAAATCAAAGCAGAAGATATTATAAAAAAAATAATTATATATTAGCTAGCTTTCGCTCATGGCTCCGCCCGCGTGAGTGTCATTTATCGCCATAAAAAATTACCCCATGTCCTTTTAATATTATAGATTTATATTACCTGATTTCATCTATATCGATTCATCAGTTTAAGCGTGACCACGTGAAAGTAACTCAGTCTAGTTACTTTCACATTTTTAATATTTGTTTGAATTTTAACTTTAATTTTAAATTTGGTTTTTAACTTGAATGTTCAATATTACGGGATAGAGCCATGTTCCAATAAGTCCCAGTTCACCCAAAGGTTTACAATCAGAAAATCAATTAAAGTCCTTTTACACATCAAAGTCGTTACAGAAGCAATCAATCAGTCCAGGATACGAGCGAGAGGCAAAGTAAAAAAAACAATCACTAAGAAACTTAAAAATACTGCACGGAACGTCAAAAACAGGCTAGCAGCTAAATGCCACTAATCAGTAATTTGCATAAAAAATAAAATTTCAAACAAACGTCATCGCTCTTTTATTGGTTCTGTGCGCGAGAGGGTAGGTCACGACGCTTGCGATCGCAAGCGCATATTTCGTCAAAAGGGTCAATTTTAGAGGGCCCTGATTGTGCGTATAGCAGGCGGGATGGGCACATTTTTTTTTACTTTTCCTAGCCTAACCCAGTGCGGGGTTAGGATTTAAGCTAAGGTTAGGAATTATCCACTTTTTACAGTCTAATCGAAAAGGTTTCAAAAAAATCCATTCAGTGGAACTACGTACTGAGCTTTTTAGGAATTCGTATCCCAAAAGAAAAAAACTGATCCCATATATGATCACTTTGATGTCCGTCGGGGCTATCGAGTTGAAGTTAAAACTATTTACTTAGGAGGACTACTTTGAAGCTGTGAAAAAAACAAACTTCTAAGTTAACGTAAGCTTCCGTCGTTTATTTTAAAAGCTGCGAGTCTCGATTCTTGAACTGTTTTGGCGTATAGTTGCGACTAAGTTGGCGTATGTCGTCATAACAAGGTATAAGTAATTTGCACAATATACGTACAAAGTATAATCTATAACCATCGGGAATAGGGTACCTTTAAAATCTATAATAATATACTTATAGTAATATTATAAATGCGAAAAGTTGGATGTATGGAAGTGTGGATGAATGTTTGTTATTAACAACGGGTAATCGGATCTGGACGAAATTAAAACTAAATTGAAACAGAGATAGATTATAGTCTGGAATATCATCTAGGCTATTATCCCACAAAAATGTACCCGTGGGATATATAAATTTAATACAGTGTTGTTTTTAGTTAGTTCATATCTCACTAGATATAATCTAACTGCAACAGCAACAGCATTGTATACTTGTAACACACTTGTTACATACCGAATTTCATAATGGTCAATTATAATAATAATATCTTGGGACAACTCACACAACGCTATCTGATCCTAAACTTAGCAGAGCTTGTACTGATAAGCATACTTATATATTTCTGAATACATACATATTATACATAAATTACACCTAGACACTGAATAAACTATCGTGCTCATCACACAGTTTTATCCTGGGTAGGGATTGAATCCACGACCTCCGGCTTAGCAGTCAGGGTCACTAACCACTAGACCAACAGCACTTCGAGCAAAAAGTTTGTCTTATATTTTGCATCGCTAATGGAATCTCGTGTTCGGTGTCCCTGAAAATCTTACAGAAGGCTTACGGTGAATCGACTTTATCAAAAACACGTGCTTATGTGTGGTACAAGGCGTTCAAAATTAGTTGAGATGTGTCGGAAGATTTGCCTCGCTCTAGTAGACCATCAACGTCTTCAACTGAAGTTAACATCGCAAAAGTGAAGGAATTAGTGACTGAATGTCCTCATTGAGACAGATAGCCGCTAAACTTTCTATGTCTCTCAAGTCGATCCGTACCATTTTAAATAATCAATTAGGTATGAAACATGTTGCCGCTCGGCTAGTACCAAAATACTTAAATTTTCTGCAAAAATTCAATCGCATAAGAGTCGCTAAGGACAAGCTAGAATGAGTCAATTTCGACAGTCATGAAAACAATCAACAACAACAAACAAATTTAATGTCAACAATCATTGTTGCTGATGACGAGACATGGGTATACAAGTTTCACTTGCAAATTAGTCAACAAGCTTCGGAGTGTCGCCTTCCAACTGAACCGAAACACAAAAAATATTACCGACTTCAAAAATAAATACAAGGCAACTAAAAAGCAAAAAATAATATACCTAGAATATACCATATTTTGAAGTTGGTGCCATGAAATAATAGTCTTTATGTTTTATTCGGCACCAACTTCAAAATGTTTAATTTGTTTTTGATATTCTAGGTATATTATTTTTTGCTTTTTAGTTGCCTTGTATTTATTTTTGAAGTTGGTAATATTTTTTGTTAAAAAGTTTTTATTTCTCACTTTTTAGTGGGTATATGGGGGTGATAATTCACTTAAGTTACAATAGGCTTATGCCATCTGCTCAAATCCTTTTACGAAATATTGCTTGCCCCGATGCAGAGCCGTTAATTGTTGAAGAGTTCACTATCAGCTTTATTACGTTGTATAATAGTAGTATATCGAGATTAAAGTGCTACTCAATACCATATTAAAGTACTTAATTGAATCGCAAACTGTGAAATATTGAATAGGTCTGCTCGTAATTTTTGGTCTTCATCATCAGTTCCACTTCACCAATTGGTGTTTTTTAAGAGTAAATGCCCGAATCACTATGAAATATACCTAAATCACTGTATGTGTGCTTTTAATATTTTAAGAGTTCCCTCGATTTCTCCAGGATCCCATCATCAGATCGTGATCTTGGGACAATGGGACCAACTTGAAAGTATACCCTTTCAAACACAAAAATAATTTTTCAAATCGGTCCAGCCGTCTTTGCGTAATCGGTGAACAAACATACAAAAAAAAAAAAACATACAGACGAATTGAGTTCAACCTCCTCCTTTTTGAAGTCGGTTGAAAAACCACACCAAAGTCGATCAAAAGTCATAGTCATGTTGACTGTTTTCTTTGACTATCGCGGTATTGTGCGCTCGGAATTCTTGGCGGAAATTCAAACGGTAAAAAACTATATTATTTCTGTGTTATGTGGCGTCTTCGCACAAAGCCATCATTGTGAACGAATTTTTACCTTATTCACCAGATATGGATGCACCCGACTAGAGCCGACTTCTTTCTTTTCCTTAACTCAAATTACCATTTCGTGGCACCAGTTTTCATTCGGTAGAAGACTTAAAGGAAAACTCCGGCGAGAACCGAACTTCATTCCGGAAAAAGCGTTTCAAAAGCGTTTTATGATTGGATTATTCCTTGGCGTAAGGGTATAGTTTCTGAAAGAGCAAACTTTGAAGGTGATAAAATAAATTTAAATGAATAACTAACATTTTGCGTATTACATACTACTTTGTCAAGAAAGTACCGGACTTTCTTGATAAAGTAGTATGTAATTATAGTAATTTGTATAGGCATTTCTTGCCAATTACTTTATAAGTACAATAATTCCACTTGAAAAAAAAAATGAAATTCAGACCTAGGAATCGAACCTGAGACTTCCGATCGCTTTACCGGAGCGCGAAAGCCGAACCATCTAACCTGAACCATGTCACTAAACTTGAAATTTCTCTTCCCTTGTTGCATACGAGTTGGGCCCTCGTAAGCGCCATCTGGTCATGTTATTAAGAACTATTATGGCTTTTGTAATTGCTTCGTTACAAAGAGCATTTTTAACAAATTATGGGTGGGTAATTTTCTATCAGGACTGCATTAAGACTAGAAACTAACGCTGATTTTGATATTATTTATTGCATTAAATTTATGTTATGTGTTGGTTTTTGACATGATGAAAATGTAATGACATCAATATAAAAGACTCCAATAAAAAAAAAAAAATCTAAGTTTGATACCTATGACTGTCAGTCTATCTGTCATCTACATATTTATTTTATTAAAAAGTTTTAGGCGTCTAGTAATACCCTACAAAGTAGAAAAAGCTCTTTTTAACTCAGCTCATTTATAAATATTACAGGTATTATTTTACTATGAACTCAAATTTATTTCAGGATGAAAAATCTCAGAAGTATTCTAAACATTATTTAAGACAGGAAAGTCTTAGAAGAAATTTAAAACTTTGTTCAAGGCGTAAAGTGTAACAATGCTGGCGGCGGTGTGCCATTATTGGAGGAACGAGGCACGGTAGCCCGGCAACAGGCGGGTTGGCGCGGTAGCAAAGCCCAGTCTACAACTCGCTGGCAACGTGCGAACACTCCTCTCTGACTCGGTTCACATTCACAGTGTGTGCGACACGATACGACACGACACGCCGCTTACCGCGATATCAAATCACCTACCAGCCATACGATAAAATATTTTGTGTTTAACTGTGACAATAATAACGAAGATGTAATTTACAATGGTGTTATACCTACCGTAAAACGTTTAACATAATCGTCGTGAAAGATGACCGGAGTCATTAAATATTCATGATATCTCGTCAGAAACACGGATCTGGCAACGTTACTCGGCTGTATCAACAGGTCAGTATTATTTTATAAGATGTTTGATACAATATTACTTTAATAATAAAGATTAATTAATTATATCACCGTGTTTAAGTATGGGCAAATTGTGTAAAAGTAATTAAATAACAACGTATGTTAACATCAGAGTCGCTGCCTGTTCAATTTTATTTTATAATCCTTTAAATAGTAAGAGAAGCGGTTTGAAACTTGCATACAACTTGGAATGGCTTTGTATAGCTAAAACACATTACTAAGTAGGTACCCTAACCTACCTTTATTTTTTTTCGATAAAACCAACTAGTAAAATAAGCTTAAAGTACAATTCCTTAAAAGCTTATTTATTGCAGAGGATGTGTTGCATTTATATTTATATTCAAGGCCAATGGCGAACTTGGGATAATAATATTACCTACTGACATTATAACCCAATTTATATCAATCGGTGCGTGAAATACCACTAATCTAATTACGAAAATACGTTTGGCAATATGTGAAGCTTTCAGTACGCTAAACACTGCGGCAGTATTATTAACGAGTAGACAACTGATGACGTTTTATCATTTGGATTGTTTTGAAGCTTTGTAAAGTTTATTAATAAAATATCCTGTTTCTATTAAATACACTGCGTTAATTGATTTTCATACTAGAAAAAAATGCTAGGTATATAATAGAGCAATAAAGAAGGTTTTATTTGTAGGTAAAATATGCTGCATATTTCGATAACTACTATAACTTTTGGAAATGGTATTACAGGCACTTAATATAAACCATCTAGAAATCATTCTGTAAATTGTAGTATCAAAATCTGATTGCGTGTTTAAGAATTAAGTATAATTAAGTATTATTACTTGTATATAGAAACAATCAGAGGCAGACAGTGACTTTGTTTTATAATATTTACTTGCGGCCGGTCCCGTCTTCGTATGGACTTTAAATAATAAAAATTATTATTAATTATTGTTTGATTTTAATAATAATACGCTAAAGAAGAGGTCGTGGGTTCGATCAAATTTTTATCCTGGGTGGACCCAGGGTAAAACTTTGTGTGAGGAGCACAATGGTTTATCAGTTGTCTGGTTTCCATAGTACAAGCACTGCTTAGTTTGGGATCAGATGTCGGTGTGTGAGTTGTCCCAAGATATTATTATATATAATAAAAAATATAATGTATTATTTAATTATATTAAAAATATACATATACAGCAGCAAGACCCGTTCTGTTGTTTTTGAAATTATAGCGAACATGCAGACTGACACATGCGGCGAGGGACTCTATGTGTAGAAAAAAAACATGAAACTCTAGCTTAGACCCGCGGTTCCACTGCCCTCTTAAAGCTCTAGTTTAATAAATCCTGTCGTATCATTGTCTACATCACAAAAATCTGAAATTTAAGCTTTTCAGGTCCAAGGGTTGGGCGTTGAAGGAAATAAATTAGTCTAGACGTCTTTTTTTATGTAGATAATAAGATACAGTGACCCTGTACTTTCCTCTGATCGGTTTATGTTGACAGCAACGAATCGATAGCCGACAAAATCTATCGGATATGGTAATGGCTTACCTTATGTCAGTTCAGACCGTATACCTTTTCCTACGATTTTAGCAGATTTAAACTTATCATGAAGCAAATTTTGGCGTTATATAAATTTCATACAGTTTTATGGAGCATCTTAAAGGATTTTTTTTTAAAAGATAACTAGCCTTGTGGGATTGAGTCCCAAATTACTAGCAATCTTGTTAACCCCTCCAGCTAAGCTCAAAGGCTTGTGTTAGGAGTGGGTTCACGTCGGTAGTTTAATGGGTAGGATTCGCGACCTCACGATTGCGAGACCGATACCTTAGCCATTAGGCTACCGCACAGTCATGTATGAAGACAGCTACTTGTTAAGCAAAATTACAATAATTAACAATTTAATCTCATTGTGATTTTGCTTTGTGTTTTGAATACTCACTTTTCTAAAGGATCCAAACATAAAACCAAGCAGAAAATCTTTGGTAGTATTTTTTTAACTGTTAATAATTTTTGGTCAAAAAAAAATTACAATACTATTGTCTACATAATATGTTGGACTATTGTTATAAAAATAATAAGGCGCGGTGGGAGTGTATCTGACTGCTACGCAAGAGGTCGTGGGTTCGATTCCCACACGGGACACCACTTTGTGTGATCCACAAACTGTTGTCCCGAGTCTGGGTGTACTTTGTGTCCGTGAATTGTATGTTTGTAAAGTCTCCCGCGAGACAGGGCTTGTAGCCTACACCGGGAGTCGTCTTTAAAAAAAAAAGTCACTTGTATCACAAAAACTTTTTATAATAATTGTTAAGACAAGAAAGATTTGTTTGATAGAGATTTTTGGAAAAATTACAAAAAAATCTCGGTTATCGATATCGATGATTCTAAAGGCCAGTCGCTAGATAGGAATAAAACTTTAGTACCGGTTAGGCTGTTACCTTTAAGTTTGTGGTAATCCCCTGAGACTAGGTTGGGTTACTTGCTCAAGCGGGGTAGCCAGGTAATTTTCCACTTACTTTATAGTGCGACTTAAAGCTCTTTGTTCCCACTAACTCACAACTAATGGGATTACTAAAGCTAATGGAAACATTACGTAATTATTCTATTAAAACAAAATTGAATGTGGACATAGTTGTTGTAGTTCACGTTAAGGTGAAACTATTTGAAGGGTTCAGGACTAATTAAATTATAATAATATAATATCTTAGGACAACTCACACAACGCCATCTGATCCCAAACTAAGCAGAGCTTGTACTATGGAAACTAGACAACTGATAAACATACTTGTATATTTCTAAATACATACATATTATGGATAAATAACACCCAGACACAGAATAAACCATCATGCTCATCACACAAAGTTTTATCCTGGGTGGGGATCGAACCCACGACCTCTTGCGTAGCAGTCGGATACACTCCCACCGCGCCACAGAGGCAGTCAATTAATTTCAACATAGAGGTATATTTTTTTAAAGCTTTGTATCGGCTGTCCTTTGGAAATATATAAAAGTCAAGGCTAACTTTTAAACAAGCCAAAGTAAGGCAATGTCATTTATATCTCTTATATTGATTCTGTTGAAAATATATAGGGTAGTTTCCCTTGACCTTTCAGTATTAAATTTGGCAAGAAACGAAATCTCGTAGCATAAATAAACGGAAAGAATTCTCAAGTCACTAAATTTGGTTAAGGAAATAACATTAGATACCTAGGTTTTTAGGGTTTCGTAGCCAAAATGGCTAAACAGAATCCTTATAGTTTCGTCATGTCCGTCTGTCTGTCTGTCTGTCTGTCCGTCCGTATGTCGCAGGTATTTTATTCAATGACTACTCAATAAATATTGATAAAATTTTGTGAAAACTTGTAGTAACCGTTACTTAATTTGATAGGTAAATAATAAAAATAAATATTTTTTTGGGGGCACTCCATACATGTAACTATGAAGATGCTGAAATATTTTTTTTCAGCAAACATCAAAGTGTGGCACATTCGACAGGTCTTTCAAAAACATTTTAAAGTTTCTAATAAACTCTTCTAGTGAGTATTTTTGGAAATAATAGCTTCGAAAGTGTTGCATAAATTGTGCCCCCCCCCCCCCCTATGACCGTGAAACGTGTGACCAAAAATGAAGAGCGGAACATATACTTTAAACTAAAATGATATCGGATTTGATGGAATGTACCATCATTGAGTTATTGCTGAAAAACTGCGTTTCACAACAAAAGGACGTAAGAGCCATACGGCAACGGCTCCGAAACCCTACACTGAGTATGGTCCGACATGCTCTTGCCCAGCTTTGTTCTTTGTTACGTTGTTTTTATGTTTTTTTTCTTCTAATATCGTCAAACAAAATAACGTCCAATAAAATTTTTAGGGTTCCGTAGCCAAAATGTTAAACGTCCGTCCGTCCACCCGCAACTTAGCAGAGACTGTTACTGCTAGAAGGCTGTAATTTTGCATAGATACACATATTACTTATGCCGACAAAGTGAAAAAATTAAATCTTGAAAAACATTATTTTTTAGGGTATATGTTAAACAGGGATGTGTTTTTATTCTCACCTACCCCTTCGTGTGGGGTATTATTAGATGGGTCTTTTAAAAACATTGTTTCATTGTAAAGACTATTTTTCGATTTAGCGATATGTTGGTGAAATATTCAGCTTTAAAGTGCAAATTTTTGTTCGAATCAAGTGTCCCCCCACCACTGCCAGCTAAATGGTTGATGTTGGGTGTGTGAAAAAAATCACGGTAGTAGTATATGTAGTGAAATTAAAAGGAAAACTAAAACAGCTAGTAAGGCTTTACAATTTAACGATTAACCGCAGACCAAGTGAGAAGTAACAAAATATTCGTAAAAAATCCATTGAAAAATATTTATTTAACGTTGTTAGTAGTATGAAACATAAATAACAGAAAACCCACTTCATAAGCCGCATTATTCGGATGGAGGGGGGGGGGTGACTACGGAACTCTACATTGTGCGTGGCCCGACATGCACTTGCCCGGTTTTTTTAATTGTTTTTTAACATTTTGGGGACTACCATTCTAAACAAGGGCTCTCATAATTCTCAGTATAAGAACTGACTACCTAAAACTTAGCATGTTCACTTAGAATGATAAACGTATGTTAACTATTGTTAACGTTCGTATATACAGTAATATTTTGTACGCTATCAAGTACCACGTCATGTCAACCGTCAGTAGAGATCAATAAAAACGAGAACACTAGATATATTGTCTTTGATAGATTCGATTTTTAGACATTTGCATATGATAAAAATCGGATTTACTCGTTGGTACGTACTAGCTGTTACCGATAGTTTCGGCTCCGACCGCGCAGATATCATAGTTGACTGATTTCAATACAAATTTTCACCCCCTTTTGTCCCTCAAGTGTAGATTTTTTTTTTTTGATAAAGTTAACTAGCAATGTGGGATTTTGGTCCCACATTACTAGCAATCCTGTTAACCCCTCCAGCTAAGCTATGGCTTGTGTTAGGAGTGGGTTCACGTCGGTAGTATACTGGGTAGGATTCGAACCCGCGACCTCATGATTGCGAGACCGATGCCTTAGCCATTACGCTACCGCCGCGTCATTCAATTATATTATATATATTCAATTTCTAAAACTCTTTCTTTTTTACGTTTTCTGGCTATAAACTACCTACTTGTCCTATTTAGCATATTAGGACTTAGCTTCTTAGTTTTCAAAATTTCGTGTTTAATTAGTCAATTAATATTGGTCCCTGAATCAGTGGCGACCGAGCATATCGAGATATCTGCGAGGTTAAGCAACGTTACCACTGCTAGCTAATCCATAGATGGGTTACAGTTTTCGAAATTGTTCACAGCCCTCCGTGCCTCGGAGAGCACGGTAAGCCGTCAGTCCTGCATCCAATCTCTCTCCGGTTGCGTCAGTTTCCATTCCATCGGACCATGAGAGTAAGGAAAAAGAGAGTGCACTTGAGTATGCGCCTACACTTATGCACTTTAATATCTCCTGCGTAGTTGGCTAGCCTCTAGTAACCGACATCGGAAGACTATTATAAGTGTATTCAAGCGCATCATCTGCGTCTAACTGATTAATGCTATTCTTTGTAATGTTTGTAATTATCAGGACATGGTTTGTGTGAAAAAAATATTGTTAATCACGCCAAAACGGCTACACAGATCTTCGTGAAATTTAGTGCAGAGCTTGCTGACATAGCACACAGGCTACATACAGTATAATTCCACGCGAACAAATTCGCAGACAGCAAACAGCTAGTATTTTATAAAATGAAAAAAAAAGACAAAGTGAAAGCGTGTTAAACAGAAATGCTTATATCTTTGTCAGTTTTAAGTGGATAACTGTTATCTCTATACCTGTGTACTCAACAGCTATGGGGCAGCAGCAGCTGTATTGACTGATTTAGTGATAACATATTTAATTTACGCCACACACTGTTTTGGTATATAAATGCATCTTATTCGATGCAAAAAAATGTATAGCAGCGGCTTTGCCACCAGTTTCTAAATGTTATGAATATTATGTATTATTGCATTTTTTTTCTGTCTTGGTGGCGAAGTGAGAGTGTGAACGAGGTTGTGTAACCGGTAACCGTTTGAAGAGCTTTGTGAGACACATAAATGATCGTCCCGACTGTTTGTGCACCATATATTGTATAACAATATCTTGGGTCACCTAACACAACTAACTTCCTTCTTATATATTTCTAAGGAAAACATAGGTATTATAGATAAATTACACCCAGGCACAGAATAAACCATCGCACTCATCACATAAAGTTTTATCCTGGGGGGGGGATCGAACCTCTCACTGGCTTAGGAGTCAGGACAGTGGACAGACCCTGGCCCTTAACACTGGACCTTGTATGGCATAAATAGGTGCCATATTCAGTTGCTTCGCCTGTGTTATATTAGATTTTTATCTGTCTGACCCGATGACAGTTCCATACAAATTACTTTAAACATTTTTTTAGCTGTTCCTTTGGGTTTTCCTAATTACTTATTTTAACCTTCCCTAAATTAAGTCAATCAAAACAAAGAAAGAATTATACAAATCGGTCCAGCCGTTGACGAGTATTTGCGAGACTAATAAACAACTGCATATTTTTATTTAAATAAGTATGAAATACAAGAATACAAATAAGGTAAAGCATTTGAATGGCAAATACCATAAGTACATCGACAACCTTTGAATTTGACCCTATATTTTTGTTACTTCTTGTAAATGCTAAAAGCCAACAATTTTTTTTTTAACTTTTTTTTGGGTTTGTACTCTACTGCGGGTAATACCTAATTTAAAAAGTTGCATCCATTTTCTTGTGATAACATTTCCACCTTTTTTAATCTTCTGCGCTAAATATCTCTCGCAATATTATTGAAAACTCGAATCATCCGTGGCTCTGCTAATACTAATTACTAGGAGGACCACCAAAAATTAACCCTGTATTTCTACTAGTAGAAACATACCTATTACATACATTATTACATTTGCATGACAATCTCATGATTTCGCTAGTAGAACTGTTACAACCACGACCATCAAATTGGATTAACGGAAAGACACTTTGCACGTGGTCGTTTGACCATTATTATAATTTGAAATACTCCCGTATTTCAAATTATAATAATGGAATGGGAGTATATAGAACTATGACGTTGAAATGACTATACTAATAGAACTATGACATTGATATGACTATACTAGTAGAACTATGACATTGACATGACTATACTAGTAGAACTATGACATTGATATGACTATACTAGTAGAACTATGACATTGACATGACTATACTAGTAGAACTATGACATTCATATGACTATACTAGTAGAACTATGACAATAATATGACTATACTAGTAGAACTATGACATTGACATGACTATACTAATAGAACTATGACATTGATATGACTATACTAGTAGAACTATGACATTGACATGACTATACTAGTAGAACTATGACATTGACATGACTATACTAGTAGAACTATGACATAGGACCGACATGTCTGTTTATCAGAATGAACAGTTCTTCGTGATCCCACAAATAAGACTACATTAAAGAAAATCCTCTCAATACGGCTACCAAAAAAAAAATGTGCTAGTAGAATCAAAGTGTAAATTTATACATGTACTAGATCCGCCCGCAGCTTCGCCCGCGTTAAGTTTGAACTGCCATTTTACCGCTTTTTAAAGATCTGCTTTTGTTTTTTAGGCTTTGTTGCAGAAGCCTACATCATAGCCACTGTCTGCGTAATTTTGATGACTTGGGATGGGGCAAATAATTATGTAAAAATACACTATAAGGTTTATTACTTTAACGCGAACGAAGTGTATAATTGCTAGTAAGAATACAAATAAAAGTTTAAGATGTTATATTATACTATTATCAAATTAATATTAATAAAAGTCTGTAAAAAGTATAATCCCAATATATCACAGGTAGGCATTCTCTTAATACATTTATTTTAACGTACAATTAGTGTGACAAAATTATTGGCGAGTGTGCCAAGAAACAACACAAAACACTATATTTTTAAACTATTGATGATGTGTTTTGGTTTAGTAGACTTTGAAAATATTTATCCATCCTTCCGGATTATTTGTTAATTGGCACGACACTTGCGAATCCTTAACTTTGAATATTCCAATATGCTTTTTTTTAAAAAAGACCACTCCCGTATTAGTGTACACGCCCTGTGTCGCGGGGGACTTTACAAAACAAACAAGTTACGGATTCAATGTATACCCAGACTCGGAACAACAATTTGTGGATCACACAAACTGACCCGTGTGTCCCGTATGGTAATCGAACCAATGACCTCTTGCCTTGATCTTCGCCACAGAGGCAGTCAATTTTGCATGAAGACTAATGCTTAACTTAATTTGCCAACAAAGACAAAAGGACAATATGTTCATATTATTAAAAGATAACTTGGAATCTGTTACATTTTATAACGTTTCATTTTTGAGAGTAATAAGTCATAACCAAATTTAGTCTGAAGCGGCGTTAATCTATCCACGATTATGCACATAATAATTTTACCAAGGACACACGTGTCGCAATAAGATTGGAAAATAAGTGTTACTTATTTCACAGTTAGGAACGTGTTAAAGGGCAAGTAATAAAGAAGACATTTTTACTTTGTTAGAATCATTCTACAGAATATATTCAATAGATTATAAGATTATAATAGATAGAGAGATTGTAATAGATTAGTATAATTATTCAATAGATTATAAGTATTTACTATGTATCTCATTTTAAGTGAACTATGTATGTTCTTATGAGAAATAAATGTCTTTAAACCCTTTTATTACAAAAACATTGCTAAAAGGACATTTCACATTACAAGCAATCTTATTGAACCCTCCAGCTAAGCTTGAAGACTTGTGTAAGGAGTGGGTACACGACGGTAGTATAATGGCTAGGTTTCGAATTCGCGACCTCACGATTGCGAGTCCAATATGTTAGTCATTAGGCTACCGCCTATTTCAGGGTAGAATATATCTATCTCGTTGATAGTTAACAGTACCTAGTACAGTCAAAACTATGGTACATTCTCTTCTCTTCGTATTGACCGTAAGAAAATCAATATTTTGTCTTAAACACAAAAGTATAGCTCTTGAGCTAACATTTGTATAGCTAGCTATACCAACTATTTCTATAGGTACACCATACTTAATTGTGTAGATATATGTATAATGATATGGTGATGTCAGTAAACACTTAGCGGCGTCTGTAATGGCTTCGTCGCCGGACGCACAGACGCCCCGCATAAGCTTACTAACAGAGACGAATTAAATCCTTTCGTAACAACATCAGGGGGAGATGGATCGGATCAGATTAAGCTCTTTTTTGTCAACAATATTGATTAAGGCTGAAATACTTGTATATAAAGAAAGCTATATGAATATTAATATAAGCTAGCTTTATACCTAATATAAGATTTAAGTAATATTTGCAATATGAAATGCGAGACTTATGGCATTTAGTGTGATAATTGACACTTGAAAAGAGCGGATTTTTATTGCCAAATCCTTTTATCACTGGCTTCACCATTTGCAAACTTGGCATTAAATGTAAAGTTATTCTATTACAAATTCTGTCTGATATTCTTACGAGTTGCAGTTTAAAACTTAACCGAGTAAAGCTCTTTGACTTTTAAACAAAAACGATATCCTGAAGCTATTAATATAAGCGAGGAATTGGGAAAAATTGGAGAGAAAAGAAGTTTAGAAAAAATCAGCTTTCCCGAAAACATGTTATTAACATATTCCCTTTTTATATACCTTGTTGATATGATTGTATGTGATTTTATCAAATTTATTAAAATTTACCGTTACTGCTCTCCTACAAATGTGTCTATCAGTCACAACATGATGTTTTAAACATTCCTGAATAAAAATACGAGTATTTTAGACATCGGACTGAATCAAATTGGCAGACTTTGACCGCGTTCGAAATAACAAAACTTCTAACTTTTGTTTTAAATATGAACCTATGAGTTATCAAACGTGTTTTATGAAAGAAATGGTTGTCTGTAAAGTCTGTTTACGGACGATAATTTTACGTGATAACGTTATAAAAAAACATTGATGACATTGTAATAAACAACCATGCCTGTGACATTTCGCATGTCGCTGCAAGCGCCAAAATATTGATGACATTGGGATAAACAACCATGCTTGTAACAGCTTTAGTGGAGCCGGGCGAATGCGCGCGCATGCACCCGACGGCCACAATACTTCAGCCTATCAGCAGGCGGAACGTGACGGACCGTGACAATTTTTCGTGCGTGCAACCGATTTATATATATAAGACATTAACACGTCAATAATATTTAGGGTACCTAGGTATATAAGTACTAGAAGTTTTGCAATTATTTATTCTATTATATAAAATACCACCAACTCTAGATAATATTTAGAGGTAGTATTCCACTGAAAATAGCAGCAATTTCAGCCGTTCATACATTTAAGAGATACGTTTGTAGAACAATGATTATATGCTATTACACTCTGAGGAAAGCAGTTAAAACTGGAACGTCGACTGTGTACAACTTAGTAGCGTGTCGTAAACGCTAGTGACGTCATTGGCGAGCTTTTAAAGAAGTAATCGGCTGATTGTGTTTTACATATGACCTAACATACATAAACGGTTTGATGGGAACACGTAGGCATATTTTTTAATAAGTACTCCATTATATCTCGTATTATGAGTTACACATATGATAATATAAAAGGAAATAATTACACCAGACTTACATTAGATCCACATTGTAAGATTCTGTTACCTGTCTATAAAATTTACGGTGGGTTTACACGCCCGCGTTCAAAGCGAAATTCAACGGGCACGAATACGAGCGCGAGCATGTGAATAGCCAAATTGACGGCTATTCACATGCTCGCGCTCGTATTCGCTGCTCGGCTGTTTGCGAACACTTTTTTGTACCGCTCCGTGTTGGGCTGCTTGCCGAGCTGCTTGGACTGCACATTCACGCCTACGCACACGTACTCGTGTTCGTGCCCGTTGAATTTTACTTTGAACACGATCATGTGAGCCCACCATTATACAATATGACTTTGAAATCAGTCGACAAATTGATAGGAGAGATTCAGTAACAGTTATACAATCGTTTTACATTGAAATATTCCCAATCAAAATTGTAAAAAATATTAAACAGATTTCATGGTCTATCGATAATATCATTGAGGAGGTTACATTTAACAAATAAACTGAAAATATAAACGTTTTATTATTTTTGTCAGGCGTATATCTAAACAAAACAATTAATAATAAAATTATCCATTTAAACCTGTGCACATGCAGTATTAAAATCAAATTAATGTATTTTTTTTAAATATACGCGGTCTTACTCGTTGAAGTTTAGCGACTGAATTAAAAGTCATCCTGTATTTTTTACAGGTAGGCTCTTTGAAAATTCATAAATATTTTTACTATTTTTTATAATTACTAGCGACTCAAACGTAGCAGCCCGCCACAGTTTTGGACGAGTTATTCTCTATTTTCTACATAAAAATATAATAGTCATTCGAAAAAAGTATATGTAAAAAAGTAAAATCTAAAATGAAATTAGAGATACATTTCTAGTACTTGGTAGTAACCTTAATTAACATATTCTTATTTTGAAGAACAAAAAAAAAACAGTGCAATTTGGAAATTTGTGCAAAATTGTATCTGCGTAGCAATAATGTCACAATACTACTCACAGATACCACTAATACTGTTGCAGAAGCCTACATCATAGCCACTGTCTGCGTAATTTTGATGACTTGGGATGGGGCAAATAATTATGTAAAAATACACTATAAGGTTTATTACTTTAACGCGAACGAAGTGTATAATTGCTAGTAAGAATACAAATAAAAGTTTAAGATGTTATATTATACTATTATCAAATTAATATTAATAAAAGTCTGTAAAAAGTATAATCCCAATATATCACAGGTAGGCATTCTCTTAATACATTTATTTTAACGTACAATTAGTGTGACAAAATTATTGGCGAGTGTGCCAAGAAACAACACAAAACACTATATTTTTAAACTATTGATGATGTGTTTTGGTTTAGTAGACTTTGAAAATATTTATCCATCCTTCCGGATTATTTGTTAATTGGCACGACACTTGCGAATCCTTAACTTTGAATATTCCAATATGCTTTTTTTTAAAAAAGACCACTCCCGTATTAGTGTACACGCCCTGTGTCGCGGGGGACTTTACAAAACAAACAAGTTACGGATTCAATGTATACCCAGACTCGGAACAACAATTTGTGGATCACACAAACTGACCCGTGTGTCCCGTATGGTAATCGAACCAATGACCTCTTGCCTTGATCTTCGCCACAGAGGCAGTCAATTTTGCATGAAGACTAATGCTTAACTTAATTTGCCAACAAAGACAAAAGGACAATATGTTCATATTATTAAAAGATAACTTGGAATCTGTTACATTTTATAACGTTTCATTTTTGAGAGTAATAAGTCATAACCAAATTTAGTCTGAAGCGGCGTTAATCTATCCACGATTATGCACATAATAATTTTACCAAGGACACACGTGTCGCAATAAGATTGGAAAATAAGTGTTACTTATTTCACAGTTAGGAACGTGTTAAAGGGCAAGTAATAAAGAAGACATTTTTACTTTGTTAGAATCATTCTACAGAATATATTCAATAGATTATAAGATTATAATAGATAGAGAGATTGTAATAGATTAGTATAATTATTCAATAGATTATAAGTATTTACTATGTATCTCATTTTAAGTGAACTATGTATGTTCTTATGAGAAATAAATGTCTTTAAACCCTTTTATTACAAAAACATTGCTAAAAGGACATTTCACATTACAAGCAATCTTATTGAACCCTCCAGCTAAGCTTGAAGACTTGTGTAAGGAGTGGGTACACGACGGTAGTATAATGGCTAGGTTTCGAATTCGCGACCTCACGATTGCGAGTCCAATATGTTAGTCATTAGGCTACCGCCTATTTCAGGGTAGAATATATCTATCTCGTTGATAGTTAACAGTACCTAGTACAGTCAAAACTATGGTACATTCTCTTCTCTTCGTATTGACCGTAAGAAAATCAATATTTTGTCTTAAACACAAAAGTATAGCTCTTGAGCTAACATTTGTATAGCTAGCTATACCAACTATTTCTATAGGTACACCATACTTAATTGTGTAGATATATGTATAATGATATGGTGATGTCAGTAAACACTTAGCGGCGTCTGTAATGGCTTCGTCGCCGGACGCACAGACGCCCCGCATAAGCTTACTAACAGAGACGAATTAAATCCTTTCGTAACAACATCAGGGGGAGATGGATCGGATCAGATTAAGCTCTTTTTTGTCAACAATATTGATTAAGGCTGAAATACTTGTATATAAAGAAAGCTATATGAATATTAATATAAGCTAGCTATATACCTAATATAAGATTTAAGTAATATTTGCAATATGAAATGCGAGACTTATGGCATTTAGTGTGATAATTGACACTTGAAAAGAGCGGATTTTTATTGCCAAATCCTTTTATCACTGGCTTCACCATTTGCAAACATGGCATGAAATGTTAAGATATTCTATTACAAATTCTGTCTGATATTCTTACGAGTTGCAGTTTGTAACTTAACCGAGTAAAGCTCTTTGACTTTTAAACAAAGACGATATCCTTAAGCTATTAATATAAGCGAGGAATTGGGCAAAATTGGAGAGAAAAGAAGTTTAGAAAGAATCAGTTTTCCCGAAAACATGTTATTAACATATTCCCTTTTCATATACCTTGTTGATATGATTGTATGTGATTTTATCAAATTTATTAAAATTTACCGTTACTGCTCTCCTACAAATGGGTCTATCAGTCACAGCATGATGTTTTAAACATTCCTGAATAAAAATACGAATATTTTAGACATCGGACTGAATCAAATTGGCAGACTTTAACCG
Organism: Herminia tarsipennalis; assembly: GCA_945859575.2. NCBI lineage: Eukaryota > Metazoa > Arthropoda > Insecta > Lepidoptera > Erebidae > Herminia > Herminia tarsipennalis. Next base: position 11,438,069 of record OX243839.2, on the reverse strand, counting down.
CGTTAGAAATAACAAAACTTCTAACTTTTGTATTAAATATGAACCTATGAGTTATCAAACGTGTTTTTTATGAAAGAAATGGTTGTCTGTAAATCTGTTTACGGACGATAATTTTACGTGATAACGTCATAAAAAAACATTGATGACATTGTAATAAACAACTATGCCTGTGACATTTTTCTTTTAATAGTATCGTGTGCGCCAAAATATTGATGACATTTTGATAAAAAACCATGCTTGTGACAGCTTTAGTGGAGCCGGGCTAATTCGCGCGCATGCACCCGACGGCCACAATACTTTAGCCTATCAGCAGGCGGAACGTGACGGACCCTGTTACTTTTTCGTGCGTGCACCCGGTCATCGATATATATAAGACGTTATCACGTCAATAATATTTAGGGTACCTAGGTATAGGTATAAGTACTAGCAGTATTGCAATTATTTATTCTATTATATAAAATACCACCAACTCTAGATAATATTTAGATGTATTATTCCACTGAAAATAGCAGCAATTTAAACCGTTCATACATTTAAGAGATACGTTTGTAGAACAATGATTATATGCTATTACACTCTGAGGAAAGCAGTTAAAACTGGAACGTCGACTGTGTACAACTTAGTAGCGTGTCGTAAACGCTAGTGACGTCATTGGCAAGCTTTTAAAGAAGTAATCGGCTGATTGTGTTTTACATATGACCTAACATACATAAACGGTATGATGGGAACACGTAGGCATATTTTTTAATAAGTACACCATAATATCACGTATTATGAGTTCCACATATGATAATATAAAAGGAAATAATTACACCAGACTTACATTAGATCCACATTGTAAGATTCTGTTACCTGTCTATAAAACTTATGGTATGGCTACAAAAAAAAAAACAGTGCAATTTAGAAATCTGTGCAAAATTGTATCTGCGTAGCAATAATGCCACAATACCACTCACAGATACCACTAATACTGATTTATCAATGGAGATGCTCCTGGAACAAAATTAATCTTAACTGCAATTGTAGTTACATGTACACCCCAACGACGTCTGCGAATGTAAATTCCTGCGTCTAAGAATTTAGTGAAATTTAATTTTATATCCACAGTAAAACAACCGGAACATTGTAACGTCTAAAAATATAGTAGCTGAAAAAAAATACTACGCGAAATGTCTTCGGAAACAATAAATAACAATCGCGATGGCATTTCACAGTAATAATTTATAGGTAACATAAACGGGTTTTCAACATTTTGTAGCTTTTATGAAGGCAAACACACGTTACTGTTCATTGTAGTAAAAAAGTGACGTGGTAATGTACTGATATGACTGTATGATTCAGAAATGACCATAGTTAGGATGCTTACCGACTAGCGTTATCTACGCGCGTATATGCCTGTTTTTGGAAGCGCAAGCAGGCGCATATAGGCATACTTTTTGCCATACGCGCAACTAGCACAAGTGTTGGCAAGCTTATAAGCTCGTATAAGTGTGTTGATATTCACTCACCGCTACCGGTTCGAGCAACGCACACTCCGGAAGCCCGGAATATGCCCGTGTAAAAAAAGACTAGTCTGAAACCGCACTTATAACCGGCTGCGTGATACGACGGATGGTAATATTTTTTTTCATTAATATTAAGTGTGTTTATTTATTTGTATCGTTTGGAGACGATACACAACACACATTTGCAAACGTATTTTATGGCAATTATTTGTTTTATACATATTTTGTAAGAGCATGATTGTAATCAATCAATCAATTGCATGACAAAAAAAAACAAAATAAACATTTTGCTGAATTATTGCAGAAGCAATAATTCCGTTAAATCCAAAATTCCGATTGCTTAATATGATACAACGTATTCGTATCTTGTTGCCATTCTGTGAAGAGATGGTTTCTAGGCAGTATCTATCATGTATAACTTTGCGGCGTTAACTTAAGAAAAAGGCCTAAAAACCGCAAGTCTAAATCTATACTAATACTTTAAAGCTGAAGAGTTTGTTTTTGTTAATCTAGGTATATTATTTTTTGCTTTTTAGTTGCCTTTTTTGAAGTCGGCAATATTATTTGTAAAAAAGTTTTTTATTTCTCACTTTTTAGTGGGTTTGTTTTTTAATTCACTTATGTTACAAAAGGCATACGTCAACTGCTCATATCCTTTTACAGAATATTGCTTGCTCCGATGCAGGGCCGTTAATTGTTGAGGAGTTCACTAACAGCTCTATTACATTGTGTAATAGTAGTATAACGAGAATAAAGTGCTACTTAATACCATATTAAAGTAACTGAATCGCAAACTGTGAAATAAAGAATAGGTCTGCTCGTTATTTGTGGTCTTCATCATCAGTTCCACTTCACCAATTGGTGTTTTTTAAGAGTAAATGCACGAATTATAATTAAATACACCTAAATCACTGTAGGTGTGCCTTTAATATTTTAAGAGTTCCCTCGATTTCTCCAGGATTCCATCATCAAATCGTGATCTGATGACAATGGGACCAACTTGAAGTATACCCTTTCAAACACAAAAACAATTTTTCAAATCGGTCTAGCCGTCTTTGCGTAATCAAACATATGAAAAAAAACCGACCTTTTGAATTTGAATTTTGAACCAAATTGTTTTTTTGAGAATCTCCTCCTTTTTGAAGTCGGTTGAAAATCCTACTGCCTCCATTGTCAAATCTTATCAAATCAATTCAATGCCTTATAACTAAATCCAAACAAATAGACGGTCGATAGGTGAGCTTTTTTATTTATATTTGTACTAGTTCATGCCGACGGCTTCGCTAGAGTTTCTTAAAATCTGTTTTCATTTGGGCTTGGGATGTGTGTTGATATAAAAGATTTTGAAGTACCTATGACGTAACGTATGACGACTAACTTCATGTATACTTCTATCATCATCGTCATCATCAGCCTATCGCAGTCCACTGCTGGACATAGGCCTCTCCAATTGCACGCCACTACTTACTATTATACTAATATTATAAAGAGAATAGATTTATATTTTTGTATGTAACGTTAACATAAACATAAACTTAAAAACTACATAACCGATTTTAAAAATTCTTTCACCGTTGGGAAGCTACACTTTAACCGGGTGACATACTACTTTTTAACCCTGTATTCCCATGGAAACGGGACCTACGCGGGTGAAACCGCGAGGCGTCCGTTAGTTATTCATAAATACATAGACTTTGACAATAAATCCATAATTTATACGTGAGTATAAACTTATTACATTATTAAAAATTCAGTTTCCATTGATTTTATTAATATTTTTGACGTGATAACGTTTTATAAATCGATGACCGGCTGCACTCACGAAAAAGTGTGACGTAACCGCTCACGTTCGTTCCGCCTGCTGATACGCTGAAGTATTGTGGCCGTCGGGTGCCTGGGTCCACTAAAGCTGTCACAGTCATGATCGTTTATTACAATATCATAAATGTTTTGGTGATTGCAGCGACATGTAAAATAATTGGAAATTTAAAAAATAAAAAGGGTGTCACAGACCTGGTTGTTTATTCAATGTCATCAATGTTTTCTCTAAAATTAACGTCCTTAAATCGACTTTACAGACAACCATTATTTTTAATGTTAAAATAGGTCAAGTTAACATAATATTTAATCTGTTAATATCCATTTAAGTCTTAAAAAAACAACAAAGCAGTATAAAAATCGAAAAACAAAACACTTAAGTTTTATGGTGACAAGAATCTCTGATGGGATGAAAATTGAGAGTCTCAAAAGATAAAATAACGTGCGATGAAGATAAGCCACGTTTTCTAAATATAATACAAACTCTTCGGAAAGATCGTGAGTTAGCATTTAAGGAGTTCATATCTTTACATAATATCAATGTAAATGTACTGTTATAACTGCTAATACCTACCTACAATGTGCTACAACCTTTAAATTAATGATCTATGGCGTGCAACAGAAAGGAGTGGCCAAATTCAAGGCTTGTTATGTGCCCATGATACTGAGGTCACATACCTACCTAATTTTATAAAATCGGAGTAGGTACACTAAAATTTGAATTATTTAATATTTTTTTTATTTGCTTATTTATTATTATTTGTTTGATTATAATAATATAATTGATAATTATCGAAGTTCTGTGCTATATTATTTCAATCGAGTTTTGCACTAGCGGAAGGATAGGTAATACGACATATGATAGCTCCTTTTGCTAATAAAATTTGAAAAAAGAAAACGCTGAACTATGTAGTAATAAAGAAATTGGATATATCACCATGGTAGATGCGATACTTATAACATACACTGTTTGCTGCTGAAATTTGACTACACTACTGTTACACATTGCATAAAAGAGGCACTTCTCAATTCAAGTATATTAATGAACAACGTCGCATAAGAATTCTGTGGATCTGTTTGTGCCATTGTAGCGCCAATACGAGCCTACGGATTTTAATGCGATTTTTTTTACTTAAGCTAGTTCGATCGGAAACTTTGTTAGCTTTTTTGCTGAAAATCCATTCAGCCGTTTTGATCATAAAACATTTTTTCGTTTCATGTGTCGGGAGCTTTTTAATGTTATTAATATGCTTGCTAAGTGTGTTGATTTTTTCATTGTCGTTATACTGGTTATATAAGTTTGTCTGTTGTATCAATATGCGTGGCATAACAACTCGGATTCAAATGTCAGCGGACATTGTTGACGTTTCCACTTAGAAAGAGTTTAAAATAGTTGAAAATGAGAACGTCCGGGAGGCGGACTCCATACGGAGCTCGTTTTACTCGCAGTCAAAAGTGTTTTTTTTTACTAAAATGTAAAAGCTATTTTAACTACGGTCGAACATTTCTCGCCCATTACCGTTTGACAGTGGAGGATCGGCTTCAAGTTTTTGTTTGCACGTCGGTATTTAGATATTAGTATATCTAAAATAGAGCTTTATTATTGTTTTAAAAAAAAGAACGTGTTGTAAAATCTAAAGAAAGGTATGATCAAACACATTAGCCATTAATGGAAATTTCGCTGCCTTAGTCCTATGATTTAGTTTATGACACTGGTGCCTTACTCAGATTGCTCTTCTATCTTGTGCCCTGTAATCAAGAACAACTTTTTATACACTAGAACCGTCCCAGAATAATACCTATGTAGTAAAACTAAAATCACGAACTTACTCAAAGAACAAACTTCTTGTCGTCAAGTAACTTAAAATGATAACTTTCGCGGTAGTAGGTACAAGACAAGTCTTGTAGCAAAGGAGACTTTATAAACATACAATTATATGACACAAAGTAAAACCAAATTTAGGAATCAGACCAACCTCCAGCTTATATTAAAATCGGATCTACAACCTTAGCAGTCCTATGCACTCCTACAGACTTTTAGGCTTAAAGTCAATTAAGCTTTAAGTCTAGTATACTCCCTCAGGCTACAAGAGCCCCGAATGTGCCCCCTGTTAGTAATTGCGCCTTCCCCCCCCCCCTTACCTCCTTCCCTAGCCAGCGGCCTACTGGTCTGGACGGTGTTATTGACAGTCAATCAGGCCTTTTGCCGTTTGAACTTATGAGCCCCTGGTCCCCTAACAATTTTTTATACAGAACCCCCCTTATTCTAAAGTTACACCACTGCGGTCATCCTAAATCAAACATTAAAAACTACACTTAAAGAAAAACTCTGTCCTTTCGTTCAGTTTTGTTATATTTTTGTTACAGAATAAACAAAAATGGAGACTGATAAAATGTCAACTGCATCTTCGGTGGGGGCAGCGGAGCGCAGACCCCTTATGCAAGCGCTTGTGCTCGAGAGACGTATCCTGTTTGGATGCACAGTCATTGTAGGACTTTGCAACTTTATCTGGATAGCTGCGGTCTGCACTCAGAAGTGGGTGCATATAGAAGGAGGCAACGGTAAGCTTTTTTTGCCAATCAATGCCAATTTTGGTAAAGTTTGTGATGTATGGAGTTTGTGACATTGTAAGGGGAAATCTTTGGATCTACTGAACCGATTTTGAAAATTCTTTTACTAATAGAAACGTTATTTGTGAGTGTTATAGGCTATATAATAATAATGCTAAGAACCAATATGAAAAATGTTGCAAAAACGGGGGAAAATGAAGCAAACGAAGTGGCGCGGGTCAGCTAGTTTATTATTTATCTAGCGGCACGCTCTGACTTTTCATAGATTTTTCCCTACATATCTTATACCTATATACGAGCAAAAGCAAGCTAATAGCTAATAGAAAATAAGCTTCAGCGATTTGATGATGTTAAAACTGAATTAAAATTAAAACCGAGTTACGTAGTTTAGAAGATCAAACTATTAAAGCCTAAAGATGTGGAAAGCGACTTAGTTTTATACTATTTAAGGATTTACGTACGCTTACCTTAAAAAGAAAATTGCCGCATTAGGGATATGACCTTAAAAATTGACCTAATTTGTTTCGTATCTACTTTGATTGGGTTTTTTGTGGGATAATATCGCGTATTTGAAAAAGTATAATATCATTAAGTCCTTTTATTTGTTTTTTATATTTTTCTGTAGGCAGATATATTTTATACATATTATATATATTTCGTATATTATTTAAAGGTCAAGATCGATCGAAACGTCGGGTAAATAAAAGGTTCGTCCTTTGTGCCTTCGTACCTTTAAATAATTCACGCGATTAAGTCCCAAAATATATCTAATACTTCAGTACATTGTTTACGAGCTATAAGAAAGAGTAATCAATAAACTCAAGATAATTTAATCAAAACAGAATGACGAAGATGATAAGTAAAACAGCTAGTGTGCGTTTTGAAAATGATTGATTGCACATTATTACATGGCTCGTTAGACCTGTATCTTACAGCGGATATAATGTGATATATTACTTTAAAATTACTTAGGATTTCTTGTTGTAGGGGTATTGAACGAAGTTAATACAAGTAAAAGTCAATTTGTTGTTTCTTTAGAAAAGTATGTATGAACGGAGATCACTACCCGTTATTCTTTTGTACAGACTAGATTTTGTGTTAGAAAGCTGCTACCAAAGTCTGTGAAAGTGTAGGTACAGACTGATGGAATCGATCTATTGCATTCTTGTATTATTCATCGACAATTCATGAATACATCACATTACTAATTATATAACTGTAAATCTCTAATAGGACGATAGAATAAGTTTTTATCTATTTATTTTCTGTGGCGTGAAAAATGCCTCATTTACCCTCAGGGTAAAAACCCATTGTGCATCAGTTCGCCCTCTTCATGAATAAAACTTTGGAACTTGCTTTATCATCGACATCACCAAATCGCATTCTGTGTGTGGGGAGTCAGAATGCTCAAAAAACCTGTAATTGTAATACTTATTATTTGATTAAGGCCTTCCCTCACCGTGAGCATAATGTAAAATTCATGATTCGATTTTGAGCATTACGTTACAATACTGCCTCACTGACTGACGAGTATGTGCCTGTAATGTAACATTTATTATTCGATTTTTGAAGCAATCATTTAATTTTTTCATTGATTTTACAAGTTGTATCAAAATATTATTTAAATGACCCGCGCAACTTCGTCTGCGGAAATGCTGATCCGCTCCTATTAGTCGTAGCATAATGTTATGTGCCTATAGCCTTCTTCAATAAATTGGCTATTCAACAGTGAAATATATTTTTTAATTCGGACTATTAATTCCTGAGATTATCGCGTTCAAATAAACAAACAAACAAACTCTTTAGCTTAATTATATTAGTATAGATTGTATAATTACAGGTTGGGCATTAAAATGCTCGGTTCTTCTTCCTCACCGATGTAATGTTCGGATCTGTAACGTTAAATTACGAGCAAATGTTCGTGGTTCGAGGGAGTTCCCTGATATTTTAAATTATGATAAAAGTAGGTCTTCTATTTATCTAAATTCAACAGAATTTACGCAGAATGCTGTCTGACCAAGCAATACTGTTTTTCAACTGTTAATGAGGCAGTCAAGCAGTAAGCGTACTGCGTACCTAATAAAACTACAATAGAACTAGAGAGATAGAGACTACGGCTATAAATAATATTTATTGATATGTCAATGGGTATATACCTAAAGGTTATTTTCCTTCGAGTACGTTTAACTACTTTGATTCTCAGAAATAGCGACACTGACTGACTGACACTTGGTCCGTATAAAATTAATGGGCTCCGTAGATTTTTCCGAGTTACTCCTTCATAGCTGTAAAATATAGTAACGACCTAGTTTCTATGGCCGACTAAAACTGAGATGCCAAACGTTGAATTGCAAATTCATTAAAGGCGTACAGGGCAGTGAGATTTTAATTAACACCGGACTTCGTCTACACGTAGAATACCTACATATTATAGATGCCATTCTAAAAATTATCTCTCTAACTATTGTGTATAACGATCGCATTTTCTGACGTCAATATTTGTGTTAAAGTTCGAAATGTCCAATTCTCAAAATTATTATTTATTTATTTGTAATAATTAATTAATTAAGTAATTTATTTGTTTACAAGTCCTCCTTAGAGCATTTTTAGGGTTCCGTAGCCAAAATGGCAAAAACGGAACCCTTATAGTTTCGTCATGTCCATCTGTCTGTCTGTCTGTCCGTCCGTATATCACAGATATTTTACTCAAAGACTGCTCAATGAATCTTGATGAAATTTGGTGTAAAGGTGTCTTGTATTAGCCGCTACTTAGTTTGATAGATATTTTTAGTATTTAGCTACACGAGCTGATTTTTTTTAACAGGGAACATCAACGTGTGGCACATCATTCGACATGTCTTTCAAAAACATTTTAAGGTTTCTAACAAACTTTTTTGATTGAGTAAATATTTTTGTAAATAATCGCTCCGAAAGTTGCATAAATCGTGTCCCCCTCCCCCTTAACTTTGAACCGTGTGACCAAAGAATATGGAAACAATCACAAAGATAAATACTTTAAACTAAAATTATTTCGGATAAAATCGGATATACGGTCATTGAGTTATTCCCAAAAAAACTGCGTTTCTCAACAAAAGGGCGCAAGTGCCATGAACATACGCTGTTCTGCTGATGCAATAATTCAAGGCTGCGAAACCCTACACTGAGCATGATCGGACATGCTCATGCCCGGTTTATTAAATTCTCAATTTCTATCCACGATTTCTTATACATACAATAATATTATAAATCTCTGCAAAACAATGCCGTGCGAACCAAATCTCATAGTAAAAATACTATTGCGGGACTTCATCCCGAAATACATCTAAGATATTGCAACATCAAGTTGATTCATTGCACTCTCACAAATAACAATGATAAATAGATGTGTAAAATTCAATATTTCATTGGCACATATACACTATCAACAGGAAATGTGATAGAATGGCTGTCATGCTGTTCTGTACTAATATTAGAAATGTGATAATAACTCTGTCTGTCTGATACGTTTTCGCACTTAAATAGCTAAAACAATTTAGATGAAATTTTCGTATAGAAATAGTTTGAGCCCGGGGAAGGACATATGATCGTTTTTAACCGTATAACCGACATCTGCGCGAATGAAGCCGCGGGCGGAAGATAGTTTTATTATATGAATAGTATTTAAAAACTAGACTATATAGGTATAGTATTTCAAAACTTTACTGAACTCTGATAGAGCTTGGTAGAATATTAGTGTACTTACGGATAAAATTTGGACCTTATCACACTAATAATATTATAAAGGCGAAAGTTTGTGAGTATGTGAGTGTGAATGTTTGTTACTTCTTCACGTCTAAACGGCTGGAGCGATTTTAATAAAATTTGGTATGGAGTTAGCTGATACCCTGGATTAACACATAGGCTAATAAACCGCGGGTAATACCGTGGTGCACAGCTAGTTCATAATAAATTAGAAGAGGTTTCAAACACATTTTAATCAGCGAATGTTTTGGCTAATTCTTTTCGATTTTTAAAAATGAATTTCATTCAACAATGACAAAACATTCGCCAGTTATTGTATTTAAAACCTCTACTAATTTATTAAGAATGTGTTTACACCTTCCATTTATAATAAATTAGTTCTCTATCATAAGCACTTTCATTTTAAGAACAACATAACTAGCGACTTTCGAGACTTGTAAATAAATAGATAGGAACTTGATATAAATTCTACTTGTACAAATCAGCCGCAATCTGTCGAAATGTAAGGGAAATCGTAACATGCACGGTTTATTATTAATTATGAACATACGGCAATGGGGTCAACGTCCTTTGATCTATTTCTGAACTAGCAAGCGAGCTTAGAGAAGCATTAGGAAGTAGTGTAAATAATAGATTGTGCCACTATAACTTGTTTTGTTTAGTTACAACTAATAGGAGTTCAATTAATAGGAAAATTATTAGCTTCGTTGAGTACTAGCTTTCACCCGAGACTCCGCCCGCGAAAATACGGTTATCACGATAAAAATCTTATGCCCTTCCCTAGGACTTCCTCAGGAACTATCTCCATACCAAATTTTGTTTAAATTCGTTCAGCGGTTTAAGCATGAAAACCTAACAAACATACAGACAGAGTTAATTTCACATTTATAATAATTCATAGTTTGAATAAAAGGCTCCGGCTATTTTAACCTTTCATTTGAAAAACCCTATCAGTATGTCAGAGTAACAAACAAAACAGTCTAGGGTTTCTCTATTTTTAATTTCTGACTCAAAAAGAGCGGTGTTATAAATTTACCGTATGTACCTGAATGAAGAATGAAGTATACAATACCGTCACTTTAGTGAAATAAATATTTTAAGTAAGTAACTTGATATACTGATATCAAATTCGAAGAGGAGGCCATCTAACTTAATACAATAATGTCTGTAATCACTCTAAGGCAGGCGGTATTTCGCAGGCAATATTCTCGCTCCCGGCTATAGGTCAATGAGGTTTTTATTATTTACTTCTCCGATATAACTACCACTTCATCTTTGTAGTTTTTATAGGTTATGTAAGGCTAGTTAGGTATATAGCTGCAGTATTACATCATATTTTATTTAAAATTCAGTGTTTTTATATAAAATAATGAAGGTTTGTATTTCATAAACATAAGATATTGCAGTGTAGCTCTAAATATGATTATTATTTAGATGAGAAAATCTCATACAGGTTTGAGTTTATAGAAAACTAAATGACCTACGCTACTTTACGTTTTTGCAACATTTTTCATTGCTGCTCCGCTCCTATTGGTCGCAGCGTGATGATATAAAGCCTTCCTCGATAAATGGGCTACCCAACAGTAGCATTTTAAAATTCGAAGCACTTTCTGAGATTACCGCGTTCAAACAAACAAACAAACTCTTAAGCTTTAATAATATTAGTTTATATGATTTTGAACTATTTAGTGTTGAACTAATTATTGTTATTAAATTTTTCGTCAGAAACTTATTTTTTGTTGAATTAGAGAAAAAAACTAAAGAAGCGGTAAGGGCCGCTTCTTTAGTTTTTTTCTCTAATTCAACAAAAAATAAGTTAAAGAAGCGGTAAGGGATTTAAAAAAAATTACAAAAACCAGAAGACTAACCTACCTAAGGTTAGCCTTATGGTTTTTGTAATTTTTTTTTAAATCCCTAACCGCTTCTTTAGTTTTTTCATATTAACATATTAAAAACCGGGCAAGTGTATGTCGGACCACGTAGTTCCTTAGTCCCCCATTAGAATAATGCGGCAAAAGAAGTGGGTTTTCTGTTGTTTTTGTTTCATACTACTAACAACGTTGTATAAGTATTTTTCAATGGTCTGTACAATAATTTTGTTACTTCTCACTTGGTTTGCAGTTACTCGTTAAATTGTAAAACCTACTTAGCTGTGATAGTTTGACTTTTAATTTCACTATTTTATATACTACCGTTTTTTTTTCGCAATCCCAATATCAACTATTTAGCTGGCAGGTGGGGTGACACTTGTCTCTAACAAAAATGTTCACTTTAAAGCTTAATATTTCACAAACAGGTCCCTAAATCGAAAAATGGTACTTACAAACCCTATTTATATAATAACGCACGTTTATATATGTAAGTATGTACTTATTTTTTATTTATACTTAAGGTTTAATTTATTTTTTTTCATTGTTACACTTCCGATTACTTTCAAATATCATTCTACTCTAGAGCTTAAAGGTTTGCTGGAAGAAAACTCAATTTTGAATTAAGCTCGCCTTTTTCGCCTTCTTTTCTTTTGTTCTTATTGTTTGTTTGAATTTGAATTTGAAAGTGAGAAAAAGCAGGTTTTTTTCTTTATAATATCCATGCTAAATTACAGCCTTCGAGCACTAACAGTCTCGGAGGTAAGCTGTGGATGAACGGACTGACATGACACAACTATAAGGGTTCCGTTTTGCCATTTTGCCTACGGAACTCTAAAAAGTGTATATATTTTACAGCGTGTATCTTTATTAGAGTAGCGAGTTGTCACCTTTAATAAAAAAGGTATTTTTTAAAGCTACACCAATTATAAATAAATTCACTCATTTCTAATAAACCATTAATCATTTCATTTTTACGTGAAGGAATTATAGAATTCTGTTTTGTCATCAAAACATACAGCAGAACTCTTAAAAGTAATCGAAGCCTAAAATTGTCAAAATAAAGCAATTCATATTTGTTTGATGAATAAAACGATTACACACTTCAACATATTTAAGCCATTACCACCGTAGCGTAGCAATCTCAACGTAAAATCTCGGCAGTTGGCACTTACGAACATCAAATTATGTTTGATCTATATTAATTACTGAGTAACTATTTGGCAAGAACCCAAACGATGGTGAGAGTCATTAACACTTACGATTGTTTCCAGGTATTTATCTGCACACCGGCAGGTTTTTCATGTCAAGTGATTCTGGAGTATGGGAGATGTGCCGATACGTATTCCAGCCGAGTATACCTCTGACAGGGAAGAATTCTACAAATTCGTCGGCGCCAAAACCTCAAAACATCACTGGTCTACAAGGAGAATTTAAAACAAGTAAGAATTTTTGTCCTCCATTTTTATTTTCTTGTAAATATCTTCTATTTAAATAATTTGTATAGGCATTTCTTGCCAATTACTTTACGAATACAATAATTGCATTTTTGAAAGATAGAAAAATCTGAAGTTCAGACCCAGGAATCGAACCCGAGACTTCCGTAGCCAAACCTGAGCCAGAAGCAAACCACCTGTCTGGACTATGTTATTAAACCTCAATTTTTTTTATCCCTTGATGCTCGCGAGTTTAGGCCCTCGCATGCGCCATCTAGTCGGTAGTTAAAGAACTATCACGGCTTTTGTTATTGCTTCGTTACAGAGAGCATTAATATTATATTGTGTGTTGATGTTATTTAGAACAGTTTAATAAGTAGATTCGATAATCAAAATAAAACAGTACACAATGTGGTATATTTAAGTATGTCAGAACGCAAAACCTGAAAACTAAATTGCAATTTTCTCCCGCAAAATATGTTTATAGGTACTAACTGCAATTAATCTTCTTTTCATAAATAGAATGTTTGGTGGTACAGAAATCCAGATAAAATCTAAAACATTATCAGGCTGTATCTGGCAAATTCTGTTCCCATCGTCCATAACAAATGTGAAATGTTTGAAAACCTCACGTGATTTTTACGCTGCTACTGTAGTTTATTTTTTTAATGGCACCTTCTGTTTCATCTCAATTTGTATGTCCATTAGCTTCTGTGGTTTACTTTAATAGATCGTCTTTTTTTCCACATTACCATGAAGCATTTAATCTATAAATAATTAATACCTACCTACTGTCCGTCACAGTACCCGAAAAGCAAACAGTTTCTCGAAATAAATCCTAATTATTTATGGTATTAGGCAGACCTCTTTGAAATGGAATCATGGATATTCTTAGATATTTGAATAAACAAACCATCAATAGATTCTCACGCAATTATATTCGTGACTAGTTGAGAATGGTAAAGTAGACATTAACGTAATTTAGGCACTTCACTTTATCATTTACAGCCACTGTCATCAGTTTTTGATATACTCTAACTTACACTCTAAAGAAAGTTGTTAGTTATTCATATAATAGGAACATGTGAAGAACAGTAAGCTACAGATCAATACAGCGATCAATATACGAGATAAGACGCAGCCGACGCGACGGTACGCGCCCTACACCGGCTCAGTGCCAGTGCCATCTTACCCCTCACCTATTAATAATAAATTAGCATACGTTAAAGAGCATTTTAACCAGCGAATGTTTTATCTTTGTTTTTCATTTCATTTTCAAAATTTAATAGAAGAATACAAAACTAGCTGCTAGTTAAAATGGTCTTAAAACGGCTGCTAATTTATTATGATTAAGGGAGTTAGTTAGACTGTACCAGTTGCTTTTATTACTTTTATTCTAGCATAAGTTATGTCTGCACTTGTGTACTAAAAGTGTTCTTATTCGAAAGTGGTCTCTGACTCAGTAGCAACCGAGCAGATCGTTATATCTGCGAGGTTAAGCAATGCCACCACTGCCGGTCCATGGATGGGTCACCGTTTTCAACCCAATGGTAGCACCCCTACGTGCCTCGGAGAGCACGTTATGCCGTCTGTCCTGCGTCGAATCTCTCTCCGGTTATGTCAGATTTCCGTCCAAGGGGACTATGAGAGTGTGGGAATAGAGTGCACTTGTGTCTGCGCATACACTCGTACATTATTTTCTGCGTATTTGGCTAGTGTCTGATGAGATATGCTTCTGTAACCGACATCGGTTAGGAGACCATTACAATAATATTCGAAAATTGCTTTGTCGAGCTGTCACGGACTACACATTCTTAAGTCTTTTCTTTTTAAACATAAGTTTGTTATCTAAAGGCAGTTCTCGTAAAACCTTAAACAAAAAGAAATGTTGCCTGTAAACTCGATTTACGGACGATAATTTTACGTTATAACATCATAAAAAAACATTGATGACATATCACCTTTAGCGTTGCTTAGCAACCGATCAATAACGTGAGTTTAAATTGTATCGCATGCCATGTCGCTGCCACTCCAAACCAATCATTAACGTGACATTTTTTTGACACTTGTTCGTACGTACACCGGGTCATCGATTTATAGTAATAATTTAATAATATCTTGCGACAACTCACACAAAGTCATCTAATCCCAAACTAAGCAGAGCTTGTACTATGGTAACCAGACAACTGATAAACATACCTACTAATATATCTCTAATTATTATAGATAAATTACACCTAGACACAGCATAAACCATCGTGCACATCACACAATGTTTTATCCTGGGTGGGGAGCGAACCCACGACTTCCGGCTTAGCAGTCAGGGTCACGATCCACTAAACCAACTGGCCAGCCTATAAGACGTTATCACGTCAAAAAATGGTTAAGTATGTAGTTATACAGTTCCAAAAAAGTAAAGCAAGCAAGCAGTTACGTCAATTCATTGTGTATCTATGAACGTGTATTGATTTATTTCCAGGAGTTAAGTTTTGATTCATGTTTGGAATGGCAGACCAATATATCATATCAAAACATCATAGCTCTCTAGAAAAATCGATTGATAGTTCATAATAATAAATATGTCAATATTATTTATACAATGTCTTCAAATAACAAATAGTTATGTAAAAAAGAATACAGTTCTTTCGTTTTTTGTAACGTGAAACACATTCCTACATTTTCCGCATGTTCTTTCCTGACCTAGCAGCGTATTATCAAACGCTTGAAGTATGTTCCAAATCGTTCATTTCACTAATATGACGTGTGTTGGTGTACTGTTCACTCGTAAATCTAACACGCTTGCCCAGACGCAGGCAGTTAATCGTTCACAATGTGTTTACCTATTATTAACACTAACAAATCTGTCGTTACTGCCGCCGTTTCTCAACATTTTGTGTGCCCGTAAATAGCCACTTACATCTTTACCTTTTAAAAACTCAAACTGCAGGTATCTAAACAGATAACATTGAAAGTTTATTCTAAAACACTGTATTAACAAACTGGTGCGCTGATTCAGACAGTATTCGGGGTTTAACTTGATTAAATTTGGTTTACGAGGCTTTTAAAAGGAAAATCTAAATGCAGTGTTAGATTTATTGTTCAAAAGTAATGTTATTGCTTTTCTCGTTGCAAATTAAAAACAAATGTTAAATTAGTTACTTAACAGTTTTGTTTTAAAGATTTAGTTCGGAATTATTGTTATTTGAAAATATATATACATAATTGTAATAGTTAGTAATTTTTTGGTTGCAGACAGTATGACTTTTAACAACGTAGGTATAGTGTAATCAACAAGTGCTACTAGTCAACGTTCAACTTTTTTCAGTAGTATCCGAAAATATGAACGAAAATTTGATTCGAAATATCATATAGATGAAATTAAAAAAATAGATGGAAAACAAAAAAATAATCCGAAAAACACTTGTTGACAAGACTCTGAATGAGTTGCTATTGAGTAGGTCATTACTCTTCAAACTGATAGTATCTAACTGTACGTTTTGAATGTTACTGTCAATAAAAGGGGAGCAAGTTTCATAACTGCATAAGCTTTATTGGTTTGTTGCCGCCGGTAAATTCACCGCCCTCGGTAAAGAAAATTCTGTCGCGTCCGGCTAGTACGCGAGTATTTGCCGCCAGTGGATCTATTAAGGACGTGCAAGGAACTGCAGAGTGACTACATACTTTATTGTCATTCTTTTTTATTAAGCCGAGTCACGTTTCATTTATTATTTTATGCGTTCATTAACGCATTCCGGGTAATGCTCGGCATTTCTTTATTAAAGACGATTTGAATTATTGTGTTTGTTTTAATGTCTGCCTATTGTTGTTTGGTTTCAACTGAAATGCATAAACTTGTCTTTTATATTTCAAACATAGTTTGACTTAGTTGTTGTAACTGACAACGAAACGACTTTTGAAATTATTGTTAGAAAATAAAAAATATTTAGAGGATGGAACTTGCAAGGCCGAATAGCAAAAATGGCGGTATTCATAATGGTCGTTGGTTCCGATTCTTCTCAAAGAATAAAATTAGATTTGGATAGATATAGAACATCGCAAGTTTTGTCGAACATCCACGTACACCATTTAAATCAAAATAGTTGTTTTTCTCACTTTTATTTATAGCTGCTATACTTTTATTGTCGCTACCGCCCGTGGAGCTTACAATGCTAACCAAGACCCCTCTTAAATACTCACCATGGTGGCGATGTAACTTCACATGGGGTCGTAATGGATTTTCTCATTGAACTCCTTTAACCTTAAGTATAAATTGTGTTAATCTGCAGTTATTAGTCAATTATTTATTTCAGGACATCAACAAAAAAAACACACAAAAATCTATTTTTTTTTAAATAATAAAAGCCATAAAAGCAATAAATTAGGTAATTAAATCATCAAAATATGTGCAAATTGCAAAATTTTAAACAATTATGATGACATTACTAGCTTTCACCCCGGCTTGGCCGGGGTCATCTTTGATATAAACTATGTTACCGATGCCCCAGCGGGATAGTTGCCCCAGTTTTGAATACACTATTATGGATGTTTGTGGTGAATGAGCTTTACTATGGTTAGAAGTATCCCAAAAGGGCAGGTATCCGTATCAAAAAGGATAGTCGCTATATTTACCTAGACGGATAGTCGCTCTAAGGTTTAATGCTTTTTTTCAAAATAATACATATAATAATAATAATAATATTTTTTTTATTTGCTAAAATGCAGGTACAATAAAGATATTATAGTATTAGAGTGCCATAAACATTTTGTTATTTTAATAGATGCAAATATGAACAGTAGGTACAATTTTCCAAAATAATTATAACAAAATATCAATTATATAACATTAAAACAAAATAAAAATCACAATTAACAATTTCACGTAATTAATAGTTCTGATACTGAATAAAACGATTTCTCCATAAGCCACATTTTAGGTTTCCTTCAACCAAACAAACAAACTCCTCAGGTTTATAAAAATCCGTTTAGTAGGTTTTACGCAAAAAAGCAACACACACCTATCTATCCAACCATCTTCACAAGCTTTCACATTTATAATATTAGTAGGATGCAATAGGATGATTAAGACAAACATGTTGTATAGTATTAATTTATCAGTACCTACGTTGCTGAAATCACAGCATTTAAAAAAAAAGATTTTGCGTGTGATTATATGACATGAGTAATTGCTGTCCTGATTTATATAACAAACATATCAAAAAGTCGGGTTATTATAATATGTTATGAGCAGAGTTTGGATGATCGGATGCATTCGGATTATGCAGTCCACAGAACGTTGATACCTACTACAGATTCGATCTCTAGTTATGAGTTTATGATAGCTTTTAAACAAACATACGTTATTACAAACATATAAAGTACAAAAGATTGCCAAAACTAATTTTTATTTCTCTACCTGGAAAACCATTTATAGGTTATGTTCTAGTTATTATACTATGTTTTATAATAGTGTGACGTAACAACCCATTAACGCCCGCCTTTGCTATTCTTTTGAGTTATTTCTAGAACATTTTTTGTTACCCACTGGTTAGAATCTCTAAATTATTTAGCACATACGGTTTATTTTTGTGGCTGGCTGGTATCTGTTTTAAAATATAGATGTTAAAAGCAGCGTACCGTGCGGCTATTAAATCATTAACCAGGTGTATATGATAATGATCGAAAATTACTAAGAATTAAACTGTCGGCATCTGCACAAACTATCTTAATTTTCACAAAGAATAAACACTGTGTAGTCTGCCCACACAATAAGATTTATATTCAGCGATAAAAATACCACATTGGTTCTTTCAAGTCAACGGGTAAATGTGTAGTTTCGTGTCAACGTTCAAAACCATATGTAAATAAACAAACAAAGGCAGAGCTAACGTAAGTAAAGCATAATGTAAGGAGGGAATGGAAATCGTTTTGTGAATCTAGAAATATATCTCGACGATTGAGCAAGCAAGACGCATTGTTGGAATCACACTATAATCTAATACAATAATAATATCTTGGGACAAGTCACACAATGCTATCTGATCCCAAACTAAGCAGAGTTTGTACTATGGTAACCAGACAATTGATAAACATACTTATATATTATTAAAATATATATATTACGGGTCTTAATCGCGTGAATAATTTAAGGTAAAATACCTTGTTTATTGCCCGACGTTTCGACCGTATTGCAACGGCCGTGGTCACGGGAAGACGCAATACGGTCGAAACGTCGGGCAATAAACAAGGTATTTTACCTTAAATTATTCACGCGATTAAGACCCGTAATATATATATTTTAATAATGTGTACAAATCGCGAAAGTTTATCAACATTTATACTTATATATTTCTAAATACATACTTATTATAGATAAATTACACACAGACACAGAATAAGCCGTCGTGCTCATCACACAAAAGTTTTATCCTGGGTGGGGATCGAACTCACGACCTCCGGCTTAGCAGTCAAGGTTACTAACCACTAGACCAACAGGCCAGCCAACATTAGGTACTCTACAAAACGACTCAATATTATCCATAAATTATGCATTCCTTTTGCAATTAAAAGATATCTTGAACCTTATTTAAGGTGAAAATGATTTGATAGAGTAAACAATATTTTTTTGTCATTGTGATTTTGGTTATCACAATAAAAAACCTTTGTCCTTGATTAAGGTACTAGTTTCCTAATTTGATTAAATTGGTTCAGTACGTTCAGAGATTACCGCGTTCAAATATAGAAACTCTTCAGCTTTACAAATTCGGTTTATACATTAAAATTTAAGTAATAATTTTAGAAAATTTAATTTATAGGCCTTTAGGCCATGTAGCAGGATGTACCTCTTCGAAAAGAAATTTAAGTAGGTAATCCAATATTCATTTTTATAAATAGGTACAAACAGCATTTTTTAAAGTCTGTTATAACCTTTTTTATCCTTTTGGAATTGGGTCGATAGTAACCATGTAAAAAAAGTAAAATAGGAAAGTAAAAAAAAGATAATAATGTTCAAAATTTCTCTAAAAGGGGCAATGATATACAGATAATAATATTTTAATATAATATAACAGCAGGCGTGATTCCAGAAATAAAAGTGAGAAAAAAGCGTCAAACGAATATAATTCATTGTCGGCGTCGTTTCATACGCAATGTCACAACATGAGATGTTATGTAAACATCGAATCAAAATATCAAATGCCGGCAGCAATCAGCCAAGTTTGTCTGAATTTAATGTAACATGTTGACACTACTTTTTGTATAACTTATAATAAAAAAAATCTGTCAGATTAATAATATTATTATAGTCCAGGTCAGTTTTTGGTTCGCATTCTAGTGAGCGCAACTTCGTCTGCGTAATTTTTTTCCGTTTTTGTAACACTTCTCATTGCTTCTCCTGGTCATAGCGTAATGCTATATTGCCTATAGCCTTCCTCGATAGATGGGCTATCCAACAGTGAAATAATTGCGTTCAAACAAGCAAACAAACTCTTTACCTTTATAATATTAGTATAGATGTTTATCAGTTGTCTGGTTTTCATACTACAAGCAATGATTAATTTGGGATCAGATAGCGTTATATGAGTTGTCCCAAGATATTATTATTATATTACTGTTTTGTACAACTAGTCATCACCATCATTAGCTTTCTTCAATAGCCAGCTGTCAAGTAAGTAAACAAAACCATCGGACCATGCTCAGTGTAGTGTGCCGCAGCTATCACTACAAAGAAATACACTATATATGAAATAATACGATCTGAAAAAGTCCACCAGCAAAAGAGTATGCTCTTTTGCTGGTGGACTTTTTCAGATCGTATTCTATATATATATCTATATAGAATACGATCTGATATATATATCTTCATACTTACTTACGTTTTTTTGTTAAGTTCATATTTTTGGTCAAACGGTTTAAATAGTTAAAGGCGGTCGGGGCACAAAATATTTTCAACTTTCGGAGAGATCATTTGCGAAAACATTTACTTAATCAAAAAAGTTTCTTAGAAACCTTAAATTTTTTTTAAAAGACCTGTCGAATGATGACACGTAGAGGTTTGCTAAAAAGTGTTTTTTCAGTTTCTGTAACATGTGTATGGAGTATATATTTTTGTTATTTAACTATTGAACTAAGAAGCGGCTACATACAAGACAACTATGGTTACTCTAATTTCATCCTTATACAAGTACAATGTGTTGTTTTTGAGTAAAATGCCTGAGACAGACAGACAGACAGACGGACGGACAGGACGAAACTATAGAGGTTCCATTTTTGCCAATTCGGCTACGGAATCTTAATAAAAAGACACAATACTCTATATATTATCTTTGTCTTTGGTAGCCCGAAAGATTAGTCATCCATGAATGAGCCGCATCCGCTCTTTTATCGAAAATTTATAATTAAAATTGCGGCTTCCAACCGAGTAGGCAAATAAAGTACTTCAAATAAATAATCCTTACATAGTGCCTTCATTGAAACATTTTATATAAAACCTTTGCTATTATTCTGTTCTACAAAAAATCTATTCATAAAAAAAGAAAAAGGCGGCGGGCGGCTTGCACTGAATTCAAACATATGGCGTTGTATGAGTGCGTTCACGTAGAAGCAATTTTACACGCGTTTATTTCAAATGGAACTTTTTTGCGTCGGAGCCTGCGGCGTTTAACGCGGCGTCTCACGCAGCAGCAATTCTCGATGAAGCGATGCCCGCGTCGAAACCTTCTACCAGTCTTATTTGGAAGTCGCATAACCTAGACTCGACTTCTTGACAAAATTCTATGGTTAAAAGTGAATTATTTATTACCATTCCATGCCATAATATAATGATATTCTATGTTAAAAAGTGAGTTATAAATGTTGATAAACTTACGCGATTTGTACACATTATTAAAATATATATATTACGGGTCTTAATCGCGTGAATAAACGTGTTTATTGCCCGACGTTTCGACCGTATTGCAACGGCCGTGGTCACGGGAAGACTGACGTTGAATATTCACGCGATTAAGACCCGTAATATATATATATTTTAATAAAAAGTGAGTTATTTAGTACTCCGCGTGCGACGCAGAGATAGCCGCCGCGTGCTTTGCTATACGCTTGAGGATTCGCCACAGTTGCCGCGGCAATGCCCGCCACGCATCTCTATAAACAACGTCATATATTGTCATTATATTTGTGTTTACGCATGCGATGATAAGTACCGCTTCAAGCGCCCCCTTTCCGTGAACTGAAAAAAACGTCCAATGTGACGCAAGACGCCACGCCAAACGCGACGCACATCGCCCCGCGTCTCCTTAAACAAGGCCTTAGTATCATCTCTATAGACGTAACGACACATTGAGAGCCGCTAAACCTAGTCTTACTAACTTAGGCTTTGTCAAAAATGTTCAAATGGTGCTAATACCATTTGAGCATTTTTGCCAAAGCCCTACTCCGGCAAATTCATGCCAAAATCCATTGTAATAAAACAGAACCTTGATGTTTCAATTTCCTTAAGGGGTTAGCTTTCTTCAATATTTTCGAAAGATGCCTTCTCTCTACTTATTGATAAAAATTGGACGCGACTCGGAAGTCGTATCGATTAAAGTGCTCTAAAACCTTAATCTAGCTCATTTTCATAACATCGACTTGAGTTATCGTGTAATAGAATAAGAGTTGGCAAAACTGAAGTGTACTCATTGAACTAATTTCAGCCGTAAATTACCGCCCGGAACTTTAGGGAACCACGATACGTACAATTTACGATAGTAACACGTTACCGAACGCAGCTCCACATTATCGTACATATACGGTGATTATTGTACGGTTGGGAATACCGCAATACCTACTAATAAAGATACTCTTTCTATGTATCATAATTTTTAAAGAAAGCAAATATGTACATAAGCATATGTGCAATGTACAATAGAGTATTCAGAATTTCTTTTGTATTTATTTTCTGTGACAGGTCGACATTAAAATTATCTAATTCATTCATTTTAGTACTAAAATGTAGGTAAAAACGTAAGAATAAATAAAAACCGTGCAAGAGCATGTCGGACTAGGATCAGTGTATGGTTCCGCATCCTTAAATAATTGCATCAGCAGAAGAGCGTATGTTCATGGCACTAATGCTCTGTTGTTGAGAAACGCAGTTTTTCGGTAATTACTCAATGGCGGTATATCCGATCATGTCCAAAATAATTCTAGTTTAAATTTACTAAGCGCTACCTTTGTGATTTTTTTTTAATTTTTCTGATGACGTGATTCAAAACTTAAGGGGGTGGGACACAATTTATGCAACTTTCGTAGCGATTATTTCCAAAAATATTCACTCAAACAAAAAAAAAAATTAGAGACCTTAAAATTTTTTCAAAGACCTGTCGAACTATGTACCACACGTAGATGTTTGCTGAAAAAAAAATAGCTTATGTTACATGTATGGAGTGCCCCCTTAAAAATATTTATTTTATCACTTAGCAATCAAACTAAATAGCGATTACTACAAGACACTAGACACCTTTTCACCAAATTTCATCAATATTCATTGAGTAGTCTTTAAGTAAAATGCCTGTGACATACGAGCGGCCAGACAGACATACGAACACGACAAAACTATAAGGGTTCCTTTTTTGCCATTTTAGCTACGGAACCCTAAAAATGCATTTGACGGAGACGGGTGTAGACTACGATAGCACAGGGGATGTCCGAAGCGGAGACAAGAAGAGATGTTTTTCTGCGAAACTATGAGGATGCGTACTGGCTAGACAGTAGCGCAGATGTCTGCTGGCTAGGGCGAAGATGTGCGGTGACTAGAGCGGAACTAAGCTGCTTGCGGCGAGCGTTAGATGTTTGTGCGATCTGACACGAAAGGTAGACGTCTGAGTCATATAGATATTACAAAAAAAAAGTATCTTCTTTTACTTGGAAAAGAAGAACTACAGTCTGAAGAATCAGAATTGCACTCACTGCATAGCGTCGGTGCACACATCTCGTCTCCGCTGCTCGCCGTCGTCGTAAAACTCACATCTCCACCTTGTACCACAGCTCAGCTCAATCTTATCGAGGACCAACTCACACCTCTACATCCATCGCGCCATATAAAAATGAGATATCTCAGCTCAGTGGTATCCACTCAAGCTGAGTGGAGACGAGATGTGGAAATAACGATTCTTAATTTCTATTCTATTTGTTGTTTAAATCACATCTCTGCTCCGCTCGTCTCGTTTTGCTTTGGTAGAGTCCTGGCCTAAGGACCCTGATTGGTCTGTCGCGGTAATGTAATTACCTAGATATAACACACATAATACCTACACCATGGACTCGAAATTTCGTGGTAATAGATTGCTAACAACCCAGTATTTTCAATCTCGATACGATAGATACTGTTATTCTTAACCGAGTTGTAATAGTTTTATTTGTAATACAAATAATGGTATATAAGATAGATGAGCCCAAGTAGTTAACACTCGCGAATAACATTAAACAGGCATCGTGAGTAATGATCGCTAATCTCGGGCCTAGATAACATTCGAGCACCAGATGCTCGATCTAGATCACGCTAAAATTGCACTGTTGATCAAACAGTAAAACTGGTTAGATAGCCCATATGACTGACTGCCTTTGTGGCGCGGTGGAAGTGTATTCGGCTGCTACGCAAGAGGTCATGGGTTCGATCTCCACACGGAACACCAGTTTGTGTGATCCACAAATTGTTATTCCGAGTCTGGGTGTACTTTGTATCCGTGACTTGTATGTTTGTAAAATCCTCCGCGACACATGGCTCCCTACTGCGGGAGTCGTCTTAAAAAAAAATGATGTCCCACTGCTGGGCACGGATCTCTCTAGTAGAATAAAAATATTATATATCCTAGGGGTAATTGCCATAATCACCACGCTTGGCGAGCGGGTTGGCGATCGCATTAAGCCTTTAAAGTACGCAGAAGCTGCTGCTACCCGTTCTCCGGTGAGAAATCCTCGACGACTATTCTTAAGCCGGTACCACACGGCATCTTAAGCCAGGACCACACGGCATAAGCGCTGAACCGATTTAGATGAAATTTGATGACCGGGAACGCTGGCGAAAGCTAGTTTATAATTTTATAGGTATAGGTAGGGTACCTACTTGCATGTGTGTCAAATGAGTTGAAAGTCTATAAGCCGTTAAATGAAAAAAAAAATCTGCAGCTATATATACAAAGGACATGTACCAAATACGGCCCATAGCGGACAGAAAGTTGTGAAACGTTAAAATTAAACAAATATTTTTTGAAATCTGTATGTGGTTTTCATTTTTTTATAAAACTTGGGGGAAAGATTTTAGTTTTAAAGATTATTATAATTTGATTCTTAGGTTACGGTAATGGCGGATACTTGTTTTATGTTGCCAGCTTTAAAAAGTCAAGCTTCAAACGTCGTTTTATCGACGTTTGATAGGTAGAAATTGTTAGTAAAGATAAAATATCTTTATTACTTTAATATAAAACAATGTATTTTAATTATTTTGGAAATATATTCGGTAAAAAAGTAATTTAATATAATTGTGTTGTATAATTATTTGGTCGCAATCGATTTTTGTTTATAAATCGATAGTTTAAATAATTTTTCAAAGCATTTGCAACACTTTTTTCATCTGTCATGTCATTCGTGTTGTTATTCATTTCATTCAATTTCATTCATTGATTTTATTATTTGGTGTTTTAAAAATGGCGGCAAACTGAACTGCCATTAGTTTTACAGTTCCGAGTTTAACGAGTATAACTTGTATAAAATGAATTGAATATGTTATAATTGGGTAAGAACGAGACTTTGTGCAACTAACACAAGCCATTGAGCTTAGCTAGAGAGGTTAACGGGATTGCTAGTAATGTTTTTTGGTATGAAATCATTTCCATTTTAAATATCTCGTATCTCAATTCCACCAAGTTTTATGGGAAAAAGAATAATACAGGGTAATAGAGTAGTCATTTATCTTCAAAACAAACATCGTTTCGTGTGAGTCCTTTCTGGGCCTAAAATGTATGGACAAATGGACCACTCCTTTATTAAAGTTATTATACCTACTTTGGATCAATCGAAAATGAAAACAGTCCAAAATGAAATGAACCGAAAACGAAAATGTTATCATTACAACATTTCACCAACAGCGCTCACTGGATGAGTTTCGCAACGTCGGATCTCAGTTTTACCTAAACTGTTCTGATTACTATCTACCCCATTACTGAAGATCGATATTTCTACAACGCTTACAGCCGAACAATTTTGTAACTCGAATTAATTCAGTGCGTGTCTTCTTGAACAAGTAGCATTAGTGATTTCTAATTGCCAGAAGTCAGAAGTTGAAGGCAATTTAAGTCTACTGTGAGATTTTCATCGTGGAAATGGATACTGAAATATCCATAAACCAAATATTCAAACCGTCAATATACTGAACATGGACTATGGGAAAGGACAAGGGTTATTTAATTTTAGTTACCATAGTTAGATTCCTCAGTCAAGTCTCTTAAGAAAATCTCTCAAACTTTGTGACCTTTGTGACGACAAGCATGTCGAAATTTCTGTTTCTCTTTCGATGAAAGCTGCCGGTCGGTAATTTCTAACAATTGCTTTTCTTTACAGTATGCACGAATTATCTGGCGCAGCCTGAAATGAAGAACGGCCAACAAGTAGATTTAGCATATGAGATAAATATAGCCAGTAAGTTTATATATTTTTTAATCTATATTATTGTCATGTCCAAATAAAATAAATATATTTGTATCTTTACTACATCTTAAGATCCTCATACGCATGTATAACAATTACTCGTGAGTCGTGTTAAACTTTATAGATAGTCTGAATTTCTTTTATTCTTATAGACTATGTCCGGACCATGATTTCGTTTGGCATCATCAGTTTATTTGTGATGGCAATGGGCTGCGGTTTCTCAACATACACCTTCCATAATCCAAGATACATGTTCAAGCGGCTTGCTGCCGGCATACACTTTATAAGCAGTAAGTAATAGTTTATCGAAAAAAACATCACCTTAATGAATAAGTAGAAATTTGTTCATGCGTAAGTGTTGATTAATAACTGTAATTTTCTTTCAGCTTCCTGTACGTTTGTAGTGGTGCAAGTAATGATGTCATCTGTGGATTACATGAAAAAGAGTGTGAAATTCGTCTATCCAGATCATGCCACCCACCAGTAAGTAACATTTTATCACAACCAAATATATTTTAGATACAATTTTAACGTCTTATTGCCATCACGCCCACTATTAGAAATAAAAAGTTGTCTTTTATTTCACACCTTCCATGATTTATGGGCCTGGACCACATAGTTTATTTTTCAGTGGCCGTAAAATCAATATTCATGAATAATTTATTTCATTATGTATTTGTAAAGACATTAAGTACTTACAATAAAAAAAGAACTGTGCAATGTATATAATATTTAGATCAATTATTCGAAAGAACACATTGAAATTCTTTGCTCATTATTGAATAGCTTGTCGGGAAAATGACTCCACCTTAAGAAGATCTCAGTGAAACAACATGTTGTTGTATTTTGCGAGTGAAGGTCGTCAGAGCTAATCGGAGACTTTCTATATTGACAGCGGGGAGACCGGCAAATGGCGTGCCAACATAATAATGATTTATGTTTTTATTCTGAAACGCCGGATCATTTACAATATTATGTAGACTGTTTGTTTTATGTGTTGTGTAATTTATTTATCTTTTTTCTACAGCTACGGCATCAGCTTCTTCTTGGCCTGGTTCGTAGTCCTCATCAACTTATTTGCCGCCTTGTCTTTCCTCTGGTACTCACGAAAGAGGAAAGGCGATAAAGCAGCCACCGATGAACTTGCTATGGCCGATGAACCGACAATCATTGGCCGATGACGCTTTCAGCGACACATCTTCATGCGACACTTCGAGTCGTTGGAAAGCTTCCTTTTATCTTTACTGAACAGTGCTCAAATGACCAATAGCTGTAACTATGTTCAAGTCTTCCATGTAAAGTATTCTACGATATTAAGACTTAGTGATGCGGCCTCGATGATGTTTTCCTATCCAATGCTATTTTGATAAATGCAAGTCAAAATGAACTTGTGTTCATGTGATCGGTGATATTATTATAGTATATCTAGATAATTATAAAAGCCAACTAAACGAGATCACAGGTGCATTCGGTCTATAAGAATTAATTCAATTAACTAGTAGGAATACTGGTTTTAGTCGCATCACGTACATAATTACACTACGTCAGTTTCAGATTTAGACGATTCTTGACTGATTCTGTTACCTTGAATTTAATTACACCCTGAATGTAAATCGTGACGTTTATATTATTACGCCTTGTTAATCTTATAAAGCGACGGAAAATAATCTTTATTGCGACGTTTTTTTATTACTAGCTTGCAATATTTTTATGTAAAACATGTATTTAAACTTTGTATACTCGCCTTCGGCCTATAGGATTAACGAAGACAACGTTCATCTGTGTTAAAAGAAAGCAGTTTACAGTATTAACTGCTTAACTATGGGTTATTGTGTAAATATTGTGTACGTTAAACTATTACTATGCTGCCATAAGACTTTGTCTAACTTGTTCTAGTCATATTTATATTTATAATGCATAATGTTTGTAAGGATTACTTCCGTAATTAGTTTCATGAACTAATATTGAAATTCATGTCACTCATTCAAGAGTAACTTGTTTAATGGATTTTCTCATGAACATAAGTTTAAATTATGAGGGGACCAACAGAGTACTTAAGTTCATTCTAGTCTAAACATCGGGGACTTATCTTAAGAACTAAAAGTGGCAGGAAGAGTAAAGCAGTACTACATCGAAAAGTTTTTAAATATTGTGATTTATGACAGTTACGGAATTATCCCGAAGAGTGGTATTGTTTATTCCATTATATTATTTGCATTATTGTGTGTATTGATGTTATGTACGTTCTTCTTATATAATTCTTTTTTATTCAATAAACTATTTCAAAATATTTGTTTTTAATTTATTTACTTTGTGTTCCAGCGAGAGGCTTAAGCCCTTTTCTTGATCTACTGTAGATTATTCTTATCAAATAGTCATCTGCAAATAAATTATTTTAAATCAAATAAGTCATGTCTTCCACTTGCCCCAGGGCGACACATGTCTTTTAATATTTAGTTGTTCATGTACAGATTTTATTATATTTGAGCAAATGTTACTAAATGCTAACAAAATAAAATAGCGTTTCGGTACATTTTCGGTGCACACATCGTAGCGTAACATATCGATGTACTGCGGTTCAAGTCTTCAACATTTTACAACAGAAAAAATGTCGTATAAACTTTTCGACGGCAGCTATTTTGGGTGGAGTATTGTCGAAAGTCTGGCAGCGGCCCAGAGCTGAGCTGTGACACTGCCAACGTCAACAGAGGTCAGTGTCCTAAAAAAACCAATGAAAGAAATGCCCGTTGTTCTAATGAACTAGTATCGGGCACAAAGGGCCTTGTTATCTTTTTATTTCCTGCTCCAGCTTCTGTGGCGAATAAAAACAATGAAACTCAGCAGGTGGATGGCGCGCGCTCAGTTTTGCAAAATACACAATAATCGTTTAATTTCCTTTGTCAAAATAATTGAAAATAAGAATAAAGTTACGTTATATTCTTATTGGAAGTATCAAACAAATGTCACCAAATAGTTTAAATCTGAAAACAATCAGGTTAAGGCCACTTGTATACGTATATTGTTTTCAGCGGACACCGGACGGAGATCGTCCGGTAGTGACAACATTCACTTGCATAGGCGATCGTACATTCTTCTACCAGACCGGTGTCCGTCGCATTACGGGGCGGCACGTATACATTCATACAACAACGGATATATACAAGTGGTTTATGGGGTTAATTCTCGGTTAATATTACGAGCATATCGTGCCTAGATAATATCAACTAAAATTTACAAACCAAATTGTATGCAGGTATTTAACACACATGATGGTTGCTATTAGCTTACTCCCCAAGAATATATGGAGTACTTACTAAATGTATATGGAGTACTAAATCATGCTATACAAAGCCTACGTCAGAGTAGATAGAAAAGGGTTATCTGCTGAACTTTCTTTTAAGTCATAGACAAAAACAAATAATTCAAGCCTTCTTGCAAATTTTGTTATAAAATCTCATGCTGCCAAATAGTATGCAAATACTACTGGCATCCAAATTTGCTGTCTTATGGCTGTCTTTATCAGCTACCTCTATGTATGAAAGGGCTTCAAAATGACTGTTTGATTTCCTAATCTGGAGACGAATTTTGATGGAACAAAAAATCTAATCCTATCTACCAAAATAAATACTTAACAAGATATGGCGCCTAATGTAAGCATCTGTCTATGCTTTTACTGTTGTGTTACTTATGACTTGCTTTGTTTACGTTTTCTGATTATAGGGTTTGGCTTTTTGATAAAATTACATGGAGAAATTTTAAAGGAATTTACCTACAGTGAAAGCATTTAATAAATGGAAAAATATTATTGTACAAGCAGGATTTATGTGACTGTGACGAGGTGATTGTTGATGTGATATGATGATGAATGACCAGTTTATTCAGCAACAACAATCCAATCAAAAAGAGGGCCCAGATTGTAATAAGTAGCACTCATATCAGAGCCCGTATCCTCTCAGTAAGGAGACTTGTTTTCATTCCAGTTCCGAAACGTAGACAGGCAGATCTCTGCAAGTATCTTTAGGTAATATTTCCTATTATTTTCAGCGATCAAAAAAAATCGCCCACCTTGACAGCGAATCTAAGGATGATTTCGAATCCAGTGTATCTACCGGTATAAAAAATATTTACATTTTGTCTTACTATTAAGTCTACAAGACCTGTGTCGCAGAGGACTCTATATCAAATTCAACTCGTATGCAACAAAGATACTTAGATTTCTATTACGTCACCATGGTAGTACCTACCTAATTGTCCCCACTTATTTGCAAAATAATTGTCTACGATAGATATTAACTACGAGTAGGTATATATATATTGTTATATATTGTACTAGCTGACCCGCGCAACTTCGTCTGCGTAAATTTTCCCCGTTTTTGCAACATTTCTTATTGCTGCTCAGCTCCTTATTTCTCCACTATTTAATGAATGTTATTATACATACAAACCTTCCTCTTCAATCACTCTATCTATTAAAAAAACCGCATCAAAATCCGTTGCGTAGTTTTAAAGATTTAACCATACATAGGGATATAGGGACAGAGAAAGCGACTTTGTTTTATTTACTTTATTTTGTAGTGATAGTGAAGTGATATTTATTGTGGAAAGATGGGTATGATATAATGTAAGTGTAGTTCATAGTCATGTTCTTTCAATTTTGGTTGATAATTAGTAACAGCGGATGAGGATCAAGACGAAGATCAGATTGGGAAAGGTGTTGGAAAAGCGCAAATAACAGTAAATAGAGATGAGTATTTGCAAGCCTATAGGGACCTTACAAATGAAAGTAAACACCTTCAGTTAAAGAACAGTGTTTTACATCGGCGACTTGCAGAATATTACAAGTAAGTTGGAATTTGAGCATTTAGCAAAAGAAAATGCGGGGAATGAAATACGTTGTCACATTGTGACAGAGACCAAATTACGTTGAAATGCTAATCCTTTTTGGATATTTTAGTTTATATGGGATACT
This sequence comes from Herminia tarsipennalis, assembly GCA_945859575.2. NCBI lineage: Eukaryota > Metazoa > Arthropoda > Insecta > Lepidoptera > Erebidae > Herminia > Herminia tarsipennalis. Next base: position 11,406,481 of record OX243839.2, on the reverse strand, counting down.
AATAAAGATTGACGTAGTCTTGATTTGTTAATTATGCAATATAAATAGTTTGAGAAACGTATAAAATCTAGACAACATGAAAAAAAGTAATTAAATTTCGTCTTACAATGGAGACTCCGTACAACAATGCAGCAAAAACAAAGGATTTTGTTTACCTACGGTGCTCCCTAAAGCTGTTTTTGGCTTCATTTATGTAATTGGGTCATCAATTTCTATTCTCACCCTGTATTGCCATCTCATTCTTACCCCAAACACAATACTGAACATTGCATAAAATTTATATAGGTACCCATATAAACGGCAGCGTTCGCGATATGTTTATATTATACATATAAAACATAGACAACACATTCATAGATTCAATGTATTATTACTTTCTGCCAATTGCCCGATGTTTCAAATATATTTGCAATAAACAATTTCTGTTAAATGATGTGTGGTAACGCAGCTTGAAATTTTCAATCGTAAAATTAAACTCATGCTGGTGTATTTATATAGCTGGTTATCGTCGCGGGTTGGCGCAAACATCAAATTGTTCATTTGTATTGAAAGAAAACATTACACGCGAAGTTGTATAATGCTTTGGCAAACGCTGGGAATGTTGTTGTGGACGATACTGCGACATTTTTATAGTTTAATTTGTAGAAAGTTTTGGGGAATATGAATTGTTGACTAACAGACGATATCAATATCAATAGAATCCAAAATCTACAAAATGTTAATTACATTTTTAAGAATAAATACGTTCCTTTGATGTAGAGATTTATTCTGCCTACGTTATTTATCCCGTCTACGTTATTAGGTATTCTGTAATTATGATTAATAGAAATTAATTATTTTAGAAAACGGAAGTGTGAGCATGTGCTAAAACCTTTTGACGGTGCGGCAGATTTAGAAGAAAAGTACCAGCAGAAACTAGTAACATACGAAGATATAAAAGAAAAAGCAGAAAGAGAAACTGCTGAAGTAGGTTGCAAAGATTTGGTATTCTGTTTAATTTTGAAATTAATAAAAAAATAAAATATTCGTAACTCCATGACGAAACAACGAACAGTAGTAAGCTCTGGTTTCCGAGTATAGCGGTGCCGTCATAATGTGGCGGCCACAATATAGCGGTTAATGACGTCACCAGAAAGTTGTCGAAGTTAACAAAATTATACGGTTTCCTAGAGAACGGTAAATGATAATGTGATGTCAAAAAGCGATACCGTTATTTGCATGACGGTCGTTTTGACAGTGTTCAATGATTCGTGAACATTTTAATTGATAGCCGGTGAATCCTTTTCATCGTATATTATTTTGTATTGACCGCACGACGTTCAGAATCAAATCTAACTCGAACTGGAGTAGGTAACTATGACGGCGAAGTACCTGATTCACTTAGGTTACAAAATGCAAACTTATGAGGCTCAGACAAAATTTGGAATATTGAAAAAATGGCAATAAAAACTTCATGGTCATTTTTTTTAAATGCCAATTATTACAATATACTTTTATATATACAGTTATGCCAATACGTAAAGTAGATATAATCAAGTTATTAATGAATTAGCCTCCTATAATGTGGAGCATCAACTTACAAAAATTACAGAAAAGGGGCAACATGAGATTTGGTTATTGTAAGAAAAACTACTTCATAAACAAATATTTATGAACCATTAATCTATACATAATATTATAAAGAGGAAATAATTGTATTTTTATATGTAACGAATAAACCTAAAAAAATACTAAACAGATTCAAAAATTCTTTCACCAATATAAAGCTACATTTTATTCACAATAATGTAGCTCAAGGTTTAAAAACTACGATATGACACTCGTGCGAAGCCGGGGCAGGCAGCTAGTTAAAAATAAACATATAAAATGATAATGACAAAGTTGACTAGTCACCCCAAGTAGCACCCGTTTACGAGTTTGGCGCATGGGACAACCATCATCCCCTTTGCCATATTGGAGGGAATGACAACAACGTGTATTGTCTTAAAAAAGTTGACGCGAAGATGGTCAACAGTGCACGACGACAGCGGAACTTTCTACATTTCGTCACCGTAAAGACTGCCGTATTTTTGCATCCTTAATATAGCGGTGCCGCTACATAGCGCACCGCTATCCTAGGAAACCAGAGCTGTAGATGAACTTTAAACATACCGCTTACAAGATGAATAAAATAGTGCAAACATATGTACACTTTTCAATTTTATTTCCGCTAGTTATGGGCAAGAGTATCAGAAGTAGAAAATCAGTTCATAGGGCAGAATGAAAGTGCTGAAAATAAATTCAGAGGATTGCAAACTTTCGAAAAAAGTACTGGCACCGGCCTTATTTACTCTGCAAAGGGAAAACCAATAGCTGATAAGGTTAGTTTAATTGGACGATTTCTCTATTAAAATATGACACTGTATCTGCATACAATGAATGAGTGCAGAACTTTCTTATTCACCATAATAAACCAGAAGAATGAATCACTCATACGCTAATACATAATTTTCAAGTACTTAAGAATCTACAAAATTCTAAGTTAAAGAATAAGCAACTAGCCAAGGGTGTAAACCTGGTGAAATCTCTACTGTCCTCACGAAGACAGTCCAACATAACCGGCGAGAGATGAACAAAAGCCGTCAGCTCTGCTTCACTGATATTTTTAATGACTGCATATCCAATAACATAGTATTAATAGAAAATATTACCCTATTTACCCGACTGCGAAGGATAGTTATGTGTTTGACGCATAAGTGTATGTATCATTCAAATTTTCCTATGTCCGCTCATAACTCCTCAAAGGCTTAACAGATTTTAATAAATAATACGTCATTAGATTTGTCCTGATGATGCGAATATTATTGGGTGCATACAAGTTTTTAAAAATAATGGTGGATTTTATGAGCGTTAATATGATGCGAGTGTGGTATTAAATCAAAGCGCTTTAAAAGAGTATGTATGATGTAATCTATGTTAAATTATAGAAAAAGTCACGTTAATTATAAAAGAGTGTACACATTTATTTTATAAATGTGTACACTCATTTAGTAAACAGTATATAAATAAATAAAGCTAGTAGTAGTTCGTAGTACTATTACTTATTCTATGGTAGTAGCCTATATTATGAGGCATATACGCACAAATTTAATTTAATGAGTCGAGAGGCGAATTTAATTTATCCATCTAATATATCTTTTTGTCAAAACTTCAAAAAGACTAACTTTCTGGCGAACTAATTTCTTGCATTTGATTTGTTAAATAGATGTTCTGCTACACAGACCATCTGGTAGTTAGATATTTTGCTACATGAAAATTTTGCTATAATTAGCAAAATATCCATGTAGCAAAATATTTCTTACTGTTCATTAGATGTTTCTCAATGTCGAACATTATGTTACTTAGACCTTTTGATCAGGAGCCTTAAATATGGGTATCTTGTTCCTGTTTTTTTGCAAGCGGGTTTATTTTTGTTTTAATATTTATTTAATTTTTATTGCATACAGACTGTAGCACGATTTCTCACACTGCAAACAAGTAAATGGGAACAGGCTTCTGCACTTTGTTTGAGATACATTAGAGCCCGAAATGCAGTTGCAGAATTAGAAGATATTGTAAAAAAGTTAGAATGTATAGGTCCAGGACTCTACGTATACCAATACGAACAACTAGTAGTCGAGAACCAAAATTTAATGGGCAAAATTGAAGGTAACTAAATTTTTTTTTTATTAAAAAGTAAATAAACAAAAAATAAAATAAATGACAGCAAAAATAATTCTTTACGTACCTGAATAATCAATATTACGTTATTCGAAATACCAATTAAATTAATAATGAACTTTTTTGCGACACCTCTTGTTATTCAAAATGTACAAATGTCAACACAGAACCAAGCCAACAAATAATTTGCAAAGTGGTAAACAAGAGAAGAAAATTTCAAAGTAAAACGTAAATTCAATTGTGTGTACAAAATACGACTTTTTGACAGAGCGTGAAGATGAGTTGATAAAAAATCGTTCAAAATGCACTGAGCATAACCAAATGTTGGCTCACATTAGAGAGAAGATGAATCATACAGATGAAGTCATAGACAGCACCGAATGTAACCTTGGAGAATCAGAACTCGAGCATTTCAGGGCTAGGGAAGGTCTTGGAGAAGCTAAGGTTAATAAATATGATAATATTATAGTAATAGGTTACCTTTTATAAAGTTATACGATTTATAAACAAGTTATAAAAGAAATTAATTGACAGAACGAAACGAGCAAAATCGATAATATGTCATGTGCAAAAAGTAACCGTATGTATAAGATCTATGTGCGTATTTACTTCACTGACACTGCATTAGGTCATGGCAACTTTCTGCTTTCATCGACCTTCAGAGCTGAAGTCCACTGCTATTTTCTTTTGACATTTGTTCTAAGGTAACGGCCTTAGAATAACTAGGAATAGTTTTATGACTAGGTTTTGCATTGTGTTCGCTATGAAAGTCGCTTAAAAATAATCCTTGAATATAGTACTTTTTCCAATTCAGTCTAGACGAAACAAACTGCGATGGGCATTGGAAAGTGAAAGAATGAAGGCAGGCTTGCTTACCAGAAAGGATTTACTTCGTGATTTTCAAGACGCAACTGATAAGGTAATTAAAGGTTTTTTCGACTTATTAATTCAACTGTTTAGACTGTCCAAGAAGGAATCTTGTCGCTTAATTCACTTTTTTGATTGATTAGTGTATTTGAATCAGTTGTATTACGTATTTTGCCAATAAACCATTACTTATAGACTGAGATACGGCTGCAGATTCGCATCGTTCATCGAGTATTGTAATAAAATCATGTTTTTATATACAATCATAAAAAGGGCAATACGTTTTGGCCAGTCTGCCTATCAGATTTTGCCCGCTAGTATTTTTAATTAAATTTATATTAATCGACTTACTGGGAAAAAAAAATCTCACTTGTTATTGCAATGAAATACACTCTACTTTATAGAACTAGACGTAGAGAACTTGAAAAGCGATGGGTGCCTTTGCGCACTTGCCCGCAACCCCTTCGCAGCCAGGTGTAAGCAGGTAATATTTTGTTACGTTATTACGTTCATGGCGTATTGTCATCATTTATATATCAAATTAAAGCTATTGATTTCCTGTACATGATAAACTACCTCTGCCTATGCAAAAGTGCCCGCAGTCGGAGTTGCCGGCGTTTAAAGTTTGTTTAGAGTGAGAAAGACTTATCGCTCTACATCATTTGTTAGACGAGGATGGCAATAGCCTGTTCTGCTGTCGTAACAAAGAATGCAGTAACTGACAAAAGCCATTATTTTAGTTATGTTTTTGAAATGGCAACGTAAGTCATACACTATGCAATAATAACAAAAAAATAAATAAAAGCAAATTGGAAACTAAAATGTTATTAGCATAAAATGTAGTAGTTAGACCAAATTATTTACATTCACCAAGATAAATTGCAATTGTCGTAAATAATAAACTAGCGGCTCGCTTCGGCTTCGCACGGACTTTCTCCAATCCCTAAAATAGCTCCACAGTCCGGACCATTCGACTCACACTTGGCATTCAATGTAAACGTCGAACGTAAGGTACCCCATCCGCCGGCGGCCATATTCAAGTAAGTCAATACAATAGTCTCTATTTGCTGATAAGCTGCAGTCAGGAATCTCGATAAGTATATCATATAATAGTTTTATCATTAAATTTAAAAGATTGTCAGAGACAAAGGTAAAGTGGACTGGATGAGAGTGTAATAATAGTATTAGGTACTAATAATAGTGGGCGCTGTCTGGGGCGGAGTGTCTGTCTAATGGGTGGCGGAACGTTTAGTGATATGTACTGTAAATGTGAGGGATTAGATAAGAAACCACGATTTGATTTTTCGTACCTAAATACTTGTCAATACTTCATCAAACATAAATGGGATAATAAGTAAGTCAGATATGTTGTGTATTAATCTAAATGAAATTAATAAGAATTTTGACGTAGTGTGCATTACAGAACATAATATGCTTCCAGGGGACGAACCATATTTATGTATACCTAATTTGAGCTTAGCGGCTTCCTTTATGAGGCAGTCTCGACATGGCGGATCATGTATTTTAGTAAAAATGGTATTAAATACAAAACTGTGCATGAAATGGATAATCTATCAATTGCAAACAAATGTGAATTTTCTCTATTTGAATTGATTAGTTATGGTATTTATATTGCCTGTATATATAGGCCTCCTAAATTTGACTCATTATCTTTTGAATGTTTTCATGAAAAAATGCATACTCTCTTGTCTTATGTTTGTAAGAACAAAAACCAGAAAGTTATACTCTGTGGTGACTACAACATAGATTTACTAAAAAAGAATGGACTTTCATTAGAATTGCAAAATATTATTTGGTCATTCAATTTAAAAGCAGAATTCCAACAAGCTAATCGATATGCCAGTAATACTTGCATTGACAATATTCAACACAACTTGCGGGGGTGCAAAAGTGAATTGGTAGAACTCAGTATATCGAATCATTCTGCGCAAATTATACAATGCCCTATTAGTGCTAGCATGGTATTAGAACATTGGTTTATACTTAAAAGGGATTTTTCCTCAGAATACAGATATAAATTTTAAAATAATATAGTTCCATTGAGTTTTTCCCAAGTATATGAACAGACTGAAGCAAATGAGGCATTTAACTGCTTCATAAACTTATTTAAGCTGCTATATGATCTATGTTTTCCAATTCATAGAATTAAAATTGTTTTCTACAACTAAAACAAAATGGTTTTCTAAAGGAAAAAAACTAGGTAGTAAAACGAAAAGAGAATTACTTTGGAAACGCTTATAGAATAAAGAAAATAATTAGATTAACTCAAAGGTCACAAAATGATCACTATATCAAAATAAATGAAAATAAATTAAAAGCAACTTGGAGAATTATTAATGGCGCTCAAATTAAAAATACTAATTTAAACTTTACCGAGATAAAAAAAAATCCAAATTAAATGCATAGTGGATAATAGAAGTAACTCTAAACTTAGTAATAATTCACCTGGACATATTATATGCAAATATTTTTTTATGAATCCGATGTCATCTATTGACATTTTTATTATAATCATAGAACTAAAGAATACAAAAACGCTGCCATCGATGGGCTATTAACAGCTATAGTCAAAGACGTAAGTAGTTCTATAACACCTGTTTTATCTTGTTTAATTAATTTGAGCCTTGAACAAGGTTTATTTCCTCATGAATTGAAAAAATCAATGATTAAACTTCTGTACAAAAAGGGCGAAAAACAAATCATAGGTCGGTAGCAATAGTACCAATATTTGCAAACATATACGAAAAAGTGATTTATAACTGCCTCAATACTTTCTTAGAAAAGGAATCTATATTGATCCCCCAGCAATATGGATTTAGGAAGAATAAAAATATAAACATGGCTACTTATGATGTTTTACGATCCGTGATCCATAATATGGATAGGGGACAGCCAGTAGTTGGTCTATTTATGGACAGGACAAAAGCTTTTGATCACGTAAGACACGACATTTTATTATATAAACTTTACTACTATGGAATAAGGGGCAATGCTCATAAACTAATATCGTCTTATTTAACTGACAGTGAGCAGGTCACGCAAATAACAAGACTATGTACAAGAACAAAAATTGAAAAAGTGTATTAATCTGATGTAAGAAAAGTCAAATGTGGAGTACCCCAGGACAGTGTGTTAGGCCCACACTCTTTATTATATATTTTAATGACTTACCAATAAGTATTAAACATAAAATGACATTACTTGCAGATGATTGCACAGTATTATTCTCTGACTTGACATTGACGTCACTATAATCTACTATTAATAACTCATTGATATCTATTATCCATTGGCTAAAATTAAATAATTTTAAAAATAATTTAAAGACGAAAATTATTAATTTCAAACAAAGACCAGAAATTAATGACAATTATATAGCATTCAATATGAATTATCAGGGGGTAAGAATCTAAGAGTGTTTATATACTAAATTTCTAGGGCTACATTTGGATCAATAAATGAACTGGAAATTACTGAACATATTTGCAAAAAGATCAGCCAGTTTGCGTGTGGATTGTACAGACTGAAATTGATTACTAGTAGAGACGCGCTTATGACTGCCTACCCTGGATATCTCTTCGCAGAAACGCTGCATAAGAACAATGTTCGGTTTGAAGTCAAGAGAATCATGTAGGCCTTATGATATTCAATATTCTATGCTAACGTTACCTTGCAAATTCATTTATGAAAGCGCAATGTTTGTAAAGCAGAATATAACCCTATTTAATAAGAGGGAACGTCAACGACACCTAGGTAAACTATGTGTGGTACTAAGCAAAACCGCGTTGATGTATAGTAGCATATTTTGTACAGCACCGCTGATTTATAACAAACTACCGACATATATCAAAGACATAGACAATAAGGTAAAATTTAAAAATGAGCTCATTATGTACTCTTAATAAAGTGCTACTACACGTTGAAAGAATATTTTCATGATAATATTGTCATGTCAGTACTGAGCATGGTCGCGTGGGTATCAAAGCTTAGAAGTCTAATAAAGACGTCTAATTCGTGGTTTCTTATCTAATCCCTCACATTAACAGTACATATCACTAAACGTTCCGCCACCCATTAGACAGACACTCCGCCCCAGACAGCGCCCACTATTATCAGTACCTAATACTACTATTACACTCTCAACCAGTCTACTTTACCTTTGTCTCTGACAATCTTATAAATTTAATGATAAAACTATTATATGATATACTTACCGAGATTCCTGACTGGAGCTTATCGGCAAGCAGAGACTATTGCTTAGAGACTATTATATTGACTTACTTGAATATGGCCGCCGGCGGATGGGGGGTACCTTTCGTTCGACGTTTACATTTTGAAATGTCAAGTGCGAATCGAACGGTCCGGACTGTGGAGCTATTTTATGGACTGCAGAAAGTCCGTGCAAAGCCGAAGCGAGCCGCTAGTTTATTATAGTTACGATAATTGCAATTCATCTTGGTGAATGTAAATAATTTGGTGTAACTACTACATTTTACGTTAATAACATTTTAGATTCCAATTTGCTTTTAATTATTTTTTTTTGTTTTTATTGCATAGTGTATGGCTTACGTTGCCATTTCAAGAACATAACTAAAATAATGGTTTTTGTCAGTTACTGCATTCTTTGTTAAGACAGCAGAACAGGCTATTGCCATCCTCGTCTAACGAATGATGTAGAGCGATAAGTCTTTCTCACTCTAAACAAACTTTAAACGCTGGCAACTCCGACTGCGAGCACTTTTGCATAGGCAGAGGTAGTTTATCATGTACAGGAAATCAATAGCTTTAATTTGATATATAAATGATGACAATACGCCATGAACGTAATAACGTAACAAAATATTACCTGCTTACACCTGGCTGCGAAGGGGTTGCGGGCAAGTGCGCAAAGGCACCCATCGCTTTTCAAGTTCTCTACGTCTAGTTCTATAAAGTAGAGTGTATTTCATTGCAATAACAAGTGAGATTTTTTTTTCCCAGTAAGTCGATTAATATAAATTTAATTAAAAATACTAGCGGGCAAAATCTGATAGGCAGACTGGCCAAAACGTATTGCCCTTTTTATGATTGTATATAAAAACATGATTTTATTACAATACTCGATGAACGATGCGAATCTGCAGCCGTATCTCAGTCTATTATGTTTTCCGGGTTAATATGAAACTCAATAAACTTAACCCGCTTATCTACATATATACAATATTGGTAGTAGATCCTCAATGCCTTTCCCGAAATGAACAAGATCAACACACTAAAGCATTTGGAACAATATTAACACTTTTTCTGCTATATTCGTGCTATTTATATAAACCAGGTGTAGTCAATATACGTCACTCATTGGCCAACGACGTGTTTTGCGGTCACGGGTTTGTAGGATGGGATGGACACAATGGAAGTATTCTATATGCTACTATTTATTTATTTAAACTTTATGCACAGAATTATACAGAGACGGACTTAATGCTAAAAGCATTATCTGCCAATTTACAGTACTACTAGTAGAAAATAAAAAATCATGGCCGATGGCATTGAAGGCATTGGAATAATCCACCAAAACCAAGACAGTAATTTTAGTCTCATCCATCCCTGCTCTAATGTCTCCAATCACTTTGGGAAGAGAAGATGTGGTGCTGTTTCCTGGCCTGAAGCCTGACTGATAGCGACTTAGCAAATTGTTTCGGTGTACAAAATGTGTCATTTGCTTAACCCTAGAGTACTAACCATCGCCTGACAGGCCGCGCGCGGTTGGTTTTTTGGAAATAATTTTGAATGACGCCTATGTATCGCGGTGTGCGTTCGCGCCAATATAGTATATCTCGTGATATATGTGGAGAGCGGTCGCGCATCTAGCGGGGAGACTCCGATATCGAATTATTGACCTCACGATCGCCTGAGAGGCGATCGTTAGTATTAAAGGTAAGTTTTTAACGTATGCTATCTTTTAGTTTTTTGCAATTATCTCTTTATTTACTTGTTACAACAAGTTCAAAAATTATCATTTTGTTTCATAGATGAATCTCGACGAGAATCAGATGACGAGTTATTTGGAAAATGAAGATTCGGCTAGTGAAACTGAAGATTTATTAACAGTTGAGGACTACGATTCAGACTACAGCGTGGCCGATCCTACGTTTTTACCCTTTTACCAGCTAGAAGACGATCCTCAAAATATTGCTTCGGACGACGTTGATTTATTCCCCTAAAGATGCTGTTGACACCTTCGATCAAATGTGTAGTCACTTTGTTGTAATCGCAAAACTAGACGCTGGCCTATTTGTCTATTTTATGGGATGATAAACATGGCTGTACTTAACAGGTACATATTGCATGTATCTAATTCGAAGATACGTGGACGGAAGACAATGGACAGAAGAACTTTTATGAGAGAATAAGCGACGAGCTATGTAAACCATGGTGTGCAATAAGAGCAGAAGAGAGACCGACAATGATGAAACGAGTTAGAGATGCTATACAAGAGGTGTTAGAAAACAAAAATATAGAGAATATTGAAGAACCAGCTATAAAAAAAGCAAACGAAGCATGTGTAGCTTATATATTATTGTTTAGAACATCGAGATTGATGTTCTAAACAATAATTTATCACAATAATAACAGTTCGGAGATCCGAACTGTTATCATTGTAATAAGAAAAAATAATCTGATTTTAATTTAGTCTCAAGCCAAATTCTTTATATTTATAATAGTTTTTTTAATTTTATATGATGAAACATATTATTAATACCTAATTTAGATTAGAAATTATAAGCTACATGTGATTTTTTTATTTTATATTATTATTATTATAAAGGCTGTCAAAGTACGGTTAATGTTAGATTTAAGGTTGATTTTAAGACTGAATTCTAATTTTAAGGTGAACTGTTTTATTAAATTTAAAGAAGAGAGAGCTTAACTTGTTATTTTGTTAAATTTCATACAAATTTTAATTAAAAGTATGCGTAAAATATTGTATCATTTATGAAGTAGCCTCCCAAGCGATCATTAGTATTAAGCAGTAAAAAAATAAGGTTAGTACTCTAGGGTTAAGTACAAAGGCCTCCAGTACTTTTGATAGAAAAGGTAGAATAGAGCCTTTATAGTGACTCACTCAATTGTAACTACAGTCCATGACAAAATGCATTTTTTGGCTCAAATTTAGCATTCAGACTAATTCAGATCCAATAACTTCTCAAATAGAATTTCTTCTCCTAACGCTTCAATTATTTTGCAGGATAATTTGGAAATTTAGTTTCCACCGGAACGTACTTTACTTCGTTGTTCAGTGCATCTCAGCACTTCGTACAGTAAATAATATATATATATATATATATATATATATATATATATATATATATATATTTTAAATGTTCTAGGTGGAAGTTTTACGGAAGAAAAAACAGAGACTTGCAGCACAAATTGATGCGATCATCAAACAGTTAAGAGAAGCTCGTAAAACAGTAAATTCTAGCTTGAAAGAAGAACCTGTCTAGGTAATTGTATGTGTCAGTTTTGGAAATAAAGCCTTGTAATTTTTTTTCGTATTTTGCAAGGTTTTAAGATATTGAGTATTTCATTATTTTATCCTCTTTCATAATTTTCTATTTTTGGTATTTTGCTAACCAAAATTTTAGATCGTGATTTCTTGTCTTTAATTTATACTACTATTATCTATTTATTTATTAAACATTATATTATGTTTCTCGTTGTTTTAATAACTTTAAAAATATAAAAAGCATTTATTAGAAATATTGTCTGTTCAGCAATAAATATATTTTTGTACTTTACTAACCATTATTGACTGACATTAATTTGATTTAAGCCAGATTTCAAGTTTTATAATTAAAATATTATTTTGTAGACAAGTATTTATTTAACATACATTAGTTTTAGGAGTCTCCTTTTAAGCAAAAAATGCTTGTGTTAGGAGGCTGAGCTATACTATATAATATATAGTAGAGCTCACAACTTATTATATTTAATTACAAATATATTATATTTAATCTATGTAACAAAAATAAGTGTGTGTGTGTTTCGTGAACTTATGAAATTGTGTTCAACAGAGTCTCTAAACTCGTCGTAACTTTTATAGTTTCCATTTAAGACAATAGTTTGTTATGATATAATCTATACTAATATTAAAAAGCTGAAGAGATTGTTTAATTGTTTGAACGCGGTAATCTCAGGAACTACTTATCCGAATTTAAAAAAAAAATCACTGTTGGATAGCCCATTTATCGAGGAAGGCTATAGGAGCGGAGCAGTAATGAGAAATGTTGCAAAAACGTTGCGCAGGCTAGAAATATATATAATAATTATATCTTGGAACAACTCACACAATGTCGTCTGATCCCTAAGCAGAGCTTGTACAATAGCAACCAGGCAACTGATAAACATACGTAAATATTTCTAAATACATACTTATTATAGATAAAATACACCCAGACTCAAAATAAACTATCATGCCCATGCCACACAAAGATTTATCCTGGGTGGGGATCAAATCCACGACCTCCGGCATAGCAGTCAGGGTCACTAACTACAAGACCACATACCCTACATGGTTTGGAACCAGATGGCCATGTGCGAGCTAACCCATGATTTATTTATTTATTCCTAATGAGATATTGAGTGATACTATTTTATTCGATGTGTTTCCATGAAACATATACTATCTAATCGCAGAAAACAGAAATACATTACAGCAAAGTGAATCATGAATGAAAACGAACTATATACTGCAACTGCAATGCTCAAAGCTGGCGGCTTAGGTCGATACTTGTTTTTTGGTCACCATGGAAACGCAACCATAGTCCTCGCATGTTGTACTAGCGAAATAATGGAGTAAAATAATTTCGGGCTGTAACCTTAAACGAATCAATAAAAGTGGGGTAATTCAAACGGATCACGCGATATGCCTGGGTCTAAGGTAATGTAGATCTGTTTTTTGTCCCTTTCAATCTAATTAACATTATTTCCTAGCATGCAATCAGATTGTTACGTCAACAAAGGTTTTCTTAGAGTTTTATGCAGTCGATTTCTAGCTTTTGTTATTATTTTTATTACGTTTGAAATCTAGCATAAGTGGACTCATCAATTTATTTTTTGCTTTTGCAGAAGAATTTATTTTTTAGTATTGTAATTTTTGCGTTTTATTATTTTCTATGATAAGTCTAGAACTTGTTATATTACTCCGACTTGTCGTAGCCTGTCTGTTGTTTGTAAACGAAATGATGTCTATTTTAGGGTTCTGTAACCAAAATGACAAAAACGGAACCCTTAACCTCCCTTTAACCCTTACCCTTATAGTTTCGTCATGTCCGTCTGGCTGGCTGTCTGTCTGTCTGTCTGTCTGTCTATCCGTATGTCACAGGCATTTTACCCAAAAATTACACAATTAATATTGATGAAATTTGGTGAAAAGGTGTCATATAGTAGCCACTACTTAGTTTGATAGCTAAAATATAATAATAAATAATTTTAGGGGGAGGGGTGGCACTAATTACGTTAACTGGAGCCGGAGGTTGCAGAGAAAGTCTATACATCTTAAATAAATTTAATTATAAATTACATTAAACTAAAATCTAAAACTAGTGATAAATGGTCGATGTATGTACCAAGAATGAATCGTTCTTTATTAAAATCTAAAACTACAACTATGGAAAGACGGTTGCGAAATCGAAGTGGCGAGATGTGGAAATCACGTAGCGCTGACTCGACGCCTCGTGCCGGTCCGCAACTGCACTGCTTCGATAAATGGTGTCGACGGTCCGTCTATAACACCGACGCGTAACACCTCCCCCCGAAGAACAGCAACTATTTGTCAAGCGGAGTGGCTAAAAAAAACAATAAACATCAACATGTGACACATCATTCGACAGGTCTTTTAAAAGCATTTTAATGTATTTATATCGTTCCAAAAGTAGTATAAATTGTGTGTGTGTTCCCCCCTACTTTTTAAACCGTATGACAAAATTAAAAAGGTAGTGCTTCATAAAATACTTTAAACTAAATTTATTTGCGACATGATCGGATATATCGTGATTGAGTTATTACCGTAAAACGGCATTTCTCAACAAAAGGGTGTAAGTGCCATGAACATACTTTCTTCTGCTGATACAATTATTTAAATCTATTTTTTTCTAATATGTAGTGCATTTATTTGTAATAACGGCTGCAGAACAATTAGCATGGTCCAACATGCTCTTGCCCGGTTTTTATTAACTTAATATCTATGGTTCATAATACCATTTTGTTGTTGTTTATTTGCTGTTCCGGGCAGTTTCATATTAAGCAGCTTATCATTGTAATGTCATGCTCAGAAAGCTAAAATAAACTACACTCTTTCATTACATTAAGCAAAATTGCGATGTTTTATATTTTTGTTTAAGCTGAAGCTTCACTATTAACAATGAGTGAATGCACTTACATTTTACACCTTGATATATTTACAAAAATAGGTATTTAAGTTAAGAATAGTTTTGTTGTATATTAAATTGTTGACAATACAGGCAAGAAAATTAAATGACAATAAACCTGAAATAGGAGAGACCTCTGGTGAAACAATTGGTAAGAAAAATATAATTATTTTCTAATTATGATTTTTCATAATCTAGTTTTACAGCTTAGCACTTAATTATATATATAAAAGGGGAAGCTGACTGACTGACTGACATATTATCTATCATAAACTTTAAGGGTTAGAAACTTGAAATTTTGAACAGGGCTTCTTTCTATAACGCCCCCTAAGGGAATAAAATGGGGGTGCAAAGTTAGTATGAAACTTTGCTGTTAAAATATTTTACTAACAATCTGGTAAAACGTGGGCCATGCATAAGCTAGTTTTTTTAATATTTCAAGTTCAACAATGAAAGATTGGTATTGTTTTGTTTTTTTTACTAATATGAAAATAGATTCTCCATTGTGTATTTTGTATAAAGAGCAAGCTGTTATAAATTATTACATAGACTCAACTTATACAATACATACTTTTTAAATGATACAGCAAACTCTACTGATGACGAGCAAGAAGAATTTCATGAAATGAGATCAAATATCGAAACTGAACAAACATCAATAGATCGAAATGAATACTTGCAAGCCTACAAAGATCTTGCAAATGAAAGTAGACATTTACAATTAAAGAACAGTATTTTACATCGGCGACTTGCTGAATATTACAAGTAAGTATGTCTCGAAAGTGGTAAATGAAATGTTGGACAGGCAAAATACTAAAGTTTTAAATTGATTTTGATTTTAGAAAACGTAGGCTTGACCATGTTTTTAAAAACTATGATTATGCGAGAGATTTGGAGAATAAATATCAGCTGAAGCTAACAGCGTATGAAGAAATAAAAGAGAAAGCGGAAAAAGAAATAGTTGATGTAAGTGAGTCATCGCGTATTGTCAGAGATCAATTTAAAATTATTAAGAAAAAAAATAGAAAGAAGGGAATTATTACACAACCGACTTCATAATATATATTTTATTACTAGCTTGTATGGTCCCACTGCAGTTCAAATGCCTCCCTACTCTATATCTACCTCTCCCTGTCAATCGCTATACAAGGCTATTTTTTTTTCGAAGGAGTCTCATCTCATCTCATCTCGAGGAGGTCTACCGCGTTTTCGCTTGCCATTTTATGGAATCCAATTTGTGATTAATTTATAATTTATATATTTTTTCAGTATTTATCTAGGTATAATTTTTGTAATGTACAATAATGTTTTCAGATATGGTCAACGGTTACCGCAGTTGAAAATCAATTTTTGGAAAGTTTAGAGTACACTGAAAAAAAATTCATTGCCTTGCAAAATCTTGAAAGGAGTACTGGCACCGGCCTTATTTATTCAAGGAAGGGAAAACCGATTGCTGATAAGGTTGGTACAATAGTCAATAATTATATACAAAGATTTATTTTAGTTTATATTCAAAATAGTGTTTATCGTTTAATATTTTTAAATATACATCTATTATTTTAACAAGGAGTGAGACAACGTGCGTAACTATTTTCTGTTTACGACCACATACTTGGAAGCAATCCGATTAAGAATTCTAAACGAGTTAGGATTACATTTATGCAGACGGTGTCACGGTTCCTTACACTACAAATGCAAAAAAGCGAAGAGGCTGCCGCGCTTTCTTTAAGATACATCAGAGCCAGGAACGCCGTTGCAGAATTAGAAGATATTGTCAAGCAGCTGGAGTCTTTGGGGCCAGGTCTTTATGTCTATCAATACGAACAGCTTCAAATTGATAATAAAAATTATATTAATAAAATTGAAGGTGAGTATTCTGATATACTTAATACTAAGGAACATAAATGCCGAACAGTAACTTAAATAATATTAGATTAGCCAACCTTTAAGCAATGAGATAATCTGAAGCGGTGGTAGTATAATGGCTAAGGCATTTGTCTCACAATCGTGAGACGTTCAAAGCTGCCCATTATACTACCGACGTGAACCCACTCTTAAGAGCTTATTGATTGCCATTGAGCTTAGCTGGATGGGTTAACAGGATTTCTAGACCCACGTTCCTTATTATCTTTAAAAAAAAACATTTAAATAACGTGTATTTTACACATTGTATTTAATAAAAAAATGACCCGGAACAACAGAAAACATGATTCTGATGATAAGAGATGAGATAAATGAATTTAAGTGTTTGTCTACTATTACTTAATTAAAAATTGAAAATTTTGTACAGAGCGTGACAACGAGTTAATAAAAAATCGTGCAAAATGCACTGAGCATAATCAAATATTGGCGCATATTAGAGAAAAAATTAATCATATTGAAGAAGCTATTGATTTTGCTGAATGTGATCTTGGAGAATCTGAAATCGGGTATGCAGAAGCTAGAGAAGATCTTGGACTGTTAAAGGTAGTTACAGCAATGATGGTGATAGCTTCCTTGGTTATTAAAAAAAATTCAAATGTAAAGTGTTGCAAACGCCACCAATAATAGAGTATTTTGAGTTTGTTTAGATGTAGCAGCCAGATTACAGGCCACTAAAGTAATGGTTAGTTATGTTTTTATTCAACAGGCCAGGCGTGATAAACTGCGTTGGTCTTTAGAAGCACAGAGACGAAA
Organism: Herminia tarsipennalis; assembly: GCA_945859575.2. Lineage (NCBI taxonomy): Eukaryota > Metazoa > Arthropoda > Insecta > Lepidoptera > Erebidae > Herminia > Herminia tarsipennalis. The sequence goes on along the minus strand of OX243839.2, from coordinate 11,388,806 downwards.
AGCAGGTTTGCTTTTAAAAAAAGATTTATTGCGTGACTTCCAAGAAGCCAATGAAGAGGTAAATAAATCTAGCATTACGTCTTAGTATGCTCAGAAAATTACTTGGTACCTGTTATTTATTTCATTTCTTCGTTAAGGTAGGGAAAAATGTAAAACAGTTAACCAAGCCCAACTTCGTAGTATGTTTATGGTGTAATCACGTGTGCACTCCTGAATTGTTTATCATATGACTAACACTAATATTTCCATTGAAAATTATTTATACATATGTATCGGGGCAAAGCAGTGTCCCCGCCAAGACGAGATAGCGAAAGCGCAGGGCTCCACCTACCTTTTCTCGAAGCGTTTCGTCGTATTGTTGTACCATTATAAGTTTTGTCTGGAGATCGCTAGAAAGTCCTAAGGATATTATGTCAATACAGTAGGTACTCATAAAACATACTAAGTTTCAAAGGTATAGCTATTTATACCTTTATAATATGACTAATATCTAAAAATATATACCTATCTGCTAGCTAAAACTGACAGTTAAGTCATCGTGTGTAACCACCATTAGTAACGAAACGCAGTTCTTCATTCGATTTCGGACTGTTCGTTCCACTGTTATGTTCCACTAATGGGTCCAACAGGATTTGCAAGTTCTCATGGACCCATTTTGATAGTGGAACCAATAACACTATTTTTATGAAATATATTTTGGACTAGTGGCCCCACTTGCCATATTTTACTAAAACCTCTATGGTTTCAAATAAAACTTAAAAAAGTAAACACACAATAGCAACTGCCTCTGTCAAATTCATGCAATGTACTATGCATTCAAAAAGTGTTATTTCACGATAGATGGGTTTTCAATTCCGGGTTCGCAAAAAATCAATGTTTGTAATAACTATCAAAATATACCTGGTGCTACGGTGGGTCTTTTATAGTTAAACGGTACCACTGAATACTAGTGATGATCCTTAGAAGCGGGATTTTTTTTCCGATTGCTCCGATTTAATTTAATTCATCAAAAGTACAGTCTGTACTTTTTTAACCCTCTCACTATGGGTATTGAAAATAAAGCAATAAAAAGCCCATAACCTTCTTAAGGCAATTATTTTGGTTGGTTTAGCACAAATCAAACTACACATGTTAAGTTAAAAAAAAAACAATTTTTTTTTGAAATATACAAAAAAGAAAACAAAAGACTATCTAGACTATCTACTACTAGTAAGTGATTAGCTATCGATAAAAATTAAGTAATTAATTAATCATCGAAGTTGTTCCAAAAAATGACCAATTGTTATTTGTTTATGGACTAATTTCATTTGTGTGTTTAAAATAAATATGTCCTTGTCTTTCTGCATATTTCGCCGCTTATTACCACCATTGGCTAATGCTATTTTGTTTATTGATAAATCGTTTTTCAAAACTGAAAGTAACTTAGGGATCGTCACATAGTTTTTGTTGATCGAACGATTCAGTCGAGCGTGCCATCCCTCTGTAAAATTATTTGTGCGATGCAATTGGTTATAAATACACCATTCTTTTATAAAATTATCATTTTTAAGCCAATATTTACTAAAATATGTCATAAAAGGTTTCATCTTTTCCCATTGGCAACACTCAGTTTGAATGTAGTTCCATCCATCAAGTATATCTTCTTCAGGTAGTAACGGAAGTGCTGTGCACAAACCTACTATGCGGCGATAGAGTTTTGTTTTAATTCCTAGGGATTTAGCTTTTCGCCATAGTGCATTGACAAAATGATAGTAGCAACGCTTAACCTCTATTGTCGGAAAAAAGTATTTTAAAGCATTCGTCACTGCTACCTCAAAGTCACAATGGAATCTTTTTGGCTCCCATTTTGGACATTTTGCTGTGAGAATATCAAATAGAATGGAGTAAGCCATTTCAGATTTTTCGCTCATGAGGCAATATATTATTGGCGCTATCTTTGTAGTCTCCGAAGTACTACCAAAGTTACCATGTAAACTCCATAATTGAGCGAACGGGCGAGGCGCGCTTTTAAATGTGCCGTCCCCATAATATTCATCTATAGTCTCCAGTAATTCCATAAAATCTTTAGAACCAAAAACAATTAATCTTATTCCATTTCCGCTGTAATCTGCTATTGTAATTGTATTAAATTTTGACGGTATTTCTACTTCTTGTATATTATTATAAACTAATTTCTTCACTTCAAAGGATCTTTTTCGTTTTGCGTATATTGAACTTTTTGAACTATCGTAAGATATTTTAGTCACTTTGTCCAGTCCTTTGTCATACAACGGAGCCATAACTTTTCGAAAAATGGAAGGTATTGGGTCAGTTGAAATGGCAGCTTTTAACTTAATGTCATCAATAGCTAAATCCACTGTGTTTTTTGCATCATCTGATAAACAGCCAACCGAATGTCCCGTAAACTTTTCTATTTTGTCACCCTATGGAAAAAAACTCATTGTATACTCGGAGTTATAATTTCGTGGTACTGTTAGAAAATAAAAGAAATTAAAAGTTTGACTATAACGGTTTACTGACGTTTGGCAAAAAAAAACGTTCCGACCCTAATATGAAATAGTACTTCTGTACTTACATGTACTGTTATTGCTCCAGTACATTTGGTGTTTCTTTTCTGCCTGCAAATCCATCGTGTTTTTGTGCTTTTATAAACTCTATGTTTATAGAACTGATATCCATTGTAAAGCAATACTATCCCGCCTTTCCTCTTGATGAAATGTAATTCTTCTTCCATTTTGTAAATCGTTAATAATTTTTATATTTGTATTTATTTCAATATTGACATGACACCATCATGCAAATGATACTCGTAGGTATGACAGCTTTCAGTTTATATTTTTAACGCAAGTGCATTAATGGCCAGTATCTGATAACAGAAGTGGAGACATAAGTATTTACTCATCCTAATAGTCCCACTATTAGTTAACAGTGGAGACATGAAAACTTGCAAATCCTATTGGACCCATTAGTGGAACATAACAGTGGAACGAACAGTCCGAAATCCTTCATTCAACGTAGAAAAACCTCCATTTATACGAACTACTAGTCATAAAAAAATATGTTTACATTGTCGTCCTTAAATGTAAAGATATTTTTTTATGGCGACCCTCCTTCTATCGTCGGGTAGTAAACAGCAGAAACTGTTGAACCAAATTTGGTATGGAGATCGATTGAGTCTCGGACAAGGATATAGGATTTGAGATATCGCAAATAACCGACTCCCACGCGGGCGGAGCTGCCGGCAAAAGTAAGCTACTAATAAGACATTTTTTTTTCAATTTTAGATGTTGGTGCTACAAAAAAAGAAAGAGAAACTTAAAACTGAGATAACCAACATTAGTAGACAGTTAAGAGAAGCGCGCCAAAATACAGCATCGTAAACTCAAGAGGAAAGACAAAAAGAAAAATAGACATGATCTGAACATTTGATATGAAGTCGATTCTAATAAAATTTCTGACTAAAGCTTTGCTAATATTCAGTTTACTCGATTCTGATAATAATTTACTAATAAAGAAAATGTATTCACAATCTACGAATATTTAATTTTATTCTATTACAGAATTATTTCCACTGTTTAATTTTTTCTTAACATAGGTACATAATTACTTGCACTGTTTAATTTTTCTTAAGTTGGTAATCTGAATAGCACAATATTCAGATTCAGAAATTTATAATGTAGGAATAATAATTATAAATGATAAAAAGTATTTTATTAGAAAAAACGATTAAAACATTGTATACTTAGTATTATTATATACTTAAAAGGTATAAGGCACTGTAATTGTATCATTATAATTGTAATGTATCATTTATGTTCTTCTTTGACTAGTCGCACTGGTTATTGTATTTTATTTATTGTACTGTTTATTTACTGGTCATCGCGATTGATCAGCTCTATCACTCCTTTTTTCATTTAATTTGACTGCTTCCGGTCTTTCTTCTATGTGAAGGGTCCCGCTTTTCCATCCTTCAGGATAGCCAAATTGCCGGACATCGTCCCACCATTGTTGCGTTCCATCGGCCCAGATGATGTAGACAATGTTAGTGCCCACAAGCACTGCAAAGCATACCCAAAATGCTGCACGCCATTGTTTCAAAGTTGACTGAAAAAAAAAAAAAAAAAATGTGACGTCGTATTCTACTGTCTTTTGACCGTGGTCTCTATTCTACTGTCACTAATGATTCTACTGTCTTTTGATTTGGTCTGTATTCTTTTTTTTAATAAATATATAGTATGTCCTTTTGTGGGATTAGGACGCTTTGGGCCCTTATATATGTAATGTTACCCATTTTAACAACACCTCACACGATGGGGGTGGGTTAGGAAAAAAAAATCACAACCCCCCTTCACGTGTAGGTACCACAATTTTTTTTTTTATCAAAATTTTATTCTATCACTGTCGGCACAATGTATATCCATGCCAAATTACAGCTAAGGGTCGTTGAGAGCTAACCTTGGGACATACGGACAGACACAGCGAAGCTATTAGAGTTCGTTGTTTACTAGAAAACGAAAAGAGATCAGATCCGCGAGCAAAAGATAGTAGAATAAATATATCGCAAACAAGACAAAATCGCGAACGGGACGTATTGCGAAAAGGACATATCGCGAATAGGACGTACTGCAAAAGGGCCATATTATGCGGGACATATTGCTAATCGTTGTGGCTTTAATTATGTTCCAAGATCCCAGTCATACCAGACCTATTTTACTTTCTGACAAATAAAATGTGGGGCTTTAGTATTTATATGTACAACTAGCTGTGCTTCGCTGTGTTACCCGCGGTTCATTAGCCTATGTGTTAATCCAGGCTGTCAGCTAACACCGTACCAAATTAACGTGAAGAAGTAACAAACATACACACTCACATACTCATAAATTTTCGCCTTTATAATATTAATATGATCAATGCTAGCTTAACAGCTACGTAGACGGCCAATTTTCAGGCACCAGGTGAGAAAGGTACGAAAAAATCGGACTAAGTTATCTTATTTTCTGACAGTTGATTTTCACATACTCGTATATGGTGTAAAATACTATAATGACACTTTCCGCCGGCCATAACTCCCGCCAGACCCTTTAAAGTGGCCAAAAAAAGGTGCCAACTTATGTTATTTTCTGATGCTTGATTCTTATGTATGTTACTTATGGAATTATATAGAACATATATTTACTCAACCAGACAGATTGTATGGGCCAAACATTCTTCCAAACACCAAATAGATTCAGCATATAATATGATCGTGAAGGTATTATAATACTTAACTTATTTTCTAACGCTGTAGAGGGTATTATAATACCTACTTATGTGATATTCTGACGCTTGATTCTTATATATATATTACATAAGGAACTATATGCTCATCCAGGCGGATTGTATAGGCCACACCTTCTCCAAGATACCAAAAACATTCAGCCGTAATATGATCTATGATTGTGTAGGTGTTATAATACTTGGCTTATATTAAGGTGCTTGATTCTTATATATATGTTACATATGGAATAATATGTATTTGCTTAGCCAGACAAATTGTATGGTCCAAACCTTCCACCAAAAACATTCAGTTAGTAGCTTATTCTGAGACTTGAATGACAATATTGGTACAAAATACTGAGAGCACAGAACACAAGCTTCATAATAAACATCTGTTTCCATGGAAATACAAAATGGAAATCGTGGAACAAGTTTTTTTTGTTAATTTTATTTCCATAACGACTAATTGAAATGAACCAATTAATTAATTTAGGTATATTTACAATTGGATTTGCTATTAAAGTAAGTAAGTAGTAAGTAGTTTTATTTACTTCATAAAATTAAATTGTTAAAAGCTATTAAAAAATAACAAAGAAGAGAAGACAAAAAGACGAATATTAAAAATAGGTTTACAGGTCTATGACACATTAAAATATACCTCCATCGTCACGGATAAAAGGCAGGCCTTTCATCTGTAGCTTTGGAGGTCCATTTTGTACAAAGCTTTGATTAAATAAAGTCTATATGGAGCATTCCCTCAGTAAGCATAAAGAAAAAATGAAGGAATTAAATAAAGTCTTTGACGTTTGGCACTTGTTGAATGAAATGTTTTTTTTAAAGCCATATTAAATAGACTGCCTCTGTGGCGCGGTGGGAGTGTATCCGACTGCTACGCAAGAGGTCGTGGGTTCGATCCCCACCCAGGATAAAACTTTGTGTGATGAGCACGATGGTTTATTCTGTGTCTGGGTGTTATTTATCTATAATATGTATGAATTTAGAAATATATAAGTATGTTTATCAGTTGTCTGGTTTCCATAGTACAAGCTCAGCTTAGTTTGGGATCAGATAGCGTTGTGTGAGTTGTCCCAAGATATTATTATTATTATTATTCTCTTTATTAAAATTAAATACATATAAATTACATTTTTAAATATAGCTAACAAAAATTAAATATATTTAAAAATATAAAAAATAGTGCCCCACCGGCATCGGGTACAGGGACCAAGCTACCGGTGGTTACGGTTCCAAAGAAAGGAACCTCCTCACTATGCGAGCCGTGTCCAGAAATACTGCCTTCTGCATCAAGCGCTTGATCCAACCGTCTAACGCGAGCCTCTCAAGGTGTTGGTCGAGGCTCTATTATTATATATATAAAAATCAACTGTCAGAAAATAAGATAACTTAGTCCGATTTTTTCGTACCTTTCTCACCTGGTACCTGAAAATTGGCCGTCTACACAATATAGCTGATATGCTAGCATTGATTGCACATATAAACACTACCCGAAGCCCCATATTTTGTCTGTCAGAAAATAAAATAGGTCTGGCATGACTGGGATCTTGTTCTATTAGCGGGCCCAATCGTTGAAGGGTCCAAACCGTCCAAATCCTAATATTCGTATAGTTTATTAATATAATTGGACAAAGCTTATTTTGGACATCACTATTATTTGACAATATTGTAATAAAGGTATTATAATTAAATGCACCAGCAGAGGTTATAATATTATAATATTATATTCTATGAAATCTCTATATATAACGTTTGTTGTATTATTAACAAATCAAATATAATGTCCACTACATCAAGTCAATATTTTCATGTATGCAATATAGAAGCCGTTAATCAAATGAAATGTCTCTATGAGAATTATCTATTATATTACTCAGATATAAAAACTATAGAACCTTCCACCAAACCTCCCCATTGTATAGATATAAACTCAAATAATCAACGATTACCTATACATTTTTTAAATGGATTAGGACGGTTTATGCCCTTTCGCGCCTCAAATGGAGGCTAAATTCGACTTACAGTAGGATCAACGTAACTTGACTGGATTGAAGTTGGCAAAAAGTGGTTGCGCAGATGCATTTTTTCATTTTTTAGTAGTAAATGCTGACAGGCAGCGGGGGCGGGGGCGGTAACTAAACCAAAATAATTAGAGATGCGATTACGCATCACATTGATTTGATTAGTATTGCTAACTCATGTTTTTGCGTTTTTTTTTGTAATGAAATTGTTTTATAAACTTTCTTTAGTATTTACTGTAACTGTTCTAAATTTAAACTTGTATGAACTCATTTTAATATTTTATATTGTTCAATTAAAATTTTCTTAGTATTTTTAATCGATTATACATAATTAATCGATTTCTTAAGTAATTTTAGGGTCGCATCTCTATGACATGCGCGAAAGTGTTATGAACCCAACTTCATTCCGGTCAAATTACGTTGATCCATCTGTAGGCGGACATGTCTCGGTGCTGGAGTTGATGACGTTATATTGCGAAAGTAATTGGTGATTTAAAAATGTATAGGTAAAAAATCAGCATAAAAATGCTTTAAAAATTACAAAGGTAATTATCAAGGATAGATTGGAAACATTCGTTTAATAATATTGTTTAGTTATTGTGTAAGGACCCTTTTCATTGGTTCCGGTTATCTGGTAGCCGATGCCGACGACTTAGCTTAAAAGGCACCTGTCATTTGGCGCACACAGTGTGGACGGTTGTGTTTAGATCGCGCGATCCGGCGCTATGAATATTACGAAAGTTCATCTGAACTGACGGATCGCCTAGGAGCGCTTGGGGCGCATATCAAGATCACACGCTTTAAAAAAAAAAATATCGGGCTTGTGCGGTCCGCTATCCACACTCTACGATCATGGAGCGCGGATCGCAATAAATACTTACTTCGGGTGTCATTAAGCCAATGAGGTATGGAGTGACAATACCCGCGAATGTAGATGTGGTGTTTACAAGAGAGGTCAGTGTTCCGGCGTAGTTTGGGGCTAAGTCCAAAGCATTAACCTAAAAATAAAGAAAATTTCATAAATGTATTATTTAAAAGGAGCACATCACAGCTAAGTAGGCTTCACAAGTTTACGAGTAACAGCAGATCAGGTGAGAAGATCAAAAGAACAAAATGTTGATTTGAATTCCATTGAAAATTACTTAACTATACTAATATTATAAGGCTGAAGAGTTTGTTTGTTTGAACGCGGTAATCTCAAGAACTTCTGATCCGAATTGAAAAATTACTTAACTGTTAGATAGCACATTTATCGAGGAAGGCTAAAGGCTATATAATATCACGCTACGACTAATAGGAATGGAGCAGCAATGAGAAATGTTGCAAACACTGGGAAAAATTACGCAGACGTGTTGCGCGGGACAGCTAGTACAATATAATAGCACTGTTTGTTAAAAAAACTAAAAAAACACGCTTTTTTATGAACTAAAAAAAATAAAAAAAAACAGCTTGCTAAATTGGAGGCATTTATGAATCCTGTTAGACTTAAAAGCTTGCCTCCGACTGCATGATATTAAAATGTGAAGGGTTCTCCATACTATTATTATAAATGTGACAGTAACTGTCTGTATGTCTGTCTGTTACGTTTTCACGCTTAAACAGCTAAACCGATTTAGATGAAATTTGGTATGGAGATAGTTTGAGTCCCGTGGCAGGACATAAGATAGTTTCTTATCGCGATAACCGACATCCACGCGGGCAGAGCCGGGGGCGAAAGCTAGTATAATATAATATAATATCTTGGGACAACTCACACAACGCTATCTGATCCCAAACTAAGCAGAGCTCGTATTATGGAAACCAGACGACCGATAAACACCTGAATACATACATATTATAGATAAATAGCACCCAGACAGAATAAACCATCGTGCTCATCTTCAAAGTTTTATCCTGGGTGGGACCACCCAGGATAAAACTTTGATTAAATTTTGAAGTACCAACCTAGTGTCACTCTCACAACTAATACGAAATTAACAACATCTCTCAAGCTAAAATCTGTCAAGACGTTTAAGCTCTAGAGCGTGCCAAAGAAATATCCATACATACATTCGAAAAACATAACCCACATTAAAAAAAGCGTGGGGTGATTATAACTCAATATCTTAGCATCCTATGCTGTTTTACGATAAATTGTTTTTTTTTTTCTTAATAATGCTATTTTTTTTTAATTTATAGAAAATTATTTTCTACTTTTTAGTTCTGATATTTACTAAAGCGTGTGTTTTAGTTTTTTAAACTATTATTTATTTCCTACTTTTTCGTTATTTCCTCGTATTTTTTACAACCACAAAGGAAATAGTGAAATTACACTGATCTAACTTTAAAACTGTAGGAAGTTCACACAAAATTTTGTTTCTTTTTTATTCCTCTTAGGGGCTTAGTAAAAAAAAAGATGAAAATCGGTGAAACATGTGTTTCACCGTTCTAACTTTAAAACTAACGGAAATTACGCGCAATGATTAATAAACCCAAAGACATTAAAAGATATGTAAACGACCATTAAGAGATATTTAAGACTATCATTTCACCCCTTTCATTAAAGATTTGCTTTAGACTTTGTAGGGGATGCCTACATCATAACAACTATCTGTGTACCAAATTTCAACCTAATACATTTAGGAGCATAGCTGTGTGTTGATATATCAGTCAATCACAGTTGCCTCATAAATACACAGATAACTGATCCTCGCAACTTCGTCCGCATCACATGAGAGGGTTAGAGAGGATTGGACCGGCAATAGAATCCTTATGGAGCTAAAACTTTCTTTGTTTTATCCACGAACCACTTGAGAACAATTTAACAAGACACCAGAAACATCTACTCAGGTTTGGATAGGCCTTTTAAATACGCGCGCGGTGCTTGACTCGCCTCCCAGCAGATTCGATTGATGAACCGGACCGATGTGTTTTAACAGACATATACACCCACCCTTAGGTGGTGGTGGTGTTGAATCTAATGCCCTTCCCCCCCCCCCTCCACCGCAAACTTGGCACAAGTTCTGGATTTGCGCCTTATTTTGTTGCGTAATATTTTAAAACTAAGATATCTCCTAAGACATTCATTGAAATATTGAAATCAAATGAAGTATGAGCAGTTTTGTTCAAAATAAATATTTGTTATGAAAACATATTTAAGTGGATAAGGGTAAATACAATGTTTATTATTTAAAATGCAATTATTGTATTTATAAAGTAATTGGCAAGATCTCGTTTTCTTCGATTTTCGATTCCTGGTTCTGAACTTAATTTTTTTCTTTCAAATGCAAATTGTATTTGCACTTTGCAAATATTGCACAACACTTTTGCAAATATTGCATTATGTTAGAACTTTGATTACCATAAAAAAGGTAATAGTGGGTCTACCTTGATAGATAAGCATTTGCTGTCGCGGAGGTTTAATAGAACTTTTCGTTGTGTAACTTTAAACGTTCACACAGCGCACGCAAAGGAAGATCTCAAAAGGAATAATTTTTCCCCGTTTTTGCAACATTTTTCATTGCTGCTCCGCTCCTATTGATCATAGCACGATGTTATATAGTCTTTCTCAATAAATGGGCTATCTAACACAAAAATATTTTTCAATTCGAACTTGTTCCGAAGAAGATGGATTCCGGGTACCGGGGTAAGGATAAAATATTATTTCGTTGGGGTTCCTTTTTGTACAACTGTAACATACCTTCATGCCGCTGTAAAATCCTCCCATAAGAGCCATGGATAAAACGAAATACGCCATTGCAGCGATGCGATCACAGCCTGCGTACGAAGCTAAAATGATGCAAATAGCGGGGCCCGTTGCGGCTAGAAACATAAACAAAGAATATGTAACATACAATATTATTATGAAGAATAACAAATTGAGGAAAGCACATGGAGCATTGAATAAGTTTCACTATTATATTTTTTGTGAAATAATTCATGTAACTTTGTGACAAAGTAACCGGAGTGTATGGCATAATTAGTTAATAGTAATTAGCATTTGGCAAAAGCAACACCTCTTACAGTTTGGGTAACATTTACATTAAGATTGAGACATCGAGGCCGCAATTACAATTTGATGTTTCATCACTAGGACCCGTTTTTTGTAAGTGCTTATTTAAAGGAAAATATATTAGAAAAGTGTTTGTTGTAAATATAGATACCAATAGTGGTGTGAATGATTCTTCCAGTTTTGATGGTGTGCCAACCCTTTTTGATGCACACGTCACAAACAAAACCGAATAGGAATGAGGAGACCCACATTGCGATGTACGGTAAAGCAGTGAGGGTGCCTGTGGTTTTAATATTAAATTTGAGCACGTCGTGAGCATATTTGGGAAGATCAGTCACCATTGTGTAGTAACCCCAATCGTGGCCAACCTGCAAGCAATAAACAAATCAAAATAATTGTCTTTATTTTATGATTAAATTATTGTTGTTTTAAGATTTTCATTTAACTGTGATTTTGTGTTTTCTTATGATTTTGTGATAATCAATACGATTTTACACGAAGGTACTATTATTTATTTAAGTGTGATTTTGTGTTTTCTTTTTATTTTGTGATAATTAGGTACTGTGATTTTACATCAAGGTACAAAGCATAAGAAGCTGACTACGAAGATTTTAATTTAATAAAAAGATAATATTTACTAAAATTAGTCTTATTGAAGCTGTTACGATTTGCCAAACCAAGATTATGTTACCATTGTACTAAAAGAAATAGATTTCATAAAAATATAGTAACGGGATGAATCGCAGATATAAAAAAAAAATATTTGATTGGTCCCATGGGCCAAAAGAAGCATGGGGCGAAACAGCGAACGAGTCGTGGGCAACAGCTAGTAATACTCACTACTAAGTACCTACCTTTCGCATAACTAACAACAAACAAATTATAACAGAGAGCCGACCAACAACGATCAATAAATATTTGTAAACAACATCCACGAACGGCCTCTATCAACGCTTGCAATTATTAGTTTCTGTTTTATTATCCAGGCTAGGACCGACTCGTAACTAACTAATCATTGCGTAATGGAGTATTACTGCGATATTCCTTCATCAATATACCTAATTGTGTTCAATTAATACTTGTAAGACCTTATAAAATTATATATACTACGGGTCTTAATCGCGTGAATAATTTAAGGTAAAATACCTTGTTTATTGCCCGGCGTTTTGACTGTATTGCAACGGCCGTGGTCACGGGTAGACAACCCGTGTCTACCCATGACCACGGCCGTTGCAATACGGGCGCACCGTTGCAATACCATTTTCGGGGCAAGCAGTTCGCATGGGCTTGCCGCATAGATGGTAAAAAGGACGTGAATAGGGACCATGATCTACCTTTAAAACTGATTGCAACCGCTATTATACCCCCTAAGGGGACGAATTTTCAAATAACCTTTCTTAGTAGAACATAAAATACATAAACTGCCAAAATTTTAGGTTTGTAGCCCCAGCGGTTTAGGTTCTGAGTTGATAAATCAGTCAGCTAGTAAGTCAGTCAGTCAGGACAAGTGATTATATATCTATATATAGACATGGCCCGCGGTTTTGTCCCTGTGGTCGTGGATCAGAACACGATAAAAGGTATGGCCTTTTTCAAGGCATTCTTTTATCAGTATAATATTTTTGTGTGCAATCAATCAGAAAAATAATGCTTGTAAATGTAAACCTTTTTTGTCGTTAGTTGGAGTTTATTATAAAATAGCCTTATTGTACTCGGTACATATTCGCACTAATGGTGCCTGCTTGCCATTAAGTTCTGAATGAAAATGGAATGTGGACCGTTTTGATAATGGCATGTCGAGGTATTCTGTTTGGTACTGTCAGGTTTATGTGGTTTTGCAAGAGGCTACACAGCCTATTTCGCCGTTGAGGAGTTTCTGAAGTAACATGAGATCATGCGTTTTGCGTCGGTTGTGAAGTGTATCTATCTTAAGGATAGTTAGTCTCCGACTGTTGGGAGCCCTTTATGAAATGCCAGATGATAAATAAGCTAGTTATCTAGTAAACGACCGTTGGACACTTTCTATCCTCTGTGACTATTTCGCGTACAAGGGATTCCACACTATGCAGGCGTACTCGAGGTGACTGGCGAACCAATGCGTTTGTATTAAAAAATAGATTTTTTTAAGTACGTATGAGACGAAAATCTTTTGTGTTTCTTTTAATGAAACCTAGCATTTTAACGGCTTTCGTAGTGAAGCTGCGAATTGACGTTGTTTGCTGTGTAACGTGACACCTAGGTCTCTAATTTTCACCGACTTTTTGTAGTTCTGTCCCGTTGATGCTGTAGAATAAGGATATCGGTACCCTTTCTCAAGGTTCAAGTTGCCTTCATGGGCCGTCTTGGTGGTTATCACCACAGTACCGGTTATTCTTCCTTAAATAGTAATGTTAATACATTTCATTTGGGCACTGTAGCAAGTCTCTGTAGATCTTTGTTTAACAAAGATTCGGGTGGCACTGATACTGTTTTGGACTAGCATCATGCTCAGGACCTACTCGTCTCTTCATTTAGAGGTTAAAAAAAATATTAGCTCAAACTTACCGCAGCAAAGACCAAAGCCCATACAGGTACAGATCTCAGTATAGCCTTCCACGGCACAGGGTCTTTTGCTGACCTAGTTTTCGCAGTGGTGACGTTGGTATTCAAATACGTTAGTTCCTTCCTTGATATGTAAGGATGTGTGTTTGGGGTACTGAAGCAAAGCAGACTCTGGAAACCACAAACAAATCAAAATTAGTCCTGAGTCACAGAGAGCAAACTCTCATCACTACCAAGTCTTGTTGAGTATTGTAAAAGGTCAGTTTTTGCTCGAGGCTACATTGCCTGTGCTACTACAGGGGCTATCTATTATGAAAAATAATTGAAATACTAAAATAGCATTTATTTTAAAGCCATTAAAGTTTCTTGACTTCTTTGTAAAGTCACGTCCATCCCGCGTCCTTACAGTTGAGTATTGCGATAGGTTGGTATTGCACAATTACCTATTACCCGCTAAACACCTGGAGGCCAATTCACGTATTTAAAGCAGTACAGTTGCAGTACAGTTGCAGTGCAGTTGCATTTAAGTTTCGATTAAAAGGGCCATGTTCGTATAACTTTGTGATCGATGTTAAAAACGCTTGCGCACCGTATTAGAATGTCGTTATTGCGCTCTCGAGACGCATACTTAACACAAGCGTATTTGAGATCGTTCCCAAAGTTACAAGAATACAAATATGGCAGTTTTAATAGAAACTTATCTGCAACTGAACTGCAACTACACTGCTTTAAATACGTGAATTGACCCCTGATCAGGTGACGTACGCACTAGTGATAAGGGTGTAATGGGGGTTAACAAAGTGAGTGCAGGAAATGACATGTGTGGAATAAAATATTATAATATAATAATTTTATATAAACAATGCGCACTAATTCCCGTATAATAAATAGCTACAATCAAAATTAAAATAATAAAAAAATCTTAGTAAAATATACCTAATCACACTTCACACTAATATTATAAAGGCGAAAGTTTGTGAGTATGTGAGTGTGTATGTTTGTTACTTCTTCACGTCTTAATGGCTGGAGGGATTTTAATAAAATTTAATATGGAGTTAGCTGACACCCTGGATTAACACATAGGCTAATAAACCGCGGGTAACACCGCGGGGCACAGCTAGTATTGTTATATAAATAACCTATATGGCTTTTAATATGGTTTTTACCCATATTTAACACCACTTTTGTGTTACTGATTCTTGGCAAATTATACTTTCATGTTTGCGCTATACGAGCTAACGACTCTACTTACTTTATTTTATATACTTGTGTATCTGGTCAGATAAATATAGTGATTTGGCATGAGTGAGACAAGAATTTGTTTATAATATTAAACATATTGCGAGTCTTAAACGCGTCAATAATTTAAGGTAAAATACCTTGTTGGCCGATGTTTTGGCCGTATGGTAACGTACATATCGCGAAAGTTTATCATCATATAAAAGATGTTGACTGTCTTAAAAACGGAACGGATTTACATCAAACAAAGCTAAGGTTCTCTATTGATCTGACTTTCTAATAAACTACATCCTCTTTTTGCGTTGAAGATAAAACAAATATGTACGCATTGCGCGTTAAAAAGGATTGTTTATCCTTTTTAACGGACAGACTGCGATGTTGAGTCTTATGATATCTTTCTTGTAATCCAAAAGATTCAAACAACAAAAATCAACCAAGTTCGAGGGCTTGTGCCACAAAATCGTTTTATTTGAAATAAAAACCAAATAAATACATAAATAGTAAGATCAATGGAATTATTTACCCGTCACACCACGAAATGGTTAAGTAACCTATAGTTTTATTTTTAAATAATAGTTAAATAGTGTAATTGGTTATGCCGTTCTATATATATAGTGATGCCATAGGGAATCATCAAAAATGTAACAACCGCAGTTTTCTTGTGTGGGGGAAGTCAAAGTAGGTGTAATTTGACCTCAAGAAATTAATTTGTAAAAGTATCTACCTTTAGGGTTAGACCCGGTTTTATATCAACATCAATCGATCAATTAAATCAGAATATATCAATCAGAATCGATTCTTGTACTGAATAATGTGACCAAATACAAGACCATAGTATTTTATGTACCTATTGGCGATAACGTTATCAATTTTATTGCTAGTTCGCGGTTAGCCTGAATTCATTTATCTATTAGTTTGGATTAAATTTCATTGCAAAATAATCACATTTACTGTCATCGATATTAATATAAAATTGTATTAAATCTACTGTTAAGAGCTGTGTTAAAATATACTACAGGCAATCAATACTTAGAAAAGGCAATCAATCTTCAAATTACTCTTTTCTTTGGACAAAAATTAGATCAATTTGGTCGTCGTGCAAAAACGACCGATGTAAGTAAATATTTTCTTAAAATGTATGTAGTAGATAGGTACTATTTTATAAATAGACTATTTTATGTCTCATGCGTGGATTGCAATAAAAACTATATTCTTCCTCGGGATTCATACTATCTCTATACTAAATTTAATCTTAATCGGTTTAGTGGTAAACCAATTAAAAGTGTAAAAAGTAACACAGACAGACAGAGTAACTTTCACATTTATTTCCGTCTCTACTGTTCACCTTTAAATGGTAATAACACTTCAATGGTGCAGTGTCTCAAAACTAAATGACAGCCTTAGAGCAGAGGTAATTAGGCATTATGATTAAAGCAGTCTTCCACGGACACACCATGAAGTCGACACTCATGAAAACGTGCTTATCTAAAAACGGACTTTTTTAATCATTTTTTATGATTTTCGCTGTGGCTTATATACAAGAGAGTTACCAAAGGCTGGCATTTGGTGATGAAGCATGACGTCACAGCTCTGTGTATTCGTGGTTTGGAGAATTTAGACTTACAGCCGGTCTTAATAATCTAACTATCGATGGATTTGGCTACTAGAGCTATATATTTGACATAAGCTCTATACAAAATATGTCAAAATTCTATCTCTAGTAGCCAAATCCATCGGTAGGTAGGTTATTGAGACCGGCAGGTAGACATTGATCATCTCCATACTGAGGTACGTGAAGGTCGGTTGGGGACTGCGGTTACAGACTCTATTATTGACACCATACGATAATTCATTGAAACTGACAAAAAAATTACTTGCCAACAAATTTGTGCTTTGTTAGGCAATAGAATGATCCTAATGCAAAACATTTTACATGTGCATCTGAAGGTTCGCAAGCTTTGCATTCAATAGATATTGCATGACTTAACGGAGGATCAGAAACTGCTTGTCCTGTGGTGTCGTAAAATGATAAAAAGGTTTAACAGTTGACAGTCATTGGCTGTCTATAATATAGGGACAGGTGACAAAACCTGGGTGTACAGCTTTAAACCTGAAAAAAATAGTCAGTCGGCAGAGTTGGTCAATTCTTTTGAAGATTTGCTGATGAAGTGAAGAAAAATCTAAGCATTGGTAATAAAATGGTTGCTTCTTTTTCGGCAAATCAGAATAATAATACACTACAGTAACGCTTGAAAATCACAGGATAATGACTGCTGATTGGCACGTCAACTTAGAAAAAGTACGCAAAAAAACGTCCTCGTAGGAGGGAAAGGAGGACATCCTCCTTCACTAAGATAACGCATACTTAAATTTCTCTAAAGAACGGAAGCCTATTTGAAGGCTTTAAATGTGGAACTGATAACGCATCCGCATTACAGCCCGGACCTCGCGCCATGTGACTTCTTTTTGTTTCCAAAAATTAAAGACAAGGCTGAGGTATACGTTTTACGACCCCTAGGTCGGCGGTGAATGCGTTCCATGTAACAATTGAGTTGGTCCCTAAGGAAAACTGATCCAACTGCTTCGTGCAATGGTTTCGGCAAATGCAAAAATCCATTAATTGCGACGGCTTAAGCTTTCACAAACAATAAATGTTTCACAAGTGTTATATCTCGACTGGCCTGTTGGTCTAGTGGTTAATGACCCTGACTGCTAAGCCGGAGGTTGTGGGTACGATTCCTATCCAGGATAAAACCAGGTTATTTGTCTATAATATTTATATATTTAGAAATATACTAGCTGTGCCCCGCGGTGTGCCCCGCGGTGTTAGCCGCGGTGTTACCCGCGGTATATTATGCCTATGTGTTAATCCAGGGTGCCAGCTATCCCTATACCAAATTTTATTAAAATCGCTCCAGCTGTTTAGACGTAAAGAAGTAACAAACATACACACTCATATACTCACAAACTTTCGCCTTTATAATATTAGTGTGATAAGTGTGTTTATCAGTTACATGGTTTCCATAGTACAAGCTCTTTTTATAGAATTTCATAAGCTACGGGTCTTACAAAGCTCTTTTTAGTTTGGGATCAAATAGCGTTGTAAGTTGAAAAAAAAGAATGTCTTATTTATTAGACTCCAGAAACCTTTAAGTATGCCGTAAGTAATGGATGATAAATTAAATAAAATTTATGACCTATGTCAATAATTACAAGATTAAATGTATAGACGCCTTATCACATTATTATAATATCACGTAAAGTTATAAAACAAAACAGAACTCACCTAACATTATTTTAAAAGTAAATTGTTATCACGTTTTAAAATAATGTACTTACTATTAAAATTGATCCAATCTTTATGATTATATCAATTTCATACCATATTTATTTTAAATGGATAACGTTTATTGGCTATATGTACCTAATAAAATAAGAGTTTATTTGTAGTTTTTTTACTTAGGCTATCTACTTAAAGACAGTAATATAATTAGTTAATAATTATAATTGTTGTGACAACCTGTTATTATATTGATATTTGTCGTAAATTCCAAAATTTTACTGGTGAAATTCTAATCCAAGTTGAAGCCAAAATTTTTGCTATTATTGACCTATCTATCTACCTCGTCTGGCCTCCTAGACAAGTGGTATAAACTTTAATCGAATAGACTATAGATAGATATATAGTCCACATTACTCAAATTTTGTCTTAAAATAACGTGGACTCTATAATATACAGGGGATGCCAAAACTATGCCACATGGAAGGACCTGGAAGTGACCTTAAATATAGTAGATAGAAGACTTTACTAACAGAAGACTCTATTTTGATTTTAAAAATAAATTGAACTGCGTTCAGATTTTTTAAAATCTTATACATTTAAACGAGCAATTCTTGTATATATATACCTATATATATAATCTGAATCTCGACAACGGCTCTAGCGATTTTCATGAAATTTAGCATGCAGGGAGTTTCGGGGGCGATAAATCGATCTAGCTAGGTTTCAAATTTTGAAACGTCGTTAAAAAACCGAGCAAAGCTCGGTCATCCAGATACTAAACAATAAAGCATCATTCTATATTTTTATGATTCCAAAAATTAGTAGTTAATTTTTAATTGTCATCAATCAAATGATTATTTTTTTTGGAATTACATAGTATCTGTTCGAATATTATAACGCTGAGGAGTTTGTTTGTTTGAACGCGATAATCTCAGAAACTACTGGTCCATTGGATAGTCCATTTATCCAGAAAAGCTATATAACATTACGCTGCGACCAATAGGAGCTGAGAGCAATAAACGGGGAAAATTTAGATGAAGTAGCGTGGGTCAGCTAGGCTAGAAAACTATAAAACTTTATGTTTTTTATAACAAAAACTATAATTTGCAAAGGTAATTACGATACTAGGCCCAAAGATTTCATTTTTACATTTTGTCTTGACAATTTCAAGTTACAAGCTGAACTAAAATGTATTATTTTAAACATTCATGACGCAAATCTTATACCTTTAAACGAGCAATTCTTGTATATATATATAAATATATATACCAAAATTTCTATTAAATATATATAATATCGGAAACGGCTCCAGCGTGAAATTTAGTATGCAAGGGGATTAATATCGTAAAAATACAGGATATTACTTTTTTCACTTTTAACGGTTTCGATTCCTGGTCGAGACAACCGAATATGTAAAAAGCTTTGAATACAGTTTAAATCATTTTTTTTTAATCAAAATAAACTTTTTTTCAGTAAAATGTTCTTTAAACAAGCTTTGGGAAACCCTGTATGCGGACTGACGAGGTCTGTACTCTTCTATACCAATGAAATTCCAAATACGATGGTAAATTTTAATTAATACAAATTGATCACTTACCCATAGTGTAAACCACAGAATTCCAAAACCTCCAAAGAAGTAAAACACATATGCCCAGTCTTTGCCGTCAGAAAGTAGTATACCAGACATGAAAGACCCAAAGATATTGCCTATTTGTGCCCCGCCAAACACTAGGGCTCCTTGGAATGATCGTTCATGTGGTGGAACCCATCGAGCAAGCATGATCATTAAAGCTGGCATTGTAGGACCCTGTTGAGAAGAAAAAATATATTTATATTATTCCTAAACCCACCGAACTTCAAAATGCAAAAGGGGTTGGAATTCTATACAGGCCAAACTGTGTGACGCGATAATATTGTTTTCATGACCTCCGTGGCGTTTGCGAGCGTATGTCAAATTTGGTAATCTAGCGCTCAAGAGGTTATGAAAATACTCGTAGTACCTTTACACTGATATATAATTTAATAATTGTTACAAGTTCATTTCTTTGCAGTCATAATTATTAGATATGGTCAGACTATGACTTTTGCTATAAATTGACAATCGGTCAATTTATAATAATGCCGACTATTATTATTTACGATTTGTTTTTTGTTTAATTACAAGTATAGCGAATGTTGCTATATAACGTTGTGAGGTTATATAAGGTTGGCCATTTTGGTTGGCGATGTTGGTTGATTTGTCTGTATTGCACCGCATAAACAGCTCGATGTTGCACATACTACGAATCCCCACCTCAACATGTTTTCTTTGCTCCGGCCGACCTGAGACCGAAGTCTATTTATAGACTAAAGACTTCTAAGTCGGCCATGGTAATTCATGTCCAGGAAGAAGATCCTTAGCAGGTCGCACAAAAAGGATTGATAGGGGTAGCCACAAAAAGGCTGTACAGTCAGATGGCCAACTCAACTGGCGAAGCTCTAACGGCTCTTTAGTCTTTGTAGTATTGAAGTGTGACCATGCATGGGGTGCCGCGAGTCTCTATCTAGCTTTGCTCTCTCCGCAGCACTTGCCACGGCTCTGCGGACATCTGGACACTTTATACCAGCCAATGAATTCAGCAGTCCTACCGGGGTCGGCTTTAGGCAGCCAGTGACAGGTCAGAGCTATATGCATCAACTTTGTGTGTGAGGATCGACTCCAGACTGGGCACGCAAACTCGCCAACAGAAAATGCTAGCACTAGCCCAGAAGTAGGCATTTTCTGCGGCAAGGCTCCCCATTTGGTAGTGGAGAGGTTGTAGAGCAAGTTGTCGCGGGCGTGCACCGTCTTCATAATATAATGGCTGCCTCTGTGGCGCGGTGGGAGTGTGTCCGACTGCTACGCAAGAGGTCATGGGTTCGATTCCCACACGGGACACCACTTTGTGTGATCCACAAATTGTTGTCCCGAGTCTGGGTGTACTTTGTGTCCGTGACTTGTATGTTTGTAAAGTCCCCCGCGACACAGGGCTTGTACCCTACTGCGGGAGTCGTCTTTTTAAAAAATATTTACAGCTTTGCCTTTAAGTTTTGGTCCAGAATACTACCAAGGTATATGGGGTGGCCGTTGTGTGTATTTATTTATATTACGTGATGTCCAGTTTTCGTCTTACTTGCTTATTACGCAATTGGAATTCACAAGACTCCGTTTTGGCCGTTTTCCTTATTGTATAGACTCAAAGCGATAAGAGCTATAGTCAGATTAGCCTCTACTTCCTCATACTGAGTTGCTTGGGAAGTAAGCGCGAAATCGTTAACGTATATAAATCTAGACATATTGAGACTGGATGGTTGGTCTTTGGTCTAAATATTAAATAGGGGCCAGAACACTGCCCTGCGGCAGACCGGTTTTTTAGCGATCTCCACCGATTGCGATTTAGTTAAAGATACACTGGGAAGCGGCGGTTATGGAGAATCTCTCGGAGAATATTGACAAATTCATATTCGCTCGTCATAGACTCCACCTTCCACAATAGCCTTCTGATGTTCACCGTGTCATAGGCTGCAGAGAGATTCACAAACATCGTGCCTGTCAATTTTCTCAACTTGAAGCAGTGAATTAACTACAAAAAAAAAAAAGAGTTCCTGCGACCAAATTTTAATTATTAATGCATTAGAACTTTAATTCAAGTATGATTCTGAAACTGAGTATTTATAGTCATTTAATACGTTATATAATGTTTCTATATCAAAGTTGTAACAACAGGTAATGGAAGATACGATTTCTTTACAATCACCTTATTTTAAGCGTAGATATTTAAGTAAATTAACCAAACGACTAACTAGTTGCCGACTAAAATTTTTTGCCGACTAGTCGGTATATCTCTAATATCAAAGTTTTGTTTTGAACTACGGTACCCTAAAACTTGCGAAATTTTTGTTGGCCTGCTTTTTTCATTCCAATGAACAAACTCTTGTTGTCTTTTCTGCCTTTTGAAGTTGTTCGGCTTTCATGCTTATATCAGAGGTGAAGTACGGGAAAACATTTTTAATAAAGCTGTGAACTTTGCCCAAGCTTCACAAAGCTGAACCTTTTTACCTTCATTCAACTGATACTGGTTATCAGATAGGTGAGACATATTTTGATTATTTTTAGGGTTCCGTAGCCAAAATGGCAAAATGAACCCTTATAATTCAAATTCAAATTCTTTATTGTACACAGAAAAAAAATATACAAACAATAAATACAAAATAAAAGTAAATATGTACAAAGGCGAGCTTAACTCAAAATTGAGTTTTCTACCAGCAAACCTTTGAGCTCTAGATAGTAGAAAGATAAACTTATAAAAGTAGTCGGAAGTGTAACAATAAAAGAAAAAAAAAAGAAAAAATTGAAATTAAACCATATGTATAAATAAACAGTAAGTACATACTTACATACATAAACGTATGTTATTTCAAAATCATAAAATATACCTAAATAAATACATTAGTCTGGCCATAAATACTGTTACAATTAAAAATAAGAAAGATATTACATTTGAATTTGGAATCTGTCATTTTTATACGATTGTTCATTGTATTTTCTAATTTTGGCGCCAATACATTGTACAATATTTTGCTATATTAAAATGGAGTGGGGTGATAAAGAAAACCGAATCGCTGTGATTGCATTACACAAAGTTGGTATGGAGCCGAATGTAATTTTTAAAACTCTCCATACGCTTGGTATTAGTCAAATGTTTGTGTACCGGGCTATTAATAGGTACAATGAGACCTTCTCTGTTTGTGACAGAAAAAGATCTGGCCGTCCACGTAGTGTTCGTACGAAAATGATGGTCAAAGCAGTAAGGGAAAGAATTCGAAGAAATCCTGTCCGAAAGCAAAAGATTTTATCTCGGGAGATGAAGATAGCACCCAGAACCATGTCACGCATTTTAAAAGATGACTTAAGACTTGCAGCCTATAAGAGACGCACTGGTCATTTTTTAACTGATAATTTAAAAAAGAATAGGGTGGTAAAATCGAAGCAACTACTGAAGCGGTACGCAAAGGGAGGTCACAGAAAAATTTTGTTTACGGATGAGAAAATCTTTACAGTTGAGCAACATTTTAACAAACAAAATGGCCGTATTTATGCTCAAAGCTCTAAGGAAGCTTCCCAATTAGTCGACAGAGTGCAACGTGGACATTATCCGACTTCAGTGATGGTTTGGTGGGGTGTTAGCTATGAAGGAGTGACTGAGCCATATTTTTGTGAAAAAGGTATCAAAACATCGGCACAAGTGTATCAAGATACCATTCTTGAGAAGGTAGTTAAACCCCTTAACAACACCATGTTCAATAACCAAGTATGGTCCTTCCAACAAGACTCAGCGCCGGGTCATAAAGCTCGGTCCACGCAGTCTTGGTTGGAAGTGAACGTTTCGGACTTCATCAGAGCTGAAGACTGGCCGTCGTCTAGTCCCGATCTTAATCCGCTGGATTATGATTTATGGTCAGTTTTAGAGAGTATGGCTTGCTCTAAACGCCATGATAATTTGGAGTCCCTAAAACAATCCATACGATTGGCAGTGAAGAATTTTCCCATGGAAAGAGTGCGTGCTTCTATTGATAACTGGCCTCAACGTTTAAAGGACTGTGTTGCAGCCAATGGAGACCACTTCGAATAAGCTTTTTATATTTTGAATTGTTTTTTATTTATGTATTAAACTAACACACTGTAAAAGTAATAAATATTATTTGCAATAAAAAAAAATGTTTTTTCTTCGTAACAATATTTATGGCTAGACTAGGTATATACATACCAGATAATACATACACTTACATATTAATATTACATAAATAAAATATTATAATACATACTTAATTAGATAGAGTGAAAATATTCTTTTGTCCTTTTTTTAAAAACGTTAAGAGAGAGGCTGTCACGTAAAGGGTGAGGAAGAGAATTCCAAAGCCTCACCGCTTTTATGGTGAAAGAGCTATCGTAACAGCTGGAGCTGTGAGCGGGAGTACTCAATAGAAGAGAGGAGGCGGAACGACAGGGTTTACCCCTGGGAACAAGAAAATTGAAGCGTTCACGTAGATAGGAAGGAGAGTTAGGATTGTGAAGAATAGTATAGAGAAGAGAAAGAATGTGTGAGTTACGACGCTGCCGAATCGGTAGCCACTTTAGATTTTTCCGAGATTCGGAGACATGGTCGTATTTACGTAATCCGAAAATAAAGCGGATACACAAATTCTGCAGACGTTCGACCCTTATAGTTTCGCCATGTCCGTAAATTTTTTGGGGTTTTTGTACCTCAAAAATTTAAAAAGGAAATCTATCACAGCTAAGTAGGCTTTACAAGTTAACGAGTAACAGCTGATCAAATGAGAAGTAACAAAATGTTCGTACCAATTTCATTGAAAAATATTATTATGTAGATATTGACACAAAAACAACAGAAAACCTACTTCTTAAGCCACATTATTTGGATGGGGGGGGGGGGGGGGGCTACGGAACTCTACATTGCGCGTGGCTCGTCATGCACATGCCCGATTTTTTTTTTTTTTTTTGAACACGCCTATGACAGTTTGCATATAAAAAAGTTTTCATGTCTAACTTAAAAAAAAAAATATGTCGCACCTGGTTATGAGATTGGTGAAGGTGTGTTCAGCGTCTCTTAGACAAGTATAGCGGCAAGTTTGGCGGATAATTATTATTTAACCCGTGTATATCCTTATACGCCGTATAACCCTGCCCGATTGAAAATTGGGTCATCCTATCGCATCCGTGCGAGTCATAAAAGGGCAACAAGTAATGTAATATCATCTGTTTGACTTACTTGTTATACTTGTTTTAAACTTCTTGTTTCACATGAAATGATGCATACAAACCTATGGACTTGAATGTCACGTTTACGATGATAACACTAATATAATTACGTACGTACGTATATGGTAAACTAGCTGTCCCGCGTAACTTCGTATGCGTATTTTTTCCCCGTTTTTGCAACATTTCTCGTCGCTGCTCCGCTCCTATTAGTCGTAACGCAATGTTATATAGCCTATAGCCTTCCTCGATAAATGGGCTATCCAACAAAAAAAGAATTTTTCAAATCGGACCAGTAGTTTCTGAGATTAGCGCGTTTAAACAAACAAACAAACAAACAAACAAAGCAAACAAACAAACAAACAAACTCTTCCGCTTTATAATATTAGTATAGATAAGAGCCTACTAGCTATCATTCTCGTTACCTATATGGTATTCCAGATTCATTTGATTGGCCTGTTGGCCTAGTGTTAGTTGTTACTCTGACTGCTAAGCTGGAAGTCGTAGGTTCGATTCCAACCCAGGGTAAAACTTTGTGTGATGAGCACGATGGTTTACTCTGTGTCTGGGTGTTACTTATCTATACTAATAATGTTTGTTTGTTTGAAAGCGGTAATCTCAGGAACTACTGATCCGAATTTAAAAAATCTTTCACTGTTGGATAGCCCATTTATCGAGGAAGGATATAAAATTACGGAAATGCAGAGCAGCAATGAGAAATGTTGCAAAAACAGGAAAAAATTACGCAGACGAAGTTGCGCAAGACAACTAGTCTATAATATGTATGTATTTAGAAATATTTAAGTATGTTTATTAGTTGTCTGATTTTCATACTACAAGCGCTGTTAAGTTTGGGATCAGATAGCGTTATGTAAGTGGTCCCAAGATATAATTATATTATATTATTATTATTATTTTGATTTATTGGGAAACATTATTCTCAATAAATCTTATTCAATACTTAAAATTTGTGCCTTTTAGCTTTTAGCTGGATGGAATACTAATAAACGTAGCCGAGTCACTCATCAAAATTAGCACAAAATAAGGAAACACGACCATTTTAAAAGACATTGGTGAGACCACTTAAATAGCATGAACCTGTTGCGCAAAATACAAACATATAAACCCATATATGTACAATATATGTTGTAACAGCACTTGAGTTGAGTGGGCAAATAGTTGCTTTATCTATGTGTATGTTAACCGTGGCAGTACCTATCATATTTAAATATAGTTTTAATATTAGGTATGTTATCTAGTCACTAAGTGCAATAAGAATAATATGCGTAAACTGTGATCGAACTAATTATAGCTCCAAACTAATAAGCCTACCATGAAAGTGATACCTTGACCAATAGATTCGTACAAATAAGTCCTGTCGCAAAAAAATCAATAAAATTTGATGTATACTAATATTATAAAGCTGAAGAGTTTGTTTGTTTGTTTGAAAGGAACCGATCCGAATTGAAAAAATATTTTACTGTTGGATAGCCCATTTATCGAGAAAGGCTATAGGCTATTTAACATCAAACTACGACCAATAGGACCGGAGCAGCAATGAGAAATGTTGCAAAAACGGGGAAAATTTACTAGTAATAAATAACCATAAAATTTAATTGATTTTTTTACATGCTAATTGTGACAGATGTGTATTGGTTTTGTTTTCTTGCTCATTTTTGAGCTAATAGGAGTGATGAAATGTTTTCACAGTACGAAATTCCCGAAAAACCTACGTACGACTGTACCTACACAAAAACTTAACGTCCGTAACTCCGTATTACAAATCTACTAAACAATGTCTGATTTTCAATATTTGAAGATGGAAAAACCTCTCTAATGACATATGCTGCTATTATGAAACACAAACAAACTGTTAAAGATGGAAATCGGTTCATAAGGTCGATTCTCGCAAATTATTTAGAATTCCCTTCCCGAGTAATCACTATTGGTCAAGGGGTTAAACAATTTGTTTATGTTTTAATTTCGAAGAAATAATGAGTATTATTTTTGTGGGGACCTACTTACTTAATAAAGGAACTTGGGTAGGTATTGATTTTGATAAAATTCTATTATTGTTTACTTCTGTACAGCTCTAGGAAACATGATACCAATAATACCTAGTGTCTTGGTTAACCGCAAAGCCGCTAATCAACAGGAATAGCTATTAAGAAATACCAATACGTCAGTGCTCATAGAGTGGCGAAAACAACATTTGTCATAGATATGTCAAAGGTAAGCTATGAGATTTAACTGAAATATTATGATTTGAGTTGAAAATATTGATTTACTAGTGGTAGGGTTTAGCCATGGGCCATCTTGGTGGTACCATTGTCCCCGCAGTGTCAATCGTTTTTATGAAATAGTGTTGCAAACACTGCGTTTCGGTTATTATTGAGCAAATTATAAAGAACTAATCTATACTAATATTATAAAGCGGAAGGGTTTGTTTAAACGCGCTTATCTCAGGAACTACTGGTCCGATTTGAAAAAATATTTTTTTGTTGGATAGTCCATTTATAGAGGAAGATTTTAGGCTATATAACATCACGCTGCGCCCAACAGGAGCGGAGCAACAATGGAAAATGTTGCAAAAACGGGTAAAATTTACGCATACGAAGTTGTGCGGGACAGCTAGTGACTTGATAAAGAAGTAACTGTTCTCTGAATCTTTGCTAAACAAGGATTTGCATGATAGGTTGGCATGACTCTTACCCTGACTGAACGATTAATTTCAACAACGCACAATGTCCCTGTAATGTCTGAGAGAAAACTAATTACTCCTCGTAAAAGGAAATTCCTTTTCAGTGAAACCGAGACAAATTAAGTCAATTTTTCTGACCTATTTTTTATTTTGTTTACAGGGTTGGATACTTTTTCACTAAACAATAAACAGGATAGACGGTTGTAGATTTTATAAATTTGTTTTAAACTAATGACCTATCATTACACTTTGTTAATGATAGCTCGAGGCCTGTGACAACTGTCATTGAAATCACGTTCATCAAGTTCCATAAAAAATGGATCAAGTGTACCAACATAGGTAGATGTTACTTGCGTAATCGTAATCAGTATCATGAACTTGAAACATCTAGTAAGATAAAATAAAACGTACCTAAAAAAACCTTTTACTTGATACGATTAGGTTTAATAAAGTTGCTAGCAAATTATTGATAATTACGAATGCAATAGCTATGATTCAAACTTTGTTGGCTTGATAAAAAGTCTTAAGCGAAAGTTTTATGAAGCTCAATTCAATTCAATTTATATTAAATAAGTGTACAGTTAATGAGACCGTCTTTGTTCAGGGTCCTTATTTACTATCTTTATTTCGCTGTCGTGAAAAGGCCGTGCGAACTGGTGCATGCGCGGTGCGCTCTCTACCGCGCCGTAATGGCGCGGTGCGCTCTCTACCGCGCCGAAATGGCGCGGTAGAGAGCGCACACGAAAGGCATCGGTCTCGCAATCGTGAGGTCGTGGGTTGGAATCCTTGCCATTACACTACCGACGTGAACCCACTCCTAACACAAGCCTTAGCTGGAGGGGTTAACAGGATTGCTAGTAATGTGGGACAACAATCTCACATTGCTAGCTATCTTAAAAAAAAAAAATAAGGACCCAGTTAAAATGTGTTTTAACCGATTTCGGTCACGGCGGCTAATTTCATCTGGGACTATCCAACTGCACAGGAGATATTGTATCACAAAAGTTTGTGGGCAAACACAGATCTACCTATCCGAACAACAAAGTTATATCTGCTAAATCTTTACTACGAGAGAGTGACTTGAGTTGGTGTTACTTTTTTTTTTTTTTTTTTTTTTTTTTTTTTTTTTTTTTTTATAAAAAGAAAAAAACTTACTTGAAATGTGCTGCTGTTTCTTCCGTGCGCTTAACACATTTGGACGAACAATATTATTGTGTGTACATATATTTTCAACGCACGAAAAAAAACTTCAATTTTTGTTAAGACACAACTCAAAGTTACTATCCCACAAAGTAGAGATTTTACAAATATAACGTTGTGTTCTTTGGATAGGTCCTTTTTATCTTACTTTTATAGTCCAATGCAACGAAAATCCAACAAGAACAGAGACAGATTAGGCGTGGGACAGACGGCATAACATATCTATGAACCAACAGTGGTAACATTGTTTAACATCATTGATCTCTTAAACTGCTCAGTTGCCACTGAGGAACTTAAACTTAAACCGTGGTACCGGCTTAAAAATAGTACTCTTCTCTTCCCGTGGGTGTCGTCAAGGAATTGTTAAGGAATTTCACGCCGGGGGACGGGCAGCAGCGTCTTCTGCGTAC
This sequence comes from Herminia tarsipennalis, assembly GCA_945859575.2. Lineage (NCBI taxonomy): Eukaryota > Metazoa > Arthropoda > Insecta > Lepidoptera > Erebidae > Herminia > Herminia tarsipennalis. The sequence goes on along the minus strand of OX243839.2, from coordinate 11,359,353 downwards.
TTAAAGCTTTACTGCGATCGCCAATCCGCTCGCCAAGCGTGGCGATTATGGCAATTACCCCCAAGATCTACATACCAGTAGGTTCTACTGGCGAGACACGTGCCCAGCAGTGGGCCATCATATGGGTTGATATGTAAATTAAAAATGGTTTTTTTTTTTAATATTCTCTTCAACTGGATTGAAATAAACTTAAAAATAAACAATCTCATATTTACTATTTGTGACACTTATAGATCACGGCTATGAATCTTAAAAAAAAACATTTTCTCTCAGTGGAACATAGTTGAATAAAGAATATAATAAAAGAAAATCTCACCTCGCCCATGCCTTGCAAAACTCGAAGAATAAAGAGCCATACAGCGCCACCACTTCTTATAACAACTGGTGTTAGAAAGGTAAATATAGCAGTGCTGAGTAGACCTATACCGAGTGTCCACTTCCCTCCATACTTTTCAGCTAGGTAGCCACCAGGTACTTGTGTCAACGCGTATCCATAGTAGAAACCGCTTAAAATAAGACCTTGAGTTTTTTCATCCCAGGCAAAAATTGCGTACTGAAAAAGAGAACGTATAGTCGTTAAAAAGCATTCTTCCTTTTCTCCTTATACATCTTAATGTAAGAGGAAAAACCAGCGAGACAGGCAAGAGTATAGGTTAATCGACTCTCTTTCGTATAGTTATTCTTCTCTCTCATATAGACTTCTTACTTATGTAATTTTACCGGTTGCTCATATTTGACGACCCACGCGACCTATACAAGTCAACCTATCTATACTAATATTATGAAGCTGAAGAGTTTGTTTGTTTGTTTGTTTGAACGCGGTAATCTCAGAACCTACTGGTCCGAATTGAAAAATTATTTCACTGTTGGATAGCTCATTTATCGGTGAAGGCTATAGGCTATATAACATCACGCTACGACCAATAGGAGCGGAGCAGCAATGAGAAATGTTGCAAAAACGGGGTAAATTTACGCATACGAAGTTGCGCGGGACAGCTAGTAAAAGTATAAATGTCAGCAACAAGTCAAATAGTGTCAACTTTGATACAAAGATCTAATTCAATCTTTTTTTATATATAAATATAACTAGCAATGTGGGTTTGGGACCATATTACTAGCAATCTTGTTAACCCCTCCAGCTTTGTAGAATTCACGTCGGTAGTATAATGGGTAGGATTCGAACCCGCAACCTCACGATTGCGAGTCCGATGCCTTAGCCATTAGGCTACCGCTGCTTCCAAGAAAAATCTAGTTTCTTCTCAATTTTACTCCGTTTCAAATACAAAATCATTTTTAAAAGATGTCTAATTAGATTACTTGTTAAGTATTATTTTAGTCGCTATTGGGCAAAGTCGATTTTTGATTATCATTCTGAACAAATTTAAGTCGATTTACAGTAAAATAAGAAACAAATCTCGAGTTTTATTTTTAATCTAAGTTAATATTATAAAATAACGTCTGTTAGGATTTCGCGCTTGAAACGCTGAACCGATTTAGATGAAATTTGGTAAGGAAGTAGTTTGAGCCCCGGGAAAGACAGTAGTTTTAATGCAATTACCGAAATCCACGGGTCAACGCTATTCGACATCGAATTTCGAATCTAAGTTGTTATAGTTAATAAGGACATAAAAAAGACAATTTTCTAAATCCTGACATTGTCATTCTACATTCCATATGTGTTGTGTGAGTTGTCCCAAGATATTATTATTATTAAAGTTGCGTCAATTAGGCAAAAAAAAACGTTATATGTAACTACTAAATAAAAAATATTGGATAATTGTATATCTGAATCCATTTTCCGAACATGCAATATTAATCGATTTCTTTGGTTCAACACTCGAACGATTTCAAGTCATCCCAGGAATAACACTCGTCATAGCATTTCGTATATAAGCAAAATTATAGTAATGCTCATGGAGATAATGGAGGCCACATGCTGGTCGAATAATAAAAGTGAAACGATTTGACCTTCAAAATACTGTTGTCCTCTCCATCTACTTCTAAATAGGTGTTATCTTTCTTAAATAGGGTGACCATGTATTCTGTACTTCTGGACATTCCTAAAAACTTAGCAACGGAGCCGACTACTTTATAGGAAAACACTAAATATCGAGTTAGGTGCTTACTAATCTAGAATTTATCCTATTTATTTTAATACCTACTTAACTGAAATTTAACTTGATTTCCGTACTTTAGGTAGGTATTAAAATAAATAGATAAATTCCAGATTACAAAGTACCCAACGTGATTTTGTTAGCTTATGTTTGAATTAATTTTCTTCTAGTTAGAAAAAATTATAAGATTCATTACAGTTATATACCTATTACCTAAATTGTTTTACTATTCAAACACGAACACAGTTCATGGTAAATTCCGCAGAAAAATATGGTCACCCTACTGATCTAGCGCTTATAGCAAGAATTAAAGAAAACACGATATTAAACTGATTAACAACAAATAACACACACACACACACACACACAAATTAGGTTTATTACGGTCAGTAGCGATTGTATCAAAGTTATAGTCGCCGCTATACACCTATTAATACATAAAATTATTTAAATTTAAATCTTGAATCAAAGAAATTGATATCATTATGGCATCATAACGTGGGGGGGAGCGTGCAAGTCGACAATGATAACCCTTGAAAGAGCTCAGAGGATGATTTTAAAAGTAAGTTTCTCAAAACCACGATTGTTTCCCACTGCTAAACTCTACGAGGAAACTCAAGTTTTATCAGTACGTCAACTGTATATAATGTCAACTGTTCTTCTTAGGCACTCTAACTTACCGGAAGAGAGGAGACAACGCATAGCACTATCCAGGAGAAATTATGCAATCTGTGAGCCAACCGCGGTGAACACATCTTTTGCGCAAAGGTTTTATTCGTTCCGTGGAGGTCGATTTTTTAATAAATTAAACAGAGTCCAATCCATAGCTAACTGCAGTAAAAGAGAATGCAAAAATATTCTAAAAAAGTTACTAACTAATCTAAATTATATAGAAACTGAAAAAATTCTAGAGATAGTTATTTAAAAGTAATAATGTATGTATTATTTCAATAATAAATATAAAACACACATTCACATAAATTGTAATAAACATAAATATATTTGTATATCCTTATACGTCATTTATATACACACACACACACACCCACACACTCACACACACACACACACACACACACACCCACACACACACACACCCACACACACACACACACACACACACACACACAACACACGCGCGCGCGCGCGCGCGCATACCCACTCACTTATAGTTGCCTATCTATTTATAGTTAAGTATCTTCACGCTTTTATTACTCACCATGCTGACAATGTCAAAAATTAATTGAAGTAATGGGGGGCCTGGAGTTCTAAAATACAGGCTTAGGCTTAGTTTAGACCCCAGATCTCCCACAAATTGCAAAATTATGTATGTTCATTATGTCATCTGTGTATCTATTGAGAACTATTACGAGTGAAAAGAGAGTCCACATTCTGGGCACTACTCACTTTTGCAATCTAGCACTATGCAAACATGCGCCATTCTTGAATAAATATTGTACAATTATTGTAAGATTTTAAAATGAAAAAAATAACAAAACTGTCTATGACACATTAGCTAGGGTTGTTATCATCTACCAATATAAAAATCTTTGACAAATTTTTTTTTAATTAAATGATGTCGAAGTCAGTTTCGTGGACAATCAATATACAAAGTGATTTTTAAGGAACTTTTTATCTTGTGATGGGTAAAATTTGTTGGACACTTCGAAAAAGACGAAGATTCTAACTTTTCTCACCAAAATTGCTCAGCTGGTGCAATCCATAGTTATTATATCTCTATGGTAGTTACTCTACTGGGCTGTTTGTTTGAATATGAATTATTTATTTAACTAATTATACTTATTGCCATTGCGGGGCTAAAAAATATTCCGTAATAATTTATTTAAAATAACATAATTTTCCGATGGTTTATTTACTCATTGTCAAAGTGAGGTTGTCGTCATATGTCAAAAGGAACTTCGTATATGAAATGGAGTATAGTCAATAATTAACTTTAGCAACTTTTATAGTTGAACTAGCTGACCCGCGCAACTTCGTCTGCGTAAATTTTCCCTATTTTTGCAACATTTTTCCTTGCTGCTCCGCTCCCATTAGTTGTAGCACGATGTTTTATAGCCTATAGCATTCCTCGATAAATGGGCTATCTAAAAGTAAAATATTTTTTTCAATTTGGACCCGTAGTTTCTGAGATTATCGCGTTCAAACAAACAAACAAACTCTTCTCTCTCTTCTAATATTATAGTATAGTTATAAATGTTAGGGGTGGACAACCCTTATCACTTAGGGGCATGAATAATAGATAGTAATTTTCCCTTTTTTCTTTTTTCTTCCCTTTTTTTATAACATTTTTCAATGATGCTCCGCTCCTATCGGTCGTAGCGTGATGTTATAACCTATAGCCTTCCTCGATAAATGGGCTATCCAACAATAAAATATTTTTTTCAGTGCAGCCCAGTAGTTCCTGAGATTATCGTATTCAAACAAACAAACAAACTCTTAGGGGTATGGAAAATAGATGTTGGCCGATTCTCATAGATACAAAAAAAATCATCAAAATCGGTCAAGCAGTTTCGGAGGAGTATGGCAACGAAAACTGTGACACGAGAATTTTATATATTAGATATAAACAAACTGACACTAAAAAATAATTGCAGACACACAAACGCAAATGGGGTTGCAGATGAGTACGCGAACTCATTATGCGTTAATCATCATAGACATTAAATATTCATATTTATATATCAGAAATGTTACTAGGCTTTAAAGGGATTTCATTTTAGCTTAAGGTAACCTCCATTTCCTTATAATTACTCGGTCTATGAACAACGTGTAATTATGTACGCAAATTTAATCTATTTTAAATCATCGTTCCGCTATTTTAGCATAAATTGAGGTCAACATTGCAACTGCTTACATACAACACCCAAGGAGAATATCAATAGGGTCGACGACTGTCAACTCGAAACTGGGCCCCTAGACAAATGGCATTCTATTCGATTAGAGTTTACGCTAATCGAATAGAATGACGTCTTTGCGCGCGCAACACTGTAAATACAAAAATTGATCATATGCGATCAGCAGTTGTGCGCGCGCTTGATTCGATTAGCGTAAACTCTAATCGAATAGAATGCCATTTGTCTAAGGGCTTAGTTTTTTGAAGAAACGTTAAAATTATGCGCTCCGTACTAATTTACATGAAACTAGCATTTGCGCGCGGCTCCTCCCCCGTGGATGATGGTTATAACGATGAAAACTATTCTGTGTATCCACTGGACTCAAGTTGCTTCTAAATCGGTATAGCGATTTAAGTGTGATAAGGTAACAGAGATAGACTGAGATACTTTCATGTTTATAAATAATATTAGTATGGAACGTCATTTTTTAGTGTTCCGTAGCCAAAATGGCAAAACGAAACTGTTACAGTTTCGCCATGTCCGTCCGTCCGTCCGCAGGTTAGCTCAGAGACTTTATTACTAGAAAGTTGTATGGATGTACCTACATTACACTTATATAACGTCGTTGCAGATGAAACTAAAACTACTGTAAACTCACTTCCTATACCCCGTTATTGGGCAGCTTTTTGCACTTGCCCAGTGTTTTGTGTGTGTTTTGCCCAGTGTTCGTTTTAATGTTTGTTTTTAAGTTTATAAATTAATGTACAAGTTAAAATGTAAACAAACATTGTTTTTCAGAACATTTTAGAAAACAGAAAAAATATTTCCTGATTAGTGAAAATAATTGATTGTAGGATTTCATTGTGTTGTTCATTTGTGATTATCTCATCGTCACCCAATTATAGGATGACAAGTAATCTTCATTATTAACTAAGATGGTTCACTCAGAGCAATAGAAGCTGGTTTGTACCGCCAAATCTCACGACGCTAATTTTATTTACACGATTTGTTTTCAGTAGGCCGATAAATATGCAGCATCAGTCTTTATAGGGTTCCATAGTTAAAATGGAAAAACCGGAATTCTAATAAGTTTCGTCATGTCCGTTCGTATGTCACAGGCATTTTACTCAAAGACTACACAATGAATATTGACGAAATTTGGTGGAAAGGTGTCATAAAGTAGCTGCTACTTAGTTTAAATATTTTAATAGCTAAATAAAACTAAATATTTTAGGGGGGAGGCTCTATACATGTAACAGAAGCTGAAAAAAATTGTAGAGCAAACATCAACATGTGTCATCATTCGACAAGTCGTTTAAAAACACTTATAAAATTCCTGAAACAAATACTTAAAATTAAAATTATTTTGGACATGATCGGATATGGGTATCCTCATTGGGTTATTGCCGAAAAACTGCTTTACTCAACAAAAGGGGATAAGTGTTATAGACATACGCTCTTCTGCTAGTGCAATTATTCAAACCGTTTTTCTTTTATATACCTACGGCAACGGCTCCGGAACCCTACACTGAGCATGGTCCGACAAGCTCTTGCTCGGTTTTATTTCAAGCAACGAAGACTTTTTTAATAAACAACTTTTATTAGAAACAATAATGTTACATTTTTCCAACAGTTTTCTATTAGGTTGGTACTGTAACTTAAACAGAACGCTTCAGAAATGGGCTTGTGTCTGTTGTTTGCGGAAATACAGATTGTTAGTCATAGCACAATAATAATGGTGCATGAGAACCTTTGATCATTATATTATTAAACACTTATAGAATGCAAATTTTATAATACCTACATTTAATTATAGATATGTACTACAGCCAAAGGACAGATTAGTAATAAGGTCGCCCGTGACATCATTGCATATGCTTTAATAATATAAATCATACAAATGACTGGCCTGTTGGTCTAGTGGTTAGTGACCCTGACTGATAAGCCGAAGGTCGTGGGTTCGATCCCTACCCAGATTAATACTTTGTGTGATGAGCGCGATGGTTAATTCTGTGTCTGGGTGGTATTTATCTAATATGTATTTAGAAATACATATGTATGTTTATCAGTTGTCTGGTTTCCATAAAACAAGCTCTGCTTAGTTTGGGATCAGATAGCGTTGTATGAGTTGTCTCAAGATATTATGATTTCGTCGTGATACAATAATAAATGCTCGTTTTTGCGCTATACATGTAAATGGTAATATAATAAATCATAAGCTAAGTGCATCTTTGTATAATTATCGCAGTATGCAATTATCTAGTACTGTGTGCATATTACATCTAACATTTTTTGGATCGAAGTTTCTTATGGCGGGTTGCGAAAGGGGGCTAGACGGAAAAAATAAGACCAAAAGTTGTAACGACACTTAAAGACCAAAAGTTGTGACGACACTTTTTGCTATAGTTGTATAGTTGTAAGCCGTGCGGCGTGCGCGGGTTTATCTGTTTCTCTCTCTCTCTCTCTCTCTCTCTCTCTCTCTCTCTCTCTCTCTCTCTCTCTCAGCCAGTTATTTTCGTTTCATCTTTCTATTTCGCATTGAACAGTGTGGTGTCGCGACGATTATTTTTGTTGAGTGTATACAGGTTATTTGTACATAATAAATAATAAAAAATAATAAAGGAACTTCGTTCCATCCGGGTGTCCCTTGACACCACTCACTCGTTTTTTTTTAAGAAAACTAGCAATGTAGGATTGTGGTCCCAATCCTGTTAACCCCTCCAGCTAAGCTCAATGGCTTGTGTAAGGAGTGGGTTCACGTCAGTAGTGTAATGGGTAGGATTCAAACCCGTGACCTCACGATTGCGAGACCGATTCCTTATCCATTAAGCTACCGCCGCTACAACACGTCTGTGACACATACAAAACAAATCTTGAGATAACTTACACACTACCTTCATCTGACTGCCACCAAACTAAGCAGGGCCTATTGCAACCAGACAACTAATAAACATACTCTTAAATTTCTAAATGAATCAATATCTTAGATAAACATCGCTCATGCATGACATAAAGATTTATTATGGGTGGGAATCAAACTCACGACTATTGGCTGATCAATCAGGGTCACTAATCCCTAGACCTACTCACAGGCTAGTCAACATCTATACTAATCATACTTCATACTAATATTATAAAGGCGAAAGTTTGTGAGTATGTGAGTGTGTATGTTTGTTACTTATTCACGTCTAAACGGCTGTAGCGATTTTAATAAAATTTGGTATGGAGTTAGCTGACACCCTGGATTAACACATAGGTTAATAAACCGCGGGGCACAGCTAGTATTACATAAAGCTTAAGAGTTTGTTTGTTTGTTTGAAAGCGATGATCTCAGGAACTACCGGTTCAACAACCCATTTATCAAGTAAGGCTATAAGCTAAATAACATCACGCTACGACTAATATGAGCGGAGCAGCAATGAAAAATGTTGCAAAAACGGGGAAAATTTACGCAGACGAAGTTGCGCGGGTTAGCTAGTTACTTAAACAATGTCAAGCGACCCACTGTCACACAACAAATTATTTCGGCAGGAAACCGTGGCAGAGGTTAATGGACATAATGATTATCCCCTTGACAGGGTGGTCATTACTTAACTTGTTGACTCTAACAAACAACATAGAATAATTGCGCAAACTGATAAAGTTCAGAACATTAGATCGCAACGAAGATTGACGCATCTATTGACCCTTTGGAAGTTCCCATGAGACCAAATTATAATGTCGAAGTGTCATGGTCATTACAACTGATAAAAACATATTTATGGATATTTCAAAACCCAGTATAAAGGTTTATTTAAGGGTTGAACTACATTTGGCTGCACCGAATCGCACTTTCCTATTTATATTCTTTTCTGTCACTTAGAGCCGTCATTTACGAGAGCGACAAAGATACTATAAAGATAAATCCTGTGATTGTATTACTGTTCTACAGAAAAGGAATTATCTTTTTATGGAATGAGTAACATTGTGTTGATATTTTCAAAAGATTACCGTAAAATATCATGATATTCGTCATAAGCGGCGGTAGCCTAATGGCTAAGGCATCGGTCTCGCAATCATGAGGTCGCGACTTCGAATTCTACCCAATAAACCACCGATAAATAACAAGAACACTTAAATATAAGAGAAAAATATTTGTTCGCTTTGGAGTAATCCATAAAATATGTCTTTCAGTGCCTAGACTTACGGATTGTTATCATAGAGAAATAAACAACTCACATGATAAGGTACAATTAATTTTTAGTTTTAGGTCAAGAAGTCTGATAGTCTAAGGTTGATAAGTCATTTTTTTTTCACTTAATATATTTAGTAGATAAGTATCAGTTCTATGTATATTACTAATCACGCATTGACCACGCTTTGAGTAAAAAAAAACCGGCCAAGTGCCAGTGGGACTCGCGCACTTAGGGTTCCGTAGTCATTTATAAGTATGTAAATAGTTCGATCAACACGGGAATCTATCTAGACACACGGCTCAACGCTCACAGTGATCAACCTAGTTGCAAAAGGGCGACTCACCGACCGTGGTTACACGAAGCATTTTAGGCCACTGTAATGTGCGACCCCCATTGCTAGTAGCTAAAATAATTTAGTTGCTAAATTGCTCTATTGAGTCGCAAATTATTTAAAAAAATAAAATAGGTTATGTATGATTTACTTACTGTTCGCAAGCAATAGGTAAAGCCAGCGAAAGGAACAATGCAATAAAAACTTGCGGCCACTCTTTTCAAATTACCGATGTTTACAACGTTTGTTTGTTTATAAACTGTTTATATGTAGGTTCACCACAATGGAATGATCTATTTTCGTGGTTTTTCTCAAATATCTTTAAAACTAATTATTTTAAAATTATGATAAAAATTACACATCCTTACAACACCCTTTCATTTGATAAGTAACACGATACTGTTAGGGAAACTTCTTTTTTTAATTTCTTACTTGACCCCCCCCCCCCCCCAAAAATGACCCTTAAGAGGAATGGTCTATTTTCATAGTTTTTCCTAAATAACTTTAAAAATAACGATTTAAACATAAAAAAAAATAATATATTCGATATCCTTATAGCAATCAGCAATAACTCAATGACAATATATCCGATCATGACCAAAATAATTTTAGTATTTACTAGGCGCTATCTTTGTGATCTTTTTCATATTTTTCGGTCACACGGTTCAAAAGTTAAGGACACAATTTATGCAACTTTTGGAGCGATTATTTCCAAAAATATTTACTCAATAAAAAAATATATTAGTAATCCTAAAATGTTTTTTAACACTTGTCGAACAACGTGTGGTATATGGACGACACGTTGATGTTAGCTGAAAAAAAATTAAGCTTCTGTTAAACTTTCTTGTTGTTTTCTGTTGCAGTTTAGAGGAACATTCCTGAGACATACAGACAGAGATGTACAGACAGACATACAGACAGACGTGACAGACTAAAAAACACACCTCAAGACAAGCCAATTGAGCCCAAACTCGATGGGGTTATCTTGTTTAATTCAGAAGTTCTTAGGGCCACCTTCCGACTCCATTATCAGACCCTAGATATCATTCAGCACTAAAGTACTCAGTAAAACAAAACAAATGAGCTCAAACTCGATGGATTATCTTATTTAGTTAAGAAGTTCCTGCGGCTGTCTTCCGGCTCCATCGTCAGAACAGCTTCATGGTACCTTATTATTGTATTATCACCAAAGATACATAATGTACGCCAAATTTAAGACCAATTTCACACCGTGTAATGTTCAAATTTAGCTTCAAACATTCGTTCCGAACACATTACAAGTTAAATGAAAGCTTGTAGAAAGCAAATAAAGCCTATAAAAATATAGCTTTATTTAGACGACGCCGCGAGAAAAAACTAGTATTATCTAAATGGATACCACATTATACTCTTTGGAAGTCTATATCGTCTGGTCTAACAAATATTTTGACTTCATGGTAATATTTATAGTTTGAACTTCTTTTTACATATCACGCTGTCAGAACTGTTTTTTTTTTTGGTGTTTTTTGTTAGAGATTTTGCTTCATATTCATCATATAATTATTAAATATAGAAAAAAGGTTTTGTAAAAATTGCCTGTTACGAGACCATATAAAATATTTTTTTAATGTTACTCACCGGACCGGTAACAGTAATAGGTGCGTTAGAGCCATGTTCATCAGGACACGCATCGGGATCTACGAAGTGAACACCTTCGGGTTTGGTGTGGTTTACCATCTGCGTGATAGCAAGGTTGAGACACACTCGCATCGTATACGCGTTGCAAACGCCGAGGAGACCCATCACCCCAAGGATATATCGTTGGGGAATACAGCAACCTGTGAAGGAAAAACGTTGTTATTGTAATATGATGTCAATATCGGTAAATGTGAATTTCCCTTGTCAATAAGTACCTACATTTTACGTAGAGGGAAATCCTTAAGATGAGCCATTGGCCACAAACACTAAGGTGTTTCTGGTGAATGGGTCATTTTATGGATTTTGGACGACGTCAAAAATATTCGTCACCTCTTCATCATTGTGCAACCTCAAACTTGGCAACGTGTGACGATGAGCTACCTGCCTTCTGTTCATTCCTAGTGCTGTTTTGTGGAAATATACTGCTATGGAATAAGCGAATTGTTTTAGGAAGTTTCTAGAACGAGCGCTCAAACTTGAAAAACCATTACGGTCTAAGATCCGGTCTAAGAAATATATACCTTCACCTGTTAATTGATGTCAAGATTTATAAATCGCAATTGGGTTGCCTTGTGTCGTTTTTTAAATTATACTAAAGTTCATTTTATTCCTTATTCAACAGTATTAATAAAAATAAACTTAAGTAGAAGAATAAAAAAAAAACAGTTCAATGCATGTCGAGCTCACTCACTAAGGGTACCGTGCAAACTTGTTTTCTTCTTATAATGGAAGCGTTATAAGAAAAAAACAAGTTTGCGAAACAACGGAGAAGAAGAAGAAGTTCTTCTTCTTCTTCTTTGAGTTTATGACAATCTAGCCGTTTTAGCGGTTAATTTCTGCCAGTGTCAAGTATTTATTTATGCGCTTATCACATGCAAAAAGTCTCGTTCTTATTCAATTAACACGTATTGAAATCATTTTTTACAATTTAAACTCGGAGCTATAAAAATAATGGCCGGTCAGTTTGTCGCCATTTTTACAACTCTCTTATAATGCTACAACAATTTCATGGTTTTCGATTTTTTCCTTTATTTTTGTTTTATGTCATTGCTTTTTGGAAAATTTCATAATTCTAGATCAACAGGAATGATTTAACTTATTAGCACGTGATATCAAATCAAAAATCAGCCAGAAAATTTACTATGTATTTATATATTTCAATCGATTCCAACAAAACATAGTCAATTAAGTATGTCAGTTATATGATATCTGAAAATTTATTTGACATTGCTAATAATTTCACAGTTGTATAATACAAAAAAAATACAAGACAGATATCAAGAGTAAGAAAACATGAGGTAGATTTATGACCTCCTTTTTAACAGACTACAAAAAGTACCAATGTTATCAACAGTACATAAGAGTCGTAAATATGGCGGCAAACTGACCTGACGTTATTTTTACTGCATGTATTTCAAGTATTTTTACATGCTAAAGCATGTAAAAATACTTGAAATACATGCAGTTAAAGTGTTGTTTCAATAAATACTTGACCCTGGCAGGAATTAGCCTTTAATAGCCTATTTAATAATATGATTACCATAAATTAAACTAAAAAATCAAAAAAGAGTACCAATAAATTAAAAAAAGAGAATCCAAAAAAGTAATATCGACAAACACAAAAAGTTCAACCTTGTCTGTCAGAATTTTAGTACAAATCCTACGATTACTATAAAAATGGAAAGGAATATTTCATGTACTTTTTAATGTCTATTGTTTCTATTTTTATTATCTCGATTAAAAGTATTTACCAATCATTTCATTTCGGAACTCGAGCTCAAAGTTCTATTCTGATTATACAATATTGTGTAGTATAAAATTTGCCTTTCACAAACGCAATTTGAAATGCCGTTAAAAAGTAATAATCTCTGCCTAATGGCAAAAGTTTTCAACAACACTGTTGCGCTTTTCATAATGGCTTGACAATGTGTTCAATTTCTTATCGCATTAATAAACGTTACTGAAACTTAATGGTAGCCGCCATTTGAATAATTATAGTTATTGGATATTAACTTCATAAATATAGTGTTTAGTACATCATTCATTTATGAAAATCACTAGAAGCTATTTGCAAGGAAATCATATTGATAAAACGATATAAATAGAACGTATTTTTTTAAGATTTAGGTCCATTTTTCATTGACTGCCTCTGTGGCGTGCTGGGAGTGTGTCCGACTGCTACGCAAGAGGTTGTGGGTTCGATTCCCACACGGGACACCACTTTGTGTGATCCACAAATTGTTGTTCCGAGTCTGGGTGTACTTTGTGTCCGTGACTTGTATGTATGTAAAGTCCCCCGCGACACAGGACTTGTACCCCAGTGCGGGAGTCGTCTTTTAAAAACAAAAAAAAAAAAATGTTCACCGTCACTTGACCAGTAGTTAAACTCCTGTTACTTAGATATTTTTTTGCACGGGAAATTTAAGTTAATTCTATCTTTTTGTTAATGTCGTTGAAAGCTTTAAGGTCCTCGCCCAAACTCGATTCTATTTGCATCCTTTCGCGAAGGAGCATTGACCTCTTGTGGCCAAAACAGGTTACATAAAGCAGCCGTTACGTTTATCACCAAAATCGGATTATCTTTCGGAGGACTAAGCACAGTAAATATTATTGTAGACAACACCGTACAACCCCTCAAACTTATAATTCATATTTACTTAAAACTTCCCCGTTTTTGCAAGATTTCTCATTGCTGCTCCGCTCCTATTGGTGGTAGCGTGATGTTATATAGCTTGCTGGATGGGCTATCCAACAGTGATTTTTTTTTTAATTCGAATCAGTAGTTCCTGAGATTACCGCGTTCAAATAACAAACAAACTCTTCAGCTTTATAATATTAGTATAGATTTGAATATTTTATTCAATAGATTTTCGCAATATTCGCCTAATCAAGATGTCACCATTGCTTGTTAGTACGTTATACCAACAACTACACCATTTATTTTTTATTTACGTACACAGGAGGGAGGTCAGCTTTAAAAAAGTCTATTAAGTGCTCACGATCTTATTTCCCGAGCGTGATACGAGTTGATTGGAGGAAATAGGTTAATCTGGGGCTTACTGCCAAACGAACGTTTTGCTAATCAATATGTGTCACTGGCCGTCTACTGGAAAATAAGTAAAGGAAACGCACAGAGCCGTTGGTTATGTTAATATCAGATTACAAACATTTTAAGGTTTTAAGGCAAGCTGAAAAAACTCATGTTTAAAAATAAAATGTATATAAAAACCTCGAGCCAGCTATAGCCATTCTTGAATGCTAACAACATAACTTAGCCCCACCGATTGCATTCAGGACAATATTATCTAGTAAATATGACAACATATATCTGTCAGTACCGTAATACGTTGTATATTTCTATTAATGCACACACACGTTTTACGACCTAGAATAATAGCCATACCCATAAAACAATTGTTTTCATACTAAGCTATTTCTGCGTAAATCTTGTTGTTTTTCCTATTGTACGGATAAAGTAAATAGGTAAGAATCCCTAGAACAAATGTTACAAGCTGGAATTTTCATGGTAGCTTCGTTTTGACGAGACACCTTATTTTATGTAAACGACAACTTTGTATAGTGGCAAACTTAACTTGGTCGTTGGAAAACTATTGTCCTAATACTCTAGAGGATTTAACTTGTTCTTATTACAATTTGAATAGGTATATGGGGAAACAAACGAGTGGCAGACCGGTTGATTTATTGATTTGAAATAAGTCCCTACACTATAAATAAATGTCACATCGCAGGCGCGATATCACAAAAAGTTTGTTGCAACAGACGTTGGTTTAATAAAACAAATAATAATGTTGTTTCTGTTACGCGGGGCATTTTAATAAGCTTGTTAAAGCAAAAATCAATTAACAGCTGTCAATTCAACAATCAACATTTGTTATGTCAATAGATAATTTTACTATAGCTTGACTTTTGGTTTGACAAGACTTTTATAAGTCTGGTGTTGCTATCCAACAATCAACATTTGTTATGTCAATAGATAATTTTATTATAGCTTGACTTTTGGTTTGACAAGACTTTTATAAATCTGGTGTTGCTATCCAACAATCAACATTTGTTATGTCAACAGATAATTTTATTATAGCTTGACTTTTGGTTTGCAAGACTTTTATAAATCTGGTGTTGCTATCGTAGATTCATTCGACTCCCTGTAGGGCATATTTATGAAGGTCCGAATAATGAATCACCCAGTGACGTAATGTAACATCGTGAGATGTCACAGATTGGCGCCAATAAAACAATAAATTCTTAACGAAACGGGCGAACATTATCCGAACAAGATACATTAGCCAACACTGCAGATGTTTAATACATAAGTAGATACAGTTACCGAGGCCGGACTCAATATAGTCACAAGTTTCCCAACATTACGCCCACTAGCAGATTAAAGCCCTTTACTTTCTATCGAGAATCGATTCTATAGTTCGCATAATCGTTTAGTTCAATGTTCGGTAACGTTTTGATGACGTGAAGGCTGTTTGCACTTATGGTTTTGAAGCTTTTGCAATTTTAGGTTTATTTAATACAGCCTCTTGTTTTATTATAACATTAGCTTAGTTAGAAATCAATTAAGTCGATAACATATTGTTCATAGAAAACATAAACCCTAGAACGGATTTTGATTTGAGAATCTTATTGGACCAATATTTTAATAAGTGACTTCTGAATAGTTCAAATTCCAGTCTCCCCCCCCCCCTCTCCCTCTCTCTCTCTCTCTCTCTCTCTCGCTCTGTCTCTCTCTCTTCCAGTCTACTCTAAAACACCTTGTGGTAGAAGGTTGTTAATTTAAAAATGTAATAATATGTATATATATTAATACCTTTAAACGAGCAAATTTAGTATACAGGGGGTTTTTAGGACGATAAATCGATGTAGCTAAGTTTCATTTTTTGAAAACGTCGTTTATAAAAAAATACCGGTCATCGAGGTAGGTACTTATCAATTATGCTATGAAGTACAATTTAATACCTATATATGTATTTTTTATAAAATAGCCAGTTATTAAACCATAGTACCTGCTGTTACACATAATCATGTCATCTTCAACAAAGTAAAGTAAAAAGTTCTACAAGGCAGCAACTTTGCAATAAAATATTAATGCTTTAAATGTACCATAATGCACCTACACACTAACAATACACCAAGTTAAACTTACTTGCCAACTTTGAAATTACTCCTCGGAAAATTCTATTGTGTTTAGAATTACAAGGCAGCTTCGTATTACTTTTGCAATGTACGAGAAAGTCGGTGGGAAGTACATAATAAAGGCCTTGTTATATAGAAATTCTATTGTTATGGATACTAAAGGAAATGCCGACAACTTAAATGAAAACCCGGCTATTACGAGCCCGTAGCTAGTTTTAATTACACATGTTTACGCTTATCATAAAGGACATTTACTGAATTTAATGTCAGCAAATTCCATTATTTACTAGTGCCGTTTAGTACCGACTAAAGAATAGTACCACCTCATCTCTTCCCGTGGGTGTCGACAGGGCGACTAAGGGATTTCCCACTAGAGGACTGGCTGCAGCGTTCTCTATGTATTTTAAAACCTTACTGCAATCGCCAATATGCTCGCCAAGCGTGGCGATTATGGTAATTTCGCCATAAGTAGTTTCTACTGAGGAAACCCGTGCCCAGCAGAGGGACATCATAATTCACTATTATATTATCTCAGATAATAATATTCTTCCTCACTCGAAAACCTATTTTCGCCTATTATAAAACCGTCATTCCAGATAATTACTAATCTAATATTCTCGCATTTTCAAACAAAAAAATCTCCTTCTATCTGAAAGTAATGTCAAAGCAAAAATCAACTAAGCTGCTGTCAATTCTGAATACTAAAGACGTCAACAGTCAGTTAATAGACCAGTCACACATTATTTGAAAAAAGTAAATCTTGTAATCATAGATTATTTTTTTTATTCTATACCCAAATGATTTGAGATCGTTGTCAAGTTAACAATTATGTTAAACAATGAACAAGGCGGACAAGAAATAGGAAGAAAGTTTTTCTAAATTACAGACAAACTTGATTGTCTTTTGTAGCTAATGTATACTAATATTATAAAGCTGAAGAGTATGTTTATTTGTTTGTTTGTTTGAACGCGGCAATTTCAGGAACTACTGGTCCGAATTGAGTAATTCTGGGAAACCCATTTATCGAGGAAGGCTATAGGCTATATAACATCACGCTACGACCAATAGGAGCGGAGCAGTAATGAAAATTGCAAAAACGGGAATAATGTACGCATACGAAGTTGCGCGGGACAGCTAGTACTATATAGTTATTATTAGTTATCGCAATAAAAACTATTCTATCTTTTACCGGGGCTCAAACAAACTATCTCCTTACCAGATTTAATTTAAATTAATTAAATGATTAAGGCGTTCTAGCACACAGAGTTACTTTTACATTTATAATATGCACTTGCCCAAGTCACCGTTCCGATACCTTCATTCATCGATAGGTATGCGAAGTACGTCGACGATGCATTGACTAATGAAAGGTCAGTCGTCAACCCTCTGGAGTTCATGTACTAGACAAAACGTAATTAGACGTATATATTTTAGTAGCTGAATAAATAACATTACGCGTCATAGTTTTGCTTTACCTACTGTACTTAACAAAAACATAACACAAGATTATTAGGTAGTTTACAAGATAATTTTCCACAGATTAGGATTGGCTAAAGGCTCTCATGTTGTCCCTGTCACTTTAACGTAAATAGTAGAGACAGAAAAACGATTAGGTACGTTTCAATGTAATGTATCCTTTAAGTATTTGGTACTAAGAGCCCATGTAGTTACACAATACAACTTGCACGTTATTATGTATAATCGATCCTCTACAGCCTGTTGCATTATTAAATTCAAAGGACCCGTTATCTTGGCATTTATCCAAGACTCAGAACCAAACAGTTAAATACCTTGTCGTTGCTCAAAGTCACATTGCATCTATGTCGTATGCCACAACTGCAAATAAAAATGACAATTTTGTGTATTCCTCTGCGATAAAATTGTGATACGTTGCATGTCTAATGTCTAAAGTGGAAACAACAATATACCGGTTCTTAAACATCTGTGTAAATAACAAAAGTTTGCAAACATTAATTAATGTAGGTTTATGATGAAAGAAACCTTTTATTTGCCTTACGTATATTTTAGAAGTCTTGTTTGTTATGAAATTATACTTGATATTTTACTCGACGGCGAATGGAGAAGTGTATACCTATTTTTTTGACACTCCCTGTAGCCTAAACGACTTGCTTGATCGTCACTTAATTACAATGTCGTGAATTATTGAAATAGCATAGGACAGCTTTAATTCTAGAGATTAACGATGTTGTGGAATTGTCTTTGCATATTGCAAATTACTGGAATAATTTCTAAGCTATTGCATAAATCAAGTTTTAAATGATAAGGAATGGTTTTCATGCATTAAAGATAGCGATAGATTGAGGTCAGTTGCATAGGTGAGACTAGGAGAAACCTATCAATTGCATTATTTTAGATTAAATATAATTGGATTTCGCTCAATTGCGTGTGGCTTTGAAATGATAGTAATTCGTGTGAGCATCAAAAGAATCGATTACTTTAACGTAAATGTTGTGAATAGGTTCGAATAAAACGTCTATCTAAGGTCCATACAAATATAGATTGATTGAGCAGCTGTGCATAGTTGCTAAATTCAATTCATCAAAATAAGGCTTCTATAGAATGGAATGGAATATTTATATTGATTGGATAAACGGATTAAGAGTATCAATAGAAGATATTTTAGACCTCCTCTGAAAACCGTGGATATTTAAATACTAGGGAAATAAAATATAAGATGCTGTTCTCTTGTCAAAGATTATATATAATACTAGCTGTCCCGGCGAATTTCGTACCGCCATTTTTATTGTGAATCGGTTCCATTCGAGAATCTAAACCATTTTCGAATCCCATACACACCTACAGTATATATATATATATATATATATATAAAGAAACTCTAAGTAGTGTTGATAATCTTTGACGTATAAATCACAATCATTTTACGTTCGTAAACTTTCGCGATTTGTACACATTATAGAATTTTATAAGCTACGGGTCTTAATCGCGTAAATAATTCATTTTAAGGCTAAATACCTTTGTTTATTGCTCGACGTTTCAACCGTATTGCAACGGTCGTGGTCTACCCTTGACCACGGCCGTTGCAATACAGTACACAAGGTACTGTACTGTAGTGTGTGTACATTTTCTTACTTTACTTTATTACTTCTCGCTTTTTACTTTACTTATGAAAATATTAGGGTAAGGTTAGGTTAGCAGTTTTTTCAGCACAAACAGTGTTGTTTTTCATGGAACTAATTGCTCTATCGAAGTTTAAGTCCAAAGCACCGAGTTAGTAAAGTTAGGAGTACAGTCTGCAACTCTAAGCTTTGAATTGCACGGTTAATTAAATTAAAGTGTAAATATATTATTGTTAACCGAGGTTCAAGTACTTACTTAGTGGTTAGTGACCCTGACTGCTAAGCCAGAGGTCGTGAGTTCGAACCCTACCCAGGATAAAACTTTGTGTAATGAGCACGATGGTTTATTGTGTCTGGGTGTATTATCTATAATACCTATGTATGTATTTTGAAATATATAAGTATGTTTATCAGTTGTCCGGTTGCCATAGTACAAGCTCTGCTTAGTTTGGGATCAGGTGACGTTGTGTGAGTTGTCCTAAGATATTATTATCATTATTACTGAGAATGTTTATAAAAAATACATTTTAGTTTTGATTGCACGGATGATGAGGCTGTGAACCAAAGAGTTGCAATTTCAATTATTATCTCGAGACTAAATTAAAGCCAAAATGGATGTGAAATGTTTATAATATATTGAATATTTAATAAATAACAAAGTTGTTTATTAAATATTCAATCTAGGTATACTAATATTATAAAGCTGAATAGTTTGTTTGTTTGAACGCGGTAATCTCAGGAACTACTGATTCGAATTGAAAAACTATTTCACTGTTGGATAGCCCATTTATCGAGGAAGGCTAATGGCTATATAACGCTACGACCAATAGGAGTGGAGCAGCAATGAGAAATGTTGCAAAAATGGGGAAAAATTACGCAGACGAAGTTGCGCGGGACAGCTAGTACAATATAATAGCACTGTTTGTTTAAAAAACTAAAAAAACACGCTTTTTTATGAACTAAAAAAAAGTTATAAAAAAAACCGCTTGCCAAATTGAAGGCATTTATGAATCCTGTTAAACTTAAAAGCTTGGCTCCGACTGCATGATATTAAAATGTGAAGGGTTATCCATACTAATATTATAAATGTGACAGTAACTGTCTGTATGTCTATCTGTTACGCTATATACCATTACACTACGACCAATAGAAGCGGAGCAGCAATGAGAAATGTTGCAAAAACGGGGAAAATTTGCAAAGACGAAGTTGTGCGAGGCAGCTAGACTTTAATACTTTTGTCAATGGTAGCTGAGTAACTTTAAAAATCCGTTATGTTTTGATTCCTATTTATATCCGTTATGTCCGATATATATATATCAATGGTGACGAGATATTTGTATCCCCTACTAAGGGAGTTTTATATTAAAAGTAAAACATTGTATAGACATTGAAAAATCCCTGATACGTGACATAAAACCGCTGTCGACTTTCAAACAACTAAATAAATTTAAAAGAAACATATTTAAAAAGCATCGCGAGGAAATCAGTTTTCAATTATAACAAACACGATTCAATTCACCCCTTTAGGAACTACAATGCCATACACAGAGTTTTCAAAATGTTAGCACAAGAAGGGATTATATGAAGCTAAACCTTTGTGTGTGGCCTTTTTGGTATGGGGTATAAAGATACTTGTGTGTGGCCCTTTTGGTATGGGGTATAAAGATACTTGTGTGTGGCCTTTTTGGTATGGGGTAAAAAGATACTTGTGTGTGGCCTTTTTGGTATGGGGGTAAAAAGATACTTGTGTGTGGCCTTATTGGTATGGGGTATAAATATACTTACAAGCGCGCACGGTTTTTGTGAACCGATTGTCATATGGCCGCGGTGTCTGCGTACTCTGTCCAAGAAGGGTGCTGGCTTGCACCTGCGCCTCTTGATCGTTCATCTTGTCAAAAAAACGCTAACCGATGACCAAATAAATATTGTGCTTTCCTATTTAATTCTGTAAAAAAGAAAACATTACTTAACTCAGCATTTAGTTGTAGATTTTAGTTTTAGTTAGCAAAATAAGATATCTGTCGGTTTTCCTTTACAACAATTTTATATATAGACTGGCTGTTGGTCTAGTGGTTATTGACCCTGACTCCTAAGCCAGAGATAATGGATTCGATAGCACGATGGTTTATTCTGTGTCTGGGTATAATTTATCTATATATGTATATATTTGGAAATATATGTATATATTTGGAAATACATGAGTATGTTTTCTAAAAACTCTCTTTTTTTTTTTGTAAAAAGGTATTTGTAGTTTATTAATTATTATTACGATCAGTCGACTACGTTTTGGATGAAAGAAGTCAAGTTATTATGGTAATTGAGTACGGCAAAGGCTGTTACCGTCAAATGTATAGATGAATAACCGTTTCAAACAAAGAAAAAAGGCATGTAGGACCTCGGACAGCCTCAGCGAATACGTAAGTTATCGATCCTATCCCTAATCTCTCTTTGATCAAGTCGCAACAGATTTATCTTTGAATGAAATAGTTGAAAATATCTATCTATATTATTAAGTACAGATCATGGCGGTCAAACGATTAGCAGATATTTGGCTAAAGTTAAAAAAAAATGGTTAAATATTTTCCCATTACACGAAATACCACTTCAATCGAATTACACTACGAAAACTTTATGCAAAAGTCGACAAATTATTATATTATTGTTCACAACAATATTTTGATGTAAGAAACTTATGATGAAATATGTGATGTGTACGATGCGACTGCCTCTGTGGCGCGGTGGTAGTGTGTCCGACTGCTACGCATAGAGGTAGTAGGTTCGATTCCCACACGGGATACCACTTTGTGAGATCCACAGATTGTTGTTCCGAGTCTGGATGTACTTTGTGTCCGTGACTTGTATGTTTGTGTCCTACTGCGGGTGTCGTTATTTAAAAAAATAAATGTTAATATTTACAATTTATACATATATTTATTGTTTTTAAACTTTCGCGATTTTTATACATATTAGATATATTTCGGGACTTAATCGCGTGAAATAAAAGGTTCGTACCTTTAAATAATTCATGCGATTAAGTCCCGAAATATATCTAATATTATACATTTATGTTGGTATTAATACATTTATGAATTATATACCTTTACGTGCAAACCTTAAGCATATTCCCGAATATTATAATTGCTACTGTATTTATATATGAATAATGCGCTGCTTACCTACTGATCAATATTTTTTCTTTTATTACACCAAAATAATAAAATTCGAATGTTAGATTTAAAACAAAAGTAACCCACCACTACCCTACCACTTTACCACCTACCAGCTACTTTTGTCACACAACCATTTACCACACATCTAAGGGTCTCTCAGAGGGTCTTTTGGTGTAAAATCGATGTTTCTCTGTCAGATTGAGGGCCTAGACCACACAATAAACAACGATTTTACCCCAGTAAAATAGTCTGTAGGTGGTTAAGATCATAACACCAAAAACAAGTGGTAGGTAATTAAGGGTTAATATATTAAATATTTTCCAAAACTGATATTACAAAAGTTATTTAGTATTATGTAAAGGAGCCACAAGCGGGATATTATTAGTATATTAAAAATCACCTTTAAATGACAACTAAATAAAGTTCTAATAACCTTTAAAGTTCTAATAACGTTTAATCAAATCCAACATGGCAATTCCTATACAAAATCATCAAGTTCGGTTTTTGCGGTTCATTTTTAGCAATTTTTGCGGTTCCTTTTTAGCGGTTGCCTACGATATAAGTATCGTATGAATCTAAATCAATCTGTTTATGGTTGCTGGTGCTTTCGAAGATCAGTTAGTTACGCTGTTTTTCTAGATTATAATCAGATATTATGTTGAACTAGGTGGCCATTATAGGTAAACTAATAAACATCAAAATAATAGTTTTAATTAGATGCAGTGTAGTTAAAATCAGCTTCACTCGTTTCATTATAATTAATGCAGAATCGCCTATGTTACGGTCTATAAATAATTTAAATGAATAATGGTATAATAATATTTAATTCAATTTGCGTAATTTGACTCTGCGGAGCCGCAGAGTCAAATTCCCTCATGTGGATGAAAGAGCTGATCATTCTACTTAAGCTCTTTAATGTAGGACGCGGCCAGTAAAATGAAGCTCAAGCTGCTAGCTACAGATATTTTTAACCGCATTTAGCTCCAATATTAAATAGCAAATATTTTCAGGTATTTTTGCGTCAAAACAGAACAGATAATCAATATAAAACAGAGTTTTAGTCTATTCTTCGCTTTAAGGATCCGTTTATAAAATACTAGCTGTCCTGCGCAACTTCGTCTGCGTAAATATTCCCCCTTTTTTATAGTCCTATGTTACTTCTAATACCTCCAAGAATATGTGTACAAAGTTTCATGATGATCGGTTGAGTAGTTTTCGCGTGAAAGCGTAACAAACAAACTTACATTCACATTTATATATTTGTACTAGCTGTGCCCCACGGTGTTACCCGCGGTTTATGCCTAGCCTATGTGTTAATCCAGGGTGCCAGCTAACTCCATACCAAATTTTATTAAAATCGCTCCAGCCGTTTAGACGTGAAGAAGTAACAAACATACACACTCACATACTCACAAACTTTCGCCTTTATAATATTAGTGTGATAGATGAAGCTTTAAAGTGTTGGGTTATTGTTGGTTATGTGAACAAAACTACGGTAGTAGTATAAATAGTGAAATTAAAAAGAAAACTATGACAGCTTTTACAAGTTTACGAGTAATAGCCGTCCCGAACCTAAATGGCGAACCGAAAGTGAAAAGAAACAATAACTTTCGTACAATTACCATTGAAAATTATATTATGAATACGGAACATGTGCATGGCCCGACATGCATTTGCCCAGTTTTATTTTCTAATATCTTCATGCACTGGTAAGCTACCAACAATGGGATAATACTAAATAAATGCATAAATAAATATACTTTATTGTATTTGTATTGTGTCTTGAAATTATATCCTGAATGCATACGTTAATTAGGTATCTACGTTGGTACGATGACCGTGAATGAGGCAAAGTAGATTATGATGCGCTACGACCTCGCTGCGATCACAATTGATTTTTCATTCATTATAATCATTCATAAAATTACTAATACTACCTATACGATAGACAATAACACGTGATTCTTTATCAATCCTGGTAAATATATTAATGTTGCTTTTAGGGATTAATTTCTTATAAAATGTAGTTTAAATATAATTAATATCTGATTGTTGATAATAACTTAGGTATTAGAATTTTGGAAAGGGTTTTGTAATAGAGATCTTCAATAGCTTTAATAGATCAGATGTCTATGATCAAGTAAACTCTCATGTTTTTGGCCATTGTTTACTGCCTATAAACAATTGTAATATCATCGCCACTTCTTGTATAAGTACAGATAGTTGTCATAGAAAGACATGCCACAATTTAAACTATGCAAAAAATATTCCATTTCACTATTATTTATGACCAAACATGTCTTTTTGAACTGTCATTTTATGAAACACCTTAATCTCTTGAGGAGGACTTAGACTTTTATGATTCCACGCCAACGAAATCGCGTCAAATAAACAAACAATGATAAGATATAGTAAGTTTGTACGAGTATCTATGTATACAGCAACTAGATAATTTAATTTGCTAAATATAGTATATCAGGACCGGCATAGCTTGTTATGAAACATGTGCATATGAATACATTACAAACTTGTTACTAAGATATAAGATAAAATTATAACAAAGCGATTGGTAACCTACCAACCCACTAATGCAACAGCTTCGCCCACTATATTGGTACCTCTCCCTGTATCGAGAGTATCTATGTTATGTTAAGCAGTCGGGCCCGAGCTTAATGATTTTCTAGTTGGATTTCCGTCCTAGCGGACTTTGAGAGAGTGCAGCGGAATATAAGGACTCCAATTTTTGTGTTTTGTTTCAGCGCAGCTCTTCAAAAAATCAGTAAACGAAAGCTTTGTGAGGAACCCGGCTAGTCTTAAAACCGAATAATTCGAAGAAATGCTACCTACCGCAAAACACAGACTGCAGAAGTTAACCTATAAATAGACGTGCTAGACCATACATAGCCATCATTCATGGAGACGAAATCTAAGACCAATTCAGACTACTTGCCGTTGTTTTATGACTATAAACTTTAAATTTCCGTTAAAAAAATGTTCAGTCGGTATAGCGTTGTACGAATCACATAAGTAAGTAGGCATATTAAAAGCAGAAAAAAACATTGGCAGATAGTACAGTCAGAAACAGAAGTCGTGTATCATCTAACAGGTTCTATCAGTGAAAAATTTTAAATGGCCTTCAATTTCTTTTCCGCTGTTTACATTCTGTAAGTGCAAGTTGTAAGTTTTTATTATAAATAACGCTTAAGCAACATGAACTATTTTGTCTCTTACTCACCTACCATTAGGGGTTTAAAAAATACCTATAAGAATTTAAGACACGGATTGATCTATTTATGATTCAAAGTAGTTCAACCTACACCAAATAACGCAACTAGATTCCTGATATTGCTATTTAATATTTTTCACTAGAAAATATATCCCTGAGTTTTTCATGTACTTTGGAGTTTATGAAAAATGTAAGATTGAAATATTGTTGTTAAATATAATATGTGATCATACTCAAGAACTTAGTAGTAATTATTTTTCGATATTTATGTATGACCACAACTATTTACTTCTGTAAACACGGTAAATAAATGAAAAAAACATAATTGGCTCTTTAATTGTATTTTCAAGGCTAAAACATTACAGAAAATGTTTTTAATGCCAAGATTTTCCTTACAAAATGGAAAATAAAATAGCAGGCAATTTGTATACTAGATGTTTTCACATAATCAAATTCTGAAAATTCTATTTTAAAAAAATAAATACTCTGAACGTCGCGTCGCGTCGCCGTTTCGTTTAATTCAAAATGTATAAATGGAATCACACATTTAAAATAATTCAAATTAGTTGCAATACTTGACTGTAATATGTAAAAAATAAGAATACTAAAAGTTACAAGATTAAAAAGAATCACCAACAGATGTTTTGCATATGCCCAAACAAATTAATCCTACTTACATGCTTCCAATTGTGCAATTCGCAATAAATATTATAAATGCTTACTACAGCAACTTGTCACAATATTCACTAGCGAATCACTATTTATTACATTTTTTTTTCACACAACACACAACAGCGGCTGTAACAAGTACAGTGAGTCGCGTAACGAATATTTATCGTATTTATTGTATTTTGTATTTATCAATTGTGCGCAAGATTCCTATAAAGTTGCGGGCCGAGTGCTCGACGCCGGCGCATGGCGAATATTGTCAACTGAATACTGTAGAGCCGCGGACCAGGTACACGAGGTTGTCGGCCTTGAAAGGAATATAAACAATTTTATACACTGGCTATACTTGCCGAGTGGTCAGTGGCACCGCGTAAACCGACATTTGACCTGGTACAAGACACACCACAATTTTCAATATTTTTTATTAAATTCAATTAAGAACAAATAAGCTTAGATTCGAATAAGTAGTTAAAAACAAGACACAGTTCTAAATAAATTGCTTACTGAGTATTTGTTTTTGCATTAAGTTTTGTTGTAGGAAATACGTATTTAAACTTAGGTACTCTCTCTAACTCAACAGAATATAAAATATGTTTTTAAACAAATAGTTTCCAGTCTTAAGTACCTGTGTGTTTTCTCAATTAGCGAATTGAACATAGGCAGTCCATACCAAATATAGTTTCAGACAAGGTTGACAACCTTTGAACCTCAGCTAAACATATAAAACTCCTTTTATTAAAGTAGGTATTTATGACAATAAATTGCTTAGTAGGAAAACATTGATAAATTGACGTTAATGTGTTGTTATTGTATTAAGGTAGATAGATACACAACTGTAACTACCTAGTAAATACACAGGCATACCTAAGGTTTCTACAGTCTACCGGAGTACCGGACAACCCTATCCGACAAACGTTTAAAAAAGCTTTCAATATTTTTATATTTGAGCGAATTCAATTTAGGAAATATGCTTTTTTAGCTGACCGTATTTCTACGTAGGTAACGTTTTTTGTGAATCGTAAAAATATCTCAATTAAACAGGTTTCAAAGGTGAGGATATAAAATTAGACGAAGTTTTGCAATTTATGGTACGTTACAATAGTCAAGAATGATTAAACACGTCATGTTTCGCAATAATAAATTATCCGTTACTATGCTAACTTTGCCTACCTATCTACAGAATAGTGGCTGCTTTGAAGTAACTACTCAGTTCAAAGCAATCGCAATTTTAGATAAGTATTGAAGTCAACGTGGACTTGACATCTAATATTGTAACAAGAGATAAGGCAGCGACCGAAGCAACTGATTTCCTATTAAGGGTATCCAACCACAGCAATCGATAGCGAAGCGAGTTTTAATTGTATTAACTAAGTAGCTAGTTTAATTAGGTACATTATGGATTGCTCGAAGTTTGTGCTAAATAATAAATAATCCATTGTGTAAGTACTTCCCTAGTACGATAATATTTGTCCCCGTATTGAGTTGTAGACGAATCGTTGTTGTTGGTAAAAGCCTTTTCCAAGCATGAAATTCTACAAGTGTGACAGTTCGCATGCGCGTTTTTTTAACGCGCAGTGTTGTATTTTCAACGCTAACGCTAACGCCGGGTCGCCGGATTTTTAACGCGCGTAAAAATGAGGGCTAATAATCAAACATAGTGCGCGTGAAAACTAGTAAGTTAAAAATTTACTTCCTACTAGTGAGCTCTACCGATCAAACCTTCAGATCCAATACTCACTCAAAATTACACGGTGAAATTTAGCTCACTCCTTTATCGAAATATATATGGGGTAAATCAATAATTTAGAATATTTTTACATATCTAAATGTAAAAAAAAATAAAAATATACTCAAAAACAGACATAGTTGTCCTATGTGTCAAAAAGACGCAATTTTGTTATGATTGACAACTTCGAAATATTGTGGGTTTTATTGCCGTTGACCATGAAGTATATCATCTCTCCACGGAGGTACGTAGTCCTGCCAAAGAATACTAACTATTACTACGTAATCCTGCTTTGTTAGTCCCTACCATTTTTTGGGTTCCGTAGGCAAAATGCCAAAACGGTACCCTTAAAGTTTTGCTTTGTCCGTCCTATCTTTCTGTACCCTGGTTAGCTCAGAGATCCAGAACCAGAAAGAGGTAATTTGGCATGGTTATATGGACAAAGTGGTAGATTAAAACTTAAAAAAAATATATTTCTTGGCTACCTCTAAAAACTGTACTTCTACGTGTGAAGTGAAATTGTTGCAATGAATTTCAAAAGCGGTCAAAAATTATGAAAACAATTTTTTTTTACTATTTTAATCCAGATTTTTACATCGTTTCTTGATGAGATTCGTTGTTAGTAGTATTAAACAAAGACAACAGAAGACTACTTACTATATTAGTGTGCTGGGTACCTGTGGAACCTTACATTGTTCGTGACCCATGCATTTGCCTGGTTTTATATTGTCCAATAAGTTTTACACTCTGTTCCACTTTGTGTTAATTTTGGTGTGCCGTTTTCCATGAAACTGCGCTGCATTTTATATTGTGTCTATACGTTTAGTACCTATTCACGATTTATTTATTGTTGTTTATAAGCAGCAGTCTCATACTGAAGAGTAGGTACAATGCATTTCGATTTATCATTTCATCATTAATCCATAATTAGGTTATTCAATTTGAGCTTTTAGGCTCAATTTACACCGTGACGCTTACAAGACGCGAAATCGTAGCTTTTTCTTTAAATCTAGTGTATGATCTTGGCTTTATTTTCTGCAGAATAGTGCTCAAATTTTTAGAATGCCATTTAGCGTCGACGTGCAAATTCTCAAGCTTTCGGCGAATTTGTATACTATTATGTACAAAATAGAGAAGAGTGTGCTATGCACTAAGTAAAAGCATATTCGCTTCGTTTCTTCGTCAATACTAGGCCACTCAGAAAGTTTTGAGACAAAAGTTTTTATATTTATTGCACTGGCCACTTATAATTACCTCGAAAAGTTTGGTTATTTAAAAGTAAAGATACCGTTGTTCGAATTTAAAATGTTCCCTCCACATTTTTTTCAAATTATCGTGTCTCATTTAATAAAATTAATCTGCATCGAGAAAATTTTTGTGCGATGATTTTCTACGATCTTAAATGTGGACTAAAACTTGATGAGTCTATGATCGACTTATAACGACTTTTATGAATGACGGACCTTCAAAAGCAACCATCTACCTTCGACATAGCGCGGTCGCCTTACTTTGGGGAATGAACAAAGGAGTGGTAGTGGTCGTCCTACGACGGCTGCCACGGAAGAAAGAGTGATTGCAGTAAAAAAAAAATTCAAGAAAACAGACAAATTACATTCTAAGACGTTCAGCACACACTGCAGGAAGCGTTAACAAGATTCTACATCAGCACCTTGGTGTGAGGAGGATAGTTTCGCGCTGAGTGCTGCAGAACCTCACCGAAGCTCAGAAGCAGGACTCGGCTCCAGGTGAAGTGGTGCCGGGATATGATTCGAAAATTTGACGCATCTCGGCGCGTTTACGACATTGTGACAGATGACGAATCCTGGATTAATTCAAACTATCCAGAACCAAAGCATCAGTAGACAGTTCGGCTGTTTCAAAACGAACCAACTCATTTTGACAGGGTATCTGGTTTCAATTCCATTACGAGACCAAAGCAGCATCAACGCCGAATGGTATACCACAAAATGCCTGCCAGAAGTTTTGTCTGAAATGAGCAACAAGCGACTGAACACCGGGCTCCGTGGGGCACTGCTTCACCAAAACAACGCGTCCGCGCACTCAGCGCGAACTATATAATTGAGGGACTTCCTCGACACCACACTGGTCAGAGCATTGGGACACCCTCCTTACTTACAGTCCTGATTTGGCACCGTGTGTATTTTTATTCCCTAAAATAAAACATCAGCTGAAAGGGATACAGTTTTCATCGCCGGAAGGCCCGCTAACAGCGTTCGAGAAGGCCGTGGAAGAGGTGACTGCGGCGGACTGGAAAAAATGTTTCGAAAATTGAGTTTCTGAGTGTCCCACGTATATACTGAGCTTGGTTCAGGAATACTAGTTCACATCCCAATTGTTAGGTATATTAATATTTTAACTTCTTAACTCAGGGTCGGATTTGGAGATGTGGAAGCCCTGGGGAAAATACGGCGCGGAGGCTCCTAATAATTTTCCGAATTTAGAAAACGAGTGCTCTCCAGTGCAATTCGAGACCAACAAAACCAAGTACAGTGTTAGTGTAATTTCAACGCTCTTAAATGTTGACTTTCTAATTGTTATTTTTTTGTCTACTATTTAAAGATATTTAAACGTATAATATTCTTAAGCTCAAGATGCCTCTATTTACTTAACCTTAAACAAAAAATATTGAGTTGAAGGTCAGTTTTTGTTTAAGAATGCTTGAAATTCTTATCTCCATTGTTAAAAGTAAATCGAGGCATGACGCAATAATTTTCTGCTTAAATTACCATAGTAAAATACATGATTATATTTTTGTCGACCACGTGCTTTACACGGAATATTATTGTAGATTCATCTTGAGATTGGCCAGGACATTATACCTAATCAAAAGGTCAGTGAACTCCAAGATTACATACAGCCATCGACATACTGTAAAGGTTCATTTCCGTGCATCGCGGCCGATCGCAAGCCGCGAGCGGCTTACGACAAGCGTCTGACGCGCGCGGCCGATGCGACTATATTCACAGTGCGCGCGCAGCTTACGACAGTCGTTGGCCGCGCGCGTCTGTCGCTTACCTCGGAAACGGCACCATACATTCTTATACTCTGACTATTGTCGCATCGGCCGCGCGCGTCAGTCGCTTGTCGTAAGCAGCGCGCGACTCGCGATCGGCCGCGATGCACGGAAATGAACCTCAAGTGAGAATTATAAGCTTCTTCTGCTTCCTAATTATCAAAATTATATTTCTAACCTGTATAGCTAGCAACAAAAAAAAATGGTTGTATGTAAAGTCGGTTTACAGACGATAATTTTACGTGATAACATAAAAACAATTCGCTGTTGCTTAGCAACTATGCCTGTGACAGCTTTAGCGGACCCGGGCACATGACGGCTACAATACACTCCAGCCTTTCAGCAGGCGAAACGTGACTGTGACAATTTTTCTTGCGTGCCCCTGTCATCGATTTATAACACGTCACGTCAAAAACATTGGTATCAAGGTGTCAACTTATTACTTTACAGAAAACACTTAACAAAGTGCCAATATCATAAAGGAGTAATGAAATATTAAAACAAATGACCCAAATATATTTTCACTCCCGCCATCGCATCGCATGCACTACATTATAAGTACATCGTAAAGTAGGTTATTATGCAGCGACATTAACCTTATTTCAAACAGTTTTATTGAAAATAGAACATGTTGTCAATGAACCATACAAACCTACACAAACAACAATGTAGATTCAATATTCAACAGTTGAATTGGAATTCAAATCTGACCTTGAAACTAACCAATCGAATGGTAGAGTAACGTTGAGTAACATGTTATATAAATAGGCATATGGTTTTATGGTCTTTGATAAAAACAGGATAATATACTAATTACCTCCCGCTCGTGGTTTCTTTACATTACACGAAATAACTTTGTAATAATTATAAATAAAATATATATATATATATCAGTTTAGAAAAAAATATACATTTCATCACAACACATCACAACCATCTGCGGCACCTACTACACGACTGTTTTAGGTTTAGGGTTTAAACCTCACAATAAACAACGATTTTATTTTAGTCAAATAGTCTGTAGGTGGTTAAGGCCATAACCCTAAAAACAGTCAGTAGATGGTAAATGGTTATATTAAAGGAAAATATTAAATATTTTTTAAAACCGGCATTAGTGTTAAGACAAGTGTCAGTGGCTTAAGCCCGTGACTTTCGGTTGTCCTATGCCTACGTACCTATATCTGCTGAATATTGATTTATAACAGATCACATTTGTGTCAACAACCATTTTTATCATTTATGATTAATAAACTCATTATATTATTTCATGGTTAGTAAAAGATATTTTATTTTAATAGTAGTTAAATAAATACCCAATTGAAGATACAAGACAGCACAATCCATAAATAGGTAGGTATTTCAATTTTTTCCAGACTTCAGTATATTAAAATATTACCTCTTGACAGGGATTTCGTTCGCCTGGAAATTTTCATAAAAAAATAACCCTTATGTTATTTCAGAAATCCAGACTTATCTCTGTGTCTATGCCAATTTTTATCCAGGTAAGATTTGCCGTTTTCTTGTGATTATGTACATCAACCCATTCATTCATACAACCAAACTCTGGCGTTTATTAAAATAGTAGGATAGCCAGTTAAAGCCCCTTATTATGTTCCTGTCGCTAAACAATCATAGGGTTGAGAAGCCTACACTTAATTACACTTCCGCGATGACTAATAGGTACCTACCTACGTTAGAACGGATGTGGCGAATACGAAGCTAGTAAAAAACGAGTTTTTTACCAAACATAACGAGTCACATCGGAGGCCCTTACGAATTGACCATGTAGACCTTCAAGGCCAAGAACCTTCTAAAATTAGGTACTTATACAGATGAATATGTGTACTATTATTAGATACATTGCCATTAATGTTATTTAATCTATTTTATCTATACTAATATTATTAAGCTAAAGAATTTGTTTGTTTGATTAACGCGATAATCTCAGGAACTATATGTTCGAATTGAAAAAAATATTTAACTGTTGGATAGCCTATTTATTGAGGAAGGCTATAGGCTATATAAAATCACGCTACGACCTATAGGAGCGGAGCAGCAATGAAAAATGTTCGAAAAACGGAGACAATTTACGCAGACGAAGTGAAAAACATGACTTCTTGTCATGTTTTTCATGGTTCAATGGTTTGGAGACTATCAAGTAATAAAAAATATACAAAATAAGTACGGGTTGAGGTTGCCCGGGAGAGACACAAAGGACACGCATGTAGAGATGCATATCGAAAGGCCTATGTTCACCAGTAGTGGACCAAACCAACCGACCAGGGCCGTTAAAATTCAAAATCCATAGTTCTTTATTTACTTGGGATTCAAAACAACACTTGTGATACATCGGGATTCTACATGTACATGTAATGCCAAGTTAGCAAACAATGTGTAAAGCCGGAGAAAATAACCTGGCAATAAAAACTCGCGGCCGCTCTTTTCAAATTGCCAATTTAACATTTTTTGAATGTTTATATACATATACTATACACCATATTAAAGGACTGATGCAAATAATATTATTAAAAAGTTAAAACATGAGATAAACTAAAATCAGCCTTAGTGGGTACAACATAGTAACAGCATCTACTTACAACAAAGGTAAAAACTATATGTGCTTGAATATTAGCCAAAGTACTGGTAACGAATGATTATATATTAAATATTATTTCTGATATCCAAAGAAACAAAATAATTGCTTTTATTCGTTGATGATGATGACATAGATGACTAAAATTACTCATGTAAAAGTCGAAAACATCAGCAATCTTACGTAGACATCTAATCTCTAAACCTAACTTTCCAATAAGTATCAGATCACAAGCAAATTCAGTTAAACAGATAGTAAGAGAATCTGTCTGAAGAGCGATAAATCTGTCAACGGGTTGTGTATCAAATATACTCAAACAACAGATAAAATGATTGATTGTGTTACACTTAAACTGGAACACATGCTGCTATCGAATGTGCCGTATCAACAAGGCCGTGATGCATGAATGAGTCTCGGCTACGTACAGAGACACGTTATACCAATACCTATAGAATAATAGTACCTTTTGCTATTAAATATGAGTACTTATAATAATAACTAACTAACAATAATCAACACTGCATCGATAGCAGTGTACGGTAGCTGTTGGGGAAGGTGGGTTACATTCTCACACGAGATACCATTTTCTGTGATTTACAAGTCGTTGTTCGAGTCTGCGTGTATTTTGTGGTTTGTGAAATCGCTGCGACACCGGGATTATTTTTTATTTATAAGAAGAAGAAATAATGCACGTTAAGGTACCGCTCTAAGAGTACCTACGCGGGCGATTAGAGTACGCAGTGAAGCTGGTGACCAAACGGTTTGTCTCACAAAGCTAACTTTAGTTTTGTTTCGAACAAACATTTCCTGTAACACAGGTTTACAGATACCTATTACGGGCACCAGTCTCTCACAAATGCATGTAAACAATTGTATTAATCCAACTTCTGTATTTTACCATTTGATAAGAGAAATAAATAAATAAATTTGAATTTTGAATTTGATCAGCTAACAGGGTAAAAACTATTGTCTTTTATTCTTTTGAAGCTTATGTGCGTACTCTATACCACCTTACCCTATAGAATCAGGGAATCTTGGAATCAGATGGCCGTCCATCTGATTCGCCGTTCATCCGCCTGTTCTATGGCGACTAGACAGGTAATAAACATACATACGTACTTATACAACGCAACGAAAGTTAGGGGATATTCCCTACACATGTATTTTCACATTCAGTAAACTTCTAATCTAACCAATTTAGGTTGACTTTTTGTTTTTAGATGCATGGTACCGTTATCTGGTCTCTGCAACCAAAATAAATAACAATATATTCTAGACTAGTTGTCAATACGAATTGCTCGTGATATCGGTTATAGTCGCACTTAGCAAATTTACGTGCAAAAACATTCACCACGTGTCTTGACGATAAAATAAAACCGTGGAATAAAGAGTCAGCGTTTGAATTGTTACGATTTGGCGGTCTGTAGCGAGCCGGATACCCAAATATCGTGATTAAAAAAATATATATGAATATAGCATCACCAATCTTACGTTGTTACATTGTTTTTATTTAAGGGGGCATTACACTGAGAGAATTATTTATTTAGCGCTACGTACACAGCGACAACATCGCCGGCCTCGCTCTTCCGCACACAAGCATTACTTTACAGTGCGCAGGAGCGCAGGTCAAAATAAAGTAGAATATTCGTTCGTACATATATTAGATTACAAACGCCATGACTATGACAATACGAAAATGCTCGTTTTTGCATTTTTCCGCAACTTCAAGATTTATTTGCGGGATCATATTAGGACATATCCTTAAATGTCATTATTTCATCTACTAGAAAAACTCTTTGACTAGTGACCAATTTTGTTCGTGTCCTAATATTTAGGTTTTCTATATACATTTTTGAGAGAGCCGAACCCTGTTTCGCGTAATCTACCCTTAAGCAAATAATATTGGAAATACAGAAGGTAACGTTCGCAGACAGAATCACAGACGAAGTGTCGTTTGGAAAACGTTCCTAAATATTCCGAAATACCTACGTATCTGTGATCATATGTGATGTGCGTTGCTTAAACACGTTTTTGATCTCTTATTGTCTCTCTCGTATTCTTGTGAGGAACTTATGTAGGTATATTGCACGTAAACAAACTGACCGAAGAATTGCTCCAAAAAGTCATAAAACAAACCTTGGCTGCAATTGTCTTCACAATATTATCCCACACCATATTAAGGCGAGTACTTACAGTACACAATTGCGCAACTCGTTTCAATCCAGTTTGTCATCAGTGTAACTAGGATGACGTAAACATGCTTGTGTTTATAATTAATGCCTTCCAAGACCAGTCGTATTTATTACTAGCTGACCCGCGGAACTTTGTCTGCGTCAGTGTTCGCCGACTTTGCAACATGTTTCATCGATGCTCCGCTCCGATTGGTCGTAGCGTAATGTTATAAACCCTATTGCCTTCCTCAATAAATGGGCTATCCAAAATAATATAATTTGAAATCTGAGATTAGCGCGTTCGACCAAACAAACAAATAAACTTTTCAGCATTTTGATACTTTATCTAATAATTTATTTTGTCTCGACACTACGGGTCAAAGTGGATTTCGTCACAGACATGTGATAATTCGTTATGTTTTGTTTAAATGTTGTATGACGATAATAACTGTTCTTATGTTTATGGTAATTCTAAGTATTTCAATTTATTACTTTTTTTTTGTAAACAAGGGGTAGGTACAAGGTACAAAACCTAGTTGATATTGTGCAATATGTTTTTATTTCTATTTGGCTTCTGGAGTAATCAGATAAAAAGGTCAAATGTTATTGTCTCACCAAAACTTTCCCATTTTGGTCAGATGATTATGATGAAACCTTCATTCAACGTTCAAGATGGTAGGTCTTTTAGGCCGGTAGTTCGCGTTATACTAAGCGTCACGCTTGCCCATACCAGCATCAGTGCCATCCTAACCCTTTTTTGACAAAGACCTAAATTTCACCGTACAAAATTAAAATGGACTTCAATGAGTAGTGCATCCTCATTGAAGTCCATTTTAATTGGGGCAAAGTTACATCGAATAGAGTAGTTTTCACAAGTGTTTGAGTTTTCTCCAGTCAATTCGAAATGGTAGTTTCGGAGATTAGTGCGTTCACCCAAACAAACTTTTCAGAATTTTAATATTTTATATAATAATTTATTTTGTCTCGTCACTACGGGTCAAAGTGGATTTCGTCACAGACATGTGATAATTCGTTATGTTTTGTTTAAATTTTGTATGACGATAATAACTGTACTTGTGTGTATGGTAATTCTAAGTATTTCAATTTATTAGTTTATTTGTAAACAAGGGGTACAAGGTACAAAACCTAGTTGACATTGTGCAATATGTTTTTATTTCTATTTGGTTTCTAGAGTAATCAGATAAAAAGGTCAAATGTAATTGTCCCACCAAAACTTTCCCATTTTGGTCAGATGATTATGATGAAACCTTCATTGAACATTCAAGATGGTAGGTCTTTTAGCCAGATAGTTCGCGTTATACTAAGCGTCACCCATACCAGCATCACTTCCATCCAAACCCTTGTTTGCCAAAGAGCTAAATTTCACCGTACAAAATTAAAATGGACTTTAATGAGGAGTGTGTCTTCTTCATTGAAGTCCATTTTAATTACGGCAAAGTTACACCGAATAGAATAGTTTTCTCGAGTGGTATGTGTAAGCCATAAGCCGTCTTGATTAGTA
Source organism: Herminia tarsipennalis (assembly GCA_945859575.2). NCBI lineage: Eukaryota > Metazoa > Arthropoda > Insecta > Lepidoptera > Erebidae > Herminia > Herminia tarsipennalis. The sequence continues at coordinate 11,321,832 of OX243839.2, read as the reverse complement.
CCACTAAAGTGTCAGCTATTAAAGTGATGTTAATATATCACTGCGTATCGGTTGAAGGGCACTGTAGCGACTGAAATTACAGGGCAAAAGAGACTAATAAACTAATGTCTCAAATGAGGAGCACAGTGTGTGATGACAATCGGATCTTTGCCAAACAAGGATTTGGGTGTCACTGATACTGTTGTGAGCTAGGGTGACGCTTACCATCAAGCTCACGTCCTGCTCGTCTCTTCATTTAGTTGTATAAAAAAGCCCAAACACCGAATAAAAATGTTAAACATATAACAAAAAGGTGTCGTGGTACTCTTATGGTACTTTACCCGAATAAGGCACATGGCTTTATTCCAAAATAAACAAGTTGCAGCGGCAGGAAACATTTCAAATTTCATATTTTGATAAAAAATCATAACTCGTGATGAAACAGGTTTGTTAGTCTTGATAACACATAAATATTCATTCATTCATATTGGGCTTTCTTAGGCTACCAAGTTCCTTAAATTGGAAAGGAAAATGTTTCGAAATATTGATTTACTCAGTTGCAATCATACAAAACAAAACTGAGTTCATTTAAAATGTTTCTTTATTAAATGCATTATATACCTACCTATTTAAAACAGTTACGTACTTCAATCGGTCTATTTCTTATTTATGATGGTTTGAAATAAGTATGTGTTCGTGGGTGCCAGTACCATAAGATGAATAGTAACTGTATGAAATTTTATCAAAATCCAAATTTTCTTTACTAGTAGTGGAATATTATCAATTAACAAGTTTTCAATTTTAATCATTATCACTCTACCAGTGCAGAGGCACAATAATTTCGCCAGAGAAAGAGTAACATGTACTCTCTCATCTCCCCTTTTTTCCATAAAGTCAAAGTTTATATACAGAATGCAACGCTTAAGAACGTCAGACAAAATTTGAAATACAATGATTCTACATTTAATACCAAGTTCGCAAGAGTAAAGCCGTAAGAAAAGAAATTGGTAATAAAAACGAAGGGCCACTTTTTTAAAGTGCCAATTATCTATACTAATATTATAAAGCTGAAGAGTTTGTTTGTTTGAACGCAGTAATCTCAGGAACTACTAATCCGAATTGAAAAAATATTTCACTGTTGGATAGCCCATTTATCGAGGAAGGCTATAGGCTATATAACATTACGCTACGACTAATGGGAGCGGAGCAATAGTGAGAAATGTTGCAAAAACGGGGAAAATTTACGCAGACGAAGTTGCGCGGGACAGCTAGTTTCAATATATTTGTAAATACATTTATTTTCCATTTATAAATTCGAATCTACAAAGCGACTTCAATTGTATAAGGCGGTACAATTAAATGTACCCAACAATATAGGTATAGTTTCATTTTATTCATTCATAACGACACCGAAGGGACTTTGCATAATTTACTAGATACGACAAGGCTAAGTGCTTGCTTAATATTCTAATCGCATATCACGACTAGACTCAGAGGTATATGGAATATATGATTTAAAATTTTAATGTGTGATTAGACAATTTGTACATAAAATGTCTACCTGGAATGCCAAATACAGCTACATACTAAACTTTACACCCTGCTAATACGAGTCATGGATTTTTCGTTAAGTCCAAGAGTGAGAAATGAAACTTATTGGATTATGATTTGTTTGTATTAGAAAGGGACGGAATGCGTAATATTCAACATTCAATGCATAAAACAATACATTTTGCCAAAATGACGATTGAATAACTTATGCATTATTCAGTCATTATGAATAATTAATAGGTACCTTTGAACCATTGGATACCGAGAGTAAACAGAAGGCAACCTGCCTCCGTACTTACAATACTCGAGCGATGCACACATAAACATAGTTCACGGACATGAATCGAAGACCACATGCATGGGCGGATCGAGGTGTTTATTCTGAAAGGGGGGGGGGGGCACCGATCCTGTGGAGGAGGGGGGTACACAAGATAAATTGGCAAAGAAATTCAATACGATACAAGAATTTCGGTGTACAAATCTATGCCATTGTAGTACTTTGTTCGGAAAGCATGCTCCGGGTACGAGTGCGATGTCTATATGTGCGTTTTTTATATAACTTGTCTTCCGTACTCTCGGTATTCTACACCGTAAATCGATATCAAATCTGAATATATAATAACCCACTTACCCGCCTGTTGCTAAGCAGTTATCGTAAGGGTACATATGCGAACAAAACCAGTTGTCAATGAACGAATTATCCAAAATTATGGTTACCTTCCTTAGAATCATTGCAATATTTTGATATATAACATTGCTGTTATAATTTTATCAGGCGTTCATTGTAATAATAATTACGTCGACCTTGTGATCTAAAGACTAATAAAATAAAACAACCAAAAATAAGTCATAATAATATTTATTTCGAATAATTAAAATAACATAATATCAAATCAATTATAAATTAATCTGTTAATAACATAGGACATATAGGAATAAGAATAATAATTATAACTATTACCTACCTAATTCAATTATTGGGTACAATTATTAAGGTAAAATATTTATTATCACATTTGCTGCAATTTAAAAATAGTCATATTCAACATTATTCTTGGTAGAGTGCAAACCTGAAAATAGTTTGCTCAGAATCAGTAACACAATCCAAAAGTTTTTGAACATTGTTATATTTTTCATTAAATACTTCATCAATCATTAAATAATTCATTAGTTATTCTAACAGTCCAAATTTTTAACCAAGGATTACGTACTACGAGACGCAATGAGCACGATAGCGCTAAGAACACAAGACAACTTGAATGGCTTATAAATATGCAAGTTTTTAATATTTTCCTTTTTTTATATGATTTCTTGAAGTAAAAATCTTGTTAGGGTGTTTGAGCTTTGCACTAAACAAAAAATAACCTTGTATAAGAACATTGTGTAAGTAGATAGGTACTTACAGCGAGTAATATCTAATATTATTAGTCCAACTAATCAAACTCTTTTCCCTACTTATTAAAAATATAATATACCTAAAGTAATTTCATAGATGATGATGACATTAGTTGATTATTTTAAAGCAGCTTCACTTTTTCGTCAATTAGAATATTTGGAAATGTTATGCGACCAACATAGCTGACTGTACCTACTCTCGACTACTGATATTGACTACGCCTTGTAGTACACTGTTGTTAGAAATGAATTGACAACTAAACTAATATTAGGTATGAACCAACCAATTACTAAGTAGCTAGGTTCTAAAATATTAAGTAAATTATGCTAAATCACAAAATACTTTTTTTGGAAAATGTATGAATTATACTTAAATATTATGCACATAATAAGATGGCACATACGGATCGGCTTCGTAAATATTTTCAAAATATCTCTACAAAATTATGAACTAGATACCTACTTGTTCGAAAACATTACGCATAGTTTACATTCAGAATGATTTTTAATATACTAATAACCTGCCGCTTTCAGTTTTCTAACCTTAGGTACATCAAACAACTTCGTAATATATGTAATTGAAAAATTAATTAACCCTTCACCACCTACTTTTGTCACACAACCATTAACCACACATCTGTGAGATCCTGGAGTAAAATCGATGTTTCTTTGTCAGGTTTAGGGCAGTAAAATAGTCGGTAGGTGGTTAAGGTCATAACTCCAAAAACAAGTAGTAGGTGATTATGGGTTAATATATTAAATACTAGCTGACCCGCGCAACTTCGTCTGCGTAAATTTATCCTTTTTTTACAACATTTTTCATTGCTGCTCCGCTCCTATTGGTCGTAGCGTGATGTTATACCCTTCCTCGATAAATGGAATAACCAACAATAAAATATTTTTTCAATGCGGCCCAGTAGTTCCTGAGATTATCGCGTTCAAACAAACAAACAAACTCTTATGGGTATGAAAAATAGATGTTGTCCGATTCTCAGACCTACCCAATATGCACACAAAATTTCATGAAATTCGGTCAAGCCGTTTCGGAGGAATTTAACAACAAACACCGCAACACGAGAATTTTATAAAATAAATTTTCCAAAACTAATATTACAAAGTGACTTTCGTGACTAGAAGGCTGACCTATACTTCGCTTTTCGAATCAGCATTGCTATACAACGCGGCAATGCCGCCAGCCTTCTGGGCACGGTGCCGGTCATAGCGATGCTGAGGAATTCTATGACGCCTGCTTGTTTTTATTTTGTTTTAAGTACTAATTTGGACATAGTGTAAATATTATTATTATTATTATTATATTTATAATTTAGACTAGTTTATAAATATACCTATTGCATATATTATATGTATTATTTATGATAACAAATATTAGGTACAAAGTTATTTAGTTTTAGGTAAGAAACCACTAGCGGGAGGTAATTATTATATTACTAATTATCCTGTTTATACATTAACACACATAATTAAAAGATACGTAGGTAAGATAGGGTGCATTATTTGATGCGGGTTTAATAATTGTGTTTTGAATTTAATAACTACTTTGAAAAAGTGTTATATCCCTGTACTCCCTGTCATGACTGATAGAATAATGTTTGGTAATATTTAAAGCGATTCTTTTCGCAAAATATTGTAAATTTGTATTCTTATAAAGAAAAACATAAGTTCGCACAGTTGCACCGTACAAAGGGTTCTGTTTCTTTGTTTTGACTTACATCTAACTCTCATATTGTACTATTACAGCGCTTATCTTACAAATTAACTTAGATATCTTACAACCTTCTTCAATAGGTATAATAATAATTCTATACATAACAGGAAAATTCCCAGACTAAATCAATGGTTAGAATTAAGTTATCACAACTTAAGCGTCTTCCAGACGGTTGGAAACAAACATACAAACCAATGTGACCTTGTTTGTTTCCAACAGTGTAGTAGAGGGCTGTTGCAAACCAAGTACCAAGTGATTTGGTTTACAACAGCTGTCTACACTGTTGGAAACAAGCAAGGTCACCTTGGCGGAAACGCTTGTTTCCAATCGCCTGGAAGACGCTTTATTCTATTTTATACTTTAAATAAAAGTAAGTAGTTATTTAATAATAATAAGAATTTAGCTACCATGTGGTAAATAAAATTAAGTGGAACTCTAGACAGAAGCTAGAGCTTTGATTCTCTTAAGAACGCATAAAAAGACTACATTGAAGGTTTATTTACTAGAGAAAGCAATACTGTAGACTTGCCACAGTTTCATTTTCAAGTTAACCTACCACCTCAATAACAAGGCTAAAAAGGTATAAACAATTATCACGATTATATTCAATATTAAATTGTAGTCTTTTTACTTATTCAAAGACGATTTGAACTACAAAATTATATTTTCACAACCATGTAAACCTTTTGTAGGATTATTATACAAATTATTTACCTGAAGCTTATCAATTCCCTGTTTGACAGACGCGTTTATAAAAATATTAATACATTTCAAATCACATCAATTTGTATCACTAGATACTAAGCTAGATAAATTAGTAGTCGTTTTAAAACTTATCTCACTCTCGGCATTGTCTAGCAATATAATAAGCAATAATAATATTTCTAAGTAGTATTTAAAATTACAACGTAACTATAAATTGGTGTCAGTTTAAAACGACAAAATTAGTTTTAAAACTACATAATTTAGTAAACAATAAATATGCTTTTCGGCACGCAAGGGAAATGAAGTTGTAAATCCCTACTTAAATTACTAAGACAAAATTACGTAAATTACGAACAAAAATGCAATCATGCTAAGTGTTTAAGCTTTAGATGGCATCCACTGGATGAATGAATGATGAATGATGATGAATTGTCTTGCTCACCTAGCATGATTACCTTCATTTTCGCAATCACGTCTTCAATACTTATCTATTTAACAAAACGTAAAAGTTTCAAAATGTATGTTCGACACTTTCACATATTTCACTGATTACTAGTAAAAACTACAAAATCTATAGGATGTCAACTAACAACTATTTTTAATCGAGATTTTATAGAGTTGATTTTTTCCAAGCTCTTGTAAGTGGCCACTTCTGCGATGCTAGACAGCTTGTAAACTATTGAAGCTGTCTTTTGTGCACAGATCGAGATCGAATACTGATGTGGCTTTCTCTTGATATTAAATTTCTATTAACCATATTTTATTTAAACCTTGTTGACCGATGCAAAATTTTATTTCATTTCTTATTACTTAGTTGAATTCTTTGCTTCCTTTTCTTTGTTCTTCTCCTTATCTTGATTGGCCATTCTAAGTTCTCCGTGTTTCCATCCTTCAGGATAGCCATACTGCCGTACGTCATCCCACCATTGCTGCTTGCCATCAGCCCAAAATATGTATACAACATTGGTGCCAACAAGAACCGCAAAGCATACCCAGAATGCTACACGCCATTGAACAAGTGTTGACTGCAAAGAAAATAAACGGAAAATTAATAGAATATTCGGCCTGACACAATCATATTGTTATAACTTTTTTAAGAAAACGGGGCAAGTGCATGTCAGACCACGCACAATGTAGGGTTCCGTAGTCCCCCCCCCCCCATCCGAATAATGTGTGTGGCTTAAGAAGTGGGTTTTCTGTTGTTTTTGTTTCATACTTATATCTACTTAATAATATTTTTCAAAGGAATTTGTACGAAAATGTTGTTAATTCTCATTTGATCAGCTGTTAGCTGCTTTGTTAGCTGTCGCTGACTCATTCCTATGTTTTATTTTATATCTCTGGTGTTTTTTAAGCTAGGACAAGGTTTTATATACCAAAACCTTTCCAGAAAATTTGCAGTCGAACAGCGAAAACCCCTTTTAAATCGGATCAATAGCTTTCAAGAAAATCGCGAACATAAATACACTCAGAGAACCACCTTTTTTGAAGCCGGTTAAAAACAACATCCGTTTTAATTGTGAAAGTTTAATGCAGAAATTACCTTCTCGGACATACCGACATCATTTACTTTATAAGAAACCACGTCAAGACAATAAGGTTTCAATTTCTACAAACAGAGCCTGCAGCGCCTGCATTTTCATAACTATAGATAGCATTTAGCAAAGATTCCTTTACAATTAAGTTTAATAAGATTTATACGTTTCAATAAGATTTGGACGTCATTACGTCGAACTTTGGGCACAAAGCCGCAAACTTAACATCTTGTGGTAACTAAGTACTGGGTCGAAAATGTTTTATCGGATAGGCTATTATTGTATGAAAGTTTTCGCCGATGATCCGTCTTTGAGATTGTTCTTGTCGATTCGTTTGCATTCATTATAAAACATATTATTTTAGGCAGACTTTTGTTAATAGATGTTGAAAGCGTCGAGCTGATTTTAATTACTTTGTCGCTTGAGGCAATTATTTGTTATTGTCGCTCAAAATAAGACAAAACAATAACGGTTTTGTTGAATAAAATAATAATCTTTGTTATACATATAGGTAAGATATAGTTAGTTGGAAAATATTCAGTACACCTACTGAATCAAAAATAGCATCAATATTTAGCGTAACAAAAGAACCAATCATAACAAATGAATTAATAGACTATAATAAAACAAAACAATGTAGATTCCTTTAAACGTTTGTTTTCTCTACCTAAAGAAAAACAGTCTGAAAGATTACTTACTTCACTTTTTCGTTCTTAATGAGCTGTAAAAAAGGGTACTTACATCAGGAGTCAAAAGCCCAATTAAATAAGGCGTGATGATGCCAGATATCGTCGAAGTTCCGTTGATCATGGCCGTCAGAGAGCCAGCGTAGTTCGGTGCCAAATCCAGCGCGTTTACCTAAGGTCATTAAAGTAGATGTTACTTTCTTGATACCTTGCCAAATATCTTTTGTAGTCTTGTTTCTAGCTCTTTTGTATACAGAATATGCTAAACACTCCTTTTTGAAAACATTCGTTGTGTTTATAGGTACATGGTAAAGTCAAATCAAAGCACTGATTAATTACAAAATAGTTGCTTAACAATGCGAACACTTCAAAAGTAACTAGACATCTACATCTATAATATTATAAAGAGGAAAAAATTGTACGTAGCGAATAAACTTAAAAACTACTGGACCGTTTTCAATGATTCTTTCTCGTACCTACAGGATTAACATAGGCTATATTTTATTGTCAAATAAAAATTAGAGATCTCTGATATCTCAATGTATTAAAGCTATGATGTGACACACGTGCGAAGCCGGGGCAGGCAGCTAGTAATTTTTATTTCTTTCTTATAAATTAGACTGTCCTGGTGGTTAGTGACCCTGACTGCTAAGCCTTGAGGTCGTGGACTCGATCCCCACCCAGGATAAAACTATGTGTGATGAGCGCAATGGTGGTTATTCTGTGTCTGGGTGTAATTTATCTATAATATATGTGTATGTTTAGAAATATGTTTACCAGTTGTCTGGTTGCCATAGTACAAGCTCTGCTTAATATGGGATCAGATGGATTAGTTTGGGTGTGAGTACTTCCAATATATTATATTATAATTCCCGAGTAACAATACCTACTGTCGCATAATAAAACATCAAAAAGAAAGACTGAAAAACCTTCATGAGGTATTAACCTTTTTCACGAACTTTAATATATTTTAGCCTAGATCGACGCTGAAGCCACGTATTGTATAACCAAATGGTTCAGACCAAGCTGAATATAGTATAGCGTTACGTGACTTCGTGGCGTTTAAAAGGGGAGCTGATACGTTATTCCATTCCATTTGAAATAAGAATGAGTTCTTTGCTCTTGCTTTGCACAAAACCAGCATGAAAGATCAAAGTAGGTACGTGATGTAATAAAAGGATGCGTCATCAAAATTTCAGTCCCATTTCCTTTAGGAGTAATAAAGAAGTACGCCAGCTAGTTTATATATCAACGTTCTAAACTGCTATCCAAAATAATGTTTTTCAGACTAATTTTGAAGAATAAATTATTGTTGGAGTTTAATAACGGTCTGAGTTTAATGAGTTTCGAAGAAAAGCTATAAATCAAATAAAATGAACATAAAGGGTTTAATTTCAAGTATAAAACGAGTTAATTAATTGTATTAAACTCGTATTTGTGCGCCCCCGTTCAAAGAAAGGCAGGACAAAATACTTTTACAAATACGGATAATCCATACTAATAATATAAATGCAAAAGTTTGGATGTAGGATGGATGTATGTTATTGAATCATGCCACAACGGGTAAACGGATCTGGACGAACTTAGGAACAGAGATAGAATTTATGAAGTAGCACATAGGCTTAAACAGCTAAATTTATCTCTCGGGAAAACAAATTTATCCCACAGGGAGCCATTTTTTTTCAGTCGGACAAATTTGCTTTTCTAAGTTTTCACGCGAACGAAGTCAAGGGAGTTAAATAAAGCTAGGAGCTAGATAAATAAAGGTAAATATTGCTGGTGCTATAAGTTTGCAAAAATAAAAAAAAGGATAAAAAAAACATCCCATTTTACAAGAATCGAATATTCATTCGATTCTTATAAAATGGGATGTTTTTTTTTCAGTTAACTCATTTATGGCCATACTAGGCACTAGGTTTATATGATATTATATTATACTAGCTGTCCCGCGCAACTTCGTCTGCGTAAATTTTCCCCGTTTTTGCAACATTTATCATTGCTGCTCCTATTGGTCGTTGCGCGATATTATATAGCCTATAGCCTTCCTTGATAAATGGGCTATCCAACAGTGAAATAATTTTTCAATTCGGATAAGTAGTTCCTAAGTTTACCGCGTTCAAACAAACAAACTCTTCAGCTTTATAATATTAGTAGGTATAGATAAAAATATTATTTTCTTAAAAAGAGCTTTCAAAAGCCAACATTGAAATGCGTGATTACCTTCATTCCGCTGTAGAAGCCTCCCATGAGAGCCATAGAGGCGATGAAATAAGCAACGGCTGCAAAACGGTCACAACCCGAGTACGAGGCCAATATAATACATATTGCGGGTCCGGCAGCAGCTGGAACAAAAAATAACACCAATATATTATATAAATGTTGTGGACATACGAAGAATCGCAAGGGAACACGTAACAGTCATTAGTGTTTCGAGTTATTATTGTTTGGGATTAAGATAAAAAATACTTGTCTCTAATCGTTTTTAGGGTTCCGTAGCCAAAATGCCAATATTTTTTTTTTTTAGGAACCATCAACGTATTAGGTACGATACGACGTATTACATTCGACAGGAATTTTGATACATTTTAAGGTTTCTAATAACCTTTTTTTATTAGGTAAATATTGGAAATAATCGCTCCGAAAGTTGCATAATTGTGTCCTCCCCCCTCCTTATCTTTTGAATCGTTTGACCAAAAAATATGAAAAAATCACAAAAAGTAGCGTTAAATAAATACTTTAAACTATTTTTACTATTTTGGACATAATCAGATATACTGTCATTGATTTATGGCCGAAAAACTGCGTTTCTCAACAAAAGGGCGTAAATGGCATGATCATACGCCCTTCTACTGATGCAATTATTCAAGGCTGCGGAACCTTACACTGCGCATAGCCCGACATGCTCTTGCCCAGTTTTTTAAAGTTTCTTGAGGCATTGGGGAATACATAAATAATTAGATTCAATGATGTTTTAAGTAAAAAGGTGTAACTATTACTGGTTGTCATAGTAACTCTCGTATTTATGCAAACTGTAATAATACTGTACTGGATTGTTTGTCTCTCGATTGATTTAAATTAAATTATATTATTCAAATTACAGCAATTGGTCGCGGTTTAGAATGTATTGCATTATTTCATTAAGTTGTTATTACCAAGTTCTTTTCTCTCGGCTTTACTCTTACGAACTTGACATTAAATGTATAAAATCATTCTATTCCAAATTTTGTCTAACGTTTATAAGCGTTGCATTTTGCAACTTAAGTGATTATAGTACTTTGCTTAAAAAATAGTCGAATTTCTAATAGCTTGTTTATACATTGTCAAAGTGAAGTTGTCATATTTGTCAAATATATCATATTGACAAGCCCAGTTGTCAGCGATCTATTAGAATGTGCACACAATGGATGTATACTGGACATTCTTGAATGCTCATCATGTTAAAACAACAAAGCAGAATTTGACTCTAGCTTTTCATTACTGCTACATATAAAGTAAAATACCAGAATCTGAATACAAAATCATATAAAGTTTAAAAGAGAATGCGGCGTGCAGACAGGTTTGCCATCTCTAAAAACTGGCAACCAAGACGTAAACTTTCCGATTTGGAGCTCAGGACCTGGACATGTCAACACTGCACGCGAGGAGCAACGTCCACGGCCTACAAATGAGACCCACCTGGACGATCCCCGGACATCCTTTAAACTTGGACCAATCTCAGAAAACCCAGACGGATGGCAACCCTATGAGTATATCTCAGCGCAACGTATCGCTCAATTTCATAGCGTACCTAGCCGTAGTACCTATATATATGGCAAGTGTTAATATGTTCTAAATAATGTTTGGTGAGCGATATTGTTGTGCTACATAGCACAACAAGCGCATTTCAGACTACGTTGTAATATTATAGCATATCGTAGATATTATAGCATACGATATGCTTTAATATTAAATAAATTATATGTGAATTATTGATTTTTTTGCATTTTTACTACGCTATGTAGTCAAAATACGCTTCAAAAATTCACATATAATTTATTTTTGTTTTGTTTACATCAGTTCTGTAGTTTGAAAAATATAAATTTACAAAAAAAACCATAAATAAAAAATTAAAAAAAAAATCGTAATAGAGTTTCTACTTCGAAATACATTTAATTTGGTGATACCCGAATTCACTGGATTTTCTAGTTACAAATAAAGAAAATTACCTATAGTCGTATGAATGATCCTGCCAGTTTTGATAGAATGCCATTGTCTCTTTACACACACGTCACAGACCCATCCAAAGATAAACGAACTGATCCACATAGCGAGGTACGGTATTGCAGTCAAAGTTCCAGTCGCTGCGATATTAAACTTGAGAACATCTGTCATGTATTTAGGAAGATCTGTCACCATGGTGTAGTATCCCCAATCGTGACCAACCTGGAAAAAAATAAAGAATTGTGTTGAATATATACACTGACTTAAAAAGTTTTTGGTGCTTTGTACAAAAATTTGGCATTTTATAAACTATGAACCGTTACGGCGTTAAAACTTGAGAATCGGCATTTTAACTAACGTCAAAAAAGAGGAGATGCTTTTTAGTGCATGTTTAGGCATAACTCCGTATTATTTAGGCAGAAAATTGTTTTTTGTTCGAATCAGGTTTTTTCTGAACTGGTCCCATTTAAATTTCGTAAAGATCTGATGATAATTTTCGGAGAAAGACAAAATAAATTGAAGTCCGTTTAATAGTTTTGTGTAAAAAGTTGTTATGTTATTGGAACGCCAAGTCATGAGCAGAGCATGTGGTGGCATGTTTACGTGCTGATGCATCTCATTACTTAGAGTACCTGCCTACTAACATTCTAACCTAAGTCAGCCTCTTTTTAATTTAAGAGACGTCAAAAAACATCACGCTTCTTTCAAGTGACACAAATTTGGAATGTTAGTTTGTGACATCATATTGGCAATTTTCAAATCATTTATTCATTTTAGAGTAGGTACTTCTTTTGATCCACAGACAATTTTTGATCACTAAAAGTATTACCTATTTGTTAAGTTAATAGTATAATGTTTTATGAAAAACCTTTTTGTTCAGTAATTGTGAACAAAAAGGTTTTTTATAAAACTTAATGACATATTATATAAAATAATTCATTATTTTTCATAGTAATCATTTGATTAGGCACTATGACAAATAATTAATATTGGCTATATGCAAGTGCGGACATTATACTCGTACCTATTCTAAACAATACATGATACCAATTATACATAAATCACCTAAAGAACTCAGTGACATCTTTACAATAAAAGTCTTTGCAAAGAAACAATGAAAGAATGATAAATAACTTAAATTCTTGGTTACCCAATCAATTTTTATTAAATAATGTTTAAAATAGTATTTTCAGTACTATAATACAATTCTGGGAACAAGAAATAGCAGCGTTGTAAAATGGAAATTCTTGAAAATGGAAAATAAAGTCCATATTTTTTTTAGTAATAAATAATTACTCGTTACTGAATCATCAAATATATGTCTTATGTAAAGTTGTGAATAGTTCCACTTAAATATATTGAGATTATGTACTCGTTGTACCAAGTTAGGTATTTAGTAGGTACTTACAGCAGCAAAAAGCAGCGCCCATACAGGCACACATCTCACAATAGCCTTCCATGGTACAGGGTCCCTTACACTCTTATTATCGGCACTGGTAACGGTCTCATTAAGATATTTGAGTTCTTCTTCGGAAATGTAGGGATGGGTATTAGGAGTACTGTAGCAAAGGAGACTCTGGAAAATAAAAACATTGTTACTAGAACTATTGTTGGTAACTAACATATTAATAAACAGTTTCACAGGATTTGGAATTCAGTAGCGACCGGGCTGATAACGTTGCTAAACCATCCAATTATCAAATTATGCAATGTTACCACTGTCGAAAAAAATTCAAACTCCTCCATGCGTCGAAAAGCACACAAAGCCGTCCCTTCGCCTAATCTTTCTCCTGTCGTGTCAGATTTCCGTACCTTGAGACTATGGAAGTGAGGGAATAGATAGAGTGCACTTGTGTCTCAACATAAATTTGTGCACTATTAAATCTTATGCGCAGTTAAGCAGTTAGCATTGGAGATGTCACTATCACTTATCATGCAGCTTTTGTTTTAATCTTTTTTGTGGATCACCCTAATGTATGTAGTTTGAACGGTAACTCCTTGATGATTATTTTCAGAAATGAAACCTCATATTATGTGGATATTCTGTGAGGTTACATGCCCAGTTCGACGGGAAAATCAACCCGATCCAACCTTTATTTCTGGGCCAAGCTATTACATTTCTATTTAGGTTATGTACAGCTACTAAGTACATAATACCGAAATAAAAAACCAATACAGCTTTATTATTAATATTTGAGTATTGTTTTTTTTATATTTCAACTTGTGTTTTAGTCATTCATACTTCATTAAAAGATTATAGCTAAACTATGTCGTCAAATAAACCTTAAATTAGATAAGGTAAGTTTTATAGTACCAGTTACAGGCTATAAAAGTGTGTTGAAAGTGCAGTCGATTACCTTCACTCACATTACTATGATCCGAGAACTAGTTGTGCGAATAATAAAGACTAAAGTATAGAGAAATATTGAGGTACTTATAAGTATGAACTTGTACATGACTATTGTGTCACAGTTTGAAAAAATAAATGAATAATGCATGCACACACACGTCATTTCTAATAACTTTGTATTTGTTTAATTCACCAGTACATTTTCGGTAAAATTTATTTTTTATTTCAATAGGATTAGCTACGTTCTGGGTGTAGAAAATTACTATTCCGACTGCACTGGTAATTAATAATATTATTTTGTCGATGAAACTGCTGTAGTTAAATATATTGTACTAGTAGAATTCACAAAATAATTGTATAATAACCCACATCCCAATCTGTTTTAGATTCAAGATCTCAAACGTCTCTGCCTATTGGCCTCATGTCCATACTTAAGCTACCTAAAGGAATGGCAATCTTAAGAATACAATGACGAAGATATTCCAGGAACTGCAAGATATTTACTTACCCAGGCTAAGAACCACAATATTCCAAAACACCCAAAGAAGTAAAACACATTGGCCCAATCCCCATCTCCTGCCATCAAGAAGCCGGACATGAAGGAACCGAAGATATTTCCTATCTGAGCGCCACCGAACACCAAGGCACCTTGTCTTGACCGCTCGTGAGGTGGAACCCAACGGGCTAGCACAATCATGAGAGCAGGCATTGTGGGACCCTGGAATTGTGATATTTTTATTGGATTAATTTACAATACTCACTTTATTGAAGACCATGTATGTATCCTCTGTGAGTAATGATAGGTCATTACTAACAGATGATGATGATAATGATTGTTCTATTCATGGAGTCTTCAAGGAGCATCTACATATTAGAAACTACTAGCATCAAATTATAATGGTGAATGCGAGAGGCAATCCGGAAAGCAGCATTGTAAGTAGTTTAACATAGGTTGGTGGGCCAAACAAGCTGTTCACAAATAACCGAGCAGTACTTTCACACGCTTGTCTTCTTGTTCGTGAATAAATCCCGTTTAATATCGCTTTGACCGGACGCGTGTTAATCAAGCATAACATAAATAGTAATATTAATGTTAAGCGACCCATTGATCGTTATCGTCGGTCGCATAACGCAATTGGATCATTTGATTTTCAATATAATCTATCACTATGTCCTTTAAGTTCAAATTTTCCTTTTGTCCTATTTTTTTAATGGCCGGTAGTTTTAAAACTATTGAAATCGAAACAATCAATAATATTCCAATGCCTGTGCCCCAAATAACTGTGTGTTCTTAACAATTTATAATTGATTTATTATATTTATTAATTAAAAATACTCAGACATTCCCCGATCGTTTTTTCAATTAAAGTAATTGAACGAGAAATGCAGTAGAACCTTGAGTCGTTTGTGAGAGGAACCCTAAAGGCCGGCACGATAAAAACAAGGCTGCTTCCACTGAGGCTGCACTCTTGCACGAAACTGAATAATCTGTCACTCGTCATTGAGTTCTACTATTATATAGGTAGTCGTGAAAATAAATTTATAGGTTGTTTATTTGTCAATAAAACTGATTTGTTGTATGTAGGTAAGTACCTATCTAAATAATATTTGCGGACAGTTAGGTGATGCGATTGCACCAATGACATACCTATCTCGCCATATAGTGGTATGGCTTTTGCCAAAATATTAAAGAAAATGTACTTGAAACATCGGTTTTAAACATAGCGATATATAACTATTTATTATACGGGAATTAGAAGCATTGTTTAGGCGCACCGGCCGTGGTCACAAGCGGTGCAACCTAGTCGAAACGTCAAGCAATTTTAAGGTAAACAATGCGCGCTAATTCCCGTATTATAAATAGTTTTATTCATGCAACGCGAAAGTTTAAATGTTAGTATAGCGATATATTTTTATTATTTTAATTGTTTCTACAAAAGTACAAAGATTGTAGTTGTATATTAGCCTTCGTATAAAATTTATACAATTAATAACTTTTATTTGGCATTTGTGCAATGTTATACGAGTGCGATTTGCTGAAATGACGTCATTAAGCCTCCATGTTTACATGAACGTTTAATTAAGATATTCATAAATACGATAATTTCACAGAACCTGCCCGACCACATTGTTTCGGCTAATCTTTTCATTTGCAAACAATACAATTACAACGGTTGTCTTCACACGGCATACCGTAAATTATAAGTACCCAAGCTGAGCAAAACTCAAAGTTTTAGTTGATATAGTGTGACCAAGGACAAGCTAACTTATTTAATTAAAAAAAAAATAGGCACAAACACCTACTGATACTGTTTCATTAAATTCTATAAGCTCATTGTCAGAAGAATTTTATTTGTATTGTGTATGTACTAATTACAAATATAAATGCGCGTACTAATTACAAATATTATCATTATTATCATTAGTAAACGTTCTATAACCAGTATATTATCATCATCATGAATAGTTTTGTAATTATAACCTACTTTAATGTGGGTAATGTGTGAATTTTTTTTCAAGTATGTACTCACCTCACCCATGCCTTGCAACACTCGTAGAATAAAAAGCCAAGTAGCTCCTCCGGCTTTTACTACAACAGGTGTTAGTAACGTGAATATAGCCGTACTTAAAAGGCCAATTCCTAAAGTCCATTTCCCTCCATATCTTTCTGCTAAGTATCCTCCAGGGACGTGTGTTATGGCATATCCATAATAAAATCCACTGAGTATCAACCCTTGAGTGGACTCAGACCAATCAAATATCGCGTACTGAAATGAAATATAAGTAAGTATATAAAGTTGACCCAAATAAATTCTAGACGACAGCTTAAGGTTTTATGTTTGTCAAAGATTTATTAGCTGTGATCGGGGCTATGAATATATCTCACTGAAATCTGGTATTGCATTCGATACCTACATAGGTATATTTGTTACCAGCATCAAGGCAGTAGTAACATTTCTATTTAAATGTCAATTTCTAGGATCAAACATACAACATTTTCAACAGTCTATAAATTTAATCTATGCAAAATATGATTACTTTGTAACGCTAACCAGAGACTACCCAACCAGCAGCCAAAGGAAGAGACCATCCTTTAAGCAGTTTATGAACTAAAGTGCCTTCGGAACTATATTTGAAGAACTGTTGTGTTGTTACGTGTGTGAGTAGATAACAATGAACTCTTAGCAGGTGGCAAGAGGTGCGATAACATCTCTGAGTGTACTGATAAAAGAAGTGGAGGTTCATACCCGAGTTATCAAATCAGTAAATCCTTGACATTAATATTGTCTTGAGATCAGATCTTGAGCAATAGATTGATAGTACCTACTTGTACATAAGGTAAATCGGTAAACATCAATATGATAAACTAAACGCATGAAGTTTTGATGTGGTACAATTTTTAGATATTTTTTGTTTAAACGATAACTAGCAATGTGGGATTTTGGTCCCACATTACTAGCAATCCTGTTAACCCCTCCAGCTTAGCTTGATGGCGTGTGTTAGGAGCGGGTTCACGTCGGTAGTATAATGGGTAGAATTATGGAACCCGGAACCTCACGATTGCAAGACCCATGCCTTAGCCATTAGGCTACCGCCGCTTCTAATTCTAAAGATGTTATATTAATGTAAAAAAAATCCGATCCAGAACATCGAGTCATTAATAGTGACATGTTAAAACATACAAATGTATAATTATTACTTATTACATATAATATAACATGCAGCATCATAGACCATATAAAATAAAGTTTTATATTTTTACAATATTTTCCGTCTAATTAAATTTATATCTATAATTAATATAATTTTAATAAAAGATTTATTATTTGCGATTTCTAAAAATTCATTTACAGTATATAGGCTATTGTCTATTAACCAGACTTAAGGACCGGATGTTGAGGCGTAAGTTAGGAGAGGCCTATGTCCAGCAATGGATCGATACAGGCTTATTGTTGAAGGTGCTTTAAAAATAGCTTTAGTTTGTAGGCTTTTGAATTTTTTTTATAACACAGTTCTCGGCACTTGTGGTAAAACAATTCAATTTCCGTTTCTGGTATCTCTTGGCCATATTTCACAAGCCCTAGTGAATAGCATAGGTACTGTGGTTGATGTGTCGAGGGATCGAACATCTCACATGAAACCTCAATGATAAATTGTGAACTATTTGCCTTGACGTTTTAAAAAGTTTCAAGCGCTAATTTTTGAAATAAAATAAAAAGTGGGAGATAACAATTGGGAAAGAAGAGAACGGTCAGAGCGTATGGCCTGAAAATATTGTATTAAACGAATTATTGTAAATTATTCTATGTAAGATAGAAATCAGTTTGTTCGAGAATATATGAATCTAAAAGAGGTACTCATGTAAGTAAAGATTCTGCTTGACGAATAAAGGCTATTCTTTTCTTTCTTTTGATAACAGAATTAATATTTTTAATTAATAATTCGTTACCAGTAGGTATTTTGGCCAATATTCAAAGTACCATGTTGTACCTACTGAGGCTGATTTTATTTTATACCATGTTCCAACTTTTTATTAATATAATTTGCATCAGTCCTTTAACAAGGTGGCAGCACCTTACCCCCATATCAAATTTGTAAACATTCAAACATTGTATAATTGGCAATTTGAAAAGAGTGGCTGCGAGTTTTTATTAACCTGTTCTTTTTTCGGCTTTACCTATTGTTTATTCTACATTCTACATGTACATGTAGAATCCCTTCGTATCACAATATAGTTTTACATCCTAAGTGTATAAACAATGTTGAATTTTGAATGCCAATTTTCAAAGGGCTCTGATCGAAATCATGTATGTTTTAAATAGCCCTATATATTTTCTTCAAGTTATTTGTTACTTATACAATTGTAATTTGATTAGGCCATAAACTCTAAATTAAAAATACTTACAGGCTTATAGTTAACTGTCCCATTTGTAATAAATTCACTCTCATCAGGGCAAGCGTCAGGATCCTCGAATATTGACCCTTCGTTCTTCGTATTGTTGACCATCTGTGTGACGGCAAGGTTGAGACACACACGCATTGTATACGCGTTGCAAACGGCCAGCAGACCCATGATGCCCAGGACATACCGCTGGGGAATTAGGAACACTAAGCGGAGAAAATATACTTGTGTTGTAGCATTTGTAGTGTAGTTAACATTGAATAATTGTGATGAAATGGTAATGATAAAATCTAGGTGAAAAAGAAGTAGCCTCACATTATTATGATTTGGCGTTCCCCAAGGTGGTAGACAGGTGCCAATGCATATAAATTGTATAGGTAGGTATTTATTAAAATTCTTTTAGAGATTTTGATGAACCTAGCGGTTGATCTTATCGGAATAAACACATATTGTAAGATTATATACGAATCGGTATCCATACGAAGTTTTAAATGTATATGCTTGCAAGCAGTTCAAGAGTAGGCAGGTACTTTAGCTATTATGTAAATATTTACGTAGATACTTAATCCAATAGTAAGTCCACGCCTAGTCTAGGTGACCTTATCCTATTAAAACAGATACTAACAGAAAGACTATGGTTCAATACATTTGAGAAAATAGATGTAGATTTCAAAGATATTGCTTCTTTGATAGGTCAAAACAATTGTAAAGTATTAAAATATATTTTTGGGTATTGAGTAAAAGAGATGAAATAGCAAAAAAACTAAAGACTTACATCTTGATATCGTTTGTCTCCATCTTGGTAGCATTGCCGCGTATCTCCAAACACTTGATTATTTTATAACCTGGAAATATTAGAATTGTTTTTTTAGTTCACTTAATAAAGACAGAGGATAATGTTTTTAATCTCATTCAGTTTATCATTCCGAGAATAAGCAAATATTGTGTCAGATAAAGCAGTTCTTGAAGTGACACTTATCTATGTTAACAAACAGAGATAAATATAACAGATATTGTTCTTAGTAATTATTGCGCATCACAATAGGAGTAGCGGTTTAGTATGAAGAATTTGTCAGGTAGCGAATTGTTACGAAATTTTAGTGTATTGTGTTAACCACTTTCGCAATATATCCATACATACTAATAAAAATGAATCACCTATCACTAAGCTGCAATCTCGAGAACAGCTGTACCAATTCCATTTTTTATAGTATATGGAAAAATGCACGAGAAAACGTAAAGTTTACATTTTCTTTTCCCCCCTAAATTATTCCGGCTTGATCTCCGCTTCACTAGCCGTGACATACATTACAGAGATCACGTAATTTAAGTGTTATAACAGACATTAACGCGGGTGCCAAGCCATAGTATCTAATAAGCTACTTTAACATCAAACCAGATCCTGAACAATATCATTGATCCCCATTTTGTTGTTTACTTCCAAGCGAATAGGTCAAATGTCGATTGGTTTTTAGTTCAGCAATAAAGCACAACATTTAATAACTTTGCATAATATCTGCATTATTATTTTAATAGCTATTAAACTCATTAATAGTAATGACACTGACTTCAAAGGAACTCAATTAATTTTTCAATCAAAGTCTCAATATGTCAAAAAGCTAATCAAAAATATCCTATATTAGTTTTCATAGTTCAATTGGGTTATGTCATCGTGAAAGCCTCTGGGTGAAATAAGTGCCTAAAATGGTTCGAAGTTACAAGCCTACAAGACGAACATAACTTGTATTGTGGTCCTGAAACCCGTTCTTAGTTTCCTGTACATCCATTAAGTAAAAATGCGTAAGTAATTTGTTCTGTGATGCTTTTGGTTAGGGTTGTCATCGCGCTGAGCTTCTTTTAGGCCTTATTCGCATGAGCTTTTGGCGACAGGACCTCTCGATACGATTATGTAATCTATTCCCAAACAAAACGTTGCAAATACGACACAGCCCGATAAAAATACGTCGCTCTGCCATGTGAACGTGTACTTGGGAATGCATTTGTTCTATTTGAGCGCCTTTTTACCGAACGTTAAAAATACGCTCGTACTTATGAGGCCGCAGCCGCAATTCTTCGTCCGTGAATTTTATGCATACTAACAGATACTAGATTTACTAAATTACTTTGGAGAAAATTTTCGTACATTATATGTTCGTAAACTTTTGCGATTTGTACACATTATGGAATTTTATAAGCTACGGGTACATTGCCATTTTTAAATTGCTGAATCGTAGTAGGTAACCCTACCCAAAATTTAACTACAGTGCATGCGACCGGTTTTGTTTTCGACAGGCACGTAGGTACACATTATTTTTTTATGCCAAAGGCTGTCCATCTACCTGGATCACAAAAACTGAAAGGCTGCAACAACTTGCTACCATTATTAATGTTGTAAAGAAAGTTATCTTACTATATTTGTAAACAATAACTATCGATATGATCCCAATAAAGGTACTTTTAATTTTAATAGTAAACGTAGAGTTAGCTTAAAGTCAATTAACAAAAGCAATATTTAGAATCTACAAAGCTTCTTATTTATTAGGACAAATGTGTAGCATTTTTATTAAAATTTTCGTTTAATATCTTGCTTTAATCTGAATTTTCGTGATTTTGGGCCGTAGACAGTGCTAAGTCGGTTTAAATATTTACGACTGTAGCTTAATCTTAATATCTTGGGACAACTCACACAACGTCGTCCGATCCTAAACTGGGCAAAGCCTGCAGGTACTATAACAACCAGACAACTGATAAACATTCTTATATATTTCTAAATATATAAGTATGTTTATCTGTGTATATGTTCTCATCAGACAAAATTGTGTCCTGGGTGGGGATCGAACCCACGAGCTCTGACTTAGCTGTCAAGGCCACTAACCACTAGACCAACAGGCCAGTCAAGCTGACTTTACGTGAACGCGTGCACCTCTATACTTGTAAAATAAAATACATTGTATATTCCATATCTATAGGTATGGAGGGTTCATTATAGATTCACATGTAAGTATTAAGAAAGTATTCTATAAAAACTGTAGCTTATGCAATCAGGGGCAAAAAGCATCACTTTCAATGAAACATAGATAATTAGAACACATATGTAATACCATGCAGTCGGAGGCATTAATAATTCTCGATGAACTTAGTATTGTGCCTTCGACGAAAAGATACGCGTGAAAAACATAACCCTTCCTTGAGTTGGGTAATAATCGCAAACATTGAACATGTAATAAAAACAATTAATTGTAATTTGCTACAAGAATCAACAACGCAGCAATTTTACGATTCCGAGTAAGTAAACCTAATTAATCTTACTGTGATTCAACGAAAGTGATATTTTCGCGTGCGAAACACCTGTACATTAAAGTATTAGCATTATAATAGAAATATTCATTGTAGAATTTAACATTTTTGTATCACCACGTGAGTAAATAGTAAGGCTCATGTTAAATAAAGAAGAATTCGTCATACATAAAATTAGAATAAATAAGTTCAATTTCGTATTTTTTTTATTAATAAATGTAATCTGTATTATAAGTAACGACTATAAAATAACCTCATAAAGATTATAATTTAAAGATTAGGTTAACAGACCAGTTAGTTATAATGAATTAATTAGTGATCAGGTTCAAGATCGCAATAGGAATATAATTAGAAAATTAATAAACACGCCTGCCCTTGTAAATAACAAAAAACTTCTGCTAAAATCATATTTAAAATTCACTTAATGAAGCCTTTAATAAGATAGGTACTCATATCGTCACTATTGATAGGATCAGAAGAAAACATTAATTGAATGTGACTTTAACGTTTGATAGCAGCTCTATTAGGGTTGAACTACATCTGGCCGCACCGTATCGGACTTTACTTTGCTTCTATCCTTTTCTGTCACTCAGAACCGTCATTTATTATAGCGACAAAGAGAGCGGGCGGTGCACTTCGGTCCGGCTAGATGTAGCTCAACCCTATCCGGACTATATTGGTGTACTAAATAAACTCACAGACATACCTACATACATATGTATCATTTTTTTGGCAGTCCTGGTAAATACACAGACAATTTGTTTCCTTAGTAATGCAAAGAACGACGACGGTATTTTCACATTTTAACGTAATTAGACACAGAGACATTCACAATTGCAAAGAAACTAAAACATATTTAAAATTTACTAACATAACTAAATGACTATAGAAGAAATAAGAGGAGGAAAGAATCAAAACTTAAGGAAAATGAAATTAAAACCAACACATTAATAAAAATGTATTATACAGCAGCTGTCAATGAGGAGTCGAGTCAATGTCGACCGCAAGCAATAATACAATCAGGTAGGTACTCGAGGTGATATTGACATGAAAGAAATGATTATAAGGATCCAGGATATAAATTCAAACATGTTTAAGTATAGACTAGTAAGTATTAAATAAATAAATAATAGCTCGTCACAATACATCCTAAGCAAAATCGGTCACGAAGACTAATTATAAGAAGACTGTCCTCGAACTGAAAACAGTGTCACAATATCATAACAACCCATATGATGTCCCACTGCTGGGCACGGGTCTCCCCAGTAGAACCTACTTATTAGTTCCTGGGGGTAATTGCCATAATCGCCACGCTTGGCGAGCGGGTTGGCGATCGCAGTAAGGCTTGAAATACGCAGAGGACGCTGCTGCCCGTCCTCCCGTGTGACATCCCTTAGTCGCCTTGACGACACCCACGGGAAGAGATGGGGTGGCACTATTCTTAAGCCGGTGCCACACAGCAATAAATACAAATTTTTAAGAAAATTAATCATCGTCACAATAAAGGACTGGTCTAGTAGTTAGCGACCCTGACTGTTGAGCCAGAGGTGGGTTCGATCCCTCCTCAGGATAAAACTTTTTGTGATGAGCATTCTGTGTCTGGGTGAAATTTATCCTATAATAAGTATGTATTTAAAAATATATAAGTATATTTATCAGTTGTTTGTATACCATAGTACAGTTTCTGTCTAGTTTGGGGTCAGATGGCATTGTATAAGTTGTCCTAAAATATTATTATGTAATTATTAAAGGTAGGAATGGAGGTACCTTATCATAACCTTGCCAAATTTCAGCTCTGTTTAATTGTGATAAATGATGATCAAAACCGCTGTGATCAGATTTAAAGACAAAGGGTACGATGTACGTTTTTCAGCAAGTATGGTTCTTTAACTTCAACTACTGTGACCGCCTTATTCATAAATATAGACCGGGAAGGGAGCGTCAAAAATTTAAACATTTATTAAAGTCTGATTTTTATAATACTTCACATTAGTGGAATAAAGGAATACCCTGCTTACAGTCAACGTCCTTATCGTTTGGCGCAGCGGCAGGTTATTTTTTTTCAATGAACTCTATATCTCAGAAAACTACTCTCTAAAACCTGGAAATTAATTTTCTAGCAGTATTATAATTCTAAATACGTTTCACGTTCCTCAGTTATGCAAAGCAAAACAAAGAACTGTTTTAAAATTAAGAATCAGCCAATAAGTTTGCTTTGCTTTACCGCCATATGTATAAGCCAGTGAGTGTTCAAACGCGCAATGCTGATAAAAATACTATCCAATTTTTAGAATACTTTGTATTGATATACATACCCCAACCCTTGCAATACACTAAAATGTTTGGCTACGAATATTTTTCGAACAAAATGATGCAGATAAATATTACATCCTCGCATACAATATTAAGAAAATTGTGCTAACACAAACACGCTGATACCTCCATAAAACGCTTTGACGAATATATCATCCTCATACATCGATCAACAGGATTGATAAAGGTTCTTGGAGCGTGTGATTGCGTCTAATATTATATCCTCGAGGGATTGGGTAACAAGACAGACAGTACACAAGTCTAATCCATTCAATAATTTAGTAAGGTCGACTACTTTCTGCAAATATTTGGCATATGATTCTTAATATCACAAGCGGAGCACGAACCTTTTAGCAAAACTCTAATCGTTTATTGATATCGTTAACTACTCGGTTAATTACCTTTTTTATTGTGGTTTGGCTAATGGAATATGAATGAAGGTTGTAATATAAAGTTAGACATTTTTAAATAATTATTAATACTATAGGCTAACTGTACATTAACGACGATTATATCAATACGTCACAACTTACAAGGTATTCGTAAAAATGATTCTATAGTGATGCGTTTAGAAGAGATAAATGAAAGGAGAGGTTTGGTTTCATTTCATTTTTGACAATTTATTGGAATTACGAAATACTACAGCCATTGTTATAAGATACAACAATCAATAGTTGTAATGAGGAGTAAAATGACGACCAATGCATTAATGTACAACGTTATTCTAGTATTGGGCAAACCTAAAAGTAGTTTGGTCAGAATCAGTAACACAATCCAATGGGATAGTTCCTCAACCATTTTTTACACAATTATTTAACCATTAATTAATTATTTATTAATCATTCTAACAGTCCAAAGCTTGTTCACAATGTGATGGAAAATGTAATCGTTTACTTATTTACAATAATAACTACGGAATGCGTACTATGCGATGCAAAGAGCATGATAATGCAACGAACATAAGACAATTTTAATTGCTTACAAATCCGCAGGTTTAAATATTTTTTTAATATGATTTCTTGAAATAAAAATCTTGTTAGGGTGTCCAAGCTTTGCACTATACAATAAATAACGTTGTATATCAATTGCCATTGATAAAAAAAAACATTTGAAATTAGTATTAGGTGAATGCGTTATTAATTTACTCCTCATGAATTTCAAAAGCTGAAACAAGTCAGGATTTCATCTTAAAACCTTGGGTGGTTTCCAAAAAGTTCACAATCATTGCCTCGAGATTACCTTTTGCCGTATTTGGTGAAAATAACTTCAACCGTTATAATGTAATGACGGGTAAGACTGTATAATTAAGACTGTATCCTACGATACCAATGATTTGTATTTTTACACGTAGCAGTATTTTTACCGGCTGGTTTGGGGAAATACCTGCCTGACGATTTGATGTAGGTATGGGTATATATTATTATCCTCAAGAAAAAATATTAGTATTGTTTAGTTTAGTACCTATCAAAGCATGTTGTTAGGAATAACCTGAGATGTTAAGTTTCCTTATTGAATGTTACGCAATTGTTGAAAGTAGGTACCTAACCACTTAATCATCATTTATTTACTTGGTAGGTACCTACCAATATAATATACAGTCAGGAAAATGGTTAGTTTTATCTCTTTATTGCAAAGTGTTATTATGATTTTGTGTTTATATCGTTTACCAGCTGTCCCGGCGAACTTCGTCTCGACTCTTTTTTTTTATAAATCGGGTTCAATTGTGAATTTAAACCATCCTCGAATCCCCTTGAACTCACACAAAAAATTTCATCAAAATCGGTCTAGCCGTCTAGGAGAAGTTCAGTGACATACACACGCACACAAGAAATATATATAAAGATAGGTATATTTAAGAGTAAATAAGAAATCTTTGCTTTGTTATAAATTTCCTGTAAGGAATACAATAATTGCATATGAAAGAAAAAAAAATGTAGATCAGACATAGGAATCGAACCCGAGACTTCCGATCGCTTTAGTGAACGAAGTGAATACTCCGGGTATTCATTTCGTTGCGCTTACGACGCTCACTAATAACGTAGCTTTCCATTGGTAAAAGATTTTTTTTAAATCGGTTCAAAAGATTTAGAGACCCAACAACCTTACAAACTTTATATTCAGCATAAACTGATATAGCATCAAACACAATTAGGCCAAAAAATACACTATATCCGTTGCTGTCGTACTTGCATATCTGCTGCTCATAGACAAGTGGCATATACGCCAATCGACAAATTGTCTTTGCGCGTGCAAAACCGCGAATATAAAAATTAGCTGAATCAATATTTTCATGCTCGCAGTTTTGCACACGCAACGACAATGGGGGGGGGGGCACAGTTCTGTTTTACAGGCATGGATATCCCCCCCCCCCCCTAGGTAGGTATGCATAAGAAACAAAAATTTCTGAAAATCATCTAAAATATTGGGTAAACGTAGTTAAAAACGAAACACTTTCACTGAATCGTACGACAAATCGTTTATATTCAAATTTTGTCAAAATATGTAGCTGCCCCCAATTTCCGGCCGTCAATATCATTCCATACTACCATTTCTTCACAAGATATGATATTGGATCGGATATGGCGACATTTGCTGAATGACCTTGTTCAACTTGCTTCCAATACGTGTGAGTTATCAAAGTGGTTTAACAGTCGTTCGTCATTTGGAATTTAGGTTTCAAAACTAAAGGATAAAGTTGTTTTACATTGATGAAGAAATTTAATAACATGAATGATTGAGGCTAAGCGTAAAACTCACATATTTTTAGAATACCTATTCCTACTCATTATTTTAATATTTTGTTTGAATCACGTTAAAACTACCAATTAAATTTAAACGTTTTCTTACTAAATTCAATCAAATTTTAGCCCAATCCGACTTCGGGAAGTGCGTATCCGTATCCGCGACACAAGGCTTGTACCCTACTGCAGGAGTCGTCTTGTAAATAAAAAATAAAAATAAAAAATACAGAAAGGTGCCTTTTTCATATAAGGCGGATTCGATTCCCGGTTCTGACAGGCGATTATATAAAAAAAAAAATGTTGAATATAGTTTAATTATTTTTTAAATCTAAACGAAGTCTTCTTTTAGTACAATGCTCTATCTACATTATTTAAGGTAGGTAATTTCCCTAGATGTGGCATAGTTTTGGGACATACTGTATAACATAACCATACAGTAATAGCACAATAGAACGGTAAGTATGCAATTCGTGCCTAACAAGTAATTGTTAATTAGTCAACAACGTCTTGTTTGACAAGAAGCAACAACGTGGACATTTTACGATTTCGTATTTATGGTTACTGCGATAATATAATGGGTAGGTAACATTATGACAATGTTTACCGAAAGTTATAAAAACAAGATGTGGTTCATTTTAACGACATACTCGAGCAGTTATAGGAACATCACGAATTTTCCCACCATAAACAGTCAGGGTTTTTCGTATAACAATGATAGTCAGCCAACCATCTTTACTAACTGGCTAAGAAGAAACAGAAGTTTATTTAATACTAGCTGTCCCGCACAACTTCGTATGCGTAAATTTTCCCAGTTTCTGCAACATTTCTCGTCGCTGCTCCGCTCCTATTAGTCGTAGCGCAATGTTATATAGCCTATAGCCTTCCTCGATAAATGGACTATCCAACAACAAAATAATTTTTCAAATCGGACCAGTAGTTCCTGAGATTAGCGCGTTTAAACAAACAAACAAACTCTTCCGCTTTATAATATTAAGTATAGACTAGCTGTGCCTGCGACTTCATCTGCGTCTCGCTCCCTATACACAAAAAATAGCCTAAGTTACACTAACATGATCAAATCATTAGCTGTCTGACAACAAAAGTCATACATATATGAGTACTTTTACTAGCTGACTCGCGCGACTTTGTATACGTAAAATTTCCCCGTTTTTGCTGCTCTGCTATTTAGCCTATATAGCCTTCCTCGATAAATGGGCTATCCAACAGTAAAAGATTTTCTTAATTCGAACCCGTAGTACCTGAGATTATCGCGTTCAAACAAGCAAACAAATTCTTTAGTTTGTAATATTAGTATAGGTTGAGCATTTAGTAAAAAAATGTTGTTATGACTTTGTGATAAATTAAGACTCTTCTTTTCTTTATTTTGCAAAACATTTATACTTATTCATTAATTATATGTCACTTGGCCAATATAGTTCTTACATTGTAAGTGGATAACTTCTTTTAATATTATTTGTCTCTTGTTTTTGCATCTGTCCTCTAATATCCATACTAATATTATAAATGTGAAAGTAACTCTGTCTGTCTGTCTGTCTGTCTGTCTGTCTGTCTGTCTGTCTGTCTGTTACGCTTTCACGCTCAAACTACTGAACCGATTTAGATGAAATTTGGCATGGAGATGGTTTGAGTCCCGGGGAAGGACATAGGATAGTTTTTATCGCAATAACCGACATCCACGCGGGCTAATATAATGGTGGCAGCACCTTACCTACATATACAGTTTAAAATCAAAGAAACATTGTAAACATTGGCAATTTAAAAGAGTGGCCGCGAGTTTTTATTGTCTAGTTCTTTTCTTTACCTATTGTTTGCAAACAGGCATTACATGTAAATGTAGTAATAACTTTTCACAAGTGTAGTATTGCTTCCTAAGTGAATAAAGATTTTTATTATTATTGTTATTACAAACAGACACTTCAATTTGTATAGTAACTGTAGACTAAGTACATAATAGGTACCTATGCCGTGTTTTATCGATTGCTTACATAGATGATATGTATACTAATATTATAAAGCTGATGAATTTGTATGTTTGTTTGAACGTAATCTCAGGAACTACTAGTCCCAATTGAAAAATATTTTACTGTTGGATAGCCCATTTATCGAGGAAGGTTATAGACTATAAAAAATCACGCTACGACCAATAGGACCGGAGCAGCAAAGAAAAATGTTGCAAAAAAGGGGAAAATTTACGCAGACGAAGTTGCGCGGGTCAGCTATTGTATAATATTATAGATGGTATATATAATAATACAGAGAGTATAGACCCAAAACTTGGGACCATCTTCAGACCACTTTGGTGTATTCTGTGTCCGTGAGCGTGTCTACTTGTGCGTTGGTCGAGAGCGCGATTTACGAGTATGTATGGTACCTGCTGTATTCTCGCTGTTTTAAGAGTAGGGTTGCCAAGGGCATAACATGAGCCTTGAACCTCAAGCAGCAGACACGGGACAAATATTCTATACTAGCTTTCGCCCGCGACTGCGACTTCGTCTGCTTCCATTTTCCTCGTTATTAAAAAAAACAATGGCTTGCACTCCGGGAGTGCCGGCAGAAGTGAAAACTTGAACATTGTAAGGGAATAATTTCGCACAAATTGCTTTATTTATCAATTTAAAGTAGTATCATTTATGTGGTTAAAAACAATATTCATCTATTGCGCTATCGTACACAAACATGACAATTTATATTACCTACATAAAAAATTGAACACTTCAGAACAAAAAGATTACAATTATTTTACATTTAAAAGTTTATCTCTCAGAAACTCACTCTCCCACCGTCTTACGAATTTTCGATCATTTACCGTGTCCTGACGGGAGTTAAACATTTTTTATCAATCCCAAAAAAGTTCACAATACCGTTTAAGAAATTTTAACTTTTAAAACTTTATAACCAATTCTTAAACTTACCATATATGTATATATCATTAAAATCGGTGGAGCCGTTTCGAAGGAGTTCGATCAAAAACAGTGTAACACGAGATTTTTATATTTAAGAAGATTTATGTGAATAGAAATGAATACAGATAAGAAGTATTATTTGTATGGAATATTTTTATGTAACACCGAGGAGATTTCGTTCGTTCCGTCATAAAATAATAACCTGTCAAAACTGGTCCGACATGGAGGTAACACTAATTTAGAATTTTAAGAAACTGACTAAAGTAGTTTATTTTAGGCTTTTTGGGTCATTATTATGTTAATTTCATATTATTACGTATGTACAATGTTATAGTGTGACTTGTTTTTGCTGAAAGCAAGCAAATAATTTTAAACACTTGTACAGAAGTTAAGCACTATAATTAAGTAGTTCGCTAGAGCAATGGACAATACATCTTATACCATCTTCGGTATAAAGTGATCCAAGATTTCGTGAACGATGTCTATAACAATATATGATACTAGCAGACCCACGCAACTTCGTCTGCGTCAGTTTTTGTTTTTGCAACATTTTTTATTGATATTTTGCTCCTATTGGTAGTAGCTTGATGTTATATAGCCTATAGCTTGCCTCAATAAAAGGATTAACCAACACTAAAGAATTTTTCAAGTTCCTGAGATCATCGTGTTTAAACAAACAAACTCCTCAGCTTAGTATAGATGAGCATTGCTCGCACGCATTTTTATAGCAGAAATTAAGCGCGCTCCGTATTTTGTGATAATACGTCGTGCAAAAATCAAAACGAATCGAGAATTTTCTTTTCAAAACACATTATTAATTCAACCTCAGTGTTCCTAGTTAGTCACGGTCGGCTGTTATTATGTTTTACTCCAATCGTTTCTTAGGAAACGCTTTGCGTTGAATTAGTTTCGTACAGTTCATTATGTGCGAATGTTTATTATAACAACGAATGTGACGAAATTAATGCCTTTGAATTTAAAGAATTTAGTAATTATTTTCGATTTGAATTCTATAAGCGCTATAAATGTGTTTATATTTCAATTCGTTTAGTTTTAAATTGCGTGTACAATTGTCTTGTTGTCAAAAAAGCCTAAGTACAGTTTGTTTCATCACATACTTCTAAAATGCTATTTACTTCACACGTTTTATCAGTAAGGCGTATTTACATTGCAGTGATAAAATACAAGAGCAAAATCTAAAGCCTCATAAATCCTACTAAAGTACTTTTATATAAACCACCTGTAGATACTACAAGAAGTAAAGACCTGGGATTATAGAAACCATCACTAGAAGAAATAATTTTACCCAATCATTGGTCGAATACTCAATCTTAGCCGTATCTCAAATAAAATAAGTCAGTTTCAAATTTCATCACTTGTAAAGGCTTGTGTGAATATTTGGATTTGACATTAAAATACATATTTATCTCTAGGCATCGCCCTAAGGCACCTGTCTCACCAAAGGCGAGAAAGCGAGTAGCGAGTATCGTTTCCATTGCTCAAGAAACATACCTATACATACTTTTATGTTGATCCCGAGTAAACAAAAGAGATATAGATATTAATAGTTGATCGCTGAGTGTTCACACTGCCGGCGAGTACTTACTCGCTACATACTGCATCTATTTTGTTTACACGGACGGGATCTACAATTTACATCGCTACTCGCTTCTCGCTCATCGCTGTTGGTGGGACAGTTGTATTAGGTTGACTGGTAGATAAGGCGTTGAGACCACCGTTACACAATTTTGTATCCATTATTAAGGTTTAAAAAATCGAAATACAGAATCTCGTGGTATATATAATAATAATAATAAAGAAATGGATGGTCCATCCAAAAGAAATCACAGTCTATCGTATCATCCTTATAGCCAAATACTGTGTCCATGACTTATACCAGATA
This sequence comes from Herminia tarsipennalis, assembly GCA_945859575.2. Taxonomy (NCBI): domain Eukaryota; kingdom Metazoa; phylum Arthropoda; class Insecta; order Lepidoptera; family Erebidae; genus Herminia; species Herminia tarsipennalis. The sequence goes on along the minus strand of OX243839.2, from coordinate 11,289,624 downwards.
AGAAACTTAGAACAAAAAAGTGGCAATGCGGAAATTTACAGCAGACGCAGAGTATCGGTAGTTATTTATTTACAAGGAATCGATTTTAGAACAAAATCATGAAATGAACTAGTTGCATAACTGAAGTAAATATGCAACAAAAATAATTTCACGGTTACACAGAGTTTTGGCTCTCAATATATACAAATTTCCATGCATAAGACTCTCGCCCGTCACCATCAATGACTGCCTACCTGACGTCAGCCCTCATTGGGATAGTTACTGTTCGCAATAAAAATTGTGCGCTAGAAGACGATGCTGCCCGTCCATTGCTGAAACGGTTTGAGCACCGAGATGCCACCTGAGTCCTTATTCAGGTTATTTTTTTCCGTTTCCGGTGCTAGACTGCGATTTGGCGTATGCGCGGTATGCTCAAAGATATCCGCCACGCATGCTGGTTAATGTATTTCTAAGCGCAGCTCTCTATTTACCATTATAACAAGATTTTGACAGGGCTTCCCACAAAACGGAAAGAAAGAACGTGATTGATGATATGGAAAGAAAACATATTGTGCATAAATAAGGAGGTATAAGGGTAAGAGATGTCATGAAATTACAGTGCGGCATCCCTCAGAAAGTGGTGTAGTCATGTTTCGTATTGTCAGCCTAGTATTAGGCAATGATGTTTTAAGTGAAAAGGTGTGGACAGGTTACAAGCACTCACCAAGCGGCACCTTATAATCTAGACAATTAACCAAATTTTTAAATGTCAGTGTCTCATCACCGGCGGCGTCAATAGATGAAAGTATCAAATAACATTTTTCACTTTTTCGCTCGTTTCAAATTTTGCTTTCCTATTTTTACTACTTTTTAATACAATATCAGGTTGCCGATGTGTGCATTAGTTTGCCGTTTTTAAAGATCGAATGTTGTTTATGTAACCTATCAACACCTTTTTACGGTAGTAGGTATACGTGAAAGCCTTTCCTTTAAGGTAAATAGAGACACTTTGGACAACGTCTCAAAGTATTCTATGGAGTATTTAATATATCTTGTTCATAGTCTCAGCAAGGCTCAGCAGCACAGCTGTGGCTGTTTTGCAACTGGGGTCGATGACCTTTATTTTGCTTTTGTGTATAATCTAACCTTTGATTATATTCAAATCTCGCTCGATTAAATTAAATATTTCGTATTAATCGTCAAATTCCTCTTTCGTCTTCTTTTGCCTCGTACGGCAAAATATTTCTGTGATATTAATGAAAACTGACAGATGACGACTAAATAATTCAATTTTATGATAATTCAGCATTTAAGGTGCTTCAAGGTGTCATACAATGGTCGTATCAAATCAGTGAGATGTAAAAAATATGTAATCATAACATTTTTACATTTATGACTAAGATTTCGATTCGTTTCCAGTTTCGTTTGCATTTGTGTCAGTCTTAAAGTGCTACCGGTCGTTAAATCTAAACATTTAATGTTTGCTTCCTATATACAAGTGAACCGAGTCAGGGAACTAGTTATGTTAATTGGCCGATTACATAAATGATTGTCCTCGGTACAACGCTGTACGACAGAACCGAACTGGTTCAATCTAGTTTCAAGTTTTTGTAACTTACTTTCAATTTCATGAGACCTTTGCAAAGTGGCTGATGTGATGCAAAGTTGAGACAGAAAAATCGTCCGTCGAACTGTTTTATGTAAGTATTGATAGAAGTAGATTAGTTTCAATTTGTAGAGCAAGAAAAAAAAATGGGCTACGTATTTTCTATGCCAACAATAATATTATTATGAGGAAAGATTTGATTGTTTGTATGCATTGAATAGGCTCCAAAACTACAGGACCGATTTTAAAAATTCTTTCACCATTAGAAAGCTACATTATCGAGAAGTAACATCCATACTAATATTATAAATGTGAAAGTAACTCTGTCTGTCTGTCTGTCTGTCTGTTACGCTTTCACGCTCAAACAGCTGAACCGATTTAGATGAAATTTGGTATGGAGATAGTTTGAGACCCGGGGAAGGACATAGGATAGTTTTTATCGCGATAACCGACATCTACGCGGGCGGAGCCGCGGGCGAAAGCTAGTAGGCTATATTTTATGATAAAAAAAAATAGTGATTCCTACGAAAGGTATAAAAAACTACTATATGACACCTGTGCGAAGCCGGGGCTGGCAGCTAGTTAGATTATAAAAAGGCGCATACAATAGCAATGAAGGTTACCTATCTAAATTTCTCATTACGTAGTAATGTCAAAACAAATGATCTCCTTAAGTAGTACACCGACCTATGCCACAGACGCAATTCAGTCTAAGCGCACAATGCCGGTTTTAATCCCTATATATATAGGGAAACAGATCCATCTAGTGGATCGACGTGAAATACTCCTGGAAAACCCACAAAAGTTTTACGTAACGACGAAGCTCAAGTCTGACTCGATAAGACAGGCATGAAATAGGTCACCCTAATAATTCTTACATTTATCTCATTATTGGATAGTTTGAAAGGTCCCTAAATAGATTCCTAACCTAAGCTTGATTGTGATTGCGTGAAATTGGAATAGTTCTAAAAATCAAAATCATCAATAGAGTTGCATACACTGCTGTTCATTCGAGCACTTTATTCTGCGTACTATTTAAAATCTTAATTTATTTGGATAAGTACAATATTTAACTATCATAAAAAATATTATTGCAGTTCTTCACATGTCTCAAAGGATCTGCCGTGTCTAGGATATTGCAGTTGGGATCCCTTCTTTTCTCATAATGTTCTTTGTCCTAATATACTTTGGCATAACGATTTTGGCACAATTTGTTTTGGCATAATAATACTTCGGCCTAATGTTTTATGGCATACCTTTTATGTTGGCACAATCATGTTAAAGACTAATTTGTGTTGGTATAAATTAGATTCGCATAACGTTAGTAGGCCTAATAACTATTAGCATAATAATATTTAAGCATATAATTAATATAGGTAAATAACAAAAACAATGTTTATGCAAATTATTTATTACGCATAAACTATGAAGATCATAGAATTTCAATTAGAATAATATAGATTGGGTTACTTTCTTCTTTAAAAATGCGTAGGTTAGGTTAGGTTAGAACTGTGACCTCTTATGCACGAGCCGAGCGAGCGAAGCGAGCGTGCCGCGGCAGCGGCCGGCGAGTGCCAGAAACGAACATGCTCTCATGGGCAAGGATATAAAAACCAAATAATTATCATTTTTAAAAATGCGTAGGTTAGGTTAGGTTAGAACTGTGACCTCTTATGCACGAGCCGAGCGAGCGAAGCGAGCGTGCCGCGGCAGCGGCCGGCGAGTGCCAGAAACGAACATGCTCTCATGGGCAAGGATATAAAAACCAAATAATTATCATTAAATCAACTTTTATTTATTACAATTACTAAAAAAAAAACAATTAAATTAGCGTAAATAAATTTATGTTTTAGGATATAATGCTTAAAAAAGTTATGCTATAGAACTTTATGCTTAATATATTTATGCATTAGAAGGTTATGCCTAATCATTGTTATGGTTTGAAAAAATATGCCTAAAACATTATGCGTAAGCTGTTATGCGTAATTATATTATGCGAATATATAATTATGCCTAACAAAAATATGCTAAGTTATATTAGGTCTTAAAATTTTAGGCAAATGGATAGGGAACCATTGCAGTTATATGTATTGTCTGCACGCTATTTGGCACAAGTTATTATTATAATATATCAGTGTATGCACTTTCCTCTAGAAGAGCACATGGCGCTAATTTACACATTAATGTTGCGGCATAGTGACTGCATCCAAGGCCTCGGCCTAAATGCACCTTAATTATTTTTTTGACATCACTAAAGCAATTTTATATCTAACATAGACACTGAGATGTCCTTGTAACCATTTTAATAAACGTCAATGATTGAAAAAGGTAGGTAATTACTGGCATTGAGGCCTAAGTTTTTAAAGTAATTGAATTGCTACCTGTGAGTGTTTTCGTGCATTAATAAAAATAAATGTTTGAAGTTGATTTGTTATTAAAATAAAAAGCCGTGGCCTGGTAGTGACCGATCAAATCGGAAAATCTGTGCAAGATAGGTGCGACAGTATAAGATTTTAAAAAAGGTTTTCTTTTTGCAACGATATCTATGGGAGTTTCCACGTTACAATTTGCATTCTCGATTTTCCTGTTACATACAATATAAGTCGTCAGTTTTAGATTTTTAGATAGATATACGGAGTGGGTATAAATCTCAATTCATACACAGTAGGTATAATTATGATTTGAGAATTCAGAAAAACCAAATTTGCTTTTTGTTTTTCTGTAAAAAAAAGACAAAAACATCTCGTGAAAAAAGCTGTTTAAAAATTCAGGTATCGTCTAATTTTTCCTTTTAATGTTGTACAGATAAGTATTAACTACATTCTTTTAGTAAGAAGTTAAGTTGTGGAAATAAAATATTTTTATCCAAATATTAGAATAGTCTTGCAAACTTTTTATGTAGAATAACATGCCTTGATGATGATGCCTTTCAGGTTTAACTCCGAATTCTCGAATCCTTAATTTTAAGATATCCTAGCATTTATGTCGCTACAACCTTAAAACGACAGTGACAGTAGAGGCATAATGTCTTCTTGCAATTGCAATTCTAGGTACTTGCAGGCGCTGCTCAAGAACTTTATTCTGTGAGGGGCAATTTGATTTGGCTAAACTGGCGAAGTGCGAGTCGCTCGCATAACGAGGCAAGGGTGCATTTAATTCAACATGAGTACACCAGCCACTGGGGGGGCATTTGCCGGTCAAAACACACCGGCCTAGTGTCAAATTTGCCAATGTTGCCCCCCCCCCCTTGGATCCGTGCCTGAGTACTCAGCCGTTAGATATTTCGTCAGACAAAGTGCTCTAACTTCTTTATAAAATTTGAGTCTCGCATCTACCACACTTTTACTTGTAACTGGGTACGTATATAGAATCGACCTTTGGATTATGTAAAACTGTTTAAATTTAAAAAGTAATATGATTCTATTTTGGTCTAAGAAATGAAGTACTACCGATGTAATAACTTCGCCAAGGTCAATATTGTCTAACCATGAAGGCTAGTTGCTCAATTGTACTATTCATGGTTCAACAACTATAATAACAATAATTACGAACGTAGACTCAAATGCTAACCGAATTGCATCTAATTAAACAACCCTACCTGACTAAAAGTTATTAATCGAAATGTAGGTAGATGCAAAAAATATTGTTGAAGTCTATTGGGACCCATTATTACAAAGTCATCGTTTCTAGCTAATTAGTTTAGGTTCTACGATGCGATCAGCCCGTCAGAAAACGTATTTCTAACAGACTTCAAAAAAGTATGTGTTATGTATTTGATACGTGGATATGTAATATTATTGGAATTGCGTAATTTACATATCTTCTAAACAAATTTATGAAATAAAAAAAAGTAGTTGTAAGTGTAAGTTTGTACAATAATTTCTCCGTAACTAGAGATCGCACCAAGACTATTCTTTCTTTATTTATTATTTTATTTAGGGAACAGTGCAAGTTTTATCAAAATCGGTTGCGATCTTTCGAAGATATGAAAGAAAAGATGTAAATTTGACGGCCTTGCTTACGTTTTTACGGAAATTTCAAAGGAAAACATCTCAAATAGTACATAGGTATAAGATTTTTTTAGTTACGTAATAACTAAATAATATCAAATAAAAAATATTTAAAAAAAATTACTAACAAAAATAATTTTTAGTTAATTTTTAACACTTAATCCATCTACATTTTATGAGATCGGTGCCAGCACATATCAACAGTACTACCAATCATAATATAACAAAAGAGAATCTATAATTACGACAAACAAAAAAAGATCAACCATGTTTATACCTATCAGAATATTAGTACAAATCTTACATGTAAATATATAAAAAATATTAGTTTTTTTTTTTAAGTCTATTTATTTTTTTTTAAATTAATTTTGATTATATTTATTATTATTTGAACAGTTAATATAGTATGAAAAAAAAACATAAAACAACAGAAAATATACATGTGCAACCCCGAATCCTCTGCAATTTTACAAAATATTTTTTGTATCTTTTGTTTTCATTTATCGTTTCAACAATAATGTAGTTCGTATTATAAAACTTAATCAAATACTTAGACATAAAATTTGTCATTAAAAATTTAAATCTGTCAAAACGTTTTCATTTTTTTTCTTTTGTAACCAGGAAATAATACAAATAAATTGATTTTGTAGACATTTTTTCAAGAAAATTACCTGCTAATATACATTTTTTAAGTATAATAGATTTTAATTAACTCTTATGTATGTACCTAGTTTCTGTTAATATATTCATATTCTTCATCTATACTATATTAAAAAGCTGAAGAGTTTATTTGTTTGTACTCGATAATATCAGGAACTACTGGTCCAAATTGAAAAACCTTTTACTGTTGGATAGCCCATTTACTGAGGAAGGTAATAGGCTATATAACATCACGCTACGATCAATAGGAGCAGAGCAGCAATTACTAATTTTGCAAAAACGGGGAATACTGACACATACGAAGTTGCGCGGGTCAGCTAGTTATAAATAATTTTATCACATTTGACCCTTTGTAAGCTATTGCTCATATCCACTTAATTTATTTCTAAGGCGTTTTCCCATTGCAATGAAAACTTGACATAGAGTCTAATTTATTCTAAATTGTATCAGACGTTCATAGCAGTTGCATTTTGTAACTTCAGAGAATGACAGACAAATGGCACGTACTTAGTATAATTTCTAACATATACCTCTAAGTATTTACAATTTAAAGTGAAGATAGGTATTAAACAGATACATAACAATCTATTGTTTGCAAATATATAACATTGCTAGTTATCTTTACCTCTACCCTTTTCACTAGGTTTTTTTTTTCAATGCGCGGTGCGCCCAAAGATGTCCGCGATGCATTTCTAAGCGCAGCTCTACCATATACCTACCATGGTGTCAGGATTTTGACAGTTAAAAACGCGGGCTTGACGCGAAAACGAAAAAAAAGATAGTGAATAAGGACCCCGATATTAAAAACGAAACTGCCTTTATTTGAAGTACCGCGGAGCAATCAAGTGGATCGAGATACCGCCGAGGTTAATCAACATTACCACTGTCAGTTTATAGATTCGTAACAGTTTTCCAAAAATCTTACACGGTCACACTCCTCCGTGCCTCAGAAAGATTGTTATACCTAAATCTCTCTCTGATCGTGTCGTATTTCCGTCTTATTTGACTATGAGAGTAAGGGACTATTCCCTTAGTATTCCCGTAGTAAGAGACAGACTATGAGAGTGAGTAATTAGAGAGTCTGTTCATTCACTCTCTATAGAGTGAATGAACAGAGTCTATGATGAGTGTATGTGTCTCTGCACATACACATGTGCACTATAATATCACTTGCGTAGTTGCCTAGTATTTGATGAGAATAGCCCAGTGTTGATACCAATGTTCTGTAAGATTAGCAGTCGTGACCTAAATTGGTTAAGACATTACTAATATGTTATTTGAAGCACAATACCTAGTCTGAAAAACTGCATAGGTACCTACAAACTATTAAGTAAGTCCGATTTTATACCACATTCACGAACTCGTCGCTCCAAGGTCAATTATAGTATGGGCATACGAATGTCATTGCAAATATTTATTCGAAGACATACATTTGGACGAAGAGGCATATTGACCGACACTTCAAGTGGGATTCGACCGTGACATCACGCTTGAACATGGATATTTAATTCAAGTATCTACCTAAGTATCTACAACAGAATATCGAGAGTACCGAAGACAACCTACATAGAAAACGCTCTTGACGCACGCACACATAGGCATGGCAGATAGACGCGGAATCGGGGCACGACTACCGAACAAAGTTACCCGATGTGCTGGGTACTTCAATTCATGACCGTGAAAGATGCCTACAGACCCGGCTACACGCTCGATCTAAGAGCTAAAATTCTCGTTTGTGCAAATAAACATGTGCGTTAAGACGGCAAAACGATATTCCGCACAAATGACTTGCACAAAACACTAGTTGGTATAAACACCATGCAGTTTTTATGCCAATATTTGCTCAAAAAAAATGCGCATGCAAGTCGCTGCATGTAACCAGACCTTATGTGTGCGTCGCTCGAGGGAAATACGTATAAAGGTTGCCTTCTGTACTCTTGGTATTCTATGTACCTACTGTTCATACATAATACACACGCGATTAATTAGTACCTACCTTGCTTCACACGCAATACCGTAAATGATGTCTTTATTTATGCATTTACGTAGATATCAGGTTTTGCTACTGTGTTTGTGGTATGGAAATTTAAATGTTCTACCTTTCTATGTTTACCATCATGGAACTGGCTAATTTTTATTTTACTTTTTTTAAAAATAAATAGCAATGTGGGAATGTGAGTAGTTACCTACCATATCACTAGCAATCTTGTTAACCCCTCTAGCTAAGCTCAATGGCTTGTGTTAGGCTAACGTCAGTATTATAATGAGTAGGATTGGAACCCGCGACATCACAATTGCAAGTCCGATGCATTTGCCATTAGGCTACCGTCGCTTTAAAATAACTGCTGGGACCTCGTGGATTTGTTTTTCAAATAGGTACAGAACAAGAAAAATACTTAAACGCCGGCTCTACTCGTTGGCCCCAACGTCGGCCCCAACGCCACTCGTCCAACGTGTGCATCTAAAAAATAGCATTGGCACCAACATTGGGACGAACGTTATTTTACATCCACGTGGGGAACCGGCGTAAAAGGTTTCATGCGAGTAAAATGTAATAACCCGCATAGTATGTGAAAAGTAAAGACGGCAATACTTTTCAGAACATTTAAAAGTAATGTATTTTGAAAATAATTCAGGGAATTACTCAATATTTGCTACAGAAATTCCTTTTCATTAGGCAGACCGTTTTAGCACCTAAAGCCAGTGTTTACCGACATTGACAGAACGACGAGTTAAAATAAATAAACGGCCTATGTAATTTTTGATTTCACTTCTGTTGTCCAAAACTGCCTTTAGGGCGCAAAGATATCCCACAAGAAAAATCTCACATACATGTGAAAATAATATAACAAATCTACAAAGAATAAAGAAAACATGATAAAAACATGTCGTGAGTAACACATTGTGTCTATTAACTAGAAAATAACATGCTAATGAATATACTAATGGTATTGCTTCTAAAAAATAAAATACTCCACGACTTAAAACATAATAGATATGCCAATTGAATTTAAATGCAAATTCGTGATGACCTTGACTTGATGTCCTAAATGATTGATTTATCAATGCATTCCAATTTTGTTATGACAGATCCGGTTTATTCCAGTTCAAATCATTACAAACACAGTCATAAAATAGTTTAAATGGTATAGGCCATCATCACCTTCTGCGTGATTATTACGTGATGAGTACAGTAAATGGTTTGAACACCACTTATCACCATTTAGCAGTGTTTGGTTTATATTAAGTCAGCTACACCATGTTCAAAGTGTATCTATTTTTTAACATATCTACAGAATAAACTGCAACAGGTAAAAAATGGTAATGAATCTGTAAAAGTTTTATAAACCAAAAATCTGCGTCAATTTTAGAAAGGACTTGCATATAATATGCAGTAATTGAATTAAGGTTTTTGCTAACTGAAGGTCAAAAAAGGTTTACAATAATGCTATTGTCTTGTTCTAAACTGTAGATAGTACCTACTTCAATCTCTGAATGTGTGTGAAAGCTTTATTTTCACCTGCAGTATATTAAACTGTAGGTAGAACGAACTCATAAACTCGCAACAATATTTAAAAAAAATGGTTGTCTGTGAACTCGGTTAACGTACGATAATTTTACGTAAAAACGTCATAAGAAAACATTTAGTTCCAATTGTATGGCATGTCGCGGCAACCGTCATTCGCTGGTAGGCTCATAGCTTTAGTTCCAATTGTATTGCATGTCACTGCAATCTACATTCGCTGATAGGCTGATACTTCAGCCTATTAGCAGGCGGAACATGACGGAATGTGACGAAACGTTTTTCGTGCGTGCACCCGTCATTGGTTTATAAGACGTTATCACGTCAAAAAAGTGTCTGTTTAGACCACGACAATAAGTTACAACTCTATAAATATAATAGGTTATTTATTTTTACTACTTAGGCTGCTCTACATTAATTGAATTTTATTGTATTCCTTACGGCTACTTAAACACTCCAATGAAATTCAATTATATGAAGCCATGTTACATTCTGTCACTCAGCAGTCAAAAGTTTTGAGAACGTCATAATTAAGTGTCGTTTATGAATTCTGGGGTTCAATTTATATTTTTATATTCAAATGTGACCCGAAAAACTTCGTACCATCTAATTTCTAAACGAAATTACCCACCAATTTAATTTTTTCCATATTTTTTGCTATTCTTTTGAGTTTTTCCATACCATCCTTTAGATTAGAGCGAATAAAACAAAAAAAAATCATAAACCGTTTTTTATTTTTAGTGAGAAAACGAACAGCAATTGAATTTTATAGAACAGAAAAGAATAATTATTTATTTCCAGGAATATAGTTTACAAAGATTTTAAAATTAATTTGTTACAAATATTCTACCTTAAGATGACGTGGAAACAAATTTCGTCAAAGCGTTAATAGTTAGTTAGTTAATATTCCTTTGTTCATATTTAATTATCACGATCTATACTTAACCTTATAATTAAATCCGAACGCAACCCAACAATGAACAATAAAAAATACTTGCAATAAAAAACGACCCCTGGCACTTACAAAATACAATTGAATAAAATTTTTGAATCACGTCCCTTTTCTTATTCATTTAATATCCGCCATCTTTTTTATAAATATACTTTATCCTCTGGTTTTCCTCGCTCCTTTTAAGAGAGATAAAGGCCTTGCCGTCATTACCAGATATTGTTGTGCGCTTCCTCTTTGTCGACGGCATTTTAATAAGGCCAGCTTTGGGATACTTTTTACCTTATCGACAGCCGGAAGACATAACACTGGAGATACGAACCTTTGTGAGGATTATATAGAAGTTTGTGACGTGGAAATTTGGCTCAAAGAAAGTGAAATCGGGGATCGGTTCACGGGCAATCAACCGCCTTTTTCGCTTTTGTGAACTTGACCTACAGGAAAAGGGAAATAGTTATTTTAGGAAGCTTATTCGGTTGCTATTAAATAGTATTGAAAATAAATATGGTAGAGGAAACTGAATGAAAATCCGCAAACAATATGACGCGACGGGGGACATATTATATACCTATGTAGGCATGTCTGTAACTCTGAACAAAATCAATGTTCTATGGTAATGTAAGTTCTATAAATAATTTTCCAAGTCGTACAATGATTGTATTTTCCAAAAATGGGAAAGTAACTTCAAAAAATTAAAAGGAGCAAAACAATTTTTATGTCAACACAACAACAGTCAAAATGAATTTTGAAGGTTACGGTAACACCTGTTTCATTGATCTGAAACTGCTTTGATTGTTTTGAATGAAAAAATACCACAAATTATCAAAGTTTAAAAGATTTTGAAAAACAAATAAATCTCCATTTTTAGGGTTCCATAGTCAAAATGGCAAAACAGAACTTTCACACACACACACAACACTTCCGTCCGTCCACAGCTTAGCTCAGAGACTGTTAGTGCAAAAAGGCTACACATATTACTTATGCCGACAAAGTGTAAATATAAAATCTTAAAAAACATCTTTTTGAGGGTACTTCCTCTATATGGAAAGTGGGGATGTGTTTTTGTTTGTCACCTACCCCATTGTGTGGGATATATTTAGGTAGTTCTTTAAAAAACGGGGTTGTAAAGACCATTTTTAGATTTAGGGATCCGTTTGTGAAATATTGAGATTCAAAGTATTAATTTTTGTTATAGTCAAGTCCCCTCTCCCCCTGCCAGCTAAATGGTTGATGTTGGGTATGTGAAAGATATCACGCTAGTATATAGTGCAATTAAAAGGAAATCTATCACAGCTAAGTAAGCTTTACGAGTACCTAACATCTGATCAAATAAGAATTAACAAAATACACATTAAATGTACGATCAAATAAGAATTAACATTCGCACAAATTCCATTGAACATTATTATAAAGTAGGTATAACTATGAAACAAAACTGTAAATATGAAACAAAAACAATAGAAAACCTACTTCTTAAGCCGCATTATTCGAATGGGGAACGACGGAACCCTACATTGGGCGTGGCCCGACATGCACTTGCCCGGTGTTTATTATTTATTGTTGTTCCTCAAATTTTATACAAAACTGAACTTGTTACCGAAAATATTGAAAATGTATTATTCATTTTTAACTTTAGCGTTTGTAATAAATAACAATAGCTCTTATAATCATATTTTGTTTAGTACAACAATAAAACATTTTTCACACTACAAATATTACGTTGCAGACAAGACGTGGCAAGTCTTGTGACTTGACATTTTTCTATTCAAACTAGTAACACTTAAACAAAATAATAACCAATTTGTGTTTAAAAAAAATGAGCTCTTATTGATAACTCATTCAAAAGAAAATTACGAAAAAAATGCAAAAGGCCTAAACTGATTGACTGACTTACAACAGCCGAAAGGTAAGAAAAAAAAATCTAATCAGTGAAATAATCGAACACTAAGCAGACATTTTTGGACGGTCTTGTAAAACAGGAGATGAAAGTTTAAAAATCCTGGTTTCTGGTTTCTAGTGGGAGCTGTGAAGAGTACCTCGTGATTTCAAAACGAATTATTGCTATCTTCAATTGATTCTAATATCATATTAAGTTAGCTGAAGTCAAATACTTAGAAGAAATAACTGAGTCATGTGCATGTTATGTTAATAACATACAACTTCAATCGAAAATATAATCACAACCGGAACGAGTTGCTCTATTGTTATAAAATCTATCTACAACAGGATGAGGTAATAATGCACCATACATACTGCCTTATTGGTCTAGTAGTTAGTGACTCTGACTGCTAAGCCGGAGGTCGTGGGTTCGATCCCCATCCAGGATACAACTTTGTGTGATGAATACGATGGTTTATTCTGTGTCTGGGTGTAATTTATCTATGATATGTATATGCATGTATGTGTCTTTAGAAATGTATCAGTATATTTATCATTTGTCTGGTTGCCATAGCACATGGTCTGTTTAGTTTGGGATCAGATGACGTTGTGTTATATTATTATTATTTTCTATAAAATTACATGCATTGGGCAATTTCTCAGTCGTGTCCCTTACCATGAAAAAATGTTGGCATTACTTGTTGTGGTGCATCCTTGTCAAATTTCATTATTATAGTTTATTTATTTCATTATTATTGTACCTCCTATAATGAGACACCCGATTGCATTACCTATTAATTGTCGAATGAATATTTTTCATAAATAAGATAAAACATCAATACATCATAATGAATTTTAGTAAGATCTCTGGGAGTTTAACAACCGATATAGGAACCAGGAGGCCTACTCTAATTCAATGAAAACGAAGTTTCTATCAATAATGATGTGGTGACATACAGAGCCAGGAACATCAATTCAATCCACTCGTGTCTGAAAATCGTCTATAGGTTCGGGCTTCTTGTGCTTATTAAAAAATTAATAAGAATAGTTCCCGTAAACTCAAGAAATGTATTAAAACGAATATTAATGAATTTCGTTTTAAAGAAAGAGAGTAAGCCTACTGGTCTTCTAACAACCCATATAGAAAGCTCGTCCCAACGTTTGGCGCCAATGTCATTTGGGACCGACGTTGGGGCCAACGTGTGGAGCCGACGTAAGAGACTATACGTACTATTACGGTTACTAGAGTTATATATTTGACATAAGCTCCATTCAAAATACATCAAAATTTTACCTCTAGTCGCCAAATCCATCGTCACACAGATTACAAAGACTGGCTGTTAGCTTAAAGCAATAAACGATATGCCTTCAAAGACCTTTTTACTTTTACTATGGCTGGAAGTCCGAGATCTAAAGTCATCGCAAACGGATAATTTCGATTTAGTTCGATTATATGGTAGGGCTTTACCTTATCTACGCGTGAAGTTATAGGCCAAAACTGATTTTGAAATGCTATGCACAGTCAGGACCTTTAATCCCCATCCCCATTTAATGAAATAGCTATAGTTAAGTAGATAGATTGTTGTGTAGAGAGCGTGAAGGCAGTAATGTAAATGTTAATAACAAGTACTTTGGCCAAGCACATGTAGTTTTTACCTTTGTTGTAAGTAGATGCTCCTATTATATTGTACCCACTAAGGCTGATTTTAGTTTATCTCATGTATAAACTTTTCGATAATATAATTTGCATCAGTCCTTTAACATGGTGTATAGTATATTAGTCGCAGAATCTTACCCCCATATCAAGTTGTAAAATTAAATACACATTGTAAAATTGGCAATTTGAAAAGAGTGGCCACGAGTTTTCATTGCCAGGTTTTTTCTCCGGTTAAAGTGTTTACTAAAATTATCTTCGACTACTCTAAAATCAGAAATAACTATGTTTATATTTTATATAGAAATAATATTTAAATGAGGTTAATAGAGGGTAAGAGGAGAGGATAATTTAGTTCGATGTTTTTTGGAATATTTAATATTCGTGTTTTAATATAACTCAAGGAAATTTTATCACTATATTAGATATTCTATCTATTATATAATTGAATTATAGGTTGCATAGACATCTCTATCTTCATTGATTTATAGTTTGTAACAACACATATGACGTAAGTATGTATTTGCACTTTTAATGCTAAGGTAGTCTGTTATTTTTTGTCTAGAATGTTTAAATTTATAACACGTATTGCTTATGTCAATAGCAAGTGTAACACCTGTTTTAAAACAAATAAAATGAACGTACTTTGTAGATGGTATGTACCTAGCTATAAATATATACTATCTAGACATAATATAAGTACCACGCGCAGGGATTTACGTTTAACAACTTCACTACGAGACCTTGTAAAGATACTTAACGTTTAAATCCTTAAATAGTAACTCACAAGAGTGTTGTTAAATTATGCTTAAGTGTTGTTATCACATTTTCCTGACAGTCGGTACTTTGTTTGCTTTTACTCTTTGGTTACAATTTGATCACAGCATTAATAACAATGTTACATATATCGACAAAGAAAGCGATTTTCATCTAGCAGTGAAATGCAAATGACAAGTCAAATCAGGCGCTAGTATCATTTGAGTTTTATTCTAACAAGTCAATAACACTGTGGAAGTGATCTGCCTAAAATGAATTCTCTGAATTATTCTTATTTTAAAGATTTCGTTTAAAATAAGATCACCTACACAAAGCTGTAAAGTTCAGCGCCAAAGTGATTTAGGAAATTTGTTTTCGTTGTTTTATAGTCAAACTTATTTAACTATTTAGACTAAAAAGCAATCAACGATCAACTTATTCATGACTCTACATTTGTTATTCAGTTTGGTATGCAATATGGCAATAGTGACCGCTAGATAAAGTTAAAGCAAAAAATACAAATGGCCTTGGCCTATAAATCTCCAATAATTACAAGAATGGTTAACGAATTGAAATTGATTTGAATTAAACTGCCAACTTAATTTTGTTTTTTTCTTCAACCAATCATAATTTTATTATTTTGTTATGCATTAATTTGACGTTTTCACATAATCAATGATATGATTTTACGAAATAAAGGATATTGAAGTTTGAATAACTACCAAAAAACAAATTGTTAAAAAAATAATTATGTCAATTATCTCTACCAAAAAAAAAACAAATGAGATGGAAACACGAAGACATAATTTAACAGAACAAGATTGCACGACGCACTTTTTGCCCGACTGCAAAGGAAGGTATCTTGTATGTAGGTATGTATGTTTGTATGTAATATTCTTTATTACCTCATATATTTTAAACCACAAGACGGGTTTAAACAATTAAGAAGTCGTTAGATTTGTCTTGACCGCCCAAGTATTCTTAGCTATGTGACGTTTGAAAAAAACAAACATGGCGGCTGTGAGATGTCACAAGCAAGAGGTGTAAAAAAAGTTTTTTCGAAAACCACAATATGGATATCAAATTAAAGGGCTAATTGTAAGCATTTCAATAATATGGTTATGAATGTAATACGAAAAGTCAATTAGCAACTTTGAAACAACGTTGAAGCGGCGGCAGCCTAATGGCTAAGGCATCGGTCTCGCAATCGTGAGGTCGCGAGTTCGAATCCTGGCCATTATACTACCGACGTGAACCCACTCCTAACACAAGTCATAGAGCTTAGCTGGAGGGGTTAACAGGATTGCTAGTAATGTGGGACCACAATCCCAAATTGCTAGTAATCTTTAAAAAAAAAACAAAAAAAAACTACTTATTCTTTTCTCAATGTTCAATACTTGATAATAGCTGCGATAAAAGTTAGTTGTTAGTACTAAAAAATTGTTGCAAACAAGATCCCCTTCTTATGTAACATCATGCTGTCGGAGCAATACTAAGTTCATCGAGAATCATTAATGACTCCGACTACATGATATTACATATGTAGGGGATCTTGTTGGCATTTTTTTTTGCGCAGGCGGGTTTTTTTATTTTTATAATGATTTTTTTGGCCGACAATTATTAAGTTGCGCATAAATTAGGTAACAAAAGCTAGCAAAAAAACAAACTGGTTCTAGTTTTGAATGCACGGCAATACCTTCAAAATGTATAATTACTTGTAAGAAAATAATAATAAAAAATTTCATTTTCCTGCATCATAAAGGATACTCGTTTTAAACCGGCACAAAACACTCTACATGGATGAGATAACACAATGTTGCCGAAAAACAAGAAAAACTGGTTATCTTTCGCATATGAGGGAATACCTTCAAAATGTATAGGTATATTATAGGAAGATAATAATAAATATAACATTTTCCTGCATGTAAGATATCACCAAAATTCTCTTGAGGCTGTCAGCCTCGTTTCAATATAAAGTTGGAATATAAGGATAATATTCTGACTGCTATACAAGACATGTTTTATGTAACATACACTACACGTTTTTATTTCTTCTTCCTGTGTTTTCTTTCACCTTGATGATTTACTAATATATTTTTCCTGTTTGTTTATATTGAGACGTGATACTCATACTTATCAATATCAGATGACCGTGTTCTTCAAAAGTTTCCAACAAGTAATCATTTGTTTTGATAACCAGTATTAACTTTTACGTTTTCTATGCGACTTCATTTGCTCAGAAAATTTTATAATAATAATAATCATAATAAAAATGATTTATTCACTTAGGAAGCAAAATACTACACTTGTGAAAAGTCGATTCTACATTTACTTGTAATGCCTGTTCGCAACAATAGGTAAAGCCCGAGAAAAGAACAGGCAATAAAAACTCGTGGCCACTCTTTTCAAAAACAAATCTCACACGAACTGCAAATTTTTCCGGGATATAAAGGAGCCTATGTGCTATTCTGGACTATAATCTATCTCTGTGCAAAATTTCATCTAGATCCGTTCAGCCATCTTAACTTTCGTATTTATATTTTTAATATTAGTATAGATTGTAAACACGCTGGTATTTCTAAGAATTCATAAATTCTGAGGCGGTTAGATCAATTGATAGCTTTTGACTGCCTTCATGACACATTGGGACTCCGACTGCAATGGAAAAGGTAGTATATTCCCACACAGATTAAAACTTCGTTTAGTAATCTGTAAATACTTGTCCTAAACCTGGGCGTATGTCCTTTGTTATTTAGTAGTTATCTAAAGTCCCCTGCGACAAAACTTTACACATGATATATGTAGCTACCTAATTGTAAATTTTTTAAATTAAATTGTAACATTAAAGAATCTAGCTTTTTCTTAAGTAATAATGACCCCAGTTGACTTCTCTGTACTAAATTGATGGCTTTGTTTGTTGTAATTTACGGTTAATCGAGAAAGTGAAATAGATACATTATGATAATGTAAATAGACAAATGGAACACAATTATTGTAAATAGACAAATGGAACGAATCTTTGCGTGATTCATGTCGATACAATTATATATTTTTTAATATTATATTTTTAAGTACACCCAGAATGTAAAATACATGTGCCCATGTATTATTGTTATATTTTCGACGCAAGTGCAACAGGGGCGCAAGCCGGCGCAAGCGCGGTAAAGTCAGCGTCAGCCACCGGTTCGCAGCGGCTTAAGCCACAAGTGGAGAGCGTGAGCGGGAGAATTCTTAAAAATAGTCCAGAAAATAATGAGTGGACTATCGTTCTGAAAACGAAAACAAAGTATAGATTTTCACGGCTAAGGCATCGGTCTCGCAATCGTGAGGTCGCGGGTTCGAATCCTACCCATTACACTACCGACGTGAACCCACTCCTAACACAAGCCATTGAGCTTAGCTGGAGGGGTTAACAGGATTGCTAGTAATGTGGGATCAAAATCCCATATTGCTAGTTATATTTAAAAAAAAACAAAAAAAAAAAACAAAAAGGCCTATTTGAGGTTGGATAGTAAATTCAAGGCGGCAGAAACGAAAGTACCGTTATTTTTAACTATGATGGTGACAGAAATCAGTAACAGTAAAAAAATATATAATGCGGAAGAAACCACAATATAAACTTGCAATGTTTTAAACGAAAACCAATCGCCAAAGAAAAAAAATAGGAACTACGACTAGTATTGACAACGGGAATAGTGAATTGAATAATAATTATAAATAATGGATGCAGACTTAAATGTTAATGCTAAGTTTATTAATTTTAATTGCAAGTCAATTATGTACACTCGGTTTTGATTTGAGCATCAATTATGTACTATTAATAATAAATAATAATAATTTATCACTGACACCAACTTAATCAATTTGACGAATCACGCCTGGCCAAGGCCCGCGTGGCACCTAAACTACTTCTCCAAAAGAGAGCGATAAAACACAAACAAAATAATAATCATGTTTTGGGACCACTTACACACTATATGTAATAATTACTAGCTTTCGCTATTTCGGATGTCGGTCGCGTTAAAAACTCTCCCATGTCCTTCCCAGGGACTCAAACTATCTCCATACCAAATATCATCTAAATCAGTATAACTGTTTGAGCGTGAAAGTGTAACAGACAGACAGACAGACTTTCACATTTATAATATTAGTATGGATAGTTGTTTTATAACGTTTAACTTAAACGTTATGTAGAGATTAAAAAATCACGTTAGAGATAAAATATTATATACACATACATATCAACCTATATGATACCCCACTGCTCGGCACGGGTCTCCGCAGTAGAACCTATTTGTTATAGATCTTGGGGGTAATTGTCATAATCGCCACGTTTGGCGAGCGGATTGGCTATCGCAGTAAGGCTTTAAAGTACGCAGAATACGCTGCTGCCCGTCCCCCGGTATAAATTCTCTTGGTCGCCTTGACGCCTCATAAGATGATACCACACGGTCTTTAGTAATTGATAATATATCTTACCAATAACACAAACTTGACCACAACAAACAAATAGTAGGATCAGTATTAAAATTAATGCACCATTGTATTAAAAAGAAAATCATAGTAAAGGCACATAGGTACTAACATAAATATATATATCGTAAGTACTTTTGTAGCTATGTAATATATATGTATGTTTTCTGCTATTATATTAGGTATGTAGATCTGTAACACCACGTGTACCTACATACTTATAGTTGCGATAACTCGACATGGCAATGTTACAATTTATTTTTAGTAGGTACTTAAATACGGACAAACTTATTTGAATATATGTATCTAAGATTTATAAATGTGAAAGTAATCATGTCTGTCTGTTACCTTTTCACGCCTAATCCGCAGAACCAATTTAGATGAAATTTGATATGAATATAGTTTGAGTCCCGGGGAAGGATACAAAATAGTTTTAATCGCGATAACCGATATAAGCTAAAGCTATAAATATGAATTAAAAATATTTATTTAAATCGTAAAAATTTTGCAAGAAAGATAATAATTGTTTTTCATTGATTATATGTATACGTATTGGTTCTCATGATGGTATGATGAATAATGCATGATATTATACATACCTTGTTGATTGCATCCGAAATGCAATGAAAAAATAATTTGATATGTGAACTTTGGTAAACTGGTTTCATTGATTTACTAATATTATTTGTATTTGTAATAGCAAGAATACCGCAGCCATAAATACAGGGTATTAGATTTCCTTAATACCCCGTTATAAAAACATTACATGCATTGATTTTTTGTTACGCTTTACAATAGGTAAAAACAAGTAAGTTATAGTAGATCGTATTAAAAGAGAAAAAATGGATACCTAAAGATTACCTACTTTAATTATTCTTGGCTATCAAATTCCATAAAGAATAAATTATATCAGTTTTCATTCAGTTTACTATTTATTCTAGTTTAGCTGACCCACGCAACTTCGTCTGCGTCAATTTTCCACGTTTTTGCAACATTTTTATTTCTTATTCGCTCCTATTGGTCGTAGCGTGATGTTTTATAGCCTTTCTCGATAAATGGGCTCTCCAACAGTGTATTAAAGTGAGTTATTTTTTTTAATTCGAACCATAAGTTCCTGAGATTATCACGTTCAAACAAACAAACTCTTCATATGATTAGTAT
The DNA here is from genome assembly GCA_945859575.2 of Herminia tarsipennalis. Lineage (NCBI taxonomy): Eukaryota > Metazoa > Arthropoda > Insecta > Lepidoptera > Erebidae > Herminia > Herminia tarsipennalis. The sequence goes on along the minus strand of OX243839.2, from coordinate 11,268,975 downwards.
AGATTTCTCGAATGTGACCAAAGCCACGTGTTTGTGGTATTGTGCTATTTTTACCCGACTGTAGCGGGGGGTTATTTATGGTCTATTTAAATATTCATAATCTATAATATCTTTTATTTTAATAAAACGACTTGCGCAGGTGTTTATTATTTATGACTTAAAATTCATAAATGTATAGTGATTTTAATAATTTATCCTACAAGCCACCTAATGGTAGAAATTCGACCATTGTTTTTTTTTAATTACAGTCACAGTTGGGTAAGGGTTAATTTATTAATATTTTATGTTTTGTGATATTACCAGGTTATTTAGTCCTGTGGAGTTTATTAGTAGGTATATAAATCACCCTGTATATACTAACTTACCCTGTATATAATTATATATAATAATGTTATAATAATGGTAAAAAGATCAAGCTGGGGCACTATTTTGAATTTTGATACCTATGTAGAACATACAAGAAAAAAATTGTAAATACTTATGTAAATATTTGTTATTAATAATGAATTTTAACTCTCATTACTTTAAACTTTGCAATTAGTGTATAGTTTTAAACCTTAATCTTAAAGTTTCGACAGAGGAATTCAGTCACCTTACTAAATCAGGGGAACTAATGATTTAATGTTATATTATCTAATGTAATTGTTTATTTAAATAAACACGATAAAAAAATACTTTTCGGATAGGTAACTGTAGCAAATACCTAGTATCTAGCAATATTACCGAAGGATAAACGTAAAAAATAAATCACTTTACAATCAATCACATAAATTGTGAAGGTAATATATTGCGTGTATTACGCACAAATGACATATAAAAATACTCATATTTATAAAGATACCCTAAAAATAAAAATAAAATATTTCAACAATAAATCATACGTAATAAATAAATCATACCAACGTCATATAAATACACAATAGTATTACTTTTCAATTGATTGTAAAATAAAATAGACGTGTACTGTGAAAATGACCGAGTGATTAAAATATAATAAAAATAATGGTATAATAATAATTTATTAACAATTTAAGTAATTGCTAATCACACAAAGTATTGTGATATAAATTATATAAGTGTTTAATATTTACTTATTTAAAAATATATTTTCTTAATCAAACGTGCAATAGTTAAAAAAAATTAAATATATTTATTAAAAACATAAGTAAAATTAAAAAATATATATAACTTACAGAAAAAATCCAACGGGCGTATATTCCAATATTCAGCCAAAGAAATTGTATCCCATTCAAATCTTCGTGTTTATTTTTCACGCGTACGTAATGTAAGTCAACTTTAACAACTACGAGTAACAGGCGGGCAACTGCCAAGCGGTCAGCCGACTTGTGAGGAAATTGCGCACACGCAGCCTCTGTTACCGCCCACAGATCATACATTGCATGTAGATACCAGATGCGATAAAAATACTAATATCTATAGCGTGATGCACTTCACTTTAGATTACAAATACGATTTTTTTAAACAAATTATTTTTATACCTGCATTTAATGAATCAGTAAATAAAACCCGAAGTGCAATCAAGAACTTCAATGTCAGTCGTCGTTATTGCTGAGTGACTTAGACTGCATGAATGGCGCAACAGTTAAGACAACGACCGCGAGTCATATTGTTGTGAGTTGTATCCGGACAAAAAAGTTGCGATCATTTCTGTATGTATGTATGTATGATTGATAAAATTCAATGGGTTATAATTATGGAAAAGCAAAAAAAAGTGATGTTACGATCAATTTGGCTTTTTTTGACACTATTACCTACTAAGTGTGCTGACGGCATGATAATATCTTAAATGATCCCAGTACAAGCTGCTCGTCTTCGAGAGGCGTGATTTTTTTTTTTTTTTTTTTTTAATTACCTTTTATCATCAAGAAGTTGGAAACGCGTAAGTAGTTGTTGTAAGGAAAGAAATAAACATAAATAGATTGGGGTATTCAGGGGAAGGGGCATTTCAGGAATGAGCCGTTTCGATAAAGGGTCATTCTGGACATTTTAGATGGATAGGTTGGGTTTTAAATAGCTCCTTTTCCAAAATACCACCTGTATTTTGAGAAAGGAACTAATTTGTTACTAAGTTGGAATAACCTAGAATAAAATAAATTTGTACAATAGAATAATAAAAAATATTTTTATGTAACCTAGCTGTCAAGCAACATTGCACTAGACTTATCCCGGGTTTATATTCATATTCATTTAATCCCATAAAATGGGGCAAGAAAGTTGGCATACAAATTATTTTGGATCAGAAGACACGTTTTAGTCATCGATGGCATGCGATGGAAATAAGAGGTTAAAAGTATAAAATAAATTTACTAATGAAAAATTTGCATTTTTTGACAATTTCTAGCTTTTCCGGTAGATAACTCAAATTTGTTTTTCATATTAAGAAAATGAAAATAACATTTATTCTGCAAATTATATATTATATATTAATCAGGAATATCAATCAAGCTCAGGTATAATAATTATATTTCTTACGTGGGTAAATAATTACATTTATTAAACTTAATTAAATAAATATTCGTAAGTAATATTTACTTTTAATAACAATAAAGTGTACGCCGTTTGTATAATAATAATATCTTGGGAGAAACTTACACGACGCTATCTAATCCCAAACTAAGCAGACTTGTACAGAAACCAGACAACCATTAAACACTTAAATATTTTTAAATACATACATATTATAGATAAATAACACCCAGACACAGAATTAACCATCGTGCTCTTCACACAAAGTTTTATTCTAGGTGGCTTTGGCTAAGCAGTCAGGGCCACTAATCACTAGACCAACAGGCCAGTCAAGTTTATGAAAAAGAGCCAATTCGTTAACCTTAAATTGTATCCGTAATTATACAAGTAAATCTGCCCCCTTCCTAAACATTATAACTTAGTAGCCACTTATAAAGTAAACATATCAGTCAAAATATTTTCAAGAAATCGTTTGGACTGTCTGCGTAATAATCTTTGTCATTTAAAATGTCATCATTACAACAACAATAATTACAAACAACTGCTTTAATAAAATGCCTTCACACACGACAAAAGGTAAGTAACTGGTGTTAATTTTATTTTACTACTTATACAATTACTTTCAAATGTAAAGTTCCTTGTCTGAGAAGGTCATCAGAGCCGTTATCTTTTGTTTCATAATCGTAGCAAATAAAATTTTATTATGATTATTTTGCATATGTTTTTAAGTATCTAGGTGTAGGTAGTGTGATGTAGATACTGAGGTCTCAATCGTGAACTCGTTGTAAGCATAGACTCTTTGATTGTAAGACCTTTGTGGTTTGTGCGAACTATTCCGGGCTTTACTTCTATTTATTAAAACCTAGGGCAAGAAGAAAGAACAGACTAAGACAGAGTGGGCTTGCCGACCTAAATGACTAAATATTTTTCTTTATTTCAATCATTTTATAGCAAAGGGTTTAACTTAATATATTGTGTCATTTAACTTAGAAATAAACTTTTTTGTTTGCCTTGGGTCAAAGTTCTCGTTTTATTCCTACATTTAGATCCCGTTATTGGATCCCATGCCTGCTTATTGAAGAGAAAATATATTATGATGAAGGCCCGGGGCTTCGTCTTCCCGTAGAAATCAGGGGGCACGGCAGAGCCCCTGCCAAGACGACCTTTTTTCTCGAAGCGTTTCGTTGTTGTTTTGTACCCCAATAAATTTGGTCTGGACAGTGCTAGAAAGTCATTTTTTGGGGATATAATGTCAGTATAGCTATAATAAAGGATTAATATCTAAAATACCTAGATTTCGTCCCACCGAAATTGTTAGGGTTCTTTCTGAAGTCATAAAAAGCTGAAATTTCGTGTATAGGCTATGATAAGGATATAACACAAACAACATAAAAATTAAGAAATCTGTATGTGTACAGTGTGTAATAAAACGATAGGTTCTCTTCAAAGAACTTTATGCTGCAATTTTTAATTATGCGGGTATAAAAAATAACAACCTAACAAAATACACATAATGGGTAATTAAAACTACGACAAGTGTGTAACTTACAAAATGAAATTATATACCACCAAAAACATTTTCATGTAAAATTAAGCCAAGACGAGTAGGTACATATTGCTACCACTCTAAAAAAAGTTATCAGATTTTATGGAAAGCCAAGCTCCTAACTCTACACGCCCTAACCTAATACTCTCTAATTCTCATTATAACGTAAAGCGTTCTGATCGAGAATCCTAGTCTTAAGTTTTCTACAAACCCTACACCGTTGTAAAAAGCAACATAAAATTTATTGCATAAGGATGACGAAGAACATATGATCTCCTCGTCAAGCTTTTTTTGACATTGTAATCGTATAGTTCGCGTTTATCGTGTTTATCGTGGTGAGTTAGACCTAGCCCACACACATATAACAATACATTCACCAAGGTGGGAGGTAAACTCTCGCCAAAACTGTTTAAGGAACAAGGATAATGATAAGTTCAGAGCTTTCCGGACGAGACTTCGTGAGCGGGGCTATTATGGTGGCAGATACGAATGAAAACAAAAATAAAGTTCAGTATAATTATACCATTTATTAGCTTAAAATGTAATAACACACTAGTATCGGCGTAGCGTTGGTAGACACTAGTGCTGCAGTTTTGGAAACGAAAGGTCAGAAATATTGTTCTTCATTGCAAACTCTGCCGACATACGGCGGAGTTTGCTGTGAATAACAATATTTCTGACCTTTCGTTAAAAGCGGCGAACACTTTAGTGTTGCGCACGAGGACATGCTGTATGAAGTTCTTCGTTGTTCTCAACCTGCGTCGTGATATTATTCCAGGGCAATTTTTTTAGGGTTCCGTAGCCAAAATGGCAAAAACGGAACCCTTATAGTATCGTTATGTCCATACGTCTATCTGTCTGTCCGTCCACTCATATATCACAGGCATTTTACTCAAAAAATACACAATGTCTACGGACGACAGGTGTTAAGGTGTCTTGTGTAAGCCGCTACTTAGTTCGGCCTACTAGAAATATTTATTTTTGTTATATACCTAAACCTAACAAAAATAAATATTTCTAGGCAAGGGGGGGGCACTCCATACATGACGTTGAAAAAAAAATCAGCAAACTTCTACGTGTGACACATTATTCGGTAAGTCTTCTAAAAACATTGTAAGGTTTCTGAGAAACATTTTTGACTAAGTGAATGTTTTCTGAAATAATCGCTCTGAAAGTGGTATCCCCCCATATATTTTAAACAGTGAATAAATAATAACAAAATATTATTTTTTTACTAATGAAGTTCTTTATTACAGTAACGTATTTAAATTAAGACTGTATAAGGAAGGTGGATCCAACGAATCCAGACGAAAAAGCAGTCTTAAAAGAAGCATATTGTAGAAACAACGAAGATCCCTACCATGGCTGCAGCACAAGTATTGAAAGTTAGACGGGCTAATATTAAGAATAAAATATAGAGTAGTAAGAACACGCAAACAACGGCACTGACGAATAGGGAGCCATTTCAGTTAGAAAAGTTCGAAAATGAATCGAATGCAATTATTTAGAAGTCGGTCATTTAAATTGAGAAGGTCTGCATTCAAATCATGATAGCATACATCACCATAATCGATCAGAGGAAATATCAACGTCTAGACGAGCATAAGTTTGATTTTAAAAGAAAGAAAGCTCTTCAGGCTGTATAGACTCCGCAGGGTACCAACCACCCTTTGACTCACGCTAGTAACCTGAGTTTGCCAGTTGAGGACTGTGTCAATTAAAATATCAAGATCCCTACCGAAGAACTCAAAGGAATAGTAGACCCGTAAAAAATAATTGCTGGCAATGTGTCGAGGTTAAATCGGCTTAAGATTCGTTGACTTCCCTACCACAATAGCCTGACACTTAAGAAAGATTTACTGTCAGTCAAACCTGTCAAACCAAGTCTTGATAGCATCGAGATCAGCATTTATCTTTGTGATGGCCTCAGATAAGTTATTTATACTGGCTTGGGCATACAACTGCAAGTCATCAGCGTAAAGATTAAACGCGCACTGAAGAACCTTAGGTAAAAGATCAATGAAGATAGAAAATAGTAATGGAAAAATGATGCCGCCTGGAGGAACACTAGCGTCGAGATCACGCCACCTTGATGCCCAACAGCATAGGATTTAATAGAAGAAACCATCTTTTTTAATCTCGCCCGGTGTGATTGGAGACAGATTACAGAAATTGATGTTGAGGCGTGAAAGATAGGCTAGGTACTCGCAAGTACCACGCTTGGTTAGATGATTAAGAGTCCCTAAGAACCGCCCGATATTTTTGGAGGAAGAAGAATTCAAATTGTAAGAACATGGAATGTAAAAGCCAGAACATGGCGTCTTCTGCGTTGCAAATCATCTGGTTGCACCGATTCCTTACAGTTTTATAAAGGACCCAATTGACGTCGTCACGGTCCTTTCTGAATTTACGCCATTTGTCATCCAAGGAGCTGGAAGACGTTTAATTTTATTTTTTCTGGATGGAACATGAACATCGTATAGCCCCACTACCATTCTGCTAAAAATATGAACTTTATATCAACCGTGGAAGTGTCGAATACAGGATCCAAGTTTGAGTCATCCTCCTGAAGTTTACGCTTATCTAGCCGTTCAAAGCAATGCTCGTTCAAAATCTTAGGAAAAAGTTTAGGTTTTTCAGGTGAGTATGATAGAAATATTAAATCATGGTGAGATAAACCTAAGCTTTGGGCTAAATTTTGTCCATGACGACGGACTAGAGAGGGAGCCGAGGTAGTAATTAAATCTAACCAGGTATCCATACCATCCATGTAGTGATAAGTAGCTTGCAGTGGCAAGACATGAAAGCTGGTTGACTCGATGATCTTGAGTAACTTGCGGGAATGAAAAGAGTAAAGTGAGAGGAGATCTACAGTGGGATTACCACCAGCAAACGTCGCGATTATGTTATTTTTGAGGGCATATCACAGATGTAGAATATTATAGCTATAATACTGGACCAACCAGACCAACTTTTGTTTGCCTTAATTCTAAGTTGGCGTCTTCTTGACGAATGCAAAATGCTCTGTTGGATATGTAAGATTCTAAAATTGCAGAAAATTGTTTTGGTATAATGGTGTTTAATTTGTTCACTAGACCTTTTTTTTTCAAAGGCCTGTGCTACATCAAGAAATATTGTAGCACATACTTTTTTTTCTTCTAACGCTTTTTCTACGATGCTTGTTATTCTATGAACCTGATCAATAGTAGTCAGGTCAAGTTCAGGTCAGGAATAAGTTTTTTTTATTTTCAATGACTGGTTTTAGTCTTCTCAATAATCGTTTTTCAAATAGTTTTAATATCACAGGTAATAATGAGATTGGCCTGTATGATGTTGGTTCATGTGGTGGTTTGCCAGGTTTCGCTATCATTATGACTTCAGCAACTTTCCGCATATATAGTACGTAGGTACTTAAGGCGAAATGCAGGGTTAATGAGGGTGGTGCGTTTGACGATTGCCTTATGGGTGAAGTTTGGTAAATTTTGCCTGTAATTAGATCATAGCTGGACAATTTTTTTGCTTTTATATGTAGTCTAATCACATTTGACATTTCTTTAGGCGTAACAAGCTTTATATCTAGGCTCTCTTGGGTGAATCTAGTATTCATTGTTTTATTACTGTTGCTTTTTAGAAATACAATAATTGGATTTGAAAGAAAAAATTGAAATTCAGACCCAGGAATCGAATCCGAGACTTCCGACCGCTTTACCGGAGCGCGAAAGCCGAACCATCTAACCTTAACTATGTTACTAAACTTGAAATTTCTCTTCCCTTGTTACATACGAGTTGGGGCGTCGAAAGCGCCATCTAGCCAAGTCCTTATGAACTATTATGGCTTTTGTTATTGCTTCATTACAGAGAGCATTTTTAACAAATTATGATGTCGCTGACCGAATATTATAGAAATTTTTATAGGCATTTCTTGCCAATTACTTTATAAATACAATAATTGCATTTGAAAGAAAAATTTGAAGTTCAGACTCCGGAATCGAACCCCAGACTTCCGATCACTTTACCGAAGCGTGAAAGCCAAACCATCTTTCCTGAAATATGTCACTTAACTTGACATTTCTCTTCCCTTGTTGCATACGAGTTGGGCCCTCGCAAGTGCGATCTAGCCATGTCCATAAGAACTATTATGGCTTTTGTTATAGCCTCGTTACAGAGAGCATTTTTTTGTTCATTACTCACTTGTAACCCACGTCCCATTTCCATCTCGTATTGGATCCATATTTTAATTGTTTTCCATGAAGAATAATTTGTATTCTTGTGAGGAGTCAGCAATCAGATTTTTATTGAATTTTTATTTTTGAGTGTATTTTTCAAAGCTGCCTGATGAATATTAATAGTCAAAGTACTTACTTATCCATCTAATTGGTTTGCTGTTCCAAAAACTATGAAAAGTAACACAAAGTTAGCGCTCAATAAATGATCAACATGATCGGGTATACCGTCTCTTGAGTTATTGCCGAAAAACTGCGCAACGAAAGGACGTAAATGCCACGAAGATGCGCTCTTTTGCTGGTGCACTTTTTCAGATTTTATTTTTTCTCATGTAGTGCATTCTATCAAATCTGGATCGACTATAATACCAATTACATACTCACATTAACACCAACTCCAAAAACACAAAACTGCTCATCAGCTGTTCTCCTAGCATATACAACTCATTATTATCTCGATAACCTAATCACTGGCCATACTGGCCCAACTCTAGATCCAAATCTTAATAACACAAAATAACATTCAGAGTTAACAACTCAATAAAACCTTAATCTATAAGGTCGGGGCAAGAAGTATTATATATAATATAACTTGGGACAACTCACACAACGCTGTCTGATCCCAAACTAAGCAGAGCTTGTACAGACCAGACAACTGATAAATATGCTTATATATTTCTAAATATATACATATTATAGATAAATAAAGTATTTTCGTATTTTTCATACAATATAATTATTGAGATGTAAATATTTTGAGATTTTTGATTAAAAAATCTGACAGGTAGTTTTCACAGTGTTCTTTTGAGGTTAACTTTATGCTTCCTAAAGAGTTCTGAAGTAATAAAAAAAAGTGGAAATCTAATTGAGCCAGATCAGGGCTATACTGAGGATCCATCAACACATCCCAGCCAAGCTCTTTCAATTTTTGCTGAGTGGCGGTCTGGCGTTGGCATGATGGAACACTACGCCCTTTCTGTTCACCAGTTCCGGCCGGTTTTTCTCAATGGCTTCTTTTAACCTCATCAGTTGCTGACAGTAGAGGTCAGAATCGATAGTTTTACCCGGCGCAAAAGCTCATATTGGATGATTCCTTTCCAATCCCAACAGACAACTTATATTTTACGCAACACAAAATAACAACAATAAATAAGAAAAATTGTAATATTAACCTTGGATTACTCCTGGTCTTATACGGTGTATAAGACACAGAGATCGACTTCATCAGCGAATACTTTACCCTGACAACCTTATACTACTAAACACATATAAAAGATACAACAATTATTGTAACAACCTACTCAAAAAGTTAAAAATGAATTATGACAGAGATGTATTACAAAGGGCAGGTAATAATAGTAAGAAGATATGACAACATATTAAAAGTATAACTTACTCCTCGAAACAGCACGAATCAAATTCGTGTTTACTGCACGCTAACTCAACACCACTTATTTCTGCTAACCATGTAAATAACTATTTTATTAATGTGGACAAAAACCTTGCTAAACGTATTCAAAACCAAAATTATAGCCTAGGATATACTCATCCCTCCCCCCCCCCCTACCAACCATAGCCTAAAATCTTTCATTATGAATCCTTAAATATTTTAAACATATTTTTGCACCTCCTTTAACATATCTTTTTTGACTTTGCCTATCTGAAGGGATTTTTCATCGTTGTCTAAAGAAGGCTGTAGTTATTCCAATTTTTAAGTCAGGCAGCAAAGATCTTGTAACCAATTACCGTCCAATATCCCTACTTCCCTCAATATCAAAAATATTTGAAAAATATATATATATTAGATTAGTTAATTACTTAGAAAACCAACAGTTCATATCCCCTTCACAATATGGTTTTAGAGCTAAACTGTCCACAGCCGACGCGACTCATAGCTTGACAGATTATGTTTCTCAGGAGCTTGGCAAAGGAAATCAGACCCTGGGAATATTCCTCGACCTTGCCAAAGCTTTTGATACTATTTCAATTCCCATTCTCCTAACCAAGTTAGAGTCTCTGGGCACAGCTAAATCTCTTAGCAGACACAGCTAAATCTCTTAGCAGACTATTTAGATGTAAGATACTAGTTTATCAAAATAGACGACATTATGAGTGTCAAAAATTTTCCGGTTTTGGTATACCTCAGGGCAGTATTTTGGGCCCTACGTTATTTTTAATTTACTTAAATGACCTTTGCAACCTAAATATAGGCCATGGCAAGATAATAGCATATGCTGATGACACAGCTATAATACTTACAGCTAAACCCAAGACAGATTTGTTTAAAAATGCACAGCAAGGTTTTAATATTATAAATCATTGGCTTTGTTATAATTTACGAACATTAAACGCTGATAAGACAAAATATATCCACATTAAAACTTTTGCGTTGCATGATTATAACTATTTATTATACGGGAATTAACGCCTTGGCTGTTGGGTTATACGATACCGGCTTATACATAACAAATCCTGCATTTTCTGTTGATAATCGGTAGCATTCATCACTACAGTGGCGTTTCCCTTATCGGCCTTAAGCACCAAAATATCCTTATTTTCCCGAATATCTTTTAGTGCTTGACGCTCTTCTGTAGTAATGTACTACGAAGGTTTGGAGTTTCCCCATATGACCGCAACGTCCTGTCTCAGGGTGTCGGCAAACGAACAAATTGGCAATTGCAGAACACATACTGCAGTCGAACACCAATCACTGGATTCAGTTTGTTTCTTTCATACAATTTTACTTTTTTTACATAATTCCTTATGGCAACTCACGGACGTTCCCCAAAAAAAACACCATTAAAACAACCTGAGCAAGACATCAGTTCGGCTATTTCAATGAGCCAAAATGTAAACACAAACAGAAACAAAAAGCAAAAGGCCACCGAAAGCCCTTTATTAGATGACACGCCGCCGCGCAGTCAGAGCTTGGCGCTTCGTGATTTCCAGACTCTATTAGAGAAGCAGTCTGCACTAATAATACAGTTGTCATCGGATATAGGAGAAATAAAGAATCAAAATACTCAAATAAAAAATTCGAATGCCGAAATTGCCCGATCAAATGCCGACATAGTACAAGCGATGGCCTTTATGAATGTCAAATTTGAGGAAATGAAAAACGAAATCGAAGGATTGAAGAAGGAAAGACTGGAACAAAATGCATATATTCAACTATTAGAAAAAAAAATACAGGACGTCCAATATAAGTGCCGACCATCTTCTATAGAAATTCGAAACTTCCCACAGGAAGAGAACGAAACCAACACCAAAATAATTGCAACCGTACGAAACATCGGAGAGGTTATTGGAGTAAGCATTTCACCCTCAGAACTCCGCGATACGTACAGATTGCCTGGAAAATCCGCAAGTGGCACCTCGGCACGCCCCCTAATTGTTGAACTAACATCAGTCCATCTAAAACAAAAAATACTTACAGCGGTCCGGGAGTATAATAAGAATAAAACATCGATAAGAGACAAGCTGAACACTGAAGTTATTGGGATAACAGGACCACGCCAACCGATATTTATTGCTGAGCAACTACCCCCCAGTCTACGAAAGCTCTTCTTCCAATCAAGGAAACACGCGAAGAAATATGGGTTTAAATTTTGTTGGATCTCTAATGGAAATATTTTTCTTCGAAAAAATGAAGGTGACAATCACATATTCATTAACTCGGAAAAGCGACTTCAAGAACTCGTCAACAAGTTGTGACTAGAGCTTTGTACTTTTATAATTCTTAGCTTATTTAGTTTTACTCATTTCGTTATTCTTAAGCTATTATCATCTGCAACTCTATTTATTATCAAACAGTATATTTACAATTACATTAAACAATTAAAACACAATAACTTGCACAACTACTACCATATTACAGAATCAAAACACAACAACTTGCACAAATCACACACACAAATTAAACACCCAATAAACAGCCTATTAACAAATTTGCACAATGTACAACATAAATATTCGTTAGTTCACCCTGTAATTGTCAGAGTGTACTCTACCTATACTACCTGCACCTAGTACTGTAATTATTCTAAATATAAATGGCTAATATAAACTCAATTATTAATGATCTCGACAATCTTAATGTTAATAACGCCCTCTCCTGTAATCCACAAGACTGTTTAAAATATGTTAATATATCGCAAAATAATCTGCATCTAATCCACTTAAATATACGCAGTTTAAATAAAAATTTTAATGAATTCTTGACGTTACTAAGTTTAATAAAAATCGACTTTGCGGTCATAATTTTGTCAGAATGTTGGCTAAGTAAAACCACAAACATACCCACCATGGACGGGTACCAATCTTTCTCTACTAGTATCAATAAGAACCAAAACGAAGGTATTGTAATTTTCGTTAAATTAGGTCTGCAAGTTACGTTTAACGAACCAAACTTTGCCAATGCAAACTGCTTGACCTGCGAAATCGATAAAAAACTGGCAATTGTCGCAGTCTATCGATCACCCTCTTACAACACTGACGTGCAATTCGAAAGTTTCTTGACCAGTCTACATACTACCTATAATAACTTATCGGCTTACCCTACTTTAGTACTTCTTGGAGACCTTAATATCGATATCAAACGGGGTACGACCACTGCACGCAGCCAGGACTATCTAATTTTAAACGCAACCCATGGTCTACTTCCAACCCACGATATACCAACAAGACTAAATAATTGTCTAGATCACACTCTTTTAAAATCTAGCCTTTCATCTACCACCCTAATTGTAGACTCCTTTATAACAGACCACAAGCCAGTAATTCTCAGTATTAATAACGGCCACCCCCCTCGTTCAAGATATCATTACACTTTTCGATTGAATCATGAAACAGCTAAACAAGACCTGGAGAGCGCAGATTTGACACACATACTTATAATGGATGACGCAAACACAGCCATGAACACACTAATACAAACAATTTCTTCCATCATAGCCAAACACACAAACATAATAAAAATCCCCAAAAAACACAGAACAATAAAACCTTGGATAACCCCGGGATTATTAAAATGCATTACAAATAGAGACAAATTACATATGAAATCGAACAAAGATCCGGAGAATATAGTACTAAAAACTACATATAAACGTTACCGTAACTATTGCAATGATTTACTAAAAAAACTAAAAACAATTCATGACAACAATGCCCTAGAAAAAGCAAAAAAGAACCCCAAGGCCCTATGGAAGGTAATTAAAGACATCACCAGTTCTGGTAAAATAAGAGACAATCCTAAAGATCTATTGAAGCTACATGATGATCCGCAAATGTCTGTTAACGAAGTTAATAATTATTTTACCAACATAGGGGAAAACCTTGCCTCAAAAATACTATCGCAAAGCAACCTAAACCAATCACAACCTACCAATAACAATTAAATAATTTATCCCTCACCGGTTAACTCCTTAGTACTCCTTCCTACAGACGATTCTGAAATCGAAACCCTCATTCTCCAGCTGCGTGATGATTGTGCTGTTGGCCATGATGGAATAACATCTTCGATGTTAAAACATAGCCGACAAAAAATAGCACCAATCCTAACGCACGTATTTAATCTTTGTCTAGTACACGGCGTATTCCCAGACGTGCTAAAAAAAGCAATCGTTCACCCAATCTACAAGGGTGGGGACAGAAAATGTGTCAGTAATTATAGACCAATATCTGTCTTGTCAACTATATCAAAAATTCTGGAAAAAATTATAAATAAACAACTAAAAGCGTTTCTTGATAAATATCAGATTATAGCTGACAATCAGTACGGCTTTCGAAGCGGTGTTTCAACCGAGAACGCTGTCCTAAATCTAACGGAGTTTGTGGCTAGGAAACTAGATAATAAAGAGAAATGTCTAGGTATTTTCCTGGACCTATCAAAAGCATTTGACACAGTTTCTGTTCCCAGACTTGTGGAAAAGTTAGAACGCCTTGGTGTACGCGGTTCGACTTTGGAACTATTCAAAGATTACCTTAAAAATCGTACCCAACGTGTTAAAATAGAATCGTTTTTTAGTCACGACCAGCACTTAACCTACGGTTGTCCTCAAGGTAGCGTGATAAGCCCTACGTTGTTCCAACTGTATGTCAACGACCTTTGCAATATAGCTCTCCCAAGCTGCAAGTTATTTGCGTACGCTGATGACACTGCCATTGTAGTTCATGGATCGACCTGGGATAACGTAAAAACCAAAGCGGAATTCGCCTTAAAGGAAGTGATGTCATGGTTAAATAATAATTTGCTTACCTTAAATGTGTCAAAAACTGTTTACGTTCCTTTTACTCTGCGAAGAATTTCTAAGCCAAGTGACACATTTACTGTAACGGCTCACACATGTGCAAATTTACATAACCCATGCTCATGCCCCACTTTATCACAAAGCAACTCAGTGAGGTATTTGGGGGTACAAATAGACGAGAACTTAAAATGGGACAAACACATAGAATTACTCTCAAAACGAACCATGCGCCTTATTTGTACCTTCAAATTGCTTCGTGAGTCCGCAAGTCCCGAAATCCTTAAAACAGTTTACTTCGCTCTGTGTCAGTCTGTGATAGGGTACTGCGTCACGGTGTGGGGGGGAGCTAACAAAACACTGCTTTTGACAATAGAGAGAGCACAAAGAGCGGTCCTTAAGGTGATGATTAAAAAACCGTATAGATATCCAACGTCTCAACTCTATTCTGACTGCAAAGTGCTTACTGTGCGCCAACTGTTTGTGCTTCAGGCAATTTTAAGGAAACATAATACTCTTTCTCCATCAAACCCAAATAAAAGAATAAATTTTCCACCCGGCACGAAACATAACTCTGCTTTTGCGAAACACCAATATTACGTTCTAGGATCATATATGTACAAAAACATTCATAAAACCCTCAACATATTAGACTTAAATAAACACGACCTCAAAACTAAAGTCACAGAATGGCTTTTACAGCAAGACTACAGAAGTACGGAGTCATTACTCACTTACATCGTTTAACCTATCACTCGCACACACACTCTAACACAATCACAACTCACAACACACACATATATACACTCACACTCTTGCTCATAATACATACATCTACAACCATTAATGTAATATATAGGACCTACACTATTTTTAAGTAATACTAATTGACTTACGGCCGAACACTGTCTCTTAAGATACAGGTCTATCCTAGTTTAAGAGGCAGAGTTTCATTTTCTTATGTAAGTACGTAGTTTCTTTTTATATTGTACCTTGTTTAAATATATCTTAACTATGTATCACTGTTTATTGCAGAAATAAATATTATTATTATTATTATTATTATTTCATCGTCCACAAACCCTCTCCGCACACCGCCAGTTTTTTTCAAGAATTGTGCGTGAAACGATTGAAATTAAAAAACATGAAACATTCAATCGGGGAGAGGGCTTAAAACTATCCGTGACGTGGAATCCAGTGATTCGTAAAACACAACCTCATCTTAGTTCGCAGTCGGTTAACATGGACACAATCAGTGTAGTGTGCAGTGACCCTAACTTATCGAGAAACAATAAAGTGAGGGTAGATGAAGATTCATCGGCCTGACGAAGTCTTAACTTCACTGCGACAGTCTGCTTGTGACCACGGCCGATGCAACCTTATTAAAACGTCCAGCAATTTTAAGGTAAACAATGCGTGTTAATTCCCGTATAATAAATAGTTATAAAATATATCCACTTTTCTATGCGCCACTTATACCACAACGACCTTGACACAGATTTATTTGCACCACCCATTGCCAGCACCAGACACCATTGCAACAACCCCTTAAAGAACACAGTTATCTGTCCTATTATTCACAACACAAGCAACATAAAATATCCCGGTAATATTATCAATGACACGCTTTCATTTAAGTACCACATTGAAAATTTAGTGACTAGAATCCGAAAACAAATGTTTGTTTTTAAAAAACTTCGTATCACCGTGGACTCAAAACTGATCTTACAAATATATCAGGCTCTGTGTACGTCCGTCATTCAATATTACATCACTTAATGGGGTGGAGCACTAAAAACCGCTATTCTGCCACATGAAAGAGCTCAGAGAGCAGTTTTAAAAGTAGCTACCTTTCGTCCTTTCCAATTTCCCACTTACCTTCTCTATAAATGTTGTAAGGTACTGCTTATTCTCCAGCTATTCCTACTAAATGTCATTTTAAAACAACATAAGCGGCTCACTTGCTACACTTTTCAAAGACAGACAGGGCGTCCAGAGCGAGCCTCATCCTTCACACTAAAATTTCCAGACTTGAAACGCTTGAACCACATTTGTGCTACTCGTATTGATACCGCATTAGGTCCGTTAACCGTACAAATTCTATTCGCGGCGTACGTCGCCTTTTTTCTTAAAACTTTAAAATGTAACGAATTTCTTTGTCACTTAGGTTTATTTTGCTTGCTTGTAAAACATTTGAAAAATGGCGAGAAGGAGGTAGTTTTTTTTATTTATTGCATCTTCAGAATGTCAACATTTAATCTTATCTTATACCTTTAAACGAGCAATTCTTATATATATATACATAAATAATCTGAATCTCGGCAACGGCTCCAGCGATTTTTATGAAATTTAGTATGCAGCCCCCCTACATACTAAATTTCATGAAAAGGAGCCATAAATCGATACAGCTAGATTTCATTTTTAGAAAACGTCGTTTAACGTACTGTTATTAAAACCAGTCAGTTACATTCAGTACACCCAAAGAGGTTTGAATATTAACAATACATTCAAAATACGAAAAGAGAGAAATTCCTCATTCTCAATTCGACTATATGTTTTTTTGTATTACGCAAAGACGGCTGGACCAATTTGAAAAATTATTTTTGTGTTGAAAAGGGTATTCTTCCAAATTGGTTTCATAGTCATCAGATCACGATCTAATGATGGGATCCTGGAGAAATCGAGTGAACTCTTCAAATATTAAAGGCACACACCTACAGTGATTGAGGTATATTTCATAGTGATTGGTGATGAAGTGAAAACGGTCGGTAACGGTCTAGCTATGGGGTCACCTTTAAGTCCATTGATGGTCGACTTATTTATATACTTCGGAAGGAAATGTGTGTTTAACTATAATAATATTCTATATTATTACATGATATTTTACTGGCTTGAACAGGAACTGAACGACAATTCTACAACTTTGTCAATGGATTAAACAATTAGCATCCAAACATAAAGTTCAAACTGGAAATCGAACAAGACAGCACAATAAACTTTTTGTATCTGTCTATATCAAGGAAGAACCACAGTCACATATTCGGAATCTACCGAAAACCGACATATACAGACACTACTATTACTGCATCATAATGTCATCCCTGGCAACAAACTAGCCGCGTTTAACAGTATAATCCACAGGTTATATAATGTGCCACTAAGCGAAGAAAGTTACAGAAAAGAGGTCAGTATTATTTACCATATAGCTCAATCAAATGGATACAGTACGAGATTAATTGACTCATTGATTAAAAAAAACAGCACAACATTCAACATATGTTGTATCTATTCCAAAAATAAATTGTAACGTGTACTTCCAGTTTGACTTATTTTGGAGATATCACAGAACGTGTGTCGAAGGTATTAAGGCTAATGGTATTTTTTTAGCTTTTAAGCCTCAAAATTCGTTGAGATATTTATGCAACAGCAAAGATAAAGTGAGCAAGGAGAAACAATCTGGAATTTGTAAATTAACGTGTGACAGCTGCAATAGTATTTACATTGGCCAAACTGGTTGGAATTTTGACACCAGATACAAAGAACACATTGCTGCGTTTAGAAATAATCATCCAGAAAAATCTCATTTTGCAAACCATCTACTTGAAACCGGACATGCTCTGAATGATATGAATACCTTCAAAATTCTACATATTTGCAGTAAGGGGTTCAGGTTGTGCGTATTGGAGCAGTTAGAAATACTTAAAAACAGGATAGAAGCACATTGCTGAACGAACAAACCAATTTCAATTCGTCTCCCCTGCTCTATTTATTTTCTTTTAGGCAACATTACTCATCTGCCGGTGGCGGGGGTAGTGAGGATTGAACGTATAAAAGAGGCACACACGTTGGACGAGCGCTCAGTCGGTGCCAAACTGTCCTGAGGATGCCTCGTGTAGAGGCAAAACACGTGTCGAAGTTTCACTTCGTGGAAGCGAAATATTGCAAATCAAGGGTCCGGAGGTGCCTACCACTCGACTCGTTTTGAGTGCAGTCTGTTAATCTATTTCGATTGTTGTATTAAGGGCATTTCCTTACTACTTCAATCGTGGTGATTCACAGATCGAGGGTGGGTGGTGGGATCCCTCCCTTATAATCTTGTTTTTGTTATTCTAGATATATTATTTTTTACTGTTTAGTTGCCTTGTATTTATTTTTAAAGTCGGTGATAATGTTTTGGTAAAAAAGTTTTGCCCTTACCTATTATTATTTTAAAACTAGCTGACCTGCGTAATTTCGTCTGCGTAAGTTTTTCCAGTTTTTAAACATTTTTTCACTGCTGCTCTGCTCCTATTGGTCGTAACGTGATGTTATATAGCTTATAGCCTTCCTCGATAAACAGGCTATCCAACAGTAAAATATTTTTTCAATTCGTTTCAGTAGTTCCTGAGATCATCACGTTCAAACAAACAAACAAACTCTTCTGCTTTATAATATTAGTATAGTCCTAAACACCTTAAAATTAAAACTCTCAACAACACCACAACACTAATTCACTGTCCAATAACTAGTGTTAACTCATTCCTAAACTGAGATTAAATACTACTAGATCAGTACCGAGCGTGATCACTTACGTTTTTCTCGTTTTCACATTTGGTGTTGCCAGAAAAAAGTAATTGCCTGTTATTTATGGTAATTTGAGATGTGCGATGTCAATTATTTTAGCGCGCCGAAGGCAGCCCGGTGAAGTGATTGATATACTGTCCTATTACTTACTTATTATATACCTAATCGAAAACTGTAAAAAAACACCGTTTATATTTTATGAATTAATTGCATAATAGGTCAAACAGCACTTACTGCTATAGACAAATTTTTAATTTTCCAATGTAGGTGTGAAATGCGCAGCTAAGTTTTCAGAAATGTCACAAACGGACATAGTACCACGTAAACTTATAGTGGATGTTGGTTTACACCTCGACTGCCAACCAGAACCAGTTCTGACGAAGTAAAGCTAGCAGTTAAAGTCATTATGTCGGCTTTCGCACAATATCTCTTCGTTTTGTAACTTAGAATAAAATACAACACATAAATTAAAATCATTAATTTTTCAAAATTACAACATTATTGATGACGTCACGTCGTTCATATCTAGTAGTTTTAATCTGAGTTCCTAAACTTCACATATTTTGACCATATTTATAGAAAGCCAGAGTAGAGTTTATGCAAAAATGAGTTTGTTTATAACGCTAATCTTTTCTAATTTCATCGATTTACCAACATTAAATTTTTTTTAGTATCGGTTAATTACTTTAAAATATAAAAATGAAATACTTTCAGACGTAGCCACGAGTGACGAATTGTGTGTCGTACCATAAAGACGTAGGCGCATACGGCTACAGATTTTTATTGAACTATGAATATAATGTCGCACGATATAGACGTATATGCATTTTGTTTAGTTATAAGTTATACTATTTAAACATATTTTTGAGTAAACTTCTTTTTTTTTCACCATCAGAGAAATTAACCTTTGCTACTGTTAGGTTCAACCCGGTTTTACCCTATGGTAAAACCGAGATTGACCTGAGATAGTTGCCCCAATTTTGTATACATTATATTAGGAATAATTGGTGATGACAGAGCCTTACTATGTTTAGAAGTTGGTACCCCGCCGGCAGATCTTATTGTTATGTAAACCATCGAAGAAGGCGCAAGGGTTATATGAGTATGAGCAAAAATTGAAAAGGCGTCGAACTTATATCGACGAGTAATTACTATTGAATATTTTTTTTACTGACTGTGGATTCAGTATTTTTTTTATATTACAATGTAAATTTCATTATTTATTACGTTTTATTGTTAAAAAGATTTTATTTGTTTTGCAAATAAAAAAAACAAGTATTCGTAGCAAAAAGTCGCCCTAGTGGTTTTATGCTCTAGGGATAACCATAATTTTTTGACGAGCGAAAACAGGATAATTCTTTTGTTGCTTTTCCAACTTGTTGTGACTATAACTTGTTACTCGATTGACCCAGAAGGATGGGTAATGTGTTTTGTGCGTATGTGTAAGATTTACCCTCTAAAAAGCGGCTCATAGATAGTGTAAACTGTACAGTCACTTTAAGGTGATTAATTCAGTGATTTTTGTTAAAATGTTGACTTTGAGTTATTTTTTTTTTTATTTATTTATAAATACGACTGACTAATTTGTATTGATAGTACTGACTGACTAATTAGTATGTATTTTAGAGCTTTACCTTTAATACCTTTAAATTTAGTTTTCAATACCTTTATAGGTAAATCTTTTTTTCCGGTATAATATATTCGTCACAATTATAAACTCCTTTGGGTTTTTTTGGTAGATACTATGCGACTATTTTGCAATTATGTAGAGTTTTTATGAAAATCGTAAGATACCGGAAGGTATACATTTCGCATATTTTCTTAAAATATTACACGTATGAGGAGTTGAAGTCACAAAATAACGACAATTGGGGTAATATCATATCATAGGTATTACAAATGATCAGGCTACGTAATTAAACGTCGGTGCTAGTTTTAACCATGTCTTATGAGAAAAGTAGCAGCCTGAGTACCTACCCGCAGTCAAAGTATATGATTAGGCTCAGGATCGTCGTCTACTCTACTCCTACTATAGGAATTTGGG
This sequence comes from Herminia tarsipennalis, assembly GCA_945859575.2. Classification (NCBI taxonomy): domain Eukaryota; kingdom Metazoa; phylum Arthropoda; class Insecta; order Lepidoptera; family Erebidae; genus Herminia; species Herminia tarsipennalis. The sequence continues at coordinate 11,247,864 of OX243839.2, read as the reverse complement.
TCCCTGCGCTTCCCTTACCCTCCAACTCTACCACCATTACTTCCTTCTTCACCACCATTTTCAAACCAGACTAAGTATTACTTTGACTTCTAAAAAAACCTACCAAAATACTATAATTCCTTTCGGTGACGAAAGTCCTTCGGATGATTATATAAAAGAAGAAAAAAAGAAATAAATGCAGTAATAGGAAATTTCAAGAACCATCAATTGATATTCAAGATTATTACCAACGAACACTACATGGATAAAATACAAAAGTTGATCTAAATACATGAGATGAGAACTTAAAAAAGGTAATTATTTTTGTTGTAGTATTTTATCTAAAATACTGATTATAAAAAACATATTTAAAGTCTTATCATGTTTTTCTTTTACCAAATACGGACCGATATCGTAAGGCTACTATCCGCTACAGTTGGCAACTATCCCTTTTCAGGTCAATTAAAACATAATTTAATCACAGCCTATAGTAATTATGCTTACAAAAATAGGCTGAAAGATTTAAAAAGTGGAGCACTTATCCGGGTTTTATCCTATTATTAATCCAATACGTCTGGCATGGAATAAAACTAATTTTCTATTTTTGGCAAGCCAAATAGAGGATTATCTTCGAAAATGATAGAAATGATGGATTTAATTATAAAAAATGGTTTAATATAAAATTTCACGAAACTTGTATAAAGTTTTTTTTTTTTTTTCATTGTCGCATTGCATACAAAAGTTTTGTATTATACGTCCCATTTCCTAAAAGCAAATTCTGAGAAAACATAACATACGATTTTTGTAATATTGTCGAGCCAAATAGAAGTACGAGTAAATGCATTATTGCGGCTTGTAAAATAGTTACAAAAAAAACAAGCATTTCACAATTAATATTGAAGTACTTTCATAGACACATGAAAATTGTTAATACTGTGTACTTTTTAATACTTTGGTTGTTTGTAGGTAGGCCCTAAGCCATTACCAACTCCGGCACCGAGACATGTCGGCAAAAGTCGAACTTAGCCTCCACATGATACGATTCTATGGCAATCGTGACGTCATCAACCACGTTCCTAAGGGAACTTGTACGGCTCTGTGAGTTTCATTGCAGAAACCATTTAAACACAGATTTTTGATGACGCTGGACCCGGCTGGACTTATAAATTTAAATTTTATGGAGGAAAAATTCGACTCAGGCCGGACTTGAACCCACGACCTTAATAGACGAATTTTTCCTCCATAAAATTTAAATTTATATGTATAAAATTAGCATAAAAATTACAAAAAGTAACATCAATATGTTTGTATCTTTTTGAGAATACTGACTTTTTTTTGATAAGACAAATTGCTTTTGGTTATTAATGAATAATCTTGTTTTAGGAATTAAATTTTGAATGTAAATAATTTCGCGAAAACATTTAGCAGCGGCAATAAATTCAGTTTCGGCACTGGAGACGGAGACAATAAATTTGCATTTGTTTGATGCCTATTACATTAGCCCACTTGGAATTATACATCCGGCTTACTTTTTGTTGCCACGTACAACATAGAGTCGACTATTTCTCTCCAATTATTCTATATAATATACTTTTTTGATTGAGTGAATATTTTTGGAATTAATCGCTCCGAAAGTTGCATGAACCTACGCTCTTATTCAAGGCTGCGGAACCCTCCACTGAGCATGGTCTGATATGCTCTTACTCGTTTTTTTTCATATATTAGGGTTAAAAATTACTCACGCAATGGCATTTATCTCAGGGCTCCGTGCTTCTGGGTCCATAACCAGTCGAAGTACGCCGCCACTGGATACTAAATAAAATTCTATCAAATCTGGATCGACTATAGTTTATTAAGATAAACGTAATTTACAAATAAATACCTTATAAAATATAAAGCAACTTTACAGAAAGACGAATTTAACAGAAGTAAGACAACTTTCCATTATCATCTAATGTCACATCATATACTTTCTTTTAAACATAACTACAACCATTAAGGAATAATACAAAAATGTATTACCGACTTCAAAAATAAGAAAAGGTAACTAAAAAGCAAAAAATAATATACCTAGAATAACAAAAACAAATTAAACATTTTGAGTAGGTGCCATTAAATATTAGTTTTTATGTTTTATTCGGCACCAACTGTTTAAAATGTTTAATTTGTCGGTAATGTTTTTATTTCACACTATTTAGTGGGTTGGTTTGTAATTCGCTTAAGTTGCAATAGGCATAAGTTAACTGCTTAAATCCTTTTACAAAATATTGCTTGCCCCAATGCAGGTTGAGGAGTTCACATGATAGTTCACTATCAGCTCTATAACATTGTGTAATAGTAGTATGACGAGAATAAAGCTGCTACTCAGTACCATATTAAACTAATTGAATCGCGAACCGGGGAATTATGAATAGTTTTGCTCGTCATTTGTGGTCTTCATCGTCAACATCATAATGTTCGTAAACTTTCGCGATTTATACACATTATAGAATTTTATAAGCTACGGGGCTTAATCGCGTAAATATATTTTTTTTAAGGCTAAATACCTTTGTTTATTGCCTGACGTTTCGACCGTATTGCAACGGCCGTGGTCAAGGGTCGACTCTGTGTGTCATAATATTTTTTTTAAACCAAAGTGTTCTATCGTTGAGTCCGTTAAATCAAAATAAGTTGAAATACAATACACTCTGAGTAAAAAAAAAAAGTTACCTCTTTTATGATACTGATAATATCGTGTTTAATGATATTTCTGTTCGAGGTAGTATAGTATAAAAACCATTGTCTTTGAGCAAGAATCATTTGAAGAGATCGGATCGGATAGGTTTTCTTTTTATAATGACGATACATAGTTTTAAATAGGCAAGGTCGTAATGTGTACCAGATGTAAGCAAAAGAGATTACTAAAGAATTGGTGGCGCCTATGTCAGACAATGGTGATTTAATCCCTCCGGACTCGTGGTCCCCCTGTGATGTTCCCCTGGGGGGACCACGAGTAAATCGCATTCGCTCGTGGTCCCTCCGATTCACTCTTGACAAATTTTAACGGATAAGAAGTAATATGGTAGGTATGTTAGGTACCGTTCTTAAACTTTTTCCCCCCGGACTCGTGGTTCCCCTTGTCAGTTTTATTTCAATAAAAGTAAAAAGATAGGTAATAAAATTAAAAACTATAGTATAATAGGTATAATTAAAAAATGCGAAATTCATCGTACTGTTTCTAGAAAATGTCCTATGGTGATTTCATTATGTACGAGTTGCATTTGTAAATCCAGTAATTCTTCATCTTTATCTATTTCTATTTTCCTTCGCGCCGTTTGAGAGTGCCAATTTTTATTTAGTGATCCATTGTTTTTTAGTTCACTTAATAATTTTGCGATGGTAACATAGTTTTTGTTGATTGACCTATTCACTAGGGAATGCCAATTTTCCATAACATTATTAGTTCTGTGTCTCTCATTAGTCACACACCACTCTTTGATGTAACTATTGTTTCTTAGCCATGTTTTTTTCATGTATTTCATAAATAATTTTAGTTTTTGATCATCTTTATTTTTACAACGCTGCTCAATATAATACCATCCTTCAGGGACCTTATCCAGTGGTAGAAGCGGTAAAACAGCACATAAACCGACTATGCGAAGGTACAGCTTTGATTTGATTCCGAGTGCCTTCGATTTTCTCCAAATGCTGTTGTTATAGTGGTAATAACATTTATTTATAACAAGGTCAGGAAAAAATTGCTTCAAAGCGTTTGATGTTGCAAACTCGAAATCCATATGAATTTTAACTGGCTTCCATTCTTTAAACCTAGTATTTAAAATATCAAATATTGCATGATATGAACTCTCTTTTTTGTCGCTCATGAGAGCATAAAACATCGGAACGACATGACAAGTCCCAGATGTGCTTCCAATATCTCCGTGAATAGATAATAGCTGATAAAATGGACGAGGGGTACTTTTAAAGGTTGAGTCAACAAAATATTCCTCTGTTTTTGGTAGTAGGCACAATGCTTGTTCATTGCAAAATATTATGATCCTGGTTTGTTCATAAATATAATCAGCAACAAGCATTGTCCGAAATTGCACCGGTATTTCTACCTCGCATAAGCATTTAAAAACAGTCTTTTTGACCTCCATTGCATTCTTCCTACATTTATATAAACAACACTTGACATTTTCAAATTTGGGTATTTTTGTATCTAGTTTTTTATGTTTCAATGGAGTAATATATTTTTCATAGATTCTAGGCATCGGTTCAAATGACGTGGATGCCTCTTTTTTCATGCTATCCATTTTCATTGCCAGCTCATTTTTTGCGTTATCAACGACACATTCCATTTCTGACAGTGTTTTGTGTTCGACCATCCGCCAAATTTCGTCTCCCTGCATGAAAATATTATAAAAAAATAAATAAATATTATAAAATATTATTAAAAACCAACTTCATACGAATATATTATTGCACTGAAACTATAATAACTATATATGTTTATTGTTAATTTTAATACTGATGCCATGATTAGATCAAACCTACCTAACCTTTCTGGAACTGACTAATGGAATTGACTTGCTCGAGTTACTTACATTTAAAGTTAAAGATCCCGAACATTTTTTCTTGGACTTATTGCAACACGTCCAATTCACCGTTTTATTTTTGTAAATTTTGTGTCGGTAGTACTGATGTCCACCAAATAATAACACCGAACCATTTTTCCGCTGAAGTACTGTAACTTTTTCCTCCATAATTGTAATTAATTTATTTACTCATGCCCAACCACAACTATGTAATGCAGTTCCATAATAAGAAATTCAATACTGACAGTTGACAATTATATGTACATACAATAATGAAATAGATAAATATAATGAGGTTATAATAAATATAATGAGGTTATAATTGTGCGAAGTAGTCATCATCATAGACGTAGGTACTATTCTCATATTATGCACAAAAAGTAGGTACGTTAAGTGTTTATCCAATTACATACCATATGCCTTTCATTTATTTATGGTCAAGAGTGAATCGGAGGGACCACGAGCGAATGCGATTTACTCGTGGTCCCCCCAGGGGAACATCACAGGGGGACCACGAGTCCGGAGGGGATTTAATAGCGTCCTTTTAGTTTATATGACAGGTCAAAGGACTGTATAATGTCAAATAACATTTTAACCGACGACGCAACGTTGTAAATGATAGTTAAAAGTCGTATATTTTAACCGATTGATGTAAAGATTATCAATCGGTTTATCAGTACTACTTTGTAATATTTTTTACCCGACTGTTTACCCGATTGTAAAGAAGGGTTGTGTTTTTCGCGCGTATCTTGTATGTATGTATGTAATATTATTTATTACCTGATATCTCACAATCCACTGAACGGATTTATACAATTTAGACATCGTTAGATTTGTCTTGATCTCCCAAGTGTTTTTAGGTTTGGCTACGGAAGTCTCGGGTTCGATTCCTGAGTCTGGATTCAAATTTTTCTATCTTTCAAAAATGCAATTATTGTATTTGTTTTTAGATATGTGACGTTTGAAAAAAACTAACATGGTGGCTTCAAAATAAAGAGGTGTGTAAAAAAAGTTGTTTTGAATACTGCAATATGGGTATCAAATTAAAGGGCTCATCTTATGCATTTCAAAAAGGTATAACATGATTATGACTATAATACTAAAAAAGTTAGTTATCAACCATTCTTGTTTCAATTTTCAATACTTGACAACAGGTTTGCTAAAAGTAAGTTGTTACATGGGTTACATCCTACAACTACTAAAAAGTATTAGATAAAAAAATAAATTATAAAAATAAAAACCCGCCTGCACAAAAAATATGGAAACAAGATCCCCTACATAATTACATAATTTAACTTGAACTTAGTAAGTAGTAAAGTAGTATCATGCAGTTGTCTAGAGCCATAGATGGGGCCTTTATATGGTAAATGTAAAAAAACAATCGTTGGTGTTGTTTCCCATTTTTGCAACATTATTCATTGAAGCTTCTCTCCTATTGGTCATAGCTTGCATTTAGCCTCTAGCTTTCCTCGATAAATGGGCTATTCGACACAAAAATATTTTTTCAATTCGAATCGAAACAAACTCTTCAGCTTTATATTATTAATATAGAATATTGAAACATAGTGGGAGAAGAAAGGACAGTCTAGGATTGAGAGTGGTCTTGTCGACCAAAAGGTCGTTATTAAATGTTTTTAATTTACTAATTTGAATGCAAAGTGAAATAATTTATGGTGTTTAAAATATCTTTAATGTATGTTATATCTTACGGAATAAACATTTGTGGGCGCATTGGATCAAAGTCTCGTTTTATTATCGTCGCTATCGGATCCCGCATCAGCTTACTTAAGAGCAAATCGCTATAGTAGGTACTAGAAATGTGATGCAAATAAGAACAAGAAAATTCCTATGTGATATTGCTATAATATTGTGTTAAAATTTATTTTAACTTAAAAGTACACAATCAGACAGACCGCAAAAAAAGTTTTTTTACTACGAGTATAACTATACCTACATTAGATTTTTAAAATGTTAACATTGCACATGCGAAATACTGGAAGAAAAAAACTGAACCGCCTACTGAACTATGACGGTAACAATTGTTTTAGAAACAAATATATTAGAATTTCTATAACTTTTTATGTTCCCGACATTTTGATGATATTGCACCGATATGGTGGTGACGGATCGACTGATGACAGTTCAGCGAGGTCTCCGTGAGGGTTGAAGGGTCCGTGTCTTCAACTAATACTCTCGCATGGTCTTCATAATTTTAATAGCTTGCAATGTCGATTCTTCTTCACACTCTATTTACGAAGTCTTTCCAATTATTCACGAAGTCTTTACAGCGACGATTGCATTTATCGATGACACAATTCCTCGATAGTGGGAGTCAGTCATCTCTCAAAATGTATGATCATGTGTATGATAAAAAAAAAACTGAGCGGACAGACACAAATACTAGCTAATAATAATGTATATCACTCTGTAAAAAACTGTTTATGATTAAGATGACTTAGTGCGTGATTTTGCTATTTGTTTTTCTTTAGGAGCGATTGATTTAGTGATGGAAAACTATTATTTAACTTTGTTTTATACCAGTTTTAGCTAAAACAATGCGTGCAAGAATTTCTCATCATATAAATAATGTGAAAAATGGTTTTTGTACTTGAAGGCAGAGTTAAAGAAAAATCTGCCTCACTCAACATCCTGGAGTACATAATAGAACTAATACCTAGTGGCGATTGGTGGAAAGTAGTTATGGCTTATGCAGTTTTACCCAGTGGCCTTGACTCCAATAAATTCTCAGCGATCACATACTTATTTAATGGATAGTGTTTTAGAGCCGCTATATTTTCTTTGACCTTGTCTGCGATTTGTCGTTTACTTTATCGGAGATAGAAACTACCGAAGCAACAAATACCTTAAACATTCCAGGTGTTCGGAAGGAAATAGTATCTTTCGCCGTTCGTAAACGCTTCGAATCCATATGATGAGAAATGATAACAACGAATAGCATTAAATATATACAATAAGAGTGTCAGTCACCACCTCCTTTGCTTGTACAAAAGTGTCTATCACCCTATATGTCACAATGTATGGACCTACTGCTTTGATGAATACCTAAGCAAATTAGCGTAACTAATTCCATTTTATAAAAAAAAACATACAGTCAAATTGAGAACCTCCTCCTTTTTGAAGTCGGTTGAAAAGTTTTAGAAGTATAGATGTTGGGACTCTTGTGAGGTTTAAGTATTTAAAAAAAACGTGAAGGTAGGTTCTTATTTGAGCCGCTGATACGTGGAAATGCTGTATTATAACTTTTTTGGTCTCCATACGTTATAATTCGTAAATTCTTTTTAAAAATAGAAAAGAACACGTGATACCATTGGCCTCGCTAGTTAGATGTTTTATTCGACGGTACAATTACAATATGGAAATAAAGACTCTGTATAATTATTATTTTTCACGCTTCCATGTTTCAAGAATAATACCTAATAGGTAGGTACATAACGCCAAAAATATAGATAATAATTTTCACTAGATTGATTCTAGATCCTTGTAATAGAACGCGACCTTATCGCCATCTATTACAAATAGAAGTAAAATATTTTATATAACTTTATTTGAAATTAACAGCACTTTATACGTTGCGATGCCTACCTGAAATACAAAATAGCATAATATACCTACCTACAAAATAAACATAGCCTTAACTTAGTAATAGTAGGTTTAAAAGCATTTACTTACCAATTTTAAATTTATTAGCTTTCTAAGGTATCATTTCACTATAATAAGTTTACTAAAATAAATTGCCTAATGGAGTTTAGCAAAACAGTTAAGTAGGTATAATAAGATGTAAATAGTTCAAGCATGTCTAAATAGATGGCGCTAAAACCAAAGTATTGAATTTTCATTTATCGAGGATTAACGTAACAAGGATAATATAATAGTAACCCTTATAGTTTTGTCATGTCTGTCCGCCTGTCTGTCTGTCTGCCTGCCTGTATGTCTATCTGTCCGTATGCCATAGGTATTTTACTCAAAAACTACCAAATATATGTGGATGAAAGTTGGAGTATAGGTGTCTTGTATAACTGCTTATACAAGAAACATATACTCCAACTTTCATCCAAACACCTGTCCAGTAAATTTTGAAAAAAAAAACGAAATAAGAATAGCTGCCTATTCTTATTTCGTTTTTTTTTTCAAAATTTACTGGACAGGTGTTTTAAAAAAAAATAAGGTTTCTACAAAACTTTTTTGATTTAGTGAATGAATACCAACCACTTTACGAGAAAATTCGACGAGTTGCAACCCCCAGAACAAGCCAGGTTCGAAAAGGCTTCAGCACCGTATACCACATCTGCCACCGCTGTGTACATCGAAATTATGTGGCTGTGTATGGCTTTTGTGGACTACGAGAAAGCATTCAATTCCATTGAAACTGGGGCGGTTCTGGATGCTCTGTAACGATGCCGTTTAAACTGGCTATATATCGGGGATGCTGAGATGCCCATATGACACCGCCACCAAGACCGTCCAAATTCAGAACCAAGCTGTGCGGGAATATGACATCCCCCTGCATGATATAGATTACGTGTTCTTCATATTTTTGAATAGATGAAAATTATTTTATTCTCACAACTTTGGTCAATATCTAATTTTAACGGTACAGGGTGTGTTGTGTCGGAACAAGCACATACCTTAATAATTCCTCATATTAACGCCTGAGGGTACATAAGTAAGTAGTTATCCGATGTTACCTGTCTTAGGAGACTGTCCTTATTTATTCATAAAATTTTGGAAAGGATACGGTTTTGGTGGCCGTATCTTTTTAAATATTATAAATTCTCACTTTTAGTTTTATCCGATCAAATGACATTGTATTAAAATATTTAAAAAAATCGCAAAAACTTTACAATAAGATTTACCTGTATAAATTTATCTTTATACTACTAAACTAATCAAAAAAGTAGCTAGATAAAGTTGAAGAGTTGTTGTGTTGTCTGAATTTGTGTGAACACAATAATCTCCTACAGAGTGAGATTCCTCGGACTCCCTGGTTTGATACTTTTAAATTAAGAAGAAATTATGTAGTAAGTCTACATAATTTCTTATGGAGTGTGAATTTGCTGATGAAGTGTGTCCGAAATCAAAATGAACACGAATCGCTGCTGACTGAATTAAAATTAAATAAGCTGGATGTAGGCCTAATTCAAAGCATATTAACAAGACCAGCATCGGAGGAGGCTAAAAAAATATGTCGTTAGTGACGCTAGTGTAGCAGTGATTCGTTTTATAAACTAAACGTAAGTTTATTCATTAACCATGTATAAGAACTTACCTTGTAATAAGTTATGATGGGGTTGACATACAACCCCAAAATAAAAGTGTGATATTAAAAAAAAACGATAATCTCCGAATATAAAAAAAATACTTGTCTGTTGAAGATTGAAAAAAAATACTTGTCTGTAAAGTTCGTTTACGGCCGATAATTTTACGTGATGACGTCATAAGAAAACATTGTAATGAACTACCATGCCCGTGAAAGCTTTTTATTATTATATTTTTTGTATTTTTTTTTAAATTTCCAATTGTATCGCACGGCGCTCCAATTATCAAAGCATTAATGACATTGCAATAAACAACCATGCTTGTGACAACTTTAATGGATGGCCACAATACTTCAGCCTATCGGAACGTGACGGACCGTGACACTTTTATGTGTGTGCACCCGGTCATCGTCATTTTTGAAGTGATAACGTCTTATAAATATAAGACGTTATCCAAATAAATACAAAACGAACGAACGAGTCAAAAACGATGTTCAACTATAACCAAAATGTAATACAGAGGTTTAAAGTAGGTACTAGACAAATTTACTGAAATCCAATGAAATTCTTGCAGTGCTTTTCCTTTTTCTTCTAGAGTACAATTATCTCATATCGTACATTACATAAATATGTACAAACTTTATAATCAGTTCCATTCACCAAAAAATAAACTTACGCCTTTTATGAACAGAAGTATTCATGGTTAACGTACTACAAAACCTTCATTAAGCCCATAATAGCCATTCGGCTTGTCATGTTTTTTCTTTCAATTAGGAAGGCACAAGTACTTAAAAATACATAAAAAAGTGATCAATTTCTTCGCCTCACTTAATTTATTCCGACAGTTACAAATTCGGTCGAGCGTAGTATTCTTCCTTAATTTAACTCTTTACGGAACAGTTAATAATAAGATCATAAGCAGATGCTCTGAAGATTAGTTTTATATTTCACTTTAATTAAATCGCGACGCGGAATAAATACATATTGATTTTATGTTTTTAATTGATCATAATATACTTAATAGGTAGGGGCAAAAGTATTTTCGTATTTTGAATGTATTGTTATCAACTTACATTTGGGTACTACATGATCTCACTGAGAGTATTTTAATGCAACGTGTTTCCGTTTGCGATTGTGTTGAAACGTACCCATTTCTTAAACGGTTGATTACAGGTGATAAAAAATGGGTCATTTACTATAAAAATTACTTTAGATAGATTATTAGATCGTGGCAAAGCCGGGCCTGACTCGGAACAAAGTGCATCACTTTGTTCCGAATCAGGTCGGTCTATGTCAGTCTTATTAACAATGCCGCGCAATACACTGCGTGGGAGTTTGTGTCTCAATTTGACAATATTAACGATATGGTTGCTATGTTCAACCTCCTGGTTTTAGATCTTTTTGATACATTTGCGCCACCACGTACTTGCGTCTTTAGGTTGCCCCCCGCTCCCTGGTTAACTGATTCTATTAACGCTTTACGTGTCTTACGTGATAGGGCTTGCATAAGGGCTAAACTAACTAAATCTGAAGGTGCGCTTAGCTATTATCGGCAGCTTCGCAATGCCGCCAACTCTGCCATTAAAGAAGAAAAATCTAATTACTTTAACCATTACGTCAATAATAATAATACAAACCCTACTGCTATGTGGCGACATATAAATAACATCTTAAAACCTTCAGCGGGTTCAAGTCTGCCTGCTCACTTAGCTGATCCTCACACTTTAAACGATCATTTTGTTAATAGTGTCCCTCCAATGAGTAACGTGGGGTCTTCTTATAACCCGCACTTTCAGCATTTCTCGAACTCTGCTTTTGAATTCAAAAGTGTCTCCGAAGAAGAAATTATGCGACTCATAAGGTCTAACTCCTCTAATTCGTATGGCTGTGACGATATCACTATGAATATGATTTCGCTCACCTTGCCATATTCCCTGTCTGCACTGTCAGCCATTATAAACAAATCTTTAATTGATGGAGTTTTTTCAGATCACTGGAAATGCGCGCTTGTAACTCTGATCCCCAAAAAAAGTAAAATAAACAACGTAAGCGATCTTAGACCAATTAGTATTTTACCAGCATTATCCAAAATAGTTGAGAAAGTGGTCCAACAACAAATTTCACGCTATCTTGAAAGCAATAATATTATACCCGCTTTACAATCTGGCTTTCGGAAGCATTATAGTACAACCTCGGCATTGTTACATATAGTTGATGACATATTGACGGTGTCTGATCAGGGCTATGGTACACTTCTTGTTCTATTGGACTATACCCGTGCATTTGACTGTGTTCATGTTCCACTCCTTATAGACAAACTCAAGTTTTATGGGTTCTCAGACTCGGCTCGTAAATGGTTTGTTTCTTATTTTTCAAATCGCAGCCAAGTAGTTAGACTCACAAGCGCTAAGAATCTACCTGAGCGATCTACCGCCATCCCGGTAAAACGAGGTGTTATCCAGGGATCGGTGCTCGGTCCGACCTTGTTCTCTGTTTATACTTCAGACGTCACAAAAGTCATTCAACACTCGAGTTATCACTTATATGCTGATGATACCCAGCTGTATATTAACACTCCATTATCGGCTGAAGGAGTCGCCTCCAGACTCTTTTCCAGTGGTCAAGTGAGAACGGATTAGTACTTAACCCTATTAAAAGTGCATTCATTATATGCGGGACCGAAGCCCAAGTACATTCCATCAAATCCCATAACCCTGATGTAAAAATAAATAATTGTTCAGTTCCACGGACAGATTGTGTTCGGAATTTGGGACTGATTGTAGACGAAACTTTAAGGTTTGAAAAGCACGTTCAGCAAAAAGTTGCAAGATGCTTTGGCTCTCTTAATACACTATACAAGCTTCGACCATTTCTTAAGACTAAGATTAGACAGCAGTCATGTGAAAGTTTGGTGTTGTCTCATCTCCAATACTGTGATATAGTTTACGGGCCGTGCCTCTTTAATAAAACGGTGAATGCTATTCAAAGAGTACAGAATGCTTGCATTCGTTATATTTATGAGATCCCAAAACGGCACCACATTACACCTCATTTAATAGAGGAGGGGATTCTGGGCATGGACAGCCGGCGTACTTTAAAACTCGCATGTCTAATCAATTCCCTATGTAAACATAAAACGCCTAGCTATTTATTCAATAAACTGGAATGGATATCTGACACTAGGTCACGGAATCGCCTATTGCTCATGCCCAGGCACACCTTATCTAAGACGAGAGGACGCTTCAAGATCGCCGCTTCTAAGTGCTGGAATGTTTTACCTCCACCTATATTACTTTTATCTCACTCATCCTTTAAAGCGCATTGCTTCAAGTGGCTCATTTTGAAGCGTTCATTGGATTTTGGGAGCTCTCAGCCTACCTAAAATGTAATTTTATGTTAATATATTTCACACTTCTTATAATGTAAACCTGACATAAATACAACTTACAGGTTAATCATCCTAACAGTGTAATAATTGTCATTATTCTATTCAAATGTTATCATTGTAACTAAAGTCAGTCGTGGTCAGGGATATTTAATATATGTATATACAGGGATATTTTTTTACTGTCAAATGTTTAAAAAATAACTGAAAACGTAAATATATATAAATAGTAATTAACACCAGGCTTGGGCAGAATATCAGCGGTCGGCATGTTTTGTGCTGCTGACTATATGCTGAGTCCAGGACCTTTTTGTCTTTTATTTTTATTTATTGTTTGTGTAATATGGCAAATGTAATTGTACTTATGTAAAGGACAAATAAATGCTTATTATTATTATTATTATTATTATTATTATTATTATTATGTGTGTGTATGGTGGGATTGGAAAGAAATTGTCCACTATGAGCTATTGCCACCAGTAAAACTATCGATTTTGACCTCTACTGACAGCAACTGATGAGGTTAAAATAAGCCATTGAGAAAAAGCTGGTGAACAGGAAGGGCGTGATGTTCCATCATAACAACGCCAGACCGCACTCCTCCATAGCCCCTCAACAAAAATTTAGAGAGCTTGACTGGAATTTGTTGATGCATCCTCCGTATAATCCTTCAGATTTCCACCTGTTTCGGCCAAAGCATAAAGTTAACCTCAAAAGAACACTGTAAAAACTACCTGTTAGATTTTTTAAAATCAAAAATCTTAAATTTTTTACAGCAATGGGATTATGGCACTACCCACAAGATGGCAACAAGTCAAGGATCATAACGGCACATATATATTATAAATAAATAACAAAATATACAATGGGAATTACTGTACTGTGTGCCTCGCGTACTATCCTGGAATTATCGATCGAAACGTCGGGTAAATAAAAGGTTCGTACCTTAAATAATTCACGCGATTAAGTCCCGAAATATATCTAATATGTATAAAAATCGCGAAAGTTTAAAAACAATATTTGCCACGGACGGTTCTAGTTGAGATTGTTTGATAGTTGAAATCGTGACGTCATTGTTTGATGACTAACACGAGGGTAGGATAGGCTCATTTTCTTAAAGACTGCTCCCAGCAAATTCACTATCACCTGCAGAATCTAAACCCCATATTCATAATATTTTAGCGGCAGCATTGTAATTAGCGAATGTTTTGTGTTTTTCTGTTATCTATATATAATCACTTGGCCTAACTGATTCATCAACGCAGAGCCTAAACCGCTAGGGTTACAAACCTGAAATGTTGACCTTTGCTAATGCCTTTTATGTTGTAGGCATCCAGTAAGAAAGGATGTTTTAAATTCGTCCTCTAAGAGTGTAATATTAATGTTAGTTTATATAAATCTCCGTCAGTTTTAAAGTTAGATCGGTAAAATTTCGTATTTAGTTTTCTCGTTTAAAATAAAGAAACACGTGTTTCAGCGTTTTTGGACAATTAATCCCTAAGATGGTAAAAAGCTGGAAACTCCATTGCAAGATAGTGTGCAACTCTATCAGTTTTAAAGTTAGGTCTGTGAAAATTCGCATTTGGTTTTTTTGATTTAAAACAGAGAAAACGTATTTCAGCGTTTTTGACTTTTATGTTCAAAATAAAGAAACACATGTTTTATCGTTTTTGGCAAATTAACCTCCTAGAGGGTAAAATAGCAGTCGCAAGTTTGTACGGAACTCCGTTAGTTTGAAGCAGATCTGTGAAGTTTCGTTTTCGAATTTTTGACATAAAATAAAGAAACACGTGTTTTTGAAGCGTTTTTGAAAGATCAACTCCTAAAAAAAATAAACTGTCAGTTTTGAAATTAGATGTATGAAATTTCGTACCTGGGGCCTCTAAAGGGGTAGTAGTGGTTGCAAGTTTGTATGGAACTCTACCAGTTTTGAAGTTATATCTGTGAAATTTTGTATTTGGCTTTTTAGTTTAAATAAAATGGTATCTAGGTGTTTCAAGTTCTTATGAAACTCCATCAGTTTTGAAGTTAGATCTGTGAAATAGATTGTTTTTAGCTTTGTGGCTATAAATAAGGAAACGCGTGTTTCAGCGTTTTGATCGAAAGCGATGAATCAGGGGGTAAAATCAACTACGCGGGTGAAACCGCGGGCGACAGCTGGTATTTTATTATGAACTAACGGACTCCTCGCGGTTTCACCCGCGTAGTTCCCGTTCCCGTGGGAATACAGTGATAAAAAATAGCTTATGTCACCCGGGATTAGTGTAGCTTCACAACGGTGAAAGAATTTTTCAAATCCGTCCAGTAGTTTCGAAGCCTATTCATCAAATCTTTCCTCTTTATAATATTAGTATAGAAGCATAGATAAGGGGTACAGTCTACGAGCAATAACTACAGCATAGAAAGTATATTAAAATAAATAAGATACTCTGCTTCTTTGTCAAAAGTCTATCAATAGGAAAAGTCACCTATCTCCTCATCATCATCAGCCCATATCGGTTCACTGCTGGACATAGCCCTCTCCTAATTGTCACTGCAAAAGTCTCATAATAAAAGCAAATTTTTAAATCGTCTATGCTCCAAAACTTCCATTTACACTTAACATATACATTTTGGAGCTTTGGCGATGGTGCAAAAATATTAATGATTAGAACCAGCTTAAAAAAACCGTGCAAGGGCATGTCGGGCCATGTACAATGTAGGGTTTCGTAATTGGCCATCACAACAATGTGTACTAAGAAGTGGTTTTTCTGTTGTTTTTGTTTAATACCACTAACAACTTTACACTTGTAAATATTTTTCAATGAAAATTGTACGAAAATTATTGTTACTTTTCACTTGGTCGGCTATTACTCGTCAATTTGTAAAGGCTACTTAGCTGTGATTGTATACAATTTCACCACATATACTACTTCCATGATTTTTTTACATACTCCACAACATCTTATTATTTTATTCCCAAAATATAACTTTTTTTTATTTTGAAATTTTATGCGCAATATTTGATGGGGCCATCAATGAAAAATATTGCAAAAATGGGGAAAAATAACGCTACCCGTACCCGTAAATCTTCGTTGGCTCATGCACAGCACATTTTCTTCTATAAAGGACAAACAGACAAACATTCATTTAAATATACATAGATTTGAATTACAACTTTGTTGGCATAATATCCATGTCAAATTACAGATTTCTGGTACGAAGGGATAGACTTTTTGCGAATTCTTTTAATCTAATGTCCCATAATTATTTTTAAATTATTTTCCTACGACCACACATCTGACTGACTCTCAGGACTCATGACATCAGGACTGCCTCTGTGGCGCGGTGGGAGTGTATCCGACTGCTACGCAAGAGGTCTTGGGTTCGATCCCCACCCAGGATAAAACATTGTGTGATGAATACGATGGTTTATTCTGTGTCTGGGTGTTATTTATCTATAATATGTATGTATTTAGAAATATTTAAGTATGTTTATCAGTTGTCTGGTTTCCATAGTACAAGCTCTGCTTAGTTTGGGATCAGATAGCGTTGTGTGAGTTGTCCCAACATGTTATTATTATATTATTATCTTCCGCTTTTCTTATTTTTTTGCAGCTGCTTGCAAAATGGGTTCAGTGTTTTAAATTTATAAAACCACCAGATTTTACCCTTGGTTATCGCAACAAAAGTATCCTTTGTCCTTTACCGGGTCTCATATTACCTTCGTTTGAAATTTTACTAAACAGGTGCAGCGCTTTATGCGTGAAAATGTAACCGACAAACAGAGTTACATTTATAATATTAGTTTGGATTAGTACTGTGCATCTCAGAAATATGCACTCGGTTTGAATTTTGACTGACTAACATCATTTTTAGGGTTCCGTACTTATAGGGTAAAAAAGGACCCTATTACTAAGACTTCGCTGTCCGTTTATCTGTCACCAGGCTGTATCTCATGAACCGTGATAGCTAGGCAGTCGAAATTTTCATAGATAATGTATTTCTGTTGCCGTTATAACTAAAAACAGAATAAAATAAATATTTAAGTGAGGCTCCGTGTTTTCTTGCCGTCTTTTGCTCGATATTATAATATGCTGTCTAATGTTGTATAGAACTCTTCGTGCAAGAGTGCGACTCGCACTGGCCGTTTTTTTTTTATTTAAAAAGAGTTAAATGTAACGATGCGACATAATACTGTTCAAAACTGCATTAAATAGTTACTTCTCAAAACAAACAAATGTAGATATATCTATATAAATAGACCTAACACTTTAGAAGGAACCAAAACTGCTATCGCGTATAAAAAAGAAATAAACACAAAAATAATAGTTAAAATTTAATTATAGCTACTTAATGTAATACTTAAAATAAACTTAGAATATATTTACAAAATTATACAACTAAAATAATAGTCATTTGTTTATTGTTTTTCCGTCATATTTTTTTCGTTTTTCTGTCCCTCTTGGTCGATAGATCTCGTAGGGAGGGGGCCATGTTTCCAGTTTTGTGGGTACCCGTGAGTTTTGACGTCATCCCACCATTGTTGGTCTGCTTGCGCGAATATAATGTATATAACATTTGTTACAACTAGCACACCAAGGCAAACCCAAAATGCCACTCGCCATTGAACCAAAGTTGACTGTAAAAAATAAAAACAATATTGATAAAACTGTCCTTACGCCACTGACCTCTAGTACTTACGCTGGATTTTGACATTTGGAGTACCTAATTTGACAAAATCTAACAACAACGGCCATTTATTATAAGTGTCAAACAGCTCAAAAGACGGAAATTCGATTGGTCATTCTCTCACTTTGTACGGAGTAGCAAATCCAGCGTATTAGTACTATAGAGATACAGCATTACGTACCTAAGTAGATACCAGTCAGCCATTAGTATATGCTAACAGAAGACGAAAAGGAAGTCTAGACTCTACAAAATACTTTTACTTGACCTTGTTACGTACTAACAGGCGCAATCGTTTTATAAACCTTGAGACCTTTCAATCTTGCAGTGATAAATTGATTTATACAGATTGACAGGGAACACGATTGTGTACTAACAAAGTTGATAAGGAAGCCTCATTATCTACTTGTAGCAGTAAATATTTGTAGAAACTTAAACTGCTTGCATGTTTCTAATTAGTTATTCAGCTGTCGCAAATTAATTGTAAATTTGATTGTAGGGAATTGAGTTTAATGGGAATCACGTAAAGTTCAGACATTACATTTTGCAAAAAAATTTGATTACTAATTAATAACCAATGAACTAATCTGGTACATGATTGAACCAGATAGTAGTTCATAGTTCATGATTGTACCAGATAGTAGTTCGTAGGAACAACCTAGGTGAAACCTAGATTTAAAAGTTCTAAATGTACTTTATGTGTTTTTATTATTCCAACACAACAAAATCAAAGTTTTTATATTGCTTTAATTATATTATGATGGAAATATATTTTACTTTGAATTGAATATTTAATTAACTTTTCCAGTTCAAACAACAATTACCAAAAATAAGTATTCAAGCTGTAATTTAACATGACTAAAGTTCTTATATTTTGTACCATGGACTTCAAACTTACATCAGGTGTCAAAAGACCAATCAGATACGGCGATATGATTGCAGAGATGGCGGCTATGCCATTTACCATGGCTGTAACTGTACCAGCATAGTTAGGGCTGATATCTAGAGGGTTGATCTTCATACCACTGTAGTATGCACCCATGAGGGTCATAGCACAAATGAACCATAGCACGGCAAGAGTCGTATCACAGCCAGAATAAGAAGCTACGATGATGCATATACCAGGACCAGTAGCAGCTAAAATTTAAAGAAATATAAATTAGTTGTGCCTACCTCTTTAAATAATACAACATTGCTTCCAATCCTGAATCGCGCAAGTGAAGTTCTCACAGCTAATTTAAATAAGTTTCTAATGTTAACCGTTGAGAGCCGCGGCTTGTCAATTAATATCACCTCTCATGATTGGAAGATCCTCCCGTTATATTGGAGGGTCTTAAAAATCTTGTCTTTCTCAGTTGCAAGGATATACAGATAATAATTTGAAAAAGCATTCAGAATTTGAATAATGATTGAAATTAACGCGAAGTGATTGAAATTAACGCGAATGAAAGGATTGCTAGCTTTAAAATACTCTTGGTCTTGCATAAATTATATTACCTCTTACAAATATTACCTGATGCATTCAAAAAATTACAAGATGAAAGAAATTTTGTCACTTAGTCTCTAGGTTCTACTATCACTAGGACTTGGATATTTTTCATTATCCAAAATGTCAAAAGTAATAAGAGATCTACATAACCGACGTAGATAATAAATCTATAATAGTTGGCTACTATTTATTTGATAAACAAAGATTAGATCCGGTTACTAAGGCAGATTGTTTGTTGACTTTTCCCATCAGTTACGATATTATTATTATATATATTATATTTCTTTGCTGTAAAACTTAGTAAGACGTGAATTATACGTACCAATAGTAGTGTAAATCTTCCTAGCATTCCTAATACTGTGATATCCTCTCTTCACACAGAAGTCACATAATAGGCCGAAGAAGAATGCTGCAATCCACATGGCCACATAAGGCAGCGCAGATAGGATACCAGTCGATTTGATGTTGAATTTCAAAACATCTGTCATGTACTTAGGCAGATCAGTCACCATTGTGAAATATCCCCAATCGTGTCCAATCTGGTGACAAATAAATTGTATCAATTTAGTTCAAGTTAAGATTGAATATTTGAAAAGAAGTTGTCATAACGTAATATTGAGAAACATGTTAAATGAAATCGCGATAAAAATCACTGCAACAACGTAGATAGGCATCTTTTATAGAAATAAATACAAAATAAAGTAAACTGCACGTTTTTCTAAACTACTTAAAGCGATTCCCCGTGCAAAACCCAGCGCTAGCCGTTTTTTGTGCACTTTTGTGGAGCTATCTGCTCTTTAACCAAAAAGAAATATCAACTAATAAAACTACATCACATTTTTACATCATTTTGACTCCAAAATGGTAGATTTTGTATTTGTTAAAGGAGTATAATAGTTATTTAATGTCCCCACAATGAAACCACAGAAATAAGAAACTGTTATTCATAAAATGCATCTCCTCGTAAAGTACCATATTCTTTGATTTGCTACTCACATTATTGGATAAAAAACAATATTTTTTTCGTCAACATTTTAGTCGTTTGAAGAAAAAAGGTTTCTAGCATAAGCTAGAAACATTTTTTTCATACGACCAAAAAGTTATTTTATAAAGATTTTATTCGCTACGGTGCGGCGAAGAGGGAACGAATGCTCAAGGTTATTTGGTCAGGGTACGGCCTTAATAAAATAAATTACATGTATCAAAGAGCCATTTTATAATTCGTGACAATTTACTTAGATAAATAGAGTAGGTGGAGGATACGCGCTTTTTTTATTTAAAATATTTATTTTTAGTTCTTGCCCTTGTAGTATTTAATAGTTAGGTTAAATGGACAAGTAATTTATTACATAATTACGATTGTGAAATTTCTAAAAGTGTGTCAATGACTTGATAAAATGTAACATTCAGTATTCTGAAGGTCCAAGCTATAGTAATCATTTTCTTTATTTTTTGTTTGATATTATGCCTTACTACATCATTCCTTATTTAAACAAGTAAGTAATAAGGCATAAATATCGTCTAATTTCTACTTACTAAAGTAGAAAGAAGATGATATATTTTGCTTTATTTAACTTTCGCATAGGTTTCTTATATGGACCTGATACCTTATTCAATGTACCATTGTTTACCTTTAAATTCCCGGATCAAAATGTCAAACAACAAAAAGGTAAAAAATGTGTTCAGTTCCAAATATTTTTAATACAAAAGTTTGCATACGAATTACTACCAATGGAGATCATAAAAACTTAAATATACAATTAACAACATCCGTGAGCAATATCAATATATTTTAAATGTCTGTTTAAATTTATGACATTATACAAATATACTTTTATTGTTAGGTATACCTTTTTCTATTGTTTATGATTGGCAAAAAAAAACATTCACTCGATTTATTGTTGATAAAAAACCGCCTCGGCATCACGTGGACTTGTTTATACTTTATCGTGACAGACTTAAAGGTATAATTATATAATACATTACATTATATTACATTTAAACTTTCCTCAAAAATCGTGGTTTTTTTTTAATAATTAAGATGACACACAAACTGACCCTTCACATCTATACTAATACTAGCTGACCCACGCAACTTCGTCTGCGTCAATTTTCCCCGTTTTGCAACATTTTTCATTGCTGTTCCGTTCCTATCGATCGTAGCGTGATGTTGTTTGAACGCGGTAATCTCAGGAACTACGGATCCGAATTGAAAAATTCTTTTACTGTTGAACAGACCATTTATCGAGGAATAGGCTATATAACGCTACGACCAATAGGAACGGAACAGCAATGAGAAATGTTGCAAATCGGGGAAAATTTACGCAGACGATGTTGCGCGGGACAGCTAGTTTATAATGTTAGTATGGATGTTGATATTGTAGTTTTGGTGCATTTTTGACACTTTTTTAGATAAAAGTGACTGCATCGAATAAATTTACTATGTAGGTAATGGTGATGATTACTTACACCAGCAATGATCAAAGCCCATAATGGTACAGATCGGAGCAGCGCTTTCCAAGGGATGGGGTCAAGATCTTTGTCCTTAGTATGCATGAGGGCAGCAACATTCTGGTTCAAGAACTTCTTCTCGCTGTCAGATATGAAAGGATGTGTGTTCGGAGTACTGTAGCACAGGATAGACTGAAAAAGATGAATATTTTTAAACAGAGCCTCCATTTTTTTTAAATATAATAGGTAGATAGGCATATGTAAGTCAAATTTATGGCCGGTCTCAATAATCTACCTATTGATGGATTTGGCTACTAGAGGTATGTATTTGACATAAGCTCCATACAAAATATGTCAAAATTCTACCTCTAGTGGCCAAATCCATCGATAGGTAGGCTTTTGAGGCCGGCCGTAAGTCGTTGAACATTTACTAAACCATATTAGACACATTGCAATATCTAAACCTTTATTATAAAATAGTTAGTAGTATGACAGCCTCAGTGGCGCGGTGGGTGTGTATCCGACTGCTACGCAAGAGGTCGTGGGTTCGATCCACACCCAGGATAAAACTTTGTGTGATGAGCACGATGGTTTGTTCTGTGTCTGGGTGTTATTTATCTATAATATGTATGTATTTATAAATGTATAAGTATGTTTATCAGTTGTCTAGTTTCGATACACAAGCTCTGCTTAGTTTGGGATCAGATAGCTTTGTGTGAGTTGTCCTAAGATGTTATTATTATATAGTCTAGTGAATAATCTTATGTTGTTGTCAAAGAATTGAAAAAATATTTCCACGATTTAACAACAATACACATTTTATGACATTGTATTAAATAACAGTTATACAAGTGTTTCAAAAATTACATATTTAATATTCAGATACTTTTGTTCCATCTATTTATTAGGAATCAAATTTTAATGGGATATAACTTATGTAAAACATAAGCAAGAGAAGATAAAAATTTACTTCTAGTAAGAATTAATATTATTAGGGACTGTCTGTGTGATATTATCATCGTGCTACCTATTCCTATACATTATCTTAGAACGTGTCTCCACACGGTGACGTTATTGCGACGTTGCGACGTTGCGACGAGTATTGCCGCGGAACGTGGCGATACGATGTAGCAGCGATTTCGCAGCGAGCGCGCTGTCAAACGCAGACGTACCGCATCGAAAAAGTGACGATCATCGTCGCGGACATGCGGTGATTCTGTTACTAGTCACGACGATATGCTGGCGGAATAATCGCTCGTTCGTGTAAACTATCCCACGATAAAAGAGCGGAATCGCCGCGAGTCTTTCGCCCGTAGCGACGATCGCTTACAATATTTTACTTTATATACCTAGGTATTTGTAGATTGAAAACAACAATGAAGCATGAAAATTGCTGACCATTATTTGATGTAGTCTTGTCTGCTCGTATAACACCGCAAAATTAAGCTTTACATATGACAAATATACATAAATCTTTGTTATCTTCAAGAGAAATGTCTGCGGCTTAAATTTAATACAATATTAAGTACTACGCATAAATTAACATGGTTCTTCAATTTGTAGTTCCATTGTACTCGTGTGTTAAGTATATAAATCTACATAACAAACAGATAATACTGTTTACAAGTAGTAGAAGTAGTAATAAATTTGTAATTATATCTTACATGAGAAACGTGTTTTCAAGAAACAGTATTGTTTCTTATTAAAGCAGATAACGCAAATATTTGCTCCTACAATTCGATCGAATGTTCTTCTTCAATTGAACGAAAATCGAAATAATCTGTCGAAAAAAATAGATTCGGTATCTATTTTTTTAACAACAGCTATTCGATTTTAATAAAAGTTATTGATCTAGCACTGTTGATGTAACTGAAATTGCGTTAATACGTGTTTGACTTTATCCATGTTTCGATGCAAATCGTAGATCTATTTCACTATGTTCAGTTGAGTGACACCGACCGGGTGAATAGGTGACCTGACGACACTTTGGTCTCTTCTAATTATACGCGAAGATGATCATTTCGGTGTTCGCAGGATCTCCATTCACATTATTTTCTACTATCTATTGTATATTTCCATTACTACAGGGTTAGCAAAGTTATTTTCTTTAGAAGTAATAAGAGTTACTAATGTATTAGGTATAATGGGTATGTTGTATCATGTATGCCTTATAAAGAACAATGGATTTTCATTTATATATTTATATAAATAATCATTTTAATAACATTCTGAAAAGCGTGCATTGTACTAACAAGAATGTGCAATGTAAAAAAATACTTTTCTGTTATCCAGGTAATTATTAATTGTACGCGTATGTTGAGTATCTTGTCACTTTACAGTATTAAATTAATCTTTGGTAAATATAAACTGCAGTTACCAAGAAATGGATGAAAGTATGTAGCATTGTTGTTTCTTGATTTAAAACGCAGATTAGGAAACGTTGCGCATAAAGTCTATAAATATATATAGATGGCGGAATTCATACATATACATACATATCAACCCATATGATGGCCCACTGCTGGGCACGGGTCTCCCCAGTAGAACCTACTAGTATGTAGATCCTGGGGGTAATTGCCATAATCACCACGCTTGGCGAGCGGGTTGGTGATCGCAGTAAGGCTTTAAGTACGCAGAGGACGCTGCTGCCCGTCCTCCGGTGTGAAATCCCTTAGTCGCCTTGACGACACCCACGGGAAGAGATGGGGTGGTACTATTCTTAAGCCGGCACCACACGGCATCCGGCACCACACGGCATAATTCACAATGATAATATCATTGTTTTCCAGTAAAGTATGTAGACATGATCAGAACTTTTTATAAGGGTAAAAAATATAAATGACAATAATTAATAAATTGTGTAGTCAAATAGGTATAGGCATTTCAAATGTTGTCTAAATAATAGATATACTTTAGATATAGATAAAGATAGTGGCTCAACTGAACCCTCAACTTTAGAGATGTAGGTATTATTAGATAGGTATAATATAGACTTATGTGTCGTCGCGAATAAAAAATTGACATAACAATAAAAAGAGTAATATAAATATATATATACTTGTTGTCCCGGCGAACTTCGTCTCGACTCTTTTTTTTGTAAATCGGGTTCAATTGTGAATCTAAACCATCCTCGAATCCCCTTGAACTCACACAAAAAAACTTTCATCAAAATCGGTCCAGCCGTCTAGGAGGAGTTCAGTGACATACGCACACAAGAAATATATATATAAAGATATATTTAATTTCTGTATAGGTATATAAATATATATAGGTACATTTATGTAATTTCTATTTAAAAATCTACTTAAAATATATCTTTATACTTTTCAGGAAAACAGAAACATAGGTTTCATAATATAGAATGAAACACGAAAGATGGAATTCTATGTAATAATAGGGTAGCAAGCCCGAAACAAATATTTTAATACTCACCCAAGTTGCAAACCAGGCTAAACCAATCCCTCCAAACATATAGAACACATAGTCCCAGGGGTGTTCATGCATAATGAGACCAGAGAAGTATGACCCAGCGATGTTTCCGATTTGAGCTCCACCGAAAACGATAGCGCCAAACCGAGCCCTCTCTTGTTTTGGGGCCCATTTTGACAGCATTGCCATGAGCGCAGGCATTGTAGGACCCTGTTTAAGAAATATATATTCCATGAATATGAGGCGTCGAGCACAGAAAGAGAAGCTACTGATATATTTTTGCAGACTAGTTTTCACCCCCAATTCCGCCCGCGTGAATGTCAGATATCATGATAAGATATATATCCCATATTATGTTATTCTGATGTCTAACTGTAAAACTGTAAAGTTTTATCAAAATTCTAGACAAGTTTTAGTGTGAAATACCTAATAACAAACATCTATCCATAAGGATTTCAATGTATATACATCCATTTTCACATACTTTTCACATTAATGTTACTAGTTCATTTTGGATATTATATTTATTTTTATTGGCGCAATATGATCAAATTATGTAAGTAAATGAAAACATAAGTATATTATGCCAAACAATAAAAATAACTAAAGTTAAGCATAAAATATGAGAAGACGAAAATATATAAATATGAGAAGACGAAAATATATAATATGCGCATGCATTCGCACGTATTTGCCGCGAAAACGGAATAAAAAGACGTGAATAAGGACCTTGAGATTCACAAATGCTAGACAATATTGTCTATGATAGCATAGCCTTAGACTACATACATAATTTAAAAAAAGACTTACCTCTCCTAACCCTTCGATAACTCTAAGTATGAACAAGGCAGTGGCACCTCCCATTTTCACGACAGCTGGAGTGATAAATGTGCATATAGCTGTTGAGAGTAGTCCGCCACCAAGTACCCACTTGCCACCGTATCTTTCAGCCAGCATGCCTCCAGGGATGTGAGTTAATACATAACCATAGTAAAATGACCCTAGGATCAAACCTTGCGTTGCTTCACTCCATTCGAATAACACAGCCTGTAGACAAACAATCAAATTGTTGATAAGGTATAACTAGTATTACAATAATAATGACTGGCCTGTTGGTCTTGTGGTTAGTGGCCCTGACTGCTAAGCCGGAGGTCGTAACTTCGATCCCCACCCAGGATAAAATTAAATAAAATTCTGTGTCTGGGTGTTATATATCTATAATATGTATGTATGTATTTAGAAATATATAAATATGCTTTTCAATTTGTCTGGTTTCCATAGTACAAGCTCTGCTTAGTTTTGGATCAGATGACGTTGTGCGAGTTGTCCCAAGATATTATTGTTATTATTACAAGTATTAATAATGGAATAATTGATTTAAGATAAATAGCTTACTTCGCTGTAGATAATTGCACAAGTTTGTGCCCTTACGGAATCATCATCCCGAAAGGATGTCTAGCCGAAAATTCGACACGACCGAAGAAAGATGGCGCAAGACCGATGACTTTAAAAGCAGAAAATCCGTGCACTTTCAAACTTTTGTATCTACCTAATTCTAAAAACACTAGGGGTGGTTAGATTTATTTACTTGATATTCAAAGGAAAACTTTTAATATTATGTAAATAATTCTACTGTGTGTAACTGTGCCTAGTCGTTATCGATGAGGCACTAATCTTAAAGAATTATCTTAGTGTTTCTTCACAAACTATAACCATAAATTATAAGTCACATTTCCTTCCCTATTTTAAAACAATAAAAAAATTACAAGGTTTTACATTTCAATAGTTCATTGTAAGTTGTTAATTTTCCTACTATGGTATAAAGGTTTTTCACTCTGACTTCCAAGTCTTGCCTAACGTGTAACATGCAATAGGAAATTTTCATCATCATCACCCACAGAGGATCCACTTTGTTTTAGTCTAATAAATCAATGTGTGACTCACTGTCACATAGTGATTTATTGCCAAACAAAGATTTGGGTGTCACTGTTAAACTTTAAGGTTCATTTCCGTGCATCGCGGCCGATCGCGAGTCGCGCGCGACTCGCGATTGGCCGCGATGCACGGAAATGAACCTTTACTGTTATGGGCGACGCGTGAGGCTTACCTTCAGGCTCACGACCTACTCGTCTTTCATTACATTGTATAAAAAATATAAACCACAATGGGGTTCGCTCGTCAAACATTGTCGTCAAGCTGGACAATAATCGCAAACATCATTCATTGAATGGTTGGGTACAACAAAATTGGAACGCTTGTACAGATATCGTTCATTCAGATACAACGATGGATAATGATCGCAAAAGCTATTCATGGAAAGATAACGCTCAGTATTACAAAAATAATATCGTTCAATGGGGTAGGTATAACTATAAACAATCACAAACATTAGTGACCCTGACTGCTAAGCTGGAGATCGTGGATTCGATCCCCACCCAGGATAAAACACGATGGTTTATTCTGTGTCTGGGTATAATTTATCAAAGTTCAAAAATATTTATTCACCTTGGATGCAAAACAACTCTTGTGATACGTACATGTACATATAATGCCAAGTTCGCAAACAATAGGTAAAGCCGGAGAAAAGAACCTGGCAATAAAAACTCGCTGGCCACTCTTTTCAAATGGCCAATTTTACAATGTTTGAATGTACTGTAAAACTTGATATGAGGTTAAGGTGCTGAGACTAATATACTATACACCATGTTAAATACCGCCATGTTATCTATAATATGTATATATTTAGAACTATTTAAGTATGTGTATCACTTTCTGGTTACCATAGTACAAACTCTGATTAATTTGGAATCGTGACGTTTTGTAAATTGTCCCAAGATATTATTACTATATATTTCAATCGGGTACAACTTTATGTCAAACTGGACAGTAATTCTGAACTCTATTATTTGAAAAAGACGATCGTGTGTAACTTTCTGTCAAACTGGACAATAATCGCAATCGCCATTAATCGGAAGAAAACGGTTGGGTACAACCCAATTGGATAACCAACATAATAAAGAGCTACGCACGTGAGATAAGACAAACATTTAACAACTACTATCTGCGACATTAGGATTCCATCAAGTGGCTGAGTTTACCAGCATTAAGATAAATTGTGCTGTCGTACAAGTCATATGTCAGTTTGTCAAATTGCAAATAATCTTAAGCCAATGCGTACATTGTATATTTCGCAGTATAAACTTCATTGTTTTACTACTCTACGTCTCCTCTGCAAACTGTTTAACAGGCCTCTTCTATCTTTTTACATTTTATATTGTTTTCAACGAAATAATTAAAAGGGAATGTGTAGATATACTTCTTACAGCTACAACACAATATGTTCAAAATTTAAAAGTAGATGTGTTTATAAAATGATAATTGTTGTTTGTAAGCCATTGATCACGTTCTTGTACAAAACTTTAGGTATGAAATTGTCTAAGTACCAATCTTTTTAAACAAATGAGAAAAAATAAAATAAATTCTTATCAATATTTACGGTATTCCTTTGAAGTTCCAGCAAACATCAACGTATGGCACATCATTCGACAGGTCTTTTGAAAACATTTTAAGGTCTCTATTTTTTTTTTTGATTAAGTGAATATTTTTGGAATTAATCGCTCCGAAAGTTGCATAAATAGTGCCCCTTTAACTTTTGAACAGTGTGACCAAAAAATATGGAAAAAATCTAAACTGCGTTTCTCAACAAAAGGGCGTAAGTGCCATAAACATACGCTTTTCTGCTGATGCAATTTTTCAAGGCTGCAGAACCCTACACTGAGCATGGCCCGACATGCTCTTGCCCGGTTTTTTATTTTAGTATGTCTTAGTACAAAAAGTAAATTTAGCGGTCATGTAAGATGTTTACTTTGGGACATCATTTGTCGTCACTACCGCACGTACACGCACATGTGCGCGAAATCGTTCTTTGCCACGACGCGTGCAAAACCATGCGGGCGGAGGCCGCTGTCCAATGGTTTAAGTTATTCAAAACATTGAAAGGGACATAATACATAACATTAGATTATAATAGTGATTGTTTTAAAAATAGAAGAACGTTATTTTACTGGTATTGTTTTAGAAATAACTTGCTTAAGTATCGACTAATGAGAATTTGTTACTTATACGTTTACGTTTGTATAATAATTTGACTGGCCTAGCGGTCAAATTATGGTCTAGCGGTTGGCGACCCTGACTGTTGGCAGTCAGGGCCGAAAGTCGTGGGTTCGATCCCCACCTAGGATAAAAATTTGTGACATGGGCACGATGGTTTATTCTGTGTCTGGGTGTTATTTATCTATAATATGTATGTATTTAGAAATATTTAAGTATGTTTATCAGGGGTCTGGTTTCCATAGTACAAGCTCTGCTTAGTTTGGGATCAGATGGCTTGTGTGTGTGTATAGTAGATATCATAGTTAGGACTCACGGGATAGATCTTTGTAAGATTAATAAATGTTGGTTCCGACTCCCGAGGCTGTTAACTATAAGGTAAGTTAACTGTAGGTATATTCAGTAAAGAAGCACTTTGTACGAGTAAGAACCAAATCAGAATTCTTACCAGATCTCTAACTAGGTACTGCAGACTAAACAAACACATGCACATGATGCGTCTCAACGATACCAATGTTTGCAGGTTCTGCCACAAGGATGAACCAACACCTATACACATTCTTTGTGGCTGCGAGGCAATTCACCACACCAGAAGCCAGCACCTTGGGGGTACTTAAACACATTAGACGACGCCGACGCTAAGGCCAATTCACCAAGATGTATAGTCGAATTCATGGTCAGACTAAACCTTAGGGATATTTTCTTTTAATGGAAGAAAAAGGTGTCACAATTGATATTTTAGCTCGCAGCGACTTCCGAGTTTAAGGGGGCATCTAATCGGGCCATTTTTTATGGCAATTTCAGACGGCAATACTGTAGCCGGCAACATGGCAGTACTCTCCAATATTGCTTTGAAGGCTGCTGGACAATAGCTGAGCGATCAATTTTCCACAATGTTGCCCGGCCAATTTTGTTGTTGTTTCAGTCGCTCTCTATTTTATTGTTGCCGGGTTGTGTAGCCTGTTTAGGAGACTGAATCATGCGCCATACAATTGCAGATGTATTGCCATTATTGGCCGAGCAATTTGTTGCCAATAGTGTCGCCACAAATTGCCGTAAGAAATGGCTCGTTTAGACGCCCCTTATTATATCGACCGATGATCTTTACGATGAATGAGGAAATCCTTGATTTTTTAACTGATGTATATCTTAAATGAATAGACAATTATTTTATAAGAGACATTCGCCGTGTGGTACTGGCTTAAGATTAGTACCACCCCATCTCATCCTGTGGGTGTCGTCAAGGTGACTAAGGGATGTCATACCGGAGGACGGCCTACTTTAAAGCCTAACTGCGATAGAAAACCGAAAATATTGAATGGGTCCCCTGGTCATCTGTGGTCTTCATTATCAGTTCATCAATTGGTACTTTTTAAGAGTAAATGCACGAATCACTATGAAATATACCTAAATCACTATAGGTATATGCCTATATTCGAAAAAATCACTGTAGGTCCATATTTGAAGAGATCTGATAACAATGGGACCAACTTGAACCATACCCTTTCAATCACAAAAATATTTTTTCTAATCGGCCCTGCCGTCTTTGCGTAATCGGGTAACAAACACACAAAAAAAAAACATAAAGTCCAATTGAGAAGCTCCTCCTTTTTTGAAATCGGTTGTAAATAAACAATAAGATTTAAAGAAGATTTAAAAACGGTTACGAACGAGTTTTAATAAAGCAAAACACAGATCTTGCTTTTACATAAACATATCGAAATAAACATTACCTACAAATAAAAGGAATATATAATACTGACATATATTTTGATTTGCAGAAGGTGGGCTTTCTAAATTTTGATAAAAACTTTTAATTTTAGTTTTTGTATATTATATTTTTCCGGCCTTACCCGTGGTACTACCAATGGTACTGCTGGTAGTACTACGGGTAAATTTCCCTACCACCGAACTTACTCGTCGTACCTATAGTACCACGGATGTGTAATATAAATCTCCTCTGATACTACCAGAAAGGTTAGTTGTACCTACTACAAGCAAAAAAAATACCTGTGGTAGTACCAGTCAGGTTGGTAGTGCTATGGACAAAACAAAAACCGTGGTACTACCAGCCAAGTAGCACTACAGGTAAGAAAATTTACCCGTGGTACCGTTGCTAGTACGTATTTTTGAAGTAAATTTTTAGTTTTTTTTTCTTATTGAGCCAAAGGTTAAGACTGATTACTTAAAAAACATATTATGATTGTGTACAGTATTTCACTTTAATTATTAATATTTTGGGGGACGTTTCCAGGTTAACCCTATGTTTATGATATACTAGCTGTCCCGCGCAACTTCGTATGCGTAAATTTTCCCGGTTTTTGCATCATTTCTCGTCACTACTCCGCTCCTATTAGTCGTAGCGCGATGTTATATAGCCTATAGCCTTCCTCGATAAATGGGCTATCCAACAAAAAAAGATTTTTTCAAATCGGACCAGTTGTTCCTGAGATTAGCGCGTTTAAACAAACAAACAAACTCTTCCGCTTTTTAATATTAGTATAGATTAAAAATCGACTCCACTAGAATTTAACAAACAAAATTAACATATCGAATCGTAATAGTAGAGATTATAAAACTTTATTGAGGTTAGTTTTCGATAAAAACTTAAAAAAGGGGTACCTCAATAAAGAAGTGCCATAACATGAGATGAAAACAGATGCGAAATAAATTATGGTAATTTTCTTTTAGTGTCTTTTTTTGAAACGTTTGAAAACCGGTAGTGTGTTGTTTAGGAACATGATAGCGATACTAGTTTTTATGAACCACTGAGGTCAAAACAGTGCTAAATTTGAAATATGTCTCTGAGGTTTAAAAATGGGGCTCGTTACTGATTGGACATTTGCCATGTTTACCCTACACAAAAAGGTGTGACCGAATTTTCCCACCTACCTGCAAGATTAGAGGTAAGTATCCTAACTTTGACAGAATTGAGAGTGCTACACTGAACATTTTCCATCTTTAGTACGTTACGTTTCAGGCGTGACATTATGTTAACTATTTGTGTAAACAATGGGAAAAATCAAAAACAGCGATTACGGTTGATATGCTGGCATTTATTAAGGAGTTCCGTTGTCTGTCTCGGAAACTCATCATCATCACCATTTTGGAATAAACCTCTTTCGAATAAAGAATTAAAAATATTACAAATCCGTTTATACAGGGTAACCTCCCTTGGCTTTTTTACATTTCACCAAATAATTTAGTAATATATTTTTTGAAAAAAATAAAATAAAATAAACCCTTTACCGTCAGTTAGTGTCCGTCGTTTCTGGGCCTCATCGAACTATGAGAGTCAAGAAATAGAGAGTGCACGCGTGCCTGCACGCTAGTCTTCAAAGAGATTGGCTGCCATGACCAAAATCGATTAATAATAAACAATATTTTGGTACTACTCACACAATGCCATCTGGTCCCTAACTAGACAGAGCCTGTACCAATAGCAACCTGACAACTGCTAAACATACTTATATATTTCTAAATACATACTTAATATAGATAAATTATACCCAGACGTCATTACACGAAGTTTTATCCTGGGTTAGGATTGAGCGCACTACCTTTGGCTTAGCAGTCATGGTCACTAACCACTGGACCAACAGGTCAGTCAGAGTCGGAGATCATAATTATATTGTCAAATATACGCATTTATTTTCTACTTACCTCATCATCACTGTCTCTAAATATTCTGCTAATATCAGTCTTATTGACTATCACATTCTGGTCTGCACACACTAAGGCATTAGGGTCCACGGTCGAACCTCCACTGTGACTGGACCTTTTGACCATCTGGGTGATGGCTAGATTCAGGCAAACTCTCATGGTATACGCGTTGGCCACGGCCAAAAGTGCCATGATCGCCAGCACATACCTCTGTGGTATTATGAAAACTAAAAATAATATTTTAACAATATTAAACTCATAAATATAATAATAAATACAATATTTTTTTAAGTAGTAATTTTAAAAATATTTTTAAGTGTAAATTTAATACGTTAGTGGGTACAACAATAATTAAACAATTAAGATTATTTGTCATAAAATAAAATAGCATGGAATGTTCGCGATATTATATAAATTGAAATGGAATTTTACTCGAAAAAGATGACTCAGTTTCATTGTAAACAAAATTTGCATATAAAATTGTAGCGATTCACAATTTTTCAAAAAAATCAAATTAATCATTTTAAAAATAAATAAATACCTTAACTGAATAAATGCATATTCTGTAGAAGTACTTACATTTGGACACGGCTAGTCTCCATCCCGTTAACATTTTGTTTAACCTTTAAACAAAAACAAAACTGAATTCAACACAAAAGTCATAACACAGGATTCATTTATTCACACAGTTTATTCGTTCGCATGTAGTCCAACTGTGGGAGCTAGACGACACGTCTATTTCATTCAGAGACTAATCAGGAAAAAGTATAGCGACGTCTGGGCACAGAGTTTTCATTGAAATGGTACTACCGGATTATAGAGTCAAGGACATGCGTCACTATCTTCTTTATAAAACGGCTTATGGTTCAATGTATTCCCTCAGCACTATGACTCGTTGAAGACTCGGGGAAAATCGTTATAAATACGAAATAGTATTAACTTTACCTACAAATGTAAGATTTTGTAATGAAATTAATTAAATTCCTAATTTTAAGGGGCACTTTTCCTCAAGAAGGAAGTATCAAATGCTATCGTCACGCAATTTTTTTAAGTTGTAAGTATTGAAAAAATAAATTGCGCGAAAGAAGAAATCGTAGTTCGGTTGAGTAAACCCGAAAAAGTAACGCAAAGAAGTTTTTATTATCTATGTTATTAACCTTAAATTGCATAATATTTTTTTTATAATTTTTTTCTTTCTGCTGCACATTGTCAACCAAAAGTCAGTTTATACCTAAATTTCACAATAAATATGGAATCTAAATGTAAACTTTCATGTACTCTTTATCATAAATATATATATTTTCAAGAGTCATGTAAAAAATATTGTATAATATATGGTTTTTCTCGGCTTCGACAGCAGAAAAGATAAAGTACTTTTATCATGTTATTGATTTGTGTATAAACAATAATTTCATTTTTATGTAATGACAATAACCTCCACATTGCTAAGTAGTTATATTTTTTTTTTATAAAAATAAAAAGAAATAAAAAAAATTATGAATTAATTATTATTAAACAACTAATTGTGTAAAATCATCTAAATCGTTCCTAACTTTGCAGAGGTGAGAAACTTCAATAATCTACTGGTATAACCAAATCGCTAGTCTTTTATAACGAAATTCTACAACATGAAGGTTTAAAAGGATGTATATACATTTATTATTCTTTATTTTCTTAATTTTGATAACAGTTTAAATACACAAGAAAAACACATTTGCTACGAAAAAAAAAAATTACGCTAAGCGACTTCTACGCAGTAAAAAACATTTTAAAAAATTGTGATTGACTTATGATGATATTTTATTGTTTGTACGGTGCGCTGTTTAGTTGCAATACGACGTCACGTGCAATTTGTATTTTTTTTTAAATTACTTTTTATTTTTATTTTATTTTTAGTTTTGACGTAACTAAATAACATTTCTTAAATAACTATGTACTATTTGCCCAAGGTTTTGTTTTTCCTTTTAAAATTTACACGTTTTCGTTCATATCTTCCAAACTACTTAACCAACTTTGATAAAACTTGCACTATTCCCTAAGTTGAAATAAATATGAATTAATATAAAAGGAATGGTCACAATGCGAACATACAACTTTTTACCCGACTGTAAAGAAGGGTTATGTTTTTCGCGCGTATCTTGTATGTATGTATGTATGTTATATTCTTTATTACCTGATATCTCACAATCCACTGAACGGATTTATACAATTCACACATCGTAAGATTCGTTTTAATCGCCCAAGTGTTCTTAGACAGGTGACGTTTTTAAAAAACAAACACGGCGGCTATGAGATGTCAAAATAAAGAGGAGTGAAAAAATAAGTTGTTTCGAATACTGCAATATGGGCATCAAATTAAAGAGCTCATCATAAGCATTTCAAAAAGGTATAACATGATCATGACTGTAATACTAAAAAAGTTAGTTAGCAACCATTCTTTTTTCAATTTTCAATACTTGACAATAGCTATGATAAAAGTAAGTTGCTACATCGGTTACATCCTACAACAACTAAAAAGTATTAAATAAAAAAATTAATTATAAAAATAAAAAAACTGCCTGCACAAAAAAGATGGAAACAAGATCCCAAGATCGGAGGCATTAATGAATTTCGACGAACTTAGTCGAAATTCACCTCCGACTGCATGAAATAGTATAATTATGTAGGGGATCTTGTTTTCATCTTTTTTGTGCAGGCGGGTTTTTTTATTTCGATAATTTATTTTTTTTATTTTATTTTATAAATCTGTTTAGATAGGTTCCCTACTCGGTCATCATTATGTGGAAATTATACAATTCCAATAATATCACATATCCACGTTTCGAATACATAACTAACTTTTTTCAAGTCTGGGTCCTTAATCACGTTCTTTTTTTCCGTTTTCGCGACAAGTCCGTGCGAACTGGCGCATGCGCATGTTGTACAAATTAATTTATACTTTTTAGTTACCTTGTATTTATTTTTGAAGTCGGTTTAATATTTTTTTGTAAAATAGTTTTTATTGGCCCTTTTTTGATATGTGGGTTTAAAACTTATCTAAGTTACAATAGCCTAATCAAAACTGCTAATTTTCTTTTACAAAATATTGGTTTTCCCGATACAGGGCCGTTAATTTTTGAG
Source organism: Herminia tarsipennalis (assembly GCA_945859575.2). Classification (NCBI taxonomy): domain Eukaryota; kingdom Metazoa; phylum Arthropoda; class Insecta; order Lepidoptera; family Erebidae; genus Herminia; species Herminia tarsipennalis. The sequence goes on along the minus strand of OX243839.2, from coordinate 11,211,717 downwards.
GTGTTCACCAGATTACATGATGTGATACGAAGTATCAGCTTACATACGCGGTATTCAGATCGCAATCTGAAATATTAATGATGCTTTTTGAGAGTAAATACACGAATTACATCAAAACGGTATGTTTTTATGTTGGTGTATGTTTTTATGTAGGTGTACCTTCAATATTTGAAGAGTTTCCTCAGTTTCTCCAAGTTTTCATCATCAGATTCTAACTTCGATGACAATGGGACCAATTTAGAACCCTTTCAAACTAATTAACAAATACGAGTATAGTTGTATTCGAGTAATCGGGTAACAAACTTAAAAAAAATAATTGTCGAATTAAGAACCTTCTCCTTATTGAAGTCGGATGAAAATAGCATAATCACTATGCCTAATACGTATTGTTTATTATAAGCACAATGCATAATAAGTATTGTTGACAGGTTCATATTTTTTTATGAAATTGAAGAAAACTGAAAGAATTTAAATGAGAACAGTGACAAGAATGCATAAAATTCATTAATTGTCATTCAAATTCAAACCTAAAAATAAATAAGCTAATCATACGTATAAATAGTAAAGTATATTTTAAGAATAACTGTGAAGTACTTACTTATATAATAATATGAATTATCTAAGTACAAGTACTTCACACCTATTATATTAATTAAGCTAGAGTAGAACAATAAGCTTTTGATAATTTCTTGTTATGTTATTGATAAGGAACTGTTTACTTTTCCTATCAGTATTCATGTAATACATTATAAAATCCTCCTCACTTCACCGATAGCGGTTCATTTGATGTACCTAGCAGCGAAACTCTTAAATTTATTCAATATATTCTTTTGTCTCAATATTTAGGAAATACTTGTATTGAGTGGAATTTTATCTGTAGTTGGTGGCGCCTTGTTTGTTAAAGGCTTTGTTTTATCTGAAGTGAATAATAGTGTATTGTAGCCGATTGGTAGGTACTGGTCAAAATATGTAGGACGCGAGTTTACATTTTCAGACTCATAACCCTCATCAAATCAGCGCCTTGAATGGAAGTTGCGTACGAGCGTACATTTTTTTTTTTTTTTTTTAAAGACGACTCCCGCATTAGAGTTCAAGCCCTGTGTCGCGGGGGACTTTACAAACATACAAGTCACGGACACAAAGTACACCCAGACTCGGAACAACAATTTGTGGATCACACAAAGTGGTGTCCCGTGTGGGAATCGAACCCACGACCTCTTGCGTTGCAGTCAGACACACTCCCACCGCGCCACAAAGGCAGTCGAGTAAAAGAGTGTGTATGTTATACTAAAATTCTAACTACTTACATTATTGTGTCTCTAGGTAATACTAACTTCAATTGACTGACTGCCTCTGTGGCGCGGTGGGAGTGTATCCGACTGCTACGCAAGAGGTCGTGGGTTCGATCCCCACCCAGGATAAATTTTGTGTGATGAGCACGATGGTTTATTCTGTGTTAGGTGTTATTTATCTATAATATGTGTGCAATTAGAAATATATAGGTAAGTATGTTTATCAGTTGTCTGGTTTCCTTAGTACAAGCTATGCCTAGTTTGGGCTCAGATAGCGTTGTGTGAGTTGTCCCAAGATATTATTATTATTATTGGTATTACTTTTTAAATGGATTGCTTAATATGAAAGAGGCTGTCTTCTATTTTTGACTAAGTTATAATTGATCAGTTTAAATGAGTATGTTCTTTAATTCTATTCAATACTGATGTATATATCACGCTAATTTGCCACGTTTTTCATGATTATGACCGGTAAGTATACCTACTTATGGTTCTTTTAAAAACCGTTTGGCATATCTAATGGGATGTTGAACTAAAATAGCTAAAATATCTAAGTACAATATTAAAAACAATGCTGCAGAAGTCGTTGTGGTAATTCCTTCTATTATAACATTTTTCGTGTTTATGTACCTAGTCATGTATTTTTTTTTTAATCAGAAATAATATTTGAATACGATAAGACCATTTATGTCATCAGCAAATATTTTGTTTCAATATTTTGCCAAGAACACCAAATCTTATCATTTCAACTTCTCGTAACAGCACACCTTGACTTACAAATTTTGATAAAAATATAGAACATTTTCTTGGTATTTTATATATCTGCTTTTTTCTGTAAGACAATAGGTTTGAATAAATAAACTAATTTATTCGTAGTACAACTTAGGTATGATAACAGTAAAAAAATAGAATAAAATTTGTATTACGAGTACCGAATGACTTTGAAATGAAAATAAACAAAAAAACCTAAAATACATAAAAATCTAGTCTTAAAAAATCAATTTGTAACCGTCTCCGAATACTAATTAAATGCCAGAATAAGCAGTTAGCAAGTAAATTTTGTAATGTAACACTAAATAGGTATGTATATAGATTCATAATTTACAAAGTAAGCATCTAAAATAGAACAATTAGCAAAGTACACATTTTTAGTAGAGTAGTAGTACATATTCATCTTATTTCTCTAGACACATAATTGGAAATCCGTCAAAAAGTCATTCAGCAAACCGGACTGGCGGTTTTTGACATCTAAACCCGATAAACGTGTATTTCCACGTGTCAGCCTATTTATTGGTTGAACCAGTAAAAACAAATAAAATTCCGAAGTAGGTATTGTTTTTTTTTATTTCGTTCGAAAAATAACACGATTTTTTACAATTTATTGGTCTCTATGTGAATGATTTTTATTTATTTATAAAAACCGGTCAAGTGCTAATAGAACTGGCTAATACCGATAATCCCAGATCCTGTTGATACCTATAAGTCCAACTTATTTAACCGGTTATCATTACGTACATATTGTTAATGTTTGCTCTAAGTTATATTTTAATGCTGTGTGATACCAGCTTAAGGATAGTGCCACCCCATCTCTTCCCATGAGTGTCGTCAAGGCGATTAAGGGATTTTCACACCGTAGGAAAGTCAGAAAGTCTTACTGCGATTGCCAACCCGCTCGCCGATTGAGCATGGCGATTATAGCAATTAGCCACAGGATCTATTATAAGTTCTATTGGGGAGACAATAATAATATCCCCAAGTCTCAATATCTATTCAGTAACTATTCACAGCGGTTTTTAACAAAAGATAAACAAAAAACTATTTGTCATTAAAACGTGTCTCAAAACCTACCATTATTTTATTTTTTATCGTCAAGTAATACTACTATTTAGTTACAAAACTATAAGCTTTTGTAATAATTAAAATTACAAATCACTGTGACTAAACAATGGGAACAACCAATTTAAAATAAATAGATAAAAAAAATACTTACTTGTGTATTTTTTATTTATTTTAGCACGTTTATTTACTTATTTTATTCTAACAAAGATATTAGATACTTGATATATGTAACTGTAGTGGCATACCCACTGAGTCTTGTCACCACAAACATTTTCATATATACTTGTTTCAATATACGAGATATCATTATGATTGACGTTATCGGTACTGAAGCTACCTTTTATGCATTTGATCTTGTATGTACTAGGTTTTATTTTGTTTGTTTTGAAATAACTTACATATTTTATTACCAAGAATTAGGTATTGTTGCTGCCATATTTGAATTGCTTGATCATTGGTATAATTAAGGGCTTAAGTAAATCTCTACTGCGTAAAAATATGTACTAGAGTTCAGAAACTAAGAGAGAGTAACTCAAAACAAAAATAAATCTTGATGCACGATTGACGAATCTAACGACACCTTTCAAGCTAAAACCCATCAAGTCATTTAGGCTCTAGACTGTGCCAAAGATATATACGAGTACATACATACACTCGAAAAACATAACCCGCCATCTTGCGCAGTCGAGTAAAATGTAATGAACTACGGTCGAATTTCGACCTCCTATTGGTAGTAGTGTGATGTTATATAGCCTATAGCCTTCTTCGATAAATTGGCTATCCAACAGTAGAATAATTTTCCAATTCTGACCAGTTGTTCCTGAGATTGTCACGTTCAAACAATCAAACAAACATACAAATAAATAAACAAACTCTTCAGCTTTATAATATTAGATATGTATATATTTAGAGATATCTATGTATGTTTATCAGTTGACTGGTTACCATAGCACAAGCTCTGCTTAGTTTGGGATCAGATGACGGTGTGTGAGTTATCCCAAGATACTTTTAGATATTATTATTAAAATGAAACCGTAAAAAAATGTGTTCTAAGGATTCTAAGCCACTAATCTGTCACACATATCCACAGGGTGTCGGAGGGAAGGGATAAAATTTAACTTACAGTGTCAGTTATCCTTCCGTGAAATGTAATGTTAACGCATCACTGTGTTTTGTTTAAAGGGCACTGTAGCAAGCTTAATTATTGGGCAAATGAAGTTTACGAATTAATGTCTGAACCGAGGAGCGCGATGTGATGACATTTGAACTTTGCCAAGCAAGGATTTGGGTGGCACTGTTATCGTGACGCTTACCATAAGGCGACTGGGGACAAGGTACATTCATTCCGTGGCGTATCCGCTAACGTCGTTCTAATCGTTCAAAAAAAATGTCTATGGTCTCCACTGCAAACATTCGCGATTTGTACACATTATAAAATTGTATATACTACGGGTCTTAATCGCTTGAATAATTTAAGGTAAATACCTTGTTTATTGCCCGACGTTTCCTTATATTATTCACGCGATTAAGACCCGTAGTATATATTTTTTTTAATGTCCACTGCAAACGTTAAATATTACAATACTTTTCCATTATCGACATCGCTATTCGAATGTGACTTTGTCTAGACCACCTCGTCTCTTCATTTCAATGTATACAGGGTGACCTTGAATTCAGTTGACAAATTAATAGGAGAGATTCAATACATTCGTTTCATATTAAAGTATTACCAATTAGCTATATTTGGAAAAATAATTAAACAGACTTTAAGGTAAATGTAAACAAAGCTATTGAGGAGGTTAAATTAACAAATAATCTGAAAATATAAACGTTTTATTACTTTTGTCAAGCGTAAAATACCTAAAGAAATCAATTTAGTCTAATTATCAATTTTATCTCGTCGCATGCGATACAAAAAACAAAATTGTTTATACATAATTTTGATTTTTGTATCGCATGCGACATAAGGCAAAAATATTTTTTATATCATTTTGACTACACGCAGGACTACCCCCGTGACGGCGCGATTTAAAATCGTACTAATGTTGAATTGTACTACTATTACTTATTCTGTGGTTCAACTAAAGAAATCTCAGAACAAAAGAAAGAATACCAATTTAACGAGAACATACTAACTGAAAAATCTCGTAATCAAATATAGTCTTTATCCTAAGCAAGTAAGGTTTAATTTCCATATTTTTGCTACAGAGTACATGCACTACTATTTTATCAAAGTGACTAAGAATTAAAAAGTTACTAATCCTTGCTTTATAGATACTACATTACAAAAACACAAATATTTAGATTTGCATCAACATACTTATCGCGTCCACACGTCCAATACAATTAATTTCTACAAGAATATATTGTATCAAATCAGCATGAAAACTGACCCATATTAATGCTTTACTTATTTTATAGAAAAAATAAATGCATTATTCTTTTACGAATTATTTATTATTTTAGAGCATAGACAATTAATTAGAGAGAGATGGGTCCATTGTCGATAACTTTGATAAAATCAAAATAATTTATAACATTTTTCTATGCCCATAGTTACATGGTCGAAGGGTTTGTTTGTGGGTTTGAATACGTTAATCTCCAAAGATGGGCTGATTTAGATGGTATGGAGTTTAGATGGTATGGAGGTAGCTTTTTAGGGTTCCGAAACCAAAATGGCAAAAAACTAAACCCTTGGGGTTTTGTCATACACGTCTGTTAGACAGACAGACAGTTGACCGTCTGTCAAACAGACAGTTGTTGTCTTTGATATACTGACGGTCCGTCCGTATGTCACAGACATTTTACTCAAAGACTACACAATGAATATTAATTAAATTTAGTGAAAAGGTGTCTTGTTGTAGCTGCGACTTAGTTTGATAGCTAATTAATAAATATAAATATTTATAATATCCATACATGTAACAGAAGCTAAAGTTTTTTTTTGTACACACATCAATGTCCGGCACGTCATTCGACAGGTCTAATAAAAACAATTGAAGGTTTCTAATAAACCTTTTTAGATTAACTACATATTTTTGGAAATAGGTAATCGCTCCGAAAGTTGCTTATATTGTGACCACCCTTATCTTTTGAACTGTGAGATCAAAAAATATGAAAAAAATCTAAAAGGTAACGCTTAACGAATATTTTAAACATGATCGGATATACCGTCATTGAGTTATTGCTGAAAAACTGCGTTTCTCAACAAAAGGGCGTAACTTCCATGAACTGCTTTTCTAGTGGTGCAATTATTCAATCAGGATTTTTTCATACGGCAACGGCTCCGGAACCTTACAACGAGCATGGCCCGACATGCTCTTGCCCGGTTTTTTCCTATTCATATGATTCCTTCTTCGTCTTCAACTGCCAATGTGCTTTGCTGACGAAGCGGAAATCGTTCCTGTGTGTGTTACATGAACTTACAACTTCTTCCACAACAGTTTTCGACACGTAAGAGTAATTAAGTGTAAGGTTTTCAAAACTTACATCTGTTATTTTAGTTAGTACCTACAATGCTGTTACGCATGCACGCTCAGAAACACACGCACAAGCACTTGGATGTACATTTCAGCCCCACGCGGACTATCCGTCCTTTTAGGGTTCCGTATTTAGCCTATGAAAATAGAACTTACAGAATTACTTACAGTAACAAACGAATTATCCGTTACTAGGTGTCCCGCGCAACTTCGTTTACGTCAATTTTCCATTTTTGCAACATTTTTCATTGCTGCTCCGCTCTTATTGGTCGTAGCGTGATGTTATATAGCCTATACCCTTCCTCGATAAATGAGCTACCCAACAGAAAAATATTTTTTCAATTTGAACCTGTAGTTCCTGAGATTGCCACGTTCAAACAAGCAAACTCTTCAGATTTATAATATTAATAAAGATTCTGACAGGTTCAGGGCACATTATGCGAGACAGGCCTAACCTAGTGCAAGGAGTTATAACAAACATCACATTTAACATAAGCTCGAGGCGGACAAAAGTCCGCGGAAATAATATAACTTTTGATTCAACGCACATTAACGTAGACGACTTCACTTTAGACGACGACGGTAGTCAGGGATCTTTCTAGACGTGTTTCTTACATACTGCTCTCGTGATAAAATTAACGCTGCTACGCAGACAAATTGTGCACCGCAGACTTAAAACACACAAAAATTCTGTCGCCTGTTATGAAACTGTCATTTGTAAACTGTACTTAAACTGTACCAAATATAGTAATAAAATTAGATACAAACTATCGATAGATATATTTTCCTACAGACAGTAAATGAACCTGTTTTCTGTTTAACATACATCGCTGTCTAGAATCAATGTTTTTTAAATAAGCTGTGTATGCAGCTAGCAATCTATTTTTTTCTTATACTCTTAAGTTAAGGGTTCTTGGTCGACTGACACGCGATCAATCGTGCAAACAAGGCATGTGACCGTTTGATCAAAAGCTTGCCACGCGTGCCACGCCTACTAGGGCCTTCTACCATAGTAGGTATCAATGTGCCATGAAAGAAGCCGATAACACTAATTAACCGAAAATAATTTCAAAGATAAAAGTATATGGTTGAAGTAATTTTTATAGGCATTTCTTGCCAAAGACTTTACAAATACAATAATTGCATTTTTTGAAAGATAGAAAAATTTGAATCCAGACTCAGGAATCGAACCCGAGACTTCCGTAGCCAAACCGGGGCCAGAAGCGAACCACCTATCTGGACTATGTTACTAGATATCAAATTCTTCTATCTCTTAATGCTTACGGGTTAGGCCCCCGTAGCGCCATCTAGTCGGAAGTTAAAGAACTATCACGGCTTCGTTACAGAGAGCATTTTAACAAATTATGATGACGCAGGCCGAATATTGAAGTAATTTTTATAGGCATTTCTTGCCAAAGACTTTACAAATACAATAATTGCATTTTTTGAAAGATGTCCTTAGATTCGTCTTGACCGCCCAAGTGTTTTTAGATAGGTGACGTTTAAAAAAAACGAACATGGCGGCTGTGTGATGTCAAAATAAAGAGGTGTAAAAAAAGGTGTTTCGAATTCTGCAATAAGGGTATCAAAATAAAGGGGTCATCTTGAGCGTTTCAAAAAGGTATAACATGATTATGACTATAATACTAAAATGACTAAAAAGTTAGTCAGCAACCATTCCTCCAGCAACATCCTACATCTACTCAAAAGGATTAAATATCAATCAGCAATAATTAATCCATCCATGTACTTTTACTAAGTTGCTGATATTATTGCTGATTGATATTTGATTTGTGCAGTGCCTCCGACTGCATGAATTTATTTATGTCGGGGATCTTGTTTCCATTTTTTTTGTGCCGGCGGGTTTTTTTTTATTAGTTTTTTTTTTTTTTTTTTATTACTTTATGCGTTCGTGTTTGTCTACCAAATTTGAACTTAATCATTCTAGTGGATTCGGTTCCGTTTTTTCCTTTTGAGGTACGGAATCCTAAAAATAATAATAGTACCTATATTTAAATTTATTTTAGAATTGATGGCAATCTAGTCGGTTAATCGGCTAATTTTTGCCAATGACAAGTATTTATAAGTACTAAGTCTCTTTCTAATTAATTTATCACATATTTCAAGGAGATGTGAAAATTAGGACAGACCGTCCTGCCGCCATTTTCACAACTCCAATAATAATATAAATAATATGTTTAAATATATCTGTTTATTTATCACGGTGATGTCATTGAGAAATAAGTAGTTATGTGAGTTTCGTTTACTTACGTCGCCTTTAAGTGGCACTAAGCTAAATCAGCATTAAAATCATGAAAAAATATGTTTAACTAGAACATTTAGTCGTTCAACTTTAGAGTTCGTTTTAATAGTATAATATGTAATGAACACTTAATTTTTGTAAATGCAAAAGTGTGTTTGTGGTTGGTAATGTCCTTCATTCGCTTGGCAACGGATAGACGCATGTTGATAGTGTAGGTACTTCTTAGCACTATAACAAGCAAAAATATAGGTACTTACTACACAAGAATATTCGGAAAATTAGTGTACTTTTGAGACTTTTTGGAACGTAGTAGTTACAAAAATACAAACAAACTAAGTATAAGTTGTTTGTATTTTTGTAAAAGGTTGTACAGTTATGACGCTGGAAGTTACATTATTGACGATTCATCATCGATATTGACATGGAAGTGATTAGATAGAAAAATTTGAATCCAGACTCAGGAATCGAAAATTCTATCTTTCAAAAAATGCAATTATTGTATTTGAAAAGTATATGGTTTTGTAAAAATGAACATTTTTACGTCTTATAGGTTATTGAAATGGTCGAAACGTCGGGCAAAAACAAGGTATTTACCTTAAGTTATTCACGCGATTAAGACCCGTAATATATATATTTTCTTAATTACAGTACAGTTGCACACTAATTGTTATACCTACCTCATTTTAAATATGTTGTAATAAAAAGATAATTAATTATGAAAAAAAAATGTTATTACCTGTTTCCTATGAAACCGTTAACTGTTGTCTTCGTAAGTTTTTCTTCCTTACGTAAATTTAAAAAAATGTAATAATCTAAATAATTACAATTTTACACAATTTTGAATCTATTTTTAGGTTCTTTTGGTTATCACATTTTTAATCACTTCCATGTCAATATCGATGATGAATCGTCAATAATGTAACTTCCAGCGTCATAACTGTACAACCTTTTACAAAAATACAAACAACTTATACTTAGTTTGTTTGTATTTTTGTAACTACTACGTTCCAAAAAGTCTCAAAAGTACACTAATTTTCCGAATATTCTTGTGTAGTAAGTACCTATATTTTTGCTTGTTAGATAGTGCTAAGAAGTACCTACACTATCAACATGCGTCTATCCGTTGCCAAGCGAATGAAGGACATTACCAACCACAAACACACTTTTGCATTTACAAAAATTAAGTGTTCATTACATATTATACTATTAAAACGAACTCTAAAGTTGAACGACTAAATGTTCTAGTTAAACATATTTTTTCATGATTTTAATGCTGATTTAGCTTAGTGCCACTTAAAGGCGACGTAAGTAAACGAAACTCACATAACTACTTATTTCTCAATGACATCACCGTGATAAATAAACAGATATATTTAAACATATTATTTATATTATTATTGGAGTTGTGAAAATGGCGGCAGGACGGTCTGTCCTAATTTTCACATCTCCTTGAAATATGTGATAAATTAATTAGAAAGAGACTTAGTACTTATAAATACTTGTCATTGGCAAAAATTAGCCGATTAACCGACTAGATTGCCATCAATTCTAAAATAAATTTAAATATAGGTACTATTATTATTTTTAGGATTCCGTACCTCAAAAGGAAAAAACGGAACCGAATCCACTAGAATGATTAAGTTCAAATTTGGTAGACAAACACGAACGCATAAAGTAATAAATAAAAAAATAAAAACAACTAATAAAAAAAAACCCGCCGGCACAAAAAAAATGGAAACAAGATCCCCGACATAAATAAATTCATGCAGTCGGAGGCACTGCACAAATCAAATATCAATCAGCAATAATATCAGCAACTTAGTAAAAGTACATGGATGGATTAATTATTGCTGATTGATATTTAATCCTTTTGAGTAGATGTAGGATGTTGCTGGAGGAATGGTTGCTGACTAACTTTTTAGTCATTTTAGTATTATAGTCATAATCATGTTATACCTTTTTGAAACGCTCAAGATGACCCCTTTATTTTGATACCCTTATTGCAGAATTCGAAACACCTTTTTTTACACCTCTTTATTTTGACATCACACAGCCGCCATGTTCGTTTTTTTTAAACGTCACCTATCTAAAAACACTTGGGCGGTCAAGACGAATCTAAGGACGTCTTAATTGTACACATCCGTTCAGTGATTTGTGAGATATGAGGTAATAAACAATATTACATACATACTTACATACATACATGCATACGTGCGAAAAACATAACCCTTCCTTATAGTCGGGTAAATAGAAGAATTTGGAACTGGAAAGCCAATTTTGAGGGGCAAACTAAGAAATTTAAAAAAAACTACTGTATTGTGTAATATCAAATAAAAGGCTAGTTGTAAGGATTTCAAATGTATTTTCTTTTTAAATTTAATTATCGTTATTTTTTAAAGAAATTCTTACCTCCGAATCTGCTTGGCCTAACATTTTAGAATAAAATACAAAAGAGATTGAAATTTTTATAAGTTCGAGTTGTTAACATGGTAGTCATTTTTAGGGGGTTCCCTATCATTTGATATGTAACAGTATCGTGTTACATATCAAATGATAGTGTTTGTTGTAAGGAAGTCTAATATATTTTTATTATAATGTTAAAATAATTATTTTAAAAGTTATTGAATAGAAACCATGAAAATAGACAATCCCCCCTTCCCTTATCTCCGAAGCTACTGAGCCTTTAGTTTTTTTTTTAAGTTATTTAAGAATGTTCATGAAAATAGACCCCTTTCCTCTTTGAAATCACTGAGCCTAGAATTTTGAAAAAAAGTTTAAAGTGTGAAAAAAACGTGGCAAATCGACTGGCCTGTTGGTCTAGTGGTTAATGACCCTGACTGCTAAGCTAGAGGTTGTGAGTTCGATTCCCATCTAGGATAGGTATATTCTACATATATACACAATGTTTATAAACATACATATATACAGTTTTTAAACAAACAAACATTGTAAATATCGGCAGTTTGAAAAGAGTGGCCGCAAGTTTTTATTGCCTTGTTCCTTTCGCTGGCTTTACCTATTGCATGCGAACAGGCATGTAGTATGTAGGTATATGTCATGGCTTTTCACAAGTGTAGTATATTGCCTACCAAGTGAATAAAGAGTTTAGCGTCAGTTGTCTGGTTGCTATAGTAAAAGCTCTGCTCAGTTTGGGATCTGATGGTCTTGTTTGAGTTGTCTGATATATGTAAAATCTTTCAATATTGTTTCGTAACAGAGATCTCGTTAGAAACAAAATGTGAAAATATGCCAAGGTTTCGCTAATAACAGAAGTGAACTCTAACTGGTAATCATATTCTTTTGAAATTCTAAAAATGATACATAGGTCCTATCATACATGACGTATTTATAAATGTTGATAAACTTTCGCGATTTGTACACATTATTAAAATATATATATTGCGGGTCTTAATCGCGTGAATAATTTAAGGTAAAATACCTTGTTTTAGATTTTAATAATGACGTATTTAACTTTTTTTTAATAATTTGTTATTTGCGGCTCAATAGAGCGATTTGGCAGCTTAGTTTTTTTAATTACTAACAATGTGGGTCGCACGTTGCCCTGGCCCAAAATGCTTCGTGTAACAACGGTCGGTGAGTCGCCCATTTGCAACTTGGTTAATACTGTGCCGTGTGTCTAGATAGATTCCTGTGTTGATAGAACACTCATATCACACACTTGGGACAACTCACACAACGTCACCTGATCCCAAACTAAGCAGAGCTTGTACTATGGTAACCAGACAACTGATAAACATACTTATATATTTCTAAATACATACATATTATAGATAAATTACAACCAGATATAATAAAACATTGTGCTTATCATACAAAGCTTTATACTGGGTGGGGATCGTACCCACGACCTCCGGCTTAGCAGTCAGGGTCACTAACCACTAGACCAACAGGCCAGTCATACTTATAAGTAAGTACGGAACCCCTCAGGGCGCGAGTCCCACTCGCACTCGGCTGTTTCAGCGAAAATATAACAATGTTTTGAATTTTTAACAAACGGATAAGACACGAGACTTAAGGATTCAATTCGACTAGTAGATTACATTAGGCGTAATGGTTACGTGTGTTTGCCTGCGTTAAGCACTTGTCCCATCAAACGGCGAGAAAACGAGCGACAATCAACAGACTATTTTCCAGCTCAAGAAACGTACAATAGATGTAGATCCCGTGTAAACAAAAGAGATAGGGATATAAATTAAAAGTTAGGAACGGGAACCTACACATTGACCTCGGTCTGCCTACAATTAGGCAATTCATGAAGCGCTGTTCTCAGATTTTTTTTGACTCCGCCACCGCACACAAGAACCCACTCATATCCCACATACCCCGTGGCATCGTCTTTCTACACACGTCGTCGTCTTTGAAACACGTTCTCGGCGTCGACGACAACGACGACATCACTAAGGCGCATAAAGACGCTATGAGACACAACTCACTTCGCACCGACAACTCACCGCGATACCGATCTCGTCGTAGGGGTCGTTTGTATCGTCACCGCGTCACTACACAATCTGGTCAGCCCGTCACACCTAGCATAGCCCACAACTTGGGTTCGAGTTCTTCTAGTAGGGGACGCCCTAAGTACATGCAGCACTAACACTCACTTATATTTGACCGTGAGCGCAATTTTTTGTTAGATCTGTCAAAAAATTGAATTCGTAGATACATTTAGGTTAGGAGCACACGCTCGCCGCAAGGATGTAACATAGCCTAACGGCTACAAAAAATATATATAAATAGTAAGTTGATACACTTACGGCGAAAACTAGTCCTTATATGTTTGTTGTTACATGTTTGTAAAGTCCCCCGCGACACAGGCCTTGTAACCTACTGCGGGAGTTGTCTTTTAATAAAAACCAAAAAAAAATACTGTAAATGTTCATCAAAATCCGTAGTTCTTGCGTGAAAGAGCCAATAACATCCATTCTTCCATTCTCACAAATTCATGTAGACCTTATGCGGATTATAGGTACACACCTAGTTTGCACTTAGCGGCGTAAATTAAATACTAACTTTTACCTCAAAGTTACATAATTATTCAGTCCTAAATTACCTTAAATACCTAATAAATTTTGTGTGTATGTAATAAGTATATGCTTAGGAACATGTTCTCACTGCATTTTTTCCTTAAAATAACAGAAGGTGTCATACCTTCTGTTATTTAAAGGAAAAATTGCGCGGGTGCTATTTTAGGACCTAGCTTGTGTTATGCCACTTGTCGTACAAACATACGAAAAACTAATTAAAAAAAATTATACAGACTAAAACTAAAAGTATTGTTTAATTTTTTTTAGTGAACTCTTAAAAGTTAACTGTAAAAAAAATCTTTTATATTCACGAAATTAACCTACATTTTTAAAGTCGGTGCTAGTATTTGTAAGATTGTACCTACCTACTAAAATTCTGATAAACATGGTTGAACTTTTTGTGTTTGTCAACACTCGGATTCCCTTTATTAAATACTAGCTGTCCCGCGCAACTTCGTATGCGTAAATTTTCCTCGTTTTTGCAACTTAATTAATTAGTCGTAGCGCGATGTTATATAGCCTATAGTCTTCCTCGATAAATGGGCTATCCAACAAAAAAAGAATTATTAAAATCGGTCCAGTACTTTTTGAGTTTATTCGTTACATACAAAAATACAAATCTTTCCTCTTTATAATATTCGTGTAGATGTAGATTTGATAGCTAGTACCTACTGTTGATCTTTAATAACTAGTTTCTACTGGGGAGACCCAGCAGTGGGACATCATATGGGTTGATATGATGATGATAATACTGTTGATATGTGCTGGCACCATCACAATGCGATTTCTTGTTTCGAAGAAATTATTGGACAAAAATACTTACTGTTTTATTTATTTAATAAATTTGTTTAAAAGCCCCACACATCATACATTTTTGAAGTGTGTTAAAATCAGCCTTTATAACTTTTCCACTACAGGGGCATAGGGCTCGCCTCTAAGAATGAATTTACTAGTCATACTGACTATGAATTCAGGTATAAACTCACTGTAAATTTACCAACCGACACTTCTAATGTTATTGTATATCGGTAACCTGACCGCACTGTGGCCCGAGAATAAGGCCTTCCCGTGCTTACTCATCCAACGCTTGTCATCAAAATCTTCCGATGTTATAGGTAAGATGTTTGGATTCTCCATAAAATTTTCAGTAATGTCATGAAACATGTTTTGTAGCAAAACTATTAAACCACTAAAGAATGGCCGATCATTCATGTTATTTACGTTGTTTATACATTGGGTTTACCGTAAACAAAGTCAATTGTTTTCATG
This sequence comes from Herminia tarsipennalis, assembly GCA_945859575.2. Taxonomy (NCBI): domain Eukaryota; kingdom Metazoa; phylum Arthropoda; class Insecta; order Lepidoptera; family Erebidae; genus Herminia; species Herminia tarsipennalis. Next base: position 11,196,530 of record OX243839.2, on the reverse strand, counting down.
TTTACTTCCTAACGACCATTACAGTATAAGGAAACAAACGTGTAGCTACTTAAACCAATTAATAAACCAAGTCATTGGAATTTTCACTTACTAAAGCCACCTAGGTGACCATCCTTTTGCACTGAATGGGATAGGTACTTCTCCTTACAATTATCGAAGTGTAAAGATACTGAATACTCGTTTGTTTATTTGTTTTCCTCAATGCATGTGTATGTACCTATTTTTAGATGGTAAAAATTATAAATTTAAATAACCGGCAAGAGCATGTCGGACCATGTTCAGTGTAGGGTTCCGTAGCCTTGAACAATTGCATTAGCAGAAGAGCGTATGTTTATTTATTAACTTTATGCACAAAAATATTGTACAAAGGCGGACTTAATGCTGAAAGCATTATCTATCAGCCAACCTTTGGGTGATGTAACATAAAATTATATAGGTGCAGATTGTTGACAGCTAATGCTAGTTATTTCAGATGAATACAATAGAATAAAATATATTTATATATATACACACATACATAAACTTAAAAACATAACATACATACAAATATACATAACTATACTCAAATACATTACTTACATACAAAATACATATACCAACTTAAATACATTACATACATACAAATAAACATATATTTAAATTCATAACATACATATGTTCATGGCAGTTACGCCCTTTTGTTGAGAAACGCAGTTTTTTTGGCAATAACTCAATGACGGTATATCCGATCTTATTAAGCGCTATCTTTGTGATTTTTTCCATATTTTTTGGTCACACGGTTCAAAAGTTAACGATATATGCAACTTTCGGAGCGATTATTTCCAAAAATATTCACTCAATCAAAAAAGTTTATTAGAAACCTCAAAATATTTTTTAAAAGACCTGTTGAATGACGTGCCACACGTTGATATTTGCTAAAATATTACAAGTATGGAGTACCCCCTAAAAGTATTTATTATTATTATTTAGCTATCGTACTAAGTGGCGGCTACTACAACACACCTTTTCCCCTAATTTCATGAAGATTCATTGAGTAGTCTTTGAGTAAAATACGTGACATACGGACGTACAGACAGACAGACAGACGGACATGACGAAAACTATGGGTTCTGTTTTTGACATTTTGGCTACGGAACCCTAATAACAGTTGTCCCTATCTAGCACTGCAAAATTTTAACACAAAATGTTTAAAATATATTATGTACTAAATCTTTTAAATAATAGGCAAGAGATATTTTTTTTTATTTAAAATGCCGTAGGTATCTATTAATTTGTCTGAATTAGTGTAGGTTTGAATTTGTAAAGTAAAGTATAGTTTTATTTTATATTTTTTCTTGTAAATATTTAGTAATAATATAATAGCTTTTATTTTGTAGAATTGATTTGACTTTATTGGTAAATGGATTTATTGTATTTTCATTTCATATAAGTTCTGGTAGTTTATTATAGATCTTAATGGACATCGTGTAGGTAGATGAAGTAGGTACGCACGTCGCACTGTAGCTCCGGCGTCCGATCCGGCCGCTGTACATTCGCTCCGGGTATTCGGCGCCGGACCGAATTGAAACAGGAACGTGTGGAAAGTACCTTGGTCTTGCTATTTACTTAACCAAAATTTAAAAATATTTATTTAGGAAGCAAAAGCGATGCTTGTTATGATTCTACATGTACACATAATGCCAAGTTCGCAAAGCAATAGCTAAAGCCGGAGAAAACCTCTGCCGTACATAGCGTAGGTACATGAAATACATTTTTCTTTGTTTTTATATTTGTAAAGTTCCTTGCTTCCTTGATATTGTACCCTTGTTTGCAGAAATTCTTGCAAAAAGTAATATCCTTGTTTGCAAAAATTCTTGCAAAATAAATTCTAGCAAAAAGTAATATTCGAAGACGAAAAAATGCAAAATGAAAATGGGGCCAGTAAAATATTTAAAGAGCGTGCTGTAGACCGTGGATTTAGAAACCAAGCTTTGCGTGCACATTTTTTATGTGATTTTTTCGTCACCACTAATCAAAATTGATGAAAAAAACATCGGAATGAAACAGTCTGATGCTAGAATAAAAAAATCGTATAACTGGGCTCATGTAGTTTAGCTGTATATGAAAGGAGACATATACCCCAGTATAGTACTTAGGAATATTATGAGGCCATGTCATGTTAGATATATTTGCATGATTTTTATTAGATGAGTAAAAGAAGATTGTGTAAGGTGTACCACTGACAGTTGTATTTTAAAACCAGAAACGCTAACTACAGCCATTAGATATTAGGAAAATATAAGTCTTCGTTCAAAAATCAAAAAAGTAAATTTCCATGTTAATTTACGCAACTATTTCCATGATTCGTACACGTCTTTGATAGATGACCTTTTAACAATCGCGTTTATTTTGACGTACATGTTACGGTTAGAGTGACTAATTAAAAATTATTAATAATTGCCGGAATTCGTGGTAAAAGTAAGAAATTAATAACTTTTACCGGTGATTATTAATATATAATTTAACCTAAGTACCGAAAGATGTACCTAATAAATAAGTATTTTTAATGCGTATTTGTATTTATAACTATATCTTCTTCAATCTTTTTGTTACCAGTTAATGTTGAAAATCATTGTTGATGATGATTGGTAATAAAAATGATAATTAAACTGACAAGTTCGCATTAGTCAAAATTGTTGTCACCTAGAGTAGTAGCCTCTTCGCTTTTGCGTAACAAAACACCAGCACCTATGCTCGCCTTCGCAGCGTCGGCTGGCAGCAGGCGGAGGCAGCCCTTCCTCCTCGCCTTCGGTTTTAAAAACACCCTCGGAGTGTCACAAACAAGTGCCACGTGAAATTGGGGTGGGCTAACTCATTTCTGTATTTTTTTGACCCTGGTTTATGTCAGGTACATAAACCAGCTTATGGAAAGTACCTACTGTGGTATTATAAATAAATAGCTACTGGACAAATAAATTGGAGTCTTATTTTAATTTATTACATTTACTGACGAGAGAAGAGAATTATTCACAACAACGGAAAAAGCGATGAATTGCAATGTTATTATATACATTTAACAAATCATGAGGTAATTATTAATAGTTTTCAGATAATCACTTTTACCGTAACGTATATATTATATTATCTACATTTTATTTCGTCAACACCTCGTGGTCACGCGTATTTTGATGATAGCTTACGTATAAGATTAATAACTAACCTATCTAATCTGAAATCTCGTTGAAACCATGACGTTTGCAATACAGAGGTTCTTAAAACTGTCAAGTGATTTGAAATACAAATCAAAAGTTGACATGATTGTGTTTCGGGTGCACCTATTAATGTGCTAACGGTTCATAAACTAATTGTAGTTAATAGGTAATATTCATTTTAGCGTTAAACCAAATTGCAAGAATGCATTTAATTGTATTCACTTATTTGTCATAATCGCCACAAATCACAGTTTTTTCATCATCTTTTGCAACCAGAAACTCAGATCAAACCTTTATTGGTGATATGATGCGCCAGCTCTCACTACTTATATCAATTTCATCAGAAAGATTAGTGGGATATCCCGAAGAAAGTACATGTTCTGCGAAAATAAATGTGTTTGGGCGTTTTATCAGATCACGATCAAACGTTCGTTATCAAAATGAATATTTAGATTATAGGATAACACTACTCACTTTTGACATATTTACGAAATTTTATCACGCTTCTTTATATGTATCTTATCAATAGTTTGGAACATTTTACATTTTTCTTTCAGAAGATATCTGTGTATCTATGAGAATTGCGATAATGACCTCTAAAGTAGTTAGAACCAGAGCAATCTGATATCATTATTTGTGAAACCGGTTTTTACATCGTGGTCAGCGCCATCTGTATATATAGGTAGGGGAAGTACGGACAAAATGACATACCCTCCGGTTTTTTCGCCATAAATATTTATTTATGGGCTATAAAAACAAAAATAGTATTTTAATAATTTCTTTGGCAAATCAGCTTACAAATTAAAATCAGTCTTTGCAAATAACTGTCATACAAAAAAAAATATTCACTTCTAAAATAAAATCACAAAAAATCCATTTTGTCCACATGTATGGACAAAATGACATAACCTATATGGACAAAACGACATACAAAAATAAAAACATTCAAACACATAATTCACAAATAAATTGCTTTGTTTTCTTAGGAAGATCTGCACAGGCTGCATGCACCCAACGACAGCATAGCATGCATCTAAGCCAGCCTTCTCCTGGGTTGGATCTGGAGTATAAATCGTTGCAATAAATGCATGCACATTCGTTTTCATCTTCCTCAACATTCTCCTCTTCCGAATCGCTATCAAAAAGGACCTTGGACACTTGACGTTTTCTGGCACGCGAGGGCTTCTTTTCTTCTATTTTTGATCGCCGGCTTGGCCGCTGCTAATCAACCCATTTCACCTGATTCGACTGCCGCAATGGCTTTTGTCATCGCTTCCGGGCTCCAAGATTGCCGATTAGACTTCCGTACATAATTTCGGGGCATCGCAAATAATGTGCTAGAATATAAAACAATATAATAAATAATAAAATAAAACAAAAGAAGGTAATGGACAAAATGACATACCTATGTCGTTTTGTCCATTTATGGTATATGTCGTTTTGTCCATAACTTAGTCTTTCAACTTTTTTTCTGGATATTCCCAAAAAAAGAGAAACAGACTAAAAATAATATATTCACACCACACACTATAACTTATGCAAACAACTGAAAACAATAAATTAGAAATATTTTGAAAAAAACTTACCAAAGTCATTAAAATTGTACGAGATCAAAACAAATTCGTTCGTTGGTGAAAATGAATATGGCGTTCTGCCGATTAGACGCGTACTTGGATTGGTCCCTAATTTTTAGAGGTTGGTAGCATTGACAAAAGGATTGCGATTGGCTGGTTTTTGACAACCCAAGATGCGCCAATTTTCAAATAAACCCAGTATGTCATTTTGTACATCTATGTCATTTTGTCCTTACTTCCCCTACATATAGGTATAGATAATACATACATAAATAAAGGTACGCATCTAAATATCGTATGATCTTTAACGTGTGATACAATGTAATTTAGAATTTTGATGTATATCAACTACATAATTATTTCATTTACTTATATAATTTGATTAATTTATAATGTGCTAATATAAAATAACCACCATAATATAATCCACCTAACCAAACCTGCTTCGACTTACGGTGCCGAGACGTGGATACTTACGACTATGTGCTATGTGAGCTATGCTTGCGGTTTTTTTTTTTTTTATAAAAGACGACTCCCGCTATAAGGTACAAGCCCTGTGTCGCGGGGGACTTTACAAACATACAAGTCACGGACAAAACGTACACCCCGACTCGGAACAACAATTTGTGGATCACACAAAGTGGTGTCCCGTGTGGGAATCGAACCCACGACCTCTTGCGTAGCAGTCGGATACACTCCCACCGCGCCACAGAGACAGTCAAAAAGTTTATTTGAGGAATATTAACATCTGGCAAAAAAAAACTGACATAGCTCGTAGGTTAAGCACGCTGAAGTGGCAATGGGCTGGCCATATGTGCCAAAGGACCGATGGCCTGTGAACCAAACGAGTCCTTGAGGAGACTGCGACTCGGAAAATATAAGGTACGACGGCCCCGTACGACGCCCCAGACGCCATCCAGTCCATCCCAGCGACCTTCTTTAGCTCGTCACCGTCGGTCCATCTGTACCGACGAGCTAAAAAAAGGCAGCTGGTATGATGGACTGGATGCGGAAGGCAGAAGACTGGATATTGTGGTGAAAATTAGTAGAGGCCTATGTTCAGCAGTGGACATGAGGACATAAACTAGATCTATTTTCTTGACTAATATTAGATTCCTTATTCATTTTGGAACATTATTAATAATTCATTGATCTACTATATTTGACATTCCTTTTTTCGACTTTTTTTATTATTATTTTTACATCGTTTGATGGTTGATTCTGGATATTTTATAGACATGAATTGTATGTATTTTTAAACTATTTTTTGACATGTAAAAATCCCCGACCCATACATAAATATGGACCGACATAGGCTAGTGATTTATGGATTTAATTGTTTTTTGCTAAGAAAACAGTGATGTGTTTTTACATAAATTAATATTAGGGCTTTTTATTTTCATTAGATTTTAACATTGTTTTTTTTTTGCTATTCCTAAAAGTTCTCAATTTTTTCAAAGTGAAGACTTACATAAATATTTATAAAATCGGGCATTACAAGAAAAATCCAACAAGGGTCCGAAGGTACTTGCCACTCGAATTCAGTTTCATTTTTACAACTAAATATTAAACTTAATTATTCCTATAATACCGACTTCAATAATTATGAGTGGTTGGTAATAATTTTATCAATATACCTAAGATATTTTGAAAAATATTAAGAAGTCGTACTGGACCAGCTTTCTTTTATTATGCAAAGATACACATGCCAATAAAACAGAACAGCAGCGTGTATGATGACTATTTCATATTATCAGGTGAGCTGTACCTACCTCTTCTTTGTTTACCATCAAAGTGGCATGCATTATCTATACCTAATATTAGCAAGAAATTCATCAAACGAGCCGTGTAGTATTTTTGTAAGCTCGAGGTCACAGTATTTCACTTCAATAATATCAATGTGGATTATACTCAAGTATCCTTAAAAGGCTTTATGACGTCTTCCGTGTACTCTTGACCTCTTTGTGATAACGCTTATCTATACTTTCGATTCTAAGTATGCATGAATTTGCAGTACATTTTATACTGCCTTGTAATTTATCATACGAATTCAAGCTTTTAATCTTATCGCCTGCTTGGCAAATATACCATTAAGGCGAATATAGCATTTGACTTCTATCTCTATCACGCGAACTGCTAAAAGTGGAATTCCTTACCAATGACAGTATTTTTCGATGGTTGACTTCATGTTGTGAATGTTTGGTACATTCACAACATGAAGTCAACCATCGAAAAATACTGTCATTGGTAAGGAATTCCACTTTTAGCAGTTCGCGTGATAGAGATAGAAGTCAAATGCTATATTCGCCTTAATGGTATATTTGCCAAGCAGGCGATAAGATTAAAAGCTTGAATTCGTATGATAAATTACAAGGCAGTATAAAATGTAATACCTACAGGTTTAAATTCTCTCTAAATTAATTTCTATATAGTGAAAACAAAGGTGTCGTTAAATTACAACAGCGGAGTGTATTCCCTCTGTGCTTTTGTAATCAAATTGCGTAAGAGCAGAGATGTTTCACGTGTCGTAGGTCGTCACGTACGTTAGGTAGGTACCTTCTTACTGAGATTTTCATACAGTCGACTATGTATATAACGACCCTTGTTTTGAACACAGCTTTCTGTTATATGTTTTTTCATTTCATAGCACAAAACTGGCATCATAAAAATAAATCATAATCAAAAGAGCCATCCTTTCTTTGTCACGATGTCGTTGCTAATTTTATTTATGCATTAACAAAAGTCATAGGTAGGTTGTTAACATTTTAAATGAATCTATACGTTTGTACGCGGTTATCTCAGGAACTGCTAGTCTGAATTGAATAATTCTTTTCCTGTTGGGTAGCCTTTATATCGAGGAAGGCGATAGGTTATATAATATCACGCCGTGACCAATAGGAGCGGATCAGCAATAAAAAATTTGCAAAAACGGGGAAAATTGACGCATACGAAGTTGCGCGGGTCAGCTAGTCGTGTATATTTCTTCAGTAATATATGCCTACATTTGTGATCATTAGGTCAGGTGTTCTGCTATTATAATTTAATTTCAATATGATGTGAGATTCATATATCAAAATAAAACACATCAATATTATGATAATAAGGTTTCTTGTTCGATTAATACTAGTTTACAATAAGATTACTTTACCATCCTTAGCGTATAAGTAATAATTAGGTGTATGTTCACAATGTACAGTTATGTAAGTTTTTTGTCTTAAATTCTGAAACAGTCCGCCGAGCCGCCGGTCACAAGGCCACTTCGAGAATGTTCACTGTTAACAAAGTCTTTAAGAAAGTAATCGAGACACTTTACACACACATTCAAACACTTTATAATAAAATATAATCACATTGTCATTTACAGTCGTCTCCTTGGGTGGCCTTAGAAAATTTTATTATATTTGACAAATAATTTTGATAATACTTGGCCTTTTGAGAACTACAAGTCAATAATTTGTTTGAAGACATATTTAACATTTAAATAATATTCAGGTATGTATAATAAAGTAGGTATTTGTAAACTTTTTCCGAAAGATTGTTGTCACTTGTTTTTTCTGGTAGAAATAAAATAAGAGCATAAAGTTATGACAAAGATCTGATTTCAGAGAACGTGACAAAAAAACGCTAATAGTTATTTTAACACTAGTGAAAACCCCGTTTTAAGACGAGTACAATAATAAAGTAATAAAGATATTAGTATAATAAATACCCACTTAGTACAATGACAGGTTTTAAAAATATATTTGGTACACATAAATAATGAGTTACTTGTAGAATAACAAACTAAAATTTTATCACTTTATAAAACTTTAGGACCTATAACATAATTAAATGGTATTTTTGGAAGCTTCTGAACAATATGGGCGTGATAAAAGAAAGAATCCTTATTATTTTAAAGAATACTGTGATTTGAAATTGAAAATAAAATTATATTCCTACATATATCGTTATCCCGTTGTCCTTTCTTATCTCCTAAGACCAACAGAAAGTGGCGCAACGACATGATGCGATTCGATGTGTTATTTCCAAATTGCTTATTCGCAAAATGCTTCTTTTTCTTCGCAAAATATTCCTTTCGCAAAATCCCAAAAAAGGCCGCTTTTACGAAAGAGGAATTTTATGCATTTAAGAGATCATTAAGTCATACAAATTTTGACCATATTAACGCCTGTTCCTGTGTGTATTTAACGAAGAACTGAATACTAAAATCACCATCATGATATTTTCTTTTTATTTCTCTCTATTTTTTTTTAATTATTTCACACTATATCGCATCATGTTACGCATTATCACACCTAGGATAATAGGGACAAAGGGACATTTTTTTTAAATTGTTACAATTTATTGAAGTGCAAACACTTGACACCTTCTTCACCTGCTTTGTTACAGGGGACCGAGAGAAGATATCAACAGGGCCATAGACAAAACTGAGGTCTGAGAGTCAGTGGTGGATTTGCAGTTTTGGCTGTCCTAGGCCCCAGGCCGTGTAGTTAGCGGCCCATTTAAGGGGGCAAGTCACTTCACTCGACTTATATATATACTGTTATACGATGCGGTGCAGTGTGAACTGACATTATGTGTGAGCCTTTAGTTTGGAATATTTAGGTACTTTGAGTTATCAGTGGATTTTGTCACGAACGGTCACCCCTACGCCACTGCTGAGAGTACAGAAGATTTATATATACTTTGCTCGAGCAACGCTGTGTGCGTTGTTCGAGCAAAAACAGATTTCGTTCATTGGCAAAGAGTTCAAAGGCATTTCGAGATTGCGTTCGTGAGAGATGACGTGACTTCTGTACACTTCAACGCATGTTTTTGTACTCTCGGTAGGTATTTTGTTTCAAAGTCCCCAATAATGTCTCCCCCCCCCCCCAGATACAATTGCAAATTTGTGCAAGCGAGCCACATTATTCTTTTGGCCATTTGGGCCTTTGTATCTGCCCCCATCCCCATGACCTTTCTGAAGCAAGCTAACCCCCTAGTCTCACCCCGCTCCCCTCCATCGCAAGCAAGAATTAAATAAGTAAGTTGTTGCACTCATTACAAGTAGGTAAGTATTTAAATACATAGTAGATAAATAATTTACAACATTAAGTAAAATTAATTGTGCTAAATAAATCAACAAAATGTCAATTTGACAGACGTCTGATATTTTGTGCCGAATACATTTGTGGCAAATTTTTTATTTAATTATTTTTAAATAAAAATATATTTTGCGATTAATCGGCGCTACATTTCACATTTTGTCATTTACAAAAGGCATGTTTTGTGCAATTAGTCTTTCATGTTTCGTGTTTCCATTTCACCACATTTGAATGCTCATTACTACCTATTGTTCAAGTGTATTGTCTATTGAATAGTATCACTACATAGTATAAAACAAAGTCGCTTTCTCTGTCCCTATATCCCTATGTATGCTTAAATCTTTAAAACTACGCAACGGATTTTGATGCGGTTTTTTTAATAGATAGAGTGATTGAAGATGAAGGTTTATATGTATAATAACGTCCATATATTTTATACCTGTGCGAAGCCGGAGCGGGCCGCTAGTATTTGATATAGTAGAAATAATGAATTTGATAGCATAAAATAATATTATTTGTAATCATCTAGTATGCTTTTTAATCAAATTATAATTTATTATACGTTTTCCTTATTCATCTTTGTAATTGAGTAGGTACATTATGCAATCCCAGCATACAATTACAGGTAACGGTCAGCATTTGCTTTGTCAACTTTTCTTTAAGTTTTACATATGCTATACTTGAGCTAAGTCAAAGTACGCTCTATAGAATTCGGCCTGAATCTTCTCTCACTTTTTGAGCTATGTCTTTGTGTGCGTTGCTCGAGCAAAATTAGATTAAAACTTCCCTACTGTCTTCGCGGTATTCTGTGCACGTGTCAAGTAAACTGAAACTGTAACGTACTTGCGAATGTCACGTGAGCGATAAACGCTAAAGGAAAAATTATATTGTATTTAAGTGCATATCAATAAAATTGTACGTGAAATACAAGGAAGGTGCTAAATGTTCCATTTATCGCATACCTATTGTTTGTAATATACCAACGACCATATACCTATTTGGTTCATAGAATAATTTAATTATAGGACTTATAAACAAATGACGTCACTGTGTGACAAATTGTTAAAGATGATCTCCCAGAATTTTAACTAACGAATGATTTGCCATTGTTTTTCGTTCTATTTTTAAAATAAAAGAGTTCATGACAAAACTTTCGCGTTATTAATGTTGGTATTATGTTTAAGGATGTCTTTTACCCTAGTCTGAATGAATATTTCGACTGCTATTTTATGCCAACCTTTGTCCGTTGGCATTGTTCTAAATGAATCTAAACACGGTAATAAGTAGATAAGAGGAAGGGGAACACTACACTGTGTTATTAGGTCAATGAGCCACTCAAGTGAGACCAAACGGAAACATCAATAAAACTAAACTATGTGCGCAATTTTAAAATCAAACATTTATCACTATATGTTATCTACAAGGGTTCTGTGCCTGTATAAAACCTTCACACACATACATACACTCTCGATTAACATTCCTTAGCAAAATAACTGTTAAATTACAATGATCACCTTTTGCTTAGTTAAATTCATATATTTACATCATCACTTTAAACTAAAAATATTAATATTAACATAGTGACTAGTATTTAATGTAAATTCGTAATAAAACATGTAAAGTATGAATGATAGTGAAGGATAAATCTTTCCTAACCTGCCTGTAGTAAAATTAATATTCCCTAAATATAAGTGGTATACAATATATATTTACTAGCATATTATATAAAATTAATATAATACTACGCAGACTCGATACAGCTATATAAATTGACGAAATCAAAAATTGATTAGTGAATACTTACACATAGACTGAATTTGTTCATTATACTGTGAACTTAATAGATGAAAAATATGTTTTTTATAACATTATAATATATTTACATTATTTAGTAATATACTAAATTATGTATATTTGACACTATTACGGGATCGCGTTAAGTCACACAAGAACAAAGAATTATTATTACTATAGTCTATTGTTTTTTAAATTGTATTGTGCTTGAAATGTATTTTATTATTATTAGTTCTGTGTACATACGTATAAATTCCGTGTATAGATACAGACTTAATAATATACATTGTGACGTAACGAAATACCCGTAAAATGCACGCAGACAAAACAATTCACAAATAATACGGCTCGCTTAAGTTATTACTTTATTTTACAGAATATATACAACAGCAAGTCGCGTCCGCAATGGTTCTGTATTCGTGGATTTAGCACAATTATTTTTATTATTAAAATTCATTGGATCGAATTTATTTTACAAGCATAAGCTGTCCAACGTAGGTTTTATAGTCATATTTAAAAGACTCGCTACTGGTAGAAATAGGTGAAATGCTTGTAGAATAAACTCAATCTCACGCACTCGAAATTCAGGGACAAATCATGAGTCCACAAAACAACATACCAACAAACCTTAACACGCAACAATACGTCTCTATCGATAAATAAAGTAATCGATGAAATATTCGCATACTTACACTTTTATAATAGTCTAGTTCGACGATTATAAATTCTTATAGATCGCCTAGTTTACTAGAGCGCACTCTTCTATCGACACGTTCAATCATCGGGCAGTAGCGACACAATTCCACGCATGCAGAAACTCAACTTACATACTGCGACTGTCCGTTTAGCGAATTAGAATAATTATCTTATGATAAAATCTCATAAACCATACTCAACGAAGACATTCACAATATGAATACATATTTATCGTTCTAACTGACGGTAGTCGTTTAACGGCAGTTTTCAATAATCTATCTATCGATAGATTTGTCTAATAAAGATAGAATTTTGAAATATTTCATATATCAAATATACATATTTAGTAGTCAAATCGAACTATAGATAGAGTATTGAAAACGGCCGTAAGATGATAAAGTGTGATATAAATTGAGATCCCGTACACGTGCTCGGTGTAGTATTGTAACGAGGTGACGATGTGAGGTATGTGGGCGGCGTGGGCTATGCGCAGGCGGCGCGGCGGCGCGGCGGGGGGCGCGCGACGCACGCGCGCGCGGGGCGGGGGGGCGGCGGCGGCGGGGGCGCCCGGGCCGCGCGCCGTCATACCCCGTCCAGCTGCCGCACCCTCACGTCCTGCGACGCACACATATCCGGCGCGAACGGCAAACACGTGAAATACGCACACGCCGCACACTCGTACGCAGGCGCAGCGTAGAACAGAGCCACCAGCGCACACAACATCCCCGCCGCCGATACCATGCAGACCCATACTAAAGCAATTTTTCTTCTCCTGTCGTACGGGCCGAACGTTATGAACGGGAGTAGCGCGTACGCCAAAAGGAAACCGAACACAAAGCCGAATACGTGCGCGAAGTTGTCGATCCAGGGCAGAAGACCCAGGAGGAATAACGCCACTGCGATACCGATTAGTTTTAATATAGCACGTTTTGGATGCCTCAGGAGAGGCCACGCCCCTATCACTTCTACTATTAAACACGCAAGAAGTCCAAAATGTGATCCAGCAGGTCCCACCTGAAACGTAAATGAAAATGTGTCAATTCTGTAAGTCTCATAACCAAAGTCGGTTAAGGAAGACAATCTCATTAGAGATAACAAAATTACGCAGGAGATATAATAGTGCACTTTTATAGTCCGATCAAACGGGAATCCGATACGACGTTAAGCCGTCCAAATATATTTATCTTAAGAAGAACAAAAATAGCAAATCGCATTTATTTCCTCTGGCTGATTTTGCCTTGTGTGGAAACAATCCTTGAATAATCTTTCTATCAATTCTACAAACTCACCTCTGCTCTATAGGGCTCAAATATCGCTGAAGCCATATTTCCAGCTAAACCACTGCCTAAATAGATTACAGCTATTCTGACTGGTCCGGCCATTTTCTCCAAGTCTCTCATGAAGAGCCACTGCAAAGCCAGGGTAGCTGCTAGGTGGAGGAGACCAGCGTGAACAAATAATGATGTCCACGCCCGATACAGCTGGTCTGGACGCCGGCGGCGCATGAATGGTAGCATACCGCAGACATCGTCGAGGCAGGATACCTGAAATACATAGTAAAACTAAGTTTAGTACTGGATTAATGTGAAGAATGCTCGATGTAACAAAATTATCGAGTGGAAACTCCGAGGAGATTTTTTACTATTCAAACCACAAATACTAGTAGGTATTACTAGTTCAATGGCTGACCAAAAGTGGCACAATAAAGAACAGGGTAGTTTGTAGTAATGACCCATTCTGTAGAGTTCTACCTCTTCCTAACGTAAGAAGATTAATACCAAGTACTGCACTCAAATGTATTTTCCAAAGGCTGAATGAAACCTAAATTCAATAACAATGAAAAGCCTCACCTGTGAACACAGCGATGCTTCCTCATGGAAATACCCTTTGACGAAGTCGCAGTGTTCCCTGGTAGTAATAACACATTGCCCATGGACTCCTATACAGCAGGGGTGGCCTATGACCTCGCAAGCCATGTGTTCGGCTGCATGACCCGCCCGACCCGCAGCGGCTGACCCGTCAATAACTGATTTTCGACAGATCGGCCACTTTGTGATGTCATCAGGCCATTCGTGTGGTGCTATTGATCTTGGAGCTTCGCAAAATCTGGAAAAAAGAGAGTTCGCGTTGGAATGCTTAAGTTATAATTAGATACAGATTATATTCTGAAAAGCAGCTTGAATATTGTTTGCCTCACATACGTGATATTACTTTATGTATGTAGAGATACCAGAAGGTTTTACTTTGTTTCGACCTTTACTAATTCACCTGAATATTTTTCTCCTCTGAATTAATAAATTTGGCTCTCTCTTGGTATTGGTTTAAAATCGGTCATAGAGTAACTAAAGTAAGAACGGTCGTTTTACTTACTTTGGATCTAAACCACAAACGGAGCCTGATATTCGACCTCCTGGTCCAGATTCCCCCGAAGACCACTTCTTCCACGTCGATATCGTGTTCTGAAATTTCAAATCATCATTTAATCTTCATTTCATGAGCAGCTTTAATTCTTTTACAAATTGAATTATATTTCACCTCAGATGAATTCATAAACTTACCTTTGATATTAATCCTCTTATCTAAACGTGAGCGTGTACAGAAATAAGAATTAGAGTACATATTCTTTGGAACTTCAGTAAAACATCGTGTTAAAATCACGTTGACCTATGTTTATGTATATAAATCTACATATACTACACATAATATATTATATATAACCTTCTACATATCAATAAATGTATAACTATTTATTATACGGGAATTCCCGCGCATTGTTTACCTTAAAATTAGTCAATTGACCACGGCTGGTGCAACCTGGTTGAAACGTCAAGCAATTTTAAGGTAAACAATGCGCGTTATTTGACCACGGCCGGTTCAACCTGGTTGAAACGTCAAGCAATTTTAAGGTAAACAATGCGCGTTAATTGACCACGGCCGGTGCAACCTGGTTGAAACGTCAAGCAGTTTTAAGGTAAACAATGCGCGTTAATTGACCACGGCCGGTGCAACCTGGTTGAAACGTCAAGCAATTTTAAGGTAAACAATGCGCGTCAATCCCGTATAATAAATAGTTATAATCATGCAACGCGAAAGTTTAAATGTTAGTATATCAATAAATGGCTGACCTATAGCAGTAGGTAACAAAGAATTTAAAAAAAGCTTATGACTAAGCAAACCCACCGAACAATCAGCCTTAGAAGACTGCACACATCCAGAATCGTCGTTCCGTATGCAGCATGCGGTATCTCTTTCTCTCCTTGCTGACGCCGCTATCGCCCTCGCTATCCTCGCGTCTCTTCTCATACAAGGTGCAAACTTCGCTCCTAAATGTATCAGGTCTGCCGCTCTGGGACCCAGCCAAAAAGAGGCAGGTTCTTCCCATTCGACCTAAAATCAAGGAAACATTTAAGGATTAGTCTTGCAGTAAATATTATTATATACTACTCAGCACATGTGTAAATGTTAGAAAATATATTCATTTGAGGTAAATAGACATTTGTTGTATTATGACAATGTGTTGTCCAACTAGAAAAGCTATGAGCATAAATAATACAGTATCAAGACATCATCCAAGAACCTAGTAGTAGATAAGTTTTTTGATATGTCTGTAAACTTTTGCGATGTGTACTTGATATAGATTTTTTATAAACTACGGGTCTTAATTTTTTGTCAGTGATTGACCTCATTTGGGTTCCTCATTAAGATTACAATACAGTCAACATACTCATAATTCAGTTATGACGTTATAAGCATGGTATCAACATGTTATTTATCCACCAACAAAATATTTGGAGAAGAAATTAAACTGATTTGTCATTCTTGCCCATCATTTTAGACCATCTCATGACTTACGTACTTAATCAAAAAGAAGCAATGAGAATTGTGAGCATCCATACTATATACTATACTATTATTAATATTATAAATGTGAAAGTAACTCTGTCTGTCTGTCTGTTACGCTTTCACGCTCAAACAGCTAAACCGATTTAGATAAAATTTGGTATGGAGATAGTTTGTGTCCCGGGAAAGGATAAAGAAAAGTTTTTATCGCGATAACCGACATCCACGTGGGCGGAGCCGCGGGCGAAAGCTAGTATTTTATAAAGTTTTTATTAATTCAGCTACCTTATTCAAAATAAGTTTTAGAGCCGTCAAAAGACATTCACGAAGCAAAAGACTTTGTGCTGTATTGCTGAACAAGGTAAATATTTTGATAACCTAAAATGCAGCTCGGTAGTTCTTTGTTCCAAGTACGAGTGTTTGTTTATGAAAAGCAATTGTATCGGTGAATAGGAAGTGAAAAGCATTTAATTTGTTTGATAAAGAACTACAATATAGTATTTCAGAAACAGCTCAAACTATTTATTTTAACTTGAAGTTCCTTAAAAATAATCATGATAATGTAAATAATTTATATTTTAAGGAGTGTGAGAAATAGGGAAATAATAATAATATATTATCTTGGGACAACTCATACAACGCTATCTGATCCCAATTTAAGCAGAGCTTGTACTATGGAAACCAGACAACTGATAAACATAATTATATATTTCTAAATACATACATATTATAGATAAATAACACCCAGACACAGAATAAACCATCGTGCACATCACGCAAAGTTTTATCCTGGGCGAGGATCGAACCAACGACCTCTTGCGTAGCAGTCGGACATACTCCCACCGCGCCACAGAGGCAGTCGAAATATATGTATACCTATCCCTACTAATCACACTAATATTATAAAGGCGAAAGTTTGTGAGTATGTGAGTGTGTGCAATGTTTGTTACTTCTTCACGTCTAAACGGCTGGAGCGATTTTAATAAAATTTGGTATGGAGTTAGCTGATACCCTGGATTAACACATAGGCTAATAAACCGCAAGTAACACCGCGGGGCACAGCTAGTATATACGTAAATGTGATTATAAGTTTGTTTGTCACGCAAAAACTACTCAACCGATCATCATGAAACTTTGTACACATATTCTTGGAGGTATTAGAAGTAACATAGGATTATAAAAAAAGGGAAAATTTACGCAAACGAAGTTGCGCGGGACAGCTAGTTTTTTTATATATTAAAGTATAAATTTAAAGACATCTGGATATATGGTTTAGCAAATTTACTAATGTTTGGGTCAGTAAAAGCAATGATCACTCTATTTTTACCTAATCCATTACACATGACAATGAAGTACATACAAAATAAGATAAAAATAACCTCTGCTTCAAGATTCGTGAAAATTTAATGAACCAAGAAACATAAACAAAAACAGCACATATTTACGAAGCCGACCACAAAAGTCTACTGACCCCGAATTACATAGAGGGACCTTTTGCGGTCATTCGCTAAAAGATAGCATCATGAAAGACTGTGCTAAGCAGCAAAAAGCAGACAAAAGAGGCGCACACAAAGCCCGTGTGACCTACATTTGGAGCTCGCTCACTAATACTCTTACTTTGTGTCGCTTTTCCCTTGCGTCACAATGAATGTATACCCTTTGTGGCTCAGTACTTGCTAATTGTTTAATATTGAAGAGTATAAAAATAAATGCGTGCTGTGCTCTCGGATAACTCAATCCAGAGTCGCTTTCATTACTTTTGCTATGCTATTGTTCTGTATACAGATGGCCCGTTTCACAAACTCAAAAGCATTGCATCACAATATATATATGCAAACGTTATGTTTGTAAAGCAAAACTTACATTTATATAACAAAAATAGTGATATTCACTCTGTGAATACAAGAAATAAGCACAAATTGGTAGGTCGATATCATAGGCTTCATAAAACTCATAACTCATTCATGGGACTAGGTGTTAAATTTTTCAATAAAATCCCAGTCAGCATATCGAGTCTACCAGTAAATAAATTTAAGAATGTAGTCAAGAGACATCTTATACAAAGAGCTTACTATTCAATCGATGATTATTTAACTGATAAAGATAAATGGATGTAGTTCGTTGCTCCCCATTAATGTATTGGGTTGTATAGTTTATTGCATTTTACTAGGTGAATATTGTTGTCACAGTTTGATAATGTTACTTAGGTACTAGTTAAGAAAACGATTTACTTTTGTAAGTAAAGATTCTGCGTGATAAATTACGGCCATTCTTTTCTTTCCTTTGAAAAACATGTATACTTATTCATTAAGTAGCAGTAAATTGGCCAATATTTAAGCACATAAAGTTTTTACATCGTAAGTGGATGCTCCTACTATGTTGTGCCCATTGAGGCTGATGTATCCGATCTCGTGTACTCTTCTAATATTAAGGACCTCTTTTTTTGCATCAGTCCTCTAATATATGGTGTATAATATAATGGTGGCAGCACCTTACCTGCATAAACAGTTTATAAACAGAGAAACATTGTAAACATTGGCAATTTGAAAAGAGTGGCCACGAGTTTTTATTGCCTGTTCTTTTCTCGGGCTTTACCTATTGTTTGCGAACAGGCATTACCAGTAAATGTAGAATCGACTTTTCACAAGTGTAGTATTTTGCTTCCTAAGTGAATAAATGATTTTTATTATTATTATTATTATTATAGCACTTTGCTAGAACTGAAAAATGATGTAAGTACTCATATACCTAACTTTCGGATATCTTTACTTTTTTTGGATTTCGAATTATTATGCAACTTTAAACTGCATAAGCATGACACAGGATACATTTTTGTGAAAAATCGGTTTAGGGATCCGAATTCGAATGATGTACGGGTCTACAATTACACCTATAAAACGATACACCAATAAATATACAAGTTACCTACGTTAACCCATATTGAACTAAATAATGCCTAAGATTTTCCAAAACCTATCGAAATCACTGTCAATCTAAAAAAAAAGAATCCCTCTAGTATATCCCGCGAGTAAATATCGCACATTGTTGAGCTCAAGCATTAAATCTGCTCCAAACGTGTTTTGTCTAAAAGCTTTGCCTCATATAACCTTGTTATGCTAAGTCTTGTACAAAGAAACGGAATTTTGAGAATCTCGAGCCTTATGAAGAAGACGTTCGGGAAGATATACGAGCTTATTTTTGTATTATCAGACTCATGTGTGTACGTTCAGTTGCCTCTACATCGATTTGTGTGGATTAAATTATTTTAATCAAGATGTATAGAAGATGAAAAGTTTATTTATTACCATGTATATGACGTACAAAAAATAAAATAATTAACAACCTTAAATTATACATTATCAATCCTAACCTTAACATAAACAGTAAATTCGAGTTTGCATGTCATAACTATGACAATAAATAGTCAGCTAAATTATGTTGCGAGTTTTGCGACAAACTTGCAACGCTGATTTTCAATGAGACCATTTACCTTTGTATACTACATATGTATGGATGCCCTTAATATTTACATGCTCATATTGTGATACAATTAGTTAATTATACTGTTGCTAGTATTTTTTAGTTTTCAATAATATGAAAAATATACTATTGGTGCAAATTCATATTGAAACACAAAAATATACAACGTTATTCTTGGTATAGTGCAAACATGAAAGTAGTTTACTCAGAATCAGTAACACAATCCATTGGGGTAGTTTATGGACCATGTTATATTTTTCAATTAATTAATCAATCATTAATTAATTCGTGAACCATTCTAGCAGTCCAAATCTTGTTTATAATGTGATGTGAAATGTGATTATGACTTATTTTTCAAAAATGATCATGGATTACGTACTATGGGACGCAATGAGCACGATAGCGCGAAGAACTAAGCCAACTTGAATGGCTCATAACTCTGCAAGTTTTCTTGGTGTGATTTCTTTGAGTAAAAATCTTGTTGGGGTATCTGAGGTTTGCTCTAGGTATACCAAAAATAACCTTGTATATAAAGAAACACTGTTTTTCGATAGTCTAGTGAAATTTAAAACCGGCTGAACGATTTGTTTTATTTCCTTTTTGTTTTGTTTGCCTCAATACCGGAATAGATTAAAGAAAAAAAATAAGCAGATTAGAATAATGTAAAAAGGGATTGCTGATATTTAACCCACCAAAAATATTTTCATGTAAATTGACGTCAAGACCAGTACGTTCATATTGCTACCATTCTAAAAAAGTTATCAGATTTTATGGAAAGCCTAACACCAAACTCTACACCAGGGGGTATAGAGTTTGGTGATGAACCTGATACTTTTTAATTCGTAGTCCTAAGTCCTCTACAAACCCTACACAGTAGGCAACATTTTATTAATAAACTATATTACTATACCTTTGATACTCGGCATGTTTAATAAATACTGTATTGACATAATATCCTAAGAATTTGAACTTACTAGTACCGTCCAGACCAAATATATAGGGGCACAAAAATATGACGAAATGCTTCGAGAAAAGGTAGGTAGTAAGTACCCTGCGCTTTCGCTATTTTGTTTTTGGCGAGGGCATTGCCATGTCCCCTGATTTTGTTTTATGTAGTGTTGTTTTAAGAAGTTTACCAAATTAGCTAATCGTGTATAAAAATACGGGTGATAGTTTGAAAACCGTAAAATATCAATGAAAAAATAAACCGTGGCTACTTTCACATACGTGTGAACTCTTAAAATCACTTGGTGCCATCATAACGCCATAAAAGTCATAGAAGTCATAAACATTTCACGATTTTGAACGCCCCTACCGAAAAGGTTTTTATACATTTTATATGAGACGCCACATAAAATTACCTATTCAAGTGTGAATAAAGCAGGCAATCAATATGAAATGTTTTGGAAACTGCAAAATGCTGGCTCTTATCATGGCACAAAGAAAGTAGGCCTTCCAGATTTTTTCGCGAAATATACTACAGAAATTGTAATATAGTGCTCTATGTCTTTAACTGCCCGAGGCACTGAGCTATGATAAAGGTTTTATAAATCAGTCTTATGTTGATGGATATAGTAAAGAACAGTATATTTATTGCAACACGAAACGTGTGCTTAAAATGTATATTTTGCTTCTTAGTATGAGCATAGTCTAATATCCAATACAGTCGTTGGTTGTAGTACATCGGGTAATGGTGCGAAGGTGGCGGGGTGGGACGCAGTGGGTGTACGGACTAGACTTACAGTCGCTAAGTCGGGTCCGGCCAAACGCTGCGATTAACCCATCTGGACAACTTCGTCGAACGACTGTATTCGCTATTTGACTGTGGTATGAGTATGTATTCGAGTGACAAGGCTGTCACTATTTACATATTTACATCATGAAAAATATTGTAAAATTTGTCTGTACCTATAAACTGACCATACCCGCTGGAGCAAAGGAGTCCTAAAGTGGAGACCGCCGACTTGGTAAATGTAAGGTAGGAAGGCCACCAGCCAGGTGGACTGACTAAAGAAGGTCGCTGGGATGGACTGGATGCGGAAGGCAGAGGACCGGATGTTGTGGCAAAAATTGGGAGAGACCTATGTCTTAGGCAGTGGACCGAAGTATAGGTCCACTGCCTAAGCCTGTAGGCTGATGATAATGATGAATATGATTAACAAATTTAATTTATAAAAATCTTATAAACCAAGAAGGTAAGTGTTGTGTCATCTCATACTGCTACTACACTACTAGGTCTTCCCTAAATAAAGTAAATTAAAGATAACATCGCAAATAGCACGCAACTGTCGTATAATTGTTAACCTACCTGCCTTAGTAACTAATCTTGCAATTATGTTCAATTAAAACCTCATTATTGAGATCTTAACAAATTTGAAACAAGCTAAATTATTACAAAACAAAAAACATACTGTTTAAGTTTAATAACTGAATTATTTTGGCGCCAAAAATTTCGTCATTTATTTTTTCTAATTTTGATGTAATAATGTCACATTCACAACTAAGACGAATCTAACGACACCTTTCAAGCTAAAATCCACCATGCCATTTAGCGTCTAGAGCTTGCAAAAGAAATATACATACATACATACAAATATAGATGACATACGGGTAAATAGAACACATTTAAATTCATACCTGTTGTAAACTCAAGCTTTTCACCAGCACTTGCCCAGAGTGCGTGTGTCTGCCGAACCCCACTGGTCCGAAGCCGTAGCACAGGAGAGACAGCAACAGTACCAACGTTTGCACAGTGCTGACCCACCACGTGAAATACGGCCTGTAGTCTGTCAACTCATCCAACTGACGAGCCACCTCGTCTTGGTGAGCTACTGACTTTCTGAGTGAACGCCTGCAAGAAAAGTAATAGATTTATTCTTATGTGTGTTTATACTCCGTATCTGTGAAGGCAATTTAATTGGGATAGTCTGCAATCAATTAATGTAGTTCTAACTGAGCCTTGTTATCTCATGGGATGATTTTTGTAAATAATAGTTATGAAGTCAAGTCAATTTTGTAAAAATTTGCTTCTTAAGTAATGTTGGTCCTCTATTTGCGGTTTTCCAAGCAGTGTCAATTTTGTGACTCACTATATCAAAACCTGCGAACCTGGAACATTGGCATTGTCTCCCACATCATCACAAAATCATCAAGAAAGAATTCGCAAATGGATTTGCAGATGATGTTTTGTGCAAATATTCGTTGTTATTCATACAATTTACGAATCTTTGCACGCTTGCGAGGGACCTCGGTTAGATGATTTCAACTCATAAGACTGTTAAATAGTCCACAGTAAAGTATCTGTAAGTCTGTATAAATATTAATGCGCCGTGTGCGTGCTTGCAGATAGGTTGGACTCTCCAATCCTGGGGCGTTGGATACGACTTAATGCACATTATAAAATTAAATATACTACGGGTCTTCATCGCGTGAACAATTTAGGTAAAATACCTTGTTTATTGCCCGACGTACCGACCGTATTGCAACGGCCGTGGTCGCAGGTAGACTGTTAAAACCCGTCGTATAATAATTTTATAATGTATACAAATTGCGAAAGTTTTTCTACGACTTTAAGCAATCTAGTAGCTAGCTAGCTAGCTAGGCTTGTACCGGATAGCTTAACAATGAAATCCTCTTGTTAAAGATTCATACTTACAATAGAATAAGCCAACATTGTTACTATTATTATACTATAATATTAAAAATAAATTACAATAAAGGTATTAAAAAAATACTTCGTTTCGAAAATAAAACAAATAAATTTGGTACGTATTCTTAAAGAAAATGGTTAAAATGCATTCAATTATAAATGTTAACTACCAACCAGTTTTGAAGTAGGTAGGTAACTTGTAAACGTAGTATATTGACTGTATAAAATAAGAAGTGAAACTAATAATTAATACCAGACAAAATGCCGTGCACTTCCTATATTATTTTACAGTCAATTTTTCTTTGTAAGTCTAGGGAAGATTAATTAAATGACCCTAGTTTGTTGACTATAGAAAGTTTGCACGTATTTTATGCGTCTTTTTATATGACTCATTTAATTTATAGAAGACTGTTCTAGTTTGTCCCTAGGTTCATCGTCTGTTTTATAAACTGTATTTTAAATTAATTAAAAAGACATTTCGCATTAGTTTTCTCTCAGATTTTTCCACCAGATTACTATAAATATTACCCGGGTGGATAAATTAGACAGAATACCAATGCGAATAACAAATGTTACCAGGGGTATACCCCTTTTAATATTTATTCTCTTAAGCGATACTTTATTCAGCGTAGTACAGCGACATGTTAGTCATAGAATAACGCTTCATATAGTATATTCTGCATGGTCGCCTTACAAACAAATCACATGCACGAATGCTCCTACAGAGGAACTTTGTTTCGCATCACATTGTTCATAAAACACGTGTTAAGTGAGTAATATTCTATCAAGAAGCCTCCGTAACTGGAAGGTAAAACCTGTGGTTTGACCTCTATCTATAACCAAATCAACGTAAAAGGTTTTTTGACATCAATTTTGAAAAAAAAAACAATTTAGGCGGCAGTTCCAAGTGTGAAATTCATTAGAGGAAGCTGCTAAGAAACTCATATGCCATACTTTTAAAATCATTAATTATATTACCGTAATAAGTGTTGTGTTTGGTTAATTATTCTTATTAAGTTTAATAGAAGAGACCCTGTAATATAATTATAATTTTATATGCTGGTAGCCGACTACCATTTAACCCTCAGATACCTAAAACAAAATTGTGTTTTTCATCACAACGTCGGAATAGATTATACGGTAATTAACATTGTTTACCTTAAAAATTCTTGACGTTTCGACCAGATTGCACCGGCCGTGGTCACAAGCGGACTCCCGTATAATAAATAGTTATAATCATGCAACGCGAAAGTTTAAATGTTAGTCGGAATAGATGTTCATAAAACAAACCTAACTACCATCCCGATGAAATTGAATCCAAATTCGTTCATTCATTTGAGTGTTACGATGTTGTACACATAGATACGAAAAGATACATGCGTCAAACTAATAGCCTCTGTTTGCTCCGGAAGTTATAAGTTATTTAAGTTAGCTAAGACTGTATATTTTGTTATTCAAACATTTTCCAACTTCAATACTACCTTTGACCTATAATATTCTGTAGCTAAATATACAGTATTATGTAATAGTTTATTATTAGTAGCAGTAGCCTTTCAATAGGTTATTACTGTTGACTAAATTAGAATCCAACAACACAAAACAAACTGAAACTTTAGTAATAAATTCAATTTGCCCACCCTTTATTATTTATTTACCCATTCATATTCGGCAAAAAACAACAAAATATACAAGTTTGGCATTCACTCAACTAAATTTTAAACCATTTCCTTCAGTCCCATAAAGTGTAATTACACGATATTTACTAAATAGCACCCATCAAACAAAATAATAAAATGAATGGAGATTCTAGGCAACGGAGTAAAGTTTATTATGATGTCCTTGATTTTCACAGCCTTTGACCTACATACTCCTGTTTATTTACTTCCAGGCGGCCGAGTTATCGCTGACATTTAACGGGAAATAAAAAATATTCCTTTCGCTTAATTAACTACGCAAAGTTCGGCAGAATATAAAGATAACGATTCTCTTTATTTGGCCGAAGTTTTGATCGAATTGCACCGAACGCAGTCACCGAAAATATATTGATTGAGAAGCATAGTATCTCAGAACAATTCCCCATTATTCATGATTTTGATAAGTGGTTTATATTGTCGGTATGTTCCGATAAAACTCTTAAAACGTTTGTTTCAGGTCTAATCGATAAAGATAATTTTATGGTTTCCCGTTTGTTCTGTTTTGCTAATAAATAAATACACAAACATAAATCCGTTCGGGGCACAAAATAGAGCTGAATGGATAATGCTCTTTAATAATTAAGAGCGGTTGAATCAATATGTGAGGTCGACGCCCGTCTGTAAAAATATTGCTGAACGACTCTTCCGTTCTTTGTTAAACAAAGTGCTTAGTCTCTGCTTATGTTTCTAATCTACCAAAGATTTGAAACGGTAATTTTTACGGCATATATTAAAAGTATTTATTTTTGCATGATATAGTTAAACTTTTTTATTCTTGTAACAAAAATTGTTAAACTATTACCTTCGCCATAACAGAATTATGTATTTAGTAAAAATGTTACTAAACTAAGGGATTATTTTTACTTTAAAACAACTTTTATCTCACAGAATTCTGGTAAAATAATCAGATATACCAAATACCTACTGGATTAAAGATACTTTAACGACACCTTTGCAAACATATTTTCCATGTTTCATATTAACGCAAAGTGAACAAAATCTTTTTTTAAAGTGGTAACACTAGAGTACAAGGTTTGAGTCACAAGGAACTTTACAAACGTATAATTAATGTAAAATTTCTTTGAATTCTGCAATTGAGGATGTCGTTGTCCCCGACAGGCCCACATGGCAATCAGGATGCGAGTTTAGACTCGGAAGACTAAGACGGTACGTGTGCTACCCCCGTGTATTTAGTATTCATTTCATCAGTCAATACTCAATTGTTTATTTGCTTTCCACAATGTAAGTTTACTTATGTTGTAAAAAGTATATACTATAGAACAATTGTTGACCCAGTCGTGCACTGCAAAATATTAACATAACGTTTTTAAATTATTACATAAAATATTCTAAAGCTAATAAATAATATAGAGGAGAGTTTTATACTTTTTTAATTTCAAATGGTGGATCTATCACTTTTAACTCTAGTGTGAAAGTTTTTTTTTTATAATTTATCTTGTAAATATTAGTTGTAGCGTTTATTTATTAGAAATAATTCGACTTTGTTCATAAAAGGATTTTTTTTATTTCTTTTAAGCTCTGGTAGTTTATTATAGATCATAATGAACACTGGGTATGGACTTGTTGAGTGTATATTCAGGTTAGAATTTGGTATTTTATAGCGTAAGCTAGCACAGGTTCCCGTTGTATACATTTATTAATTTAATCTTGCTTATGTTTTCGTCATTTGCGTACATACTAAAATGAATTCTAAAATTACCATATCGACCTGTTGCATTCGGCATTACATTGCCTGCATTATAGTTATGGAATGAGTATTAATGGATATACCATCACACTTCATAGCAATCGTACAAACCATCAACTTATCCAAGGAGTAGACGCTTTTCTTACCTAAAGAATCTACCAACAACGCCCATGCCGAACTGCCTCCTGTTAGAGTTGTCCGCCAGTGGTTCCAACATCGGTGTGTGAATACGAGCTCCCCCCGCGCCCCAAGACACGCTGCGCTCTGGTCTTCTGTACTCTACGCTGTTGGAACCCAGTGGTGATCGCGCCCTGGAAAAAAAAGGCACACGCGTTAATATTTTAAGTTTTAAATCAGCTTTAGATGGCTAGCAATGTAGGGTTGTGGGTTTCACATTACTGGCAATCCTGTTATCCCCCTCCAGTTTATTCACTCCAAACACAAGTGGCTTGAGTTTGGAGTGGATTCCTGTCGGTAATAAAAAGGGATTCGAACTTCGATTTGAAGTCCGATGCCATAACCATTAGGTTACCGCCACTTCAATGTCATTCCTACTAAGTACTGGGATTCCTGTATTTGTATAAACATTTTTCTGACTGCCTCTGTGGCGTGGTGGGAGTGTATCCGACTGCTCCACAAGAGTTCATGAGTTCGATCCCCACCCAGAATAAGACTTTGTGTGATAAGCACGATAGTTTATTCTGTGTCTGGGTGTTATTTATCTATAATATGTATGTATTTAGAAATATATAAGTATGTTTATCAGTTGTCTGGTTTCCATAGTACAAGCTCTGCTTGGTTTGGGATCAGGTAGCGTTGTGTGAGTTGTCCCAAGATATTATTATTATTATTATTTTTAGTGACTGGACATGGTGATTTTGAGCAGTGGTGATGAAAAACTCAGACACTTCTGGCGGGTCTTTAGTCTAGTCTCTTCTTTCACTATCTCCTGGATCGATACACTCAGCATGCAATAGCTGCATTTCCAATGTGAAGTTAAAAGGAAAAAAAAAATAATATCAAAATTCTTTTGATTTTATTTGTAGCATTAAAAGCTATAATTATCCATGACATGCATTATATGACGCATAAATATCTCTACCAACTCATTTCTCCTAAGATGTTCCCTTCATTGTTTATTTTTTACGTCGTCCATTTTTAAAATAAAACAGAGCAAAATTTTCTATTATCATCTGCTATTATTGCTTCAAAATAATTAATGCATAATAAATTATGCATACTTGGGCATACATTCACGTTACTAATTATATTCAAAGTTATGATGACCCAATTCAAAGAATATTCATTATTAAAGTGATCCCTCTTCTTTTGATTTCGAAATGAATAAATATTTTATTTCGACTCCGAAGTAATAACAAAAATCATACGCATAGGTAGGTACTTATTCTTTTTTCTGAATGACCCATTTAGGCTGAAAGCTGAATAACATGATTGGCCTATGTAGTTTATTTAATTGGTGAAAATTGGAAACAGGTGAAAATTTGTGTGTATTATCACCTGAATATTAGATTTGTGATAAAAAAATATCCCATGTATAAATCCAGGTACACATTCATCATCATTGACTTGTACTATCTTGATCAGATGATTAAAACAGCGTTACAAGAGCCTCAGCATTTTCGCTGGAGACTACCCCCTCCACGGACGCAAAAAGGACGGATTTACGTGGCGCACGTTTGCCCAGAACTTGCGTCACCTTCTCGACCTAACTGACAGAAACCACAGGATTGACTAGACAATGCGTGCGGCACCAGATCGGTTTCAGGACCTGACTCGTGTTTTACGGGAGGTACCTTACCCGGTTTTGTTTCGAGTTTCCCTATCTTCGCACTGTTTATGTTTGCGGTGTATTTCCCTTAGATGCCTCTTACGGCACCCTTAGGATAAAATGGGCTGGTGACACTTTGTATTTTTACTCCTTTACCACGGGTATGAATGTGCAAAGTACCAACAAACAAACACTATGTATGTGCAAATTTTCTGTTGTCGTTTTTGCATGATTGAAACATCCTAATGTTCACACATTTTTGTAATAATAATAATATACATTTATTTTTAAAATTGGTATAGTTATTTCACGCGAAAATCCAATTACTTTATTTTGAATCATCTAATCCTCCCAGGTATGACACACGATATACATATACAGGATTGTAACAATATATACAAATATACAAACTACGTTTTTAAATTCAAAATATTTTAGGAGGTTATTAGTTTATTATAAATCATCCTGTAAAGTTTACCGAACTCTTCGAAAGAAACCATTGGTTATATTTGTATAAAATTAAATTAATCAAGTTTGGACGACCTGACGGAAGGTAAACGGTATCATCTTACTTTGACAACGGTTTCTGAGGATACGTTCTAGTACGGCAGCAAAATGTGGGTCTGTTAGTCAAAGCTAGTTCATATTAGGTCAAACCGGTAATTTTACCGGGAAGATGAACATATTGGTTGCATATTGGGATTAAAAATTTCAACTCCAGTGTGCTCATCGAACACACTTTGGTTGGTTCAACCATTGCACCTACAATCTACATCTTCCGTATTTTCCAAACAAAACTATTTCACAATCTGCAGTTCCTGTTGTTGAAATAGGCACTATTAGGTTCTAAACAATTTTTGTTAAGTGCAAAACTAACTTAAAGTATTTATACTTCATTTTAGTTTTGTTTCAACACAGCTTTAAACTAAAATATTAACGACCGAATTCCCAGACCATTGCCAAAAACCTGCTAATTTAGTCTGAAATTAATTACTTTTCAGTCTACATCATCAAAATTTTATTAAACCTTATACTCGTTAGTATTAACGGGAGCTACTAAAATCAGAATGAGCTTGGGTCATAACAGATAATCTACTCTCATAAAAGTACAAAGCCGCTTCGAATACAAATGTATGTGTTAATTACGATTTTTTTTTAATATACTTTATATAAAATATTATTCACTTTAATCACGTTTTATTTGCTATGTGTCATTGACCGGTCAAAGCCGAAAAAACAAAAATAAGGCGGCGAATTTCATCAGAATAATAATAACAATAATATAATAATATCTTGTGACAACTCACACAACGCTATCTGATCCCAAACTAAGCAGAGCTTGTACTATGGCAACAATAAGCGGCGATAGCCTAATGGCTAAATCATCGGTCTCGCAATCGTGAGGTCGTGGGTTCGAATCCTGACCATTATACTACCGACGTGAACACACTCCTAACACAAGCCATAGAGCTTAGCTGGAGGGGTTAACAGGATTGCTAGTAATGTGGGACCACAATCCCACATTGCTAGTTAATTAAAAAAAAAAGCTAAATAACACCCAGGCATAGTATAAACCATCGTGCTCATCACACAAAGTTTTATACTGGGTGGAGATCAAACGCACAATTGC
Organism: Herminia tarsipennalis; assembly: GCA_945859575.2. Classification (NCBI taxonomy): domain Eukaryota; kingdom Metazoa; phylum Arthropoda; class Insecta; order Lepidoptera; family Erebidae; genus Herminia; species Herminia tarsipennalis. Next base: position 11,166,401 of record OX243839.2, on the reverse strand, counting down.
AATCCACCAGTATTACTATTCCCTCACTCTCGTAGTCCGATTACATGGAAATCCGACATGACCAAAGAGAAATTCGATAAATGCTAAGAAATCCAGTTGACTGACGGCAGTGTATTTCTTTACTACACTAATGTGATGTTATATTAAATAAATCAACCTTTATAAAATGCTTGCAGTTTTTGACGCTTCCATCTAGGACTAAGAAATTCCGAACCCCTAACCCAAATAGATTAATAGCTAAACCGTTGTTGCCTAAAATGACAAATAATATCTAAGTTAGTGTATCGCATCAACAACCTCACTGTTTAGCATTGAGATAATATGTACTCACGTACTCCAATAATACCTCAATGCTATTTAGTGTATTGCTTCATTCCAAACAATATTGAAATTAATTGGTATGGAAATAGACAAAACGTGCGATTATGTAATAGGCTATTTTCATTTTGTTTGGACAACAAGGAAAAAAATAAACCCAGGGTCTATACAATATAAACTCGTTTTTTAAGTAAAACCGAAGTAAAATAAAATTATGTCTGTAAAGTCACTTTACGGACGATAATTTTACATGATAATGTCCTAAGAAAAAATGTATGACATATCACATATATTTATGCCATTCGCGTTGCTTAGCAACCAATCAATAACGTTTTATCCAATTGTATCACATGTCATGTCGCTGCAATTGCCATTCACTGTTGCTTAGAAACCAATCAATAACGTGACTTTTTTTAGACACTTTTTCGAACGTGCACGCGGTCATCAATTTATAAGATGTTATCACGTCAAAAAACGATAAGCTAAGAGGTCAAATTTTAAACTTAAAAGAATACTATTTAACTCTAAAACATTTGAGTTAAGTCTACAGTAAGAAGGAAGTAATGGGCACTTTTTACTTCGCTGGTTTTATAACATCAACATGAAATACTGCGTGTACAGCCTAATGTACTAAACCTTTTAGTCTTTATTACTCAAGTGTAGTGTGCAAGCAGTTAATTAATATGTCGAGCTGGTAACATGACGTAACGAGAAGATCTGGCTGGAACAGGATTATTAGCCAAACTTGGCGTACAACTTGACGCTAGTTATTTAGTTACTGAGTATCGCGAGCTTCGTGTACCAGCTTCGTCTTTGAGTTAAGTTAACTTCTAATATCAAATATGATTTATAAGTTACTAGCGGACGCCTCGCGGTTTTACCCGAGTAGTTCCTGTTCCCGTGGGAATACAGGAATAAAAAGTAAGATATGACACACGGGACAAGCTTCTCAACGGTGAATGATTTTTTGAAATCGGTCCAGTAGTTTTTAGGTTTATTCGTTACATACAAATATACAAATCTTTCCTCTTTATAATATTAGTATAGATTGACGCTAGAATTTGTGTTTTAGGAAGTTATTTGACTCTCCTCAAACTACAATATAAATAATAATGTACTAGAAACTACAACTAGAAAAACTATAAATAAAGGATAATACTTTATCAATGAGGTAGAAAATGATTTTTATCGCCTTAACAAATATATTACTGATTAATTGGTAAGGTAAATTGAATTAAGATCTTTTTGAAACCTAAGGCCAAACTTTCTTATCAGTAACATTTACAATAGACTATGAGATAAATTTAGCACCAATTATAAACGACATTTAGACACATTTAACTAATGGCTAAGGCATCGGTCTCGCAATCGTGAGGTCGCGGGTTCGAATCCTACCCATTATACTACCGACGTGAACCCACTCCTAACACAAGCCTTTGAGCTTACCTGGAGGGGTTAACAAGATTACTAGTAATGTGGGACTCAATCCCACATTGCTACTAAACTTAAAAAAAAAAATCAGCTCTCAACCCGCATCAAATTTTGTAGATTGGTCTCTTTGACAAATACAAAGGAATGTAATACAATATCGTACCTACTACTTTCCACCAATATAGATCATTATGCCACCTAACATTTGGTTCTTTCAAAATGTTAGCTGGCATAATAAGAACAGTCGTACCCGATTACGGTCACCAATACAACGTTTACTAGTAGATTAAGTAACGGTAAAATTGTGTAAAAGTGTGGGCATGTACTCTCTATTTCCTCAATTTCATATCTCGATGGGACAACAAACCAACACTAGGTATGTAAAAGAAATTAGGCGCAGGTTCAACGACATAATATGCTCTCCAATACAGGCGTGGGGACTGTTTAGAAAACGTTTAGCTACGAGTATCTATGGGTATGTCAGAGACAGGGCTTATTCAAATGAAAAAAGTGGAGGAGAGATTTGGCTGCCGGAAGACATGACACTAAAGGACAATAGATTATAGGAAATATCAGAAAATATAGAAGACAATGCCTACACGATTTTGGATAAAAAAAGATATACAGGGTGTCCCAAAACTATGCCACACAGAGGGCAAATACCATAAATATTGTAGAACATTTTACTGCATTAATACTTTATTTTGATTTTAAAGTTAATTCAAACAGCATTTTTTTTAATTAATATTATTTTTAGACGGGTTCGATTCCAGGTCAAGACGGGCAGTCTTGACTTGGAATCAAACCCTTCTAATGTAAAAAACCACCATTCTGTATTTATATGACACTAATAAAAAGGGTCAATTAACCAATCAACCTCCAGTTAGAAGCGGCGGTAGCCTAATGGCTAGCAATAGTGAGGTCACGGGTTCGAATCTTACCTATTATACTACTACTGACATGAACCCACTCCTAATACAAGCCCTTTGTTTTAGCTGGAGGTGTTAACAGGATTGCTAGTAATGTGGGACCTACAATCCTACATTGCTAGTTAACTTTAAAAATAAACTCATATTTCAGTAAAATGTTATATCTAAAATATTTAAGGTACTTTCCCTCCGTGAAGCATACTTTTAGAACACCCTGTATATTCAGGATCATAAAAGAGAAATGTGTGAGACATATCCGACCTTGGTACCAGCTGATTCTCGAAAATACTTACCCCTTAGCCCCATCAGCCTGATCCCCTTCTTCATGATGCTGCAACGGCGTCGCCGACGTCGGAGGCATAAAGAACACGTCATCGACGTCCGTATCGTCCTGCGGCATCGTACTGCCGCGGAACGATCTCGACCATTGCGCCGACGTCGACTGACGCGAGCGTCGCGTCACCGCCTGGAAAACAAAGATACAATTAGCATATTGTGGAGTACATTCAGATAAAGATACCTCAGTAACAAGTGACAGACCGACCTTTCTCCATTTGTTATAAATGTAATTATGCATGTATAATCATTCCGGAAGAAATGTTCGAAATGATAGTAAAGCCGTATCGAAATCAGTAGCGCAATTTAGATATGCGTACATTAGCACAGACTAGGAAGGTGACTTATACCTTATTGTGCAATGATAAACGGCGGCCAATGACCCGCGATAGCACTTCCTCTGAAATGTCTCCTTTTATATTTCTACTTGACGGAATACAGAGCATTAATTAAACAAATTCTTCTTTAGACGAGTAACAAGTACAAAATTTATACTGGAATTGCGGTTACTACTAAAGCTTTGACCCCGTTTTCATACCCCGATTTTGGGATTTCCAAAAATCTGTTTTGGTGATGATGACCTTATCTTTGAAATTTAAGCATCTTGTAGATTTAGAGATTTTAAATAGAATTAGTGAGTGATTAACCTTTCCCCTTTATTTATGTAACTACTAACTGAATCACGCAACTTCGTCGGCGTAAATATTCCCCGTTTTTGCAACATTTCTCGTTCCTGCCCCGATCCTCTCTTAATTGTATAAATCCGTTTAATCGTTTGTGAGATATGAGGTAATAAAGAATATGACATACATACATACATATATACAAGATACGCGTAAAAACATAACTACAGTCGGGTAATTACTGGGCAAATGAGACTTATAAACTAATGTCTCAAGTGAGGTGCGCGGTACGGTGACATTCAAATCTTTGCCAAACAAGGATTTGGGTGGCACTGATACTGTTATGGGCTAGCGTGACGCTTACCACCAGGCGCACCATCTGCTCATCTCTTCATATCATTTCGTATAAAAAACCCAATTTTATTACCCTATTTTATCCCTAAACATAATACATTACCTATGTAAATCCTTCGTCTTATGGAAACGTTTGAACTTTAGGTAACAGAAAGCCAATTTTAAAGACGACCGTAACATAATTCTTCTTTGAATATGGCAACTTTAAGGAAAAGATCCTTGAGATATTGTGCAAATTAGTAAAATAGTCTTATAAACTTTTGAACTGTACGTAAGGAAAGCAAACTTTTAGACAAATATGTGTAGTAAAATAAATATCCGGGGACAACTGAAACACACCCATGACATCCCAGGGAGAGCTGAACAAATGATAAATGAAGTTATATATTATATACCCATAATCAAAAAGTTTTGCCGTGTGGTGCCGGCTTAAGAATAGTACTACCCCATCTCTACCCGTGGGTGTCGTCAAGGCGACTAAGGGATTTCACCCCGGAGGACGGGCAGCAGCGTCCTCTGCGTACTTAAAGCCCTACTGCGATCGCCAACCCGCTCGCCAAGCGTGGCGATTATGGCAATTACCCCCAGGATCTACATACTAGTAGGTTCTACTGGGGAGACCCGTGCCCAGCAGTGGGCCATCTTATGGGTTGATATGTAATCAAAAAGTAAAATAATCCAAAATTTAAAAGTTTTGGGAAGTTTGGCCTGTTAATGAACAAGGTAGAGATAGTAACACAAGGTTAAGGTAAGTATGTCCTAAACTTACTAGCATGAACAAGTCGTGATCGTTGCATTTATTCATTTAATTAGTTTCATTTTATGTAACGGTTCATTATCAAGTTCTGCTTTAGTAGAACTAAATATCATCACTAGTTACACAAAATAAATATTCTGTTGCTGTACAGAATATTTATTTTGTTCGACTAGTAACGATATTTAGTTATCTCTCTCCGGCTGTGTGAATGTCGATTTTTGCATTAAATAATTAAAATTAAAACACAAACTTTAAAATATTTTCTATTTTTAAAATTATTCCTTTTATTTATGAATTCCTATTCACTTTTGGCAGATAGAAATTAACTCGACATACTGTCGAATTTTTATTATGTAAATTTAAGAATACACACCATCAACAAAGCCTAGGAATATTCCGTATTTTTTAAATTATAAAAATAATACATGTTGATTATTTCAGTTCATGCATGACAATGCACCTTCTCACACGGCGCGGCTTGTTTCAGCTGCCCTTTGAAGCACACGACATCAGGGTTCTGGAGTGGCCTGCACAGTCACGACCGGCCATGTTACAGCGACGAGCTATGCGTAATTTTCCGCCAATTTTGACTGTAGTCATCTTTTTCAGCATTTACAAAACACATGGGACCGCTCCAGTAAGATTTTAATTTATATTGTTAGGGCGGGCAACAGAGAATACTGATATATATATATATTTTTAAATTATTGTAATTAAATTAAGTCAATTTAATCAAATGTTCAGATTTTATAAAAAACGCAATTTTCAAAATTGAGCAAATTTAATAATTTATTTATTAAACTAATATTATATACTTTTAATTACCTATAGATTATAAAATTCAGATTCTTACCATACCTAATTTTCTAAAGAAAATACTTATTATTTTTTTAAAATCAACAAAATACGGAATATTTTGTTGATTATAAAAAAAAAATAAGAATACACACATAAAAAAAGCCTAGGGGGGGGGGGCTTTGTTGATGTGCGTATTCTTAAATTTACATTATACAATTCGGCAGTATGTCGAGTTAATTTTTATCCACCAAAAGTAAATAGGAAAGGGAAGTTTTAAAGTTTTTTGTGTTTTAATTTTTATTATTCTATTCAAAAACTAACATTTACGCAGCCGGAGCTGCTGTACTAATTGATAATGAACATTTACATAAAATTTAACTAATTCAATGAAAAAATACAACGATCCAGACTTGCTCATGCTAGTAGGTTTAGGACCTTCTCACCTTAACCTTGTGTGCCTACTACCTACTCACCTTAAGCATCTCTAAATTATAATTTCCTCACTTTTCATCAGATTATGGTAACCTATAACGACTAAACCAGTAGGCCAGTCTAAATACATCGTTAGACAAGCAAAAGCAAATGTAGGACAAATTCTGCTATACAAGTTAAACAAGTTTAGCTTAAAGTAAATTTGGACACGCTTTGCAACTGTCGTAACAATGGCTTGGATACGAGAGTGAACTACGTAAATTGAATTTTAAATACCTCGTGAGAATGGAGTTTCGTGAAATCAAGTACCTAACTCTACGAACAAACATTAATGGTAGTTTATCACCTACAAGTACAATAGGTATATCCATCAGTCTTAGATAAAAGCTATACTGTTTTATAAATGAGAAAAAAAACATATTTGAATAGAAAAAACCGACTTCGAAACTAGAAAGCAAAAAAATAATATAGGTACAACAACAAAAAATAATTAAACATTTTGAACTTGGTGTTGGACGCCGACTTCTGGCAATACTTTTTTCTAGATCCACACGTTGGACAAGTGGCGTTGAGACCGACGTTGGGTCCAACGTGTGGAGCCGGTGGTATGAGTGACGTTGGTACCGACGTTGGGGCCAACGTGTGGAGCCGGTGGCATGAGTGACGTTGGTACCGACGTTGGGGCCAACGTGTGGAGCCGGTGGCATGAGTGACGTTGGTACCGACGTTGGGGCCAACGTGTGGAGCCGGTGGCATGAGTAACGTTGGTACCGACGTTGGGGCCAACGTATGGAACCGGCGTAAGACGGTTTTTACTGTAGTTTTTAAAATTATAAAGCTTTTCTTAAGCATGAGTCGTATTAACAAAACTACCTGAGATATTAAAAATATTGTCGCTTTTACCTACTTAAATTTCAATTAATATTTAATGAGTAAATACAACAAACTTTTATAATACACGAAACACATAAATTTTTGTGTGTGAATACCGTATGGAAATCGTACCTGCAACCTCTTACAAAGCAGGGGTATGCATTACCACTGTGCCGCTGAGCACATGCCTTCAACCTTCTAATATATAAGACCAATAAACCCAAAATAGCTGCTTACCCACACAAAAATATTTCACGACCCATTGAATTAAAGAACACCCTCAAAAAAGTAATACATGTGCGGTTTACTACAAGAAAAGCATCACGTCAGCCGATTTGTAACAGGAACCAGTAACACAAAATTAGATAGATCCAGACAACCGGCTCCCAGACATCAAGCGAAAGCAGGCTCACACACACATAGACGTGTACATAGGTACACAGATCTTGGTCGAACTCGGAATATGTTTCGATATTGGAGTGCTTTTACTGGGGAGAAATTCGTTCCGTTATGGACTGGCAGTACACTGCGGCAATATCCTGGAGAAATAAGTGACGTCATCAATCGTCGCCATGTTTGTACTGTGAGCACTGGCGTTTTCAAGGTAAGGTGCTCTCAGTACTTTGATCACGTGATCAATAAACTAATTCAATCGAATCATAGATTATGCAATTAATTCAAGTTATTCAAACAATATTATAAATTACATTTATTTCTTATTGAAGATTATTGGTACAATTATTTGCTTGTGAAAATAGCGCCAAAAAACGTGAATGCGTTCCGTTTAAACAGTAACCATTAAAGGTAACCTTAAAGGAACGGCTTCGCAGTGTATTAAATTAACGTCACACCTTACAGTGTCGCACAGTACATATCGGAACATGCCTTTTGTCGAATCGTCAACTGAGGCAGCGCACAATGAGAGCTACGTGTCTGTCTGTGTATGTGTGTGGATTTTGTTGAGCTTTGAGCCGACCTTCTGTACGTAATATTCTGTGCCAGTAGTTTGCAGTCCGGCTAGTTCCTTCCCGGCATATTGGCGTCGAATGCGAGCCTTCGACGATTATTTACGATGTCATAACGGTCGACCCGAAAGACATCGCTTTTATAATTTATTGCACGGAAATATCGCGGTCTAATTCGTTCGTTCGTATATTATCATATGAGGGTATTCGTATAACAATATGTTCGAGTTCGATATAGTTATGTAGGTAGATTGAGGTTAAATTTTACTACTGTAGCTTCAGAATACGGTACTTAAGTTTGAGTCGTGCTTAAAAGGATTTCTGTCGCTACTTTTTAGGGACAGTGTGATATTAAACGGGGAATTCTTAATTTCTCTACATCTGTAGATATGTTTGGCGGTAACCCATAAAGCCAATTTTCATCATGGGAACAGCATAAATTCTGTAACATATGCTTTCTTTTATTGTGATAACCTTACCGCACCGAGCATACATTTATGCCCAAAATAGTCAGGTCTATCTAATACTCGGGTTATTATGTAAATAACTTTAATAATGTATTAGGGATAATAACGGATACAATAAATATTATAAATCACAAAACATAGTGACATAGGATCCGAGCACAGTTTCTACAGATAATAGAATAGATATTTAGATTAACAACGAAATAAGTTTTTAGAGTGTTGAAAAGAAAAGAAAACAAAGATGACATACTATGCTAGTAATAAAAAAAAAAAAATGTGTATAATAAAATTACTAGAAAACTAAGAAAATCTATCAGCCAAATCCAATGAGACATATTTTTTTAAATCTGGAAGAGCAAGGTGAAAAATATCGAAAAGGTATGTTATAACTATCGTTTGATTAAAGTTGATTATAAAACCGACATTGTCTTCATAAAAGCATTTTTATCATAATTTGTTTAAAATTTAATTTTATGGAAGAGAGATTTCTTACGTGCAAGAAACCGTGGACATCCAACGCATATTTTACTAAGAAGATAAGGGAAATCCACTAAATTCCACAATAATTTGAAAATAAATAAAATATCTATACCAACCCATCGTTCTTCAAGAGACTGAATATAATTGTCTTTATTAAGTGAGAGGGAGACACTGGTATACACTGATATACTGGATTTGATTCAATCGACTCTGTCTCAGCCAGCTTAAGAGACTGCCACAAAGTTGTGTCATTTAATAAGAATACTACATTTCTAATTTGGTATTAAATATATCTACTTGTACTCAAATCGTTCATAAATATTACGTCTAAGTTGCAATACGGTCGAAACGTCGGGCAATAAACAAGGTATTTTACGTTAAATTATTCACGAAAATCTGTAGAAAAGGTACGATGGGATTGACATATCTTTCTAAATAAAACCCTTATATAATGAAAAGAAAAACAAAATAGAATTAACAGAGGTTTTATATCGCCACTTAATATGTATCAAAACTTTGTATTGAATATTATCTATCATATTGATGTAAACGTTATACTGTAGATTCCATACTACTGATATGCCCTAGTATGGGTTTCACAAGACTTTTATATAGTAGTAATATAGTGGAACCATGCTTAAAGTGAGTTAATATACTGTTTTGCACTAAACTGATAGTGTAAGTGCCAAAATACATGCTTATAACCTTGTTAATTACGAGGAACTCCCGGGCTAGGAGCTACGCAAATGCTACGCTAGCTACGTCGTAGTTTATGAGTTGATGGCGGCTTCTACGATTCAAAATAGTTTTATGTGGACAGTACAGGGTATGTAGTAACATAACTTATCTCACTATCATTATAGATAGTAAAAGTAAGAGTATGGACTATAGGAATTTGGACGTTAATAAATCAATCGCGCAAAACAGCTGAAAGGAATTGATGTAATTTGTCATACAAATAGTTTATAACCTGTTTTAGTACGTAAACCTACGCGAGCACAACCAAAGGTAAAAACTAGTATCCCATACAAATGTATACTTACGATGTCACATAAATTTAATTAAAATCCTGACATTTATTTCAGTTGTTAATTAATAGACATCCTTAATGAGATATTTAAGATAGCGTAGAATTTTATAATGAAAAAGAATATCTGGGTAACCACGAAATAAAAAAAGTACTATTAAATTATTTAGGGCAATTTGTATTATAACAATCTCTATCACCGAGGGTTCCATACAAAGTTGCAGATACATATTATAAATAGTTCAGGAATCGAATCTCGCAGTTTTTTTAACACTATATTTTTTATTTTTGAATTTCAAATTTAGGTATAATTTCAAACTTTTTCATAGATTTGTAGTATAAGACGGTATTACTTGCCAAATTTGATAGGTCAAGGTCAACAAAAATGCTTAATTTATTTTGATTCCATAAAAATGTCGAAATGTACGTTTTTTACGGCATAAACGGCTGTAAACGGTAAACTTTTTTAACTTAGAAGTTCGATTTTTTCACAGCTTCGGAGAACTGGTGACCACGTGTTCCCGAGATAAAGAGTCTTCAGACGGATAACAAAGTGATTCTATAAGGGTTCCGTTTTTTTGCCTTTTGAGGTACGGAACCCTATAAAGTAAAAACTTACTGATTGATTACTAACTAAACAAACCCGAGACGTTGTGTGAAACTTTATAATAAAACCCAAGTGAACAATAAGAAAGATAATATACCTACATAAATTCTATCTCCATAAGGTTATAACTCTGGTCAGAGAAAGATTAGGCACAGGCCCAATGGCTTAACGCGCTCTTCGAGGCTTGAAAGGGGTATGGGGATTTTAGAAAACAGTCATCAATCTGTAAACCGACATTGGAAACATTGGTCAACCTCTTTTTTCTCTAGATTTGTTCGGTTACCACTACCGTCTGGTCTCAATAATCTAACTAGCGATGGGTTTGGCTACTAGAGGTATATATTTGACATAAGCTCCATACAAAATATGTCAAAATTCTACCTCTAGTAGCCAAATTCGTCGATAGGTAGATTATTGAGACCAGCCGTAAGTCACAAACCCTCAAACACACAGCTATAGAAAACCTCTGTACTCTTAATAGTGTAATAGCATTCATCAAGACCTTACGTAATCATTCAACAAATAAAAACAAACCTAATTGAATCTCGGCCGCAAACATTTTATTACAATACAGGCCGAAGATCGGCTTATACACACACATATAAAAAGCATTTATAAGTCTCTAGGCACACATATCAACCTCCATTAGAAGGCTTGTCGGCTGGTTTAGGATTTCCCACCAACAACACCAACTGCTTTTAGTACAGTTAAAACAACCAAACTTTCCTGTAGAGTTATTTAGCCAACTTTTAAATGGTAGAAAACTGGGTTACGTAACTGTGCCACCTGTAGACTTGAGTCACAAATTAGATAGATGCAGATGGTCGGCTTCCTACTACGAGCGAAAACAGGCTCACGCAGTCATAGTCCCGCTCGCATATAGATCTCAGTCGAGCTCAGCCGATACATCAACCGAGACTGCCAACGTTGAGGAATTTGTCCCATCGCCGACAACTATCAACTATTTTCTAGGTCAAAAAACGTGAAATAGATGTAGATCATGTGTAAATAAAAGATATACAGGTTGATTTTTAATATACTAATAACCTCCCCCTCTTGGCTTCTTTACTTTACACCAAATAACTTGGTATTATAATTTTTATATATTATCCCTTCACCACCTACTTTTGTCAAACAAACATTTACCACACATTTGAGAGATGACTCTTTGTCAGGTTTAGGGCCTAAATCTCATAATAAATAACAATTTCACTTCAGTAAAATAGTCTGTAGATGGTTAAGGTCATAAATAAAAAAGCAAGTGATAGGTGAATAAGGGTTAATATTTTAAATATTTTTCAAACTGTTATTACAAAGTTATTTAGTGTTATGTTATGAAGCTGTGAGCGGGAGGTTATTAGTATATTACAAATCGACCTGTATAATATAGGGTGAGTTCTCACCGGCAGTGTGAACAATCAGCGAACAACTCTTAATATAATTATGATCTCTTTTGCTTCCACGGGATATTTACAACTATTGTACGTTTCTTGAGCGATAAAATAGCTGATAGTCGCTCGCTTTCTCGCCTTTAGTGTCACAAGTGCCTGAGATCACCGTACATGCGCATCTGTGTGTGAGTACAGTTTTTATTTAGCTGTGAGGCGACCTTCTGTACATATGTATTCTGAGCTTGAGTGCTGCTATAGAATTATCATGACGCTCTGAAACTTATAATATAATGGGGTTTTTAAGTGAAATATCTCGACTGTGTTACCCAGTAGGGTGCACCAGAGATATCTAGATACTTCTGCGTGTATTCATTATCCATGGGAATGTTCACAGTCGAAAAAAATAATGAAGATGTTTTTATGGATTAGCCTGTTATTTGCTAGTGTACTTGCAGCCCCGATTCATACAGTCAACATGACTTATTATAATTATCAATATTTAAATGAATATTAATGTAATTATCTGCAATGTATAAAAGAGGCTCGCTGAAAGTAAATAACCGCTGGAACAGAAGCCCCTCAACTTAAACAGGCGAGAATTCAGATTTTAACAATATTGTAATCAAAGTATCAAAAATAAAGGAAGGAGGAATTAATGAATCACGATGAACTTAGTAAAGTGTCTCCGACTGCATGAAATTATATAATTATGTAGGGGATCTTGTTTCCATCTTTTTTGTGCAGGCGGGTATTTTTATGATTTATTTTTTTATTTGATACTTTTTAGTAGTTGTAGAATGTAACCGATGTAACAACTTACTTTTATCACACCTGTTGTCAAGTATTGAAAATTGAAAAAAGAATGGCTGGTAACTAACTTTTTTAGTAAAATACTCATAATCATGTTATACCTTTTTGAAATGCTTAAGATAAGCCCTTTACTTTGATACCCATAATGCAGTATTCAAAACAACTTTTTTTTCATACCTCTTTATTTTGACATCTCACTGCCGCCATGTTTTTTTTTTCAAACGTCACATATTTAAGAACACTTGGGCAATCAAGACGAATCTAACGACGTCTGAATTGTATAAATCCGTTCAGTGGATTGTGAGGTATCAAATAATAAAGAATATTACATACATATATACATACATACATACAAGATACATGCGAAAAACATAACCCTTCTTTACAGTCGGGTAAAAACAGCGACTCATTCGATTTACGATTACGAGTCGATTTACGTTTTAAAAAGTCGAGTCTGTTAAGTGACTTGATCGTCGAAAATGCTACTACTTCACAGTTGTAGCCTGTAGCGTTTAATACATTTTATTATCATTATTGATTAATACATTATTCCATTACACGTTTATTTCGATACTGCGGATATAGTCGTAGGTAAGTAGGTATGTTATACACATAAGAAATTCCACGTCACGCATTCAAAGCACCGGTTATTATGATAACAAGCTTCGGGACGCCCGTGACAACTTACTTGAGTTTCAATGTTATCGAATATCGCGCAACAGGGGAAATAAAATCATCGTTTGACGAATAAAAGAGTTACTAGTGTAGGATTGAGTTCAATCTAGGTTATGAAGAAATATTTCATGGTTTCTTTTCAAGGATGAGACGTGTTGCTCAGTGTTTATTTTTAAACAGTCTCTTACACAATTTTTTTCGTGCAGGTCGTTGTGTCATGGCCACAAAGCTATAAAATGACAATATTGAGTAGATCACAATAATAATCAATTATTAAACAACACTAATTAGACAACAGTATATGGTAATCGTACGTAGATTTATTATGTTACTTGCTTCAACTTTAGTTTCAGTACAATTAACATATGATCGGCAAATTCCGATCGGGTAGTTCATTCGTGCCGGCACATTTATTTACACATGTTCAGTTTTGCCGTCAGGCTGTGCCAATTGATGCCGGCCCGTTGACGCCCAGCCTAGTGTACATGTTCGGCAAAGCCGAGTAGCATTTTCCCTCAATATTTATATCGGCCTTTGCCGATTGATGCCGGCCAGCTTATTATTACAAAGGCAAGCTTAGTTTTTACCCGTCTGCGCAAGAAGGAGGGTTATGTTTTCATGTGTATGTATGTATGTATATTTCTTTGGCACGCCCTAGAGCCTAAACGGCTTAACGGATTTTAGAATATAATAGATTTATTTATTACCATCCAAACACGTGTAAATACATTTACAAATATTTTATTAGTTTAAACTAGTAATTACCTACATCGTGTTGTGGCAAAAAGAACGAGCTCAGTAAATGCTATTCTATGTGAGATTGCATGTAACAACGCCGATTTTCAGCCTGTACCTTCGACACATAAACGTGAAAGAAAAAGTAATAAAAATAAAAAAGAAAACGTAATAAAAATAAAAAAGAAACAGTATATAAAATGCTAAAAAACAACCTAAATAAAATACTAAATTTTAATATTAAAAAACCCACCTGCACAAAGACGAAAACAAGAGACTTATCACATTCAAAATCATGCAGTCGGAGACACAATTCTTAAGTTCAACAGTATTTATTCATGCCGATTCTCTCGTCTCTTGCTTCCGTCTTTATGCAGGCGGGTTTTTTTTATTTTTTTATTAATAACCTTTAGATATGCAAAAAGTCGATATCATTCAATGACTGACATAATATCTAATAATAATATAATATCTCGGGACAACTCACACAACGCTATCTGATCCCAAACTAAGCAGAGCTTGTATTATGGAAACCAGACAACTGATAAACATACTTATATATTTCTAAATACATACATATTATAGATAAATAACACCCAGACACAGAATAAACCATCGTGCTCATCACACAAAGTTTTATCCTGGGTGGGGATCGAACCCACGACCTCTTGCGTAGCAGTCGGATACACTCCCACCGCGCCACAGAGGCAGTCACGCCACATATTTGACAAGCTCTACGTCCAGTTTATTGCAAGCATGAAGTAGGTGTACCTGAATTTTATCATCGTGTGTTCTACCAAGTGTTACTTAGTAACAAGTATTTTCAAGTAATATTTTATACATTTTACGGTACGGCGCGTGTTACTGAATATCGATAGCACCATTGCCAGTGAGACGCCACATATAATATTTATGACTTACATTAATATGAAATGACGTCTAAAATGTAACTTCGCAAAGAGATCGTGTCATTTTGCTCTAGAAATGATATATACCTTTAGTATTTTATTTATTTATGTATTAGACTTTTTTCGGTTCCGCTATAACCGGGTGCTTTAAAGCGTTCATAGGCATGACGTAACTGTACATTAACCCCGTTATATCATAACACTTTTACAATTACTTGGTTGGAACTCATTTAATTGTAATGATTATAATAGAAATATGTGGGGTGACACCATATGTTTACAGATCGGTGGGAGACCCCGATGATGCGCCGTTGGGTGCGGCTACATGCTGTGCCATGAAATTACCCTTAGATACCTATATTATTATACTAACATTAGTTCGTAAGTAAATTGTTACTAACATAATATGGATTCGTCTGAAATAAATGAATATTATTATTATTATTATGTATGTCATTTCCCTATTACGGGACTATGGAGTCCCGGTCATTTGGGAGGCGTGCGTGGAGCCGAAGCCAACACGTAGAGGCCCGTTAGACACTTTAATCTAAAGGCTATGTGACACATTATTATTATTATTATTATAAAGTTGGCTCTAGCGTTTTCGTAATTCAAACCACGTAATTATCAGGTACTGAATTTAACAAAACAAATTTCAATATAAAGTCACAGGTACTGTAGTATAGAACGTTAAGTAACCGCATGCATGGCCACGAGACACAACTAGTGAATCACTTATTTTATTAAATTTTCTAGTGTACCTACTATTAACTAGAAGTTGTTGTAGTCACTACTGGTAGCCCTGAGATGAGTACCTACAGTAGCATTTACCGCCTGTCTAAGAAAGTGAGCGTTCGTATATTCGCCGTTCATCTAACGCTATTGCTACTGGCCGTTCATAAATGTGGCTTTTAAACTAGATCCTTGGTTCCAAACATGTTGGTGTTTACTCCCGCGGGAGTAAAACTACTACTCTTTGGGGTAAAATGACTTTAAACCAGAAAGGGTAACAAGATCGAAAAGGTTGAGAACCGCTTCACCAGATTAAAATAATTGCTCATCGCATTTTTTTTTATAACTAGCTATGTGGTATTGTGGTCCCACATTACTAGCGATCCTGTTAACCTCTCCAACTAAGCTCAATGTCTTGTGTTAGGAGTGTGTTCACGTCGGTAGTATAATGGGTAGGATTCGAACCCGCGACCTCACGATTGCGAGGCCGATGCCTTACCCATTAGGCTACCGCTGCCTAACATTATTTTACTGTTGGATAGTTCATTTATCTAGGAAGGCTAAAGGCTATATATACGCTAGTGAAAATTGTTGCAAAAACGGGAAAAAATTACGCACAAAAAGTTGTGCGGGTCAGCTAGTTAACAATACGAGTACTTACGGTAACAACAAGAGATAGTCCGGTGAGCGTAAGCCGCGCCACGCTGTCCTTGCCGGGACGAGGCAGCGTGGGCGGCGGTGGCTCCTCGAGCGGCGCCGGCGCAGGCAATACGTCGGGCCGCTCGTGCGCTCTCCCCCGCGCCTCTCTAGGCGCCGCGCCCGATGCTCCGTACATACTGGTGACAAACAACCTCTTATATAGCATTATTCTTTTTAAACCGTTCCGTCCATTCACAGTCATCTTTGGAATCGTAATAGGTAGATATTTGAAATTTTCATAGAATGGATATTATTCTGCTCTTCGATGCTGATAAAACATTCAGGCTTAGAAACAATTAAAAAAAAATATTTAATCTAGTTAAGTTTTCAGAAGATGCTGTTTTTTTCTATTCTTACTTCTAATAATATAGAAACAGATTACTAAATACTTATCTACACTTAATAAGTGATTATAAGTAATGATTCATAAAATGTTGACATTTTGAGTTATGCCATATTTGTAGATCACATTAACATATTATAACAGCTATTATTGACAATTTAAAAAGGCCTCGTCACACGGTTAGAGAGAATGTTGATTATGGTATAAACACGTGTTATATTAATAACAGCCGCCCTCGGTTTTTTGGTGTTAAAAACAAATTAAAACAGGAAAATTTTAAAAAAATAATCATTGTGACCTTCTGTACTGTGTCTGTGTCTATAAAATACCCACATAAGTTTCACCATTGTTAAAACCATAAGTTTTATTATTAAATTTCTATTTCTATAATAAGAACTAATGAAAACTGATAAAAAAAGCGTATCGTTCACCAAGAATCTTGTAAGCGCTACTAATTAATGATTTGACATAAAACTTGCTTTATTAAGCTACGGGTCTTAATCGCGTAAATATTTTATTTACGTCGGGCAATGAAACAAAGGTATTTAGCCTTAAAATAAAATATTTACGCGATAAAGACCTGTAGCTTATAAAATTGTATCTTTCTATTCAAATCGCGAAAGTTTACGAACAATATAAACTTGCTTTATGTAAAATAATCAAGTTTTTTCATTTCTAGGAATTGATATAGTACTCGTGTATTAAATAAATATGAGACGTCGCGTCGTAACGAAGTTCTGGGAAAAAGTGAAATCATACATTTACATTTATTATTCTGAATTTAATACTGTATTACATAGAAGAAATGCACTTCTTAGAAACATTCAGAAGACTTCCCTTTGGGACAGTTTTATATAAGGAGTCTTTCTCCATGTTTATAAATTGGATAAATATGTCGCTCGTGATAATAGAATCAATATTTATGAAGATCATAAATGACAGACGATCAGAAATGAAACAGACAATAGTTGAATAAATGCGTGTTAAAAAGGGTGACAATTTGATCCACTTTAAAAGGTTTATGTTTTATATAATTTTTACCCGACTGTAAGGAAGGGTTATGTTTTTCGCGTTTCTTATATGTATGTGTGTATGTATCTATGTAATATTCTTTATTACCTCATATCTCACAAACCACTGAACGGATTTATACAATTAAGACGTCGTTAGATTCGTCTTGACCGCCCATATCGTTAGTGTTGTGTGTCGATTTACCGACGGTTCCGTAATAGTGAGTGATAAAAAGCTTTTATCACAGCTATTGTCAAGTATTGAAGATTGAAAAAAGGATGGTTGCTAACTAACTTTTTTAGTATTGCAGTCATAATCATGTTATACCTTTTTGAAATTCTTAAGATAGACTCTTTAATTTTATACCCATATTGCAGTAGCTATTCAAAACACCTTTTTATTAACCTCTTTATTTTGACATCTCACAGCCGCCATGTTTGTTTTTTTATATATCTAAGAACACTTGGGCAATCAAGACGAATCTAACGACGTCTTAATTGTGTAAATTCGTTCAGTGAATTGTGAGATATCAGGTACTAAAGAATATTACATACGTAACATACAAGATACGCGCGAAAAACATAACCCTTCCTTACAGTCGGATAATAAAAAGGCTATAGCATAAATAACATCACGCTACAAGCAGAGCATCAATGAAAAATGTAGCAGAAAAAAGGGGGAAATTGACGCAAACGAAGTTGCTCGAGTCAGCTAGTTCATATTAATTTGGATTATAAAGTTAAAGACTATTATTTCTCGCACCTACCAAGACCCATGATATGGAAAATACCTAGTATTTTAATCCAAACCTAGCTTTATAACTTAACAATGAAGGCAACACTTTCTTTTATCAAATGTGACAAACGTGGAACTAAGACTCCACATAAATAATGTCAAAAACATTTTAAGTTATTTCACCGCAGTAAAATATTCCATACTTGGTGCGGAATTTATTCCGCATTCAATTTTCAGCTCAGTGTTGGCATTGCAGACGTAACTTATGAAAGACGTCAAATAAATATCCAACATCGACATAAGGAAAACTGGGAAATATTCTAAACAACTATCGAGAAATCGAGATAGCTTTGCGGAGTGCACACATATTTCCTGGTAGCGTCACTATGTACATATAGAAATATGTGCCTATAACATAACAGTGGGCCTAATACTTTGATCGACGATACTCAACACCCCAGTACTTTTTCTGTCTCCCTCTTTTTCAGTTATAGCTCTTGTAAATAGAGAGAGATCAACCTATAACACAGTTACCACTTAACGGTTCCAGATGACACAATCCTAGAGTAAACAACTTCAAGTGACCTTAAGTGGATATCACAATGATTGTAGAAACACTTCGGAAAACTGATAATCTGCAGCATATTTCAACAGCATGATAACAAGAAATTATTACAAAATTACAAAATGTAAAAAAACTTACTGCTTAAAAATAGTTAATTAAAAGAGTTAGCCTATTGTTCCAAGATCCCTGGCGTGCCAGACCTATTTTATTTTCTGACAGATGAACTGTGGGGCTTTGGGTAGTAATTATATGTATACTCAATGCTAGCATACCAGCTAAGTTATATAGACGGCCAATTTTCAGGTACCAGGTGAGAAAGATACGAAAAATAGTACTCAGTTATCTTATTTTCTGACAGTTGATTTTCATATATATAGTGTAAATTACTATAAAAAAAAAATATTCAGCATTACCAGACACTACCCAGAGTGCCTAAGAAAAGGTAACAAATTATCTTATTTTCTGATGCTTGATATATAAATATCTTACTTAGGGGATTATAAGGAATTTATACTTGCTCAGCCAAAACTAATTGTATAGGCCAAACCTTCTACCAGACATCAAAACCATTTAGTAGCGCTAGGGTATTAAAAAATCGAATTTGCTAATATTCTGACATTTGATTTTATTATATGTGACTAAGGAGATTGTATGGAACATACATTTGCTCAGCCAGACAAATTGCGTGAACCAAACATTCTCCCAGACACCTAAAACATTCAGCCGTTATATGATCGTGAAGGTATTATAAGATGCTTGATTCATAAATATGTTACTTAAGGAATAATATGTAACATATATTTGCTCAGCCAGACAAATTAATAGGACGAAATATCCCCGATTGTAAAAGAAATAAATGTTTATAAATTAATATAATTTGATAAAAAAAAAATGTCTCATCTGTTGATGATCGATGTTCAGCGTCTCCTCTACTATACACATACACATTTTAGCGCAGCCGGGTAAAATATATAGACCCGTTATCAAAATTAATTCAGTAACCTACAGTAGAGTTACACTCAAGAGAGTACTAAAATTAATTCAGATGTTCTACTTCTATTGTCTAAAAAGCAAAAGTTTGCTCCACTCTAACATAATTACAGTTTTTACGTGCACATAAAGCGAGTCATTATACATAGTTCACGTAGCAACCTAGAAAGATCAGCGATCAATAATCGCAGTCCATGAACACAATGAATAACTTGTGTAATTATTACAACCGAATTGAACTTATATCAAACGCACTATAGACTTCTTCTTATAATCTTTCAATCTTGATCTTGAAATAATCAAATGGTTGTGTCTAAAATCGGTTTACGGACCATAACTTAACGTGATAACGTCATAAGAAAACATTGATGATATTGTAGTAAGCAACCATGCCTGTGACATTTTAGTGGACGCGGGCTAAAGCGCGCGCATGCTCTCAGGCCACAATACTTCAGCCTATCAGAAAACAGAACGCGACCGACTGTGACACTTATTCGTACACCCAGTCATCGATTTATAAGACGTTATCACAGCACCAGTCAATAACGTAACTACTTAGCAACCAATCAACAACGCGACCATCGTGACCGTTGCCTAGCAGTCAATCAATAACGTGACCGTTGTTACGTGATACTTTTTAGTGCGTGCCCTCTGTAATCGATTTATTATTAAGTTTCTTATAAGTTAGTATTAATTTAGTAGTATTATTGTAATTGATATATTATAATGATATTTTTGAAATTATAACTTGCTTGCTTATCTTGACATAAAGGAAATATAAATAAACTATGTAAGTACATGTAAACTATGTACAGTATATTGACAAAACAACAGTACTTCTGTTACATGAAACTACGATCGTAATAACTCAATCGATCTTTTAAAGTTCCTACAGCTCCTATCGGCCGTATTCCACCACGCGTATCCAATGCGGATTGATGTCTACTATCATTTTTAGATTGGTTGATGTTTCGGACAGATAAAACTAGCCATAAGCGAATTGCTGTGGCCGTAGTCACGAGATAAGTAACAACGGCCTATGCAACCTGATCAAAATTTCAAGCAACTTGAAGATAAATAATGCATGATTGCGTTAATCCCCGTAGCGAAAATCTTACCCCATCAATTAAAATACTACGAGTAGGTATTAACAGCATTTTAACTAGCGAATGATTTGTTTGTCTTTGTTTTTCATTCTACATTTAAATAAAATAGTAGAGAAAATACTTTTAGAAAATAAAGGTATGAAGAATACAGTTAACCTTAAATTATCAACGTTTAAGTACACTCAAATACACTGGTTCGTTCAATAAAATTTCTGTAAAGAAAAACTTGATGATTTTAAAAGATTGGGCCATGAGTTTCTTGGCAGCTTCTTCTAACGGCTTCAAACTTGGAACTGCCTCCTACCTTCATTTTGCCCCTTTTCAAACATATCACAATTAAATTACTCTTTTAGTATGTAATAATTTAATGTTTTCAAACCATCATTAATTTGATTTTATTCTACAAAATAAAGGTATTTGCGTTTGCGTTTGATTTGTTATGTTTAAAACTCCTATTCTGAACAACTCTAAAAATCACACAACACAACCTCTCACCACATACCTACCCCATGTTTTACAAACCACAACGGCTGAAAGGAAATATCAAAGAAAACACAATCGAAACGTTCAAACTTCGACGAATAGACGAACACAACAAGTTTAAAATTTCCTTTGTGTCGTTAAAGTGTGCGGCATCAATAAAAATGCTTATTCTGAACAAACTTCATCCGAATTTAGGTTAAAAATACGGATAAAATGTGTTTTCGTACCAGTCGATTTGTGTTCAAAATATTTTAAATAACTTCCATGTTTTACTTATGTTTAATGGAATAGCATACGGTTTAACAGCTGTTGTTTCTTTTATGAATTTAGAATGATGTTTATCTTTAGTTTTTTGTTAGGCACTTTGTTTGCGAATAAGGCAAAGTTAAAATTACTGTAAACGCTGATTTAATAGGCACGTAATCACCCAAGTTTTCAGCGCTGGGAATAATTTGATTTGAATTTGTTAGATGCCTAATCGTAATCGGTATAATCTCTTGAGACAAAGCGGGTGAATGGATAGAAAGCTTTTAAATATCTTCTTAAAGACTATTTCTTTAGTTCTCTCAAAGCAAATTACCTAAGCATCTATACTATTATAACATTGTAAAATAAAGATATTTTAAAAAAACTAACCTAGATCGACTAATTAAGGGTTTCTGAATACAAAACCATGCTTAGTTTTGTTCGTGTCTGTTTGTTTGTTCGAGTTTGGCGCCAAAACTACTGAACAGGATCTATTCAAATTTTAGGAGCATAATCTGCTATGTCCGGATTAAGTTTTAAGCTACTTCCCTTAGGACCTCAGCCATAGCGTATATTGCCATGCGGAGCCGCGGACACAAGCTAGTTTTATATAAAAATATTGAATTAAACATAATCTTTTCCAGCCTATAATATCATTTTTGGATTGCTATTTACCTGCTGCAATTTGAATTTTTGAAATTTAAGTTTTATACAAGAAAGTAAGTTTAACTAACATTATAAATCGGATATTGGTCATTCACGTAAAAACTTAAATGTATTTTGAGAAAACTTTGCAGTAATGTAAGTATTTTATACATCAGAGTAGCACATATACATAAATAAAAATCAAAATTTGTATGTTTGATATACGTACGTTCAAAACTATTAATCAAATTGTTATGATAAGTTGGTAGGGTATTCTAGGGACACCCAGAGGGTTCCTGACCCAAAAAGTCACAGCGAAGCGAGGCCAGGTTTAGCAAGTAGGCTATAAAAATACAAATATAACGCGAGCGAAGCCACGGGTAAAAGCTAGTATACTATAAAATACATAACTAGCTGTTCCAGCGAACTTTATTTAACGACGATATTTTTTTTATGTAAGAATTTTCTACAGAGTATTAGGAAACTAACAAAAAAAAGAATGAATGAAATGAATATATATATCGTTCACATTGTGAATCGGGTTCAATTATGAATTGAAACCAATCTCGAAACTACTGGAAAAAGAACATTAAAATTGGTCCAGCCGTTTAGGAGAAGTTTAGTGACATCCATACACTGAAGAGTTATTTAAATATAACTATATATATATAACTCTATAACACTCGCCGGCCTTTCCAGAACATTGTGCTAAAGTTTCATCACAATCTGATCAATGGTTACGGAACATATATACAGACAAACATTTATTTATATATATGTAATGTATATATATATATACATATAAATGTTTGTCTGTATATATGTTCCGTAATCATTGATCAGATTGTTACGGAATATATATATATATATATATATATATATATAACATACATACGACCCCTACATTGACAAAACAACAACACGTCCGGTACATAAACACATGAAACTTCGATCAGATATCGTAACAAACAAATGTAAATTTAACACTACTACATTCACCAACTGCCAAAGTTCTATGAAGTTACAGGAGTCGGGAATTAACAAGGGCATTAATAAGTTTCTCGCTATCCGGACGTCCCTACGGGTAAACAACTCATTCTCGTATGACTTGCTTCCTTGGATCCCTTCTAATGTTCATGATGTCCTGGTACTACTCATTAGTAAGCAATCATTTATAATTGACAACCCCACACTAGAAATATAAACGATACCTATGCATTAATAGAAACAAAAACATTAAAATCATAAAAAAATATAAATCTAAATATATAAAAAATCGGGCAAGAGCATGTCAGGTGCAGCAGAAATGACCTGTGTATTAGGACCTAAAAATGTTTTTACCACACGTTGATATTTGCTGAAAATGTATTTTCAGCTTCTGTTACATGTCCATACATGTAGTAATAAAAATAAATATTTTTTGGGGTCACTCCATAGTGACCCCTAAAATATTTATTTTTATTACTTAGCTATCAAACTTAGTAGCGGTTACTACAAGACACCTTTTCACCAACTTTCATCAAAATTCATTGAGTAGTCTTTGTGTAAAATACATGTGACATACGGACGGACAGAGAGACAGACAGACGGATATGACGAAACTATAAGGGTTCCGTTTTTGCCATTTTGGCTACGGAACCCTAAAAATGAATCGTCGAAATGTATGTACGCGCATAACTTCAGAATGACTGCACCGAATGGGATAAATCTTTTTTGTTGTGTTCTTTATTAACAGGACAAAGTTTGTAGAAAAGGAAGTTTAATAAAAAAATCGACGGAAAGGCTAAAAAAATTTAAAAAAAATTGTCATTTGTAATTTTGTTTGGGAATGAATGTTGAAGTTTTGAACAACGAACATGTTGCCTTTTTAATGAAAAAAGTTTCGTGTTTTTACAATAGATAGTTCCAATAGATTTTAATTTGAGATAAAGTTTGATTATAAAGAATTAAATACACAAACTGACGACATTCAGTAAGCACTCGGACCGGAAAACAAAAACCCATTTAATTGTATAAGTGTGTTATTAACCAAAATATACCTATTTAAACTGACTTTACAAACCTTATCTAGGTACTTACTACCTACCTAGGTAACTAGTATTTCAAGTATTGCAACTAACTTGCAGTTCCAAAATTCGACCTGAACTTGTGTCACAATTTTTTCTTGTAACTGACCGTGCAACCATCCTTGAAAAGAGATTACGTCATTTTGACATCGTCGGCTGTTCAAAAATGACAATAATTTATTAAACCAAACTATTGTTTTTAAACTTTCGCGATTTTTATACATATTAGTCCCACAATATTTATAATAAACCAAACTAATAAAAAAATATGAAAGTAACTCTGTCTGTCTGCATGTTAAGTTTTCATGCTAAACCGATGTACCGATTTAGATGAAATTTGGTGTGGAGATGGCTTGAGTCCCGTAAAATGACAAAGGATATTTTATCGCGATAATCGACAACTACGCAGACGGAAACGCTGGCGAAAGCTAGTACCACATCATTTATTTAAACAAGGTGTTACAATAACCATGAAGGCATCTAAAATGTATGACTAATCGATCGAATTGGGACATAATTTACAGAATAGAGATTCAAAATCATTCGAACCAACAATACCAGATTCAGCTTCCAAATTGGTTATTGGAACCGGATTTAAAACTTTAGCGATGAATTGCAAAATAAATGTTTCACTATAATAATAATAATAATAATATCTATCACTCGCTCTATCATCACAGACAGGACTGTTGTCGCTAACAAACCTGATATTGTGCTGATAGACCGATCAGAGCGTCGTGCAACGATCGTCGACATCACCATTCCACATGACGAAAATCTCGTGAAAGCCGAAAAGGATAAACAAATACAATATCTGGATCTGGCGCACGAGATTATCGACAAGTGGGATGTTGATTCGGCGATCATTGTACCGATAGTCGTCTTAATGGTTTGATTGCCAAGAGCCTCGAACAACACCTTGAAAGGCTCACGTTAGACGGTTGGATCAAGCGCTTGATACAGAAGGCAGTACTTCTGGACACGGCTCGCATAGTGAGGAGGTTCCTTTCTTTGGAGCCGTAACCACTGGTAGCTTGGTCCCTGTACCCGATGCCGGTGAGGCACTATTTTTTATATTTTTAAATATATTTAATGTTTGTTAGCTATATTTAAAAATGTAATTTATATGTATTTAATTTTAATAAAGAGAATAATAATAATAATATCTTGGGACTATTCACACAATGCTATCTGATCCCAAACTAAACGGAGCTTGTATTATGGAAACCAGACAATTGATAAACATACTTATATATTTCTAAATACATACATATTATTGATAAATAACACCCAGACACAGAATAAACCATCGTGCTCATCACACAAAGTTTTATCCATAATGGGGATCCAACCCACGAACTCTTGCGTAGCGGTCGGATACACTCCCACCGCGCCACAGAGGCAGTCAAATATAATTTTGCTACAGTACAGGCAATATTACGGTACATAAAAACATGTAAATACATTTCATATTTTACAGTAGGTACAATATACCACTCTAATTACTTTATTTACTATTGATTAGTTAAACAGTGTTTTGACTCTGTATTTGACGCGTAATTTTCCATTCAATCGAAGTTATATTACATGTTATTCATTCAATAGCAGTTACGTTACTTTAATTTCATATTTATAAATAAAGCATTTAATAAAATACTGGTACTTTTGTAAAATGATTTGACCGTTTCATTACCCTGAAAATTTTTGTATGGAAAATACGTAATTCAATAGTAAAACGAAAATGTCGATAAGTTTCATGCTGACACTGTCATTTTAATGTGAATAATAGCAAAATAAATGCTTTTGAGCACATTCAAAGTTAAATAATCAATACAATGAAATGCCTCTGTGGCGCGGTGTCCGACTGCTACGGAAGAGGTCGTGGGTTCGATTTCCATACGGGATACCTCTTTGTGTGATCCACAAATTGTTGTTCCGAGTCTGGGTGTACTTTGTGTCCGTGACTTGTATGTTTGTAAAATTCTCCCGCGACACAGGGCTTGTACCCGGGTTGTAAACGGGAGTCGTCTTTAAAATAGAAATGTGCAAATGTCCTTACTTTTGTGTGTCTAAGTATCGACAGTTCCGTAATAGTGATTCACGGAGGTGGTGCTGAGCTGAACCAGTCTACCCGTGACCACAGTTGCAATACGGTCGAAACATATTTTACCTTAAATTAATCACGCGATTAAGACCCGTATTATATATTTTTATAATGTATACAAATCAATAATAATAATAATGGTCTCCTAACCGATTTCGGTTACGGCGACCAATCTCATTAAAGACTAGCCAACTACGCAGGAGATATTATAGTCCATGAATGTTTGCGCAGACACAAGTGCACTCTCTATTCTCTCACTCTCATAGCCTGATGGGATGGAAATCCGACACGGCCAGAGAGAGATAAGGCGCAGGACCGCCGGCTTAACATTCTCTCCGAGAAATGGGAGGGTATGACAATGTTCAAAAACGGTCACCCATCTATGGACCGGCAGGGGTAACGTTGCTTAACCTCGCAGATATCTTGATCTGCTCGGTCGCCACTGAGTCAAGGATACCACAAATCTATACAAAAATCATAAATGCGAAAGTTTAAATGTCGGGATGGATGGGTGTTCGTTATTCAATCACGCCAAAACGGCTAAACGGATCGGGATGAAATTCGGCACAGACATAGTCTTTTATCAGCCAAAAATGTATGGTTTCTGTGGGATAATTTTGTTTTTTTACACGAACGAAGTCGCTGGTAATAGCTAGTATCGTATAAGTATTCGGGGGACAGACAGATAACAGTACATCCATAAATAGGATAGTTGAGTCTGAATCTGATAGAAACCCTCACTCTCTTATTGCACCCCAGAGAATTGATAAAACGGTTAATACCAGACCCGGCCAATTTCTTGTCCGTATTATGCATTCTATTATTAACAGTCCTTTCGTTTCTTTATCAACAATTCTCTTGTTCAACAGTTATAACAAGAAAAGAGAACAATATAGGTAAAATCTAACTGAATTGTAGATACGTCTATAGTTTTGAATATTAAAAATATTTTGTACTACTAGCTTTCGTCTTCGGCTTTGCACGCGCAGACATCAATTATCGCGATTAAATCTATTATTCAACCTTTCCCGGGACTCCAGCTGCTATCCCCATACCAAATTTCATCTAAATTAGTTCAGTTATTTAAACGTGAAAATGTAACAGACAGACAGAGCTACTTTCACATATAACATTATTTTACAACAACAAGAAAATATGTATGATTTTATTCGGACTAAAGTTTATTTGACTGCCTCGGTGGCTCGGTGGGAGTGAGTCCGAGTGCTACGCAAGAGGTCGTGGGTTCGATTCCCACACGGGACACCACTTTGTGTGATCCACAAATTGTTGTTCCGAATCTGGGTGTTCTTTGAGTCTGTGACTTGTATGTTTGTAAAAAAAAAAAAAAACCAACAATTTCATTCTAAGTCTAAACGACTAAATTTAAACAAAACTTTGTTTAAACTAGACTCTAACAGGGCTTCTAATAACATAGACGGTCTAGAAGTTCCTTCAACACTATTTTTTCTAGAATTTTCTATTCCAAAAGCATTCTTCCGCGAGATAATTACAAAAACTACACCTTATTTTTAAAGAACATCTAATTACTTCGCTTACATAATTGGCTCGCCTGTTAGAAGAGGTTCAAGTAAGAATACACAGTTCCTATAAATAGTAAAGTCAAAAACGATGTTGCCATTGGCCGGGATAGATAGTTAGGCTTAATTTTATTATTTCAGGGAGGCTGAAGTAGTATTGGCAGCGTTCCTGTCTACTGGGATTATTCTGCAGTGTACCGTATTTAGAGAGGCTGGTAGCCGGCTGTGTGCTGGTTCTATTGTACTTGGCTAGTTAAATGGTTATTGAAATTGTTGGAAATATAGAAAAGTTTTTGGTTTTTATGTGTCAAATAAGTACTAATTGCATAAATACCTATAGATATTACTATTTATAATAAAAATAAATTTACATCAGACGCGTCTGTCTGAATGAACGCAAACGAAGGACTCAAAAACATCAATGGTTTCCGAGTGACTTTTTGATAGATTATGGTAGCGTTTTCATGAAGAAATGGGTGGATTCATTCAAATTGATTTGAATTATGACGATGATTCAAATCAATTTGAATAAAGATTTTAGAAAAAAGCAAGCTAACTATACCTTTTTACTTGACTGTGACGAAAGGTTATGTCTTAACTCTCAACTCAAAAAGAGGTCCGAATCCAACAGTCTTGACAAAGAAATAAAACAAATAATAAGTACACATAGTAGCAATCCAGTCATATCTCGGATATAGAATGAACGACGCATTCAGAAACAGTAGGTTTACAATAACTTTGTCAGTTTATATAGCGATTTATGTAGTTTAATGTTTAACAAGGGCTTAAGGGTGTCCCTGGACGTATTCAAGGAAAACAATGTAGGATAGCTGCCACGAAAATTGAATTTTGTATCCCTCCTGTCGTTGCTACGTCAACTTGTTAGAACAAAGTTTCGTTTTATTATTGTACATATATATTGTACCCTTGTATGTAATTTTGTGCCTTGAGGAATGGAAAGCTTCGTAGATGTAAACTGCTTCATGAAACGACATTAAGTTTTATTTAGTTTTAACTTGTTTTAGTCAATAATATTAAGTACAGAGTGCCTGCCAGACTGAACCCTCGAAGCTCACGTAAAACGCCACCTTTTGCAATACGAACACCACGTACAAATGCAGGCAAGCGATCACCCATTCGACGCGTACTTGAATAATATAAATATAATTTCAGTAACATCGATATCCACGCGAATAGTGTTGGTGCCTATAAACAATTATTGGTTAAAACAATGCATAATTTTAATAAGTAACTATCTTTAAGTTATATTAATAGTTCACAACATTTTACACTACAGTTTTTAAGAAAAATGTTATAATAATCTAAGCACCACTTCCAGCTTGTACCTACTATTTTTATCTACAAATAACATAACTGTGGTAAACGGTGTGGATGTCACAATCATTACTTGTAACTGTTTGTTATTGTGATATTGTTTGTTTACCCAATATAAAAAACTAGATACATTTGGAATTTCTCGGTTACTATACTGGCGACCATAATAATACCTTTTAAACCTAAACAAAACCAACATTAGGTACACCTATTGTTGGTGTCCTATTCCACACATATGTGATGGGTAGCCTACGATGATCTATACTTGTATGTAGTGAGTGATAAAGATCAAGCAAGGGTAGTTTCCGAAACCCGCGCTCCACGGAGGCGACGCTGAGCTACGAATGTTAAATAAATTGATATCGATAAATGCAAGTTTTGTGTTAGAACTTTATTACGGTGGTGTGGTTATAAAAAAAACGGCTTGCACTCCGGGAGGGCCGGCAGAAGTGAAAAGTTGAACAATAAAGTTGTGCATTTTTGAATATTTTGGAATGGTTAGGGATTTTTTTAAATATATTTTTTTAATCAGTATAATAGTACTATCATTTATATGGTTAAATACAATATTCATCTATTGCGATATCGTACACAATGATGACAATTAAAAAAATGACAATGACAACGACATGACAATTAAATCAAAAATATGAAATCACAAATTAAAAACCAAAAATCAAAATAAACAAGGCAAAACCATTTGAACTCGAACCTGGTGGTCTTCTGGTCTTCTGGTTACTAGACAGCCCAATTTCCCACCTGAGCTATTATAACATTGTAGATTGCGGCGGAATTTACCTACGCATTCTAAGAATCTTACAGTCACGTGATCCTGACGCAAGTTTAACATTTTATACCAAAAAAGTGCACAACGCCGCTAAAGAACAAAGTCTACCCGTAAAAGTCTACCCGTGACCACGGCCGCTGCAATACGGTTGAAACGTCGGGCAATAAACAAAGGTTAAATTATTCACGCGATTAAGACCCGTAATGTATATATTTTAATAATGTGTACAAATCGCGAAAGTTTATCAACATTTAAAGGTATTTAGCCTTAAAATAAAATATTTACGCGATTAAGACCCGTAGCTTATAAAATTCTATAATGTGTACAAATCGCGTACGTTTACGAACATATAAATACCGCTAAAGAAGTTTGAAGTTTTTCACATTAATAAAGTTTGGTAGATAATTTATTTGAAATGAAATTATTAAGAACGAGTTTTATCTGATATATTAATGCGCAATTGGTAATTTTGGTCTTTCCCACCTCATAGCATTATAGCATAGCCAATAATTACATTTTGCTCGACGCGTAAAGCGAGCTATATATGATTTCCCAGCAATCAAAACCTCCAATGCCTTAATATACAGAGTCAGAATTGTACAAACGTGAATTGAACAGTTTACCTTTTAATTGTGCACATGAATTAAGGTTTACATTTCACATCAAATATATTTTGTAGCAAATTAACATCGTTAAAGCTGCATATTCCATAGATTTACAAGCGAAATTTCTGTGTAATTTTCACATTTCAAAATAATGATTTAATTGCGGTGACATAGTAATGAGTGCAATAGCAACTGACTCTTAGGTCCTTTTCACATGTTCCGGTTTCAATACGGCGTCGGGTACCCGGCGCGAACTGTGTGGCTATGTACGTTAGCTTTTATCCGGTGGTCATTGAATGGCTATGTACGTTAGCTTTTATCCGGTGGTCAGCGCGGAATTAAAACGGAACGTGTAAAAAAGACCTTAAGTCCTTTTCATACGCTCCGGTTTCAATCCGGCGCCGAGTTCCCGACGCTGACTACCCGGCGGCGAATGTATGGTGTCCGGACCGGACGGACGCCGGAACATGTCAAAGCTACCGTACATTGCCATACACTTGGCGCCGGGTACCTGGTGTCAATATATTGAACATCACATTGAGATGGAACGTGCTTATTGGTTTTATTGACATTTTTGTGATATTATACTAAGGGGACGTTTTGACATGCACAAAGAGTTCTTTTGTCTAAACTTGAGCAGCGCAAAGTTGTACCTAATAATGTAGGTAATACTAAATTTCCATAAAAGTACGACATCCCAAATAAATACCGAGTGTACCTACAAAACATTTAAGAATCATAGACATAGACATCGCTCACTAACCCGGAGTTTTGGGACGTCTTCCAAACAAAGTGGTCTGTGGTCTATAATTATTTTTATGCATAATTTGTAGAAATTGTTGTATAACTCTGTACATTTTGTGGCACAATAAATTATTATTATTATTTCGTATCCATGAACGTACGAAGGATACCTACCTTTGCACTACACTATACTATTGTTTAGACTTGAAGACACTCACCTAATATCATCATCATCAGGATGATGATCCGGCGGCAGATCGGGCCGGAGGTCCCCGAGCGCCCGCGCCGCGTGCCTCCTCCGCCTCTCATACCACAGCCTCCTTTGTTCCCTTTCATTATCCCTTTGCACTCCAAAGAATGTTTGAGTTTCTCTCTTGAGGTAATCTCTGACTGCAACCGTGTGTACTCGTCGTAATCTAACGCCATCTTCTGGGGCAGGTTGAGGTGCGGGGTCGGGAGGGGGTTGGGGGAGGGGCGCGGGCGGTGCGGACACGACGCGGGGAGGTGATGCGGGCGGATGCGGCGCCGGCGCAGGTGCTGGTGATGATGTTTGACACGCCAGCTGGGGAGCCAGCAGCCCTGCGCTTGATCGCCTGGAACAATAAACAATTTATTTTATAACATTTGTTTGCATTTTTGCTAACTGAAATATAAGGTAACATGTTTATTAAACAGTTACCTACATTAGAAATTCATCTCATGAGACAAATATAATTGATTATCTTTAAAACGGCTTTCTGCCACCTCAATTGTAAGAACATCATCTTATCAGCAAAGACATTAAAATATTTAATTAAAACGCATATAATATTAAGAAAATAACGATTAAAAAGGCCAAAAATCTGTCGGGAAATTCAAGGTAGTTAAACGAATGCTATTGGTTAGATCAAATTATGACGTCACAGTTCATATCATGTCAAGACATGCTGTACTCTCATTGGTTGTCGCGATTGCCGTGACGTGACAGCCCATTACTTTCTACACACCTAGATGGCGTACTTTTGAAAATGTATTTATTAGTTTGTAACTTTAAACGTTTTGTTTTCCTAATAGGAGTAGTTTTTTGGCACTGCATCTTTTTTTTAAATTATATGTGTAAGCCATTGTATAATAAGAACTGAAGTGGCGGTAGCTTAATGGTTAAGGCATCGGTCTCGAATTCGTGAGGTCGCGGGTTCGAATCCTACCATTAAACTACTGACGTGAACCCACTCCTAACACAAGCCTTTGAGCTTAGCTGGAGGAGTTAACACAATTGCTAGTAATGTGGGACTCAATCCCACATTGCTAGTTATCTTTTTATAAAAAGAAGAAAAAAAAATATTCCCTGTTTATTGCCCGACGTTTCGACCGTATTGCAACGGCCGTGGTCACGGGTAGACTAGTTAAGCTCAGCGTCGCCTCCGTGAAGCGCGGGTTTCGGAAACTACCCTCGCTTGATTTTTATCTGTGACTTGTTTGTCTGTCACAACAAACAAGACAGACAAACAAGTCAGCAATAGCGGAGCACTTGCTGGATGCGGGAACCAATCACTGGATTGAACTACACAAACCACAGGTCCTCTCCACTGACCGTCACTATTACTCTAGGATGGCGAGGGAAGCGGTTGAAATCAAAAAACATGTCAATTTCAACCGAGAAGATGGATACCGTTTGTCAACATCGTGGAATCCCGTGATCGGCAAGTGTATACACCGCCGAACAAACATTACACACCAGTGTGCAGATGTCCTTAGTGTTGTGTGTCGAAGTACCGACGGTTCCGTAATAGTGAGTGATAAAAATCAAGCATAGTTTCCGAAACCCGCGCTTCACGGAGGCGACGCTGAGCTCAACTAGTCTTCCCGTGACCACGGCCGTTGCAATACGGTCGAAACGTCGGGCAATAAACAAGGTATTTTACCTTAAATTATTCACGCGATTAAGACCCGTAATATATATATTTTAATAATGTGTACGAATCGCGAAAGTTTATCAACATTTATAAAATACTAGCTGTCCCGCGCAACTTCGTATGCGTAATTTCTCCCCGTTTTTGAAACATTTCTCGTCGCTTCTCCGCTCCTATTAGTCGTAGCGCGATGTTATGTAGCCTATAGCCTTCCTCGATAAATGGGCTATCCAAAAAAAAATCGGACCAGTAGATCCTGAGATTAGCGCGTTTAAACAAACAAACAAACAAACAAACAATCAAACAAACAAACTCTTCCGCTTTATAATATTAGTATAGATTCCCTATTTCAAGAAACTGATAATTTTGTGATATTTGAAGATAACAGTGATTGCCGCTTCCACGCCACAATAAAATACCATATTTCAAATACCTCATTTTTGCATTACTTAAAAATATGAGGCCCACAAGTACACTCTGCCTATACGGGGTAATTTTGTACACACACAAAACAACGCCAACGGTCATATAACATGCTATTGTTTAACTTCTAAAAATAACAAAAGAACATTAAAATTAAAACCAAAAACAATCACATTCCAAAATTCAAATAAAAGAACAAAAATAAACAACCAATTACATTGAAAAACAACATGCTACAATACTCATAGAGATGAGTAGCAGAGGAATTCGTTATCTCGGCAACGGAGTCATTGGTAAATTGGCCGAATTGATTCGGTATTTCCGATTGCAATTCCGTTATTCCATTGCAAATCGATTTGCACAGCCTGCAGTCAATCATTGGGCTTTCGTTGGAAATTATTCGACTATTAGAATCGATTAACGATGAAAGAATGAAACTGTGAAAATTTATTTAATAAAATGTAGAGCATATTTTGGGTTTAATTCTTTGGAATCTTTATTAAATATTCACAACATTTATTTTCAAGGGGCCTAGTTAACGTTATATGAATGCGTTGTTCAATGTGCGCGGTCGTGCGTATGACCAGGCCAAATCTTAGCCGTACTTATAGTACGATATATTAATGCCTACATATAATTTTTGTGTCTAGCAAACGATATAGTTATATATCCGTAGATATGTGAGATAGTTTCATTTGGAATAACATTGAAGAACAAGAGTATCATAATTTAAAGAGTTGGCCGTACGACTTAGTTGGCGCGACCATGCAAATGTGAATAAGGCCGAAAGACACTGGAAACACCACGCCATGTCTAATCATAAAATATATCAAACCTATTCACAAAGTTACTCAAGAACCTGTGTTATTACCTTTGATTATATAATGTCTCGATTCCTAATCCGGCTTCTAAAATAGAAGCAAAAATACCGTCAACAGATGTTCTAGCGCGCCATCTTTCTCAGTGTTGCCACTACAATAAAATTAATCTCGTGAAATGTACCTAATGTTTAAACTGGGCAAATAAATTTTAAACATGTTTAAGTTGGCACTCTATTATAATCTTATAAATTTATAAAAAGAAATAGATTCAATAATTATTGTCAAATATATTTTGCCATTTTTTGGAGTATTTTAGTTTAAGTAAATTATGTTTTTATTTTATATGGGCATAGTTCTACTAATATTCTGCCTCTACCTTTCACTAAAATGTTTGTAGACTGTACATATATATATATATATATATATAAAGTTTCAGCACACGTACACACCTTCTAGCAATATTAGTGGAGTGACCTTTCAATCCTACGTGAAACTATGCGAGATTTAATTTAGCGCGAACATATTAAAGTTGAATAAAGCTTGACCCATCAATCTTTAATCAATTCATTTAAACGCGCGGGATTATCCCTTTTTCATTTTCTTGTTGGATATCCTTGCATTAGGATTGGAAATTAAGAATAAAGATATTTATATATTTACTAAGAACCGTAATAAAAACTAGCTAAGCCCGCGACTTCGTATGCGTGAAGTTGCAGTGCTACTCTTTCCCTAAATGTTAGTGTGCTGAAAAAAGTTTTAGTAGTAAGTAGTAAAGTCGAGATCCATACAGCCGTTTCGGAGGTTAGCCGGGACAAACAGTTGACGGGCAAAAAAAAAAGGATAAGGATGTACCTACCAAAGATAATAGATCTAGCTAGATGCCACATGTTCCTGTAACATTATGAAAACAGAGCGTGCCACATTATCCCCACCGCGCATGACGTCACGCGAGCGTTTTAGTGATGAACCTACCATAAACAGAATCGTTTCAATCGTAAGACATCATTCATCCAACAGAGTATCGATTTTTAATCGACCAATTCGATTTGATCCTGCTGTTTGGAATTATTTTTAATAAAGTTTTCTTATTAAAAAGAAAATGATTAAGGTCAACTGCAATTGCTTAGTATTTTTGACTCACGCAATTTTTACGATTTATTTTAATAAAATCATAAAATAATTAACAAAATTATTTCGTATAATGTATTTATTATTTTTTAATTTGTTTGAAGCTATAATAAAAAAAATATCTGCAGTTTTTAATTCCAACAAGTTAGCACAAGTTTATTATCTAACTAACTGGCGCCCGCGACTCCACCGCACTTACACTAAATTTACACTTTGAATGAAATCCCCCATGGAAACCGGGATAAAAGCAACCTATGTGTTCTTTGCCGGGTTCAAGCTATCTCCATTAAACTTCTGCCAAATAGGTACAGCTGTTTTCCCGTGAAAGAGTAATAAACATCCACTCATCCATCCATCAAGCCTCACTAACTTTGCATTTTTATGATAACTAGAATCATTCTTATAAATAAAAATTAAAACACGGGTAAAATTAAACGACATAAGCATTTTATTTATTTTTAATAATTAAATATAAAATAAATTAAATTATACCTATCAAATCAATTGTAGGGACGATTAGGTGAGATCAATATAATTTTTACACTAAGCCAAAACTATTACCTGTTTTTATCGCTTTTGATTTTTTGAATATCACAGAATGCCTTCTTAGAGTAAACTAATAATAAATTGTGTTTAAATGCTGTATTTGCATTTATGTATAGTACTTTGTAAGTACTATAACACTTAAAACTACTTAATCACAAAAATGCTTTTAATTTTTTAACATTATAGGAGCTAATTAGATCAGTAATAGGTCTTACACATATTAAAGTAAAGGATTGAACTATTTAACATTATATATATTGCACAAGATTACCACAAAACGGGAATAATGCACAATCAATTTTCTAGAAAATAAAAAACGTACGAACATAGATGGTAGTTACAAACTAAACGTTATATTGAGATCAAAGTTATTAGTATCACATAATCGGCCTTCATTATAAAATTTACACTCTTATTTTTTGAATGGCCAACCTTGTGTCAGAATTATTCAGATCACCCTTTATGACATGACCGACTGAGCCGGGTTTTTACGTGAACTCTGAAGCACGGATACGTTCAAATATAATTTTACTATGCTATACGACTTCAAAATGTACTTAAAAAAAGTTTGAAACGAAATAATCGCTCGAACAGCGTAAGCCCACAAAATTAAAGGATCAAAATTAAAGACCCCCAATACGCTCCAAACCCGTTCTGTACCATTTAATAAAATAGTAAAAAAAAAAATGTTGGTTTAGATTTAACTGAATTAAATACCTCATAGTTACTAAATTATTGACCTTAAAACAGGACGAGTTTATTATACAGGGTGTAACAGAAAGGTGTGGTCATATTCAAGGGTTGGTATGTGCCCATGATACTGAGTGCACATACCTAATTTTATCAAAATCGGAGTACCCTAAAAAAATATCTTTTCTTTTCGTAGTTTTGGTTTTTAAATTTCTCGTTAAATAATGTAAACGTATATCTATGTATACATCAGCTATTGCCTTTATGAGATTAACTAAATGGTTTTCAACAGGTGCTTGATCAAACTGATACCTATGTAGTTATTACAAAAATGCATTATCGTTCTTTAGGATATCTATTTTCTGTTTCTTATAAATAGAGCGCGATCAATTCGCGATTGAAGAAATCGATATAAAGTGCCTAAACTTAACATCACTAGTTGTAGAAAAACGTCAAAATCCCCTGTACCGCGACATTTATTTGTTGTTGTGTTGTTTATTCGTTTGAATTTCATTGCGTACTTTCAACGTATGAGACGATGACATATCACCTGATGACATCAATTGAAACCGCAATGTAAAACGAATAGAGTAAAAATACGTCAATGAGAATTTATCGAAGTGGTATAACTCAAAAACGTAAATAAATAATTTTAAAATTAATTTCAGCTTAAGGAGCAACAAAATTACTTAGCGATGAAAGTATACATCTCCCTTGATACGGTCTACATTCTTCGACGAGTTTTTACAACTTATAACTACACAATTAGGCATTTCTTGTTGCAGTACACGCGACGTCATGCGGCCGCGATCAAACTTTCAATAATATCACGCGCGAACCAAATGGCGCCGTTGCGCTGATTGGAGACACGCTTTGACTTACTACTGACCGATTCTAGCTATATGTGTGTTCTGAGGTACCTACTATATATCATTGACTTCTATACTACTAAGTAGTATAGAGGTCAGTAAACATATTTATATATACATTTAGTAAAAAAACCGGGCAAGAGCATGTCGAACCATACTCAGTTTAGAGGTTATTAAAACCGTATTTATTTTAAGGCAACGGCTCCCGTTGCTGTATGAAAAAATAGGGTTTGAATAATTGCAGCAGCAGAAGAGCAAATGTTCATTGCACTTACATCCTTTTATTGAGAAATGCAGATTATCAGCAATAACTCAATGACGGTATAACCGATAATATCTGAAATAATTTTAGTTTAAGGTATTAATTAAAAAAAGTTTTAATTTATAATATTTCCACCAAATTTAATGAATATTCATTATGTAGTTTTTGAGTAAAATGCCTGTGACTGGCGTACAGACAGACAGACAGACGGACATGACGAAACTGTAAGGTTCCGTTTTTGCCTTTTTGGTTCCGGAAC
Source organism: Herminia tarsipennalis (assembly GCA_945859575.2). NCBI lineage: Eukaryota > Metazoa > Arthropoda > Insecta > Lepidoptera > Erebidae > Herminia > Herminia tarsipennalis. Next base: position 11,127,861 of record OX243839.2, on the reverse strand, counting down.
CTAAGATCTGTTATTTTGACATTACAAACAGACACTTAAATTTTATTTATTTTTATAATAGGCCATTTGGCTGTCAAGTGAAATAAGTTTTTTGTGATGAAAAGTCATAATAATACGCACCGTATTGACTGCCTCTGTGGCGCGATGTAGTGTATTCGACTGCTACGCAAGAGGTCGTGGGTTCGATCCCCACCCAGGATAAAACTTTGTGTGATGAGCACGATGGTTTATTCTGTGTCTGGGTGTAATTTATCTTTGTGTATTTAGAAATATATAAGTATGTTTATTACAATTGTCTGGTTGCCATAGTACAAGCTCTGCTTAGTTTGGGATCAGGTGACGTTGTGTGAGTTGTCCCAAGACATTATTATTATTACTAGTATTGAATTAAACGAAATATGTATCTACCTAATACCTTGTTGCCCATTGAAGGTGATTCATTTTACTTAAAAAACGTAATTCAAAAACTAATATCAACGTGCTTTTTTATATCAAACCTTTACTTCGCTTTTCATAAATTAAAACATAGTATTTTCTCCTCCTTCTGCATTTACCCTTGTTCAAGAGACATACAATAGATGTTGATCCTGTATAAACAAAAGAGGTACAGTATAGGGCGAGTGGCAGTGTAAAAAGTCAGCGATCAACTATTAATATATATATATCTCTTTTGTTTAAACGGGATTTACATCTATTATACGTTTCTTGAGCGAGAAAATAGTCTATAGTTGACCGCTTTCTCGCCGTTGCTGGGACATGTGCCATGTAAAGAAGGCGAAAACACCGCCAGATTATGAAAATAAAATAAACATAACTAACATTACAAACAAAAGCCTCTCACAGGATTTTATGTTTTATTTATCACACAAAACCTTTTGTACATCAGTCGAATACAACAAAAAACTAGCACAGTCTAAGCTGCTCCTGCTCATATATTCAAAAAAGTGCTTGAAGCGAGACATCTAAATTATATATGTCATAACTGTATTCCAACTATTTATGTGCCTACTATAATATGCCTACATAGTAGCACCACAGAATACCGAGAGTACAGAAGGTAACCTATACAGGTCAGGTCATATTCAAGGGTTGGTACGTGACTATGATTCTTAGTGCACATACCTAATTTTATCAAAATTGGAGTACCTTAAAAAAATATATAATATTTTTTGATTCGTTTATTTATGAGTGAAAAAGTGATTAATTAAAAAAAGTATGACTTAAAAAGTTCTATGCCATAGTAATCCAATCGAATTTTGTACCAGGGGATGTATTATTACTGAACTATACGCCTTTTACTACTGAATTTTAACAAAAAGAAAATGCTATAACTATGTAATAATAATGCAACCAGCTATGGCACCATGATTAGGTGCAATACTGACAACATACACTATTCGCTGCTGAAATTTGACCACACCTTTCTGTTACACCCTGTATATACGTACTTTACTCGAGCGACGCTCACATAAACATCTTTCAAGGACATGATTTGAGTTTACTTAATGATTTTAGTCGTGATAGGTCTAAGACATAGGCAATCTTGGTTGATACCATCACAGTGTCAGTTATTCTGCCGTGAAATGGTGACGTTAACACATCACTGTGTTTCAGTTGAAGGGCACAGCAGTATGTATAATTACTGGGCAAATGAGACTTAAAAACTAATGTCTTATATGAGGAGCGCAGTACGGTGATATTCAGATCTTTGCCAAACAAAGATTTTGACGCTTACCATCGGGCGCATGACCTGCTCGTCTCTTCATTTCGTGGTATAAAAATAACATGAATCAAAGACTACTTTGGTGCATTTGTGTGCGTCAAGAGCGATTCCTATGTAGGTAGTCTTCTGTGCTCTCGGTATTCTGTGGTAACATTGCGAAGCAGACACAGGTGCGCCTCGAACGAGCCATAATTCGCACTCAGTATAAGCACAGAAACAGTAAATTAAGATACAGTACCGTAGCTAAGCAGTGCCTTTGACAAATATACCTTATTATTGTGTCGCAAGGCAGAGCTCCGTTCTGAATAAAGGATTAACATGCTAAGTGCCTATGTGTGCGTGTTTTGTATATGAGAGTTATACTGATGTACGTGTGAAATATGTTTGGAACGTTAGTAGATTAAATGACAATGTCGTGTCAGGGAGTCAAATATTTGATGTAATGGTGACCAAAAGCATTCTTTTTATTTGCTAAGATAAGATTTAACCGTAACTATCTCAAATGGCTTGTTGAAATTTGAATTTGGAAATTCGATAACTTAGTTGACCTGGCCCACGCCATCCCTTTCTCCCTTTCAATAAAAAAAACTGTGCACGAACATGTCGGACCACGCTTAGGGTTGGATTCCGCAACCTTGAATAATTGCATCAGCAGAAGAGCGTATGTTCATTGTACTTAGGCCCTTTTATTGAGACACTCGGTTTTTCGGGTATAACTCCATAATGATATATCCGATCATGTCCAAAATAATTTTAGTTTAGGGGTACCCCCTAAAAATATTTATTTTGATTATTTAGCTATTTAAGTAGCGACGATTATCAGACACCTTTTCACCAAATTTCATCAATATTCATTGAGAAGTGTCTGAGTAAAATGCCTGAGACAAACGGACGGACAGACAGACAGACAGACGGACATAACAAAACTATAAGTATTCCGTTTTTTGCCGTTTTGGCTACGGAACCTTAAAAAGAGGGAAAAAAAACTAGTAAAAAGTCTTTGACAGGTATTGTCCACAATGGATCGTTGTCTCTTTCTAGAGAGTGGTATTTTTTTAAGGTTATGGCGCAGTCCAGGTCTATATGTCAATGATTATAGGAATACATACCTAGGTATGTTCCTATATTATAAACTCATACATGAGGACGTAGAGGTCATTACATATTCCTAAAATAAAAACGTGCTACAAATTTATATATGTAATGTAGGCTTTGTTGAAAAAAAGCTGAAGTCGCAATTTAATATCTTATAAAATGTTACAAAACATTTGGCGCGCCTTCAAGGTTGCTAAAACTATTATATTTCTTATGATAAAAATACTGAATTTAATAAAACAATAAAAAATATGACGACGTTAACTAAAATAAATTTCATGCGTACAAAGATTTCATAGAAATGTAAACATAATAAGATATGAAAAATAAATTGCTTATAATACAAACATTATATTTTAAAGCCATTGTATTTCTTTAGTTATTTTTTTGGTAAAATGGTTATTATATTTTGTTACTTTTATATTATACCGAACAAACTGGTTGGGGCAGAATATTCATTAAAATTAGTATATTTTTTAAACTAATCAATAATAATAATAGTTTTTGAATCTCATTAATATTTTTTTATGTACATCACTGCCTCATCACGGTAAGAGTTTCTAGGTATGTTTTTATGATGGTGAAATAGTGATTAGACATTATTCAATAACTACTTACCAAAACCTTTCAATTAAACCCATTCCAAGAGAAATTACAAACATTCTAATAAGTCCATCAAAATACTGATAAGCATAATTATTACTGACCGGCCGAATAGGTACATATATATTTCTAGCTTAAATAACTGCATAAAAAGAAATAGGCTTTCAGAGTGCTTTAAGCTATTGTTAAACACGATTTAATGTCACTAACTGATGTTTTTCATCGAGAATATTAGACAATTACTTATGACGATTTTCATCGTCGCCCGTCTAGCCTTTGCATGGAATTTTCTCTTTTGACTACACATGCCCTTATATCTATACTAATATTAAAAATGTGAAAGTAACTCTGTGTATCTGTCTGTTACTTTTTCACGCATAAACTGCTTATCCGATTTATATGATACTAGCTGTCCCGCGCAAATTTCTCATTTCTGCTCCGCTCCTATTGGTCGTAGCGTGATGTTATATAGCCTATAGCCTTCCTCGATAAATACTATCCGAAGAAAAAAAAACAATTCAGACCAGTAGTTCCTGAGATTACCGCGTTCAAACAAACAAACAAACTCATCAGCTTTATAAAATTAGCATAGATTTAAGAAATTATTATGAATGGTAATGAAATTTGCGTCGAAAACCGTTGCAATTCTAAGTTGACAGGCAGCAGGAAGTAGCTTCATTTTATGCAAAAATGTGAGGTATTTTTAGGGTTCCGCACCCAAAGGGTAATACAGGACCATATTACTAAGACTCCGCTGTCCGTCTGTCTGTATGTCGGTCCGTCTATCACCAGGCTGTATATCATGAGCCGTGATAGTTAGACAATTGAATTAATTTTTAAATTAAATAATTTTCACAGATAAGGTATTTCTGTTGTCGCTATAACAACAAATAGTAAAGGAGCTCCCAAAAACAAACGTGAGTTTTTTTTGCTCGTTTTTGCTCGATATTCATAACGGTAACAGTTGACGCTTGAAATATTCACAGAATATTTAGTTATATATTCACTTTAAAAATAAATAATAAAATTAATATTTAAGGGGCCCTCCCATACAACGAACGTGATTAGGTTCCAAATTTTTGTCTCGGTCTAAATAACGATAGCAGATAGAAACTTGAAATATTTACAAAATGTTTAAAATTAATAAGAAAATATATTTTTGACAGCGCCGGGACTGCTATTTGTAATGATACGGAACCCTTTGTGCGCGAGTCCGAATCGCACTTGACTGATTTTTAGGGTTATGTAGCCAAAATGGCAAAAACGCAACCATTATAGTTTCGTCATGTCCGTCTGACTGTCTGTCCGTCCTTATGTCACAGTCATTTTACTCAATGAATATTGATGAAATTTGGTTTAAAGGTGTCTTGCAGTAGCCACTACTTAGTTAGATAGCTAAATAATAAAAATAAATATTTTTAGGGAGGGGCACTCCTTACATGTAACAGAAGCAGATATTTTTTCCAGCAAACATCAACGTGTGACTAATCATTCGACGGGTCTTTAAAAAACATTTTAAGGTTTCTAATAAACCTTTTTGATTTAGTGAATTTTGTTTTTAAAAAAACGCTCCTAAAGTTGCATAAATTGTGTCCCCTTCACTTTTGAACCGTTTGACCAAAAAATATGAAAAAAAATCACAAAGATAGCACTAAATAAAATACTATAAACTAAAATTATATCTGACATCATCGGATATACCGTCATTGAGTTATTGCTGAAAAGCTGCATTTTTCAATAATTGGGCTTAAGTGCTATGAACATACGCTCTTCAGCAGAAGAGTTTAATTGCACCTGCTGGAGAATAATTGCACCAGCAGGTGCAATTATTCAAAAAATGCATTTATTCGAGGCTGCGGAACCCTACACTGAGCATGGTGCGACATTCTTGCCCGATTTTTGTTTAAATTAATCTAATTCATGATTCCACTTACACATATTTGCATACATATCGACCTAATACATAATATTAAAACGATGTTAATAAAATCGAAACCCACAAAAAAATATAAGACTCTACCAAACCCAGATGAACAATATCGATCATATTCACCATTCGCATCACGTCATTCCGTCCAATAATGCAGATACCTAGTTTCCATCGGGCTGATTGCTATTCTTACCGCTCGTCCAATATCGTTCTATATTGCGGCGTATCGTTCCACGTTGTGAAGGCATATGTCTCGGCAGTGTCAAAAGACATCAGCTGTTACGGAATGATTGGGCACATGCAAAATATGTGGTGGGAGAAAATAGCCTTCACGTAATTTTGAAAATGATGGAATTGATAGAATGATAAGAGATAATAAAGGTTCTCACTTCTATAATATATTTTGGAACTAGAATTTACGCGTGGCTACGCCTTGTAAATTTTGGTTGTCACATTTTTGACGTGATAACGTATTATAAATCAATGACCGGCTGCATTCACGAGAAAGCGTCACGTTCCGCCTGTTGACTGGTTGCTAAGCAACGCAAACAGCGAAATGTCATCAATATTTTCTTAAAAAGTGTCACGTTATCGACTGGTTGCTAAGCAACGCGATAGCGATATGTCATTAATGTTTTCTCGTCATAAAATAATAAAATTATCGTCCGTAAAAAGACTTTACAGACGATCATTTTTTTTAAATTATAATCACGAGTCATTGTGATGGATAGAAGTGTTATTGTAAAGGTTAGGTAAGTAAGAAAAGTTTTGGGTTTAAAATTTATTTTGTTTTTACACGACTGCTCCAAAAATAAGAATTTTAGGGTTTCTTTAATCTACCATATCTTTTAACTTCAGAACTACTTAAAAAAAAAGTTATTTTGATGATTGAGGTATTGTTAGAATACATAACTGAGTCCGGGTAACATAGGTTATATAAAAAAAGTATACGAGTATTTACTGCCGCCAGACCTATCTATCAAGTAATAATTTCAATATAAATATGTTATTTCCAAATAAATATTTTAAGTTCGAATTTGAAATTCAATCTCAATTCTTCTCTAATGAGATATCAACACAATACGACCGTTATGCGATTTCATTTGATTTGTAAGTTTTATTTTTGCCCTCGCTTTTAAAATGTTATTTCAATCTAACTTGTTAATTTGAATAAAAGGACAACTAGCTACGTTTGAGTTGATTTACAACCCTCCAGGCCACTCTTTAAACGAAATAAAAGCATTCATTACGATTTAACTTTCTTTAACGAGTGGTTACATAAAAAAATGTTTAGGTCGCCTTACAAACGATACAAAATTAAATAAGGGTAGATTTATAAAATCATTAAGCACAGAAAACATTACAAATAGAGGTATTTAAAAATATCATTAGACGGTAACCGTGTTCCAGACAGGTTGACAAGACCATTGGGATATAATGTTCTCATTAGCGTAGTTACTAAGTGCTAATTTGGTCTAAGCAAGAAGTGTTTTTTTTTTCGAGAATAAGTTTTTTGTTAGAAAGGGAAGACAAAGACTGTACGCATCTTACAGCAGCGCAGTGTCTAGCAGTGGCAGTGCAATCTTAGTCTGCACCAATGTTTAATTTTAATCTCACTTAATTTTCCTCTACAACACCCTGTCCTCCGTCTTCCGCATTCAATTCATCATTCCACCATACAATACATACACAGTACTATACAATAAATTATAAAATTCGATAAAACACAAAATTTATGTAGAAACACACATAGATATTCTGATTTCAAGTCATAAATGAAAAAAATAGCATGATAGATTTATTATAATTAAAATTAAGAGTTGGTATTTTCGATCTGTGTATTACATGACATGAAACACGAGGCGCCATCGTGTGACGTAATATAGGCAAAGTCCAATTCGCTGTCATTTAGAAGTCCTGTCTTTGAACCTGTCATATCAATAATGGCGGAAAAAATGCGCACAGAAAGTTGCGCCACCTAGTGTTCTCGAAATATTAATAATGGTTATGTTGCCTTATAAGCCAGCATAGATGGCACTGCTGATACTGTATTTGACGCCGGCTAACATCAGTCTGATTGGTCTATGCCGATATGACGTAATAAACATTTTAGGCTTTTGGTTTTAAAAAAATGTGTAATTTTATAGTAGCAAAGCGTTTTTATTTTGCCGAAATATTTGTTTAGGCTTTTTATAAAAAAAAACAACATTTTAAACTATTATTTCAAACAGAGTAGAATACCCTATTATGAGAGACCTATGTCCAGCAGTGGACCGATACAAGCTAATTAATTGATACTTTTTCTCCCTGCAATCGTGTATTAAATATTGCCATGTCGACCTGTCATAAAGTATACAAACCATTTATTTAACTAAACACGAGTACAATAAACAAATCAATTTGTATTATCAAAATACAACGCGTCCCAGTTTCGCAATCTTAACAAACACAAACGCAAATAATACTCCTATTAATAAGGAAACTAGAGATTAACATCAAATCAGTCTGTGGGGCAAGTAACCAATCTGTTCCCGAAGGACGAGCCCTACTAATCTAAATTACTATAGTAACCTCCTTGATAGCTCCTAAAACAATGTAACTGGTAATTATTATAATGGTAACGATCTTCTACAAAAGCAAGATTCCTGAACACTCCCAGAGTAATTTTTGGATGAAATAGCTATTTTATTTCAGCTATGTGGTTTATAATGGAGCGGGGGCAATCGATTGGCAGAAGTACGTTTTAAAGCCATTTCACGGAACGACTTTTTGATATAAGACAAGAATACAGCAGGTTTGAAGGACCGATTTCAAGATCGATCTATTATTATTTGTTTTGAGCGACTTTATGTGTGTCAGATGTCTCTCCAATTTGTAGCTTAATCTTCGACAAAAGGACGGATGCCGTTATAATGGTACGTTTATGATAACCTTAAACTGATATTTTACAACACATTTTGTTCTCATATCTCAAATTAGTTAAACTAGTTCATTAAAACCATTTGGTACACTAAAAAAATTACCTGTATTTCACTAATGATCTTTTGAAATGGTTGTATTAGGCGCCTTGTGTTTTCTTAAATGTAGTTAATGTTTCAGTGTAGTACATGTAAGTTTGGTTGATCTTATTCAGTAAGCTGTGAAAGGCTCTACAGTTAATAAAAATAAATTAATATACATTGTCAATTTTTAAAATACTTGTATAAAATGTGTAAACCGCCTAAGAGCATTGATTTATTGAATAATAGAATCACCTAGCAACTATACTTTCTCGAGCATAATAGGTAATAATCCTTGATAAATTAGTCATTATGTTCCATGATATTGCTTTACATTATCTACATAATCATTAGGTATTCTATGGCTTAATAGATACGTATTAATAACACACTTGTAAATTATTAAATATTATATTATAATTTAAATTCTTGCTGTTTTAGTGGAATAGACAAAGCAAAGGGATTTAAAATTATAACCTTATACATACTTAGTAGATTTTTTAATATCTCTGTGACGCAGCGGGATAACATACGATTGTTATGCAAAAGATGGCGAGTTCGATTCGAATTCACTACTTGCGATTTGAGCCGTCATTAATTGTAATAAGTCTAAAATGTACTCTGTGTAAAGTCATTCGGTACGTAGACGCTTCTAGTCTAGTGCTGAAGTTTGAAAATGAGTCGTATGTATTAGTTTCGTAGGTATATTTTACGTTTACATTTCAAATAGAGGGCCTGTGTACCAGCAATCTGAATGTATATGGCTGATTCTGGTTTGACGAGTGCAAATGTAGGTAACATAAAAATACTTACAATATAACTGTGACCACAGACAACTGCTATATTATTCCCATAACTCTCGACACATAAAGCCACACCCTAAATAAAATATTCAACGAAACAAACAACAACTGAAAATTCTAGGAACTAAAAATAATGAAATTTTTGAACCAAATTATGTATTCACGAGACGTATCGCCCAGAACTCATGAATAACGTTTCGTTATTTCAAGGAACGTTAACGTAAAGAGACGAGCGTGTTTTTTTAATCCACCGTTTATTAAGCCTAAGGCTGTATCGCTTTTGGTCTGTGCCGACGGAAAGTAATAATGTAAAGTGCCTTTGCAAGTTACCTTGTTTTACCGTGAGAGATGAAACAGATCGTCATTTTTAAATTGCGTGTTTTTTAAATAGACAGAATATTTAGTATTTTATTCATTTTGTGCGTAAAGTAAACATACACGAATTTGGATAGGTAGGTACAGAAGTGTACATAGTTCTTTAATAAATATCACTTCAAACAAGCTGGTTGTGTCACTAAAAGTAAATGAATCGACGAAAGCAAAAAATAGACTGTGTATTATTTTATTTATTTAACAGAGACTGTTCGACTGTCGCTGTTGCGACAGTACACATAGGCTATATATGTCTACACATTAGTATTTATATGCTACATGGCCAATTGTTTAAATATCATTTATATACACGGTTTTCAATATCATTTATATAATTTCTTACAGATGGTCTATGTTTATAATTCCTACATGCATATTATGTGAATAGATGCTGGAGAAGAGCAAGAGCATAGCAGTGGGTAGGCGTTCCGCAGCCTTGAATATTTGCATCAGTAGAAGAGTTCATGTTCATGGCACTTACGCCCTTTTGTTAAGAAACGCAGTTTTTCGGCATTAACTTAATGACGGTATATCCGATCGTGTCCTAAATATGTTTTAGTTTAAAGCATTTCCATACTTCCTTTGTGATTTTTTGCATATTTTTTGGTACAATTTAAGCAACTTTTGGAGCGATTATTTCCAAAAATATTTACTTGATTAAAAAAGTTTATTAGAAACCTTAAAATGTTTTTAAAGACCTGTCGAATGATGTCCCACACATTGATGTTTGCAAAAATCTGCTTCTGTTTCATGTATTGCCCCCCGAAAAAATATTCGCAATTTAAAATAAATAAATTTTTATTATTTAGTTATCAAAGTATGTAGCGGCTAGTACAGATATCTTTTCACAAAATTTCATCAATATTCATTGACTAGTCTTTGAGTAAAATGCCTGTGGCATACGGACGGACAGACAGACAGACGGACGGTTTCGTTTTTGCTATTTTGGCTATGAAACCCCAAAAACCGTACTAAACTAGAGCGGACCGCTAGTACAATATAAATATATTATGTTACCAGAGTTGCTATTATATTTCAAAATAGAATATACCAAAAGAAGCAAAAAACAAATGCGGAACTGTCAAAATCTTGATGCATTTGTGAGCCCACAGATTTGACAGTTCCTCGTGGTCTAGCCATGCATACGGAAAAGAGATCGTGAATAAAGATCCAGCTCACAATTGTAGTCATAGCATTAAACAAATAATTTCGTTATAAAACTGTGCAAATCTTCTGACATAAACTTATATTTTAAGTGAGTATTGTTTATTTTTAAATAGTTTAGCTGCCAACAAGTTTATTGTACAAAGGCCGACTAGAGATAAAAATAGAAGTAGGTGCACCTACTTCTATTTTTATCTCTTGTCGGCCTTTGTACAATAACTGTGCATAAAGTTTTTAAATAAATAAATTAAAGAATTAGTTTTGGGTGGACTTTCCATCCCATTATTAAAATATATATATTACGGGTCTTAATCGCGTGAATAATTTAAGGTAAAATACCTTGTTTATGGCCCGACGTTTCGACCGTATTGCAACGGCCGTGGTCACGGGAAGACTCTTCCCGTGTCTTCCCGTGACCACGGCCGTTGCAATACGGTCGAAACGTCGGGCCATAAACAAGGTATTTTACCTTAAATTATTCACGCGATTAAGACCCGTAATATATATATTTTAATAATGTGTACAAATCGCGAAAGTTTATCAACATTTTCCATCCCATTTACGTAAAGTACGACTACCAATTATGAAAACAAATGCGTACAGCTAATGATGATACCAGCGTTAATATGATATTTGGTTACAAATTCTAGTAGCACTAGGACACAAATTGGGTAAGTGATATAACCGCGAAGGCCATTACAAACTAGAATAATGACTGGTCTGTTGGACTAGTCGATCCCCACCCACGATAAATTTATGATGAGCACGATGTGTGATGAGCACGATGGTTTATTCTGTGTCTAAGTCTAATTTATCTATAATAATGTATGTGTTTAGAAATATATAAGTATGTATATCAGTTGCCTGGTTGCCATAGTACAAACTCTGCTCAATTTAGGATTAGATGACGTTTTATGAGTTAAAGTAATTTTTGTAGACATTTCTTGCCAATTACTTTATTAATACAATAATTGCATTTCTTAAAAATAGTACAGTAACATAGTTCAGATAGGTGGTTTGATTCTGGTCCCGGTTTGGCATACGGAAGTCTCGGGTTCGATTCCTGGGTCTAACCTTCAAATTTTTCAATCGTTCAAAAAATCAATTATTGTTTTGTGAGTTGTCCCAAGTTACTATTAGATACAATTGTTAATGATCTTCTATCCGACATCGGTCACGGCGATATGTTTGTGCTCAAGTTCGTGAACAGAGGCGTGTTGAATTACGAAACAATTAATAGTTAGGTATAATATTCTGTTATATTATAAAACCTACTTGATGTTACTGAGTCATCAGTAACATCAAGTAGGTTTACATAGAATTTTATAACAGCAGTCATGCTGTTATAAAACTCTATGTACGAAGAATAAAATTTTGAATTGAATTCTTACGTGTACACTTCTAAGTGACTTGAAGAAAATATATGTTGTATTTTAATTATTTTAAATCATATTTTATAATTTAATCGTCCCATACCTCTTATACAAAAGCACTTTTTATTTAATTTCTCTCACAGTACGATGGAAAAGAAATATATCCGACAAGAGACCCAGGACCGACGACTTAAAGTATTTAACTTACAGTAAGGACGTTTTGAAACCCATCACTCATCTATGGATTAGTCAGTGAATGACAAAATGTACCTCGCGCCTCACGGATACATCGCTAAGCCGCCATCAGTCGACCCGTGACCACGATAGGTGCAATTTGATCGAAACGTCGGGTAAATAAAAGTGTCTTTAAATATTTCACGCGATTAAGTCCCGATAATATTCTAAAACTAGTTTATATCAAAAGTACAACAACAACATTCGATTATGAGTTTCTATTGAAACTTTAGAAACATAATTCACAAATATTAGAAACGACACTAAAAATGACTGCACCCATGACGGATACCAAATTTTAAAACGTGTCAAGAGCAACTGGCGTAGGCGTCTACGATGCTACGTGGCTACGCCGTAGACGTAATTTGTAATGCGCAACACGAACTCAATAACTCAAGTCTCAGTGTGGCAGGAAAGCGAGGATATATTAAAAGAGCGTTGTGTAATTAACATTGCAATTTGCCATTATGCTTGGCTGTAAAATAAACAAAAGTATGCTACTGAATCCTATAAAGCGTGCATATCTCAGTTAGAAATCTTTAAACGTTACATAGAATTTCTAATTAAAAAGCTTCGTTGCCGTTTCAAAGGCATGCTTTGTCTAAAGTATTCGTTGAAATGTATAATGATTTCACAGTATTTGTATCCTTATACGAATAAAACTTAAACAGCAGAATAAAAATCTAATGAGTATTAAAAGATTTTTAGATTTTTTTATCTGGACGACAATTACGAGTATAATGCATACGTATAAATTTGGTCAAGCAGACAACCGATTATTGTAAATTTCGTCGACTAAGGTCGCTGGACAGTTAAAGCGGAGCGAGGCAGCGAAGCGAGTATGGAAGGAGAAATATTAACCAATAGGATTGCATAAAATCTCCGCTCCAATGGAAAGATCCTGTCTGTTCATATTTCTCCGTTTCTCCGCTCCGAAACCTCGCTCCGCTTAAATGGAGGCAGCCTTAAGCACCTGTCCCACCAATGACGATGAGCGAGAAACGAGTAGCAATTTATCGCTCAAGAAACGACGCTAGATGTATTTTGTAGATCCCGTCCGTGTAAACAAAAGAGATGCAGTATATAGCGAGTAGGTACTCGCCGGCAGTGCAAACGGTCTAAGATCAACTATTAATATCTGTATCTCTTTTGTTTACACAAAATCTATATAAGTATGTACGTTTCTTGAGTGATGAAATCGTTACTCGCTTTCTCGCCGTTGGTAGGACAGGTGCCTTATACCTGTTTTAGTTCAATAAGGCGTATTTTAATCTAGAATAACTTCTAGTACATAAAATCTTATATTAGTAGTATTATCAGAGAATTAAAAACATTTTTACATTTATACAGACACATATATGGTCCAACAGGGAACCGCCATATTATCTGATGATTAAATTAGAATGGGGAACAGAAATAAAACATAAGAACCAATTCAAAAAGAGAACTAAGAACTTTCTAACTTTTCATAGAATATTACTTGTTTCCAAAGGCACTATTATTTTCAAACTTAAAGACATCATTACCTTTATACTCTATACCTTTCAAAAGTACTTAAGTATGTCATGTAATGCTTTCACGTTCTACTTCTCCAAGTTGTACTAAAACAATGTTCTAGTGACCACAAAGCGTGTAATCTACAAGTTACTACTAACTTGAGCCATTCTCAGTACAATGTTACTTAGGCACCTGTCTGACCAACGGCGAGAAAAAGAGTAGCGAGTAGCGATTTTATCACTCAAGACACACGTACATACTTATGTAAATCCCGTGCAAACAAAAGAGATACAGATATTAATAGTTGATCACTGAGTGATCCCACTGCCGGCGAGTACTCGCTCTATACTGCATCTCTTTTGTTTACACGGACGGGATCTACAATATACATCTGGGGGCTTAGACGAGGTTTATTCGCTAACGCCTACAAGAGGGCGATACCAACGTTCGTTCGCAAAAAAAAAAAAAAAAATGTATGTAATGTAATGTATGTCTAGGGCTTCCACCGCAAACGTCAAATTCTTCAAAAATAAAATCCGCCATTTTATTTCGTTTTCTACATGGTCTTACCGATCGCTAGATTAGTGATTAGTCGAACGGAAAAAATAGCAAAGATACTGTCAATAGTGCAGCTTATCTACACATCGACTTGAACTAACCACGTGACATATTTCAATTCCAAACATTTTGTACCTACTTTTCTATTAACGACATCGCTATTCGAATGTGATTTTGTCTAGGCCGCCAGTTGTACGTTTCTTGAGCGATAAATCGCTACCCGCTTCTCGCTCATCGTCGTTGGTGGGACAAATCTCAAATTATTTTCATATTGACGCCAATAACCATACTACTAAATAAGACTCAATTGTAACGCGCCTGCTCCGTACGTATAACTATACCTCTACTGCAAGATTAGTTTTAAAAATAGTATTATTCGGAGCTTGAGTGTAAACTTGTAATTCAGTAAACGTATTATAATTTTATGTTTCTTACTTATTAACTTTTAGATTTATATGTAAACTAATATTTTTGTATAAATAATAGTTTTGTATTTATATCTGTCTACCACAATATGCATTGTCGTGGAACTCTATTACTAGCTTAGATTATTGTAAATGCAAACAGCTTATGCTGGCTGCATAAGAGATCTTTTCTTTGTAACTATTTTAACAAAAGCTGTTCAGTTTCCTTAAATAAATAAATAAACAAGACTGGGTCCCTGATTCAATAGCAACGGAACAGATCGAGATATCTATGAGGTTAAGAAACATTACCACTACTGGTTCATTGATGGGTAAGCATAACCGAAAAACGTCACACACTTATGTGCATCGGAGACGTTATGTTCACGTTAAGCTGTCGTCCCTACGCCCAATTTCTCTCGGTCGTATAGGGTTTCCACACTATCGGGCTATAAGAATCAGGGCATAGGGAGTGCACTTAAATTTGCTTATGTGTATGAGCAGATTTAAATAGTAATAACGTTGCATAATGTTGTTGATCTCTCAACCTGCTCAGTCTCTTCTGAGTCAACTTCAAAGTCATCAGTACAGTCATATAATCATACTGTACAGTCATACAGTCAGTGTTCTTCTAATCGATATCGACTAGGAGACCACTATAAATAAGACACTATGCCTCGAGTACATACCGGGAGTCCGTCAACGCATGCACACTTAAACATCGCTCACACCGAGTCGTCTTTCGAACAAAGTGATCTGATAAGGTCTGAGATTCTTATCCGTGAATAATATCTATGAGTGCATTGCTCGAGCTTAGGTTTAGGTTAGTATTTTGTCTTATTTCTATCAGGGTCCTTAATCACGATTATTTTTCCGTTTTCGCGGCAAATCACTCGTGCGCTCAAAGATGTCCGCCGTTGCAGCTGTCAATTAACCATTATGACAAGATTTTGAAAGTTTGCACGGGCTTGCCACAAATATGAAAAAAAAGAACGTGAATATAGTACATAGTTCATTAATACGTTTACTAAATGTATTAATGAACTACGTTATTTATAATTAGCAAATCATTTTCTTTTTAATTAAATTAGGCGAAGGCA
Organism: Herminia tarsipennalis; assembly: GCA_945859575.2. Lineage (NCBI taxonomy): Eukaryota > Metazoa > Arthropoda > Insecta > Lepidoptera > Erebidae > Herminia > Herminia tarsipennalis. The sequence goes on along the minus strand of OX243839.2, from coordinate 11,112,006 downwards.
AAACATTAGCTACTAATAATACAATAATGTATTATGAATAAGGTTCGTCAATTAGTTAAGAATTTATTATAAGTTTGTATGTATGCTTAAGTTATAATGGGACTGTCATATATATTTTAATCATAAGTCCCTTAAATAAATAAAGAAAAAAAAAAAAAGGTTCAAGTCCATAATCGCTGTCTCTTTGATCTAATCTCAGTGTAAGACCAAGAGAATGGAGTATATTGCAGTGGACTAGACTGACACTTACTTATATCAACCCATATGATGTCCCACTACTGGGCACGGGTTCCCAGTAGAATCTACTTATTGTAGATCCTGGGGGTATTTGCCATAATCGTCACGCTTGACGGGTGGGTTGGCGATCGTAGTAGGCTTTAAAGTACCCAGAGGACGCTGCTGCCCATCCTTCGGTGTAAAATCCCTTCGTCGCCTTGACGACACCGGTACCACACGGATAGACTGGCACTTGTCTACTATATAAATCGGTGCACATACTCGTCATACACAAAAAGATAACAACCAAAAACAAAACAAACCTTAGTTATGCCTGTAAACATTTTATGGTATGTTTGCCAAGTCATCGAAATGTTACATTATAGCTTTTACGGCATTCAGCTCAATAACTAAAGGGAATAAGCTTGGTGCAGTAAATTCCGCAACGTATTGAGAACAACCGATAAATAATTATGTTACTGTAAAATGTACGACTTGGTTATAACCCACTTGTGGATGTAGGATTACATTGTTGGCGAGTTTATTTGTAACATTTTATTGCTGCGCTGTATTTATAATGTATAGAGAGAAGAATGTAGAAGAAAGAATTACCAAGGCTAATAGATAAACCTACCTAAGTTATACGTATTTTATAATAATATGGTTTACATTATATACGGTATGGCTTATATTCTTTTCCACGTTAATATATTACTTAATGCTAATACTATCAAACAATCATCATCATTGACTTATACTATCTTGATCAGATAATTAAAACAGTGTCAGCATTTTTGCTGGTGACTACCATCTCGACGAACACTGTATCGCCTGGGACGCGGTTTAGATGACACAAGGATGCCCAGAACTTACGTCACCCTCTCGATTTAACTGACGGAACCCACAGAAATGACTAGTCAATACGTGCGGCGCCAGATCAGTTGCAGGACCTGACTCGTGTCTTATGGGAGATACCATACCGGGTTTTGTTACGAGTTTCCCTCTCTACGCACTGTTTATGTTTTTGGTGTATTTCCCTTAGTCGCCCGTTACGACACCCTTAGGATGATAACACTTTTTATTCTTGTTCCGTCTCCATGCGAATGCTAATACTATAATACTTCAATAAATGCTCTTATTATTATAAATGTAAAATTAACTTTGCCTATTCGATTGGCTTTAGCGGTTTCAACGGGTTTCAAACCTGGCGAGGCAACCCCGCATACTTTTTATAGCGCTATTCCGAGCCGTAGGTAACAATAAAATAGTTCAACATAAATAATAAGAACATTTTATGTTTATTCATCTGAAACCATTCTTTAAAAAGGATAAGGTAAAAGGTCAAAACCCTACATAAATAAGTCTACCACTAAAACATACATAGATGGTGAACACAAATACGCAATTAGTAGTTGAACCCATTACTGCCCACGGCTACTGGAACCATAACTTTATGGCGTGTTCCCCAGCAATATAACGTAGGGTCATGCTTATCGAGTACATCTCTTACGACGGAAACCGACTGCCGTTCTATTTACCGACAAAACTTTCTGAACGTAAACCTTATTGTTAGTGTAGCGCTGAAACTTCTGACACTGGGTGCACTAGCTACCGCTTTTTGTAGTATTTATAGTTCCGTGTCTAGATTATAAAAGTTATGTGAATGAAACACGATGTTGGACGCTTTTTGTGCTGCGTTTGCATTGATATTCGCCTGTTTTAGCATAGAATGGACAAATTGGAATGTCGAGGAGACGCTATTCCTGATTGTACATTCAAGTGCCGTTCCAATTTCCATTTTTGTCTTTAAATGAAAAAATAGGGATGGTGACTATTTTCATTACGAATAATTTCTAAATAGTTCCTCACTCGTGTCTCGCATTTGACAGCACTGTCAGTCCATATGACAATATTGTCAGGTCTTTGGACACGTTACCTACATCAGTGTGGAAGAATTTTTGACGCGTGGGACAGCTCTACCTTTTTGTGTTTACTTCATCTGAACTAGGTCGAAGGTGATTTTGTCACTCGCCGACTTAAAATCATCCAGAATCGGTATTTTAATAAAACCTTAAATAGTCCCATAACTACTATTCATACACAGTTTTATGTAAGTGTACTGGCAAGTATTTCAATGTGTATGTTTTTTTTATGTGATAAAAGTGTAAACGAAACCAAGAGTCTTTGATTTTTCAATAGCGGCATGTCTGTCCATAGATATTTAATGTTTAAACCTCAATTATGTTTTATTTAAAAAGGTATAGATAGGTTACAAGCGCTGAGAAAGGGCCACCTTAAAATTTATACAATTGACTTAGTTTTTATATGTCAGTGTCGCATCGCCGGCATCAACTCTCGGCGTCAAGTCGCTTTGTCACTCATGATAGTTAAGTCATGCTTTTCTACTTTCACGACTTTTTTTATAATAGTGTTTGACATTGCAATATATAGGTTATCTATGTGTGCATTAGTTTTCCGTTTTTAAAGATCGAGTTTGTTTATGTATCATTCATGGTTAAACCTCTAAAACTTTTAGGATGTTTTTTTGTGTTTTTTATACAAGGTTATTTTTGGTATAAAAAGGTTTGGTAAAAATCTTATAAAAAAATGAATTAAAAAGTATATTAAAATCTTGCATAGTTGCTTGCCATTCAAGTTGTCTTGTGTTCTTCGCGCTATCGTGCTTATTGCGTCTCGTAGTATGTTATCCATGAATAGTGTTGAAAAATAAGTGACGATTACATTTCAAATCACATTGTATACCGGATTTGGACTGTTCAAATGATTAATGAATAAATAAATAAATGAATTAAAAAATATAACATAGTAAAAAACTACCCCATTGGACTGTGTTACTGATTCTGAATAACAACTTTCAAGTTTGCACTATACCAAAAATAACGTTGAACTAATATAAAAAAGCACGGATCTAGAGTGACATCATCAGCGCAATATGTACAAGTATATTCGAGTGCGTGGAAGTCATCTCTGTAACTGCTAACTACTATTCTCGCTATATCATATTTTTCACAGTCCACAAAAAAATCATATACGTCAGAGACCAAAAGGTTTACTACCTAGCGTTATCTATATCTGCTATAGATTTGTATCTATATTTCAAAATTTAACGTCTGTTACTGACAACGACTATCCACAACTTGTTCAGATATCAGTAGATATAGCTGTACGTGCCGATGCCGGCAAGTATCATGTCTCTCAGAGAGCACATTAATAATTCAGCAGGTAGAGCGCGGCACAGCGTCCCATCTCTATTAAGATTCGTTTTCACGCGAGGCGACATTGGAAACTTTATTTTACAGAAAATGTTCAGGATAGAGCCGTAAAACTTTGGCATAGTACGGATGATTATATTGGAATGAAAAAAGTTTACCAATAAAGTGCTTAACGCTGCATGATGTGATTTTAAATTTAAATTCAATACCTTACTTAATACTGCAGTATCGAAGTTTGGTTTTCGTGAATCTTAAAATACCAAAAAAAATCTTGCCATGTGCATACATGCTTAATATAGAACTTATTTTAAAATAAAGTTTGAAACGCGCGTTAGCAAAACGCGCCTCAACGGGCGTCAAGCGCTAGTCATCTGACAGTATATCTCTTTCTTCTGTTCTGAGGAATAGGTAATCAATTCAAAGATCGTCCTTATGATTTGCCTATAATTCGGAATATTGTTAAACAAGGCCTTAATAATCGAATCGATTTGAACGATATGATTTGTCTTCAGAATATTGATAAACAAGGCCTTAATAATCGAATCGATTTGAGCGAACCAACCACGAAGGCGGAAAGCTATTATTACGTATTTCTTTCTGATCTAAACAACACGTTCACTTAAAACAAGTGCAACAGAAAATCAATACCGCGTACAACTGCTAGCAGTCATAAGTCACCCGTTAGAAAACTAAGTTGCAATAAGATTTATACGTGCACAACTAGTAAGTGATATCTGAGTCTTTACGAAGCCTTACAATATAAAGTATGTGAGATGAGTTCTTGGTACAGTTGCCTTAAGATTTACTTCGACATTTGATACGTTGTATTCCCAACCGCCACTCCGTCGTCACTATTGGTGATACATATATTATCACGACTACACTATGAAAGTAACTGCCTATCTGTTTGTCTGTCTGTTATATTTTCACGCTTAAACCCCTTAACCAATTCAATGAAATTTCGTATGGAAATACTTTGAGTCCCAGGAGTTTGAGTCAATAGTTTCGCATCTATTGTTGACATCCACGCAGGTGGAGCCGTATACCTATCTATATATCATATTAGGTCAATAAATCAATAAGTAGCTTCTTCATCAGAGGCTTACTTACTTTATACTATATGGTTGGCCATGGTCGGTGTTCTTCCTCACTCAAATACAAAGAGGGTTTGTTTGAAACTTAGACTATGGTCGAGAAACAAGATGTGATCCCGTGCGAGTTTTTTAATCAGAGGTTTACTTACTTTATACGGTGCTATATGGTTGGCCAGGGTCGGTGTTTATTCTCACTCAAATCCAAAGAGGGTTTGGCCTAGAGCTTAGACTGTGGTCGAGGAACAAGATGTGATCCCGTGCGAGCGCGTACGAATAATGTGGAAAGGTTGTGAGTTCGATTCCGTCAAGGAACAGAAACTTTGTGTAACAGTATCTCAGGGACTGGCCCTAGTGCGAGGGATGTCTTTTAAGAACCAGATAATGCGAAACTAATTCATCATTAAAATCACATTTGTTATGAAATACGCATATAAATTTATTTATTTAATAAATAATATCAGTCCAAGTTTATTATTTTTGGTAAAATTTAATAAAATAAATATTCAACGAAACCTATTTGAGTATTTTAAAATATGCAGACTATAAATATCGAAAGTTCACTGACCCGGACTGGGCAAATCAATAAATTGCAAACGAGTGTAATATGCACCTGTGTCACTTCAAAGAATTAAAGAGTTATTCTAAAATCTATAAAAAGTTTTATTAAGTTATTTCAAAAATTAAAATAATATTCTGTACGATGCATGGTGGGCTGGTGCGATCTAAACCACGGCCTTTTTGCTGTCATAATTCAGGGGCCAGTTAGTACCACTTAGTCATCAGATCATCTCGTAGAATAGTGCACCAGTGGATCTAATAAATAAAATCATAAATCATAAAACCCTAAATCATAAATCTTTAATCAAAAACATTTTCAAACAAAAACTAAGTTATAGTTTTGTTGGAAAAATAATATTGTACCGTATTACTTTAAAGTCAAAGTACTTTATCCACTTAGATTACAGAATGCACTGCTAATGAACGTAAAAAAATATGGAATAGAATGATTCTATTCCATATTTTTTTTCTTCTACATTTAATGCCAAATTCGCAAGAGTAAATTCGTAAGAAAAGAATTCTGAAAAAGATTTTTCTGAAACTTTTCAGAAAAATATAAATAAATCGTCGTACACTTTAACGTTTTTAATACATATTAGTTGTCTGTGAAAGCACCAATATGCGAAGCGAAGTATTGTAATGTTTGGCGTGGGCACGTCAAACACATTACATAATGCTTCGCACAAAAGCTTCAATAAAAAGAATTCTTCGAAAATATTTTTTTTTTATTTGATATCTAATATTTCAATACAAAATGAAGCCTACTTACAGCAATATCGTACTGCTACACAACAAAACCATTGGATAAATGGATAAATCCTTACAAGTGTATTTCTTTATATCTCAAATTCAATCGTTTCGGCTTATTGAAAATTACTCACAATGAAGTTTTAACAAAGACACTTTGAACAAGGTGAACTTGACGGCTCATTAGTTTATAAGAAAAATTGCATTCCCTGCTATATCCATCGCATTTTTACGGTAAGCAATTCTTCGTTCGAAATTAACTCTAATTCAAAATAAAATTCAGCATGTTTATCGATGGAGCTGTATAAATCACATTATTCTTAAATACTGCATAACATGGACAGGTCGCTGAAGTTCAGAACAGCGACATATCAGTCCAACTCCAACGAAATAACCTACAATGCATTTCCTACAAAGTTTACGGCCAGTCCCCAGACGCACATACAATGTGGAATCACGACGTGTAGGCATACCAACTAATAGTAAGTTGGCTTGAAACTTGCAAAACAGTAATACGTCACACGAGCACGAGCTATTTTACGATTCTGTTTCCAAGAACAGCAAATGTGGAAGATACGGAGTATCGTTTTATTCTCAAACACGAAAGACTATAATTCTGAAAGTAGATGAAATTTATTTCGCATTCAACAGTAATATTTGCTGTTTTGTGTCATGAGTTTTATATAAATGCATCACGTCAATAACTAAATATAAAGAAATAAACCGGGTAAGTACATGTCTAGCCACGGACAATAGACGTAGGGTCGCGTAGTCCCAAAGTGGGGTTTCTGTTGTTTTTGTTTCATACTTACACCTGACTCTAAAAAAAATTGCAATTTAAAGCTACTATTTAATAAACGGATCCTAAACCTATAAATACTCTTCACAACCCCTAAATGTGGTAGGTGAGTAGGTGAAGTAGGTGAGAATAAAATTCCCATCCCCACTTTAAATATATGTAGACCTGCAGGAAAGACCCACCTTGCCTCCTTTTCGACTATACTATAAAATAAACTTAAACGGAATCTGATTCACCATGATCTGTTGTCTAAACGTTTTTCACTATTTCTTGACCAACTGTTACATAATAAACTTCTACAGAAAAGGCATATACTATCGAGATCTTTATTGCCTAAAGTTTAATTCTTCGAAGTTTTTGTGAAGTTTCTAGTATATAATTCTACAAAAACTTTGTAGACACTGATAAATTATTTTAGGTACTTCCTATTATAAGAAGATGACATCCTTCAATGTCTATTTTGTTAAGTTTTCAAGCGGACGGATTTAAAAGGCCAAAAACTTAGTAAAGTAAACTCAAAGTTTGATTCAAAAAATTAACTGTGTAAAATAAAAAGATTTGTAAGACTTTAAAAGTATAAAAAAGAATATTCCGATTTTATTATTTTATATTGTTCTCCTAACTGATTTTGGACACTGCAGCCAATCTCAACGGAGCGTAGCCAACTACGCAGGAGATACTTTAGTCTAAATACAAGTGTGTGCACAAACACAAGTGCACACTCTATTGCCTTACTGCCACTATCGGAAAAGAAGGAAATGTGACAAGGTAAAGGTGTGACATTATTAGAAAACGTTCAATCATCTTTGAACCTCTTAGTGGTTACGTTGCTTAAAAACACAAATCAAAATTTACCTAATCGAGCAAAATTTGTTGGAATGTTTTACTAATTGCAATACTGCCTAGTTAATAAGATTTCCCAACATTTACCGCTGGCAGTAAACACAAACTCAAACACGGTGCGTAAACATGGTCATACATTCGTGAATAATAATTATTTTTATAATCAAAATAACTTACACATTTTCAAAATATTAAACAAAACACACAAACAGCTAAATCTGGGATTAAGTCTCAAAAAGCTTTTAGCAAGCAAAGTACCTACACGTCCGGCAGCACATTAAAGTATAATTGCCACTATCAAAAACTGAATATTAAAAAGTAAAATTAACATCCTGAAAACTGCACATTACAAGGAAACTCAAGCAAAACGGAGCGTCCAGCAAAAAATATAAACCGAAAACATAAACTCCTTGTTTAATTACGTGATCCATTTATTACGACCATTAAAACCAATTTATCAATTTAAGTCTGTGGTAAGCACAGTAACAAAAACATGTTGTTCACATCTAAACGCGATTAAAGTGGTGCTTTATCATTTAATGTCTAGTAAACCACCTGATACCTCTATATCAAGCTTAAGATACGAATCAGGCTTCAGAGCTAATACTATCAGGAAGTTTAAATCATTAGCATTTTTTTGGTCGATTTATCAAAAAATCTATTTGCAAATCTTGCCCTAACAATTACGAATACAATTAAAGTAACATCGGTCAATCAACAATCAGTCGGTATAAACGCATTTGAGACATGGTATATAGAATAGAGAGTTTTGCGGTAATATGGAGTTTGGTAAGAAACTCTTTATATAACCACAAAACTCTCTACTCTATGTTTATAAATCAACGTTTTTTACGGACACGTTGTCGCAGAGACCATGATAACATCAAAAAGCCGATGGCGGAGAGTCCCTACTGGCATGCTAGTTGTGGATGAACTACAGGAAATGGGACATCCTGGGAAAATGATAACAGCCCATTCAAACTAGAAACGACCTACACATAGTTAAGAACACGACTAAGGAGAAGACAAATATATTTCGAAAGTTAAAGTGTATGTCGATACGTAAAAAGTCTTACTGACAGTAATTTTATACGTATCGTTCCTACTCGTTTCCATAGTTTAATCTTTATACTATTCTATTCTTGAGGAATGCTACATTCACCAGCCGATATTAATCTGCTGATGATGTCAAAGTTCTAACTCACAGAAATATAATATCAAGTTTTCAATTTCATTTCTCAATTTGAGCGACGTTACTGGCTTTGTTGTATTGTACCTCTCATTATAATCAAACATATCATAATATTGAACTGGATATTCCCATAGAAAGCAAATTATGGATAGTAAACTCGTACGTGAGCATAACACACTAAAATAATCTATACATATGAATACAGACGATGTACATAAACGAACACGTAGTATCATAAATTAGCTCTAATGACGTGTTCTCAAATGAGCTTTAAATAATAACCGTATGTGACGTATTATTAGCGGTAGTTTGCGCTGCATAAAAGCACTCGATGCACGTTGAAATTAATGTTGCATAGAGGGAGTAACTTTTATACTATGTTTTGCTTGCTTAGTGTTTCTATGTAGGAAGAGGGGCGTTGAATATCACGGTGGCAGTGTTACAATCTATATAACTATGTTCTCTTGTATTATCGTGTTTTGAAATTAGATATATTACTTTGTTTTTCATATTTTATAGCTTATCACTAAACTTTTCTTTGTTTATTATTTCCTAAACATATTATTTAAATATAAAGGCTAGCTGGCCCGCGCAACTTCGTCAGCGTAAATTTTCCCCGTTATTGTAATATTTTTTATTGCTACTCCGCTCCTGTTGGTTGTAGTGTGGTGTTATATAACTTATAGCCTTCCTCGATGAATTGGCGCTATCTAACAGAAAAATAGGTTTTCATTTCGGATCAGTAGTTCCTGAGATAATCGCGTTCAAACACACAAACAAAAAAAAAAGGCTTAGTGAGAGCTTCTTCAGCTTTATAATATTCGGGCAATAAACAAGGTATTTTACCTTAAATTATTCACGCGATTAAGACCCATAATATATATATTTTAGATAAGCTGTCCCGTGAGGAAATCGAATTTACTACTCTCACTAAGCCACCAAGGTATACAATCGTTCACTGTCCGTCTTTAATTAGTCACCGAAGAAACTCAAGTATACGTGCAGAACCGCGAACAAAAGCTATAAGCTAATAAAATAGTCTGCATCATTACATAATTCGTTGTAGGTAATCCATAAATCTCAAAGCGGAAACGAAACTAAATAAACATGAAATAAATTTTCTCTGAAAGCCTAATTCCCCGCCTACGTTCCACCTATATCTATTGAACTGACTTAAATGATATCTTTGGGAACGTTGTACTGAGAAACAAATATCAAACAAACTACGAAAATATTACATTAAATAAATGTATCTATTTTACCCGTACTACGAGTAACAATCTCGTTGGTTATATTACCGAGTATGTGCAATACACTCGCTTTAAAAGTTTCACAGCCAAACTAAAAATTATCTAGATAGTTTTGGATTAAACCAGAATTGAAATTAAATCAGGTTGTAAATAAAAAAAATGCATGTCGGGCCACGCACAATGTAGGGTTACGTAGTTGCCTATCACAATAATGGACGAGAAATGGGTTTTTTGTTGTTTATGTTCCATAAAACATTTTAATACAAGTATAAGTCAATGGAATTTGTATTTTTTGGAATTGAAACGGATCCATAAATCGAAAAATGATTTCTAAACTCCTTCACAACTTAATAATTTTAAAATACCTATCCAACGACACCTCACATGACACGGTAGGTGAGAAAAAAAATCACATTCCCACTTTACGTGTAAGTAAAAATACTTCTTCAACATTTTATTTTACCAGCTCAACATTTCAATTCAATTTCAATTTCACACATACAATGCAACATTTTAATTACAGCTTTCTAGTACTAACATTCTCTGAGCTAAGTTATGAAGCATATGACGAAATTATAAACTTAAACTCAAATATCTTTATTTCGTAAAATCAGGTTAATGATTATTTGAAAACGTCAAATGAATACATACTAAAAAAAATATAAAATTATGATTGTTTGAAAACAGACGGCAGTTCCAAGTGTAATGCTCATGAGAAGAAGCTACCAAGAAACTCATGGGCCACGTATAAGATTAATGAAACTATATAAATATCTGTATAACCGCTGAATGAACACTTAGCATCAATTTAAACTAGGAGGATAACAGCTGAAGATTTTTACCAATGATAAATTAAAATAATATCAATTCAACAAGCTAATATGTACATTGAAAGACCCTGACTCATGAGGTAAAATCATGATTATATTCAATACAATTGAAGGGGTTTTCAACTTGATAAAACCAGCTTGCTAATAATATTAGAAAAAAAGTACGCATGTATTATTAAAGTAATACACTGGCGTACTTTATTAAACTATTGTTTGAATTAACGGTAAAATTCAATATCGAATGAAAACCTTCAACATAAATAGCATGTGAAGTGACCGCATTAGTCATTTATTATAGAATTAAAATGAAGAAAACTAAATTATAACAAACAAATATCCCGACCGCTTAGCTAAAAAATTCACTTCCACAATTGAGACGAATCCAACGACACCTCATTTTATAATAAAACCCATAGCTAATAACTAACTGAACTTTTAGGAAAAATAAACATCAAAATCCTTAAGCAAGATAGTGATAAGAAGTAATGAACACCGGAGTTTTGTTATTTTATTAAGAGAGAAATAAAATTATTCGAAAACTTAAAATTCCCACAAGACGCAAATGAAATTTTATTTCCTTTATAAGTCATAGGAATTTAAAAAGTTCTCAGCGACACCGCGTTGGTTCCGCAGTATGACGGAACTGTCATTAGCAGGCTAACGTCACGCTCATAGGGTTGTCAACCGTGTATTTTCGCTCATAAAATATGACGACAACCCGAGTATACCGACATCGACGTATAAAAACCGGACTTTGAATTTAATTTTATGTATAAATTTAATTAAATACTGTTAACTATTATTAATGAAGTTTTGGTGAATAATTGTGAATGGTCAATTCACCAAAATTATAAAATAATTTATCTAACTCGTAGTCAAATACAGATCAAAAAAATTAAATTAGTGTTCACTTAATCTTTACATAAAGAATGGATGGATATTTCTATTCGAACACACAAAACGTAAACAGAAAAATAAGACCGTTGAGTTTTATCGTTCATTTCATAGATCAAAATAAGACTAGCACTTACGAGAAACAATGGTACGGTATTGAAAACTGGATAAAAGGAAGCAAGGAAGAGATCAACACAAATAAGAAAAGAAGCATTAGTTACAGATAGAATAGAAATTATATCAAATGAAATGCAATTAGTCTGAGTTTGTTTCTTCGTGCAATGCAATTTTCATCAAATTTCTAAGAACAAAAAACAATATTGATGCTTTCATGATTGATGATTGATGAGGCCGACGATGATTGAGGCCACAAAAAATGTCGAAAACTTTGTCATAACAAATTAAAATCACAACCTATCAATGAACCAATCGATTAACATATTGCAGACCACTTCGATAAATACACTTCCGAATTCAATCCGCTACAAAATTATTCAAAGCTCCAATATACATTCTCGGCAGCCCTATGTCACCGATGTTATTTGGGACAACACTCGAGGTAATGGCTGGGTCACCACCGTGGACGAGGACGCTTTTCACACTAATTACCTAGATATCGTTCATTATCATTTAGCTCTTCATTATGGATTTCCGATAAAATTCTTCGTGTAGTTTTTATTGGACAATTTCCGAACATAATAGTCGATAAAGCTGTCAAAACAAGTGGGTAGTATGACCTTTAAAAATTTCGCTGCAAGTGAACTAACTCATAATATAGAAGCAGCGCTTTAACTGCTGTCAATTTGTGTGTTGTCTATGAATACAACGCAAAAATAGACACAATGTTTTTTAGCTTAGGAAAAACTAATTCTTTGAACGTGTGATATGACAGAATCTAGTCTAACCAGACCTCACCAACATTTTCATAAAGCCGTCCTCTATCTCTACTAATCAAATCAGTAGGTACGTTACAGTATCGCTTCAAATCACTCTGTATTACCAAACGAAGTGTTACTACAGCTATAATAGTAACAGTTGTGACAATATTGCTTACCACAGAAGTTATACCCCAACTTAGAACGATGTGCGTTTATGGTGCGGTAATACTAAGGCCAATTGCTTAGTAAATCTTAGCCTTGGATTGCTATGTGCTTTAGATTAAGTCACGTAATATATTATCAAGGATATCCTATTTTATAATATTTAAACATTTATGCAAACACTAAACTAATAAAGAAGTTAAGATAAACAAAATGTACTTGGTTTTCTTAGCAAAAGAGTATATTCCAACAGGGCTGAAAGAATGTTAGAATATTAAATGAATACAATATCAATTCGTATGCTGACATCCTAAAATCAAAGCAAAATACCTTGTATGTGCTGATTGACGTACAGGGCTGAGCTTTGTGACACCAATCATAAATGTTGGCTCCGAGTCATCTTTGTGTCCATAGTTTTGTATGTTTGTTATGCTCTTGTTGAGGAATTGATTTTGGTTAAAAAGAAGATAAAAGCTGTTTTTTTGCTTTAATAAGAAGGTACCTAAATAATAAACAGCTCTGATGTTTTCAACCGACTACATAAAGGAGAAATTACTCAATTCAACTGTCAAAAATAGGTACAACAACAAAAATTAATAAATATTTTGAAGTTGAGGCCAGAAAAGGTAGATTTTATGTTTTAGGCACCAACTTAAAAATATTAATTATTTTTTTGTTGTTGAACGTATATTATTTTATGCTTTTCAGTTACCTTGTATTTATTTTTGAAGTCGGCTTAGTATTTTTTTGGTAATATTTTTTTTTTATATAACGGTAATTATCCACGCCATTGAAACAGCATACTAAAATGTATTAAATGATACAGCTAATAAAGCAATCTGATTTTAGGTATTAATACTATACGGTACTTAGGTTTCAATAATAGGCGTTACAATGAGATATTAGCCGTCTATGTCATAACTTGGGCTTAAATCTGTAGACACATCTACATTAGGGATATTGGTCTATAACTAATTTGTGCTGAATTATGTATACGCACAGAGCCATATCGTGGCCCTGTGTTTGTGTTAGCACATGCAAATGGAACTAATAAGGCCATTCAGCTAAATATTAGGCAATACTATGGATCGATAATGTTGTAAGCATATACTGCGATTTGTCGGCTACGTGGTTTGGTCACGAAAGTAGTTGAGTTATGGTTTTAGGTTTGAATTGAATGTGCTGGTATTAACTTTAGTAATAATAATAATAATATTTATTGTCATAAAAGTCACAAGTTTTTCTTGACTAGTGAATAGAGCCTCCTTTTAAGCAAATAGATGACTGTATCAGGAGACTCTGCTTCTCCACGTCACATTTATGTCTTAAACCTAACTTAAGCAGATAAGGAAGTTATGTTAATACAAATAATTTTCTTAGATTTAACATTTAGTTGTTTAATGCGTGCGTGCGTGTGTACGGTAAGTGTCTGTAATGTGTGTGTATGTATTAGTTTAAATAAATATCTTTTTATTTATTTTATTATATAAATGTGCTGCACTTCTTTCATATTGCGAGCGAGCAAACACGGTTCGAGTTACGGGTGCCTTAGCAATTATGTCTTTTCTTCTCTTAAGTTCAATTTTAATTTTAAGTTGAATAGTCACAGCTGGTATTAAAGTATAGACCTTTATGTTCCTAAAGGGTCTTTTAAGTTAAAGGTCTGTCTGTGGTAATGTTACGGCCAAACATATGGCCAGATTAGGATGCGAAGTAAATGAGATAGATGGTAGCTTTGTCTAATGAAAACCTTGTAGATAATCAACATTTTGTGTATGATAATTAACGTATCAGGGGCTTTTTAATGTACATTATCTTGTTATAATGATCAAAGCTTTGGTTAAGATTACACAGCTTAAGCAACAATGTTTTATATGTTACTGACTTTAGCCCGTTGTTTCAAATGTGTGGATGGGAACCAATTATCGCGACAAAAAGTATTATGTGTATTAATACAAGTTATGAGCTATACACCTGGCCTGTTGGTCTAGTGGTTAGTGACCCTCAGTCTAGCTCAGTCTAGTCTAGCTCAGCTAAGTCGGAGGTCCTGAATGGGTATCGAACCCACGGTTCGATCCCCAGTCAGGATAAAACTTTGTGGGATGAGCACGATGGTTTATACTGTGTCTGGATGTAATTTATCTATAATATGTTTGTATTTAGAGATATTTTAAGTATGTTTATCAGTTATCTGGTTACTTTAGTACAAGCTCTGCTTAATTTGGGATCAGATGATGTTGTATAACTGACACAACGTCATCTAAGATATTATTATTATCGCTCCGTCAGTATTGAATGATTGAGTACTTTATAATGCTAAAGACAGATACTAATCTGTGTCGGTATTAACTTAGCGTCCATCTGAGACAAAATTGCTTAAATAAATTATGTTTAATGACGAGCAATACTCATATGAATATATCCGAGACTAGTAAAAGAGAGCACGGTAGGCAATATTGACACGCTCTTCATTTAAGCTAAGTACAGTCATCCATCTATTCAGTAGAGGATAAATAATGAGCGACATAATGTGAAAGATAAGGGAAGGCCTAGAGCGCAAAACGAAGCGAATAAAATTAATGTTTCGTTCGCCTAGAAATATCAATAAAGTTGTATCGAGGGCATATTCGTACATCTTTTATTCTGTTAAGGTGCCGTAATGCTCGCCAATAACTTAGAAGTTATTGGCGAGCATTACGGCACCTTACTTGGCAGTATTACTGCAAGACGGTATTGTATCTTTTTATCACAGTCATTATTGGATAAGAAAAACGCTGTTCTAACGTAGGTAAATTCATTGCAACCAGAAATTGGTCTGGATTATGGCAAGGACAAATCTAACCCCTTCTTTTAGAATCAGTTTTATACTAAAACTTCAGTAGACGTTTAAGTTGGTCTAATTTGTCAACTACATGGGTTCATATCAATAAAACCTTTGTCGAGATAGGGCCTTATGTTGCTCAGCAGATTTACTTCTAAGGAACTGCCGCCAAACCTCTATTTTCAAAATTTTAATGTTTCAAAATATAATTGTCTAGCTGACCCGCGCAACTTCGTATGCGTAAATTTTCCCCGTATTTGCCACATTTATCATTGCTGCTCCGCTCCAATTGATCGTAGCGTGATGTTATATAGCCTAGAGCCTTCCTCGATAAATGGGCTACTCAACAGAAAAATATTTTTTTCAATTTGGTCCCGTAATTTCTAAAATTGCGTTCAAACAAACGAACAAACAAACTCTTCAGCTTTATAATATTTGTATAGTTATGGTATTCCGAAATAAGAATTTATTTGAGTTTGAATTTGAAAGACGGGTACATCTATGTCGTGAGGGTAGGTTTTGTCATGCGCCCACTGTAATAACATTGTAAAAAATAAAGCCAAAAGTAATTGAAATTTTAACTTCAAAATTCAAATTATTATAATATCATTCCAAAACTGAAAATAGAGTGAAAATTGAGGAACGGAGTACAATTTACATATTTAAAACCTTCCTGACTGATCGCCTCCATTACCCTTTTCATCCGACGAAGGGTGAATTTCAAAAAAATATCTCTTCTTAATGGCATTTACCGTACCAGCAAGGCGTTGATGAGTTACCCAGTTGAAGTAACTTTGCTTTTATAATAAAAGCCTTGATTCCCTTGTGAGGCAAACCCGCTGTTTAGTCTGTGGAGGAACGTAAGTACTTTCAGTTTCTGAACTAGCTTGAAAATGTTTGGGGAGTAGGTAGACTGTGTTGACTTTTAAGTATGTACCTACTTATGTCATTAAAGCTGTGTTCAATTAAGAGGAGTGATGTTCGGTGGGAGCTGTTGACTGTGGTTCCGTATCGATTACGTGAACAAGGTAGGAAACACTAACACACTCGAGAAGAGGCGTAACTACTAGTCGGAATTGAAAACAATAAAATATTTTTCTATGGGTAGCCCATTTCTCGAGAAAGGCTATAGGCTACATAACATCACGCTATGACCAATAGGAGCGGAGCAGCAATGAAAAATGTTGCAAAAACGGGGAAAATTAACGCATACGAAGTTGCGTGGGTCTGCTAGTTAAATATAAAACTCCCATAAAAAGAGGGCGCTTGTTGGCGCGCGGCCTGTGTTGGCCGAGACAGCTTTGTTTTTCAAGCGATACTGATCTTTTAAGTATGTAAGCAATAATAATAATATTTATTAACCAAAAACACTTTAATAAATTACATATCAGATTGTAACTATATTACAAGTACTTAGAAATATACATAGTATGTGTTCAACTGATATGTTTAAACGTTGTCAGCCGTACTAGTATGAACTGTGTGACGGCTGCCAGCGCCTTCCTTATCATATACTTTTCATTTAATTAATAAACCATAGAAGTTAGCGTGTGTGCGTGTGTGTGTGCGTATGTGTGTGTGTGCTACGAAATTATTTTCTCTGTTTTAGAGTATAGCAATGTAAGAAGCCACTGTTTAATGTTATTTTTTGTTTGCATATAGTTTAGATTAAGCACATCTATAGCGTCATTAATTCGGTTGTAGATTCGGCTGCTTATTATATAGTACTGGCGTGCTGCTAGGGCTGTTTTGTGGGATTAAATGTGGCAGACCCTGTTATTCCTACTGCTAATAAAGTTCAATATTCTATGACACTGAGAGTGCTTGCTGCGCGCTCCCCATTCTTATCTTGCAGCTCTACCATCAGCTCATGGTAGCTGCCGGCCGTTGTCATTTCGGTCGAATACATTTTTATCATGCCTACTTTTTTTGACTGGATTTGGATACTAAAAAAAATATTCAATAATTGTATTATCGACTTATTGTAGTGTAGGTAGTGTCTATAAAATTTTGAAACAATAGGTAAAGTTAATAAACGTACATTATTATATACAAAACACTGCCTGGGTTTTCAAATAAGCTTTTCATTTTACACATTATTTCAACAACTATGCGTTGAAATTATTAGCTTTGTGCCCACGTGTATGTTGAGAATTCAGCTCCCAAGTAATTACAAGCTAATAACTGTTTTCAACTAATGTAGAGAACAGAAATTTTATTTGAGATACAAATAAAGTTTAGCTACATTACAATGCGTTTTCTCATTAAATTATTTTGAATAAAAATAACATGGTATACGAAGTTTATACAAATAAGTTAGATTCAGCGTTCGTAAAATATATGTTTGGTGTTTGACCTAATTAAAAAATGTTAATATAAAAGTGTACATTTTTACTGTAAAGTTAGTAGAATATTAATTCTTATTTTTTTTCTTGACGATAACTAGCAATGTGGGATTGAGTCCTACATTACTAGCAATCTTGTCAACCCCTCCAGTTAGTCTCAAAAGCTTGTGGTTAGGAGTGGGTTCACGTCGGTAGTATAATAGGTAGGATTCGAACCCGCGACTTCACGATTGCGAGACCAATGCCTTAACCATTAGGCTACCGTCGCATCCAATATTACCAGATTATGTTCCTACGTTTTAGATTAATCATAAGCACACAGATCATCTTACCAAATGTAAACCGTTACTGGTACATACCTGAAAAAAGAGAAAAAAATATATTAGTTTCAAAAGCTCTATACTGCGCGTGTGAGTGTAATTACGAGGCTGAAAACGAGAATATGCAATCAATTTTAGCAGTACTTGAAATGATAAAATCGATTTTGACAACGATAGGAAAAGAATGTATTTATATAAACTAAATCGAGAAATCGATTCACATTCGTTGATTTCGTGTTACATTACTTAAATAAGAAAGGTACTAAAACGTCATATTTATATATTAAATCCATTCGACTTTACAAAGATGTCATTAAATCTTTGCCATTCTAGTGGAAGTATATGAAAAGACACCATCATTGTTCACTGTTGCTTGTCGTCGTAATTTGACAACCTGAGTTGAAAGGACTGCCTTAGTTACAGGCAACCTTGTATTCAGGTAACCTCTTTAGATTAACAGATCCGGGTGTGCCATATGAAGCGAGAATAACTCCAATACAAAAGGCACATATACTAGTCTCTAATGAATGTGTGATTTACAACATATATCTACATACTATAGAGTGGCCATGACATATAATATCTAATACAATTACTAGCTCCATTGTAATATAAATCTAATAATATTACTAGTTATAATGTACAGATAGGTATCTTAATATGTTAATATATTTTATTATCGCACCACGTAAGTTGCTACGGTAAATATTTACTTTTAAATTGAAAAATGTTGTATAAATAATGTGCATATAGGTAATAAATATTTTGGAGAAAGAAAAGGAATCGCATTATTAAATACTAGCTGTGGCTCGCGGTGTTACCCGCGGTTTATCAGCCTATGTGTTAATCCAGGGTGTCAGCTAACTCTATACCAAATTTTATTAAAATCGCTCCAGCCGTTTAGACGTGAAGAAGTAACAAAAATACACACTCACATACTCACAAACTTTCACCTTTATAATATTAGTGTGATTGACGATACTAACCACGACTAATGGAATACTGAGGATTTGATAATTATAAATTCATACAGACATTCAATTGTGGCATAACACATTTATTCAGATCGTTATGACGTACTACTAAATGATTACTGGCAATCAATTTATTTTCATTGTAGTCATCATATTATGATTGATATTCCATCGTTATCAAACATTAGAAATTATATAAAAAAAAAACGATTGAAGTTACTGTTAAGCTAACAAAATCTTGAAACAAATTTTAGATCCGACAATCGAAAAACAATCGAAAAGTAATTTTAACGACAGTTTACCCCCTCAACTGTTGGTATTAATTCAAAGACCATGAAATGTCCAGATGATATATCTTAATACTGCTACTTTTCTCTTTCATCTCAGCTACAATCCACCCTCTACTACCCTTGAGCCTTTACAATATAAACTATTCCAAGTCATAGAAATTCTTGGAGTATTTATTGCGACTGTTGTTCACACATGTCTGAATACAAACAGCGGGTATTTCATAGAAGCAATCGCACAAAGGCTACCTACACTTTGATGTGAACAAACCGTGTTAGAATATAATTGAAAGCCAACTGTTTCTAGTTGCTAAATACTTCTATACGTATGTTATTCCCACATTGAAAATTCTAGCCTTAAATGCAATCGTATAGAAATGTGATTGGGATTCACACATTTACAAATTAACTAGTACAGTTCGGTTAGTCAGGCTTCTTATAAATCAAAGACCGGCTGCACTCACGAAAAAGTCTAACGTCACCGCTCACGTTATTGACTAGTTGCTAAGCAACGCGAATGGCGATTCCGCCTGTTGAGACTGGCACTAAAGCTGTCACAGCCATGGTGGTTTTGGCGATTGCAACGACATTTAAATTTAAAAATGTCACAGTCATGGTTGTTTATTCAATGTCATCAATGTTTTCTTAAGACATTATTACGTAAAATTATCTTCCTCAAACCGACTTTACAAACATTCATTTTTTTTTATGTCGTAAAATCCATATTCATACTAATTTTATAAATGTGAAGGTAGCTCTGTCTGGCTGTCTATGTCTGTTACGCTTTCACGCTCAAACAGCTAAACCGATTTAGATGGAGTCTAGTTTGAATCCCGGGGAAGAACATAGGATAGTTTTTATCGCGATAACCGAGATCCACGCGGGCGGAGCCGCGGGCGAAGATGGAAATAAGATCATTAATGCCTCCAACTGCATGAAATTTTTAAGTTGGGGATATTGTTTCCATCTTTTCTGTGCAGACGTTTTTTTTAAAAATAGGTATGTTAGTTGAAGACAAACGATTCGCTAGTAAAAATGCTGTTTTATAAAGTACTAGCTGACCCGTGCAAATTCGTCTTTGTACATTTTCCCCGTCTTTGCAACATTTCTTATTTCTGCTCGGCTCTTATTGATCGCAGCGTGATGTTATATAGCCTATAGCTTTCCTCGATAAATAGGCTATCCAACAGTGAAAGATTTTTTTTATTCGGATTAGTAGGTCTAAGAGATTACCGCGTTCAAACAAACAAACAAACTCTTCAGCCTTATAATTATAATATTAGTATAGATTATGAATAAGAGGGTTAATATAAACGTCTGTCAGTGATTATGGTTAACTTTGAACTTGCTAGTACATTTGCCTTATACTTTATAAACAGTGGACTCACTGGTCAAATCCAGATGAACTTTAAATCCAAACCGCAGAGCTGATTTTGAAATATTTAGCCCACCTTTGTTAGTGAATATGAGTATGTAGATAAATTCGTGCATGGCCAATTTAGATTTCCATTTCGCGTCATCATTTCCGTAATGCCTTCAATCTAAATTCTGATCGGAAACATTTGGTGATCACGCGTGCTTCGCGTAGCTTCGCACATAAAGTATTGGTTTCAATTAATCAAATAACGATGGATTGTTTGATATTCTGTTATAGGAATGTTGATTGGATAGATATCCGACATAGACACCAAAATATCTATTGACACCACGATACATGCAATGAATGCACGCTAAACTAACGCATACATTCATTGCATGTACCGCTGGCACTAAAATTGCAGGTAATTGCGGCAGTGATGAAATGATCGTCTTGTTGAAAGCTACAGCTACATATTTTATAGTGTTCATCCGAGAATACTCAAAGAATGCTTAACTCGTCCTCAATAGTGTTTCTTTCGTGACGATTATAGTGAGACTTAACGGATGTAGCGCAGTCGAGCTAGAACTAGTCAAAACAACAACCCTTTAAGAAATGTCAAAACGCAGATTTTATATGGAGATTTCATACATATACCGTCTATGACGTCACTTTTTTTTTAGTCTAATCACAGTCTTTGTATGATATGATTAATAATAAGAAATCCTATTTAACACACAATTTAATCGAGACTTAATCGTTGGTAGTAAAAATGCTAGTTTTATTTACTAATTAATCTTTTGGTTTTGTTTTTTGTTTACTTAGGAAACTAAGCCTATACGCGTTCGAAATTTAACACAATTACATACGTACATTAACACATACATTAACACAATTAAGACTTTAGTTATGTACATTATTACAATGAGATTGTTAATTAAAACACATCTAAAGTGTATATATTTACAATGTAAGAATGTTTTTATTCAGAAGTTATATAGTCCATACGCATCGCACGTACGCCCAAATAATTTACTGTTATACAAATTAAATTGGTACCCCGAAGTTTGCATTACGTATGCAAAATCACACACACTTGAAGGACGTAAAACATTATTTATGAACTTGTACGTCGAGTTCAGGTACCTGAAAAGTTAGCGATGAAGTATAAATTAATTAACAATGAAAGGCTTGTATTCCGACAATTATACTAAGAGTCTCATTCCGCGGGCAATGAGCCAAGAGCCTAGTCGACCCATTTTAATAATTATGAGTTATTTCATTAATACCCCGGTAGGTGGCGCCTTTGATTGTCTTTGTAAATTGCAGTCTTCTTATGCAAACGTTAAGAGGCTTCGGTTCCATTTCGTAATTACTGGATCTTTGTTGAGAATTGTTTTATGATAATTTATTAACCTAAGTATTTATTCAGGAAATGACTGACTATTTTACTGAAAGTAAGTTATTGTTTTTAAACTTTCGCGATTTTTATACATATAACATATAGTTCAAGACTTAATCGCGTGATTTATTTAAAAGTACGACCCTTTTATTTACCCGACGTTTCGACCGTGTTCCGTGACCACGATCGGTGCAATTCGATTGAAACGTCGGGTAAATAAAAGGTTCGTACCTTTAAATAATTCAAGCGATTAGGTCCCAAAATATATCTAAAAGTAAGTTATCGAAATATTAATTACTTTCATAGACAACATTATTTTTTCATTTGCGTACTTTTTATTAAAACCAAACTAGAATGTTCTTCACTGTGTGATTTTTGGACAGTTATAGCCAGATACATAGGCACTTTGTGAGGCACGCGGATCATTTATGAAGCACGTGTCTCGCCATGGATATGAAGATACAAATATGTAGCTTAGCTATTCAAAAGTAACATGAACATAGTCTACTAAATAAATAAACTTGTAGCTGCGATACTAGCCTTTCAGATTTTTATCAGATTAATAATTTACCAACCTGTCAAATCTCCAGACTCTTCTTAATTCAATCCAGACGACTATAAATTCCGTCACACATTATTTCATAGTTATTGGATTATGGCAATAAATTTAAAGGAATCAGATAAAATTGTAAGGTAATTTCTTCCAGACATACATGATTTATTGCTGACTCCAGACGGTTATGGCCGTGACCTTTAACAAAGCCTACAAAACGGCTGTGCAGACACGCTAATAATACAAGGACTTCTACGTAAAGGACCCTTCACTCGGAAGCTTCAATGCCTACAATCGGTCTTATAGCTAGCTGCTGAGAGAAATTTAGTTGCCTTCCCTATCTACCCAGTATCGCTGATATGTCGACTAAGAACCTGACAAAGGCACTTAAAGTACCTACTCATTCTCAATAACATTCTCACCTTAAACATGATAGTGCTGAAATAAATGTATCTATTTCCAACTATACTAAACCGAATAAAACATAATGTCAATTATTATATATTTTAATGCTAAATATGCACATAAAGCCATAGTTTTTATGCCATATTCCATTTGCTATAGGAAAGTGAAGTAAGATGGTAAAGCTAGATTACATGTAATAGATATACCTACCTCTTCCTTTTTGAAGTCGGTTGATAAGGACAACTCAAGTTGGTATGCATATTGAGTTGCAAGACGCAGATTTTTGCTTTAGATACCTTAGCGGCATATCTCTTTTTATCCAAAAACACCTTCTTGTCAGATGCCTACATTATATAAGGAATATGTCCTCGAAATTTCACGTCTCTACTACGCTGTCCGTTGATCCATTAGTTACTCAATCAAGATAAAGAATGTTAGAATGTTATGTCATAGTTAATAGAATGTTATAGTATTTCACGTACTAATATATAGATAATATCCATAATCATTTTCGATTCCGGCCCCGGATTAGCATACGGAAACTCGGGCTCAATATCTGGATCTGGACTTCAAATTGCAATTATTGTATTTATAAAGTAATTGGCAAGAAATGCCTATAAAAATTACTATAATCATTGAACATGTTTAATAATTATTTGTTAAGTATTTTTTCTGTTACATATTGACCTTATCAACCGACTTCAAAAAGGAGGAGGTTGATATATCTATTTCTTAGACACGTTATCTAGCTTTAGATTTATTTGGGTCTCAAGCTCGTTAGCCACACAGTATAATAGATGGTTGCCACCTAGATATTCCATTAATGAGAATTATCGTAGATAATATATTCGTTTACATAAAATACGAATATCATAATCATCACTTCACAATTATGGTATAAACCGTTTTATCTAATTAGAACACAATGTACGTATTATATAATTTGAAGTCCTTAAACTGAATCATTGAAAACATCTTTATATCTCTAGGAATATAAAGTTTAGTAATAAATTAATTAAACGTATCACTTGAGCCACTTGGTCCCTGAAGATAAGGCACTAGGCGATTGCAATTAATTAGCTGAGAAAGCCTTTGTACCACGCCATAGTGAAAATGTAGACTACTTATAGTCTTTTGTACAGACTTAATATCTATTAAGACTAGTTTTAGTCCAATATTAATGCCTAATTTATAAAAAAAGTTTGATTGTTTTTTCACAGTTTCGCCTTTACATTAAATTAATGCTGTTACGATTAAAATCACATTCGTTTTTTATAATGGCTCCATATGGATCTATAATGTAAAAACCAGGAAAGAGCATGTCGAACCATGCTCAGTGTAGGTTTCCGCTGCCTTGAATAATTGCATCAGCAGAAAAGCGTATGTGCATGGCACTTACGCCCTTTTATTGAGAAACGCAGTTTTTCGGCCATAACACCATATTTTTTGGTCACACGGTTCAAACGATAAGAAGAAGTACACTTGGAGCAATTATTTCCGAAAATATTCACTTAACTAAAAAGTTTATTAAAAAACCTTAAAATGTTTTTGTAAGACCTGTCGGATAATGTGCTACATGTTATGTTTGAAAACATATTTCAGCTGCTGTTACATGTATGGAGTGCCCCCCCCCTAAAAATATTTATTAGTGTTATTTAGCTATCAAACTAAATAACGGCTATAACAAGACACCTTTTTACCAAATTTCATCAATTTTCATTGAGTAGTCTTTGAGTAAAATACCTGTGCCACACGGACGGACAGACAGACATGACGAAACTATAAGGGTTCCGTTTTTGTCATTTTGGCTACGGAACCAAAATGGTAAAATAAAGCTCAGTAAGATGATTTCAAATGTAATATAATTATAACTTACAATGTTTGTGTTATTAAAAAAGGCAGTCTTGTCCTTTGTATATATTTTTTAAATTAGGAAGAAAAACGATATGCCGCTTCTTAAAGTGAAATATTTATGAGGCCGTATAAGGTAAGTATTAAAAAGAACATTCCACGAATCAAACGTTGGAGTAAATCTATTAACAAAAATCTTTTACAAATTAAACTTCTATATAACATTTTGGCACGTGCTATAATGAAATATCAGAAAACCGTTTACAATCAAATAAAATAATACTACGAATCGTTTATCAATTGTGTAAAGAAAGGATTTTGTAGAAAGCAATTTGAACCATTATTATGGATTCTACGTGCCACGTGTAAAATACTTATAATATAAATAAAAATATAATATAAAAATAAAATCTTTACCTAAAGATACCTATTTATATTACCTACAAAACTAATGTCGGAAAATTACCCTGGGGGCCTAGACCAAGTCACATTCGAATAGCGATGTCGTTAATGGAAAATCAGGTACAAAATGTATGGAATTGAAATATGTCACGTGGTCAATCCAAATCGACGCGTAGATAAGTTGCACTATTGACAATATCTTCGCTATTCCGGAAAAATTCCATTCAATTGATCAGTAATCTAGCGAACGGCACTATTTTATTTTTTAAGAACTAGACGTTTGCAGTGGAGACCATAGACTTTTTTTTTCCGAACGATCATTTGAATCGAGAATAGACATCGTGTAGGTGGTCGTGAATTTGCCATGGAGCAAATTTACCTTGTCTAAGCCCCCTGGTTGTGCATTGTCAAATATAGGTATCTAACTACCTACACGATGGTGGGAACTTACCTAGAGAAGACTACTAATTCTACTATACCACTTCGTAGGTTGATACGGACTCACACTCGTACCTAAGTATTTCAAATTCAACTAATGTATTAAAAATTTACATTAACTAATACCTACATCACGTTTTCATGTAAGACTACATAACTCGTGCTTATCAGATCTACATAATAATATACAATGTAGGTATTACATACACGCACCATGTGTTAATAACGCAAGCCAGTCAGCTAAACAACATACTTAAGATCACGAATATGAAGCTCATCACATGAAGCAAGATTAGCATCAAGGAGGAGGGGGGGAGTAGGTCGCGGCCTTCACACGTTTGATTACGCCCATATTTCACACGTCCGTTTTTAGGGGAAACTTGTGACAGCTTTGCCATCCCACGAAATTGTGACGCTTCGCTTTTTACGGCCACATCTGGCTTGTAAAACACAAAAATTCATTTTCAGTTGTGTGTGTTAAGTATTTGGATGTGTACGTTGGCTAATGGATATGTAATGTTTTGCCCGCAACCCAAATCAAAAGACTTTTCACATTACATGTTTGGATAAAATGTAGGTAGGAAATGTTTAAAAAATTAAACTGAGCTCTCAACGGTCAAGAGGTCATTAGGAATATCACAGTCGCTGGGAGCCCCTTTTCGATTCTCTTTGAATATATTCACGCATTACCTTTACCTTTATGTGCGTGATGTTCTATTTAATGCAAGATCGTCTCTGTTCATACATGCTTAAGGTTCAATATACTTCATAATTAAACAAATTCTAAATAATAAATACCTTAACCAAACGACATGAAACAATGTGTTTCTTGCTTTATTGTTTTAAAGTATTTGTAGCATATACATAACTAGCGGCCCGCTCTGGCTTCGCACGAGTATAAAATATATGGATGTTATTTTACATATTAACCTTCCTCTTCAATCACTCTATATATTAAAAAAACCGCATCAAAATCCGTTGCGTAGTTTTAAAGATTTAAACATACATAGGGATATAGGGACAGAGAAAGCGACTTTTATTTATACTATGTAGTGACTATGTACATAATATTTAATAAATAACTTCGTCAACCAACAAGATTACATTACAGCCTTACTTTTGCGTCTAAAAGCTTAAGCTACGGATTATTAGATTCTCTATTTACAAAACTTTCAAGGAAAAATATTATGCGTGTAATATCTTGGCGATGCTGTCATTAGAACTTGATATTCCTGTACAAAATATAAGCTAGACTTGGCTTTCTTAAACAAAATGTGTAAAACTAAAGGTAAAATTTGGTTTTTGCTATCGTCTATGGCGTAAATAACGTATTGTTTTTTTTTTTAATCTATACCTTTGTACCTCCTACCTACCTACCCGCGGATCAGAAGATCGGGGACGAAATCTACTATGAAGGTATAGTATCTTTATTTTTTAACAAAATAAATAAATAATATACAACCACAAAATAAAGAAAGTACAGAAGAAACGCTTTTGTATGGACCCCGACTTTTATACCTAACCTGAAACGCGCGCATAAAACGAACAACCGTCTGTGACGATATCTATGAGTGCGTGCGTCAAGAGCGTTCTGTATGAAGCTTTCCATCTGGACGTAATACTGGGTGGCGCAAAAGTAAAGACCCTATTTGGTTCAGCTAAAACATTTATTCTAAATTAGAAAACAAGATTTAGATTTTTTTAAATGTATATTTGTGCCATTAAATTTCGTACCATTAGGATTTAAAGATGATGTCTTTTAAATGGTGACCTCCAGAGTTGATACACATTTGAGCCCTATTTATGACATTTTGCATAACTTGCCGTAACACTTCCTGCGATATGTTCGTTATTTCTTGACGAATGTTTTCTTTTAGAGCTGCGAGAGTCTGTGGCTTGTTCACATACACCCGAGATTTCAAAAAACCCCAAAGAAAGAAGTCTGGACTGGTCAGATCGGGTGATCTTGCAGGCCAAGGCAAATCGCCAAAACGAGAGATAACTCGGCCTGGAAAAGCGTCCCTCACTAAGTCCATAGTGTCGCGCGCTGTGTGTGCCGTAGCGCCGTCTTGTTGAAACCAGATGTGCTCCAGCCCCAATTCGTCCAAACTGGGTATCAAAAACTCACGTAACATGGTTCTGTAGCGTTCTCCAGTGACAGTTATCGCATTGCCTCCAGCGTCTTCGAAAAAATAGGGTCCGATCACTCTGTCAACACAGATGCCACACCATACAGTAACTTTTAGTGGGTGTAGAGGTGTTTCTTGAATAATGCGCGGATTATCAGTGCCCCAGAACCGAGTATTCTGCTTATTGACATGCCCTGAGAGATGGAAATGCGCTTCGTCACTCATAACCAATTTTGAAGGAAAATCATCCTCTTCAAGGTTGAGGTTTATGACGCGCTGGCAGTAATCTAGACGAGCTCGGTGGTCAGCAGGCAGCAGCTGATGAGTCATTTGAGTTTTATACGGGAACATCTTTAAGTCTTTCACCAAAATACGCTGCAGGGTCCGTCTGGAAATGCCCAATTGCGTGGCACGTCGCCTCGTTGATGTTTCTGGACACTCTTCCACATCTTCGCGCACAGCATCGATATTTTCAGCTGAACGGCCTGTTCTTGGTCTCCCAGACTTAGGTCTATCCAATGTTGAGCCAGTTGCTTCAAGGCGTGTGGCAAAGCGTCGAATTGTGCGACCAATCGGTGCCGGACGGTGGGGAAATCGTCGACGAAATTCACGTTGTGTTCGTATCACTGATGAATTATTCCGTAAGAACATTGACACAATTATTCCACGTTCTTGGGGAGTAAAACGGTCCATGTTTATTTTCAGTGTATTTTACATTTGTTCACTACACAATTTTCAACAACAGAATGACAGAAAATGTCATATAAAAAAAAAAAAAGTATTTTCTTTAGTGCCAGTACTTTTGCGCCACCCAGTACTATGATAAAACGTTTAACAAGATAGCGTGTTCACATAATTTTTGAGTCGAAATTCCCATCAAATATTTCATACCTGCCTCATTATACTGAGTTTGTACTTGTACCTCATTTTATTTAAAAAAATCTAAGTACCCAAACATTTCACGACATAATTAATTACTAATTTATTTATCTTTTGAAAAGTTATCAAGTTCTAAATGTGATTGAAATTTTTATATGCACAAATAATGCACTAAAACTGTGACATTATGACAAAGAGGAAACGGTATATATATCAAAATAAGAGAGATGCAGAGAAGTTGTATAAATGGCGGCAAATTGACATGTCGCTATTTTTACAGCTCCGTAATCAACGTGTAATGTAAAATATACTTAAGTACTTAAAATAGGTACGTGTTAACCGGACAAGAACGAGAAGTTGTGATTCAAAGAAGAAAACTAGAAAGAAAATAAACTTGAAACTGGCGTATGCACAAAATGTGCGAGCCATAATCCCTACCGAATAATTTCGGATGTAAGAAAAATAAAAGAGAGATGCAATACTTATAATGTTTAATTGTCCGCTGCTAATGTTTGACCACGCTTGAAGATATTAGATATGGACCCGATATCTAAAAATAAATTGATCTAAATCACTTAAAAACGAACATCAAAAGAAATGTACAATTATACCTATCTACTAACTCCACTTAGCTGAAAATGTTAATAGCCACAACCCAATTTAAAATTCAAATGCATACCTTATTTTATAACGCTATCACAGATAAAAATAAAATTAGTTTAGTTTATAATTGCATTATGTCAACATCAGGACTCGGATCGTTAATTCGGAGTGACCTAAAAGGGATCGTCTAGCGATTTACGCTCAAATATTTGAGACCTCGTTGCGTAGTTAACATTGCAGAATTTATACGTAAAAGGTTGAAAATAAATTATTTTAATATCTGTAACATGGTCCTACATATTTGGTTTTTTGTGCCAGAGTAAAATAAAGACGTTAAATGTAAATTATATTCAATTTTTTTTACAAAAATACAAGGGTCACGGTTGTATTTTAACCCCAAAATGAAATTGCAGCTATATTTATCTGCTTGTTTAAAATAAAACATAGGCATAATAGCTCCCTTTGTTTACTTTTCCCCCGAAAACGTTACTCTTTTACGCATACGCTGTTGGCAAGTCATTTAATATTAAAATACGCTAACATAAATGAAAGGGACAGACAAAGGCGCCATGCCAATTAAAAAAAGCACGGTATCAACAAAAATTACAACTGAATTCAGTTAACATGTTAACGTTGCGTTCACCGCCATAAAAAGCATATTCAGTCTGGCGTCGCGACCAATTTTTATCGCGGCAATCCATCGCTAGTATTTATCTATCGGTGAAATCTATTTTCGAACAAAGCACGATACGGTTTCGCAAATAAAAAAATGTGCAAAAAAGACAATTTTTCGTGGCGTGAAGTGGTAGACTGGGTGTCGGTAGATGTCTGTGATTAGGAGACGGGACGTGAGGAAATGAACGATATCTCGTCGCGATGAAAGACGACGGGCGGCGGAAACTGCCGACTATCGACTTGCCGATGTAGTACGAGTTGCGTACTCGATAACTGTGTTTCCTTTTGTCTAGTGCTGTGCTTATTTAGCTATCGATGAAAGATAAAATAAAACCAGATTATTTTGTTGTGATTAGTTAATAGATATTATAAACATTTTTTTGTTCGTTTGTGTTTTACGTATATCCTAATAAAAAAATCATAACTCTCTTGTACAATAAATTTACCTAAAAAAGTGAAAACCCTTCTTAACTATACTAATACTATAAAGCTGAAGAGTTTGTTTGTCTGTTTGTTTGTTTGAACGCGGTAATCTCAGGAACTAATAGTCCGAATTGAAAAAATATTTCTATTGGGAATCCCATTTATCGAGGATGGATATAGGCTGTACAACATCACGCTACGACCAATAGGAGCGGAGCAGGAATGAGAAACATTGCAAAAACGGGGAAAATTTACGCAGACGAAGTTGTGAGGGTCAGCTAGTTATAATATATGTAGTATCGTAATCGTCGTTTGGTGGTTGGTGATACTAATAATTAATGGAATCACAGGGCAAAGAAATATCACAAGTGTGTATGTGCTTCTTTTATTTCATGAAAGACAAGTGATTGTCTTATATTAAAGTTACGTCTTAAAACTACTTAACTATACGTCGTGTGCGTGTGTACGACTGATGCTAGTCGTCAACTGATGTGCATCTTCGGCAGATGCTCGTCTTCAACTGAACTTATAACTAAACTTACATTAAAACATCTGAGTGTTACTGACTACCTGGGCCTCTCACCCTACTTAACTATACCCTTACTTATACAACTTAAAACAATGCTACACACCATTTTTTGCTCCTACGCAATTCATAGCCTATAGTTCTATTCTAAAAACTATCCTAAGTATACGTCGTTAAATGACCCTTCGCCCACAGTTGGCGAACAGGATGTCTTTTACAACATCTGGCATTCATCTTAACTATTATAATCTTAACTATACAAAGCGACACGACATGGATACAAACTCTTAAATCTAAAATACCACATTCGGCCATCCTGCAATGACATTTGCCCTCAAATGTCGTCGTTTCGTTTTTCGCCTACTTAACAGTCTAAATAACAATACTACACGTCTTTTTGTTACTCGCAAACATCGTTGTACAATCTTAACTATTTGTGGCACAAGCAAATACTTAACAGCTATCTTAATATAATATGAGAGTTTCACCATACTCTTAAAAATAATGTTTTCATGATATTCCACGTTTATGTGTAAAGATCTTTCATATCTTTCATTCATTAGCCCGTGCTGAGCCGCAACTTCTAAATTCATCAAATCTTTTACTACTTTTCGCTCTGAAGGAGCTAATTTACGCAGTTGCGAAACTACAGATTTGTCTGACTTTACAATTACATTCGGCTTATTACTTAAAACAGCTTTAAACTGTGTTAAATCGATCTCTAAGGATACATTAATATCGTCTTTGTCATTTACAGAACACATCTGTTTCTTACATAGCGGCGGCGCTTCTAACTTTTCATGCACACTCTTACATATTAAAGGCAAGTCACTAATTATCTCTACTAAAGCTAAAACTTTAGAGTCTCTAATTTCCACTTTTTCCTCTTCAAATTGCGACTCTATACAAATATCATTTGTCATCGACGGACTCTCTAAAACTGTGTCTTTAAATTCACTAAACTCATAAGACTTTGTATCGTCTATTTTCTCAGAGCACACTGCACTCACACGATTTTTTATACAATGTTTAACAGTTTTCGTCGTAGTCGTCGTAGCGTCGATCTTTTTCTTCTGTTGACGTATGTTGCGTTCTAATTTATCACCCTTTTCTTGAATTAATACTTTATTTTGCCTCTTTGGTTGACTACGTTCTCGTTGCACTGGTTTACTTTCAATCTTTTTTCCAAATTCGTCTTTCAGCGCTTGTTTCAACATACCCCACGACTTTCTGCACGTCCCATATTCAACGAATTCAACGAATAGCTTCGCTGCCCCAATTAGTAGCGCTTTAGCGCAAATGACCATATGGCCATCAGACCAACCGCAACGTAACGCCATGTCTTCAATTTCGTTAAGCCACTGTTGTACGTCAGAGTGATCCTCACCACTGAACTTCTTCATTGAGTCTTTTACTTCATAAAACGTCCACAATACACGCCGTGATTCACTACGTCTTCGAATTACGGTTGTATAGTTTTCGTCATCGTCGTCGTCGTCGTTATCGTCGTCTTCATCATCGTCGTCTGCTTCTTCTTCATCGTCAGAAACGTGCTCCCGTTCCAGTAGAAGTGCCATCTTTAGCCTCGCCAACAACTCAGGCCTACGACCTGTCACCCGGAGACGCCGTTGTCTAAGCTCCTCTTTGAGCTCAAACACACTCATTTGCGCAAGCTGGACGTCTTCCAGCTCCCCTACGCTTAAGTCTCCTGCAACCTTATCGCCTATACCTGCCATGGCCCTTACTAACTTGCGCACTTACTGAAACTTGGAAGGCAATGCACTGACACGTCTTTTCGTCGTTACGTCTTCATCACACCTTCTTCGTCTTTACGTCGTTATCGTCTTTAAGTATTCGCGTCTTCACGTCTTCATCGTCTTCACGTCGCCACGTCGTATACACTCATGATTTTCTTGCTCGCTGTGATCCCGGTCGTTGATCTTTTTCAATCGCGAAAGATTATCTTCTTCAATCCTGAAAGACGATATTCTTCAATCCCGGACGATGATCTTCTTCGATCCCGGACGTTGATCTTTTTCAATCCCGGACGAGCCCCCAAAATGTAGTATCGTAATCGTCGTTTGGTGGTTGGTGATACTAATAATTAATGGAATCACAGGGCAAAGAAATATCACAAGTGTGTATGTGCTTCTTTTATTTCATGAAAGACAAGTGATTGTCTTATATTAAAGTTACGTCTTAAAACTACTTAACTATACGTCGTGTGCGTGTGTACGACTGATGCTAGTCGTCAACTGATGTGCATCTTCGGCAGATGCTCGTCTTCAACTGAACTTATAACTAAACTTACATTAAAACATCTGAGTGTTACTGACTACCTGGGCCTCTCACCCTACTTAACTATACCCTTACTTATACAACTTAAAACAATGCTACACACCATTTTTTGCTCCTACGCAATTCATAGCCTATAGTTCTATTCTAAAAACTATCCTAAGTATACGTCGTTAAATGACCCTTCGCCCACAGTTGGCGAACAGTATGTCTTTTACAACATCTGGCATACATCTTAACTATTATAATCTTAACTATACAAAGCGACACGACATGGATACAAACTCTTAAATCTAAAATACCACATATATAGCTGGACGCACTTTATTTAGTTGAACGGGATTGAGTAAACTTTTCATTCTCGTAAGATACATCAAAATCAACTCACGCCTTTTGATTTCTGGAACGCCACATAAGAACCAACATACATGTATAATACCTTCATACATAACTTAATAATCACACAACCACCCTATCATCGCGCAGTCGGGTATAAATACACAGATTCAATTGGATTTTCAATCAATTGAGGCATTCGAATATTTATGTGAAAACGGCGGTTAATTTAAATTAATAATTTAGTTAATGTTTTGTTGTAACTAACACACAGATAACACGAATATAATCGCTTTATAAACATATATATCGATACTCCTAACTACATTGCATAAAATATTAGGTTAATGGAACGAATACAATAGGTTAATAGTATCGCAGTCAATACACGAACAATGCCACATTATGCATGACGACAAAAAGGTTAATTCAACCACACATTTGCGCTAATGCACAATCAATCTGAAACTGAATATCAAATGCATGGTATATTACAAATATCATACGTCTAGGTAAATTCAATTGATTATGCAACATTAAAAAGTCGTTAGGTTGTGACATACCCACATTAGTAATTTAATATCGAAATGCCAATTTCAGTGGTAATACGAGTACAATATTATCGATAAATAGAGACTTACTATTGTGAGCAAGAAAAAATAAATACTCAAGTTAGTTAAATATTTTAA
The DNA here is from genome assembly GCA_945859575.2 of Herminia tarsipennalis. Lineage (NCBI taxonomy): Eukaryota > Metazoa > Arthropoda > Insecta > Lepidoptera > Erebidae > Herminia > Herminia tarsipennalis. The sequence continues at coordinate 11,077,600 of OX243839.2, read as the reverse complement.
GATATGACTAGACAAGTATTACTACATATATCTAATATTTAAAATTCTCGTGTCACAGTTTTCGTTGCCATACTCCTCCGAAACGGCTTGACCGATTTTGATGAAATTTTTTGTGCTTATCCGGTATCTATGAGAATCGGCCAACATCTATTTTTCATACCCCTAAGAGTTTGTTTGTTTGTTTGAACGCGATAATCTCAGGAACTACTGGGCCGCATTGAAAAAATATTTTATTGTTGGATAGTCCATTTATCGAGGAAGGCTATAGGTTAAAACATCACGGTACGACCAATAGGAGCGGAGCAGCAATGAAAAATGTTGTAAAAAAAAAGGAAGAAAAAAGAAAAAAGGAAAATTGACGCAGACGAAGTTGCGCGGGTCAGCTAGTAAATATATAACTACCTACTTCAGTAATTACTAGATATTACCTTTACTTACCCTAAGTAACGGTATTATCTGTAAGGATAAAATATTTAGGAAAGAAAAACCAATTATAACAATCATCAATTAATTGAATAGGGACAATTATCATCTAAACGATTGTTTTGATAGGTTAATATTCTCTATTAAGTTTTATTTTAGGTCTCTTGTATTTTAGGCTTATAACAAGACATAATCAATCTTGAAAATGAATAAATAAATATAGAAATATATCGTTAAGATAGTTACACTACATCCCTAGCAGATACATTTAGCGATGATAAAATAATATAACTACAAAGAGGGCGGGACACACGAGCGAAAGAAGTGATAAACCCCTATACATATGTGTTACACATCAAATGTTTTGTTTTGGCATTCGACTCGTGGAACGTAATGAGATGACGTAGTTCTTTGGGCGGAGGAAAACTTCAGTAAAAGATTGGATGCAATGTCAAACGAAAATGAAAGTGACTATTTAAGACCAGGGATGTACGAGATATCTTTGTATTATATATGTGTATATATACGTATGTATTCGGGTTACTGGAACGAGGTTTTATGAAAACGGAATATTTTTGAAAATGAGATAAGGTCTCACAGTTTAGATCTCCTAACCGATGTAGGTGACGACGGTCAATCTCATCAAAGACTAGCCAACTACGCAGGAGATATTATAGCGCGCAAGTGTATGAACAAACACAAGTGCACTCTCTATTCCCTCACTCACAAAGACTGATGGGACGGAAATCTGACACGAACGGAGACAGATTAAGCGAGAGATTAGAGATAGACTAAGCAAACGCTTAAATAATGACCGAAATACAAACAACTAACAACGGTTAATGTCATGCTATCAATGTAAAATAACCTGACCAATCCAACATGAGTAATATTTGTATATAAACCACACATTGCATTCAAAATATAGGTAGTAACATTAGTGTGGAACCACAAAATAACGAATGCAATAACCCACATTAATGTTCGGGTAAAATAACCCATAAAATGTGCACAGCATCGAGTTCTTTAAAGGTAACGTATAGAATTTTAAAAAGTTAGTTCTATCTAACGACAGATTTGGCTACTAGAGGTAGAATTTTGACATATTGTGTATGAACATTTAAACTTTCGCGTTGCATGATTATAACTATTTATTATACGGAAATTAACGTGCATTGTTTACCTTCAAATTGCTTGAGGTTTCGACCAGGTTGCACCGGCCGTGTTCACAAGCCGCTTGTGACCACGGCCGGTGCCGGTTATATTGTGTATGGATATATACATACATTATTGAGACCGGCCGTAAGGGACCCTAAGGTCCCTTATTCTCTGCCCTAAGTAAGAAAAAAATGAACCAACCAAAACGTTTAGACGCAATATACCGGGAGACTATTTAATTTTGTTTCGAAGGTTTCGAGATTCCATGTTCCTGAACGATGTCATGTGTGCGTTACTCAAGCGAGGACATTTAAGCGAAGTACCTTCTATAATCTCGTTTATTGGTTTAAATTCAGGTCTAACAATTGAATTTTTGAAGGTATAGTTTCTAGTTATCACAGTTGTAATTTCTCGTTTAGTTCCAAACTACGTAGTAGCTGTCCATTAGATTTTAAACCCGGATCATCGATCTATAAAGTTCAGGCGGTTCTTGACCCATTAACATTTTAATGCCAACAGAACTTTATAGAAAGGGATTACCCTGTGTTGTCGGAAGTATATTAACGTACAGTCAATTATGAAGAACTGTTATGTCATGGTGTGATAAGGGCAAACCTTTTGTCATTTTTGAGCATTTTAATATAATTTTTAGAAAGACTTGAAGTTAAAAGTTTAATCTCAGCGTCTTTTTTTATCTATACTTAAACAAATACGAATAATCTAGACAAAACTTTAAGTCTTCCTCCGTCTATTCACTGGTTAAACCCCTTATTATCAGAAACCTACTTTTCCAAGAAAATTAAATCTGGTTTTAACTAAAAACTTTTTGTACACTAAATCTAGATTCAAAGTTGTAGGTTCTTTGAAAATGTTCACTTCTTGTTCAAATCTGCTCGTTATAACTCAGGAAAGGAGATTTTAATGACAGATATGAATGCAAAGTACTGGATATTTCTACCGTATTAACTTACATAGAAAGAGACATCTAGCAAGAAGAAACTGAAGCGGAAGAACTAACTGATAAATCAACACACAACCTAAACCACTAGTCACAGAAGTTACTCCATATATGACGTAGACATCCAATATAAATGGATTTTGAAAATTGCACCCCCAAGAGGGTGAAAAAGAGTAGCAAAGTATAAACTTATGCAAAACTTTCTAATGAGGTTTCAATTATCATAAAAGACAAGACCCGCAGTAGGGTACAAGCCTTGTGTCACACGGACACAAGTACGTCCAGATTCAACAACAATTTGGTTGATTTTCACACAAGGTCCGTGTGAAAAACCACCCCACGACCTCTGGCTTAGCAGATCGCTAGCCATTAGGTCTAAACTAACAGGCCCGTCAATTAAAAGTTATGATGTTGACTATGGATAAGGAAAGCTTTCAGGAGAGGAGTATATATGTAACGCCGACGAAACAGCGGGAAAAGCTAGTATCTACCTCAATAAACTTAAGGTGGCCATTGAAGATACATCCGTTTGGAAGCCTTCCGAATGGATGCATTACGAATGGATGTACGCAAAATTATAGCATCATTGACTGTTTCATCTATATCTATATCTATACTTCTATACTAATATTATAAATGGGAAAGATTTGATTTGTTTGTATTAAATAGGGTCCGAAACTACTGGACGGATTTGAAAAATTCTTTCATCGTTGTGAAGCTACACTAACTCCGGGTGACATAGGCTATTTTTATACCTGTATTCCCACGAGAATGGGAACTACGCGGGTGAAACCGCGAGGCGTCCGCTAGTCTACATCTACACTAATAATAATAAAAAGAGGAAAGATTTGTATTTTTGTATGTAACGAATAAACTCAAAAAGAGTACAGGACCGATTTTAATAATTCTTTTTTTGTTGGATAGCCCATTTATCGAGGAAGGCTATAGGCTATATAACATCGCGCTACGACCAATAGGAGCGGAGCAGCGACGAGAAATGTTGCAAAAACGGGGAAAATTTACGCATACGAAGTTGCGCGGGACAGCTAGTATGAAATAAAGAGAACAAATTTTGACATTTTGCGAGACCGTCTTTCTCTTTCATGACTATGGTAACCATGTTTTGACACTATGCTCACAAAAAAGGTGGATATCTTTCTAAGCGAGACCAAAGGATAAACCATAGACAAATTATTCGAATCGAATTACTACAACCTTCTTGATATATCCACTCACCGACAATACGGATGCCTTCCAAATGGCATGGCGTGTTAGACGTTAATTTGGACTGGACGAACGTCAGTTTGAAATTCCAAAACCGAAGGACGTCCATTCAAATGAATTACGTTTTAATGCACGATAAGTTTTTGACAGACGTCCACGCTATTTGGATTGATGGATGCATCGTCAGTAAGGCCCTTTATTGATAGGTACTGAGGAACTGACTTAGGTAAATAAAATTCGAGTTTATGTACAAATACTCAATGTGTCGGGACTCAAAACAGCAAGGCAGTTAATTAAATTTAATAACCGAAGCATCTAAATCTACATAGTATTATTAATCTACAAGTCAATCGCTGATATAACTTAATCCGGATAGAACCTTCTCCGAGAGGACGATATGCTTGTCTCAAAGCATCAGTATGCGAATATCCAAATCACTACATAGTATAAAACAAAGTCGCTTTCTCTGTCCCTATATCCCTATGTATGCTTAAATCTTTAAAACTACGCAACGGATTTTGATGCGGTTTTTTTAATAGATAGAGGAAGAGGAAGGTTGATATGTATAATAACATCCATATATTTTATACCTGTGCGAAGCCGGAGCGGGCCGCTAGTTATTATATAAATGTTAAAGTAACGATGAATGTATATGAGTCTGTCTGTAATGTTTTCACTCTTAAACCGCTGAAATGCGATGAAATTTTGTATGGAGATAGTTTGAGCACCGTGAAAGTCTTTATAGCGATAACCGACATCCACGCGGGTTAAGCCGCCGGCGAAAGCTAGTTCGAAATCATTATTTAATGTATTGATTATCGCTAATTTGTTATAGCAAAGACTATACTTTAAAAGGCAAGGAGTACAAAACAAATATTTTGGACTTCATTTAGAATATCCTTGATATAATATGGCAATAACAAAGCATTAATATAATGTAAAGCTTAAATTTAATATTCATTGTTTCATAATTTCAGAATAACATTACGAAATCATTTTAAGAAAATTGCAAAAGTGGTTTGTTGAACATCGGTTCATAGAACCTTCCTAACCTGGTAACCTACTTCCCAATCACTAAACTTAGATTGATTGACAGCTAATCTAAGCGAACACACACCCCACGAAAACGTCGAACGGACTAAACAACAAAAATTGTCACATTTTGCGCCCTCGCACCGCTCTGCTCGCGCTAAAAACATTTCAAAGGGCGTCACCTTAATGTTCCGGACGAAACTGGGTCACCACAATTATGCCTCAGACACAACTTGACACAGTTTAAATTATATAACAAATTAATTCACTTGCAAACGTTTGATTAATATTTTATACTGTATTGCGATTGTTACACGGCTATGAAAACCTTAATGAGAATATATAAAGACGTTATTTATGTATAAGGATTTGCATTTCATAATATAAATGTCAGTTTTATGATTTAGATCGTTCACGAGGATTTGTTGCAGGGTCAGCCAAGGTGGCCCCATTATTATTATAAGTTACCATCATTCCGGCGGATTTGGTAAATGAGAATTTGAAGAGACTAGAGAGCTTAAGAATTCACGGGAATAATATCATAACATTATTGTTGATTCATTTACCCATATAAATTGTTATTAATAAGGTTGAAATTGATATTAAAATCCATTGAGCGAAACATGTCTGAGACTTGTAAATTTTTATTCAAAAGTAATACAAGCACCTATTAATTTTGTACAAACTTGATTAATTGGTAGGTACTTTAAATATATTAAGACTCTAAAGTAACGTACTTCTCCTTTAGAAATGTAGGTAAGTCTATTGCGATTGTTAGTCAGCCTTCAAATATGTATGAAAAGCTTGTCATATTTAAGTGTCTATTTACGAACAAAGACAAAACTAATGTGACATTATAATTATATGACGTAATTTGTAACAGCAATCGTACCTACTCAGACTATTTTAATCAGTTAACATTACGAGCACAGCTGCAATGCTAGGTATCATTATTCAAAATTAAGTTCTCGTCTGTTCAGAGTCAAGTGCTTCTAATGTTCTGTAGTAAATAAACAAGAAAATCATAAAAACAAGTTACCAATCTTTATTAAAGGCGTCTCTAAGAGGTTCAGTTACTGCCATTGAACATTAGCTCTCTAAGAGCAAATTTTTCTACTTTATACCACTCTTTTTCCGTTTTATACGACTATTGTAGGCGTATACGATGTATAAAAGTTCTGTAACGTGAAATACTACCTACATTACCTGCCAGAGTTATATTCACAAATGGATGAGTTATAAACGGTGTCGCGTTTCATATTTTTTGGCTGGATTTATGTTAATATTAACAGAATTTAGTACCTTCAGACCTTTACCTAGCATAAGAGAGAGAGGAAGTTTCGAACGGTGGATCTACGCACACATAGATATCGCTCACGGACATGGAATGACGTACCTCTAGCAATGTCTATGTGTGCGTTGGTCGAGCGTGCTCTTCATACAATGTATGAAGTTGTCCTTCGTTATTTTCTATGTTTTGTGCCTGTGGATGTTAGATTTGTATTTTACTGGTAATGTCAAACTAAAAAGAATGCTCTAGAGATATATAATGGTATGGCGTCCTACATGCCACCCCGCCGACAGCGATTTTTATGTGTCTCTACACTGAGCCGTTCTTAGATTCCGCCGCAAACGTCGTGATTGGTCACTCGTCATCAACTTGCTCATTCTGTGCAATACTACTTGCGAACCTTATTTGTAAATATTATGTGTCATTTACCTTTTACGCTACATATGAGTTTTATTCTGCATAGCCTTCTGATTCCCAAGATAGACAGTCAGTCAATAAAATGTTAATTTAAAGTAGGAGAAACCTGTCCTGTACTGTATCGAAAAAAAAATAATGCTGCAATGCCTTTGCCTTTTTTTTAGCTCAATTATATCATACAATAAAAAATAAAAATTAAGCCATATTTATTGAGAAAATGTGCTTAAAGTATTTGTAAGTATTTGACCAGGAGCGAAAAACTGTCACAAAAAGGTATCAAACTAAGACACATGAACAGTCATCATAAAATTGAAATCCTTAAAATACACGCACATATTTCTAAATCTTTCCTTTCGAACGAACACATAGAAATTGAAACGTTATTGTCAAATCGTTTGGAAGTCCATTGGGCATACCAAAGATTAGGCTCAATAAAACTGTCTAAAACCATTTCAACAGGGTTTCATTTACATGTAGGTATACTCACACATTTACTGTAATAGTATACTTATATTTAGGCATATATTTTGATTAATGTACTCGTAAAAATGTAGATAATAATAATAATAATAATAATTTTATTTATTCTTTCTTCCACAAAGGTCTCTTATATATAGGTGGTACATATATTTTCCCTAATTAATCCTTTGTGGGAGACTGGTATCTGCACTAGGTCTCCCTGTCATACAGATTACCAGGCCCCCCGCAGCAAAGATAAGAAACAATATTTAATTCAACTGTATTGCGAAAGTACAATATATTTTATATAATTATGAAAAACAAAAAAGAAACAATATAGAACAAAAAACAAAGAGAAAAAAAAAAAAAACTGTAATAATAATATGAAAATATGAAAATGTGCTAACCTGTTTGTTTGTATGTGTTTGTGTGTGTGTGTGTGTGTGTGTGTGTGTGTGTGTGTGTGTGTGTGTGTGTGTGTGTGTGTGTGTGTGTGTGTGTGTGTGTGCGCGTGTGCGTGTGTGTGTGTCTTTTTGTTGTTGTGAGCGGGTGTGTCGGTGTGGGTGGGTTATTGTGGTATAAATAAAAGCAATTCCGTACTGTCATATGTTTGGTTAAGTAGCCAGTCTGTAACAACTCGTTTACATTTCGTATTATGGTGAGTATATATAGAGAGAATGAGATTGATTTTATTATATAGATAGCCGCCAAGGAAGCAGGAGAATCGGTGTGACAGACTGGTTCTAAACAAGTTGGTTGAGCAGACTTTGTTTTTATTGCGCTTGTGTGAGTGTAATTGTGGATTATAAACTAATTGGGAATGTTTTCTTAATATAATTTGTAATATGAAGAGCTGTCTGACAGATAGTACTTGACATTTTTTGTACAATGTCGTAGTGGGGTGAAAGAAGGGAAGCCTATATGCAACTTTTAATATGGCTCTCTGAGCTCTTTCGAGTTTAAGCATATATGTTTTTCCGGCGCCACCCCATGATGAGATGCAGTAGCTCAGGAGTGATTGGGCTAAGGCATAGTATGTAGTTTTCAGCGTTTTTTCGTCTGCAGCATTGCGTAAGTTCTTAAATACATAGATTAACTTTCTGATTCTACGTGTAAGGACGCTGATATGTTCTTTAAAATTGAGGCCTTTGTCGATGACCACCCCGAGGTACTTCACCACATCAACTCTTTCGAGCGTGGGACATTCGCATGTGTTATAAGTGCTGTTGCAAGTGTGGGCAGTTATTTTGTGTGAGTGTAAGTAGTTATTGTTAGTCTTGTGTAAGTTGAATGAGATGTATTTTGTTTTGTCGATGTTAAGTGTGAGGTAGTTAAGATACCTATATATATTAGTAATTAAAGAAACATTGATGATTTAAAAGCCAAAAGCTTTTAAATCATCAATGTGCCAAAGTTACTAGGACAAATCACAGTGTTTATATACTTTTTATGATTCTTCCAAGTTATATGCATACATAAAAAATAAATACAAATTGGAAGAAAGGCAGTAGGTACTACCATCTTCCAAAATTAGCCCGCTTAAATATTTGAAATTGTTAATCGTTCGAAAAATCGTTACTACCTACCGTGAGGTAGGTAGTAACGATTTTTCGAACGATTCTGGTTTTTCAAATAAACAAGAAATCTAACCATATTATAAATTACGTAACATTCCGCTTATACTTTTCGAAATATTTGAACAGGATTGTATTAGCACCCCATTTTTTTTTGATGATTCATACGTCAATCGATTAATACGAATCGATTGACCTATGAAGCATCAAAATCGGTCCACACGTTTGGTTTATATAGTGCCACACAAACAAGTCAACAAACAAATATTAATACGGCAACGGCTTGGGAACCCTAGACTGAGCATGGTCGGATATTCTCTTGCCCGTTTTTTTTTGTATTTTATCTAATTTGTTAACATTTATGTTTACTGCCGTAATGTAAGGAAGCGTATTCGAAATTGAACTAATATTAACATTTAATTATAAAAGAAAAAAAGTGCATTTAAGATACAAACTATTTAAAAAAAAATATTTTCTCTATCCTTTTAATTTTACATTCGATTTAAAATATTATTACAGCTCTCTACATAAATATTTTACTGTCATACTTTCAGGGTTTTGCCTTACTTTTTATATTTTCATTTCAAAGTGTCCATCAACCTTTATCTAAACCATTGATATGAACTCATAAAACGTCGAATAAAGATAAAAGCACATCAACAAAAGATCTCGGTCAAACAAAGTCCACGAGGTTTAGATAGGTCGAAAGCAATTAAAATTGTCTCAAAACTTCGTCTTTTAAGATCGTGCTAAGCAGAATTTTAAGATATTATTATATTGTTTGATATTTTTTTAAAGAGACTGTGTATCTGTTATTGAATTATTCATTCAACGACCTTCCGACCTTTACCATGACTATGTATAGTAATAAACACATTACTAAATAAATATTTTAAAAATGGATCTAGTTACTTGCTCCTTGTTACTTTATTTTACTTGGGTGAATGTTGTTGTCACTTTGTTTTAATTGTCACATTGTTTATGAGCATGATTTAACTTTTGTAAGTAAACATTCTTTGTGACGAATAAATGCCATTCTTTTCTCTCTTTTCATATTAGAATTAATATTTTGTATTCTTTGGCCAATATTTAAGGACAGGAGTTTTTACCGTTGTTGTAAGTAGATGCTCCTACTATGTTGAAAATACTGAAGCGGATTTTATTTTTTCTTACATGGTGTATAGTATAATAGCGGCAGCATTTTACCCCCATATCAAGTTTATAAACATTCATGAGCTTTACACTTGGAAATGTCGCCTAACTTCAGTTTGTATTTTTTTTATTTTAAAACATATAATTTTATAAATTCTTCAATTAATCATTAATTTGGTTTTACGAAATAAAGATAATTTGCGTTTGCGTTTGAATTTAAACATTGCAAAAAATTAAGATTTGAAAAGAGTGGCCGCAAGTTTTTAACCGCCTTCAAATGAGGTGGTTTTCTGTCGCTCCGTATGTATGTACATATGTATGCTCGTGATTTTCTCATAGCTACAGATTCGATTTAGATTCGTTTTCGCTATTCGACTGCATATTTTTCGGGGAAGATTTTAGTGTATAAAACGCTATCCTAGCTTATAAAACACTAAAGAAATAGATTAAAACATAGGAATAAGTCAGCGAAGTTTGATTCGGTGATTTATTTGATATTTTTTTCCTTCCTTGATATTCATTTGAAGGCGGTTGATTTTTTCTTATTATGGCCTTGTTCTTTTCTTCGGCTTTACCTATTGTTTTCAATGATGTTTGAAGTAAAAGGGTTGATTGTTTGGCATTACATGTACATGTGTAATCATAACGTATCAGAAGCGTTGTTTTGCATCCTAAGTGAATAAAGTATTTTGAATTCAATCAAGTCGATTTTCCACCTCATCAGACTCGAGAATGAAGGAATAGAGATACCATTTATGTTTGGGCTCACACTTGTGCACTGTTAAATCTTCTGCGTAGTTGTTTAGTCTTATCGTACACTATTGGTTAATAGTTTTGGTTAGGTTATCTGTTATTATTTAAGACCAGCTGACCCGCGCAACTTCGTCAGCATCAATTTCTATTATTATTATTTATTATAATCTACACTAAACTCTTGGTGATCCAAGAGTTTTGGTGAATGTCCAATATTTATTCTTTTCGTGAAGATTTAGTTTATTCATCGGTGAATGTTAACATACACCATGACGACTTGGTGAATGTTCATTATGACCAAATTATGATTTCTTGATTGATATCAAAACTTAATATTGAGACTGCCTCTGTGGCGCGGTGGGAGTGTGTCCGACTGCTACGCAAGAGGTCGTGGGTTCGATTCCCACACGGGACACCACTTTGTGTGATCCACAAATAATAATTGTTGTTCCGGGTCTGGGTGTAATTTGTGTCCGTGACTTGTATGTTTGTAAAGTCCCCCGTGACACAGGGCTTGTACCCTACTGCGGGAGTTGTCTTTTTAAAAAAAAAAAAAAAAAAAAATATAATAAAATAGATTCTACAACCATTCAAGAATTTGACCACAGATTAAATAGAGATCAAAATCGAAAATCGATGCGGTTAGGTTAGAACTGTGACCCCAACACGCACGAGGCGAGCGAGCAAAGTGTGCGAGCCGCGGCAGCGGGCGCCGATTCGCAGAAACATCAAATTGTTATAATAACCAAAAAATATAGTTATCTATTACGAAAATACTCTAAACATCTTAGATTTACCGTTATGCCACTGAATGTTTTGACATTCACCGGTGTATGTCCGAATCAAGTATAAAATAGGAAAAATTTCGGAGATACGCCATCGAATTTGGTAAATATTAAAATAAATATTAACACTCACAGTAACATATATAATATAGATAGATAGGAACGTGACACACTTTTAATAAAGAGCAAATTCGATTATATTAGGACCACCTTTTAAAACACCTCTGCAAATTCTGAATTAGCATAAAGTTCTCAATGAAAATAGAATTAATAAAAAGTTTTAATACCAATGGTTGCCTAATCATGCTAATTAGTTGAAGTTGGAAAAGTTAAGTTAAACTAATACTACTGGACTATTGTGATTACTGACCTCATTTAAATCTTTAAAACCGTACAGTGTTCTCATATTTTTTTGTATCTTGGGACAACTCACACAACTGATAAACATAGTTATATATTTATAGATATATACATAATATAGATAAATTACACCCAGACAAAATAAATGTTCGTGCTCATCACACGAAGTTTTCTCCTGGATACACACACGCGCGCGCGCGCACAAACACACACACACACACACAGATAAAGAGAGAGAGAGAGAGAGAGAGAGAGAGAGGGAGAGCGAGAGAATTGCACACATACAAACACAATTATCTCTCGGCTCATATATATTTTTTATTAAGTATATCTCTTGAGGTCTTCCCGAGCGCTACGACATGTCTTTCTTCAAACGAGGTTTAAAGAGAGTTTTCACTTCACGGCAAGCACCTGCTTGGGTGTGTTCCTGACATTCCTGAAGTCCACGAGCGGCTGTTACCGCTTACTATCAGGTGGGCTGCTTGCTCGTCTGCCAAACATAGGCTTTTAAAAAAAGTAAATGTTATATCGGCTATCACGTCAATTAAATATTTAACCTGTATGTATTATTAGCAAGGAGAGAACCTGTGTTACATATGTAACACAGGTTTCACACCTAGTACAAACTACAGCTCTCACTAAGATCTTAATCTATGTTCTGTACCTGTTTTAATATTCCATTTAAGTACTTACCTTTGTAAGAGAAACAATACCTACATATTAATATTATTACAACATAGCACTTTAAATATTTAGCCAACAGCGTCGAGTACTAAGGCAGAACAATTCCTTATGCTCTGAAGACTGTATTTTCAACTAATGTCGATCAAAAGCGAAGTTTGTCATCTGAGAAGTTACGGAGAATTGTTGACCTAGATACTGACTGGAGCTTTTTAACAAGAGCCTAGATGAAAGTGACATACTATTGCGGCAGTGGGGGGAAAGTATTATAGTTAGGTACTAATGCATATGACTTGTGATAAAAATAGAAATAGACAAAGAGCTTTGGAAGACGCAAAGCATTGCATAGATACGAAAACCATGTAGAGACAATCGATATCCTTACAGGCCAAGCTGGGGGTGAAAGTTAGTAAAGAATTACAAAACATATTTTGGAATAAGATGTCTCTTAAATCTATTCAGATACTAGTACTTTTTGGTCTTACCTACTAAAGCACGTGTGTTAATCCATACTAATATTATAAATGCGAAAGTAACTCTGTCTGTCTGTCTGTCTGTCTGTTACTCTTTCACGCCTAAACGGCTGAACGGATTTTGATGAAATTTGGTATGGAGATAGTTTGAGTCCCGGGGAAGGACATAGGATAGTTTTTATCGCGATAACCGACATCCACGCGGGCAGAGCCGCGGGCGAAAGCTAGTCTCCTATAATTATAAGCTACATAACTGAAAAAAATATAAATTTTCGTACCCACGAGCATTTTTGCGTGAAAGAGTAACAAATATTCATACACAAACTATGTCTTTTATAAAATTAATAAGAAGGTTAAATGTAAATACAACTATGACTCCAAGGCTTTAGCAATGCTAAAATAGAATAATTAGATCCTATTACATAAAGGAATGTTTTTATAAAGCTAGAATGAACAAAGATCTTGTTTGTATTAGATGTGGGTTTATTTAGGACTGAGCAAATAGGGAAGAAAATGGCGCCTTCAAATTTGCCGCGAAATGCTCTGCAGCGCTGTCGTCGCGCTTCTTACGGTTGATGCAATATAACTCGCAATCGAAGAAGAAATCGCAGCCTGCAATAAGACCGCCTATTGTACCTCCAGCGATAAGTACCTGTATAATTTAATAATGTCGTATGGTGAACAATAAAGCGTATCTAGATACGCTTTATTGTTCTATCTATCTATAACTTGGCTGGCTTGAAGTTAAGTTTATTCTGCTCGCACATGTGATAGAGATGCGACCATAAAATTACTTACGAAAACGATTTATTATGTTTAATCGATTAAAAACACTAACACAATTTACATTTAATATAAAAAATACTAGTTATACGAATTCATAAAAGTTTAAATTTTGAACAGTTACAGTAAATACTAAAGATAGTTCGAAAAACAATTTAGATACAAAAATAATCTCAAAAAATGACAATACTCTTGGTTTAGTTACCGCCCCCGCCACCCCATTTCTGTCACCATTTACTTCCAAAAAATGCATCTGCGCAGCCCATTGTCACGAAGTTCAATCCAGCCAACTTATATTGCGTCAATTGTATAAAACGCACGGTCGCAGCTCGAGTCTAGCGCGTCTAGTCGCGTTGCGACAAATTTGAAGCCGCCCTTTTTATCATATACTTATTGTAGGTATTTTAAAGGCAGCAATAGTTATAACAAGAATAGTATATCTAATCTCAAAAAACTGACGTACACATTAAAAAAACCTACAACAAGTCGGATAAAAAATATTATCTTTGATACGACGACAGATTTTCACCAAACAATGCTAAAGTTTAAATCGGTATTCTAAATCACTACATAATATAAAACAAAGTCGCTTTCTCAGTCCCTATATCCCTATGTATGTTTAAAACTACGCAACGGATTTTGATGCGGTTTTTTTTATAGATAGAGTGATTGAAGAGGAAGGTTTATATGTATAATAACATCCATATTACCCGTAATCCGTATACCCGTGCGAAGCCGGAGCGGGCCGCTAGTAATAAATAAATAAAACTTATTTATTCGTTGTGATAACGCACACTACATAATAATTATGGTACAGTACAAAAATATAACAATAGGCAGGTAGATAGGTTTTACTGCGATAAAATCTATAAAATACCTATCTGCCAAAGTTCGCTTTCATTGGTAAAGTAGTTTCGAGATTTAATGTTTTTTTAATTATTACTTCGCAATAAATCAATCTTTAAACTAAAATTAACCTTAACCTACTTTGGTTAATTACCGTAGGTACTATATGTTAGCCTTCGTATTTTAGGTAAAACATTTTATTTTAAAGTTCTCAACTGTAATAAATCACATTATGAATATACTCAGTAGGTACAGTGTTGGTAAACAACCCCGAATCATGAACGTTATAATTAGAATAAACACAGTACATGAATACTTGAAAGTAACAGTACAAAATTAAAAATAAATAAAATCTAAACTTCAAAACATAACATAAACTAAACATACATCGTTTACAACCAGTAAATTGCATGTCTAGTATTATCACGGGTGAATATCGGCGTCTTAATTAAGAGAGTCGAGTGTTCGGATGATGGCTTACACCGCGTCTTATCGCAACACCCTGTAATTGGAGTGACGTCATTCGGAACACAACGGTTTTATTGATACTCTAGCTTCAGTAATTTTGGTTAGAATTCAACACTGCACACACATTAGTGTGTGCAGTGTCGAATCGGTAATATTCGAATACATCATTTGAATCATTTAGTACACGACTACAAGATGAAAAAACGTAAGCGAGATTGAGATAAACAAGTGCACCTAAGGCAACGGCATTAGGAAAGAACTGAGAGCAGATGATGAGCTCACAGAACGATGAGTCAACATTAGTATATCTTGGTGCAACTGATGCAGTACTTATGAGAAGAAGTGTAGGACGCGTACTATACAGTTCTCCCACTACCGTCTTTTCCGTTCATATTTACTTGTTGGAGACTGCAAATTAAAGACGAGACTTAATATATCAGACTTATGTTCCCACTGTTGGGACTCAGACCTTCGCCCTGACGATAGAACAAAAAAAAAATTTTGTGAAAATTCTTCGATCACGCAAATTGTACGTTTTACCCGACTATGCCACAATGAAGTTAATGTTTTTCAAAGCGGATAAGCAGATCAGCGAAGTTATAGTTTGACAACGATAACAAAATGTCACCTATGAGCAATAAATTCAAAAACTTTTCGAAGATTATTCAAAAAGTTGTGACTACACAAGACTTATGTCTACATGAATTCAAGTGGAACGCAGCTTTTACAAGCCGTTTCACTAGAAAAGCACTTTGATCCTTAATCCGCGTGTTTAAGGTAATACTCTAATTTATGGACGTATTTTTATGTGAATCTCTTCGTATAAAGTTTTTAACTTTTCACACGACCCTGAATTTTTCGTTGGTCTTCTTAGAAAAAAGAAAAGTTATCCGTTTCACAATCCGATTGTCAATGCTTCTACAGGTTCCTAATATTTTACAGTCCAGTACAATAGGCCTGACATAAAGTAATAGATCGCTCCAACAAAATCATACCATGGATGTGTATGAATTAGTGGTGTCAAACTCCGACGTTAAGCCGGTCAATCCTGCGCTTAATCTCTTTCCGATGGTATTGGATTTCCGTCCCATCAGATTATGAGAGTGAGGTAATAGAGAGTGCAGTTGTGTGTCTGCGGAGTATAATATCTCCTGCATAGTTGGCTAGTCTCTTATGGGATTAGCTGCAGTGCAGCAGTGGCTGAAATCGGTTAACAGAACTCAAGAACTTGATATAAGAATGTATACTAATGTAAAAAAAAAATGTGTGGCACTCGGGGACTGCCGCGGTAAAGCTATTGCATAGCATTTTTTATCAACTTATGCTATGCATACCTATTGCTATATTTATTTCTTTTCATTACATTTTGAAGCAGCTCGTCTCGATCCGTGCGAGCTTCGTACAGTCGTACCGTATACATATACGTTAAGCGAACGCTCGGCCGAGCTACATGGTAGGCGGAGTGGGGGGTGTTAGGTTTTATTTTCGTTACGGAATTTCTTGATTCGGTCGCCGCGCTCAAAGCCTGCGATAAAAGCTATGCAATAGCTTAATAGGTATTACATTTATTCGACAATTGTCACCGCTTTAAAGAAAGTAAGAACCGGCTTATTAGTTAATTTTAGAATCTTGTTTGTTGGGACTTCAAAAGGCTTCAGTTACAAATAGAACGCCTCATTACTTCCAGTGGGTGTCGAGAACATTGCAGAAATAATTATAACAAAGAGGAAAAATATACCAGCAGCAAAAAATAGAGTCAGTTAAATGAGACCTGTAGGTATATTTATAGCAGTAAGTTAGGCAGGTTAAGTACAATTATGATTACGGCTGTTTAATAATAAACAGTGTCTGTTTACATATTAACCCATAAGATGGCCCACTGCTGGGCACGGGTCTCCCCAGTAGAACCTACTAGTATGTAGATCCTGGGGGTAATTGCCATAATCGCCACGCTTGGCGAGCGGGTTGGCGATCGCAGTAGGGCTTTAAGTACGACAGAGGACGCTGCTGCCCGTCCTCCGGGGTGAAATCCCTTAGTCGCCTTGACGACACCCACGGGTAGAGATGGGGTGGTACTATTCTTAAGCCGGCACCACACGGCAGACGAGATATTAAAAAACTAACCTAGATGAATAGGTATTAAAGAGTTTTATATTTTGGCAAATAAATCTTAGGGTTATTCACATATGATTGTTTGTTTGCTAAAATTGTTGTTCATTTTGGGGGTTATATTCACACAATATAATTAAAATTATCACATATGCATTTTAACAGTGAGTGAAAAAAGTACATGAAATTTAAAAATAAATGTTGATACGATGACGACGACGGCAACGTATGAATATATTTTTTTTAAAGATTTGTTATTATAATTACTAAAGAATATTATTGTGAACGAAACAGTAAAACCCGCAGAGCTGATTACAAAGAAACCTTTTTTCAAAGAGCAAATAAAGTTACAACATTATTACTATTCCCAAAGAGAAAAATACATTCCAACACAATACTTAAAATTAATTATATGTTGGTGTGTATAATAGCGGTCTGCTTAAAAACATTATATAGGATTTATTTTGATATAAGTATTAATATACAAGCCTTATGTCATGGAGACTACGAACCTATAACCTCTTGCGTATTGGTCAGTCGTAGCACTTCCATTGCGCCTTCGAGGCAATCGATAGCGACCCATTTAAAATAAAAGGAACAAATTGACACTTAAAAGCTTGCTTCAAATCCTGAATCGCGATATTGAAGATTTCACTGCTGCCATCTCATCATCATCTTCATATATACAAGTTCCAACGTCAATCATTGGACCACTCACTCATATTACCGTAGTCAAATTTTTGTTGATCTCGCAACGAAAGTTTATCTACGTAGGTACACTTAGGTTAGCAGCACACGCTCGCCACACGCCCGCGCAACTGTGTAAATAGCCTGACAGCTTACACTCATCACCTCACATTAAAAAAAATCAACCATTGGGCCGCGGCCCCTCAGGCACGATTACCCCGTCTAGTCGGAGGAGCCTCCCTGTGTGTTGGAGGGACGTAGCACCTAGCCCTCCTCAAACACAAGTTGAAATATTTCAAAAAATATACGCCGCAACTCGAAGCGTCGCATTGAAGTAATTTATCCGGAGGTACAAAATTAGGGGACTTGTAAAAACTAATTGGAATACGATGCAAATGCTCACTCTAGGGAGTGTTCAGACACGGACCGGCTACGCGAACGGTTTTCAATGTAAATTAAGCTGCTATTTGCTGTCCAGATTCAGACAGATTTGTTTTCCGTCATTGAAATGGAGAGTCGCAAGTCAAATGTTTTAAGTTTGACGCTTCTAGGTATTGTTTAAATAACGTGTATTGTCCTTATTTACTCTTTGTTACATAACTTATTTACTTCCGCCCGCGGCTCCGCCTGCCTGGAAGTCTTTTATTAATCCAACTATGCTTTCTCCATTGTCCCGGGAGTTACACTATTCCCATACCAAATGTCATCTAAATCGGTTCAGCTGTTTAAACGTGATAACATACAGATAGACAGATTGATAGAGTTATTTTTAACCGACTTCAAAAAGGACGAAACATTTTGAAGTTGGTACCATGAAATAGTAGTCTTTATGTTTTATTCGGCATCAGCTTCAAAATGTTTAATTTGTTTTGGTAATTCTAGGTATATATTTTTTTGCTTTTTAGTTGACTTGTACTTATTTTTGAAGTCGGTAATATATTATTGTAAAAAAGTTTTTTATTTCTTACTTTTTAGTGGGTTGGTTTGTAATTCACTTCAGTTACAATAGGCTTATGTCAACTGCTCAAATCCTTTTACAAAATATTACTTATCCCGATGCAGGGCCATTAATTGTTGAGGTGCCATGAAATAGTAGTATTTATGTTTTATTCGGCACCAACTTCAAAATGTTCAATATGGCTGTTGTAATATTAATATCAGATTAGTTTTCACCCGCAAGTCGGTTAACAGCTATCCTATGTCCTGTCACAGAACTCAAACTATCTCCTTATCAAATTTCATCTAAATCAGTTCAGTGGTTTAAGTGTCGAAACTTAACAGACAGAGTTACTGTCACATTTATAATATTCGTTATGAAGTACTTATTTCGTTTCATCAAAATATGTTCAGTAGTTTTCGCGTCAACAAACATCCGGCATTACAAACCTTCGGATTTATAATACTGGTAGGTTTCATACTCCATTGTATTAAGAGAGTACGCAAAGTCGGACAATATGACAAACCATCCATTTTGGGCAGCTAGACTTCTCTCCTTTGTGCGATGTGACGATATTATTCATGCCAATCTTGGTCTCGGCTTTGCTAGCAAAACAATAGGATATAATACCGCTTACTATAACCGAGTTTATTGCCTGCCAAGACTGCGATGCAAGTATACTGACAGCTTCACAAAGCACATCGGGGATTCGCATTATAACGGATTATGTGACGATGTGGCACTGTTACAGAGGAGATAAAAAGTAAACATAATGTTTTAGCAGCAGGTATTTTTGAATTTAGGTAAATTTTAAATCATGCCTAAACGATTCATCCAATTTCGATGAATAAAAATCGATTCGTTTTTACATTCTAAGTGACATTGGCTTCTCTAGACTCGATTTTAACAGGTTTTATTTTTAATATAAACACGTCATGTCATGATTATCGGGGGTTATAAATGAAATGGGTGGTCTGTGTCTTAAGCTAACTGAAATCCGGCTAGGTCGTAGTCGGGTATGAATTTTTGGTGAAACTTTTGTTTGTTGGTTGCAGAATTTTACTTTAGTAGATTTTTAGTATTCTATGGTAACCTTCTTTAGTAAACATTTAAGACAATTTTCGGATTATGACTAATATATGTTATTATAATCCATTAAAATCCATTAGTTGGAATCATTACAATTTTAAATAGAGGGAAATTGATGGATGAAAATGGCAATCAAGCGCTTCAAAATTTTATTCAACATTTTAAATAATAGAGATGCGGCTACCTATAATTTTGGATATTAAACACAACCCATTTCTAGACAGACTACTTAGTTTATATTATTGACTAAACCTGTGCGAATATTTATTGAAATCGTTCGAAAGGGTTAGGCTGAAAGGTCTGAGGTTGAAAGCGTATTACTTAGTGCAATAAAACGTTTTGTGTTTGTGTGTTTGTTTTAATTACGAAGAAATGAAAAAAAAAATAATGCGACTCTGCCTTGATATGCTGTTTTTAGGGTTCTGAGCCAAAATGGCAAAACGGAACCCTTACAGTTTCGCCATGTCCGTCCATCCGTCCGTCCGTCTACAGATTTGCTCAGATAATGTTAGTGCTAGAAGGCTGTAATTTGGAATGGATACAAATATTACTTACCCCGACAAAGTGAAAGAATAAAATCTTGAAAAACATTTTTTTAGGGTACCTCCCCTATAGGTAAAGTGAGGATGTGATTTTTTTTCTTACCTACCCCATCATGTGGGGTATCGTTAGCTAGGTCTTTTAAAACCGTTTAGGGGTTGGGAAGAGAATTTTTAGATTTAGGGATCCGATTGTGAAATATTAAGATTTAAAGTGCAAATTTTGTTAGATTAAGAGTTAAGATTAGAGTCAAGTGTGTCCCTCCCCTGCCAGCTAGATAGTTGATGTTGAGTATGTGAAAAAAATCACGTTAGTATTATATTTATTGAAGTTAAAAGGAAATCTATTACAGGTAAGAAGGCTTTACAAGTAACAGCTGATCAAATGAGAAGTAACATAATTTCGTGCAAATTCCATTAAATATTTTTATTAAGTAGGTATAACGTTGTAAGTATGAAACAAAAACAACAGAAAACTCACTTCATTAGCCACATTATTAGGATGGAGGAGGGGAGTGACTACGGAACCCTACATTATGCGTGGTCCAACATGTACTTGCCCGGTGTATTAAATAAAAATCACTGTAATACTTTTATAAATTATTGGGTAGGGAAAAACAGGTATATACCAACCCTTTTATTATGGTAGAGTATGTACGATTCGTAATTTTCGTGAATGTTCTCCGTTGATACAGCTCGCGGCAAAAAGTGAGGATTTCGGAAGAAATGTGTACGGCAGTCGATAACAATATCGTGTTACCACAAAACCTTCGAAGGCCAAGGCGATAGCCCTTGGGAATAAAATATTTCAGCAATTGATTTCCTCAAGTTTTTGTCGACTACCCAACCCAGTAGTGATCAAATATCTATAATAAAGGACGATAAATATCCATTTGAGTTTAGGCGTTCATCAAACGATTTGTCATCGGATTGTGTATGATTCAAGCCTACAGTTTCATAGACCTATTTCAATGCACCTGTGGACTAAAGGCTTGCCTAATAGCCTTTAATATATAAACTGATAGCCTTTAGCTATGAGACCTATCTAAATGATTATTATATCAAATGATTGTTACCTACCTGCATAAAATTTCAACATAAATGATTTTTGTTAATGAAATAAATGGCTTATGACTTATCAAGTCAAGGGTTTATTCACGGTTTTTTTTTCGTTACAGCGGCAAGCCCGTGCGAACTGACACAATCTTGTCATAATGGTAAATAGAGAACTGCGCTTAGAAATGTATCCACGTGCATATGCGGCGGACATCCTTGAGGGCACCGCGCATGCGCTAGTTCGCACGGGCTTGCCGCAAAAACGGAAAAAAGAATGTGAATAAGGACTCGTGAATAAGGACCGACGTAGGTAATTAGAAAACCGATCACAGGAACAAGCAGTTTAATTAATAAAGGCAAAGAAAAGTAGATTAGAAGATTCAATCTACCTGATCGCGTTAGAAATATTACATGCACTCCAAAATGCAAGTCGGTGATATAACGTAGTCATTTAACACAGAGAATGCTAAGAGTACCTACCTACTTAATATTTATTTTTATATTATTTATTTTATTACGACACTCCAACAACAAGTTTACAGAATTCGGCCTTAAGAAGTAATGTTATCTATATTAATATTATAAAGCTGAAGAGTTTGTTTGTTTGATCAGGAACTTACTGTTCCGAATTCAAAAAATATTTTTTTGTTGGTTTACCCATTTATCGTGGAAGGCTAAAGGCTATACAACATCAAGCTAAGACCTATTTAGGAGAGGAGCAGCAATGAAAAATGTTGCAAAAACGAGAAAACTTGACGCATACGAAGTTGCGCGGGTCAGCTAGTTTACAATGAAATTGCACTAGCGTACAGCACTTGTATATAAGAAGAAATAGGTTAAATAAGAAATAGGTACTTATTATAAAAAGTGATGTGCATACTTTAAGAGGCAAATATTAAAGAAGACTAGAGAGCTAGTAAAGTATTATCATAGTTTCAATCTAAAACCGAACTCTTCAATGTTATGCATAACAGCATAATACTCAAATAATACGAGATGTTATATTCTAAATCACGGACATCTCCTACGGGGCTAAATTACTAGCAGTTCTAAGTAGTTAGGCACTCACTTATTAATTTTGTGCCTTGATTATATTCAGGGTTCGTGAATAACTTAAAGTTATATTGAGTAGAAGTAAATTTACTTAGGGCTCAGAGGAATACATTGAATTTGACATGGGTGTATCAAGGTTTGAATATGTCGAACTGAAGTATCAAGAAACCGTTTGACTATTTTTTATTAAGTGAGACTCGTAACATGTCTCTGAGTTTGAGATTTTTCTTTCAACGAAACGGAAAAAAAAATGTTATAGTAATTAGTTCCCAATTGAAGGTAATCCGTAGGCTACAGGTAGATAGACTGGCCTGTTGGTCTAGTGGTTCCCTGATTGCTAAGCCGTAGGTCGTGGGTTCAATCGCCACACAGAATATGAGCACGATGGTTTATTCTGTGTCTGGGTGTAATTTATCTATAATATTTATGTTAGATATATTTCGGGACTTAATATAATTTCCCGAAATATATCTAATATGTATAAAAATCGCGAAAGTTTAAAAACAATAATATGTATGTATTTAGATATATATAAGTATGTTTATCAGTTGTCTGGTTACCATAGTACAAGCTCTGCTTAATTTGGGATCACATGATGTTGTGTTAATTGTCCCAAGATATTATTATTTAACTATTCACCAAATTATTTTTTTCTTGCAGTGGTATAAAAAATAAATAACAATGTCGGAATCTCCACATCAAGCTCTGAGTTATATAAGACGAATGAGACAAAGCATTGAGAATTATCTTTCAGTTGAGAGCTACGCTCTTGTCAGTGAAGCAATTTCCATAACTCTTTATCACTGTCTAGTTTCTTCACCTCTTTGTATGATATAACAGTAACTTTCTCTTTGATTAGTTTGATTTAACTTATTCTTAGGTCTTCCAAGGTTACTTTAATAAATTTCTTGCAATTATTGCAAAGACATATAATTTTATAAATATTAGAGCACCGATAGCAAAAGAGTGTATCATTATGCTCCGTGAACATCAGCTGCAATTCGGTGGGTGGGATAAGCAGTGGTAACGTTACGCAAAAAAAAAATATAAATTTTCTCCCGTTTGAAAATCTGTAATTTCTTCTCAATTAGATTTCCCAGATGATATTTTACACGATATTGTCAATAAATAAATAGGTCAGCTAGCTATAAATCGGTGGAAAGATTGTCAGCTGATGCCCTGAAGGGTGTAGTGCAGGAATATTTATCGCCTATATAAACGCACCAGCTGACAAGTTTTCCCTCGGCATATTATTGCCAGCTGACTTTTTTATTACTTATAGAAAATAGATTTAACAGCTTATTAGTTATTAATTTTACTGGATTATCCTTTTAGATGTCCTTGAAGGTTTCAAAAATGGAGGACTTCCATTTGTTAACTATAGAACTACACTATTCTTGTGTAAACTTCAGTGTATAAACATATACTTTTTTACAACAAAACAAAATCTCCTGCAACAGCTTCGCAGTGCCGCTTGGTCTGTCATTTCCTAAGGCAACGAGTAGCTCGACAAAGTTAAATCGCGACAATTTCCATTTATATGGGCGTCATAACCCATGTTCCGTTGCTTTGTCTGGCGTTCTGCAGGCCAAGTTTCACCTAACTAGGGCGAAGAGAAATGGCGTGTAATGTGTTTGGTGTGTAGCTTATTGTGCTTTTGTTCGAAATGCAGTGCAAGAATGTAAAAATGACTTCAAATGCGAGCCCTCGGGCAAAATACTTCGTGAAACCATTGCAGTAGCGAGTTTAGCTTACAAAGGTAAATCATAGTAAATAATCTATTAATTAAATCAAAGGAAAAACATAGTAGTATTTTTTTTATTTCATGGAAAAATTACACCAATCTAGCCATCATATTAAAAATGAAAAAAAATAATTCTAACTGATTCTAAGAAGTATACATTTAAGCAAGTAGGTATGTAATTTAGAGACGACGAACGGATTTTTGTATATTTCTATAAATTTGTATATATATATAAAAGTATTTTATAATTCTCTAGTATACACTGAAAATGTAAAGTTAATTATTCGGGCAACAACGATCCTCCAACATAAATTTAAATATAAATTCAGTCTGTCTCACTTCCTTTGAACCTGCACCACGATTTAAAACCACAACAAAACATGAAACACTAATATGTTTCCTAGGACTTTAACAAGTATAATAAAGCCATTTTTCTAAGCTAAACAAAAGGGGTACAATAGTAAATTAGCATACGAATAGTGGTTTGTACTGTGACATAGTACTCCCGCCTTTTAGTACGATTACGCTGGATGAAAAAGAACGAGTAATACGTTTGTATTTTATATATATATTCTTAAATCAAGCGGTCTGTAGCTTGAACGCTACCCTAATAGTGTGAACAACAGTATTCTTTTCAGAGAAATATGGCGACGCTAGCGTATTCGATTTGGCTCAAAAATTGCATGGAAATGTTATTTTTCCCTACCAATGAATCCTTTTTTAAGTCACATTGTTCTCATTTGTTTTAATGTCACGATAAGTGATAAGTTAGATTGCTTTAATTTTATTTACGCGTAAATAAAACTCAAAAAATGATACGAGCTTAATCAATTTCCTTTCACAGACACTTACGTCACCTATTATTCAAAGCATCTACGCCTAATTTTACTCTCGAAAATATTCCACGGCTCTAAGCATCTGATAAAAAACTTGAACAACTGTAAGAAGCGTCTCGAAACATTTGATGTCTGGCCTTTTCTTCGGAATATAAAGCGGCTCTATTTGGCACCGGGGTGAAACTTTGTTGTAAGATTTCGGGGCTTATCACAAGAAAGTTTTTGGTCTTCGGTAAAAATCTTGTGAAATGCCAACCTTGTTATTGCGTGTAACTTGCCCTAGATTCAGCTAAGTTGTTCAGGCTGACCTGAAAATTATAATTGCAAGCGTATGTTTACTTTTTAAAGTTTGAGCAGCGAAATTATTAAAAACTCTTTTAAGATCAACTGAATCCATTTTACATAAAAAGTTTGTTTTCATCTCAATCTGAATCCAAAAAACTGAAATCAGTGAGCTTAATGATACAATCTCACTTTTTGACAATAGTCAAAAAGTGAGATTGTATCATTGTAAGGTCACAAGATAACAGAAAAACACGGACCGTTGAATACAACTGTCCGTGTTTTTGTGATCTAGATCACAACAAAGAGAATGCAATTGTAATCGATCTCGAATTAAGCGAAGCTCATTAATTCAAAGGATCTAGTATCGGCAGGCGGTACCTACATAACACATCGACGTTATATCTCAAGAAGTTATGTATAAACCCTTGCCAAGTTTAGACGTTCAAACATCATCAGAGCTCAAACGTTGACTAGGGGCTTGAAACCATAGATATATATACATATATACGCCGTACAGGGGAGCTTGAGCATACATCTCATAGAATTTTCTGCTTTAAAGTTAAAGAGAAAAGGTCATGTCACAATATGGAGTTTCAACTTTCGCATTTACATGAAAGATGTTAAATTATACGCGCATACTTACACTTCTAGACTTCGCTGGCGGTTGAAGTTACATTTAAAACGATATCTAAGCAGCTGTAACATTTTCACCCAAACAGAAAAGTTCAACTAGTGGGTATACAGTTACAAAAGCATTTTCGTAATACTTATATCAACCCATGATTTCCCACTACTGGGCACAGGTCTCTCCAGTAGAACCTACTTTTTATATTATAGATCCTGGGGGTATTTGCCATAATCGCCACGCTTGGCGAGCGGGTAGGCGATCGCAATAAAGTTTTAAACTACGCAGAAGACGCTGCGGCTCGTCCTCCGGTGTGAAAACCCTGAGTCGCCTTGACGACACCCACGGGAAGAGATGGACACGGCATTTTCGTTATACTTTAGTAGAAGTAGCTTTCACTTATCATTAATAGATCCTGTGACTTATGACCTAGAATGATCGTTTACCCGGAAAATTTCACTGAATTGCACTGTACTGAAGTTAAATATTATACTTACGTTATCAATAGGAACATATTTATTCATACAAGATACTAATATCACTCTTCACTTACCTATTTTACATTCAGAACTTCTCGCTTTTCTCAGAGGCAGCTTTCAAAACCCAAAACAAACTCAATTTCCTCGTACAACTTGCACCAATTCATGCCAAAAGTTATGATTTAACCTGTCATTACGCATCATATTTTTAATATCACACTATATCTATGCTACATATCAGTTTATTTGAAAGCCGTCAGCTTTATAATAGACAATCAAAGTTTAAAACGATCTTTCTTTGCAGCGTTTCTGAAGTTATAACAAGAAGAGTTTGGCTGATAACGGTGAGTTTCCGCGTCGCATCTGACGGAGCATAAGCTGATAATACAGGTTAACTTTAGTTCGCAAATGACAAACTCATAGTTAGAAGTGTTGGAGTACGCACAAGGACTTTATAATATTCACCTTCCTGTTGTTTGTTGTTAAATGGAAGGTTACACCACTGCAGTTTTTTTAGTTGAGAGTGCTATCGTTTTTTACCCGACTGTAAGGAAGGATATTGTTTTTTAAACGTGTTCATAACAATTGTTGCCCTAGAATTTTATATACCTTTATGGCGCGGTGGGAGTGTATTGAGAGTGTGTTTTGAGCACGATGATTTATTCTGTGTCTGGGTGTTATTTATCTATATTTAGAAATGTATAAGTATGTTTATCAGTTGTCTAATTTCCATAGCACAAGCTCTGCTTAGTTTGGGATCAGATAGCGTTGTGTGAGTTGTCCCAAGATATTATTATTATTACTCTGCAAGCTGCAACCTGCGATTTTGTCTACATCGAATTTATGAGGTTTTTGTTAGTTTTTGTTCATATTCCTAAATATTTTCGAAATCAAAAAGACTCACTTTAGTAAGTATGCTTAAGGTTTCTTTAAAATGTCAGATTTAGGCTACATTATCCAAAAAAATAGTTATGGGGTCTTATTTTATGTACCAACCAAGTACCTCACCTAGTACGTTACCTATTCGTCAATTTACCTTAAGAATAGGCTTGCACGAACATTTTTATTTTAAGAACACTTCAACGCATTTGAATATACAAACCACACGCACTATTTATAGTGCCTACAGAATAAACTTTATAGACATAATAATATGATAAATATTATACTAACTAGCCTCCTATGTCTTGGATAATCTAAGACGTCTAGACCATACCTTAGTGAAAGATAGTAATTTTCATTTTAAGTATTCACTTAATAAATTAAGGGCTGGACTTGTGTAAGGTAAAGTCCGAAGTCTGCAAAGTTGGATTTGTAATAAATATTCGTACAACTGGAATTACTACGAACCATTGTCTGGTTATTTACTCGACTATATTCGTATGTAAATGATCTATTAATTAGCAAAGTTTTCCTGCAACCATGTATGCGTAAATTATGATTCCCAAGTTGCCTATGTGTTATGTCGGTCGTGGGTTTAAAACCCGCACTTTGTGTGATTATTTTTCATCGCCATTGCTCAATCAATATTAGTGAACGAAAACATTGTGAGATCTACATCTTACAATTAGTCTAAACCGTTGCTCTAGAATCAAAAATTCAAAACCATGCGACATCCTACAATCCACGCGAAACTTGCGTAGCTGATTATTTCCAGTGTAGTTCCTCAAACACCACTAATCCAGCTCTACAGCCAGCTCTAAATGTAATCTTATAGAACAAATCAGAAATCCTTTCTAAATTATGACGCACGTATCGCTGCGATGTTATGTCTGTACAAGAAACCCATAGAGACGATACACAGTGTCGACCACACAATTCTGGACTCACGCTTATCGCCGAGATCTGCCACCCGAAACACGGTAACGCAATGATTGATGCTCCTGGAGTAAGCACCGAGTCAACTAAATGCTTATTATCTACAATACCTCTACGACTGCATCTGTGGCGCGGTGGGAGTGTATCCAACTGCTACGCAAGAGGTCGTGGGTTCGATCCCCACCCAGGATAAAACTTTGTGTGATGAGTACGATGTCTGGGTGTTATTTATCTATAATATGTATGTATTCAGAAATATATAAGTATGTATATAAATTGTCTGGTTGCCATAGTACAAGCTCTGCTTAGTTTGGGATCAGATTGCGTTGTGTGAGTTGTCCCCAATATATTATTATACTAATACAATGTTTGAAAAAGAAGTTACTCTCAGAGGAAGCCTAAGTGATATGGACATTATTTAATCAATGCTTATGTATGTACTGATTATGTTATATCAAATTAGTTGAAATAAAATGAAACTTTTATGATAGTATAAAGACAAGGTTTTTTTCATAAGCCCAATTTCCTAAATGTCATTTAAAACACTAATAGAAGTTCTACACTTGAATTCCCGGCACAAAAGAGACGTCAAGATTAAACAAACACGATGTTGAACGCTATTGTACCCATCTTGAAAATTTTATGTTCCTAAATTCTGGCCAACAATTTCCCGGGAGGTACGAAACCCGACCCATTGCTATCCAGTACCTACATTTATGAATAAATAATGACAATTACATTTACGAAATAGACCCTTCATATTCTTACTCTCGTATTGTCCCGTCCTCGAGGTAAACTACTAAAGAAATGTTCAAAGATGAGCGAAAATGAGTATTGACAGCTGTGCATTCACTTCATCAGTTTTACTTATAAAGAGGGAACCCTGACTCAGTAGCGACAGAGCAGATCAAGATATCTGCAAGTCAAGCAACGGTGACCGTTATCGAACATTGTCACATCCCTATGTGTGTCAAGCGTCTCGGTCCTACGCCTAATCTCTCTCCGGTCGTATCGGATTTTCGTACCATCGAACTATGAGCGTGGAGAGAAAAGTGAGTGCACTTGTGTTTGCGTACTACACTTGACTCTTACAAAAAAATTCACTTTAAGGACAACCGGATCCTTGAATCGAAAAATAATATTCACAACCCCTGAATGTAAAAGACCTTTCTAACGACACCCCACACAATGGAGTAAGTGAGAATAAAAATCACATTCCCACTTTACGT
Organism: Herminia tarsipennalis; assembly: GCA_945859575.2. NCBI lineage: Eukaryota > Metazoa > Arthropoda > Insecta > Lepidoptera > Erebidae > Herminia > Herminia tarsipennalis. Next base: position 11,048,277 of record OX243839.2, on the reverse strand, counting down.
GTAGGTACCCATTTTCAAGATTTTAATCACCAACTTTGTCGCTAAATTACAGATTCCTAGAACACAAGGTCTTTGAGCTAACCTGGGGACAGACAGATGGAAGGACGGACATGGCGAAACTAAAAGGGTTCCGTTTTACCCTTTTGGGTATGAAACCCTAAAAAGTGTATTTCTACCAAAGTTAGGTATACTTGCGTCTGAATTTTCTCAATACAAAATTAGAGTAAGAGTTGCTTTGTTTGTTGGAAAGTGATAATCTCAGAAACCATTGGTCTGAAATAAAAAATATTTTACTGTTGGATAGCCCATTTATCAAGAAAGACTATACATTATATAACATTACGCTAGGACTAATAGGAGCGGAACAGCAGTGAAATATGTTGCAAAAACGGGAAAAATTTACGCAGATGAAGTTGCGCGGGTCAGCTGGTTACAAATATATAAAAAAGACGGCTCGCATGAACTGCAGTTATATGACTTGTTACTCGATGAACCGTTTTAGACCGAGAATAGGAAGACGAAACTTAACACTCAGCGGCAAGCTCAGCAGATAAAGGCAAAGCCATTTTCCCATCATCAATTTTTAACACATATGTTCTATACTACATTTAAACTACAAATTAAGACTTAATAAAACTAAAATATATCCAAAAAATTGGGACCCCTGGGCATGGTTCCACAAATACTGGCGGCATTTCCTCGCTGTATAGCAATACTGATGCGTTGTGCGAGGAAGCTGCCAGCTCTACGGTCACCAGTGGAGTCGACCAATTTTTTGGAAAGTTCTTTATATAAATGTTGTGCACTTGGACCCCACGGGCCAAGGGTCTCGACGCCGAATGGTATAAATATATATTGGTTGCCGAGACCTCTGTATTTATGGGTTTTTAGATTTTCGGCCGCTTTCGCCGCCGCTCCAGCTTGAACGCTGGTTCCGTGGAGGTGGGAAGGAGCAAGTGTGTCTACACACGTGGCGTCCCACACAAGCACCCTTCCCAAACTCCAAGGAATCAGCGTCATCCCGTCAGGTCTCTTGCCATCGTCCCGAGCTAAGCCGGTAGGTTCCAGAAGAGCTGGTACATTTATTGAGGCAAGAGCCCGACGGATTATGTCATTCAGGGCGGCATGTCTAGAAAAGCGGCCTGCACTCTTTTGGCAAGATAGCCCGTGGTATCCCAATTGGTCGACTTCACTGCCACAGGGGCAACGGTGCGGAGTGCAAATACGCAGCCCTAAGCGCAGACTGATAGCAAGCCGGAGGGTATCCGGCTCCAGAAATGTGCCAGTGTTTGGCGACGGGTAGGCACGAAGCCATTCACCGGACTCTCTGGAGCTGGATGCCAACAGTCTAGCGCGCTCAAGACCAGAGCTTTCGTTAAACAAAGTGTTGTATGAAAATTTGCACAAACCATCATCCCAGCTTCTTTGAAAATTTGGACGGGCAGGGATATCCTCACCTGGGCATGCTGATGACCAAGCTTTTTTAGCTTCTTCCAAACCCGCAGTCTTATGGTTTGAGTGAAGGATTTTACCAATAAGACTAGCTGAGCTGTGGACAGAAGACAAAAAGGCTGGTAAGGAGACACTAGAAATTTTGCGGATCCCTAATCCACCATGGTGAATGGGGAGGGATGCGTGGGTCCAGGACTTATCACATATGTATTTTAATTAGATTATAAAACTCTTTCGTACCATTTTCTCTAAAAATTTAGAAATGAGACTGTGTGAATTTATATTTAGGCTGCCTGTCCACTGCATGAGCGATGGGTTGAACTCTGCAGCGAAATTTCAATGCTAATCTATTGGTTGTAATTGGCACAGCTTCACTCCTCTCCGTTTTGTTGGATAGGTAGCCTTCAACTCACTCCGTTCATGCCGAGTTTAGCGAAACATAGGTCTCATATGAGTCTTTTACTCTTATATCCATTGAGAGCCTTCGTCCTTATTTTCTATAGGCAGAATCTGTTACAGACGTACGCCATGTTGGCATTGCTTGAACAATAAACGTTTTTAGGTCAGGTTAAGTTTATGAGCGAATAGAAGCCAAGCTTTTCTGGAACTTAAAATTTAAGGCAAATGACTTTAACTACACCCCAAAGAAAATGCTTGCGAGCATATTTATTATAAACGAAGATTCCCAAAGTTGGTCTTAATATAAGTAGTTTGCGTTTCTGGAAGCCTAGAAAAATAGGTTAGCTCTAACATTTAGTTAGAGCAAGTTACTACGTAATAACGAAATTTTGCTACAAAAGCTTAGTGTAAAGTATAATAACTAGCAAGAGTGTAAACCTTTTTTTATTAAGTATTATAATATATATCTTGGGACAAATCACACAACGCTATCTGATCCCAAACTAAGCAGAGCTTGTACTATGGAAACCAGACAACTGATATACATACTTATATATTTCTAAATACATACATATTATAGATAAATAACACCCAGAAACAGAATAAACCATCGTTGAATTTTCTCAAAGTCCAGTAATTTACAGTCGTTTGTAAAAATGATTTAAGTAAAATTGAATTCTGTTTACCATTTTGAGTTGATAAATTACAAACAATGAACTTTCGACGTAGAAGTGAAGAAAACAAATTATATTTCGGTTCGTATCTACTGTGCCCGTAATCGTTCTCTTGGTGAATCTCAAATTCGACCTATTTACAAAACATTAACCTGGCCTTAATACCCTTTTGGGACGGTCTAACCTTATGACGTCACTCTAATCGACGTATCGGCTATGGTACCATTATTGCACAGATATGTTCTGAAACTTAACGTCTATAAAGTATGTATTAAACACTAATTTTATACTAAAAGGAGGCTTACAAAATTTCGGCGATTTATAAAAAAGAAGCGTGAAATACTATTGGAAAATAAAGTAAATACACACTATTTTTATAACGAAATTGATTTTGACCTTAAAATATAGGTTGATATAACTTATTTTTGAAAAGCAATCGTTACATAAGTATGAACAAAACCATAATAACAACTACGACCCCTAAGACCGTCAGACATCCAATCTGCATAAATTTGTTCAACTGTTTACTCCGTCAATATTTAATTTGATGAATAGATTATTTGGAAAAAATTGAAACTTATCTATATATTAATACGTAAAGCAAATGGATTGTACCGCTTTTAACGACAATTGCGCAGACGGAGGAGCATGAAATTTCGCATGCAGCAGGAATGCGGAATGCTAATAAATAATTACGGTCAAATTTCAACCACGGTTGACTACTAGTTTAGAGAAAAACAAGTCCAAAAATATGTCCTATCTGTCATAACCTTTTTGGACCAATTCTCAGTACATCGGAAACGCGTGAGGCGAAGCTATTTCACATAATCCGATGAGCAAACGGCCTCGAGTAGTGTTCGTGCTGGCTTAAATATAATTTCAACGACGTCTATTGGCTGAAAAAGTTTCGCTCGCCCCGAATCCACTTCAGTAGCAACCGGCCCTTAGGTCCTTATGTTCGCATAGCGGTTATTATTCTCTTGAATTTATTCCCGCAATTCTAAATCATGCGAGAATTTATGAATAAATCCAAGCTCGGTTTCAAATTCGATATTTTATTTAATTGCGCAAAATGTAAAAACTTTGTTGCGGTCTTCACTAAGGGACTACAGCAACGGTTCTATTATGGTACAATTTGAATGGCTTGTGACTTAATGTTGTTATTGGTTTGTGACGATGTTCATTGATGACTGACCGATTTCCAAATAGTCACAACCTTTGCCGTGGAAAGCTCGTTAAATCGTCGATCACGAGCCTAATCGGTTAATGAGATCGGACTATGAGATTAAAAGGACTGAGAGTTCGCCTATGTTTGAATATGTAGGTAATTTGCTCAAAATAATATTATTACATCAGTGCACTGAATCCGTTAGCTATCTTCAAGTTTGTCGAGCTAAACCAATAGATACAAGACGAGAAATAAATTCCCATTGAGCCATACGCTAGATACTTACTCCCCGATAAATTCAATTACGTTTTCCAGTACCGACTTGATATTTCCTCATATTTAATTCAACGATGCTAGTAAAACGATCTGTTATGTATTCATCAGCATAATGGTTTATTGAAAAATAGTAGCTACAGTATCGATTTTAAGAGTTATATTGCTCTAAAGTGAGTTATTTTATTGACTCTTTGTTATACTGCATGAGGGTATTTGATATAGTAAAAGCTTTGTTAATGCATTTTATTTTATTTATTTAGGAAAACAAACAATTGTACAATACATTTTACATTCGACTTACTAATAACATAGGTTAACACAACGTTTTCACAGTTTACTATAGAGAGATAGTGAAGATTAACATTAAGGTCTTACGCACTAAGTTTCTACTAATATTAAGTTTAACACTCTGTAAGATTTTAGGCAGTTGATTATCGCACTTTGTTAACATAAAAATATAGAACATTAATTAGGTAATGTTCATTATAAATTTTAACTAATCTGCATGTGGTATAGTTTGATTATAATTTCTAAGTACGTCTTTATCTCCCCAAGCTGACTCAATCCCTATCGGACTTCTGTATTATCTCCGGTAAAATATCTGACTTATAATTGTTCGATGACAGATCATTTAATGACCCTAGGATGATCCGGGGTGCCATTTTGTACTGTCAAGTATTTACATAATTCGCTTAACAAAAATCTTATTCCCAAAATTAATGGGACAAACTATGACGAATATATTTAGATATACGTACTACGGACATACTCTGACTATTGTCGTACCAGCCGCGTGCGTTCGATCGCGTGCGGCTGATGCGACAATAGTCAGAGTATGAAAATGTATTGTGCCGTTGCCGAGGTCTGACAGAAAATAAAAGTATTTTTTTAATCAATAAACCCGCCTGCTTATGAAAGATTGCAACAAGATGATATGATTTAAATCATGCAATCGGAGGCATTCCTGAATCCTAGTAAACTTACTTAATCTTGTTTCAATCTTTTTTTAACAAGCGGTTTTTTGATTTTTTAAATTATTTTTTTCATGTAATACTTTTTAGTGCTTAGTTGTAAGACGTAAAGTAACATAATAACTGTAACTATCGACAATTTGTGTGAAAATAGTTAGTAAGAAACTTTAAATCGCTATATATCCTAAACGTATATTTTAAATGAAAAAAAAATTAAAAAAACCTTATCATGATTTTAAAATACCTACACGATGATACACCACATAACATAGTTTGTTGACTATTTTTTTTTCTCTATCACAATATGGCGTCTGGCTGGCGCCATTTTGAATTTTAATTGCTGTCATGTCGTGACAAGTGTAGTGCCTTTTGTTCTATAACGCGACTTTTCCCTAATCGAGACTCGTTTATGTTTTTTTAGTTTATGCTTTTCATTTAATTTACAAAGACTTTTGATTTGGTCACCGCCGCGCGGGGTCATTATTAATAATAACCGGTTAACTACGTCCCGGATAATATATAATATACGCTCATATACATAGCTCGATGAGATGGACATCTGATACGAGGCCTAGCCTCTTTGATTAGGGCACTAGTGTGGCTCTGCCATAATACCTATACGGTATAGTAATTTGACGCGGCTATTTGCAGTAATTTGTCAAAGCCCGGTTAACTTAATTGCTGTACAGTTCCCATCAGTCATCAAAGTTGAAACAAAGTACATCTAAGTCAATCGTCGCTACATAAATTAACAGCTGAACAAATTCTATATCCGACTATAATATGAATATTTTAATTTCTTGAAATAAAAAAATGTTGTTTATCATAAAATTACTGATAAAACAGGTGAAATTGCCTCCCACACCTTTTAGTGTTCTAAACACGTTTTTTGTTTGTTACCTATGTATCATCATTGAGAGGTCCCTGATTCAGTGGCGACCAGACAGATCGAGATATTTGCGAGGTAAATAAACGTTATGACTGTCAGTGGGCAGATCGGTGACCGTTTTCGAACATTGTCATACCCCTGCGTGCCTCAGAGAGCATGTTACGCCGACGGTTCTGCACCTAACCTTTCCGGTCGTATCTGATTTCCGTCCCATCGGACTATGAGAGTGAGGGAAAAGAGAGTGCACTTGGTGTCTGCGCATACACTTGTGTACTATAGTTGTCTGCCTCTGATGAGATAGGCCGTCGTAACGATCGTTGTGCCGGCTTAAGAATAGTATCATCCCATCTCATCCCGTGGGTGTCGTCAAGGCAACTAAGGGATTTCCCACTGGAGGACGGGCAGCAGCATCCTCGGCCTATTTAACAGCCTTACTGCGATCGCCCACCCGCTCGCCAAGCGCGGCGATGATGGCAATTACCCCCAGGATCTATAATAAGTAGGTTCTACTGGGGAGACCCGTGCTCAGCAGTAGGATATCATTTAGGTTGATATGTAATGTATGTAACCGACATCGGTTAGGAGTTCATTGTTATGTAGATATCAAAATTTTGTTCAGTGTGTGTGTTGTAAAAGCTCGATCTTTCTAGAATCCTGTGTTATCCCTCGTCTACTTTACAAAATAAACCTTTCGGTAAAATTTAATTCCGGTTTGGACATGTTTTTATCAAACATCAATTAACGGGTGGATGGAAATTAATGTTTCTTAATTTTCGCTGACTATACACAATGTAGTCTATCCTGATCCAGTCAAAAGTATATAGTCTGTTACTTTTGACTAACCTAAAACCCATTCGTCATCTATACATAAATAATCACTTGTCCTGACTGACTGACTGATTCATCAACGCAGAGCCTAAACCGCTAGTGTTACAAACCTGAAATTTTAGCAGTTGATGCCTTTTATGTTGTAGGTATTCACTAAGAAAGGATTTTTAAAAATTCGTCCCCTAAGGGGGTGATATAGGAATTGCAAATTTAATAATAATAATAATATTAAATTAAGAAAATTAACCCTTGACGTGGTAAAATAGGGGTTGCAGGTTTATGTAAAACTCCGTCACAAGATCGTATAAACTAACGCGTTTTTTATATTAGATGTGTGAAATTTTGTACCTAGACTTATCGTTTAAAAAAAAGAAAAACATATTTTCAGCGTTTTTGGAAAATCAACTCTTAAGGGGCTGTAATAGGGGTTGCAAATTTGTATAGAACTCCGTTAGTTTTGAAGTTAGATCTGTAAAATTTTGTATTTGGCTTTGTGGCTGTAAATAAAGAAACATTTTGATCGAAAGCGACAAATCAACCCTTCAGAGGGTAAGATCAAACACGTAGGCGACGCCGCGGGCGAAAGCTGGTGACTTATATAACCAGGTCAGACAGTTTTCTAGTAACCATGATTTAAATTTCTTATAAAACAAATGACAGGGCAACAATTATATTTCCTCCAGCAAAGCATTAAAGATGCGCCCACACATGGCAGTACATTTTTTTTAAATAATTAGTAGTCCTAGGTACTTTAGATAACACAATTCTATCTAGATTCCTTGTACTTCGACTACGTTCGCATACATTCTGTCGAATTATTCGTATCGTATGATGATTAATAAGTCTTTGGCTTTTTAAAGTAAGGTGCATTTTTACAAATGTAGCAGCTTCTACGATGTAGATACTTGGTAGGTAAGAATTCGGTACTTTTTGCATAAAGGTTCGCATGATCCCCATTGAGGTATACCAGTTATGGCTCTGACACATTTTTTTGACTTGGAAAGGCTTTTTGAATGTCTGTCGAACTTCCCCAAATTATAAGACCATAGTTTAACACAGAGGATACGTATCCGTGGTAAGCTATCGATACGGCTTTTTTAGTGGAGATCATGCGCAGTTTGTAAAGAACAGGTTTGTAAAACCCATTCGTCATTTAAAATATATGCGGTAATTCACGGTAACATAGATGACACGGCTAGTGACAGAGTAGGCAGATCGATCGAGTACATATTTTATCTATAGGTATATTTTTTAAACCCATTTATGACACAATTGTTAGACAATTCTAGCTTCTCCAATGGAAAACCTTTCAAAACGCTATCTTTTTATACGAAACAAAGGCTATTTAAAATAAACAGGGTATTTCAATTAGTCTTAGAAATTTTATTGAAATGCCGAGTAAGATCACACTTGGGTATAATTGAATTTTTTGTTAACAAAAGAAATGAAAAGAACGATCTCGAAGCAATCTGGAATGTAAGGAAAGGTTACTTTTACAACTTAATGATCCGTGCCAGTAACTTCTCAGAGCGCTCTTAAATATTTACAGTACTTCGAAACCTTCGGTAAGTATGCATTCTGTTTATTTTACGTGCATTATTAATTTAATATCGATACGGAGTTCAGGAAAACATAATTTACCTACTAGCTGTTGCCGATGATTTTTACATGCAAATTACGTTTTCGAGAAAGCTATGCGTATTTTTATGCAACTTTATTGCTGGTAATCGTAAATTGATTATTATAGTTCGTTAAGCGAACGATTTAGTACATAATTTTCGGTCAGTAAGCAACATTTTCAGTTTTCAAGAAAGCAGAAAGCGCGTGTTTCTACCTAAACGTAAACATCAGTCGAGCGTAATTTGAATATATCAAAAATCAAACGAAATTTCGATACACTACAAACAACAAAATCATAGAATGTTATAAGCTACAGGTCTTAATCGCGTAAATATTTTGACCACGTCCGTTGCAATACGGTCGAAACGTCGGGCAATAAAACAAATGTTTTTAGCCTTAAAATAAAATATTTACCCTATTAAGACCCATAGCTTATATAACATCTTTAATGTGTACCTACAAATCGCGAAAATTTACGAACATATATTGGAAACGACAAAATATTTGCTAATTAAATATACAGGTACCGCTTCAAACAGTAGGTACTACCTACGCGTAATCAACAAACGCTCAATCGTTCTACCTACTCTATAAAACCAAATGATATGATTTAAACCACATATTTTTACAACAATAGCCCCAAGTAGAGTGTACATTATGAGTCACAACTATCCTAAAAAAAGACAGGATAATAGCGTTATTGTGACACATATTTCCAAAGTGGGTTGGCAAAAAAGACTAAGATTACTGTCGACAATATCGAGTTTTACGTAAGAATATAGCTACATATAAATACATTTACATAATGGTAGTAGTTTGAAAGACTAAACACGTTTAAAAGAATACCAACATTGACCGCAAATGCTTTTAAAAACACGCTGAAAGTTGCATGACCACTAGCGTGCTCCAACAAGCTTAGTCTTGATAAATTTCTCGCGTTTAATTAAAAAAATAAAGTACTTTTCTAAAAGCTTCGCTGGTGACCGTGTCTAGAGTCTGACCGCAAGCATCGTAAATATGTGAAACTAGACAAAGAAATATCCGTGACCACGACACTGAGTTTCAAGTACAAATAAGCTTTGTTCTCTATTTTGTAGTCACATAATTTTCGCTTCTGTATTATCGTGTATTCTTACACTTGTCTAGACCATCGTTTCTTCCCACATTCCTATTTTCACAACAATTATATTAACCTGTTCATTCTTTTAACGTTCGTTGCTATTCAGGTAACATTTTTACATTCAACCCTCAATACTAGGACCGAATTCGGTCACACATAAAGGATGAAATAGTTCGAGAGAGAAAAATTGGCAATGTAAAATATTTACTGCGTACGGTAGGGACATACATAATTTGATGGCTTCTTGTCACCGTGTGGCAACCTTCGATTCTCAAGGATATACGGAAGGTAGATAGACAACTATTTATGTGTGTGGACATAAAAGTGCGGCGGGAAGTGAGATATTTTTCTTGATCGACGCCGATACAAAAATGTCAAAGAAAATATTAAAACTGATATGAATCAAGAAAAAGATGATAACATGTGGATGTTTTTGTATAGGGTTTGTGAATCAATCATGTTTCATCTTTTATCGGTTAATAGAATACAACGTTTCTAGGCTGATTCGCTTCTTCTATAGATATATACCACCACTCTTTGTTGTACACCAAACAAAAAGAACCAGACATTTTGTATAGCTGAGATATTGATTTATGTTGTAGGACTAGGCTATTCTAGTGATTGAATTGAAACTATTCACAGTACTGAATTCGATTATCAGTTAGAATCGAAGAATACCCCCAACAAAATCGTTACTCCTTGTGGTTCTCCTATAGTATTATATTGTTACGAGAAAAATATTTTAGATTATCAAAATATGTGTCAAGCGTAAACGAGTATCAAAACGCTGAAAATGAGGATGAATAATTCTCTTAAATAGATATACATAGTACGTATTGGTCACAGTGAACTTGAACTCTGTTTGACCTCAAGCTTTTCTTATGTTAATAATAATCAATTAAGGCTTGATATCAACATTAATAAATTTACCAAAGTCAAATGTTACGAATGTCAATCACCTCCACAGATTTCTTTTTAATCATGTTCTGTTAGCATCGTTAACAAAATGTATTAAAGTAAAACTTACCCCGTCATGCATATCAAGTTAAAAATTTTAATACAATGAAATATAAATATTCAGAAGAATTTGAACCATATCATCTTTGAATAAAATGTAAAATATTTTGAACGAAATTTATTGAGTTTCATATACTGTCTGAGAGCCTTTTGAAGCTAATTATCTAAAATTTGGCCCCGATTTGATGTAATAAAGATAACTTCATCATTGGGAAATATATATATATATATAATATAATTATTAGTTTGAGTTTATACCAAACTAGACGTTACTCGCATTGACATCCCACACTTGTATATATTTACAATACAAAGCTAACCCCTTTTTGGCCCTCTAAGGGGTAAATTAACCTAAAATATATCAAAATCATAACTGACGTCTCCCACGAATAAACTATATTATTAAACCCTGCCAATTTTTAGCTTCTTTGGTTTAATTAGATTCAATAAATTTAAGTACTAGCTACCGAAATTGATCGCTGATATCGCTGTTGACTTTCTTAGACCTTGTCTGGGACGAGTAACTCTAGACTAGCCTACTTATGTAATAATTTCAGTCTATGTCCCATTCTGTAATAACAACAACAATGTTCATCTTATAGAAGGCCAGTTTACATCTATACTGAAACTATTATACCATTATGTGTCTTGTAGAACCAATTAGAATCTGTATTAGAAGAGTCGGCGTCGGACATGTTCAAGGCAATCGGCCTTGACGTGATAACGTCTTTTAAATCGATGACGGGGTGCACGCAAGAAAAAAAGTCACGAAGCAACGGTTACGTTATTGATTGGTTGCGAAGCAGTCACGTAGCAATGGTCACGTTATAGATTGGTTGCGAAGCAGTCATGTAGCAACGGTCACGTTATTGATTGGTAACTAAGCAGTCACGTTATTGACTGGTTGCTAAGCAACGCGAATGGTGATTCCGCCTGCTGATAGGCTGAACTATTATGGCCGTCGGGCGTATGCGCGCGCATGTGCTCGAGTCTACTAAAGCTGTTACAAGCATGGTTGTTTATTACAAGTACCTGGATGACCGAGCTTTGCTCGGTATTTTCAGGGTTCCGTAGCCAAAATGGCAAAAACGGACCGCTTATTGTCTGTTTGTCCGTCTGTATGTCACAGGCATTTTACTCAAAGACTAGACAATGAATATATTGATGAAATTTGGTGAAAAGGCGCCTTGTAGTAGCCGCTACTTAGTTTGATAGCTAAATAATAAAAATAAATATTTTTAGGCATTCCATACACTTAACAAAAGCTGATAAAAAAAAATCAGCCAAAATCACCGTGTGGCATCATTCGACAGGCCTTTAAAAAACATGTAAGGTTTCAAATAAACTTTTTTGATTGAGTGAATATTATTGGAAATAATTGCCCCGAAAGTTACATAAATTGTGTCCCCTCCCCTTATCTTCTGAACTGTGTCCACCACACCAAAAAATAATAGAATTTATATAGGCATTTTTTGCCAATCACTTTATTAAAAAAAAACAAAAAAAGTGTTAAAAATCATAAAGGTAGCGCTTAATAAATTAAACTAAAATAATTATTTTCGACATTATCGAATACGATGAATACAAGAAAAGGGCGTAAATAACGCTCTTCTGCTGGTGCAAATATTCAAGTCGGATTTTGTACATCAACGACTGCGGAACCCTATGCTGAACATGGTTCGACATGCTCTAGTCCTTTTTTTTGGTATATCGTGTATTTTGGAAATTATATTTAGACACGCATTACGTACTTATGATATATGAATAATATTTTTCGATCTTACCTACATAATAATAAAAAAATATGAAATAATAAATCACAAATCAAAATTTAATGTTTTTAAGAGACTTGGCGAATGATGTGCAACATGTTGATGTTTGTTTAACAAAAGAATGTTTCAGCTTCTGTTATATGTATGGATTGCACCCCTAATAATATTTATTTTTATTATTTAGCTATCAAACTAAGTAGCGGCTATTACAAGACACCATTTCTCCAAATTCACCAATATTCATTGTGTAGTTTTTGAGTGAAATGCCTGTGACATACGGACAGACAGACAGACCGACAGACAGACGGACATGACAAAACTATAAGAGTTCCGTTTTAGAGGCAGTATTTAAAGTAAAATTAAAAGGAAAACTATCACAACTTTACAACTTAACGAGTAATAGCAGGCAAAACAAGTGAGAAGGAACAACATTTTCATACAGATTCCATTGAAAAATACTAACGTTTGTTAGTATAATGAACAGAAAACCCACTTATTAAGCCGCATTATTCGGATGGGGGACTACGGAACCCCATATTGAGCGTGGCGATCTTACCGACATAATAATAAAAAAATATGAAATAATAAATCAGAAAATCAAAATTTCAATTTTCGCACGGGAACGGTTGCGGTACCCTACACTGGTCTTTTTTTGGTAAATCGTGTTTTTTTTGGAAATTTTATTTAGTTTTATTTTATTTTAATTTTATTTCATCATATCAAATGACATACTGATGAAATTAGAATAATATTTTTCGATCTTACCGACATAATAATAAAAAAATATCAAATAATAATGCACAAATCAAAAACAAAAATTAAAATAAAAAAGGGAAAAAAGTAATCATAAAATAAAAAAAATACATTTAATTCGGATTCGAACCGGGGTCATCTGCTTTGTGGATCGCCCGTTTCCCTCCTAAGCTATTAAAACAATGGAAATCGCGGCGAAATTTACCTTTGTATTCTTCGTCTTCGTTTCCTACCTATGCTATTAAAACAAAGGAAATCGCGGCGAAATTTTCCTTGGTATTCTAATGATATTGTAACAGTTTTCATTGCCTGAAAATACAGATAAAACGACGTTTTTTTAAAATGAAACCTAGCTAGATCGATTTATCGCCCCCGAAACCCCCTGCATACAAAATTTTGAAAAAATCGCTGGAGCCGTTGCCGAGATTCGGATTATATATTCATATATATATATACAAGAATTGCTCGTTTAAAGATATAAGATATGTTGGCGATTGCAGTGACATGCAATACAATTAAAATTATTACAAAATATATTGTCCGTAAACCGACTTTACAGATAACCATTTTTTTTTGGGTGAATTGATGTGTTTTTTAAATGTATCAAATAATGTATTTGCTATAAGTGTAAGTTCACGAATAAGGTAGACTTAATTAGTGCGAGTTTGTTATTTATGTGACACTTCTTAGATAACTCTCTTATTGCCCAGTCGTGTAAAAAAAATGTTCATATTACCTATTATTCATTTATAAAATCAAGATCTAAAAATATATTACGTATGATATACAAGTCACCTTTATATAAGGGTAACATACACGTCTTCTTAGATAACATCACTTGCTTATTTTTTCAATATTCTTGCGTTATAAGATACATTACATAAGTCCTTTCAAATTATTACTCCTACTTAGAATATGTGATACAAAAAAAGTTATTATCGCATTAGGTAAAGTACTGACTGACACTAAATATAGTCAACATTGTTTTTTTTTACTGATTATGAATTAATTTGACTCCCTTTGTGGCGCGGTGGGAATGTAACCGACTGCTACGCAAGAGGTCGTGGGTTCGATTCCCACACAGGACACCACTTTGTGTGATCCAAAAATTGTTGTTTCGAGTCTGGGTGTACTTTGTGTCCGTCATTTGTATGTTTGTAAAGTCCCCCGCGGCACAGGGCACCCTACTGCGGGAGTCGTCTTTTAAAAAAAATATATACCTATATATATTTATTCCCGTGGATTTGTCAAGGCGACTAAGAGGTTTCCCACAGGAGGACGGGCAGCAGCGTCCTCTGAGTATTTTTATCGCCTTACTACGATCGCCAACCCACTCACCAAGCGTGGCGATTATGGCAATTACCCCCAGGGCCTATAATAAGTACGTTCTACTGGGGAGACCCGTGCCCAGCAGTGGGACATCATATGGGTTGATATGTCATAGGTCTTGGCTTTTATAAATATTGATTGATAACAACCTCCCGACATGAAAGATTATGTTAGTAATAAAATATTTATTATTCCTTATTACCTTCATTCTGAAATGAGGTTGGGAATTAATATATGACATTAATGAGAACTCTCTCATTACATATTAATCTATGTACCAGTCAGTCAAGTAGGTAGCCAAGGATCATACATAATTATGGTACCACATTATGTATCAAGAATTATATACACACACTCATTATGAACCTTGACTGTTTGAGTGACTATTTGCGTGAAAAAGAGAATCAACGGTGACCCAGTGCGATATGGAAGAAAACGAGTGATACACAAATTGTCATTCCGACTAGCCCGGGGTCCTTTTCGTTTTCGCGGCAAGCTCGCGCGAAGTGGTGCATGCTCGGTGCGCACAATGATGTCCGCCGCGGATGCGCGTTGATGCATTTCTAATTATGACAAGATTTTGACAGTTTCCTTGCCGCGAAAACTAAAAATAAGAACGTGAATAAGGACCCGGGTGTCCGAAAAGTAAGAACTTGTGAGAGTCCATCAAATTGCTATCTGCCTACTTGGTGTCCAAGCTTCGAATGTTCGCTAGGTCTTAGGTACAGTAATAGTTCCAAAGTATGACGGTTTTGTTTTTACACAAACAATTTTGTTGTTTTGAGTTGTCAAGTATTTAAAAGTCCGACAAATTGTTTTACCTACCTACTTTTCGCCCAGATTTGAATATATGCTTAGTCCCATACAAAGAATAACTATTGGTTCATGATAGTATGAGGTCAGTTCTTTTGACGTTTTTAAAGAAATTTCTTTATTTTCATCACGTTATTCAGAAGAATGCTTTTAGACTTGATACAATTTATCAAACAAAACACTTTTCAAGTCAACTACGATAGTTTTATTACTTTCTTTCTTTTACCTTCAAATTTAATTTGGCAAACTCACTTTCAATTCTATTCACTATAAAAACAACTTTGTTTTACCATAAACATTAACAAGGTTAAACAGAATTTTTCATGTTTTAATAACGAAATCCCGAGAAGTGAAAACTCGTAAATAAATAACAAAAGTTTGAGTTTTGTTTATTTTTATAACAAAGAGTAACCTTAGAAAATTGTAGTACCGTAACCGGAAGAGTACACTTTGTATTGTCGCATAATGAATAAGTTAATATGTACAGTAATTCAGGTTATCGTTGACAGGTGAACAGGACGAAAGCAATTAGTTAGTACTTGATAAGCTTAGTGGTAGAATGACCGGATGACATGCGCGTATATCTTTTGATAAAGTTTATACAAGTTTATTCGAATTAATAGACACAATTTTACAGACTATGGTTTGTTTCGTAGAAATTTTAGGGTTAATTACCTATTAGATTCGGAGACATTATGATAAACAAATAACACACAAAATACCTATATGTCTCGAATGACAAACTGATTCAGGAGCGCAAATCCTAAACTACTAGAGCTAGAAATGATTCCTTTTATAATATAGGTAGTTACTAAGGACGTTTAGCTATTTCACTCCTTAGGGGGTAAAAGGGTATTTGAAGGAGGCACTTTTAAATAGACACTTTTTGGTTTAAAAAATCCAGGATTCTTTTATTTCTTTTTTATCGTTTTAAAAATCCGCAGGGGGGCAAAATAACGGGTGGAAATTTGCTGTTTTTTATACTTATGCGCAATAGTAGCATTTCTTAGAAACGTTAATAAAATGTGTTTATATAAGCTATATAATGGACGTAACTTAACCCTGCACGTGCTCATTGTGTGTCAAAGTTACCTGACACGTACCGAAACTCACAGAAATCTAAGAACTAGCAGATGAAAGGGGATGGAAGTTTATGCGATTGTTCTGCGTAATGTATTTTAGTTTTGGGTCGTATACCTACTTACTTCACACGACTGTAGGGTTTCTCATAGAATATAAACTAACACAAATATTGGGATTTTCAAATACCAGCTCTATACTTCAATTCTATATATCATATACGTTGTATTGGCGATATCAAGCACAAGCGTAAGTTACAAATAAATTTGTTATTAAAACCTTATTAATGGTTGCCTAAAGCAACTTTGCATAACGACTTTTTCAACCTGGGTCGGTATCCACTATCTTTTTTCGTTTTCGCGTCAAGCCCGTGTTTTTAACTGTCAAAATCTTGACATAATGGTATATAGAAAGCTGCGCTTAGAAATGTATCGCACGCGCGCCAAAACGCATGGGCTTGCCGCGAAATCGAAAAAAAGCATAGTGAATAAGAATAAAATAATACTACTGTCACCTCTCGGAGATAGGTGCCAGATCTTATTATATAAGAACTGTCAAAAATACATTTCTAAAGAGGGCTTCTTTCTTTAGCAACGTATTATTGACAATTCAATAATACGGAACCCTAAAAGAAATCGGAGAGGGTCGCTAATGTATACTACATTAAAGTAATTCTTATACAAATACTAACTACTTTTCAAGCAATTTACAACTTTCTTGTGACGATAATATTTCTTGAAACATTTTTTTAAACTTTTTACTTGTCAGTTGTCATAAAAGAGAAATCCCTGAAGTAGTAAAAATTAAAAGTTTTCAAAGTTAAACCTTAAAATAAACTTTCAAAGCTAATAAGACTTTCTCGTATTTAATTAAGAATAACTGTTTGCACCTGCCGCAGAAACTAGGTTAATAGATTCCTTTTTCAGTCTAACCCCTTTTTTACTGACTGTAAAATTAAAAACTTGGACAGATACTAGGTCACCCAGATCCAATAATCGATTATTTATATCCGTTTATTCGATTTTTATCTTTAGCTGTCTCTGTACGGTCCCAATAGATATGATTCAATCACGATTTTCGTTCATTTTTAATCAAAAGACTATTGAAGTGGATATTTTCATTTCCTACAGTCAATATCAGGGACATAATATTTGCAGTGGACGTTGATGCGTAGGTAGATGTAAGCAGTCTGTATTGCATTTTTTATTTGGTAACTGAAAAAATCCCTTAAGGGACTGAAAAAACGAGCACAGTCTTCACTGTGCTCGTTTCGATATATATATACACGATATTTATAACTACATTCTCGTCGGCATAAATAAAGCGAATGAAAAATAAATTGTACAGGTAATTCCTTACAATACTAAAACAAACAATAAAACAAAAAAATTAATTAAGTTAAATTTATTCCAATATTTTTCTTTTAAAATAAAACGTTCCACAATTCAGTTCTGGCTGAATTGGAACGTTTGGAACGACTGGAACAACTCTATTTGTAAATCACACAAAGTGGCGTCCCGTTCAGAGATCGAAATCGCTATATTGGCATTACAGCTGCAATAACTTAACTTAAATGAACAATCTGGAAATCAGTATTGTAAGTTATAATAAGTTTTTAAAACTGACGTTAGATAATGAGATATTACTTACTTTATCACGTAGAAAATTATAATTCATAACCTAGTAGCTGGTCCAAGCAAACCAAAGTACATAAATAAACCAATACATCCTTGTTACAACCCTGTACCACAAATCAGATTATCATTAATAAACACATTTAAATAAAAACTACAATTACCTGTTACAAATAGCTATCGTATTAGTGCCATAGTATAGGATTTCACTTTAATTATTAAGTTTATTTTTCTATCGTTAACTATGTCTATTTTGCATGTGGTGTTTGCCTGTAATAGGTTATTTATATACTACTTTTTTGTAAAATGTAATAACTGTTGGCAATCCTTAAATAAATAAATAAAATGTTCCTGAAAATCGCACATATACATCTATCACGGACACGGAATTCGATCTGTCACTGGTTTGACGTGTTCCGTGATTCCGTGTGATTGTTTCCTATGAAGATTGCATTCTGTACTATCTGGTATTCTGTGCCTTTATGTTTATAATAATATGTTGGGACAACTCACACAATGCTATCTGATCTGAGAAATATATAAGTATGTTTATCAGTTGTCTGGTTTCCATAGTACAAGCTCTGCTTAGTTTGCTAAGCAGAGCTTGTACTATGGAAACCAGACAACTGATAAACATACTTATATATTTCTAAATACATACATATTATAGATAAATAACACCCAGACACAGAATAAACCATCGTGCTCATTACACAAAGTTTTATCCTGGGTGGGGATCGAACCCACGACCTCTTGCGTAGCAGTCGGATACACCGAAAATTATTAATAATTGTCTACATGCGGAAGCTTGTAAATAGCAATATTAATCTATAGTATAAAAATGTATGTGTAATATTTAGTCTGTAAGCTTTTTGTAAGAATACATAAAAAAAATAAAAAATCACCTCGTGTTTGGTAAATGTGATAACATTCATCACTTTAATTGATTTTTAACTTTCGCGATGTTTACACATATTAGAATATTATCGGAACTTAATCGCGTGAAATATTTAAAGGTGAAAACCTTTTATTTACCCTTTCATTAATCACTTTTTCGTTAGTTATTAATAATTCTCTACTCTCGTCGGTAAAAGTAATAAATTAAAATAATACTCGGATTTATTTATCCCGTCGGTATTTATTCATAACCCGGTTTATGTACCTGACACAAACCAGGGTCAAAAAGTACAAAGCCGAGTTAGTCCACCCCGACTTCACGTGGTACTTGTTTGTAACCAGCAAACCGAAGCTGCGAAGGCGCACAATGGGCGGAGAGGCTGCACATCCCGTAGCGCCGGAGAGGATGCTATTATAAGTTCTGGGCGATAAAAATGTTGACTAATGTAAACTTGACAGTTTTATTATCATCTTTATTACCAATCGTCATCAACCGTAATTCTCAACAAACAATCATCACCACTAATTCGTAACAAAATGACTATAAAATATACAAAAACGCATTAAATATAACTAATTCATTACATCTATCGATATTAAGGTTAAGTTATGAATAATCACCGGTAAAAGTGATTAATTTCTTCCTTCTACCATGAATTCCGGTAATTATTAATAATAATAACCAAGTATTATTACATTCCAAATAATCATACTTACCGTAACATACAATCGTATAGCCTTGCCTGCAAGAAACCGTTCATGGAATATGCTTTAAAGTTTAAATCGAAAACAACGCCATTCACTTTTCGATTGACAAGCTATCGCAGTCATGTTTCGAAATCAATAATATTTGATAAAAAATATGTCTCATCTCGTTTTTTTATATATATTTTAATATCTTGGTCAATTCACATAATGCCATCTGAACCCAAACTAGGCAAAGCATGTACTATGGTAACCAGGCAACTGATAAAATATACTTACATATTTCTAAATACCTTATATATTATAGATAAATTACACCCAGACACAGAAAAAACCATCGTGCTCATCACACAAAGTTTTATCCTGGGTGGGGATCGAACCCACGACCTCCGGCTTAGCAGTCGGTGTCATTAACCACTAGACCAACAAAGTCGATGTTCCACGTCCCCTACTTTAAGATAAACTTTGAGGTATATTATATAGGTATATAAATCCTTATTAGCTTTTAGTTTCAGACCTTTTGAGATAAAATACTTCGTAAGAGCATCCCTGGGGTGTCACACTAGACATAAAGAGATATTAAATCTTATGCGTCTTATATCTAAGAATTGTTAGAATAATTTCAGCTTAAAATTTAAAACTAGATTGGTATTAAGTGGCTTTATTATAATGGAATTGAACAGATTTATAAATCTGTTCAATTCCATTATAAAAAAGCCGAAGATTCAAATTACTCGTTGAAATCGAATTGAAAACTATCGAATAGAAAATTTTCAACCAATAAATGCTAAGCACTCAGTACAATTTGAACATTTTTTAAGGAGTGGACGTAAATACTCTGTCTAGATATAACGTTTTACAGCTTTCTGAAGTCTGACTGTGACATTTTTATGATTCGACTTTCATCGAGGTCATAGAGAACTTTTAAAGGTGCATTCAGACGCGTGGCAATAAGCTCGACAAGCAGCCCGACTCAGGACGACGCGGTACAAAAAAACTGTTCACAAACAACCGATCACCACATTTACGCCTATTCACACGCTCGTGTTCGTGCCCATTAAATATCGCTTTGAACGCCAGCGTGTAAACCCACCATAACATAGTCAGCTATGATTATGAAGAATCTTGATTATAAAAATCTATACTTAAGCCGTAAGAATGGATGTAAAATGTTTAATAATAAAGTTCCTTAGTAACCATTGACAAAGGTATTAAAGATTAAATGATAGCTTTGTTATTAAACATTTCACATCCATTTCGGCTATAATATAAATAATAATAATATCTTGGGACATATCACACAATGTCACCTGATCTCAAACTATGCAGAGTTTGTACTATGGCTGCCATACAACTGATAAACATACTTATATATTTGTAAATACATACATATTATAGAAAAATTACACCTAGACACAGAATAAACCATCGTGCTCATCACACAAAGTTTTATCCTGGATTTTGGACCGAAGTGTGGTCACCGACTTAGCAGTCAGGGTAGTGCCACAGAATAAATAGTACAAGTAGTAGTACTAGTGGCTAGTGCACTAGACTAACAGGCCAATCAAAGCAGGTCAAATGAAGTCAAAACATTTGACCTTCCGTTATTATGGAAGTCTATGTATTACCGTGTACGACGTCTGGATCACAGTCCAGATGATCAGTCCTGGATCTAAGGAGGGAGAGGGCAACCGCGACGATTTTAAAGGCTCTTAAATGTCTTAGCCTTTTAAATTTCAAACCAAATTCTATGTAAAGAGGGTGCCAAATGTCATTAAGAGGGCCAAACACAAAACCTCGGATCACCTTCGGAACAAGGATTTGGAGTACGAAGCTTAAGAAGGCCGACTAGAAAAATACCAGATCATAATATTAAATCGATTGGCACCTATTTCTAGGGTAACGTACCTCAATCCCTATACTATGACTTTGTTGCCCGTCCGTCCATCTGTTTGTCAAGACCCTTTATCTCGGGAACACGTGGAGGTGTCGAGATAAAATATACTCAGGGCTTCTGAAGTTGTGTAAAAATCAAATTTCTAAGTTAACGTAAAAAATAGATACGGCCGTTTATGCCGCAAAAAACGTATATTTCGACATTTGCTAGGAAATCAAAATTTATACGGTAGTTACCGTTGACCTAGAACTATGAAATTTGGCAAATAATACCGTCATATCCTACAAGTATTTGTAATTAACTCATAAAAAACATATAGTCTTTAAAAAAGTGCACTTTGAGCTTAAATGTAGTAATATAAGTTTATGTCCAGATGTGTTATCTATTAAAGAAATATTAAAAAATACACATTTAATAAAAGTGGGGCTTTAAGCTAACTCTCTATAAACAACTGTCTTAAAAATTATTACTTGGTAGAAAACTTCGCGAGTCCTACCAAAGCACCACTATTTGCTAGTATAGATTAGTTAATAAATTAATTAAAATATATCTACCTCACTACAACTTCTATTAAACGTAAATGCATTATAAACGCATGGTAGCGGTTGACAACGGAAACTCGTTGCCAGCTACACATTGCCGCACTATCAGCGCAACGCGGAATAACAATTCTCACACAATAGGTAATGTACGTACTCGTAGACATTATCGAAATAACTCGTTAAATTTACGACTCCCTTTATTCCCAACGTATGCCTTATTAATTTCGGTGGAGCTTTAGCGTACATGGATTCGAGAACACACGGGTAGTTAGCCGCTAATAAATTATATAGCAATAGAAAATTTAAATTATTTTGTTTCCATGCGCTAAATTTTAATTATAATTTATATTTGTTTGCATATGAAAATTTAAATTTTATACATATATCATATCAATATACCTACCAAAATTCATCAGATTCAGATCGTCAGTTGGTTTGTCATACTTATGTCTATCACTAGTGGACGCCTCGCGGTTTCACCCGCGTAGTTCTCGTACCCGTGAGAATACAGGGATAAAAAGCCTATGTAACCCGGGGATAGTATAGCTTCCCAACGGTGAAAGAATTTTTGAAATCGGTCCAACACTTTTCAAGTTTATTCGATACTTACTAAATACAAATCTTTCCTCTTTATAATATTAGTATAGATTAAAAGTATGTCTGATATTTAGTTTTCTAGTACTTCTAATTGCCGATCAAACAATTAAAAACAAGTTGACGAGCTATCGACGAAAACAAGCAGACCCAAATACTGAAGCAATAAATATCAATATATATCATGGAATGAGCCGAACGGGCTCCCTGGGGAACACCTCAATCGAGGCCATTGGGGAGCTATTGAAGTATTGCTATAATCAGTATGGTTCTCAGGTGGCCAGCTGATTACCGCCAATAATGTTAAACAAAATGTTTTACACACGATACAATAATGTAATGTTCTCGTGACCTATTTTGTTCACTGCGGCCAATCTAATTAAAGACTAGTCAACTACACAGTCTCCTGTGATTATAGTGCATTCTCTATCCCAACAATCTCACACGATCATAGTCAGCATAAAGGTTGCACCTAGCGCGAATGATCTGTATTTACCGGTTTCTGTCAAACGCGTCATTCACATATGAGGGACCGATTTCAGATAGAAAGAGGGAAAAGCATGGAAATTCGACACAACCGATGAGATATTAGACTGGAACCGATGGCTACATGTACAATCCAGGTTCAAATTTACGTTCTTTTTTTGCGACAAGATCGTGTGAACTGTCAAAATCTTGTCATAATGATAAACAAAGAGCTACGCTTCGAAATGATAAACGCGCATGCGCGGGAAACTTCTATGAGCGCACCGCGCATGCGCCAGTTCGCAATTGCTTATCACGAATACGGAAAAAAAGAACGTGAATAAGGACCCTGGTGTGACATTTTTGGTTGTGACATTTTGACGTGATAACGCCTTATAAATCGATGACCGGCTGCACTCACGAAAAAGTGTTACGTTCTGGCTACGGTCTCGTTCCACCTGCTGATAGGCTGATACAAGTGAAGTGTCAGCATATCAGTAAATGGCGACGTCACGTTATCGATTGGTTGCTAAGCAACAATACGAATTGAAACTAAAGCTAACACAGGTATTACTCACTATTATTTATTATTTATTTTGTTTATTACTAGTCAATGCTTTCTTATGACTTATCACGTAAAATTATCCGTAATCAGACAAACATTTTTTTGACAACAGTTTTTCTTCACAGAATATTATGACACCTTCATAATGTTCTGAGGTTTTCCTTGGGCCGTACTCAGTTCTCAGTAATATGGCACTTACATTTAACAAAACCTTTTTGTTATAAATTTACACGTTATAGACATTTAACACCAGTTATTTCACTGGCGCATTGTCTACTCCATTATTCCTAAGGAGAAGTTACCTTCCAAGTAACATAATATAGGTTAATACATTTTCTGTCTGTAGTAATTCCCTGACGAGCTCAGGTGACCCTATTTACTTCAAGAAACACAACAATAATTACAGAACGAGACCATCCCATATTTTATAACCCCAAGAATTGGAAATAGATTGATATTAGGTAGCGACCTAAATATACTTAGATCCAGGATTTTATGTGATCGTAAAAATGCCCCATAGAAATACACTAGAGGTAACATTTATTTTACGTTGACGTTAACTTATCTCTAATGAAGAGCGAAAATAAATTTATATGTAGTATGTACATAAAGAAAAATAATTGCGTGCCGTTGGCTTTATTTAGGCTTAGGAAGAATAAAGGTTAATTTATGATATAACATAAAATGAGGCGTTCATAGGCTATGTACTTACCATAGATATGTAAAAATCTGATTCGATTTTCAAATTTAAAGACTCCAGGGTTAATAGCTCACATGTCATACAAAGACGCCATTTCGATGATTTAAATTCGAAGTTCACACGTTAATGTTCGAAGAACTCTAGAAATGCAAAAAGAGTAAGTAGTAGTAGTCTTATCTATTGTTTTATCTTTTAAAATTCTTTAAATAGTTTGACCTATAAACTGTTTATAGGTCAAATAGGTCAAACTATTTAAAAAGCATTTTAAAAGATAAAACAATAGAGAAATCGCTGACATGTGAGACAAAAAGTTTACTTAGATCAAAACGACTAAACGGATTTCTATGAAACAAAGCTAAGAATCATTCCAGTGAAACTAGCTTTCTAATCAAAATACTTAGATTAAAATCCGTTGACCCCTTTCGGCGCTACGATGTCACAAACAGAGACACAGACACACGTTAATTTTAAAACATCCCCCTTATGCGTAGACGATTAAAAATACAATAAACAAAACAGTTATTGCAAAACAAAAACCTGACTGCTTCAAATTAACAACTGAAATATTTTGGCGCTAATAAACCACTATTTTTTTAATATATATTTTTTATGTACACTTACATGTCACTCTCATAACTGAGATAAATCTAATGATACTTCTCAAGCTAAAACCCATCAAACCATTTACGCTGTAAAGTCCATTTAAACTTAAAAAACATAACCCTCTTTCTAGCGCAGTCGGGTAAAAAACATAAACCTTTTTTCCAGTCGGCTAAAAAAGTCTTGAATTGCCATAGTGAGCGACGTTACTTAATAGAAAAATATACAGCCTGTCGCTACCGTACATCCCTGTGGAATTCATAGCTATTTACTTTCCTATCCTATTACTTCAGGCCTTGGGGTAAACTCTTTCTCTCGGCTTAATTGGCATTATTGATCAAAAAGTCATGATATTGGGTTTGCATGTCCTCGATGGACTTGGTGCACTTTCTGGTAATCATTAGAAATGTTTCCTTGAAAACAAATAAGAATGGATACATTTATTTATTTGTTTGCTGTTTGATAAAGTATCTTTTAGAATTTGTATACGTGCAATATTGTATAAAATACGAAAATTAAAATCTTAATTCTAAAACTGAGACTCAAATTCCGTAGTATTAGTATTACTCTTTGCTCATATCGGAATGCGAATATAGGTACTACACTTGCAATTAAACTGAACAAAAAAAAAGAATCAAGCGCTATTTAACAATTTTTTGTCAAAATAATGACGTGCACAAGGCATTATATTTTCATTTTTGTTGTTTATTGTCTATGTGAGGTTTTATTGTAGTTCGCATAACTTGTACATCATGTTCGTGACAATAAAGAAACTTTTCTTCTTCTTCTTCTTCTCAAATCCTATGTCACTGAGAAGTTTTCAAACATACAATTTATGAGATACTGTAACCAAACTCATAACCAACCTTTAACAATCACTTTTACTTAAGCTTCTATTGCGCCAAATACAGGCAGTCCACCATAGAATAGTCTCATCGCATCGCAGACGGCCTATGGCTTACCATCGGCCATCTTGGTGGGTACCAATAGTGCCAGTTATTCTTCCGTGAAATAGTGATTGAAGGGCACTGTAGCAAGTGTAACTACTGGACAAATGAGACCGATGAACTGATGTCTCAAATGAGAAGGGCGGTACGATGGCATTCAGATCTTTGCCAAACAAAGATTTGGGTGGTGCTGATATTGTTATGGGCCATCGTAACGCTCACCACCAGACGCACGACCTGCTCGTCTCTTTATTTAGTTGTATAAAAAAGATTGAAACAAGATAACCTTAAACCATGTCGGTGTCAGAGGCATTCAAAGACTTTTTTAAGCAGGCGGGTTTTTTGATTAATATTTTTTTTCATTTAATACTTTTTAGTGCTTGGTTGCAAGATGTAACGTAACGTAATAACTGTAACTACCAAAAAAACGAGTGAAAATAGTTGGTAACAAACTTTAAAACGCTATATCCTAAACGGTTATGTTAAGTGAAAAATGGTTTAAGAAACTTCATCATGATTTTAAAATACCTACACGATGATACCCTACAATATATAGTGTGTTGACTTAATCTTTTTTCTCTATCAGTATATGGCGTCTGGCTGACGCCATTTTTAATTTTGATTGCTGTCATGTATTTAAAGACACTTGCAAGATTAATATGAATCGATTGACGTATGAATCATCAAAATCGGCCTACTCGTTAGGTCTATAAAGTGCCACAAAGGAACATACTGACTGACTAGACTTCCTCTGTGGCGCAGTGGGAGTGTATCCGACTGCTACGCAAGAGGTCGTGGGTTCGATCCCCACCCAGAATAAAACTTTGTGTGATGAGCACGATGGTTTATTCTGTGTCTGGGTGTTATTTATCTATAATATGTATGTATATAGAAATATATAAGTATGTTTATCAGTTGTCTGGTTTCCATAGTACAAGCTCTGCTTAGTTTGGGATCAGATGGCGTTGTGTGAGTTGTCCCAAGATATTATTATTATTTAGAAATATATAAGTATGTGTATCAGTTGTCTGGTTTCCATAGTACGAGCTCTGCTTAGCTTGGGATCAGATAGCGTTGTGTGAGTTGTCCCAACATATTATTATTATTAAACATACATACACGTCAGACAACTCTCCTCCGCAGTTGGGTAAAAAAAAAATACTACCCATTCTAGTACCCTCTTTGTAACGTACACATTTTAACCTATTTATCCATACCATAAAATGTGCGGTAAGCCTAACATCGGTGACGTCACAATGGAACGGAAAATCGGTCTATGAGCCGTGAGGTACTCAGCCGTAAATACGACCTTTAGACTCGACTTGAGACCACTGAGATTGCTGATAAAAGAAAACCAACTTCAGTATAGAAGCTGAATACTGTTACTGAAGACATTTAACGACTAGATTTTAGTTAGAGTATAGTAATAAAAGGATAGACTAACGTTCCTAATGTTTGTCGTTTGCATTATTCAAATAGAAGAGCTGAATAAAGCTAATTCTTCTGTTCATGTCATGTTTATATCACGAAACATAACAACGCATTGAATGACTGAATAGAAGTCACTTACTAAAACAAGTCAAGTAACAAAACACCAGTTCTAAATATCCGAACATTATTTTTTAATGAATAATGTAATTACTATCTTACTCAGCAGACGCGAACTGATTCACAATGAACAAACTCATTTTGCCAGAAACCAATCTATCACTTTTGAAAGTGAACATAAAAATACAAAATGCCTTCTCACAACTACGTACTCTTAAACCCAAAATAAATTTGGAGTAACAAACACTCCACAGAGACTCCATTTTAGATTTCGTATTCACTTCTTCATTAATCTTTCATACACACTCCAGTTACAGGTTCTCTTTAATTAATTACCCTTGTTGTGTTTCTAGCTAAATTATCAGTACAATGCACCTTCACAAAGGTCGGCAACAAAGTGGTCGATTCTAACTGAACAACTCTAAAGTAAACAGTAATTATTATTTTTTATGACACAGACCCTCATAATTTAGAGAATATACGTTGTTTCGGTCACCAACGGATCGCCCGCAACAAATGCCTTTCGGATTGATGACCTAGAAAAGTCGAATCTTAATCCCTGATACGAGGGCTTCATAAATATTCAGTGTCGTTATTTCACCTCGGCGGATGTCGATCCTGAGACGCGGGCGGCCGGAGCCTGTGTTTATGTTTACAGGGGGATGGGGGCGCCCAGCTGAGTTCCCCCTGTACCCCGCGCCTCTCGCCGCGCGACTCTGCCCCGCCACAGACTGCGGAAAATCGATAACGCTCCGAGCGCCGCAGAGCTCTGTGCGGATGCTTTACCGAATGACGTGCCTTTGAATCCTAACAAGCGTGTATATATGCTCAACAGAGCCACTTGCCTCCACGAGCGATCAACTATGAAATTACAACGCGCAAACGAATAATGCGTCGGTCCTCTTTATTTTTATTCTCCCCATTATCACTCTATTTTCGTTTAATTTTCCCAACGAGTTATCTTATGAAAATAAATTGGATGCTGGGAAAAACCGCTTATGATGCCATTAAGAATAATTTCGGAGGGGGCTTTCGCTAAGTCCTCTCCAGCGGGGGCCCTGTTATACTTCAATAATGTCAATTTCGATTATGAATATTTAATAAAAACACGCTGTTTTCTCAGAGGTAAGAATCAAGTTATAAAAGAGTTCGTAAACATCGTTTCACTCTTACGTAATAGTTTTCATAACACGTAGGGTCGTATAGTGGTCAAAAAGATGTATATCTCGACGTGGTTGATAGAAATATATATATCTTCTGCAAAAGATATATGGGCGTGATACCAAAAAGGTTAAATGTAGATGGATGTATTTAGGAACGGTAATGTAAACATGGAACATATTGCGGCAAACTATTTTGACGAAGATTTATGATTCTTTCTTTTGTAATTTCTATTCAGGTAAGAATATTACGTGTTGAGGCTTTGGTAAAATGAGCGTTTAATCAAATAATGCGTTCAAAGTAAACTCATTTGGGAAAAACTTCCTTAAGTCGTGTATGTATATCGAAGTGAGAATAGACTATATAATTTTATCAAAGTAATTGATTCCTGTAATATTGATTTAAAGGAAAATCAACATCATTTGTATAAAAATATAGTAACCATCATTATTTCACATCTATACTGAATAGCAAAATAAATTGTTTATTTTATAATGAAATGGTTTATACCTGTTTAGTAAAACAAATTGTTAATTTAACTATCGTATCTATCTATCTAATACTATCCTTGAATTTGAATTGCTGTAATACTAATAAACACGAAACTAGTAATTTGCTCATAATTGAAACCAAATTTTACATTTTAATGATTCCTGAGTGTATATTCAACAACAATAATGAATTTAAATAAGTATTTTATTAAATAAAACTATTAATAATATTTATTTTTATTAATTCGTGAAGCTAATCATGTAATCTTAGATATACCTATTTTATTAATTATGAAGCTTTATTATTTACTGAAATTATTATTTGCATATTATATAGTGTATACACCTTTCAAATGTAAATAATATCAGAATTACCTGCATAATCCATATGCATTACCTGTAGTCATAGACATTATCCACCCACAAAATACAAATTATACACACACAAAATACAATTTTAAAAGTTTGCAATAAAGTCAAAGCTTATAATTTTTAAAAATCCTAAAGAAAGTGAAAGTGTGACATTCTAGCGCCATTTCGTTGTCACACAATGGAGGCCCGTAAATAGGTCAGAGAATTTAATAATTTTACTGCCTCACGTGGAAGACGCCTTATCTGAAGCGTCCCTTGCAATTAATGTCATTTACGTCTTTAGGTAACTGTATTATTATATAAGGTAATGTATTCTGAGTAACTGACAGGAACTAACTAATGAATGGTGACATAGTAAAGACAATGTTACGGACGGATTATATTGACAACATGTAACCCATAACTTTATTACTATGGTATTGTCTCGTCGTTTCAATGCACTTTGACACTACTTGAGTGGCTAATGACCCTGACTGCTAAGAATGAGGTCGTGGGTTCGATCCCAACCCAGAATAAATCTTTATGTGACGAGCACGATTGTTTATTCTATGACTGGGTGAAATTTTATATATTATATGTTTATATTTAGAAATATATAAGAATATTTATCAGTTGTCTGGTTGCTATAGTAAAAGCTCTGCCTGGTTTGGAGTCAGGTGAGTTCTCCCAAGATATTTTCTTTGCGTGATTTTTTCAGTTTAGTTCTTGTATCTACTTTAATTCATTGGCTCAATTGCAATATTTGAGTCCAATTTCTTTTACTTTTTACTTCTAGATTCAGAACAGCTTTCTATGGATGAAAATATGTTAAATTAATGCAGATTTAGAAAACGAGACCTATCTCTGTGGGCTGGCTACTGCAAGACCTGCTACATTTCTAAACGCAATTAAAGGATCTCGGATATGACCCTTCCCTGAATCAGGGTCCTAAATCGAAGTGGCCTTGAAAATTGATTAGAGAATTAGACACCTAACTCTTATTACACCTCTCTTTTTGAGGGTTTATGGTCCCTGATTTAGTGTAGTGTAATAAGCACATAAGTCCTTGAGCCCTGCCTTCGAACAACCAGTCATCAATATAAATCCCTGTGCCCTGCCTTCGATCAACCAGTCATCAACATAAGTCCCTGTGCCCTGCCTTCGCCCAACCAGTCAACAATATCATGACAATTTCACGCAAATCGAGATCATCTGTACCTACATGACACGCCACAACTGACAACCACACTCGTGGCTTGTGGTAAATATGTCTAGTTAAGACGTACCGCATATTGATTACAATCAATAATTATAAGATCTGATTTACTCTATATGTTGATTATAGAGTAATTTCAACGTTTCCATATGCAATAATTAATCAAAACAGAGAGTCGATAACCGAAAGCTCAATAACTTAATTGCTATATTGCTTGCGATGTTGTACAGTTTGCTTAAGCTTAATAATGAGATACAAGCTAAATGGAGCGATAATGGTTCCTTTCAAAGCCGGAGTAGACATCACTGTAAAGAGGTCATCAGATAAAATATTTCAATGTGAGTATACAAATTACTTCTTAATCTAACCTAGCTAGTTTTTATCAATATCATAACGTAGACCGAATTAATTCTTATTCCTTTTCTAATATTATAAATGAAGTTGTTTTTGTCGGTTTATTATTCACTCAGCAACGCAACTATAAATGGACGTGATATTTTGCATAAAGTTAGCCATGTATACGGGTCAGATGCTGACATAGGTCAGTCAGCTATGTTTGTCCGGACCAAACGCACGGTTGCTTCTGAAAAATCATGCAACAAAACCCACGAACAAAAACCAATAATGCAATAAAAAGAAACTGACGAAATATAAATATAATATTCGTTGTCTTGTCCAATCCCAAATTCGTGTCATTTTCATTTACGCAAATGACAGAGCAGCAGAATATTGTTGCTATGTCGATGGCAAGTCGTACAATTCAGTGAAGGGAAATGGGTCATTCTACAGCTCAGCTATTGACTTGCAATCTGCTGATATTTGTGCTCAACAGAAATTGTAAATTGTTAAACTGATCTTTGTTTTGGGTGTGACCAATCAACTGTAAAATGTTGCGAAAAAAACTCTTTCAGTTAAAAAATCGAATAAGAAGAGTACAGTATATACTAGTATGTGCGATTGTGCTATCGTTACTTTTTGAGTTTATAATATATGTGCTACTATTATAGTAAATAGTAAAAGTAATAATTCAATCGTCCGGAGCTACTCGAGAAATAAGGCATACTAAACAACGGTGGGGTTTCTTCGCTGCTTTCACATCTATACTAATATTATAAAGCGGAAGAGTTTGTTTGTTTGTTTAAACGCGCTAATCTCAGGATCTACAGGTCCGATTTGAAAAATTCTTTTTTTGTTGGATAGCCCATTTATCGCGGAAGGCTATAGGCTATATAACATTGCGCTACGACTAATAGGAGCGGAGAAGCGACGAGAAATGTTTAAAAAACGGGGAAAAATTACGCATACGAAGTTGCGCGGGACAGCTAGTTTTATATACATATAATAACACAACTCAAATCAACTTGAATGTAAATTTAAGACATTTGTTGCTAGTATGTTAGTTAGATATTGTGTATCTTTGTTTAATAAACACATAATAATTTACTATAGCTAAAAAAATAATAGAAATGAATCTTTCATTTTTATTAACATAAATTTCCTTTTAATCATTATTCGTACTCAAATATATTTTTATTTCTTATTAATGTAACAATAGCCTATACTTAGGTTCAACTCCCTACATAATAAAATCAGAACATAATCAGGTTACAAGTGAATATTGACTTTGTTATCAATAGCTCTTAAGCAAACAATTCTTCACGATATTAATATTTTTATGTGTGTGTAATATACTGATGTACCTATATAGCTTAACGCACACTTGGCTACGTATTGAACTATCTCGTTACTTTACATAAGCAGTTACATCAGAGCCAGTACTAATTAGAAACTACGACGAAAATTTCAGAAATGAGATGTAAATATCTAAACCTAACTAGACGTTATTCTGACTGATACAGGGGTATCGGACAATAATAATCCGACATAATACAATCTCATATAAATAATAATTTTGATGGAATTAACCTGAAACACACTAATTGCCCGGCCAGGACAATCCGTTTCCGAGGCGATTAGTGTGTTAGCCTTTAGTATCAAGAATTATACAGAAATAATATTGATCTCCAGAGTTCCACGAAACTTGATTCGTTTTATAATTCTATTTCAATTCTAAGAACTACTGAAAGGTCAATATTTTTTAATTCAAGCGATAAATTGGCCAATTTATTATAAAATAAATTATTTCTTATGCACGAACAAATATGTCTGCGTAGTTTCATTATAAGCCAAAAAATTAAGTGCGATGGAATTGATCTAAAAAATTCAGAAGTAATTGGCGTTTGGTAGTGCAAATCAATCGAGTACATTCGATTCTGCGCGTATTCTAAATGCACAGGTAAAAAAAGTGCAACATACACGTTGATATATATCGGGATATTTAGACCGTGCGCCGCCAGTAAACTTCAGATTTCGTCCGATATAAATCTTTCAAGTGGAGATGAATTTCCCGGGACTGCGAAATGATACATAAAATATTCATTCCCGTTTAGAAATGCAAGCATCTGTTTTTCATTCTGTCGGAGTATTCGATCGTTCAACTTTTTTTTCTAATTCAGACGTTTTAATCGTCTAGGTTGTAAAATTTTAAGTTCTCTTTTTATTCACTTTGTTTTAATTCGATTATGCCGTAAAGTTCTTGTGATTCTAATGAAGGAAACCTACATTCTTACCATGAATTTGAAATGGGCAAAGTACATACCTGAAACAAGAAAATAAACATTAGTAATACAGCAATAACAGTTTCATAAATTACAATTTATGATACTCAATGATCAATGTGTTTCACACTACTGTTCTGACCCTAACTCTAACTTTCGAGTCGGTAAAAAACAGACAACACCTCGAATCCACTGAAATACTTTATCGCCGAGAATTAAATTTATCAAGTCACAAAATATATACATAGTTACAGTAAAAATCTGCGTGTACTAAGCGATTCGCAGGCTTCTTTAAACTTTAAGATTAGTTTTTTATACACCACAAGAGGTCAATGACCTTTGAGGTCAACGCTCTGAATTTAACACCCAAAGGCTAAGCCTTTGACTAAGGTCTTAGATTTATGCTCAAAAAAGGACGTTGAATTATGTGCGCGCTATTATTTGATCCTCGACGGGTCTTTGAGCTGAATATCCTCACTTTACTTAAAACCAACTACGAATTTATTTTTTTATGTGGCCCAAAATCTACCTCAAGTTCATCTCAGTGTTCCGGTTAAAGTTGTCGATTGTAGAATCGTTGTGATAAATTTAAAGGCACAGAAAACAATAATAATAAATTAACCACTGCACACAAATCTATCCGAAATAAAGTCTGTGCGCTCGTAATGCTTTTTTCTCCATTTAATGTCCTTTTTGTAACAAATATGTTAGAAAGAGATGCAGCTACATTAAAACTAGTTTATATAATCCCGCTGGTCTTTACCACCACAAATCTTAACCAGTTCTCAACCCTAAAGTTTCAGCAATTACTTGGTCCAGTGTCAGGCCAAGATGGATCGCATGTATTATACGAACCCATGCAAGCCTTCGTAAGGATACATCTCCACATTGTGATGTAGATTTATGACGGCCGTGGCTCTCGAATAGGCTCGTTTTATCGCACAAGCCTGTAGGATACATACATCTTATATAGAACAGTAAATGACTGGAGTTTTAACAGTATATGGGTATGGTGCAAGATGTTGTATGGTTGTCAATTTTAGGAGCTTGGTTTGTTGTTGAAGCCGACTGAATATAAATGTACCCTAGGTCCATATCTACCTTATGTTGCTTCTTTCAATGAATATATCAAACTCATACCTACAAAATACTATACGAAATAGCTGGATAGTGCAATTAGTTCTGGCAAATCTTTCTCAAGCCACATTTTACAGAGCATAAAATCCGCCATTAAGATTATTTAAGAATTTTATCTATCCAGTGACACTCATGTCATCGAGATGAATCTAATGACGTGTCAGTTATATTATTAAAAAGCGACGGTAGCCTAATGGCTAAGGCATCGGTCTCGCAATCGTGAGGTCGCGGATTCGAATCCTACCCATTATACTACCGACGTGAACCCACTCCTAACACAAGCATTTGAGCTTAGCTAGAGGGGTTAACAAGATTGCTAGTAATGTAGTACTCAATCCCACATTGCTAGTTATCTTTAAAAAAAATCGGTTGAGCTGTTGACATAGAAACATTATTTATTTATTTATATTTATTTAT
Organism: Herminia tarsipennalis; assembly: GCA_945859575.2. Lineage (NCBI taxonomy): Eukaryota > Metazoa > Arthropoda > Insecta > Lepidoptera > Erebidae > Herminia > Herminia tarsipennalis. The sequence continues at coordinate 11,013,631 of OX243839.2, read as the reverse complement.
TTTTTACAGGAAAGCTTACGGTCTAAACTTCAACTATCCTAGTTACAAATAAATATGAGTAAATTCCAATTTACAAGCTTTCACACATTACAGCTAAATAAAGTACCTACTTGTGTTAGAATAAGCAAAAAAATATTGTTAAAAACTACTTACAACTTTAAAAATTAACATAAGCCTATCGTAAAAAATTACATAGGTTATGGCTAAATCAGTATATATCGATAACAAGGAACATTGGAAGGATACATGCACACATACATACGCGTGAAACACATAACAAATCTCTGCAGTCGGGTAAAAATAAGAAGGTAAGATGTTATGTATAGTGCCTAGACAGTATGTGAACGAGAGTTTTCTTATTACAAAGCTAGTTTCATTGGAACGGTTCTTAGTTTGGCTGGATGAAAATCCGTTCAATAGTTTTAAGGATACTTACTCATTAATATAATCCAGTTTTCAATATACTTACTGTTTTCTTAGTTGCACTTGTTGTTCTGAATGTTTTGGGGAAAAGTATGCCTAGATTCAACATAGGTAACAAATTTTATAAATTTACTGGTATTTATTATTTAATAACACAGAGTTTGCAATGAAATGAAATTCTCAGATCCCATTTAATCTCCCTAAGAACAGAATTCATTTTCATGAGAATCTTAAATATAATTATTTAAACGTTATTGGTGTTAGGTAGTACATAATAGTTATTACATTTGACATCAAACTATATATGTTAACAATTTTACCTGTAACCGATATGGTATCTCTGTTTAAACTATGTTTGAAGAGGATTATTGAGTTGATATTCCATAATTTCTGTACCAAAATATTAAATAGCTGAGCTCCTTTTTATATCATATTTATTTTACCATGACCTAAGCTTACATCTGTTTCTAGTGATAGGTATATCTGTGGTTACATTTTATTAACTAAGTTTTAAATTTGTATTTTTTTTGTTTTTTGTATAAATAGTTCATTAGTAAGTTTCAGGAAATAAATTTTATCTTAATGATGTTTTTATCACTTTCTTTTGTGCGTTTTGAGTATATTCAGCCTTGCTTTTGCCACACTACTCCAGACCACTATCGGATATTCCAAATGTGGTTTTCCAACTTCCGAAGCATCTAATTAAGTAAATTCACCACAAACGCATTATTCGTCATCATTATTTAAAAATAAATTTGCGCAAAATTGTAAATTACCATAGTTAAACTAGGGTGATCAAAAGACTAATCTATGGACCAAAAATGATTATAGATTAAGCAATGAACCTCGTTTTGTAATAAAGTTTTACGTAGATCCACGGTTTAAACTAATATTTTTATCGTGTAACAATGTTTTATTCTGGGTGGGGATCGAAACCACGACCTCCGGCTTAACAGTCAGTGTCACTAACCACTAGACCTACAGGCCAATCAATCAATCAAATCATCTGTATTCAACGGTCTGTATTCACCGCCAGTCAACATACGAGCCTTATTAACTGTCTACTTGTATTTCAATTCATATTATATCCGATTTAACAATTTATAGCTCTTCTCTTTTAAAATATTATAGGTCATAGATATATTATTATTCCATGAATAGCTCACGTATATAGCTGCAGTATATTTTCTCGTAATACGAGACATTGTACCGGAATAGAATATAAGCTGATTTTCCGGTTCACATGCAAGTTCTTTGACGAACGTTGAATGTTTTAATAGGTTATATGTATTTTATGAGTATGGAACTAATGGAGGTACTCTTACATTTATACAGAATTATAGTATTTTATAGGCATTTCTTGCCAATTAGTTTATAAACACAATAATTGTATTTTTGAAAGATAGAAGATAGATTGATAGATTGTCAATTACTTTATAAATTATTGCATTTATAAAGTAATTGGCAAGAAATGCCATTAAAAATACTATAATATTCGGCCTGCGACATCATAATATGTTAAAATTCTCTCGAAGTAGATAGTTTTTTTACTACCGGCTAGATGGCGCATGCAAGGGCCCAACTCGCGAGCATGAAAGGATAGAGAAATTTAGGTCTAGTAACATAGTTGAGATAGGTGGTTCGATTCCGGCCCCGGTTTGGCTTACGGAAGTCTCGGGTTCGATTCCTGGGTCTGGACTTCAAATTTTTCTATCTTTCAAACATGCAAATATTATATTTATTATATTTATAAAAAAAAATATCTGGCAGTTTTAAGCTACACTGCTTAAATTTGGGTAAAATAATGTAGTTCATTTTGACATATATGTAGCGGTACCCACCAGATCAAATCCTGAAACGCGTAAGCAAAGTTCTCATGGCTTTATACAAGTATATCTATCTTGGAGCCGTGAGAACTTGTTAATCGTCAGCATCAACGTATCATAGTTGTTACACACATGTTCGGGGTGGCATCTTTTAGGCCGGGCCATATATGAGGATGACCGCTCGGGAAAAGAGCCGCTTGGCCTTGCCGAACGACTTTTTTATACTACCTAATTGGCACTTGTTAATGAGGCTGAATGTGTGTATGTAGTTGTTTGGCCGGCTTTATTCGGTTCGACAAGTGCTGCCGAAACGATTGTGCCGACCGGCTTATGTATGTAGCCTCCAAAATTTGTCCGAGTCTGAATGTACTTGGTGTCCATTCACTGTCTGTCCATATATTTGCAAAATGTATCTTTAGTTTAGTTTTACTAATGGGAGAGTTGTCTTTTTAAACAACGATAAAGAGAAAATGTTATAGTTATACATGAATCAATACAGTCATATATATTACTAGCTGTCCCGCGCAACTTCGTATGCGTAAAGTTTCCCCGTTTTTGCAACATTTTTCATTGTTGCTCCGGTCCTATTGGTCGCAGCGTGTATATAAGCCTTCCTCTAAAAATTGACTATCCAACAAAAAAGAATTTTTCAAATCGGACCAGTAGTTCCTGAGATTAACGCGTTTAAACAAACAAACAATCAAACAAATAAACTCTTCCGCTTTATGATATTAGTATAGATGTATTTCGGAAAAAATCTCTCTTTTTTTCATTGACGTGACATCTGTTTCGATTAAATGACAAGTGTATTGACTCATTTGAACATGGCCACTCGAAGATGGCATGATTTTCGTGTGACATTTACATTTTGAGATGCCGAGAGTGGAGCCGCCAATCTATATTAAGCGGTCTAAGCGAAAGTACGTCTCTGGTTGACTTGTCGCTATTTCTAATCGTGTGTGTAAGATGTTAGTGTTGTTATAGTAAGAGTATTGTAGTGGCGTTTGTGTAATCAAAGTGATTTAAACTATAACGGACTTTACTTTACTTGAAGCATGCCTACGTATACCTGCATTATGTTCGAATAACACAATGTTACTCGTAGTTTGAATATTGAGCCAGTAATATAGGATACGGCCACCCTCGTTCCGACTCTTTTGTATCTTATACAAATACACAATATATTTTTATAAAGAATACCAATCAACGTATTTGTAAGTACAGTGTAACGTTATTTTTTTTTTAAATATATACCTCACCATACCGGCACTTTAATCTTTCTTGCGAACGTAATATAAAGCAAGTTCCCACCTTTGTGCCGACCTCTAACATTTTAGCTAAAATCTGCGGGCTTCAAATTAGGGCCTTATTTAGTACCTAATTGGGTAGCGGTTCGGAAAACGGCTCTTGATTAAAAATAGGCGGTCAGAAAGTTACACGCAGAAGGTTCGCGTAATATAAAAAATAAATATTACCATAACAAACTACCTACGAGTATTACAAATTCTATTGCAGACAACTAATAAATCTAGCTTTTATAGCAATATCTTAAAGTGGAACCCATCATAGATTTTATCAAAAGTATCACTTGATCGTCACTGTGTCGAAATTTGTGATGCTGTGAGGAAGTTTCTATGGGGGTAATTTTCAAAACATTTTCTTATATACAACAAGGCAATGACTAACCGAAATCGTAACCTCTAATTTATTTAAATGTTTTTTATAGAAAAATATTTAATTAGCATATAATCATAATTACATGTCATTATCGCTTCTTTGCAGATCTACTAACGTGTATTTCTGAGAAAATAGGCGAGAAATTTCAGATAAACTAAACCAGGGTAGATTCAATAAGTTCTTTAAAATGTTTTACCTTGCCTACGTAAAAGCTACGCTTGCTACGTCTTAGCTACGCAGTAGACCGTTAAGCTACGAGTATCTCAAACTTATTCTATTTAATATTTATTATTCAAAAACTGCGTTATTTAATACCATAACCATTTATTTCCTTGTTCTTATATTCTGTTCTGCAAACTTAAACAAGGGATTTATTTTATTACAAGTCTTCCTCGCTGCAGAGACTCGCAAATGCGGTGACTTGGAGATACTTTGTAAACTGGTATTTTATTGTTAGAACGTTTGTTATTATTATTCACTGATGTAAATGTTTTGTTGTTATGCAAAGATTTGTTAATACAATATAAATATAGATGTGCCAACTAGTCGCTTACGATTCGACCCAATAACAATAAACAAGATCATACTTCATAAGTATTAATTTTATGAGTGCTTGACTTTTCACCACGGGGGCTATTCTAATTTAGGTATAGGCTTAGCAGTCAGAGTCAGTCCAACAGGTCTAGTGGTTAGTGACCCTGACTTCTATGCTGGTGGTCGTAGGTTATAACGAAAAAACGTGTGATGAGGTGTTATTTATTTAAAATATGTATGTATTTATAAATATATAAGTTATATATTTAGTCAGATTGCGTTGTGTGAGTTGTCCCAAGATCGTATTATTATTATTATCTAATTTATGATGTGTATTATAACAATGTAATGTTTTATCAAAATCCGTCTAGTAGAAACATTATATATTCTTCAGAATAATTGACATATATTCATTAAACGTCACAATCTTTCGCGTTTATTATGTTAGTACTAGTCCTTGCCCAACTTCACTTCAGCACAAGACTCTCTACCAAACGCTCCCAACGCATCCTCGCTCGCAGACTCTCGGATTACCTTGATAAGCAGATGATAGTTGAGGTTTACGAAAAGAAAGTACGAGAACGGATACCTATGCGATGGACGGATGAAATAAAACACCTACCGGCATGCCAATTTTTGATGCCAAGAGAACTGCTGCAAACAAAACATCCTAGCGTGATATAAAACGGAAAGTGATTGACCTTTCAGACTAGATACGAGATTCATGAAGATAAGAAAACGACAAACGAGATATTAGTAAAGATATATATAAAAAACTAAACATCAACGAATCATAACACAAGGAGAAACAAGTTTCATTTATAACATAAATTACACACAAACAACTTTGAGCTTTAATTATAAAACACATTATTTTTCGTTAGCCAACGACTGACCATTTATCAAATATTAAAGGACATTGCGCGTTAACTCCTGCGAAACTTTCAATTTACTAACTAGCTTTCGCCGGCGGCTTCGTAAGGTTAGGCAAGGTTATCCAACGATCCATATACGAGTGACAATTATCGCAAAATTCACACCCCGTCCGTCACAAAATACCTAGTAAACAGAAGGTAACCGGTGTTCATCTTCTACACAGTAGGCTAGTATTTGGGGGCTGTTTACGTTTCCCTGACGCCTCATGTATCTATACAACACTACGTCATTCTATATGTAATACCAACCAAAAGTTCGAGCATTGCTGACGAACACAGAATCTCAAAACGTCTTCTGAACAAAGTGGTCTGAAGTGATCTGTAATTCAGTGTACGTGAACGATGTCAATATGTACGCCTGCGAGCTACGTAAGAACCATACTTTACTCCCGGCCAAGTGTAGTTCGCGCGACGGAGGGGGGTACATTTCATCATGCCGAAATGCAAGCGTGAGTTGTTCGCCTGACGGAGGGGTGTGCATTTCATCACGCCGAAATGCAAGTGTGAGTAGTTCGCGCGACGGAGGGGTTGCATTTCATCACGCCGAAATGCAAGTCTGAGTTGTTCGCGCGATGGAGGGGGGTGTATTTCATCACGCCGAATTGCAAGTGTGAGTAGTTCGCGCGACGTAGGGGCGTGCATTTCATCACGCCGAAATGCAAGTGTGAGTAGTTCACGCGACGGACGGGCGTGCATTTCATCACGCCGAAATGCAAGTGACAGTAGTGTGCGCGACGGAGGGGGGTGCATTTCATCACGCCGAAATTCAAGTGTGAGTAGTTCGCGCGACGGAGGGGTGTGCATTTCATCACGCCGAAATGCAAGTAAGAGTAGTTCGCGCGACGGAGGGGGGTGCATTTCATCATGCCGAAATGCAAGTGTGAGTAGTTCGCGCGCGATGGGGTAAACGTCGTCGTACAACGAGACTCTGGGGGCGTAGAGCTGCCTGTCAACTCGGACCAAATACATGGCGAACACTTGGAAATTCATGAGTCTGGGAAGTAATTTCTCTTGTAGACAATTGACTTCTAGAATCCGAGTCTGTTGTAAACATTAAGACATTGAACCAGCATTTAATCTCTCTCCAGTTTTATGTATTAATTACTAGTTTTATTCTTACTCTCCTTGGTGAAGAAGATTAAATATACTGCTTCAATTATGACTGGCTTTAAGGCCGCAATCCAATGTCTACCATCTTACCTAGAACTATAATAAACAATCACTGAAACAAATACGTATGGAATAAATAAACTAGAATTGTTAATAGAAACGAAAGTTCTGGAACCAATGTCCTAATGTAGATGGCTCGAGACGGAGTTATATAATTACGAACTCATCTTGACTCGAGTCTCGAAGAGTCAAACTTGTATTGTTTGGTTCATTTGTTCTCGGAGCTCGTGGAAATGAACTCTCGATTAATCAACTGTCTAGATTTTGGTCTAGCAAGTCAGGGTAGCATAATAAACATTAATATTGTTTTTTTAAAATGTAATTATCACTTTTACATTATTTTACGAAATAACGACGAACGACCATATCTTTTTCTGTTATTTACAAAACTTATAAAATAGAAACACCTCTTCTGACAAGGTGCAAATCCTACCCATTATACTACCATCGTGAACCCACTTCTAACACAAGCCATTGAGCTTAGCTGGAGGGGTTAATAGGATTGCTAGTATATATATTTTTTATGATATCTAACAATGTGGGTTATACATTACTAGCAATCTTGTTAACCCCTCCAGCTAAGCTAAATTGCTTGTATTAGGAGTTAGACCTACTACCCACTCATGGGTAGGGTTCGAACCCGCGACCTCTATATTGCTAGTCTGATGCCTTAGCCATTAGGCTGCCGCCGCTTCTGAGTAATGTGAGACTCACAATCTCACATTACTAGTTATCTTTAATAAAAATTATATCAAGATTATTTTTTTATCGTCTAGCCTATACAATATTTAAATCACCCAGTAAATTCAGGTGTTTGTATTAAGTCTACCAAATAGTATAACTTGTAATCCCTAGGTGATTTTATGTGGGTAAATTAAGTCTACTAAACCGAAATGTTTTAATTTGAATGTATAGGTACATATATGAATACTTTCGTTGCTGACCGCTGACCACTTTTAATACATTAACGCAAAACATCGAGAGGTGAATGTCAAATTCAAATCGCTTAATTATCCAGGAAAAGTGAGCTTCCAGTTGGTGACAAATACAGACGCGCATTGAAACTTTTAGCTGTTTCCAAATAGTAAAACGGCAGTGAAATTGTGTTCTAAGCCTGCCTTACATAAACTTAATTTCAGAGGTTCAAAGTATCATAGTATATACCTCCAAAACTTCTGACATAAAAATAGCCAGTGCATTTTCATAACCCTATGAATGTCTTTATATATAGCTATTGCGCAACCAAAAATCTTTCGTAAGCTGCACTGTTGGAAACTTTGTCGGTACGTTTGTTTTTATTACATAGTTCGGAGTCATATCCTCTGAATAAAGGATGCTGTTGGCCATCTGAAAGAGCTAAGTAAAAACAGTTTTCCACCTTAGTGTTGCCTACCATAGCATATTCTTATACCTCGATAACTTATACGACGAAGCCTTAGCAACGGAAAAAGCTTAGAATGTTTACTTTTTTTGTTTGTATAATAAATATCTCCCGCAAAATAAGTGTAGTACCTCAGTACTTATAATGTTTTGGTTAGGAAACCTTATCTGATTCTGAGAATCATGGTTACCATTCATTATAAAATGTTTCGCCATAAGACACGCTTTTAATAAGTGTTTTATTTTTGAGATGTTTAAAATTGAATATCAAGCTAGTAAATAGTTATGCCAAGCCTGCTAATCTATCCACTAAGCTTAGACGTATCACTACATAGTATAAAACAAAGTCGCTTTCTCTGTCCCTATATCCCTATGTATGTTTAAATCTTTAAAACTACGCCACGGATTGTGATGCGGTTTTTTTTTTATAGATAGAGTGATTGAAGAGGAAGGTTTATATGTAAAATAACATCCATATATTTTATACCCGTGCAAAGCTGGAGCGGGCCGCTAGTATTATATAAGACAAGCTTAGAAAGATAGAAGTAAAATTCTTCTTCTATAAGCTTTAAAAGCTTTAATCCTGAAAAAGTCACAGGATCAATCTCAAAAAAATAAATCAACAAAAACTCCCTATAGGTACTTGCTACAGCCTTCAGATTTTACTCGTAGCTCAGCGAAATTCAAAGAAAATGCTGCGCAATGTATTCGTTTGAGTAACGTGAATCTATCTGTAATAGTTGAACTAAGGTGAACCGAGTCGGAGCCGTATCTGCATAGTAGAGGCACTCGAATGAAAGTCAGCCAGGTTAATGGACTTAATAAGCATCTTTTGATGAGTAAGAATTTATAACTGATAATTATAAGTCGATGCCCAGATGATTGCGAAGATAGAATACTAATTAGACGGTAATTACTGATAGTTATTTTCATAATAAGCAAGCTTTACTCGCAGCTGTCTTCTAATAGGTCTAGGTCTAATCTATTTCATTTATTCAATCATTAGGGTAAGAATTTCAAAATATATTTTTATATTTCACCGATAATAGAAAAACAGAATGTTTTGTACTTCTAAATTTTCCACTCCATTAGCACATTATCCTAGTAAGAAAACAAACATATAATTAATAAAATGAATACAAAATAAACCCAGACTCGTAGCCAACATTTATGGATTACACAAAACTCTGTCTATAGTATGCTATATCTGTGTACGAAATAGCGTAGTGAAAATAAGCGAAAATGGAGATTTCCTCAATACTGTGACGTCGGAGTAATGACCGCCTATCACGTGCGACGGGCGCGCGCCGCTATGTCCTTAATAGGTCCATTATGTCCAGAGCTCGTTAACCTATTACTATTAATTGCGTGGATCTACGTTTCTAATACCAGATTTCTAACGCATAAGGGCGTATGCACAATGTACGTGTAATGTGTATTTACGTGAAAACTCCAACAGCATGTACACACATGAATATTTTTGATTTGATTGACAAATAATTTAAATAAGTTTTTAACAAATTATTATAGTATATTAACTTTAAAATTGCTTTATTGGTGGTATACAGACTACAATGCGTAAAATAAATAATAATATTTTTTCACTTTTAGAACATAAACTTCAGAACTATATATTTATTCTTCTTCTTTTTGTACTACAGCTAATTTCTATGGTTAAGTATTTATCGTACAGTTTAATTGCACAAAGACTTGACGATGTTAACTACACTACTTATAGGTATATTCACACGTTAAAAACGGAGCTGTGAAAATAATGACAGCTCAGTTTGCCGCCATTTTTAAAACTCATAATTGTAGCTACGTATAAAATTCCCCATTTTATTTCTAGATGACTAACCTCTATAGAAATAGTATTCTAGATAAACTACCACCGCCAACAACCGACACCATATGATTATGACATTCGGATCATTGGACAAAACCTTTTATTCCATGAATGAATACTTTGAATACACAAATTCTTATCAATGCAAAGCCTGCCAATGTTGACTTCATGAGTGGGAGACAATTTTATATACCTTTCTGACTATATAAGATACATTTCGGGACTTAATCGCGTGAATTATTTAAAGGTACGAACCTTTCTGACTCTGTTTATTACCAGCTTCTATTATGACATTTGTCATAATTAAGGTTTTTATTCTTGCATATTGTATTATTATTGAATTTTGTATTGTTATAGTATATTGTATGGTTATTGAAGATTTTATTCTTTTATAATGATATTTTTCTTTTTATAATTATCACTGTATCTACTGTTATATAAATATTTTGCATGTCAATAATTTTGACTAAAGACAAGAAAATAAAACGATTTCGATTTTGAAATGGAAGTCTTTACTTATGTAACAGGGATAACAACAACGGCATTTAGTCATAAGTGTCAAAAAGGTCACTGGACGGTCATATCGGCATTTGTAATTACTGACACTTTGTATGGAGTAGCCAGTCCTGGGGGTCAATTAACGGCCATTTTTGTATTCTTGTAACTTTGGGATCGATCTCAAATACGCTTGCGTCAAGTATGCGTCTCGAGAGCGCAATAACGACATTCTAATACGGCGAGCAAACGTTTTTAAGATCGATCCCAAAGTTACAAGAATATGAAAATCGTTTTAATTGAAACTTATCTGCAACTGCACTATACGCTTTAAATACGTGAATTGACCCGTACTAGTCCTATGTAGGTCAGCGCCTGAAGATGCATTAGTTTAAAAAACATTTTATTTTGTATTTCGAATTTCTCACATTGAAATCTATTACCAATTCACTTTACTCATAAAACTGTGAGAGGATTACGTAAAAGCTTGGCCGACAATGTTGATGCACTTTGACGTCGCGCTACTGCGAAAAATGAAGCTGTGTATGTACAATACCTACTGACGTCGCCGTCGAGTAAATAGTGATGTAGATACTCACTTTAAAACTGAATTTCGACAAACCCTTATTTTTCTTTGAAGCCCAATTACTCGTATATCTATCAACCTCGGTATAGTATATTAAGGTTGTTAGATATACGAGTAATTGGTCTTAAAAAGATTGATACTAGTTTTAGCTACCTATTAAAAAATGAACAAGTTTACATTTTACTATCTTGATAGCATACAAGTTCTGTGCCGCAGGGAACTTTACAAACATAGGTGCAATTAACGTATCTACATAAAGTACAGGCAGTCCTAGACTCAGCACAACATTTATGTACCAGACCAACTTTTGTCCCGTATAGGAATCGAACTTTCTTTCACATGACGAACTTACTCTTATTGAGCCACCGGAATAGTGTTTTAAAGACTACTCCTGCAGTAGGCACTTTAAAACATTCAACTTAACAGACACAAGAACACCTGACACTGAACTATCATTTGAAAGCTGACAAAGCTCTGCCCGTGTGGGAATCAAGCCATTTCCCCCAAGGCAATCGATACCACTGTACAGTTATTCTTTTATTGTTTTGTTATCAGCAAATGCAATCGTAGCCGTAACGACACCGCGCCTCAGTGTAAAGACGTTGTTAGTGTATTGTGTTGTACCGTACCGACAGTACAAATTATCAAAAATATCGAGACATTGCCCTTATTCACTGTGTTTTTTTTCATTGTCGCGGCACGCCCTCGTGTCTAACTGTCGAAATCTTGTCATAATGGTAAATAGAGAGCTGTGCTTAGAAATGCATCAGACATCTTTGAACGCACCGCGAATACACCTATTCGCGCGGGCTTTCCGCGAAAACCAAAAAAATCATCGTGAATAAGGACCCAAGCAAGAGTAGTTGAAAATACCGCGCCTCACGGAGGCATCGCTAAGCTGCCATCAGTCGACCCGTGACCACGATCGCTGCAATTGCGAATCGTGCGAACGAATCGTGCGATCGAATCGTGCGATCGAATGCATCGGGTAAATAAAGATTCATACATTTAAATAATTCACGCGATTAAGTCCCGAAATATACTAACAGTTATTCTTTACTATGTCTTAGTCTTATTACTGTTTGCTATTTACTATTTGTGTAAGATGGTTATGTATTACCTACTAAAGAAACACTAAAATATGTTCTCAGTGACTGGGTAGGTACTACAACAACATCCCTAGTCGCCAGTTGTTTTTCTCTGTCGGGTAGCTGTAGCGAGGTGGGTGGGTGCATCGACCTCCACAATACGAGCCACTCTACTTGAATGCGAAACCATTTTCTCGACTCTCTCTCCCAACTTATTATTATGAAGGAAAAACGTTCTTGTTTGTAGCAAAATTTACTTCACATGTTACTTATAGTTACGTGGTAATGTTACCAGGATTAAAATATAAAATTTCATTGAGATATATTTTAATAGTATTTAGAGAAAATAGTTTTGGTATTATTTACTAAAGAAAATGTACTCAAATGATACTAATTATAAGCATTTAACTCATCAGCTTAGCTTGATAATGTACATACGTTTAAAATGAATACAAAATAAAATCTTAGCACAGTGTAGCAGTGGCGGTGGATCGTTAGAACACCATTCTATTCGGCTTCCCTTTGAATTGTAGTTACTTTATATTTTAGGTACAAAGAACCGTGTCAACCGAGATAAATATACACCTTAGAATTTTTTTAACCCCGCATTACTGCAGTGTAGTAATTATGTGATCTATAAGTATTAGATCTGAGTCTAGTTGCCTTTTTTACTTGTTATTTGTATTTGTAAAGTCCTACGATACAGGCACTGTACCCTGTGCGGGAGTTGACTTTAAAATAAAGTATTGACTACTGTGAAACGTTGAAATTCTATTAAACGTTTTCACTTATGTAAATATGTTTAAACGTAAGCATAATAATATCAGAATGAATAAACATTAAATAAACAAATCTATACGTTTACGCAATTTGAAACAAAACAAATGGAACCGAAAATATAATAAACTTTTTTAAATATAAGTACATAAAAAACAGAATTTTCATAAGTTCTTTATTAATATCTTATAATTATGTATTCAGTTTCATATTAAAATAAAATCAAACCAAATTGAATCGAAAGTTAATAATATTAAAATGGTACATTTAAACTTTTAATTAAATATTTTATTTACTTTTATAAGTAATTTATATATTTTCATAAGTTGTTATAATGATGTCATGTAAAACTTTGTTTTTAACAAGTTGATACAATGACTTAACTACACGGTTTATTATTTAAACAAACTTATCAAGAATATATTAAAACTAAATTGAAACTTATAAAAGTTCTAGGTACTTCGATATGAATACGAAATAGCGTGCTTCGGGTAGTATTAAAAAGTGTTTTAATGAATGATGAGACAAAGGCAAATACAAGGATTTTTTTGTAATACCAAAAGAGATTGCAATTAAAATAATTAAGTGAAAGTTTTACGGATACCAAGTACACCCAGAATCGCAAGCATAACAATTTATGGGCCACACAAAATGGTGTCATTGGTAGGAATCAAACCCACTACCTCTTGGGCAGAAATTGAACGCACATCAAAGTTGTAGCCAAATGATAGTTTCGCTATGTCAGTCCGTCCGTCCGCATCTTAGCTCAGAGATTGTTAGTGCTAGAAGACTGTAGATTTTCATGGATACACATATCACTTACGCCAACAAAGTGAAATAATAAAATTTTGAAAAACATTTTTTTTTTTGAGGTTGCCTTCTTCATATGTACAGTGGGGATGTGATTTTTTTTCTTACCTACCCCATCGTGTAGGGTATCATAAGAAAGGTCTTTTAATAACATTTAGGGTTTGTGAAAACAATTTTTAGATTTAGGACTCCGTTTCTTTCTTTTGCCAGCTTCTTGATTGATGTTGGGTGTGTGAAAAAAAACACGGCAGTAGTACATACATTGTAAGCGTAAAAAGAAAACTATCACAGTTAAGTAGGCTTTACAAGTAACAGCTGATAAATGAGAAGTAACAACATTTTCGTACGAATTCCATTGAAAATTATTATTAAATAGTTAACTATTATTGTAAGTATGGAACAAAAACAACGGAAAACCCCTTCCTAAGCCGAATTTATTTGGATGGGACTACGGAACCCTACATGTGTGGGTGGACCGGCATGCACTTGCCCGGTTTTAGGTCATTCACACGACATTTGCCTTACATTTATTTAAACAAAGAATTACATTACACTAATTGAAATAAATAAAATCAATTGTTCTTTTCTATTGAAAGTAATTTAGAAAATTGAGTCGCAATTATTAAGCACTAACACTGAGTGTTTTATTATTAAATTTACTTGCTGCTATTCATTTCAATTTATTTTGGTATAACTTTATTGTCCTTTTTAGGGTTCCGTAACCCAAAATGGCAAAAAAGGAACCCTTTTAGTTTCGTCATGTCCGTCTGTCTGTCTGTCCGTCCGTATATTACAGGCATTTTACTCAAAGTCTACCCAATGAATATTTATTAAATTTTGTAAAAAATAAAAATAAATATTTTTAGGGGGCGCTCCAAACATGTAACAGAAGCAGATTTTTTTTTTTGAGCAAACACAAACGTGCGGCCCATCATACGACAGGTCTTTTAAAACATAAAAAAACTTTTTTGAGTGTATATTTTTGAAAATAATCGCTCCGAAAGTGGTATAATATATACGGTGAAAAGTGGTATAGGATATACGGTCATTGAGCTATTGCCGAAAAACTGCATTTCTCAAGAAAAGGGCGTAAGTGCCATGAACATACGCTCTTCTGCTGGTGCGATTATTCAAATATGACTTTTTATACGGCAACGGCTCCGGAACCCTAGACTGAGCATGATCCGACATGCTCTTGCCCGGTTTTTTTACTTTATTTACCAACTAGCTGACCCGGGGAACTTTAACTGCGTCAATTTTCCCTATTTTTGTAAAACTTTTCATTGATGTTCCGCCCCTTTTGGTCGTAGCATGATTTTATATAGCCTCGATAAATGGGCTATACAACACTAAACAAATTGTTCAATTCGAACCAGTAGTTTCTGAAATTATTGAGTTCAACCAAACAACCAACATGCTGTTTATAATATAGCATAGATAATTTATAACTAAGTTAAAATAGAGACAAAAAAAACGCACGTCGGGCCACGCACAATGTAGGGTTCCGTAGCTACCTAGCACAATAATGCGGTATAAGAAGTGGATTTTCTCTTGTTGTTGTTTTATATTACTAACAACGTTACATGAGTATTTTTCAATGCAATTTGTACAATAATTTTCTTACTTCTTACTTGGTCTGCCGTTACTTGTAAACTTGTAAAGCCTACTAAGCTGTGATAGTTTTCCATTTAATTTCATTATATATACTACTACTCTGATTTTTTCCATATCTCCAAAAATTACCATTCTTCTGGCAGGGGGGAGGGACTTGACTCTAACAAAAATTAGCACTTTAAGGCTTAATATTTCACAAACGGATCCCTAAATTGAAAAATGATATTCACAACCAGTGAATATTTATAAAAAACCTAACCAACAACACCCCACACAGTAGGGTACCCGAAAATTATATATATTATACCACTTTGTCGGCGTAACTGATATGTATATATCCATGCCAAATGACATCTTTCTAGCACTAAGGATCTCTGAGCTAACCATTCACAGAGCCGTGTACAACCCTTTGATATAATCGGGTTCGAATGCTACCCATTAAACTACCGACGTGAACCCACTCCTAACACAAGTCTTTGAGCTTAGTTGGAGGGATTAACAAGATTGCTAGTGATGTGGGACCCAATCCCACATTGCTAGTTATCTTTTAAAAAAATGGTATATCATACAATATGTTAGATCTTTCTTGATCAGAGAGTCCAAAAATCACCGAGAGTGCTATTCTTTACCCTCCTTCTTTTACGAAGTCGGTTTAAAAAAAGGCAGTCCTATCCAGTAGGGTTATGTTGTTACAAAAATTCGTTTTAAGATTATAATATAATTGTTATTCCCGAAGCTAAAAGTTACTTAATTTTTAATCAATTACAAAATTAAAATCTATATTGTTATAAGAAAATCTATAAAATTATTGAAAGCTTCAGCTTTCTAATATCATTTTACAGATTGTCTTGCCTTAGTTTTAGTCTTCATTTTAGAGCCTTAATTTTAGTTTCTTACTTAAATCGCGTATTTCAATAAACAGATTCTAAACTTTATATATTTTAGAGTGTTTCAATAAACAGACATTTTAAATTAAGGTTTAAAGGAAATTTATAGACTTTTATTTATTCTAATTTATTTATAATTTTTTGAATAGTAGACAAACGCTTAATATTCCCAAATAAATAATATTTGAATATTCTTATCTGAACTACATATTTCCAAACCATTTCATAAAATTATGTACCGAAGACTCAATGACGTATAGCTATTACCTTGAAATTCCTATACAAGTTACGAGAAATATTTTGAAAGTTTTAGCTGCCTAAATATGTACTAATTATAAATTTATATCGAATTCTAAGGCTAAAATGTTACTAGACACTACAAATGTCCATACATTTGTTTGTGCTGGAAATTGTCATCAAAGTATTTCCAAGGGTCCGTTATTCCAATTTTCCCTTGTTGATCGCCTAACATGATTCGACCACCTAATTATTAAAAATTATGCATCTGTTTCAATTAGTAACTAGATTGTAGGTACATTACTTCACAAAGAAAATGACAAAAGATTCCCAGCTGTTTAAATTCTGTTAGTGTCATAAAGGTGACCCCACTTGACGTAAATGAAACTACCGCATGTCTACCTCATAACACCAGTTACAGTCTTGTAAGGTGGCCACTGACGACACATCAATTTGGAAGCCTTCCGAATGGAGGCAGCGCAAAATTATGTCATCATTGACTATACTTCCATTTGGACTTACGCAAGAAGGTTATATTAAATACTGCTGTCAACACCATAAATCTGTTTCAGAAGAAGTAAAAAGAACTAATTTGACGTTTTGTGAGACAGTCTTTCTCTTTTGTGATTGTGGTAACCATTGACGTAAATTAAAAAATGATATTCACAACCACTGAATATTTTTAAAAAACCTAACCAACAATACCCCACACAGTAGGGTACCCGGAAAAAATGTATATTGTACCACTTTATCGGCGTAACTCATATATGTATATATCCATGCCAAATGACATCTTTCTAGCACTAAGGATCTCTGAGCTAACCATTCACAGAACCGTGTACAACCCTTTGATATAATCGCTAAAGCATCGGTCTCGCAATTGTACCATTGACGTATAAACCAGGACTGCACCATAACCTTACAAAATTGCCCACCCTCTAGAAAGCAACAACGCTTCTTTGTGGACAATACCTGTCAAAGGCCGCACGAGTTTTTTCTGTGTTTCACGCTTTGCAGTCAATGTTTATTTTTAATTGAAAGGGATGGCACGGTCCAGGTCTATGATGATACGTCAATGATGGTAACCATGGTTTGACACTATGCTCAGAAAGAGAAAGGGGGGTCTCTTTCTTTTTCTCTTTTCATGTGGACTGTCAAGTCAAATCAATCTCTTTTTATGAATTGTCAAAACGACAAGCTCTATAAAAATGGGTATGGAATGGGAACCTATAACGTCACAAGTTCCTATCGTCAAATCATTACATTTAGTTTTCATTTTTATGCTTTTGAATACAAAAACATGTTAAAATGTAAAAGAACAGTTATTTTCAGAGCATTTTAAGATCTACTATTACCTGATTAGTATAAAATAATTTACTTTTATTGTAGTCTTCTTACTATAAGCTTCTTCATTTGCCCACTCACTGACAATACAGATGCCTTTCAAATGGCATGGCGTGATATACGTCCATTTGGACTGGACGAACGTCAGTTTGGAATTCCAAAACCCTACGACGTCCAATCAAATGGATTACGCTTTTGATGTTCACGATAAGTTTTTGATAGATGCCCACGCCATTTCGATTGATGGATGCATCGTCAGTGTGGCCTTTACAAAACGTTCGTTGCCTTTTTGAAATGTATTCAATATGGTATTAATGATATTGCAAGTCACGCGAGACAGAGAAACTGAGTGCGTTAACGTCGTAGACTCTGAAGCTACGTTGCAGACAAATAAATTAGTCTACGCGGCTACGAAATATTATTATCGTTGACCGTAACATACATTTTGAGAATTTACACACAAACAGCTAACAGTAACTATAAAATCATACTTATAAAGTAAAAATCCAGATCTCTAAAGAAAGTTTCCAACCTCATAAATTAAGAATACAGAGTTTAAAATCGAATTATAATTATAAAAGCTCGAACTAGGTCGCTTCCATTAAGCGTTGAAATAAGAATGGAAACTTCTGGAAAAAAACTTCTGAAAAAATAATCAGGACCGGAAGTTACTTTATGAGAATTCCCTTAAGAGTGACCCAAAGGTCGGTCGTAATTTATCGTAAGCATAAAATTTGTTTTGGCAATTTTAAGTCAAGAGCATGAGATCACCAGCGTTCACCGGAGAGTTACCACACTGAAACACAAGAGAGAAAAATAAATCTTGTCATCCAAGAAAAAAGTACCAAGAATGGTCACCGATTCCCGAAACTGATAATTGCCTGACTCAGTGGCGATCGAGCAGATAAAGATATCTGCAAGGTTAAGCAACGTTACCACTGTCGGTCTATAGATGGGTGACCGATTTCGAAAAATGTCACACTTATCTGTGTCTCGGAGAGCACGTTAAGCCGACAGTCCTGTGCCCAATCTCTCTCAATTTTTTCAGGGCATATTTTCATAGATTTCTCTAAACTATATCTTACTCAGCAAAAATATGTACTATAAATATATATAACACTAGGTGACCCGCGCAACTTCGTCTGCGTAAATTTTCCCTTTTTTCTTTTTTCTTCCTTTTTTTTACAACATTTTTCATTGCTGCTCCGCTCCTATTGGTCGTAGCGTGATGTTTTAACCTATAGCCTTCCTCTATAAATGGACTATCCAACAATAAAATATTTTTTCAATGCGTCCCAGTAGTTCCTGAGATTATCGCGTTCAAACAAACAAACAAACTCTTAGAGATATGAAAAATAGATGTTGGCCGATTCTCATAGATACCGGATAAGCACAAAAAATTTCATCAAAATCGGTCAAGCCGTTTCGGAGGAGTATGGCAACGAAAACTGTGACACGAGAATTTTATATATTAGATTTTTCATTATAAACTGTACTGTATAATGAAAAATATTTCACTTAAATTATGTAACGTCAACGTGTTAAATATTATTAAAGCATATTGTTGGCGTTGCTACGTCCATCTGAATGAAAATAAAAACCTAAAGTACGAGTATAGTTAAAGAAAAATGTATAGGTATATTTGAAAAAAAAAAGATAATGAATATATCGTTTTAAAAAAAGTTTACAGCACGCTTTCAAAATCAAAGTCAAAATAATTGAAATATTACTTTTATGCTGACTGTACATTTTGATATATCATTCTACTTTATTATGCATAGGGTGATTATACTAACAATGTATAGACATGATAGATAATATATACAAAACTAGGAGACCGCTATGATTAAATTAAGCCAAAATAACATCATAATGCCAGTAGTCACCTCCAAACGTCATTCTTAACAAAATTAGGGTTAAAATATTGCAGTAATCAACTAGAGAATGATGGATTATAGAGTGACGTAATTTTGTTAAAAAATTAGACCATTATATTATGGAGGAATTATATTTAGAGTACCTCTTAGTTGATTATTATTTATTTCAAAGTGATCATAATAGGAACTACGCAAATTCATCGAAACACGAAATTTCGATCGAAAGTTTTATAAATGAGATCAGAGCTAGCAACGTCAATTGAATTCATTCGTTCACAAAAGTTGTCTAGAACAAAACTTCTTGGGCTATTTGAAAATGAGTTGTAAACAAAGAAAATGTTCAAATTTGTCATCCAAAACACCATGATCAAATTTCGGCGATACTAAAACACATTTGCCTATTGTTATATTAATTTGACTAAATAAAAGCAGTTGCAACTTCAGCAAAAGAAGACCATGTTATCTGCGGGCAATTATTTTACATACATACAAATTTTACATACATCTTCCAATGTTCCTTCCTTAAATCTATTTATCGATATGTATATATAATCTGAATCTCGTGTACAGCTCCAACGTTTTAAATGAAATTTAGTATGCAGGGGGTTTCGGCGGTGATAAATCGATCTAAGGTTTCATTTTTAGAAAAAGTCGTTTAATAAAAATGCCGAGCAAAGCTCGGTCATCCAGGTACTAGGTACTTGTTACCTAATCAAAACTTACGCAAACAGTAGACCCAGAGTGTGTAGTATTCCTCCATATTAATTAATTTGAAAGATATTCAAACCATATTTCATTTACGCAAAGCAAAGCATCTTAAATTCTAAGACCTAAGGTTACTGAACTCGTACGACCTATATTATACTAGAATCTAAACAGTAATAGGATTAATAACATCCTACGACGCACATCCACAGTTATTACAAAGCTTTTCACGCACAAACTACACACATCATTCTATTACGTATTCCACTGACATTACCGCCATCCCTTTTGTCGCAAAAACACACGTTACACGGTGTTCTGTAGTTGGAAAGTGCACAAAAACTGTGTCCCAGTTAGTTTCTCGCTTCCCTAGTCGCACCCTCATTTACTCCCCATTAGGTTTATGCATTGCTCAATGAATTTCTGAAACATTTTTTGTTGCAGCCTTAAAGTTAACCTTTGTATAGAATTTGAGAAGTAATGTGAGTATGTATATTGAATTGATGGATAATAGGTACTCTACTAGCTACTAGAGCGGTCTATAACTGATCGAGAATATCGAGATAAGAATAAGCAACTATACCACTATAATTTACCACTCGTAAAACTCGTAGGTACATAGACACTGTTGTGCTTTCCTTTAAGAGAACATAATATTGTAACACATAGTTAATTTAATGCCGTGTATGTATTTTGTTGGTGGGCCTTTATTTAAATAAAAAAATCATATTATATTTTACGAAAACTATGCTCCATAGAGGCGTGTTAGTTTTTGAAAAATATTACCTTCCGTCGTAATTTGGCATGTTAAGCCAAAGCACAGCAGCCGCTAGTCTAGAGCCTAGTCTAATAATAATAATAATAATTTATTCACTTAGGAAGTAAACTTGTGAAAAGTCGATTCTACATTTACTTGTAATGCCTGTTCGTAAACAATAGGTAAAGCCCGAGAAAAGAACATGCAATAAAAACTCGTGGCCACTCTTTTTAAATTGCCAATGTTTACAATGTTTCTCTGTTTATAAACTGTATATGCAGGTAAGGTGCTGCCACCATTATATTATACACCATATTAGAGGACTGATGCAAAAAAAATAGGTCAATAATATTAGAAGAGTACACGAGATTGAATACATAAGCCTCAATGGGCACAACATAGTGTTTGATGACACCAAACACCTTCATATCTAGGGTCAGGAGAGGCTGGTAATCTGTCATACAGGCTTACCTAGTACAGATACCAGTCTCTCACACAGATACACTCCAATTGAATCTGAATCTATTGAAGCTTGTTCGAAACATCTGTTATCTATTTTCTGTGTGAGAGAGGAAAATAAACAAATATTATTATTAAATATTATTATAGTAGGAGCATTCACTTACGATGTAAAAACAAAAGTAATATTGGCCAATTTACTGCTACTTAATGAATATGTATACATGTTTTGCAAAAGAAAGAAAAGAATGGCCGTAATTTATCACGCAGAATCTTTACTTACAAAAGTAAATCGTTTTTTTTAATTAGTACCTAAGTAACATTATCAAACTGTGATAACAATATCTATCTCCTGTTGTGTCTAATTAAATATGGAAAACACTTCAACACTATAATTTAAATGAACAATATTCTAGTCTTATTCATAAAACGTTCGTATTTTAATTCTAATCCAAGCTACTTAAAGTGTAAAACACGAGTATGTCAATTAAAACTCTCTTTGAAGATTGAAGTAGAAAAGTCAATAATAATTGAATAATAATATCGTGAAATAGTGTAAATAGTGTAATAGTGTGCAAATAGAAAATAATAATATATGGTTATTATAAACTACTAAGTACCTACTAAAAATATTAGAACGCTAAATACAAGAAACATTAAAAAGTCTAGCGTCATTACATAGCAGTTAGTGAACTTTGATGTACCTTAAATTAAGTATACTAAGTGTGGAAATGGCGTGGCAACAGCAAACGAGCCTCCATTTAGACGCGATGACGTCACCCAGACGCTGAAAGCGCCGCCATTACTTCAGTAGCAAAAACTAGACTGTCACATACGTTGGTGAAAAAAAGAAAAATGCTGGCAACAAAACTTAACTGTTATAACTGGCAAAATGCTTTTTATTTTCGCTTTCAGTCATATTAAAATATTCGTTTGTTTGTAGATATTTAGATGTCTATTATTCGGCACAGATAATACGAAAATCGATTCGGCTAATAAACGATATTCTTACTAAACAACGATGGGATGTCATGATTGCTTTTTACTAGTGGTATCCCATGGTGATATCATGGTCCAGATATAGGTTAATTCTTCTCAAGCTTAAATGAAAAGTAAAATATCAAAATACCAAGTATTTTAATACGTTGACAGCTTTTACAAACAACGCAGCGGCCAATACAATACCATTCATAGTATTTTAATCCAATTTTAATCAAAATGTTAATAAAAGCCTTAATGAATCACTTGACGATTATTATGTGACAGGATAATGTTACACCGACAGAAAACATGGATAAGAAGCGTCAAGGACGTTCTACCAACGCGTGTTTACAACTTCACCCGACCTCCGTCATAGGACAATTTCTGTGAAGACGTTTACATTACACGCTTGTCATCTGAATAAACGTAACGTACGCGTAATTTGAATGTCATGCCTTATAAATATAAATACTTTTACTTTTCTCACCAGATTGTTTACAAAAAAAGAATGTGGCAACACTGTTAAAAGTTCTACGTTCTAAATCAAATACGACCAACTTTGTCATTTCAGCAGTCTTAAAAATGCTGAACCATGTAGTTATAGATAAGAGAGCCATAAAATAGATATCGATTTCTCACCGTGTGAAAAATCTAGTCGTAAGCTCCGAAGAAATCTGCTCAGATATATAGCTACAACTCGCATATACCAAACCGAATGTTAAAGATTACAATCTCTGTATTGGATTTAGGGCATTTCCTTTCCCTGACTGCGCATTTCTCATTTTTAAATCTGAAGCCATTTCGTTTTATTTTTATTATAGGAACGTGATACTGGCTGTTAGGTAACAAATACCTTTAAAACGTCGACAGTTTTCGTACAACTTATTATTTCACAGCCATCTCGAGTTTATCCGTATTTTTTTAGAAAAATCTTATAAGAGAATATTTACAACCCTCATCAATATATACGACGTAATTAACCTAACCTCGTTGTGCTGATAAGTTGAACAATAGAAGCTTCTGGGCTTGTACGCAACAGTATCTTAACGACATCGAGCCTAACAAATGTTACACGATAAAAAGATCTAGAAGATCCCTCTGGCAGGCAAGGAAAATTCAAATTAATTAAAAGCACAAAATATAAATTAGGTTTGCCAGTGACAAAAAATGTCGTTGGAACGCGGCCGCGAGCGGGTCACGTTCGGAAACCGAGCTGCGAAATGAAAATAATTACACGTCAAATGAGTTGAATGACGCCTATTTAAAACGGTGTGGGTGCGGGGGAACGACGACACGATTTATGCCCCACGCCACGCACAGGCAACGTTTTATTTTTTTAAATAGGCTTGAAATAGGTATCAAGTGTATCATAAATAAAATTGATAAAGTAGACTTGTGTAATATACCTAAGTTCTTTTTTTTTAATTCCCCTAAAGTGTGCTACCTGCAGTAATGTTTTTAAAGCTTACTAACATTTTGAACATGTTGTTGGTAAGTTAGGACATATTATCTCGATGGTTGTTGATAGGCAATATTTTCTGGTAATCGAAATAAATTCCTCTTCTAACTGGATAGAACTATATGTTTGGTTATTGCGAAATAAATAACAGAAACAAAGCTTAGCCAGTGAAGGGTAGAGTCGTTTAAATTTTGGCAATGCACAATGTAATACTCGAACTTTTTATAACAGTCTAGTATAAAAATTACATATTTATAATATACTACAAGTAAGGACGTCAAAGGAAGTCGTTACAAAGCTATATGGACCATCGAAACAGTGGCACTCTCTGGTATAAATTTAATAGCACTCTACTACCATGTTGAAGGAAACACATTTCATTTTTAACGACGCGACAATACATAGTCATCATAAAAAATTCACTGTAATTGTTTTTTGGATTTCTGTTATGTTCTAGTAGCGGGTTGGATTTTATTTTAAATACAATAAAACAATTAGAGTGGTACTTACAACTAAGGTTCAGCAATTTCAGCAACCAAAGTCTTCACCTTTTAGAAAACCGCAGTGAAAGCACTTGATATTATGTTTCAAGCACTAAACATTATAGCTGCAGTTCATCTACGTGCTACTTGCATTTGTAGCTAATTAAACGAACAAATTGTTCAACAATGACATTAATTTTCGTCTGGAGGCAATATATCTCAAAAACGCGTCTTTTAATCACACGTACTGAAGGGGAAAATGAAATAGATCCTTATCCAAAGTGGAAGTTTTGATTCCATAACCTATAAACTGGTGAGTGAAACTCGTAACTTTCCCTTCGGCCCTGCAAATAGGGAAAGATATAATCACGTTCTGAAGTGTACAAGTTGGACGATAAAAATCTGTGTCGTAAAATGTGTCAAATGAGTCGGCGTCAGTCATCAATAAAAAGTTGGTTTCGAGTGGCAACAGCCCCAGCATGGGTAAATGACTTTATAAAAACCCTCGCAGACATACTTCTTCATCAAAACCTGTGAATATTTAAGCGTTGCCTTAGTAATCACTAGGCAGTATGACCCGCTTGCCCGAATAAACCTAAGGGACCGTCTACACGACGGCGAGTGAATCGCGGCGATTCCGCTCCACTATCGTCGGGTAGTCCACAAACGAGCAATTATTCCGCCAGCGTATCGTTGCGATTCGTAATGGAATCGCTCCGTGTCCGCGACGACGATCGTCACTTTTTCGAGGCAGGACGCCTACATTTGACAGCGCGCGGCGATATGATGACGTTTCTCTCCCACTCAGCCACTCGACGCAACGCAATATCATCGCCGTGTGGAAACACGTTCTACGAGAGTGTATAGAAATAGGTGCATCGACGATAATATCGCCGCGATTCTAAAGACTGTCCCTAAGCTAGAGTTACAATTGATACTATAAATTATAGTATACAATAAACTATTTTATTTATACTAACCATGCAATAATACATCACAAAGTGAAGATATAAATGTGCATCTACTATTTGACATGCTATTAAATATTTCAATATAAAAATAAATATTGAAAGTAAATAATTTGACTATTTAAAATGAGACGTCACAAGCTGTGCTAGCTTGCATTTCATTAAAACTTCTTTTAACGTTTCTTACAAAGGGGCTGGTTTAAATCAAATATCCTACATCATCAGCAAAGAGAAACTATAGTTTAACTTTCACACTACTTGAACACAAGTCTTCTTTTGGAAGGAGGGACTAAATTGATGAATGTCACAACATTCATCCATTTTTTAAATTCTGGGATATGCCAGTCTCCTTACGATGTGTTACTTCACCGGTTTAGAGCTGGGGTGACGAAGCAAATCCCAAAAAGTGCGCACTAGCTTGTTTGGATATTGAATCGGCAACTATAGCTCGTAAGTCGAGGTCATCCCAACTAGGCCAACCCTGGAAATGTTTTATTTATGGTAGCCAGTAAGCACGTTAAAAAAATTGAGTACATTACGTTTATTTTGTTATACGTAGTTAGGCCCACATTCACATTGAATATGGTTATCAGAAACCATCCCTACGAACCATTCCTGCATGAAATTAGAATTATGATCGCATTTATCAACCGTTTTTTGTTTGCATCAAATCCCCACGGATATCAACTTTCAAGGTCAATGTTGAAACTTGAATCGGCAGTAAATTACTTACTTCAGAAACGCACTTTACTACCATATCTTGACTACACTATTACGATAATATCTGACGTAACTCAAAATCAAAGAATTAAAGTTCCATTGAGAATTTATCAAATAGTTACTATAGAATAATGATGCGCCTTTTATTCGTATTTTAAACTAACAAACGAGAGATAGTGTGTTTTGACATAAGTATGTTTTAATTACATTCTCTCGTTAAACATGGTAGTGTCAATTTAAACGTCTTTCTCTACAAAAAACTTTGTAAACAGATGATAGCTTTACGCTACGTTTACCATACAAAAGAATAGTAAGATTCTACATAAACCAAGAAATCTTCTTACATTTGAAATACTAAAGACTTAAATAGAGGAGATACTGAACAAGTTTTTGTACGAATCCCGAACCTGCAAACTATCCTATTTACTAAATCAGTATGACTAGGGTCTCTGACAATTTAAACACCGAAGCTTTGATAGAAGGAGCTGGGTACCCGTTTTTGTCTGAATCCTTCACACACATATTATACCTACGTCACTGTACCACTGACTGTTTATTGTGAAAAGGTATCTAAGTGTAATAAATCTTCTAGCTTAAAGGATGACTTTTAATTCAGTCGACTAACTTCAAACCCGCCTCTAGTTGAGGTAATATAAAAAAAAAATCGACCTTCGGTGATCTACTTTATACATAATTTTGTTTTTTGTATCGCATGCGCAGTATTATGCTCTTGATAAAATTAATAAAACCTCCTCCTTAACCTCCTCAATGGCGTTGTTTATATTATTATCGATGGACCATAAAATCTCTTTGATTTTTTTTTTTAACAATTTTTATTAGCAATGTTGTTGTTGTAAGTAGTAAGTAATGTACGTATTACTGGTACTGAATATCCATAACCTGTATAAAAATCTCGTGCCACGGTGTTCGTTGTTAAACTCCTTCGAAACGGCTTGACCGATTTTGATGTTTTTTTTGTGTATTTGGTAAGAATAGGTCGTAAAGTATTTTTATGCAATTTTTGGTAATTTTGTATGAATTGCAAAAACGGGAAATATTAATGCCAACGAAGTTGCGAGGGTCAGTTAGTCATGTATAGGGCGATTTTTAAAATACTAATAACCCTCCGTTCTTTCTTTCATTACACCAAATAACTTCGTAATACACTCTTTAAAATAAAATATAACAAATTAACCCTTCACCACGAACTACCTACTTTTGTCTCATAACCATTTACCACACATCTGGATGACACCGGAGTAACATCGATGTTTCTTTGTCAGGTTTAGGGCCTAAGCCTCGTATTAAAAAAAATATTGAAAAAACGCTCTGTATAATAGATTATTATTATTTAGAATTCAGGAATGATAAGCAAATTTAAAAAGATATTATAAATGTTTTTTTTTTTCTGTAAGTAGGTTTTTAACCAGATATTCATCTGATAATTGGACGGCCCACCCTCCGCGCCTCCAGCACTAAAAACACCCTGGGGGTGTGATAAGCAAATGTCACGTGAAGTGTTACAACATTATGTCAATGATTTTAAATACATACTTACTGCTTAAATCAAACGAAATATATTGTTTTTTTTTTTTTAAGACGACGCCCAGATTAGTTTACCAGCCCTGTGTTGCACAGAACACCCAGAATCGGAACAAAAATTTGTGGATCACACAAAGTGGTGTCCCGTGTCCACGACCTCTTACGTAGCAGTCGGACACACTCCTACCACAGAGGCAGTAAAACTTTGAAGATTCGAAGATGTGATTACTTCATATACACATTAGACAATGTGATTACTGTTGGTCAGCCTGCCTATAAACACATTAGCTGAATCGAATAGCTATTATGCATAACGGCTAGCGGTTATAGCTTAGCTTGTTAGCTGTAACGTACACCTACACAAAGTATCAAAATGTACAACCATCAATATTCAACGATGTCCACTACAGTGACTGCACTTCAAATGATACCACGCTATACACAGGCGCACTGCACTACGGTTCGTTGAACAAAGTGCATAAGTTGTAGACCTGATAGTGCCACAGACCAAATATTTTGCAAACCTACCGATATTACGTCGGTGTTAGAGGACGCAGGTTCACACTACACATTAAATTTTATACGAAATCAAGATTTGTGACTAATATGATTTGACTGGCCATGATAGAAAAAGGTACAATTTTAGAACAATATCTCTAAATCGTACCACAGTGCGCCATAATACTATTTAAAGATCAAATTTGTATTATCAACCTTATAATCACACCATATGACTAACATATTAGATATTTTGTTTGTGACTGACTTATTCTGTGTCTGGTTGTAATTTATCTAACTATATATTAAGTATGTATTTAGAAATATATAAGTAAGTACAACAGTTGTCTGGTTTGGGGTCGGAAGATATATATTATAGTACCGACGAGGATGTGGAGAGGTCAATATGACCCTGCTAATTTGGTTTCGTGTATTTTGTTTGTATCCAAAAATTATTACTGTTAATTCAAACATTCGCACCGATATTTATTGAAACAAAGTTAAAAAAACAAATGAAAAAAACATTTACTTATTTTTTTAATATTTCTTGAAAGATGAGAAATAAAACGTTGTCATTGAGATGAGATAACATGGTCGACTAGTAGTTTTATTACTTGTGTCGCTAGTGCTGCTTGTTCTTCGTTCAGAAATAATGATGTGTTACAATTTAAGCGCAAGCACGATTTAGGCAATTTTCCCCTATTAGTTGTCTGGTTGCCATACAGGCTCTGACTAATTTGGGTTCAGGTGGCTGTGTGTGAGTTGTTCCAAAATAATAATATTACATTTTAGCACAGTTTTCAATAGATAAATATAGGTAACTAGCTGTCCCGCGCAACTTCGTATGCGTAAATTTTCCCCGTTTTTGCAACATTTCTCGTCGCTACTCCGCTCCTATTAGTCGTAGCGTGATGTTATATAGCCTATAGCCTTCCTCGATAAATGGGCTTTCTAACAAAAAAAGATGTTTTTAAATCGGACCCGTAGTTCCTGAGATTAGCGCGTTTAAACAAACAAACAAACAAACTCTTCCGCTTTATAATATTAGTATAGATATTTCGTGCTATCAAAAATACATATCACTATAACATATTGCATTTACATATTACCAGTCACATATCATACACACGTTACAACGCAGTATCGGAAAAAACAGTTTGTTACATAAAACTGTAAATATATCATGCGAACATACCTGACTGTAAATAATTTATAACGCGAAAAACTCAAAAGCTCCTTGTCAACGAGTGATTCATGACTGCAGAAACTGCGAAATTTAAAAAAAAATCCAGGCCATTGGGAATGTATGGACGCGTTCGTTCACCAACAGCTATATGGGTTAATGCAGGCACTTTATTTCAATAATAAACGAAGTTTTAAAAACCACTTTATGCATACACGGTGTAGTTCATACTAGACACGACTGGTGAAAACAGCCGCAAGGAGGGTAAAATATTTTTTGAAAAGTGTAAAGATAATTAAAAGGGAATTTATGAAGATTTCACTTATGTTTATTAAAAGCCCATGTTTCGAGACGACTTCCTACAGTAAGGTAAACATGTTTGTTTAAAAATCAGTTTATCATTTTGAACAAAAATTACTTAACTAAGTTGGCTTATAAATAGGGACACTTACTGATTTTAAACGTTTCAACGTTTTAAGTACAATTGTCCTTGACACAAATGCCTACTCTCTCTATGTTTACGCGAAAGATCACGTTTCTATGTCACAACTAATTAGAGACAACATGTTATAAACAAACATTAAATCATCTGATCCATTTATACCAAACAACCACAAGTAAAAGACACGATCGAACCCAACGCAATAAAATTAGGCTTTATCCCAAACGGACGCAGTGAAAGCGACAACAGAGGGGCCGCGAGGCAAGAGGGGGCGACCTACTTTCGCGTAGGTCCCTCACCCGCAACCCTACCGCACTTGAACGACGAGCCAGCATCGCAACTCACCCAACGGCGCGTTTATACCACCTACCGACAGCTGTGCGGGTATTCGCACTTCGATGTAAAGCTGACAAAGTGGGAAGAAAACGGTGCGATCGATCCGACGAATGCCGATCGTTTCTGAGGGATCACAATTAGTGGCGGTGAGGAGTGATTGATGCTGCGCACACCCGCTACGCTAATACCGTAGAAAAACGCGTTACAGTTGTGGTCGGATAATGTTTAACGTTTCTGAAATTCTGTTTCTCATCTCACGTAGTAGGTAGGTACAGGTAGATTTTATTTCTGATAAATGTAATACAGGAGGGAAAAGGTGGTTGAGATTAATATGAGCATGATTATTATTATGCATAATCAATACTGTAGCTCTTTCCGGTATTCTTCTTATTACAATGTTCGGAGTTTCGTCCTTAAAATGGAAATAGGAACCCTTATAGCGTCATTTTGTTGTCAACCTGTCATCGAGTCGGTTTTTTTAATTAACTTTATGCCACTTTTTTGATTCACGAATATAAATGACTGCTCACGAAATTTCAATTTAAATAAGTTTCCTGGCAATTACAATTGAAAAAGATTTAATATCTCGAATATTCAAGAAAACATTTTGCAATTTAAAACACGAAAGATATCAAAATAAAAATATAACAATGAAAACGTTTTTAACAATGTTTCCTGAAAAGGAAACGGTAACATAATTAATTCACAGATAATGACGATATAAAAGAAACTCGTTTCAGAGAATCGCACTTAATAATTTTCAGATACAATAAGAGCTACAAGATTTTACTCATAAATATGACTAGTAATTACTTCAGAGTGAGAAACAATAACTTCGATGTTGATGATCTATTATAGTTTGTGGTGTACGATTTTATACTACAAAATTAAAACGAAAGAAAAAACTTTTAGTCTCAATTTACAAACTCAAACAAAAGAAGAATACTTTTAGTCTCAATTTCCAAACTCTGTTTAATCAATACGGAGACGGTCCCAAGAGATTGGAAACGCATAATAAATAGCTGTGAGAATTTTGCTTGCGCGATTCAGAATCTTGTAGCTTTCCTACGAATTATGTGCCATCACACACCTAACCTAACTTAAAAGGCTTATACAAACGAGCAGCACTCTGCTGTCAACAGAGCCAACTTCAGCTGCTCCTGTCGACATTGGTCGGTAGCAATATTCGACACTCTAACTGCTGCTGCCCACCATGTTCACAGCATTATTGTGGAGTGCCGCGAAAGTAATTTTAGTCAGGGAGGAAGAAAGAGAGACATACAGTAACAGCATTCTCTTTGGTAACATTTGAAGCTGTCGCCATTTGTCGGCGTTTGCTGTTCACGTGTCGACGACACTTGTCGACCAATGGTGGCAGCTGCAATTGCCTCTATCGACAACCTAAATTAGCTCTGATGACAGCAAAGTCCTACTCATCTGTATGAGGCTTAACACATCATTTCCACATTTTGGGGTACAGCAACCAATATGTGTACCAAAAGAAAAACAAATATCCTTAAAACGAAAAACAAATTTGCTTTTTAATAGCATCAGACACATTAATATCTGATGCTTCATATAAATGGGCAATACAGACGTATGAGACTGGCAATCTTCCTACAATAATAACATATGATAATTCAGTGTAAATATGAATGAGCTAAAGTTATACTTCAATGAATTCAGAGTAAAATAAACATCATCCTATTATATATTTCGTCACCCACTCGGCACATTCATGTAAAACATTCAGACTCACGGAATTCCCCCAATCTGAGACTATATTATATTGTTGATTCTTTCAAAGCTATGTTTTATGCAAATTATATCAAACGTATTCTACCAGAACTTTAAACAGTTACGTACTTTAAAAGGAGCTTCAAACTGATAGTTAATATACTGTAAAGTCTATGGTATAACCAATAACAGAGTGTCAGTCTGGCACACGCTAGAATCTAAAAACTACAATTTACAGCTGAAATTAGAGATGATAGTGACAGCTGTAAGGTACAACGTATGAGACGGATTTACAAAAAACTGTTCCTAAAAATGACAACATTAGTGCCATTGTGTTATACAAACTACGATACGTATCCCTCGATGCAGGAGTTTGACTTGCATTTATAACCAGCCGGGCACGTGATGGGATGTGTTTAGCAGCCTACAATAGGGTGTTTGACTACTGTGACAATAAATTATTGCCTTAATATTAATATCTTGGGACAACTTACACAATGCCATCTGATCAAACTAGGATCTGATAGACTCTGGCCTATGGCAACCAGACAAACTGATAAACATACACATTATGAAAAAATATACATTACAGGTCCTAATCGCGTGAATAATTTAAGGTAAAATACCTTGATCATTGAACATAAATATATTTATTTCTAAATACATACATATTATAGATAAAATACCCCCAGACAAAGAACAAATTATCGTACTCATCACATAAAGTTTTACAGAAGTAAAAGTCCGTCGGGGTCTGCCATTTACTGCTCTGAATTGAACTCAACTCAACACAACAAAATATGCTAGGTACTTATTCGTGTTGAGAGTAAAAATGTAATTGTAACGGAACTAATATTATAATCGTTTTAATAATAAAGATGAACTTGATCCTTTTGGAGAAACAAATGCGTGTACTGCAGCACCCCCTGGCGGTGTGTAACATTAAAACTTAACTAAGTAAATTCTCAAGAATAAAATTGACAGAGCAAAAAATCGATTCCAAATCCTTCTAGCCACCTCCGAGAAAAAAATAATCTTTTATATAAATATGAGTACTGTAGCGCCCCCTGACGGTCTATTATGCCGTTTCCGTGGTCATTACGGGTAAAATGTAAATGATTTGACCAGAGAAATGATGACGTCACAAGCTTGCATTTCATACAAACTAGGATGTATCGATTTTGACGTTTCTTAAAAAGGCACTGATTTGGACTATTCTTCAGTGAAATATCCTATCAATATTTATTACCGGTCACTCCATCTAATAATTGGTAGCGTAAAAGGTATCTCTCCTAACCATAAGAAGAATTGCACTGTAACGTAACTCTTCAATGAACTTTAATGAAATCAAAACTATTAACAGAAGTCCCTATGTTCCTTCAAAGCCATTTCCTTAACATAGGAAAACTGCACCCATATCTAAACGACAAAATTACTGTTCAAGCTGAACAGTTCGCGCGAAGTAAACTGAGGTAAAACTGAATAAAGTTGACGGAAAGTGTCAAAGCAAAACGAACTTTACTCAGGCGAGATTAAATGCGTTATCGCTTGTACGGGAAGACTGAATAACTGTATAACTCTCAAGAAACCATTTAGTTTGTACTCGATAGCGCTTTGTACGTGATCGAAACTTGCACGGCTTTAACACAGATACAAGCAAGAAAGATGTCTGTGTATAATACTTGTGTTTTATTTTATTTCTGTGTATAAAATTTATAGGCGTGAAGTACTCGTAAGTCGTACTGCAAACTTTGAACGCCAGAAGTAAGGATTTTTTGTTCGTTTTTGTAGTGCATTACTAAATTATTAGGCAGATAGATGCTGTTATGAATTATGCTGACTTATCTTCCATTTAAACTCTATAAATAAAGTAAAAGGTAACGTGTATTATAAACTAGCTGTCCCGCGCAACTTCGTATGCGTAAATTTTCCCCGTTTTTGCAACATTTCTCGTCGCTGCTCCGCTCCTATTAGTCGTAGCGCGATGTTATATAGCCTATAGCCTTCCTCGATAAATGGGCTATCTAATCTAAAAGATTTTTTCATATCGGACCAGTAGTTCCTGAGATTAGCGCGTTTAAACAAACAAACAAACTCTTCCGCTTTATAATATTAGTATCGATATAAAATGAACAACTCAACCGACACAGGCATAAAAACCCCAAACTACTGTTAGTTGCGACATTTTGTATAAAATAATTACATTGTAACAATAAACGTTGCACCATTCTTGTCATACTTATTATACGTAAAAGAAATTTCAATGTTTAATCTCATTTAAAACATTGATTGAAAAAGGTGCAAGAAAAAAGGATTTTTTTATCCAATACCTCTCGAGATTTTCTTGAAGACAGCTTTGTCCTTTTCCGCGAGGTCAGGTCCAAGAAATTCCATCATCTTTTGTTACGTAATAGATCCCGAGACTACAGATAAATGAACCGAAGAAAATTACAACATGAACATTGAGAGAGGCGAAACAATTGTCTTACTTATTTTATTACAATTAGATGACCTAGAATCATCAAAATGTGAATACATGACATACCAATTTCACCTATAAAGCTGCATTAAATTGATGGATGAAATGTATGAAGGTAATAAAAACTTTTTTACAAAGAATAAAATAAAAACCGACTTCCAAAATAAATGGAAGGTAACTAAAAACAAAAAATAATATAGGTGCCTAAAACATAAAACTACATTTCCCGGCACCAACTTCAAAATGTTTAATTATTTTTTGTTGTCAAATTAGTATAGGTGTGCCTTTAATATTTGAAGAGTTCCCTCGATTTTTTCAAGATCTCTTCATCAGATCCGAAGTTTGATAACATTGGGACCAATCTGGAAATATACCCTTTCAAACACAAAAATAATCAAATCGGTCATCTGCAAGTAATCAGGTAACAAACATAAAAAACTTGAGAGGTGTCAAGGGACACCCGGATGGAACGAAGTTCTTATCTTATTTTTTTTTTATAATCTTCGCAACACCACACTGTTCAATGCGAAATAGAAAGACGAAACGAAAATAACTTACAAAAAGACGATTGTATACCGAAGTCTCGAACCCACAACTACACAATTGTCACCAATACTGTGTACCGAATTTATGCCTTTAGACCAAATCGACAGGTGACTTCTTCGTCAAATTAGATGTCCATATCTTACGCGCACGCCGCACGGCTTGCGTGTGTCAAAAAGTGTCGTTACAACTTTTCGTGATTTTTTTTCCTTCTAGCCCCCTTTCACAACGCGCGATAAGGAACTTCGTTCCAAAAAAAAAATACAGTCGAATTGAGAACCTCCCCCTTTTTGAAGTCGGTTCATAAAATTAAAGCACTCAACAGAAGAATTATTTTGTAACTTGATTACATATTAAAATTACACTGTAATCAACCAACGAGTGGGTCGCACTCGCAACGTGCCATCACCAAACGGTACCTCGTTTTAGCTTATTCAAAACTCAATTTAGTCGTATTTAATTCGTTGGCTTGAAAACAAGCCCTTTTAGGGGTGGAAAACTTTATGTCTTCGTGATTAATTATTATTAGTTAGCAACAATAGACGGCACGTGTTATCAGATTGTTTCCAGATTTATGACTTCAACTTTTGATGTGGTTTTTAAATAGGTTTTGGAAGATTTCGGGCGGGTATGTTCGGACGTAGAGATAGTAGTAGAGAAGTCCTCTTTGGTACATTGAGATGATTAGTTATTCTACTGACTATACAACGTTCAATAGAAAAGTGCGTGCAATTAAAGGATCGTTAAATATCACGATATTTTTTAAACTCTATCGATTTTCATGTCACAATAATGCAATCGGTTTTAACATCATGGGAAGTGCATTACGTATACAGTTCATCGTCCATTGCTGAAATTCGACTACACAGATTTCTTATACATTGTAGGGTTCTTTAGTGTTTCGAAGCCAAAACGGCAAAACGGAACCCTTATAGTTTCGCTAAGTCCGTCCGTTTGCAGCTTAGCTCAGAGATTGTTAGTACCAGAAAGTAGTAATTTCGCATGGATGTATATATTTTAACGATAACAAAGTGGTGAATAAAATCTTAAAAAAGTTATGTTAAGGGCACCTCCCCTATATGTATACTAATATTTCTTATCTACCCCTTCGTGGGATAGGTGTCATTAGTTAGTTCTTTTAAAAATATTTAGTGGTTGTCAATATATAGGTATAAATATTCGTTTGTGAATGATTAAAGCTTAAAGTGCTAATTTTTGTAAGAGACAAGAGTCCCCCCACCTCCCCCGGTAAATGGTTGTTTTTGGGGGTGTGACAAAAATTAAAAGGAAAACCATATAAGTGGGCGTTACAAGGTTACGAGTAACAGCCGATCAAGTGTGAAATAACAAAATTTTCTTACAAATTCCATTGAAAATTACGTATTTAACGTTGTTACAAGTAGTAGTACAACAGAAAACCCACTTCTTATACCGCATTATTGTGCTGGGCAGCTACGAATACCCTACATTGTGCGTCAACCCAACATGCACTTGTCGTCCGGTTAAAAAAAAAATAATAAACAATGAGGGATTGTCGGTTCCACATTACTAGCAATCCTGTTAAGCCCACCAGCTAACCCCAATAGCTTGTGTTGTGTGGGTTCAAGTCGGTAGTTTACACATGGGTAAGGTTCAAACCCGCGATGATTGCGAGTTTGATGAATTAGCCATTAGGCTACCGCCCGTTTCCATGAACTGCAACTTTGGCACTTGCCACAATTGTGAAATGACATTACATTATAACTGCCACATCTACTGGTATTTTATATTTCTGTAGTCAAGTTCTCACAGAATAAACTCTTATTTGCCCAACTTCTCTTAAATTCAAGTGTTTAAAAGTTTTGAGCTGACCAAGCCAGTAACGACCTAGAAGTCTGCTTCTGTCCTGTACTGAAAGTTTGCCTGTTTTATGTGATTCTCTACAGTGAAAAGGAGGATGGACTTTAAAGCTTAGACTTGACATTTGCACAACTTTAAAAAGTTTGTATTGGAATGGTCTTTAAAATAATGCCAAAAACATTTTAAAGTATTACAACTCTCACTTCTTGATAGAGAAATTTAAGTTAGGTATGTTACCAAAAATGTCCACAGATTACTTTACCTCCTTTATAATAAAAAAAAAACAATTAAATAACTCCGACAGCATGATATTACATACTAATGGGATCTTGTTTGCATTTGTTTTGGCCAGGCGGGTTTTTTAATTAATATTTTTTAGTGGTTGTAGGATGTAATCGAGGTAGCAACTAACTTTTGTCACAGCTATTGCCAAGTATTGATAAATTTAAAAAAAAAGATCGGTTGATAACTGACTTTTTAGTATTACAGTCATATTATTGTTATCCCTTTTTGAAATGCTTACGGTGAGCCCTTTAATTTGATACCCATATTGCGGTATCCGAAAACACTTTTGTTATAATTTGTTATTTTCAAACGTTTCTATGGTCGTTGGTTTCAAGACAAATCTAATGACGTCTCAATTGTTTAAATCCGGCTTGTGGTTTGAAACACACATACATACATACAAGATACGCGCAAAAACCATAATCCTTGCTTATAGTCGGGTTAAAGGTTTGTTGCCTATGAATCCTTTACAAAGTTGCAAACACAATGCGTTCCTTTTCACCTACGGGCATTATGAAACTACGGAAATGGCTATGTGGGCGCAGTGAACGTGTCAATAATGAACACTGTAGGTATTTGTTTGTAAATTGATTTACAGCTGTCTTTTTATTCTAAAACAATTGTTCTTAATCTTTTTATCGTGATTTAATATAGTTTAGGTCCATTGGGTTCTCTGTTCTCGGTTGAATGTTTCTACATTTTTTCTCATTAGTAGTTTACTGACATGAGCTGCAACTAGCGTCCCCTACTGATTTAATCTTCTCTCTTTAGTGCAATCATGTCACATATACAAAATGCGGGACAGTCCAATCGACAATTAATTTTGTTTGCATCCCATTTTCAATTAATAATTTTAACTGTTCACATAGGTATAATAACGTTCACTCGATAACATTGAGCATAAATTATCGTGACAACATCCACTCAATATACCTTTATTCTATCATGCTCAAATTAAATTATCAATTATGATTTGTTTATCTAGATACTTTATTCATGCATTAGATACTATATCTTGTATCTAGTGCAATAAGTTAAGTGTAAGTAGGTCGACACAAAACGACAGACAACATAAATTAAATTTTGGTATAGATAATCTGTGGCGCGGTGGGAGTGTATCCGACTGCTACGCAAGAGGTCCCCACCCAGGATAAAACTTTGTGTGATGAGCATGATGGTTTATTCTGTGTCTGGGTGTTATTTATCTATAATATGTATGTATTTAGAAATATATAAGTATGTTTATCAGTTGTCTGGTTTCCATAGTACAAGCTCTGCTTAGTTTGGGATCAGATAGCGTTGTGTGAGTTGTCTCAAGATATAAATATATATATATATATATATATATATATATATATATATATATATATATATATATATATATAAACCGGCTTGTGGTTTGAAACACACATACCAAGTGGCGGGCAATAGCTAGTGTATAATATGTTGTATATACAAAGTACACTCAACTTTTACGAAGTAATTTTTGTGACTCTTCGACCAATTTTCCGTGTGTAATTAGCTCTAAGGCTTGTAGATACAACTTTGAAGCTGTCATGCTGACGATCTGCTGCGATCAATTCACTTGTCGCAAATTCCTATCCATATTAAATGGATAGGAATTTCCTCATAGGAAGAGATGCGCATGTTAGGAGTAGATACCTAAATATTTTATTCTTTAAAAAAAGTCTTTATCTATACAATCATCACAAAGATATGCGTACCTATAAAGTTGAAAAAGCTTTTCTTTGATAACTAGAACATGTTTAAAAATAAAATAAATATTATTTAAATACAAAAATAATAAAAAGGCCAAGGTTGTTAAATTGCCCCAATAAACGTAACCATTGACCCGCCTCAATTAAGTCCTCTATAATTAAAAAATACTCAACCGATAATCACATGCCCTAGACCTATCAGTGGTTACAGCCTACACACAACGCCTACATCTACATCAACTGCTTGGGCAAATTACACAGAACGTACAAGGATCGATGGGAATAACAAATCGTATTTTTTTATACAGCAACATTATGAACCTAACCATAGACTTGGGATATACTAACAATAAGAATTGTTTTGTAATAATGAATATTGTTACAGTAATACTATAGTAACAATAACAAACCCAAAACAATATAAATATTAAAGAAAAAATCGGGCAAGAGCATGTCGAACCAGGCACAATGTAGGGTTCCGAATTCCCCCCCCCCCCTGTTCTATCCGATTAATGCCGCTTAAGAAGTGGGTTTTCCGTTGGTTTTATTTCATACTTACAACGTTATACCTACTTAAAAATAATTCTCAATGAAATTTGTACGAAAATTTTGTTACTTGCGCCAAAGGGGGTGTACTAAAAAATATTTTTTCTTAAAATATCGAAAAACCAAGGTTTCAAAAACAAACAGCCAAAAATACATATTTTTTGCGATTTTCATCAAATTTGTATGGAGATGTTTTTGGCACTCGGCGGCCGCTGCCGCAGCACGCGCGCTTTACGCACTCGCCTCGTGCGTAGGGTGTCACAGTTGTAACCTAACAGAATTGAAGTTTCATACAAAATCGATCGAATTTTTTGTACGTCCTATCTACCTACATCCAAATTATATGAAATTTTTTGTAAGTTCCTAAAAAACTTTTTTTTTGTCAGTTTGTTTTTGAAACCTATCTTTCTTGACATTTAGAGGTATTTTTAATGCGGGGTTCAAAATACCTCTAAATGTTTGTCCTTTGCTACACCTCGACCGCTGTTACTCGTAAACTAGTAAAGCCTACTTAGCTGATAAATATATAAATATATATATATATATATATATATATATATATATAACCGTTATGTAAGGAATTCTGGGCCGACAAAATTTTGGCGGACGGGTATTAGTGGCTCATACTCGCAGCGACCAGAAATACCTTTTTCTTCCTCAAAGCTCAGTTTTACTATGAAGTCGATCATGAACCAAACACATTAACTAAGAGTCCTAATTATCATCAGACGAGAATAACAGACTCGAACATTATCTCCATGTAAGGAGGAATGCGACTGCTATTTGATCTATATTTCTTATCTTATAACTAGCTGAGCTGGAAGAGAATAACAGAATACAAATTTAAAAATTATACTTTCCATAAAAACTTTTCTAAGCCCTCTTTTAAAACATTGCAGTGCATTATAATATTAAACTTTAAAGACAAAAGACTGGAACAGCCATTCACAACCGACAATAACAATCCGTATTTATAGTCGGGAAGCAGATAACGAACTAAACAATTACTTTGATTGGCTCGAAAGACCATAACAATAAAACAGGCTGTACTATACATTAAGACGTAACTGTGCAGGGGCTGCATACATTTCACATAACTTTGTTGAATGTTATTCTGCGACTAAAATATTTGGCCGTCTCGACTGATTTAGATGTAGCAGACGGAATAAGAAGTATCTATCGCTTAAACTCAGCAGTTTATGAAAGGATTTTCCTTATGGAGGAAGTAAACTGATTGCTTCCTACATCTATATAAGAGTAAATCAGAGTATATGATACCCTTTCACTATTAAATTTAAGCGTAAAAGACAGGATAATGGGTTAGTTCATTGTTAAGTGAGCCCAGCTTATAAAAATGTAGAAATTGTATGAAGTTAGTAAGTAAAGAATGTATCAAAGACGTAGTCAAACAGTGTAGCGTCATTTTAATATGTTGCAATAGAAAATGATTACGATGAAGACAGTTACGCCTCATTTCTAAAATGATCATAATATTAGGTACGTGATATTACATAAGGCATAGAATAAACGTTGAAATAAAAGTATTTGCTTACGTGGTTGATTTTTACTTTATTTTGGAAAACTTTATCAAAGATAAAATAATAATCTATACTTATATGATAAAGAGGAAAAATTTGATTGTTTGTTTGTATTGAATAGGCTCCGAAACTACAGGACGGATTTAAAAATTCTTTCATCGTTGTGAAGCTACACTAACCCCGGATGACATAGGCTATTTTTTATCACTGTATTCCCACGGGAACGGGAAATACGCGGGTGAAACCGCGAGGCGCTCGTTAGTCATAGATAAAAAGAGACATCAAAATAATATTTTATAATATCATAACAAAATGTCATTCGTATTTAATTCGTAGGTAAAATTTACTATAATTTTAAAAGTTATGAGAAATATGTGCAGTCACAGTAATAAAATAATTCATTACTAAGAGAAATAATAGCTACAGCATCCTGCATAAATTTGATTTAGAGACGCTGCAAAATCCGCCAGTGAAATCTATTCCTAGACTAAATACAGACCATACTAGAATTATAAATGAGAAAGTGTATCTGTTTGTTTGTCTGTCGTTTCTCAGCTTAACGACTTAAGGGATCTTAATAAAATTTGGCAAGTAGTTAGATAGGATCCGTGGGAAGGATATGGGACTTTTAACGCAGTAACTGTCATCCCCAAAGCTAGATAACCATGACACAGTTCAATTCTAAAAGTAAAATATCTATTACGATTTTTAATTACACCTAGCGCGGACTAAGTCAAAGCTCTTACATTTTTAATTTTCCTTTACGTATTGTAACTTAGGAAAATACTTCAGCATTTCTGTTAAAGTAATGTGAAACTGTGATGGTGGTTACATGCATATTTTATTGCCTTTGCTGTTGTGAAGGACTGAGCTCATCAATTATGTACGAGCTCTTTGGTTCATAACTTTTGTCCACGAGTTTACTTCTTTTGTTTGTGAAAATTAATTATTTAGGCCGAAGGTGCACTGAATCCACTTACGAATCCATTTGGATATTAAGATAGTTTATGCTTCCCAGCTCTATTAGGTAGGCAGGTGGATAGGTCCATATATAATCCACTAAAGAACTTTATCACAATGACAGCTTATTCTGAAAGTAATTATAATAAAAATAACCTACAAAAACAAATAACACGTCAGTGACGTCATGCACCATAAGACAAAGTTGCCGGCCTGCTTCAACAACATCGGTAACAAATTTCACACAGATATAAATTGATTAACTGTACGCCCTGAAGAAATCATTTTTTCTTCGCAACAATAAGAGCACATGTTGCTGCTGTATGCTTAGTAATTAGGTAAATAACACTCTATAAATCACACATGCGGTACCGATACGTGCATATAATGATGTAATTTAGATGCCATCTCATGTAACGAGCTAAAATGACATATTAATCCTGAATAAAATAAGCATTATGATCAACCGAAGCATTAATCGATGAGTTAAAGGGTGAACACAAATCTAGTTCTTATCTATCTCGTGCAGCATTTAACAAAGGCCGCTTACAGATTGCGATACATACAGGCTATTAGGACATTTTTCGATGCCAACATCTCTGCATCCCAATCTGTATTAAGCCAAATACCTAGTAGACTTAGTCAGTTAGACACAATCATTTTTGATCATCGAGACAACATAATGTAGATCCAAACATAATGTATGATCGAATCCTCGACCCATCTGCCACACGCGGTGTAGCAGGTGGGTCGAGGATTTGATCCACCTCTCACGTTAAACCTGATTAAAGTCATGAAACTGAATAAGAGAAGTTAAAAGAAAGAAATGTCATTCGAGAATTTGCTAGTTGCAGACTTTTAAGGTCGTAATTATATGCATTATCTATAAATAAAATGTGTGTTATATTAATTAAAGTCTGATGTAAAATGAAGTGATTATAAGTTGTGAAGTATCTCTAGTATTAATATCTCAGGAATAAACTTTATAGTCTTACATTGGGAAATACAATCTATATATTTTATTTAAAAGATCGATACCAGTTCCTGAGGAATAACCCCGGTACCTGCTCATGAGCTGGCTTGATTGCTACAGTACCTACTATTCTTAATACCTACATCTATTAAGTACTGCCTACACTTTTCAGTATCATTTATTTTTGTAAAGAAAATCTTGATGATTTTAAAAGACTGGCCCATGAATTTCTTAACAGCTTCTTCTCATGAGTTCACACTTGGAACTGCCGCCTAACCTCATTTTGTTTTTTGTTTTTTTTCATACAATCATAATTTTATTATTTTTTTAGTATGTATTAATTTGACGTTTTCAAATATTATTAACCTGATTTTAAAAAATAAAGATATTTAAGTTTGAATACAGTACCCAAATTGAAATAAAATATACGTCGAAAATTGGACAATAGTAAATACAGTAATATGTGGATATGCAAAGCAGTTTAAATCACACAATCAAATTCTGAATTGCAAATGAAATTTTAATCGAACGGCATAAGTTTCAATGCACATTTTGAATAGCCGAAAATAAGTATACTTACATATTATCTATATCTATGTCTAGCGAAAAAACAAACTAGATAAAGACCGAAACAATTCATGATCAAATATAAACTTAAATAATTTAATATAGATTATACAATCAGGAAGTCCAACTCACAGAACCATATAATAATTTAGGTACCCCACGTACATTTCCCTCTAACTTATTTACTAGGATTATCCCATAAGGCATTGCCTGTACGTGCTGCCAACATACTGGGGTAATACTCGAAAGTACCTATGGCAGTAACAAGAAGGATTTAAGAGTTGCAGCCAAATAAAAAAGGTCATAACGAACTCATTTTTACAACCCTTTTTTCTTGAATCCTTTGTCATAGGTGCTATGACGAGTTTTGTTGGAATGCTTAGATTATGGAAACTGGTTTGTTCTTTCCTGTTTTTGTAAATAATTTCCTTTATTCTCGTGTCGTTAGGGCGTTTGTCCACCGCAGTCCGTCAACGGGTTGACATGACGTCGCCGAAGTGGCAATACATAGAATTCCTATAACCGCGTGTCCACTGCACGTCCGTCATCGTCTCGGTTGCCGAAGTAGTAGTCCCGTTGACGGGTTGCAGTGGACAAATGCCCTTAGTTTTTGTGACATATATGATTTAGAGGTTTATGCATGGTACATTCGTTCCGTGGCGAATTCGCTAACGCCTACAAGAGGTCGCTTCCAAACAATCGTTCGGAAAGAAATGTCTATGTCACTGCAAACGTCAAATTCTCAAAAGTTATATCCACCATTGTATTTCTTTTTCTACATGATCTCACCGTTCGCTAGATTAGAGATCAATCGAATCCAAAAAGTGTGTCTAGTTACTAACTATAAACTTTTATCGGATTTGTTTACAAACTATAAGTGACAGACGTGAATGACGAGCCGATTTTTTTTACAGAATTCGTTTGGGTTTCATGGAACATATTGTACTGCCCGCAAATTCAAACGTAACGTTTCATAATTTAAAAAAACCCACCTGCACAAAAAAGATGAAAACAAGATCCCCTACTAATATAAATAATTTCATGCAGTCAAAGGAATTAATGAGTAGCGATGAACTTGAAAGTGTCTCCGACTGAATTGATTTATTTATCTTTTTTGTGCAGGCGGGATTTTTTAAATTTTTTTTATTTAATTAATATTTTTTTTATTTAATACTTTAAGTAGTTGTAAGATGTAACAACTAACTTTTATCACAGCTGTTGTTAAGTATTGAACCACACCTCTTTATTTCGACATTTCACAGCCAAACGTCACCTATTTAAGAACACTTGGGCGGTCAA
This sequence comes from Herminia tarsipennalis, assembly GCA_945859575.2. Lineage (NCBI taxonomy): Eukaryota > Metazoa > Arthropoda > Insecta > Lepidoptera > Erebidae > Herminia > Herminia tarsipennalis. The sequence goes on along the minus strand of OX243839.2, from coordinate 10,969,109 downwards.
GACGAATCTAACGTCATAATTCAGTGGTTTGTGAGATATTAGGTAATAAAGAATATTACATACATACTAAATAGGGTAAAAACCATTTGTGTAAAGTGACTGTTCTTATATTATTTATTGAATAATTTGGTATCATATTAAATTTCTTCGACAATTCAAAAAGTCTTTAAGTATAGACGAATTATACAGACTGACTGATGGTGCGACGTACCTACACTAACATAGTGTAAAAAAGTAGTTTAACTTAATATTTTGAACTAACTGACCCGCCATTGATGCTCAGCTCCTATTGGTCGTTGCGTGATGTTATATAGTCTATAGACTTCCTCGATATATGGGCTATCCAACACCAGTATTTCCTGAGATTATCTCATTCCAACAAATGAACTCTTCAGCTTTATAATATTAATATAGATAACAACCTTATTTAATAACATTTCACTCGCAAACCAAATTTGTAGCTTAAAAACATGAAGTAGATAAAATTATTTTTCCGTCCAGTCATATCATAGCCTCATCTCTCAAAATTGGACTGTCTGCCAAACAATTTTTCAGGGCGACGGGTGCTTTCAAACACCTTACATGAAATTTATATTGAGGTAAGTTTTTAGGGTTCTGTAGCCAAAATGGCAAAACGGAACCCTTATAGTTTCGCCAAGTCCGTGCGTCCGTCCCCTCCGCACCTTTGCTCAGAGACTGTTGGTGCTAGGAGGCTGATATTTTGCATGGATACACATATTACTTACGCCAACAAGTGAAAGAACAAAATCTTGTTTTTTTTTTAGGGTACCTACCCTATTTATAAAGTGGGGATATGATTTTTTTTTTCTCACCTACCCCATCGTGTGGGGGTATCATTAAATTGGTATTTTAAAAACATTTTAAGGTTACTAATAAACTGTTTTGATTAAGTAAATATTTTTGGAAATAATCGCTCCGAAAGTTAAGAACTGTGTGACCAAAAAATATGAAAAAAAATCACGAAGGTAGCGCTTAATAAATACTTTAAACTAAAATTTTCAACATGATCGGACATACCGTCATCGAGTTATTGCCGAAAAACTACGTTTCTCAATAAAGGGCGTAAGTGTCATGAACATACGCTCTTCTGCTGATGCAATTATTCAAGGCTGCGGAACCCTACACTGAGCATGGTCCGACATGCTCTTGCCCGGTTTTTTTACGTTAACTTAGAAGTTTGAGAACCTGAATATATGGTATTAATTTTAACTCGATACCTCCACGCGTTCCTGAGATAAAAGGTCTTGACAGACTGACAGACAACAAAGTGATCCTATATAGGTTCCGTATTTTTTGCTTTTGAGGTACGAAACTCAAAAAAGAATACAAACTATGCTAGGTAGACTGCATAAACTGAATTCAAAACTCATACGTTATTCATGCAGGATTGGAATAACCTTAGTAAAATAAAGTTAGTTTAATATTTCGAATGTATAATAAAAGTTTCAATATTTATAGGATTTCCAATATAGCTAAGATTAAGTAATTACTACTTCTTAGTTCTTACCTATATTTAAAATTTTCTGTTACGACTTGAACATTGGGGATATACTTCAGTGTTTGCGTAAGTTATGTAGAACTCTGAGGGCGTGTTTCCACTATGTCGTGACAACAAGTTATCGTGTCGTATAAAACATCGTGGCACATATATTTTAATGGAGGTATTCATTTACAGAGTGTAACAGAAAGATGTGGTCAAATTTCAGCAGCGGATAGGGTATGTTGTCAGTATTGCACCTACCATGATGCCATAGCTGGTTGCATTATAATTACATAGTTATAGCACATTCCTTTTATCAAAATTCAGTTGTGAAAGATGCATGGCATAAGAATTATATCTCCCCTAGTACAAAATCCGATTGAATTGTTATGGCATAGAACTTTTTAAGTCATAGGTACTTTTTTTAATTAATAACTTTTTAATTCTTATATAAGCCAATAAAAATTATTATTATTTTTTTAGGGTAGGTACTACGATTTTGATAAAATTAGGTACGAGCACTTAAATATGACCATACCTTTCTGTCACACCTTGTATAGGACGACGCTTTTAACTGTCATACATGACATTTTTGCAGTGACTGTTGTCTAACCACTGTTATGCTATGCACAATCTGTTGATTGTGCATAGCATAACAGTGGTTATAATGTGAAAAGCTAGAGACGACAGTCGTCCAACAATGAATAAATCGTCACGTCATAGTGGGAACGCGCCCTGACGGTGCTTACATGCAGTTGTGAAGGTCTAAGCCCCTAAATACTCAAAATATACTTGATTTTTAATAGTATTCAAATGTATTTCTCCATCTACAATTCTGCCCTGCTAATTGTACTTACAGTAATTTCAAAGCGCTAACTGAGAAACGCAGTACTTGCACAGTTACTTTGATAACAAACCCTGCAGCAATCAGTGTATACTAGAAGGTTGTACAGTATTTATGACGATTAAAGTAGATTCATTTTGGCATATAACTTTTTTGCACGAATACTAAAGCCAAAAGCAGTAAACTCAGTACTGCGTTCAAACGCACACAGTAGCACTTGATCAATCAAGTGAGCGAGACCTATAAAAAAGAGTAACATGACGTTAATTTTCCATTTTTTTTATAGGTGAACCAAAAATGAATGAAGTAGGAGAATCTATATATGACAGTAAATTTTATCGACACCGTTAGACCGATTTCGAGAACACGAAAACGGAAATATAAATAAATGTTTCTTCGTAAAATAACTATACTTCCCTTACCGAATGAAGGAACCATTATGAAAATAAACATTATTAGGCTAACTTACCACAGCTTTATCTAGAATTACTTTTAATATTTCCAAGCCGGTATCAAGCAAGACGGAACATCGCTTTTGGCTGCCAAGTTCGCTGGGCGAGCGCCAAGGCCCACCCGACTCCGAACGCGGCCTATCGTGATCTTCGCAGAGATAGAGCACCCGCGACACCCTTGAGTGATTTTAAATTAAGCGCTAGTCTCGCTTTTGGGTGTACCAACGTTCCATACACGATTATTGCTAGATGAAATAATAAGAGCATTGCATTATTTAAGCAATTTTTGGCTATACCTACATGCTATCCATGTTTGTGTAGGTAGTCACACATTATTGAGTGTAGGTACAGTAACGCTGGTACAGACGTAGAGCTAGTACCAGGTATAATAACATCGTATTTCCTTTATAAGAATTCAAACGACTACTTCCCCTGTTAGGTTCAAGTCTTCACATTAAAACTGATGACTGAAGACATTTTAAATAAAATAATTTTACTTCGATTCGTTCAATACTTTTCAGGTCATTGGCCCTGACGGTTCTGCTCTCTCCAATTGTTTCTTCCTACTTTTTCTTATATTCAAAATTAGCGTTTAAAAGAACGCAAAGCAAACAGTTCTCAACTATCACTGTAGTTTCATGAAAGATGTTCGATGACTCGATACATCCAACATCTTACATGAAACTACCAGTACCATGTTATACAGAAATAAATGAGATCGTTGGATACCGATTTTTACACTTCAATGCTTCGTTCCAATGAACAAATACTATAAGAAATCTATTTTTGAATTAAAGACGTTGAATCTTAATCATATTGTAGAGATATCAAACCTATTTTAAGTTCAAACAATTACCTTTTATATTTTGACGTTCACGTCAAGTAGCACTAACCAAAAGTATTCAAACATTTCAAATTCAAAAACGACATGGCATTTAGCCTTTGAATTCAAACGCAAATACCACTCGATGTCTATATTCAAAGTACAAATTGAAATAAAGTCAAATGAAAGTCATAAAAGTGTAAAATAAGCTAACAATTTAATTCCAACCAGTAAAATGATATTTGATTAGGTACAAAACGTGTAAATTTTTAAAAACATTTCATATAAGTGCGATAAAAAATAAGGTTATAAGGTCATACATTGCGGCTGCAATTTTTATGAGCATGGCAACACTGTATACAGAAATAAATAAAAATGCAACATAAGCGTCAAATTAAGTTGAAAAGCGGCATGCGACACGTACGTTTCCGTCAATAAAATGTAGGACATAAAGAAGTTGTTGAGCTATTTTAAACCCTATGTTAGATAGAATAAAGAGACCAAAAATTTCGTAAGTGGCATGTATAAAATAGTGGAGTGTGTGCTGTCACAGCGTATCGACGTTGCAACTCACAACTGGGTCGGTCAGAACACTCGACCCGAAACCGAGCGCGGTTCGCCTTGAGGACAACCAACTGTACACAACACATTTTAAACCTTTTGAGAATTTGATATATTGACATGAGGAAATGATGTCACAAGTTTCAAGTGATGTGAACACACTCGACTTTAATTAAAATTTCTATTTGAACTTTCATGTTTGCCTTCGATCGTGAGTTGTGGAGTATGTTCGATCGCTAATTAAATATCATTAAGGACAAGTGGTGTGCGTAAACAATAGAGTAATCTAATATTTTTTAAAGTTTACTAAACTTCAGGTTTAATAGGCTTTAATGGCTAATCATTACTGTTAAATCAAACCAGTATTTTAAGGGTTTTTAGGATTCCGTAGCCAAAATGGCAAAACGGAACCGTTATACTTTCGTCATGTCCGTCCATCTGTCCGTCCGCAGTTTTGCTCAGAGGCTGTTAGTGCTAGAAGGCGGTAATTTTGCATGGATACACATATTACTTACGGCGACAAAGTGAAAGAATAAAATCTTAAAAACATTTTTTTTAGGGTAAATATGTGTAAAGTGGGGAAGTGATTTTTTTTCTTACCTACCCCATCGTGTGGTATATCATTAGATAGGTCGTTTAAAAACGTTTAGGGGTTGGGAAGACCACTTTTAGATTTAGGGACCGTTTGTGAAATATTAAGATTGAAAGTCCAAATTTTAGTTAGACGCGAGTGTCTCCCCCCCCCCCCCCCCTCCGCCAGCTAAATGATTGAGGTTGAGTATGTGAAAATATTCACGGTAGTAGTATATATGGTGAAATTCAAAGGAGAAAAGTTCTATCACAGCTAAGTAGGCTTTACAATTTTACAAGTAATAGCAAATCAAATGAGAAGTAACAAAATTTCATACAAATTCCATTGAAAAATATTATTAAGTAGGTATAACGTTGTAAGTATAAAACAAAAACAACAGAAAAACCGCTTCATAAGCCGCATTATTCGGATGGAAGGGGGGGTGGCTGTGCGTGGCCCGACATGCACTTGCCCGGTTTTTTTTATGTACCGTCAAAACAATACACTGCTAATGCTAATAATCGTAAGTTCCTAAACACTTTAAATCATGAAACGTAAAACAATCTTAGGTACAATAATATATTACAATCAATAAAAAGCTATAGTTAGTCTAACGATGATTTTATAACGAGTCCATTACAAGCTCGAACAACTCTCTCACAGACAACAGGAAATGGAATTGGACAATAGGATTAGTATATTATTGGTCTACAAGCTATGACGCTATAACTAGTGCGATACGCTAACATTAATGGTGTTTTCATCGGTCATACAATACTAATCTGGTTCATTTATTAGCACTTTAAGATACGGCACACTATCATACATACATTAATGGCCAATAATGTGACGAGATAATCAGAAGCTACATTTGATAAACCATCTAAGCGTATTACATACCTGTTACACAAATTATTATTTAATCATAGCATAATTCAGGTCAAGGATCTTAATTACGTCGCGTGTAGTCCGTGCCATTATAATAAAACTGGCAGGTAATTCTGTATGACAACTATACAAGTCACGCTCGTGTCTATCGTCGACTTTTAACTGGATACAGTTTTGGTCGAGACTGCCTACGCGAAAGGCTCTTTGAAACATAAACAAGACTGAGCATTAAGAAAATCGGGGGCTAATGTTTAAAAGCGGTGGCGTCCTTCCACTGATCACACCGCTTATACTAAAGCTTAAATGGTTGTTAAATGTTTAATAACTTGATAAAGTTGCTTAGCAACCATTCAATCTTTATACTTTTATCAATGGTTGCTAAGCAACTTTGTTATTGAACATGTCAGCATTTTGGCTTTATTATATCTGCACGCTGTAAACGCTGCTACAAAGACAACCGCCTAGAAGTAACTCAAAGCAACGCCGCACTGCATGCACCTGTCTACTTCAATTTGCGGCCTCAGTGTAGTTTGCAAATCCAAGTTTTGAATCTTTGTATTGCTGTAAAGCCTCCTTACAAACTGTGTAAAATTGTATTAAAAAAAAACTTCATCCAGAAATCGTAACAGACTAACAGTAAGTAAGAGATACCGGTAAAGTGTTCGTATTAAACTTAAGAAGTGAAATTAAACGGTCGAAAGAAGTTTAACCGACTGTTTCATATTGCACTAAGTTCCGTGTATTTTACTTAATACAATCCACTTCTTACAATGCTTTCATTATTCGAGTCTTCCTAACTTGTCTTGCGAACTTGTGCAATTTGTTTCAATATTCAGTGCAATGCCTAGAAATAATGCATAAACTTATGAAGTGGATTTCTTTGCGCTAAGTGTTATGTGTTCTAGTTCGTTGAAATATATAGTAATGTGCAGTGAAACAAAATTATTGCTTTGTAGTTTAAATTTATTAAACGTTTCTGGTTTGAAACTTTTGTTTATACAAATCAATAGAAACCTGCACTCGGTTGGAATACCGATTAAATGTGTCGTAGAAGTTGTAGAAATGGCGGCCAACTGGGTTGTCATCATTTTCACAGCTCTGCTTTGAACTACTCGTATGTGTAAAAATTGCAACTATTGCGATCTTACACATACCTCTTTAATTTATTTATTTAGAGGTTCATGGTTTTCGATCGAATAGCGCCGATCGTAATCACAAGTCGACTTCTGTAGGTACTAGTAGTTCTATTCTTTAAAATGACCTAAAGAACGTTCTGTGTTTGTAATTTATGTCAAAGTAAAAAGTAGTCGCAACGTATAGATCATAATCGGATTAAGAAAATCTAAAACGAAATAGCCATTTGTGCACGAAATAGCGCAAAGTGATTTCAGTTTGAATTTACTTAGTATTTTTATTATGACACGATTTAGCTATAAAACAGTTATCTATGTTGATCATAAAAGCTTCTAACGAACAAGCTTTGATTACTTAAACTAGCGATAAGTAATATTATGTTAAAATATTTATGCCAAGCTTTGGTTCTTAAGTTGAATTAGAAAGGTACATTGAAATCTTTATGATATTTATTTAAAACTTTATGTACAATAATGTTCAAAGCTGACTTAATGCTAAAAGCATTATGTACCTGTTTAATAATAGTAGTTTAGTTAATATTAGAGCACCAAGGTTAGGCTTAAGAGATTCCTATCTCTACATTCTACTGTACCTAACTGTTTACCTTAGGGTGGTAAACAGTTAGGTACAGTAGATTTAGTTATAGCTGACATTGGTTTCGAATGCGGTCATTATGTGAAATTCATTTTTAACGCAGGTGGAGCCCAATTGATAGAATCACTTTTTTCACTTAACAGTACTTGACAGTAGTTGGAGCACGAGGACATATAATGCGTGCTCCACCCTGGTGGAACACGAGGAAGTAACCGAGAAGACTACATTTATCGTCCATTCCTTTGGGCACCACAATACCAACGCTGCAAATTAACATAGACACGTATCTAAGCGTCAAACTTATAAAACTACTCTTACTAAAACCCTGATAAATACACTATAACACTGTTATCTCCAATTCCAGACATTTGCTAGATCTGGATGGTATTAGATATAAACTTGAGTTGCTGAATCCAAGGGTCTCATTGTATCAAAAGCAATCGTAGAACAACTACTTGGCTTTTAATCCGATACAAGCCAAGTTGAATGGGGCCGTCTACCTGCTCTTTGATATATATTGCAGTATACATTGGAACAACTTAATGTTAATGGAGTTAAATATTTAATTGGCTGCCTCAGTGGCGCGATGGAGCGGCGTGTTTGACTGCTCCGCAAGAGGTCGTGGCTTCGATTCCCATACGGGACACTTTGAATGATTTACAGTTCCGAGTCTGGATGTACTTTGTGTTCGTGAAGTCCCCCCACGACACAGGGCTTATACCCTATAATATAGAGACTCGCGAAGTTTTTTACCAAGTAATAATTATTAAGACAGTTTTTTAAAGAGAATAAGCTTTTAGCCGCTTTTTTTTTAAATGTGTATAAAATATCTTTAAGTAACTGAATGTGTATAAATAACACATCTAGACATAAACTGAAATGACTGTATGTGACCTGAAAGTGTGATAGTTTCTCAGTAAATGGTACCACAAAAGTGCATACGTTGTGGGATAGTGTTTAGGGCCCGCTTCGCTCGCCCTGATGCATACACTCTAACATAAAAGAACATATATCTGTCTATAAACGCAGGTTACCTTTATCACGAAAATCTTTGAACATTGGAATTGTCTACACAAATTGTCTAAAAACTCGCCCTCTTGGTTTAAAATGTTAACTTTAATCTAATGGTACAGGGTTTAAGCACCTATATTCCTACATTAGTCCTAAGAATAAGTAATTTTATAGAGTAGACTAGTAATTCGAGTACAGCCACATAAAAGAGAAAATGGGCCGTTAAAGTGCAATTTCTAAATGCGAGATGTTGTTTATTTTATTGTTGTTAACTAACAACTACGCTTGGGAATTTGAAATAAACACGGTTTCTACTGAATTTCATGTCATAACCTTTATTAGACACGACATTCAGCAAATTTTTATTACAATTTTTTTTATTACAAATGACAATTAGTTTTTGAAATGGTTTCATAGGTTTACAATAAATTGTAAGCCTAATATGCCTGCTTTAAAAAATATATATGCCTAGTTCAGAACAGCTGGTAGCACTTTCTCGGACCGCTAAGTTAATTGAAAGTGTCAGGTTCTTTTAATGTTTACTACTAGCCCTCTCATTCAGGACAGATTCCCACTATCATAGAGTGTAAAATTGGGCAGCGACCCAAAGGCCATTAGTAACCTAAAAGACACCATTTACACATTTCATATCATTATTTCTTAAGCTTCGTATAAGCGTATTATAATTATGGGATGTCAAATATTATAATGTCTGCTCTCCGAGATGAAAACGCAAAGTTATCATACAAGCAATTTAATAGCAATGTTTTGAGGAAGTTTCATTTAAACGTGTTATGAATACAAAGATAACACATTTAATTATGTTGTGGGTTCCTCTGTGGACATAGCTGGGGTAAATGAATTCTTTAGTGTGAGAGTTTAATAAAAATGACTGGAATTCTGATAGCTCAGATATTTTTATACCTCAATTTTTACGATATTTTTATTAGTATTTTCTCCTGAGTTTTGCAGTTATTGCAAGATATGAGTTTGCTCACTGCATTAATAAATCTTCGTCTAATTGAGCTATGGAGAAATTTTGTATTTGGTATTGTAATTATAAAGAGATAACTCTTATTTATGTGACTGTTAACCTATCTTACTACAGTGTATTATAATAGGAAAATTTGGATGGATGGGTGTTTGTTATTTACTCTCGATCTGGGTGAAATTTGGCACAGAGATAGATAATATGGAAATAGCACATAGGCTACATTTATCCCGGAAAATGTATGGTTCCCGTAAAATTTCCACGTGTACAAATTCGCGGACAACGGTAGTAGGTAATTATCTTTACAAACATTTTTCTAAACAGGCAACCAAACCAAACCATTTAAGCCAAATAAGGCAATTAAAAAAAAACCATTCTACACCGTAACCGCAAACAAAACCCTTTATTAAATTAATTAAGCTGTACAAGACTCGGCTAAGTGTACGTCATCATTAGTCGTTTAGAAGGCTGCCAAGGGCACAAGACGATTTGGTACCGCGCCAACGTCACAGCCAAAACCGCAAACTTACTAACTTTGTACTTTAGATATAACCCTTATAGTATACCCGTATAATATGGCTGTTGAATAGAGTATGTTAAAAACAGCAAAAACGGGTTCTTATTGGAGGAAAAGTAAATCAAGGAACAATTGAAGTTGACTTCTATTGTAGTCAACTTCAATTGCTCTTAATTCTTCTTGATCTTTTTAGTAGTAATAACTTAGTAGTCACCTGTTACAGATGACTATTGAAAAGTTGATTCTAGTTCTCGTAAAATTATCCCTTCATATTTTTTTAATGCCATTTTTCCATGTACCACCTTGGGACCGGGTGTTATGGTAATCAATTAATAAGCTTGGTGTAAAATTTGCTCTAATCAGTTGAACGTATTTATTCTACGTAACGTTTATTCTGTGTATATCCTGAACCACACTTCTGAATAACTTATTAAACTTGATTTATTTATTAATAAGGCTTTGCAGAAAACTATTAAAATACTAGAATACCACAACCTAAAAAAAACTTAAGTAAGTAGTTAATAAGTAGTTAATATTGTAAAGGTAAGGGAAAACTCAGTTCAAAGCAATTTTGCAACCCACCAAATAAAAATATGTATTCTTTTCATTTTATTTATTTTAATTAACTTCTTAACAAGTTCCAAATATCAAAGCCAAAAATAATGAAGCGCATAAATTATTATAAAAAATGTAATTTCGCCCCAATTATACATTCATTAAATGAAACACTGCAATTGCGTATATTCATTAGCAAAGGGCCACTTCAAAGGGCAAACAAAATTACCTATTATAAATCGCAAACAAAAAGGAACGTTATTTCCAGATGATAAATTGTCGTTGGATTCAAAAACTGCTTTCAACTTCAGTTACATTGTTCCTAACATCAGTCAAGAATCTGAGAAATTCAGCTTGTCGCCCACCGAATAGGGGTAGCGGACACTCCCCGGCCTCGAATAACCCTTTCCTCCCTAAAACGCTGACAACACGATACGGCCAAAAGAACACAGATTTTAATTAGTTTTTTGCCTAAAGGTATTCTCGAAACTTCTCGAGGAATTTTGTTTTTGATCTCTAATGAACTAATGTAAAACGAAATTTGTTTTTAAGATTTTCTTTTTGTAATAATTGGCCACATTTTTTGGCCATTTTGTAAAATTTCGCTGATGGTTTTAGAAAAACTAACACAAAACGTAATTCAAAAAATGAAAATTCTAGAATTAAAGTTATCAAGAGGTGTCACTTGTTTTGATAACATTTTTGATAGAATTTCAAATAGTCTCGTTCCAGAGCTTGTTTTCTTTGAAGAACAGAAGAAAAAATATTAAAACTTTGGTATAAAAGGAATACTTCAAATAATTCCATTAAACGGTGAGATTACATACTGCTAGTGAAAAGTATATACATGTATTTTATCATTTTGTAAATTAAAAAGTTAGACTGAGCGCAGAATATAATAGTGCCATTCCACCGTTTGTAGTAAAATTAAGTAACTGCCCAATAGGCTTAAGAGAGCTTATGGTGCAGTACGCAAGAAACGCAATCGGAAGTTGTTTTATTGCAATTTTCCTATCTTCTTGAAGTGATGTACCTTCGCCTGTAAAGCAATAAGCTTTCATTTATATCTGTCACTAACATGTCATATAATAGACCCGAAGTACACCTTGTGAAGGGCAAGGTGTTATCGTCCCTCCAACACAAAGTGGACCCCACCCCGAGCCACGTACAAATTTCGTCAGTCATTTTTTTGACAACTTGTAAAATGTTCAGAGAGTTGTAACATGATGCTCAGTGAACATCAGTTGCAATACGGTGGGTAGGTTAAGCAGTGGTAGTCTCCAGCTTTACGCAAAAATTGTTTTTTTTTAATTTTCTCCCGTTTGAAAATCTATCAAATTTTAGCTTATCCAAATTTTATCAGAAAACATAAAGTCAGCCGACTATAAAGTGGTGGATAATAACTAATATATAATAAACTATTTATTATACGGGAATTAACGCGCTATTTACCTTGAAATTAAGGTAAATAATGCGCGTCAATTCCCGTATAATAAATAGTTATAATCATGCAACGCGAAAGTTTAAATGTTAGTCATGATAGTCACACGAACATGAAAGAGATTTTTTATACTTTCAGTATTTTTTTCTCAATTGGATTTACCAGATGACATTTTATACGGTATTGACAATAAATAAGTATGTCACCTAGCTACGAGTATATCTCGGTGAAAAGATTGTGAGCTGATGCCCTAAAGGGTGTAGCGCAGGAGCATATATCGCCTATTGAAATGCACTAGCTGACGACTTTTACCTCGACATATAGCCAGCTAACTTTTTAAATCACTTACCTACAGTATCATAATAACTACCTCTCAGCTTACAATTTTTTTATCCAGGACGAAATGACGTCTCTAAAATTATTCGACATTGTGCTGCATGCTATAACTGATAGATAAATAATATATTTATAATGTTTCGATTAAATTCATATTCTTTATAGATACATTCTAATTACAAAAAGAAAAAATTAAAATAAGGTAAATCAATAATTAAAGTTGGTTTTTCGCGTTAAATGTGTACCACCAAACCGCAGATAACGTTCACGGAGCTTCATAGTACAACTCTCTAAAGCATTTTACAAGTTTTCTCACGGGAGGAACTTGGTCATTTCAATCTGTTCCTGGCTTACAGTCTAAATGGAGGATCCTCCGACCAGGCGAGGTGATCGTGCCTGGCGGGCCGCGGTCCAACGGTTAAGGTTGGGATCCCGTATATCCTGTAAATGTGAAAACTCCAAGATGACAATTCAGGATTTGTTGCGAGCTGTCAATTATCAATTTGTTGCTATTATTTTTTATTAGTACCACCACAACCCCAACTCAAAGATGTATATGTATTACAGAAAGTTTCAACCCATATATGCATCGTAGCCGCAACTGTTATAATTATATACATACCTTCTTAAGTAGATTTAATAAAGCGTAAATGCGTCTAATGCAAACTTAAATTAAAAATACTTAAATATAAAAACCTACAGCATTTAGAATTATTAACTGCGGGCTTTACGTAGGTACTATAGCACTCGTGAGTCGTAAAACTAGCTATAAAATCGAACCCGGTATAACATTACCATAGTCTATTAAAAAATAAAAAAGACATACCTATATATAAATGTTTTTCGACTATTTCGTTTAAACATTCGGTCTAAATCTTTATTAGCCTTTGTTTTGTGTTCACATCGATTGCACGGTAGGTAGTACAAACTTACACAGTGCGCTTAATAAAACCTTTTTTTTTCATGTAAATTATGCGCTGGTAAAATCAAACCTTATAAAAGGGTGGAAATTTGTTCCTACAATTATAAAATTGAAAGTCCTCATTTGTTAATTTACTTACCTACTCATCAACGCTCAACCCAAATCCTTGGACACAGAGTTTCAGGTTTCTTTAAAGTATTTTAGGAAACTCGACTTAAAACGAGGGAAACCAGAGTCATGGCTAGTACCTACTAGTACTAGGATCCCAAAATGTAACATACACCGTCCAGTAAAGTAGGTAAAGGTACCTTTTTGTTACCAAATTATACAAAATGACTTTTTTTTTTTAATCAGTCGACAAACTTCAGAGGGTAAACGAGTGTGCAGTGTCAAGGTAATAAAAGTAATAAAAAAAAAATCCCTATACATAATTTTGGCAAGACTGAACCCTTGTAGTTTCGTTATATCCATCTGCTGCTTAGCTCAGAGACTGTAAGTGCTAGAAGGCTGTAATTTTGCATGGGTTTTTGGGTTTTGCACATACGCCGACAAAGTGAAAGAAAAATTTTGAAAAAAAAAATTAGGGCACCTCCTCTGCCCGTTAAGTGCGCACCTATCCCATCGTGTGGGATGTGGTAAAATATGTCTTTCAAAAATATTTAGGAGTTGTGAATATCACTTATCGATTTATTTTTTACAATTTTAATTGGCAATGTATCAATGTAAAACGAATGTACTGGTACTGAATCTCCCCTACCAATTTGTCGACTGATCTTAAGTCAACCTGTATATGTAAGATCCATTGACATAATTAATGGATGCAAAGATCAAGTTTCGAGTATTATTTATAACGGAACGAGTTAAAAAATAAATTTTACTTCTTCTAGACGAAATGAAGAATGAAGATGAATTAGAACCACGATTTGTGTTTGCGTCATTTTTGTGTTTTTTTAAAGACGACTACCGCAGTAGGGTACATGCCCCTGTGTCGCGGAGGACTTTACAAACATACAAGTCACGGACACAAAGTACAACCAGACTTGTAACAACAATTTGTGGATCACACAAAGTGGTGTCCCGTGTGGGAATCGAACCCACGACCTCTTGCGTAGCAGTCGAACACTCTCCCACCGCGCCACCGAGGCTGTAAGCCTAAATTACTCATATCTATTTTATGTTCATGCCATGTTATAACAAGTATTGGATATTAACTCAAAAACTGTGTCATACGCCACAATTATGACGAATCTATTGACACATCATAATATATTAAAATCAAGTCCTTTAAGAATCGAAACACATAAAATGTGAAATATCTATACTAATATTATAAAGCGGAAGAGTTTGTTTGTTTGTTTCTTTGCTTTGTTTGTTTGTTTGTTTAAACGCGCTAATCTCAGGAACTACGGGTCCGATTTGAAAATATATTTTTTTGTTGGATAGCCCATTTATCGAGGAAGGCTATAGGCTATATAACATCGCGCTACAACTAATAGGAGCGGAGTAGCGACGTGAAATGTTGCAAAAACGGGGAAAATTTACGCATACGAAGTTGCGCGGGACAGCTAGTTTATCATAATTTCTGACTCAAAATAGCGTACACTTACACACTAACAATGAATGATATATGTCTTAAAAGCAAGGGGAAATATTATCACAAACAGAAGCATCTATTGAGGCAGACGCGTAATCGAGTGTCAGTCAAGTGATATATTACTGTACCGATCACTCACGCCTACAATCGTCAAGGTTATTGTGAAAGTACACTATTCAAATCGACTGCCAAGCGAAGATACATATATTTAGATAAGGAGAATTTTTAAATTAAATTTGTTAAAGACAAGCAGGCTCTAAAAGTATAGTATACTTAGGGATAACTAAGAATTAAGGTTTTTTTAAAATATTTGGGCTTGCTCTAGGCATCATGCTTGGTTGTAAGCATTAAAGAAGCCTACGATGTAACGAACGTAACCAAAAGATGCTATGCACTCGGGTCCTAAAAGTGCCCCCCCCCCCCCCCCCCCAAATAATACACCAATCACCCACTCCATTCGTGTGGGTGGTGTAACAAGGACCCAAACAACCATCCTGGATCCGCCACTGTGTATTACCACCGGGTCTAAAATATTTTTAATTAAATCTTATAAAAACCCCTGCCATCACAAAGTTTTTTTTACCAACATAATATGCCTCCGTATTTCCTATGTCTCCGTAGGACTTCAGTTCCCAAGCATATATTCGTCATACCAAACTCTCCACATGTTGCTCTAACGTCCACCGAAAATAAATATAGGTATTATTAGCTTCCCTAGCAAACAGACACTTTCTATTGCAAGCCGCTTGCCATATTGCTTTCTCGTCGCAGACTTCAAACAGATACCTGCAAGTATGGCAAACATTTGCCCTTAGCGACACCAAAACACAAAGTAGACAAAAAGTAGGCATATAAACTTCAATATGTCCTAAAAACGGCGAGAAAGCGAGTTGCGATTTTATGGCTAAAGAAACGTACGTACTTATGTAGATTCCATGTAAACAAAAGAGATACATATATTAATAGTTGATCTTAGACAGTTCACACTGCCGGCGAGTACTCGCTCTATACAGCATCTCCTTTGTTTACACGGACGGGATCTACAAAATACATCTATTGATGATAAATTACTACTCGCTTCTTGCTCATCGCCGTTGGTGGGACATGTGCCTAAAGACTTATTTACAAATGCCATATTTGAATAATATGATACCCTTTGTGACACGTACAATCTAGTGGCACCTAATAATTATGTTAAAATCCGTGTAACCGTTTAAAGCATACACTGAGCCAAATAAAAAGGCATAAACACAGCCGACATAGATACAGCCGAAAAATCTCACCTACGCTTTATCGTAGACGAATAAATATCTAGATGAAAGCTTCAACAGCGTAATAACATTCTTTTAAACTTTAACGTTTGGATACAAAGACGATTGACAATCAACACAAGGGGATACTAAGGGTTCCAATCAATTGAATCGGAGATAGAACGAGCGTCCGAACGCTCAAAGTACAACTTTAATTGGGTCTTATTGTAACAACAAAACTGATTTAACGTATTGAATCCTTTGTAACAACGATTGCAACGAGCTTAATGGTTCCTTTTATTATTTCAATTAATGTCATTGGACTGTTCATGACAGTTTTATGGAAACACTAGCTGTTCAACGTGACTTTTTTCCCAAGAAAATATCAAACGTAATTTTCGTAAAAACTTGTACTTTTCTCACTTGCTGGTACATGTTGACCTAGCTCCTACTTTTTGTTGTAAATGTGACAGTAACTATGTCTGTCTGTTATGTTTTTTTAACGCTTAAACCGCTAAACCAATTTAGATTCAATTTGGTATGAAGATAGTTTAAATCCCGGGAAAGGACATAGGGCAGTTTTTATCGCGATAACCGACATTCGCGCGTGCGTAAGCCAGTCTTATACAAGGTTATTTTTGGTATAGTACAAAGCTCAGACACCCGAACAAGATTATTGCTTCAATAAATCACTTAAAAAAAGAAAATGGAATTATTGAAAACTTACAGAGTTATAAGCCATTCAAGTTGTCTTGTGTTCTTCGCGCTATCGTGCTCACTGCGTCCCGTAGTCCGTAATCCATGGTTATTATTAAAAAATAAGTGACGATCACATTTCAAATCACATTGTGAACAGTATTTGAACTGTTAGAATGATTAATGAATTTATATTCAAAAATATAACATGGTCCAAAAACCACCCAGATGGATTGCGTTACTGATTCTGAGCAAACTACTTTCAGGTTTGCACTATACCAAGAATAACGTTGTATAATTTGTAATTAAAATTACTACGTCTACGACTGCGACTGCATTCTACGACTGCATGTCTACGACTGCATTAGAGAATTCGATATTTTCCGTGATAAAAAATAACCAGTTTGTTATTCTCTGTGCCAAATAACATCCAGATCCATACAGCCGTTCTAGCGTGATTGAGTGACAAACACCCATTCATACAAACTATCACATTGATAATAGCAGTAACATTAGGTAAAAGTCACAACCAGGCGGTGACAAATATAGGAATAATTTGCACTGAATGTAGTGATAAGCGGACTAGAGACAACGCTTGGTGCAATTTGGTCAACACGATGCTCGGTTGCGCAAATTAAACTAAAATCTTAACTTCGGTATGGATAACACACATTTACTTGTATCAAGCACTTAATGAAGTTTTTACCAAAGTTTAGTTAAAAATTAAGATTCATAATGATTTTCTTATATTTTGTAAGCAAAATTTAATGTCTGACAAAGTTTAGTTTCAGTTCTGAAGTAATTTAAAATTTTATTGTTAATCTTGGTTACTTTCACTGCAGTATTTTTAAAACCAAGACTTGATATCAACTTAAAGTTTGGAAAAGTAGCGACTAATTAACCAAAGTTATATCATTCGTAAGTAAAAAGTATTTTTAAGTTTAAGATAAGTGCAGTCGCGCTTAAATTTAAATATAGACCTTTCATTTTGGAATTTTGTAAAAACTGTTAAAATATATAACTGGAGTCGCGGCATTGTACTTTTCTACATTCTACTTTCTTCTACAATAAAATCTACAGTAGGTATGACCTACTGTAGATTTTATTGTAGAAGAAAGTAGAGGAGATATCGTATTTAAGTGGTAACGATCACGATACATAGGTTACCCTCTATGTATCACTGTCATTCCTGTAACTATGACAAAATGATTGTTTATTTTAATATTCATCATCATCATCATCAGCCTATCGCAGTCCACTGCTGGGCATAGGCCTCTCCAATTTTGATATTAATAAATAATAATTCATACACTGGCCTGTTGGTCTAGTGGTTAATTACCCTAACTGCTAAGCTGATCATGAGTTCGATCCCCACCCAGAATAAAACTTTGTGTTATGAGCACGATTGTTTATTCTGTGTCTGGATGTAATTTATTTATATTATGTAAGTATTTAGAAATACATAAGTATGTTTTCCAATTGTTTGGTTGCCATAGTACAAGCTCTGCTTAGTTTGAGATCAGGGGGTCGATTCACGTATTTAAAGCAGTGCAGTTGCAGTTCAGTTGCAGTCAAGTTTCGATTAATACGGCCTTTTTTGTATTCTTGTAACTTTGGGATCGATCTCAAATACGCTTGCGTCAAGTATGCGTCTCGAGAGCGCAATAACGACATTCTAGTACGGTGCGCAAGCGTTTTTAAGATCGATACCAAAGTTACAAGAATATTAAAATAGCTGTTTTAATCGATAATTAACTGCAACTGCACTGCTTTAAATACGTGAATTGACCCGCAGATGACGTTGTGTCAGTTGTCCCAATATATTATATTATAAATGTAATACCAAAAGAAATAATTATTTTGTCATAGTTACAGGAATGACAGTATACATACATAGGTAGGTACTGCCATTATGAAACCTATTGTAAAAAGTCTTTACAAATATTAAATTTATAATGTATGTATATTTCATAAATAGTTAGATGTACCTACGTATGCAATATACATTAAGCATTAAATATTTGTAAGCCGAAACTCAGTGATTAATCAATATAATAATCTTACTCTACAAGGAAATGAAAAAAGCAAATATTTACTACCTCCCATAAAAACGTTATAAGGAGAAAAATTAATCCAATTTCATGATCCAGCTTCTTTTCTGCAATCAAAAGATCAATTGGAATTTAATCTTCTTTTAATTAAACGTTAAAAAATTACTTGGAACTAAGTCCAATTGAATAATAACTCGTAAAGCAGGTATAGCTTTAAATTAGACAAAAAGAGAAAATATGTTAACGCTATTTGTTAACGTTGTATGTTCGCGAACGTTAACAACATCTTTTGTCTTCCAAGTATAAAAAAGTATTCTATCGTAAAACAAATCGATTGGGACATCAAGTCAGTAAAATTTCGTAGAATAACATCTAATATCCTCCTGACCCAATATCGACCCAATCTGATACATCTTGTGCACTTGCGACTTTTTAAAAATGGTCACAAATCGACGAATCTTACAGAAGTGACATTCCACACCGACCGAGTACGGTTCCCGAAGCAGCCTCGCGAGCCAAATGCTCGGTCGGTGTGTGCTTGGCCCGGGCTGCCTCAGGTGTGCGTTGCCTCGGCTATGCGATGCGAAACAACTGAAGGCTGCCTCGCGAGGCCATAACGTAACGATACCTAGAGCCAAACAGGCGTCACCGACATCTCATTAGGAAGGACGGTAATTAAAACTCAAGTAGGTGAAAGTAATTAAAATAAGACAAATTACCTACCGTTTAAAAAATGCATGCCTTCGCTATCCCAATGCTGATGAAAACCAATTTGGTGAACAAACGCTTTAATTAACTACATAGAGTATTTGAATACGTAAATGGATGGCTTGTTTTAATTAGTTCGTCCAGTGTTTTATGTCAAACACTTTTTGTTTTAAAATAGACCGTAGATTCGTGGTCTCGTTCATTGACTTCCAATTTCGTTCAACAACATCTTTCAAGCCAGCCAGAATTGTTTATTTATTTTTTTATAAATTTAAATGAAGTGTTCCAATTATAAATGTAAATTGAAAGTATAAAATATGATTACTAATATAGTTTATGAGACAATGAAAGGCTTTCAAAATCGATTTTTCGAAATTTGAAAATCGACTGCCAGGATCTTAGCAACGTGAAAATCGTCTGCCGTTGCTTTTTAGTGTTCCGTTGAAACGAAACCCCGAAATTTAAAGGATCACTCGTCTGTTTCTGTCTGTCCGTCTGTCACAGCCACTTGTCTCAGAATGTACTTGACCGATTGAGTAAAAAAAGTTTCGCAAACTATTCGTGTAACATATCAAATTAAAGGGTATGAGTTATGAGTCAAATATATTTTCTTTTATAATTTTAAGATCGTTATTTTTAAAATTATTTATGATAAACCATGAAAAGAAAACCATACTCATTCCTCTTTATCTTCGAAGCAACAGAGGCTAATATTTTTGAAAAAATATTAAAGATAGTTCTTCACTTCGAAAACAGACCATTCTTTAAAATTACTGAGCCTACGATTTTTAACGAAAGTCTATAATGTGAGGAGAAACCGACTGGTTTATTAGTATCTAATATAAATGTTTGTAATCAGATGGCCTTGTGTGAGTTGTCCGATGTTAGATCAATCTTTCAACATTGTTTCGTTACTGAGCTCCTGTTAAAATAAAAATGTGAAAATATGCAAATTCAGGTAAAGATTTCGCTAATAACATAAGTGATATTTGACAGGGAATCAAGTTTTTTCGAAGTTTTTATAATCATACACATAGCTCTTATCATAACATATTTTTAAGGACATTTTATTTACAACAATTCATCAACAAGAGTCGCACATTACCGTGGCCCGAAATGCACCATGTAATCACGGTCGGTGACTCGCCGTTTTTCAAACTAGTTGTGTCTAGGATACTCTATGCACAATTCCAAGTTTGGTAAATTACATACTGGTAGCCAGCCATTGGCTCTTAAGCTAAGAGCTAGATGCTTTAAATGTAGAAATATATTGTACAGCAAATAGGTAGCTAAGCTTTGTTATAATGTAATGAATGGCTTCATTAGCCGGTCCGTTAAATCTATAGATTATTATCGTTCAATTAGATAATCGTCTTATGCTCGATCTATATTAATACATCTCCATCACCCATAGATAAAGACTATTAAAGCGCGAACAGTCGATCCAATTTGTTATTGTCGAACCCAAACCATATGGACGATTTCATTACGAAGTTGAATCATCTTTTTTGCAGGATTACTTGCTTCTGTCTATAAGAGCTACCTCTCCTACCTTTATCATTTTTTGTTTCAACCGAGTCAGAGCCTCATATTATAATTGAGAAGACTCATTACCATTGAGAGCTTTTCATCATTATTCATGATTGTAATGTACTATAGCGGAAACGATATTGTATACTCGTACAAACGATGACAAATTATCGTTTATTTCCGCTGCCCATTACCAAATTGATCTCAGATTGTTTGTCCAGTTTAAATAATTTGCAATGAGCTAAAGTTTAAATATTTTTAGGATTGCGTATCCATTTTTACTAAGACCCTAATTACTAAGACTTCGCTGTCTGTTCATCCATCTTTTTGACACAGGGCCTGTATCACAAGAACAGTGTTAGAGGTATAAGGTAGGCACATTAAATTTTCAGAGAACGTATAATAAATCGCTACAAAACAACCGCTTTAATAACAAGTAATAAAAATAGAGTTAAAGGTAAAGGACCGCGCACAAAAAACGTTTTTTTTTTCGATTTCTACATTATTGGATCACTCATTTGATATATACACTAATCATGATATAAGTGAATACTTGCCAACCTGTAATATGGCAAATACTCACTTCACTTACCTACACATTACAAATAGCTAGCAAAAGGTTGTAGGTGGTATTAATACCTTCATTATAATACTTCCTACAAGCTTTTTCCCGCGCCATACTCTAATACTTATGGTAGTACATAAGCTGAGATGAATAATGTTTATGCTACATTATAAAGTTCCTTATAGATCCGTTCTTTTTGTGTGAAAAAGCAAATACCCTTACATCCACCCTCACAATCTTTCGCATGTACAATACTGTCTGACTGTCTTCATAACAGGTATACCTAATACTGTAGGAATAAGCGTAGGATGCAAAATCAAATCAATTTCTGCTATGAGATCAAAGAGACGGTGTGAAAAGAATTCCAAAATGTATAACAATGTGCAGCCTATTTTCAAGTAACCTATAAAAAGTAATTTTAATTTTAATGAAATATCTATATTAAACTTTTTAATGAAATATAAGGTTTATTAGACTTATGCCATCATTCAAAATAATATGTCGAGCACGTAATATAAATTTCAGTGAAAAAGAAGGGAATGGCTGAATGAATTTTTGATAAATAAGACAATTCAAAAATATTTTTTCGGACGTTTTTTCAAAGATGAATTTTAGAAAGCTTGTCTCTTACTATAAAATAAATAAAAAAGAATAGGTAAACAGAAAATCAAAAAGACGAGCAATTCTGAAATTTTCGAACGTTGACCAATGGAAGAGTTACAGTCTATATATAGTTTTGAATTTATTATAAGCTTTCTACACACAGACGTTAAATCCAAATGAAATTTGTTGGTAAATCTAAAAGTTTGATGAGTAAAAATAAAATTTCATTTCACAGTTGTAGATATTTTAAAAATGCTAAGCACAGCGAAGTGTAGTTATTCTGTTAACAACTTCAATTTATTAAAATTTCCTCCAATGCCCGTTCAGGTAATGGATTGCGTGGCTTTCTATAAGAAAGGAGTCATTTAAAAAGTAACCATATAGATCCTAACCTCTATAAACAGTTACCGCGGTTAGTCAACAAACATTCCTTCGATAAGACAACGAGTCTACTGCAGCAGATGAGCTAACGAGTCCGGTCGTTTGTCAAGCCAAGACAAGCGATTTAGCGTAATGACACGTAACAAATATTGAACTGTTGTTTCTAGTTGTTACTTGCTAAAGCTAAGAACTGACTTTCTTAGCTACGTACATTATTACAAAATTGGTATATTAATAACATCCTTTTTTTTTTCTTTTGGCGGGAAAAAATCCTGACGAACACCCCCACCGTCCGGGGAAGACGGTAGGGGTAGTGTGGGGTTTGCACCCTCTAAAAAACCCGCCGTGTATCGCTCGCCACCTTCGCGAACGGGCCGCCGGAATGTGTTATACTGTCAGCGGATATTAATAACATCCTAGCTTAAGCATTAGTTACTTTATGTCAATGTTTTACTTGACCAATCATTTGGAATCCCGAAAAATGTATTATTGCCTAACCCAGAATCAGTATTTTCGAAATATTTGAAAATGATGATGACAATGAACCAAATTGTAATTTTTAATTTTGCTTTTTAGCAAGATACGATTATTACGATATTGTTAAGATTTGATACATAACGTGTATTTTCTTAATCCTATTTTGTACTCACACAGGCAAACTTACGGTTAAAACCTAGATGAATAAAATATATCAGAATTTCTTGTTACTTTGTGAATTCTGTAGTATATGTATACTGTTTTATTAATTGAGTGAAGCCGCCACACCGCATCCATTTGCAACTTACTGCACTCAACCAACTCCCATTGGGCATTTTACAAGCTCAACTCGACATCTTATTCAAGCTACTTGTATACCTATTTTTCATTTACAAGGATGCATTTGGGTTAAGCTAAGCGGGACCCTACTTTGCAGCAACTGCATCGTTTAATCTAAACAAAAACTAATATCTATGTAATACGGTATATAAAACCTATGTATATTATCCTGACTGACTGATTGATGGATCAATGCACAGCTAAACCGCTAATCGTAGAGATGTGAAATTTTGAAGACGTATTCTATTCTATAATGTAGGCATCCGATAACAAGGGATTTTTGGAAGTTCATCCCCCAAGAGGGGAAAATAGTAGTTGTAAGTTTGTATGAAACTTCGTCCGTTTTGATGAAGTTAGATTTGTGAAATTTCGTATTCGGCTTTTTGGTTTAAAATAAAAACACGGGTTTCTGCGTTTTTGAAAAATCAACCCTTAAGGGGATAAAATAGGGGTTGCAAGTTTTTATCAAACTTCGTCATTTTTTGAAGTTAGATCTTAGAAATTTCGTATTTGGCTTTTTGGTTTAAAATAAAGTAACACGTTTTGGAGCGTTTTTGGAAAATCAACCCATAAGTGGGTAAAATAGGGGTGGGAAGTTTAAATGAAACTTCATCAGTTTTAAAGTTAGGTCTGTAAAATTTCTGTTTTGGATTTGGGTTTAAATAAAGAAACACATGTTTCAGTACTTTTGGAAAACCACCCCTCTAAAATAACAAATTAGGATTGCAAGTTTGTATGTAACTTCGTCGGTTTTATAGTAAAAATTTGGCTTTGTGGATAAGAAACACATCTTTCAGCGTTTGAAAGCCAAAATCAACCCTTAACGAGGTAAAATCATCCACGCTGACCAAGCCGCGAGCGATGGCTATCAATCAATCTGTATTTATAAAAAATGAACCGCCAAATCTATTACAAAGCGCAAAACTTAAGAACAGCTAAACCAATTCCTCCCTTTTTTTCATTGAAGTCCGAGGATTAAAGACGTCCTAGTTGATGATTTTACCATACAAACGCGCCAAAATTTTTACTCATTTTTTTTTACTATTCCCGCATTAGGGTGCAAGCCCTGTGTCGCGGGGGACTTTACAAACATACAAGTCACGAACACAAAGCACACCCAGACTTCGAACAACAATTTGTGGATCACACAAAGTGGTGCCCGTGTGGGAATCGAATCCACGACCTCTTGCGTAGCAGTCGGACACACTTCCACAGAGGCAGTCAAGTTGTTAACATTCTTAATTTTTTTAAGGCTAATAACGTTCAAAACATTAAATTATTTTCAATGATGGCTATCTACAGGCCTAGTCTATACTTCTATCTATACTAATATTATAAAGCGGAAAGATTTGATTGTGTGTTTGTATTGAATAGGCTCCGAAACTACTGGACGGATTTGAAAAATTATTTCATCGTTGTGAAGCTACACTAACTCCGGGTGACATAGGCTATTTTTTATCCCTGTATTCCCACGGGAACAGGAACTACGCGGGTGAAACCGCGAGGCGTCTGCTAGTTTATGATAAAACGAATTTGCTAAAATCTCCATATTTCAAACTCAAACTTAACGGGGGCAAAGCCGCGGGGGAAGAGCTAATATAATAAAAATGTAAAAATAATTCTGTCTGTCTATTACGTTTTCACGCTTAGGTAAACCGCTGAACCGATTGAAATGAAATTTGGTATGGAGATAGCTCAAGTCTCTGGAAAGGACATGGGTTAGTTTTTATTGAAACCTTTGATTAAAATTTTTGAAATTATTCATTGCACTTCGATGCTATTGCATTTTATTGAACACAAAAATGTCAGTTATCATTTTGTGTTTCAAATATAACAACACGAATAAAATATTAAACGATACAGGTTTAGTAACACAGAACACTCGATCAATTAAATAAAGTTTGCTCACTCTGACTGTTCAAATATGAATACAAATATTTTTTGGTCGTTTTAATAATTACAGCATCTTTTTTGTGTACCGGATAGATTTTGGAAATGCACCTAGTTTAATGTCAACTATTAGTGACCCATTTTACTAATCGATTCGATTATCGATACAATTCATTTTTCTATTAATTTATTAGAGTAATCGTTTTATGAAGTGTCTGAATGAATGACCAACAGTAATGCATCTGTTGGTCATTCATAAATTATTAACACATCAGACACTGAGGTAAAATAGGATCGAATTTGATTATATTCATAGTTACAAACAATAATATGTCGAACTAATAAAGACACATAAATAGTAAAATAATATACAATAATATTTTTAAACCTACTTTCTTCACAAAATATTAGGTAGATACTACGTATTACGTCTCTTTGTAATGAAAAATACTCATTTTAACTTAATTCGTATAGAAAAGACATTTGGTTTGCTCAAAATATACAATCCTTAAATTTCTCATTTCATCTTGCAGTCACTCTGATCGTCGGCACTGACGCATCGATATGTATACGGGTCAGCGTCACTCAGAAACGTTACATTTCATTCCATACATATTGATGTGTCAGCGCCAACAATCAGTGACTGTAAAACCAGCCTTATAACAGCATACCTACAGATCTCATATTCTGACAGACTTTGATTACAGACCAAACTCGTGTATTCCAAAGGCCATTAAACAAACGTCATATTCTCTTGGGGTCATTGAAGCACATAGCTTCTTCTATCTGTCAAACGACAAGTCTCTAATCTTTACTAATATTATAAAGCGGAAGAGTTTGTTTGTTTGTTTGCTTTGTTTGTTTGTTTGTTTAAACGCGCTAATCTCAGGAACTACTGGTCCGATTTGAAAAATTCTTTTTTTGTTGGATAGCCCATTTATCGAGGAAGGCTATATAACATCGCGCTACGACTAATAGGAGCGGAGTAGCGACGTGAAATGTTGCAAAAACGAGGAAAATTTACGCATACGAAGTTGCGCGGGACAGCTTGTATATATCTACTCTCTAATCTATACTAATATTATAAAGCGGAAAAGTTTGTTTGTTTGTTTGTTTAAACGCGCTAATCTCAGGAACTACTGGTCCGATTTGAAATTATTTTTTTTTTGTGGGATAGCTCATTTATCGAGGAAGGCTATAGGCTATATAACATCATGCTGCGACTTATAGGAGCGGAGCAGCGATGAGAAATGTTGCAAAAACGGGAAAAATTTATGCATACGAAGTTGCGCGGGACAGCTAGTCTATACTAATATTATAAAGCTGAGGAGTTTGTTTGTTTTTGAACGCTATAATCTCAGGAACTACGGGTCCGAATTAAAAAAATATTTATTACTGTTGGATACCCCATTTATCGAGGAAGGCTTTAGGCTAAATAACATCACGCTACGACCAATAAGAGCGGAATAGTAATGAAAATGTTGCAAAAACGGGGAAAATTTACGCAGACGAAGTTGCACGGGTCAGCTTGTATTAGATATAACTTTGTAACTATATTGATTACGGCCGTCGACGAATAAGAAGACTATTCTATTGTAGAACGTACAATAACTCAAGCCATTGCAAACGTTCATTCAAAGTCCTTACAAGGATAACACTACAAAATTACAATGGTACCTTGGCAAAGACTGAACATTGGCATTGTATTAAGACGATCTTTGTTCTGCTTTCCTTGCAGGGTCGCTCCTCTAACCTTAGGAAGACGTGGCCTTTCAAACTTATTTACTTAAAAGCTTTTGCCTTGCTCTGGATCATTTCCGTGTTCCCACCATGAATGGGTGAGTTAACTGTTAGCTTAAGTGCAAATACGGGTTTTATTTCGCTATGATAACTATGTGTGGTTTCACCTTAATAGTTTATGACTGTTACGGTAGTTTTGTTTTTAGTAGATTTTTTCCTTTCGTGAGTTTTATCCGAATATATGGGAGGACGGAGGACGGACAGGTGAAGCGACGAACGTCACGACTCCGTTTGTAAGGCAGAATTTTTTTCATCCACCCTCACATTTTATTAGTTGACTAGCTGTCCCGCGCAACTTCGTTTGCGTAAATTTTCCCCGTTTTTGCAACATTTTTCATTGTTGCTCCGCTCTTATTGGTCGCAGCGTGATGTTGTATAGACTAAAGCCTTCCTCTATAAATGGACTATCCAACAAAAAAAGAAATTATCAAATCGGACGAGTAGTTCCTGAGATTAGCGCATTTAAACAAACAAACAAACAAACTCTTCCGCTTTATAATATTACTTAGTATAGATTCATACTGGGTCCTTATTCACGATACTTATTCCGTGTCAACGGCAAGCCCATACGTAACTGTCAAAGTCTTGTCTTAATAGTAAATGGGGAGGTGTGTTCACAACTGTATCAAGGAGCATGCGCGGCGCGCTCAAAAATGACCGCCGCGCATACGCGCTGATTCATTTTTAAGCGTAGCTCTTCACTTCATTAATATATTAATATTAACTGAGCAGATATAAGATTAATAGTAATTTTGTAGATGTGTCATACACTCACGCGCATACCTACCAATTTTATTCGACGACGAGGAAAAAGAAAGGTTAAGCGCTGATATCAATACTTAACGTGTTCTCCGAGATACGAAGAAATAGATGATCTCTGATAGATCTGATAGAGGCTTGGAGACTTGTATACCACGAATAAAAAAATCGGTTGTCTGTAAAGTCAGTTTACTGACGACAGTTGAACGTGACAACGTCATAAGAAAACACTGATGGAATCGTTTCCTGCCGAACGCGGAGTCCGATTGTGCCTCTTTGTCGCTTGTTCCGCGCTCTCGCTTGCACTTAAATGGAACGCCTCAGAGCGAGGTAACGCCTCACGAGTCATGTTTTTTCGTGCGTTTAGCCGGCTCCATCGAATTATAAGACGTTGTCACGTCAAAATCTAAGTGCAGGCTCCATTCTCCACGACATTTATGTACTTTTAAACAACATAATGTAACGTTCACGGAAATAAACATTATTATTATTAGTAAACGTCCACATTTATGAACTTGACACGGGTAATATTAGTAAACTGACTCACAAATTGCTCATTAGTAGTGCATTATGGAAGCTATCAATCGGATCATAGTTGGTACAGGCTATTTCAGTAATATAATCTAAGTGAGGTATAGAGTATTTCAATGCACTCACCCTTTCGGTCAATTGAAGATTAACGATGTTCGAAACTGAATTTGATTCAATGTGGGAACTAACATGGCAAGTGTATTAGTGGTTACTGTCCATACCAGAGAGAGAGCATAGAGAAAATGTATGGGTATAAAACCGTAATGATTTTGATACATTTGATGTTTTCATAGTTTTTCTGTTATAAAGAACTTCAAATAAATGTTGATTGAACAATTCTCTCTTAATAATAAACTCACTACCATTATCAGGCTTCACTGAAAATAAATCCAAAAGAAAAATAAATAAAGCTAAAATTTATAAGAAAATGAACAACAAAAAGTCTAAAAAATTAAAAGCTGAACAATGGAACATTTTTTGTTCGCATGCCAACATTCAGCCATTGTTTAACTTGCATTAGGCAGCCAATTATCTATAATTTTTGTTTATTTTTCATTACAAGTTTTCGTACCATCTATGAATCGAATCGAATGCGTACCATCTCATACCTAAAATTTTGGTACAGTGCTTGTGTACCTAATAACTGATATGAGGCACAACATATTGAGTATACCTAAGTAGGTAAACTTCATTCACACAATGTGCGTTCGACGTACGCGTACGCAGGATCCGAAGTGGTCTGAATCTTGTCTAACACAAATAAACTAGAACTAGAGACTGTGGCATCGTAACTCTCGTATGGATTTGTTGGTTATCACGATAAAATTATCTTAGGTATTTTCCTAAGATATAATTTATCTCTTTACTAGCTTGCCTAAAAACGACTGAGCTTTGCAGCTGCAGCTCCGCCCACGTGCTCTAAAAACTATCCTAATATCTTTCCCGGGAGTCAAACTATACCAAATTTCATTTAATAAGCCCGAAAGACAGACAGACAAAATTACTTTAACATTTATAATACGTATTAGCATAGTGTTACACATATGATATTAGTTTGGATTGGATTATTACCAAATAACTTATGTCAGTGTTCTTACAACACGTCAAACACACTAATGTAACACAACATAATCGAAACAAAATATCTATCACCCTAAAAAAACAGTTAAGGATTTCGCAAATGGATCTTTACAGAATGAAAGTAATTCATTTATCTTCCTTACTCGCTTGTTTTGCTACTATATTTTGAGCAAGGTTATCAATAAATCACGCACCTTGTTTCCTTACTTAGGATAATTTCTTTTACCTTTAGTCGCCTGCCTTTGTCCGTAAAATTTTGTATATTTTTTATGCAAGGTTATCTACGAATCTTTGTTAATAATTGATAGGTGAAAAGGTTGCCTTTTCTGTTTCTCTGATAAGATTCCCTTGATTCTATTTTTGTTTGCCTTTGACGTTTTTGGAGCTATAACTAGTGGTTGCGTGCGGCTTCGCCCGTGTGGATGATTTTACCCCCTTGGGGGTTGATTTTCCAAAAACACTGAAACACTTATTTATTTATTTCAAAAATTTAACTTAAAAACTGAAGGAGTTTCAAACAAACTTTTATACTTTATTAAACCCCCTTAAGAATTGATTTTCCAAAAACGCAGGGATATTCAACATCATTACATTTACACATTTTTTAGAAAAAAAAACATCAGATATTGTGTCCTACTTAAGCTATGGAAGTAGGAGTGTTCCGAGCGGAACATTTTTCTTTAAATATCAATAATTAGATTTTTTTTTTCGAAACATTGCTAGCGGTACTTAGGTACACTTGACTGCTTTTTAATAACACGATATTGTACTGGGAGAGTTTACACAAAAATCCCTATCCCTTACTCTAAAATCTCTGTAAAATGCTACAATCAATCTAACGTTTCAAGTAATTTCCAACTAAGAAATATAAAAATACGCAAGCTTTTGGAGCCCTAAAAGGATATTTTCAACCACAAGCAATACTATGTACTACTTACAAATTGCACCCACTTAAACAACAAGTAAGAAAGTTAAATAAAGGCTCAACGGTCAAAAATGAGCAAACCTCTTTGACGAACTTTCAAGAAATCAGATGTAGAATTTAATAACATGACTTTAGAATTCCCAACTTCACTCTTCCAGTTTTACTACTAAGATGTACCTACTTATATTTGAATGTTTCTTACTTAGGTTACTTAAAACAAACTACAGAGATAAGATATATCTATCTCAATAATATCTCGTTGAGAACAACTAACACTCTAGTGCTGAAGTGTACCTATGCGCGAACATAGATAGATACAATACATACACTCTCAATACCCTTAATCTTCTTATCAATTGACCTGATCTCAGAACATTGATACTTTCTTTTGTTGTGCTCAATCGCCACTGAGATAGAGGCCTCATAACATAATGAGCTGATGATGAATGATGAGATATTACAGTGCATATACAACGATATTCTTGATATAGTGCAAACCTGAAAGTAGTTTGTACAGAATCAGTAACACAATCCATTGGGGTAGTTTTTGGACCATGTTATATTTTTCTATTATTTAATTATTCAATCATTGAATCATTCATTTATCATTCTAAAAGCCAAAATCCTGTTCACACACCACTTGTTTTTTTAATAATAACCATAGATTACGTACTACGGGACGCAATGAGCACGATAGCGCGAAGAACACAAGACAATTTGAATGGCTTATTACTCTGCAAGTTTTCAATAATTACATTTTCTTTTTTTTATGTGACTTCTTGAAGTAAAAATCTTGTTGGGGTGTCTAAGCTTTGCACTATACCAAAAATAACCTTGTATACGCATACACAAGTGAACTCTCCATTCTCTCCCTATGGGACGGAAATCCGACACGACTGGAGTGAGATTGTGCGCAGGATCGACGGCTTAACATCCTATCCGAGGCACGGAGGGGCGTTTTAAAAAACGGTCACCTATATGGACTGAAATGGTGATGTTGCTTACACTCGCTGATCTCTCGAAATGGTCGATCGACGCTGAAACACGGGCCGTGTACAAAACAGTCGGTATCTTAACTAAATTTCTGTCACGCATTTAGGTTAATCTCATAACAGGTCTACTCTAGATACAACAATCTCTAGCAACGATAGAACCTATTGCAAGAATACCTCACTCGTCATCTAGGCTTGTTTCACTCATTATCATAAAAAATATCGAGGTACGGAACCTTGCAATATGAAACTGTCAACAAAGAAACATGAAGCCGAATAAATACAAGAAAAATATCACTGTACTTATAAATAAACATTAAGTAATTCAAACAAGTCTTTGTAATAGAAAGAAAATTTTAAATTCAGCAGACGCTTTATTTAATCCCCGAGTTAAAAGAAGAGGTGTTGCATTGTTTTACGTGTGAATCTACTATGCGTGTGTCTGTCTTCTATCGTAACGTCCAAACGGGTGGATCAATTTAGATGCGGTTTTCTTTATTAAAAAGCTAGTTTAATCGGAGTAGTAGCTATGTTTGATAAAAACCGTTTAGCCGTTTTAATAATAATCTCTACTGTTTGTTTAGGATAACAGAAAGTAAGTATTAGGGGAGGCTTTAACGTGCATTTACCGTAGGTAAACAATTGCAAATATATCACTCACGCCTTATTTAATACAACTAAATAGTTCTCAGGTGGATACTTTTTAGTTGTCAATTAAATAGATACAAATTATAAAGAATTTGGCAATACTGACGCTTAGGGCCATTATTATGTAACTCTTTTCATAAAAACTACAAAGAGTTTTGTAACGTTTCCGAATACGAAAAAGGAACTGATTTGATTTGACAGTCCGCTCTCGTTATCTGTACTTAATATTACCTTTCTGAGAAAGGTAGGTATGGCATCAAATATTACATATCTCTTAAAACTACCTAACAGTAGCTGGTTTAAGCTACTGGAAATTTGTATTACATATATACACAGAACATTTTCGTAGTATTTTGCATTAAAAATGAAAATGTACTCTCGTTAAGTCTAAATTGCTTTTTATCAACAAATCCGCAACGATCCACATTAGCTGAAGCTTACACAAAAGGACAAACACCGAGATTAAATTTTAATCAATATATACGAAAAAGGTCCCTAATGCAGTTGTGTTTAGTCCAAACCAAACACAATTTTGTCTGAACTACATTAAGTTTTTGTCCTTATACGACTATTGATTTAAGTAGGTAAACATACTGAGTTAGTTTAGCGAATTTTTCAGCTAGACATCTTGTCCTAACCCAATTTCCCAGGAGTAATAGAACGTTGAGTCTTCAAAGAAATCAAGTAAGGATCCCGAAAAGTTTTCAAGACGATATTTGAATAGGCACAGGAAAAACTTGAGCTATCAAACTACAGTAAGTAGTTTGCTGTTTTTTTTTTTCTTAGCAGTTCCGTAAAAATGTGCCAGCTCAAATATCTAACTAACATTTTATTGTCATTTTGATATTACCATGAGTCACAATGTTAGGTTTATAGCACATCATTTTATGAAAACACTAGCTAATCCATGCAACTTCGCCTGCGTGAGTGTTACCCGTTTTTGCAACATTTTTCATTGCTGCTCCACTGCTATTGATCGTACCGTGATATTATATAGACCACAGCCATACGTTTCGTTAACATTCAATTCAGTTAGGTACGTGATATTGCTTCATATTCATTACTCACTTTTTGTGCATAGATAGGCCGAAGATTCCTTCTCTAAAAATGGCAACAATACTTCAAATTTAAGTCACTTCACTTTCATCACTCGTTTTACTTTTAATCACTTCATGACAACACTAAAACAATTAATATTATACAAATACAATAACACATTCGCTCAGAAGTAACATTGAGTATGAAGACACGCCCATGTCTTATCACGATTGTAAACTCAATAAGGCTGATAAGAGACGTTGCCAACGTTACATACAATTCACTTGTTCGTATCAAAAGATTAAAACTATCAAGAATGTTATAATACATGATTAGATAATAATTGACCTATACAAATTATATACCGATCTAATCCAAAGCACAGCCTTAGATTATCGGCAAAAGTCGGTTTTAGTAATTATATCTTTTTACAGGGTGAGTCATGATTCGAGTATTTTATTATTTAATAACCATAGATTAAACTCATCGCATAGTAGTATGATGAGTCTTACTCATCCTGTGGTGAATCTGAATTATCCTTATTGATGTATAGTTTTTGTCTTAATTGTCTCATTTCGTGTATAACAGTGAAAACGAACGATTTCTCGACAATATGAGTCACGTAGTAACCCAAAAGCCCTACTTCTAAATTCCCTCAAAATAGGTATTCTAATATAAAAAATAAAGTGTTCTTCACTAGTATTTACTAAAATACATGCCTTTATGATTTCTAAAACTAATTAACTTGTATAATATTCAAATTACCTCTTAAACTACGTATTTTCATTTATTTTCATCAAATTTTCTTTTAATAAATTGTCTATTTTTGTGTTCTTAAGTTTATTTGACACCACTGTTAGGCATTTAACAGGTAATTAAAACATAATCACATATGTTTTTAAGTCTATAAACGCAGCATATTTATAACATCCTCACTGGGAGCAGACCAAATACGTACTCATCTTTTTATTATAGCACTAATATTTTCGCTACATATATTATGTAGAAATTTGTTTAATCTTCGTCAAATACTTAAAAATATTAATATGTAAAAAATGACGAGTGTGAAATTGAAACTACCTACCTTTTCTAGAACACACAAGTTATCATACTTTTTCTGAGTATAGATACTTACGCAAAGAATGTACCTATAGGTCCGACAATTAATGTCTATACCTACATGTCATAATCTATACTTTTTTCGTTACCCACAATATTTAATTTTAGTTTCATACTCGCAATCAGATCTGAAAGTCTCGATATATCGTGTGCGACTACCAATGTATTTAATGTTAAGTTTAATAACGCAATTGATATTCGTAATATTGTCCAGACTACCTCAATTTAAAGCTCACTAAATCCCATTTTTAAGAAAAACTCCTCTTGCAAATCCAGAAAGCCACTTTGGTGTTATTAAAATATGAAAGCGGGTTTTACTTGCCAATCGGAGAGATTATGCAATATTCTCAGAGAAGTGTTCATTGTTTCGTGTCAATGGCCACTGTACCGAAGCGGTTCGTAGAAGCCTATGTACAGTGGATAACAGGAAAACTATAGGGTGCTTTGATCGATCTGGAGATATACCGGCCTACAAAGTTAGTTGAACACGTACAGAATAATATATGGATAGAGTAATACAACCCATACAAAATTCTATTAGCAATTTTGGGGGCTGGCTGATAGATTGTCTCTAAAAACGCTGTTTGTATTGATATACATATGTCGTGGAACATACATAGAATTGATAATTTCATGATTTGACCAACCATATCTCGTGACATGGTTGCACATCATGAAGTGATCAATTCTATATCTAACCACGACATTATACACGCACTATCACTTTGAACACCAATAACTACTTATATATACTACTTATATATGCAATGTCTTCAAAAAATAATTCGCGCACAAGAAATAATCACTGTGTCGCAGGCAAAACAACTTTACAAACAAACAAATAACAAAGCATATCATGAACCAATTTGTGGATGTGGCAGCAGCCATAAGCACTTTCTTTCTACCGAAGCAGTCAAATAGGTGTGGGGCCGTCTCTCTATGATCCTACAGATATAACAATCTACAGAATTTGCCCAAAGACAAACATAATCCGAGACCCTAACCTAATTTAAAATCGTGTGAGAAAGATGAGAGACGTCTATATCTTCTACGTATGTATCTGTAACTGCCTACCGCTGTAATATTAAATTGCTTGTTTTATACATAGACCATTAACTAATGAGTAAAGACATAACTGCACGTAATATCCTGCCGACACTTCACTAATATTGTAAACCCGAAAATTTGTGAGGATGGATGCATGTTTGTTGCTCTATCACGCAAAAACTGCTGAACGAATTTTGATGAAACTTTACAGAAATAAAGTTTATACAACAAAATAGCTCATGGGCTATAAAAACCTAAAGCAAAACGCTAGTAAAATCGTGGGAAAATATAAATGCTTTGTTGTTTTCGTGTCTGTCTACCTCACTAAAAAACCAAGGCATTGTGCCTTTTTCATTAAACATTTCTGAATTACTATTCCCTAATAATGTCTAAACTCACTCACATATTCCAAAAGGAACAAAAGATTATACAAACATGCGTACACGAGTTTAAATTAACTATTCAATTAAACCACAGAGCCTAGAATAATCGAATTTTCTCATTCTCTATAGTCTCGTAACTTTGGAACGTGTTTCTATCTGCACAATTGAAATTCGTATTCAATATAAGTTTAAATATTTAAACTAACCCTCAATAAACAAATTAAAGTCCAAGTTTCAAATCATACGCTCCGAGCTTTGAACTACCCTTTAAAATAAAGTTTATATGAAAAAAGTTATCCGTCAAATTACATTGTTGAGTGATTTTGAACTAAACAGGCCTTTGAAAAAATATTTTACTATACCAGTTATGTGAAATAATCAAATTGTAAAGTTAAGTTGTTAAAGTTAAATAACAAAATTTGTGTTTCACGTAAGACTTTGCGACGACGAAATATTTTAGAAGTAGGTAAATATTTTAAAACTTGAAGACTTTAAGTATAGCCCTGGGATTGTATAATACATCCAGGCAGTAAGTACACACTAATATTATTATAAGTCACCCTGGAATATTTGAGCTTACTTAAAGAATAGAAATAAGTACCTACCTACATTTCGAATTCCATATCGACGTCTTCCAACTTAACAATACTAGTACCAATAATTCCATTACATTTCAGCTTTAACCTTTGTACTTTATGATTTCGTCCCAAAGGTTCTGGTTATGTTTTCAATTAAAGCGGATACACAAGTAGAATTTACAATAAATATAATGTAAAACAAAACTATGTAGGCCACAAACCAATTTTTGGTACAGTTCCAAAAGCCTAATGCAGACTAAAATCATTTTTCATTTCACTATAGAGCACAGCGGTCAGTTAATGTCTTGATTGTACTTTACTACTGAAATTTAGGTGCCAACAATTTGGAACAAAATTTTTTGCACAATGTCGTCGGAAAATGTTCCATCAATACTCTGTGAAATGGATGTTGCGTAGAATCTAATCAGTGCGTACGTGTTGTGAGCCGCTACGAATGCGACGATCGTTAGCTACCCGCCCATCAATCACACGCTATCAGTATCATCCACAAAATATTAACCAATTACAAAGCTTCGGCTTTTGCAATCATCCCTGGATTATTAAAAACACTTTTGCAAACGTATTACGCAGAAATCAATTTAACGTTACGTTCAAAAGACGTTAGCTGTGTAAAATCTAAACACTATGCAATCATTTACAAAGTTTAAAAGAGTTAAAAGTGATAATAGACTTTGACAGAGTTCAAACAGGGGTAAATATGTTCTCCTAACAAAATACAACATGGCCTTGAAAACTGTTTTCCAGGTAAGGAGTGTGAAGTACTTACCAATCATGTGGAGGTTGCGGTCTTCTGCGAGCCTGTACGCAGCACGGTGGCTCCTGTGGCTCGCAGGGCAGCTGAAGCGCGGGCGGAGGTGGTGGTGGTGGGGTACACGCGAGTCGCCGCGCTGCCGCCGCTCCCACATACTCCACATAGCGTGATGGGGGTGGCGAGCCAGCGATGTCTTCGCGGCAAGCAGGCCCGCAACACTTGCGCGGTGCTGGTGGCGGTGGCCTGCACGCCAACCCGCAGTAGACCGGCGGCGGCGGCCGTAGCGGCGCCGGAGGCCGCGGGACATACCGCTCCACGGGCACGTGCGCCGCTGGAGGCACGTACCGCGGCCGCCGCGCTCGCTCGGCCTCGGCACAGCGGCGTACCCGCCTTGGAGATGCCGAGAACCGGTCCGGCAGCGGCGCGGGCGGCGGCGGGCTGAGCCGCTCTGGCGGCGCCACGCTGAAAGCGCCCGTCGCCGGGAAACGCTCGCAGGGTGAACGCGCGTACTCCTCGCCCATGGCGCGCGGTCAGGGCCCGCCGCCGCCCGCGCGCCCTCCCAACCACGACGACACTCTGTCTCACATGCCGCGCGACCACTCTAGCACTATCACTGGGCGGGCGCTCCGCGAGCTTACGGGGGCTGCGGCGCTGTCCCGATGTCCGCATTCACTCCGCGGGCGCCATGACGCTACCGGATCGATAGCGGCGCGGTGCGGCCTCAGAGGGCGCACGCCGCGGAGCTCAAGCTACGACGCATCTCTCGTCTTTTAAAGCTTATATTGAGCTTTCAAAACGAACTTTGAAGCTGGGGCGAGGCGAAAGTGCGTCCTCGGCCAAGATGGCCGCTCTCATCATGTCCGCTAGCGGCGCGCCTGCGCTAATGCTCTGTGATGTGTTTGTTTTCACCAACACCGAATGGTGAATAGATCGTCGCACTGAACGGTTCCTATGGGTATGTCTGGTCGTGTTTCACAGTAAACAGTCACTTTGATGTTGGTGGTGCGCGTGCCGCGGTGGCGCGGTGCTCGGATCGGATCGCCGAGGGTGGCGAGGGTGTCGCGGGTGTCGAGTGTGACGTGCGTCGTGGCTCGTGGTCGCGGGGCGCGGAGGGTGACGGGTGGTGCGGAGTGCGCCGGCCCGCGGCGACGTCAGGCCGGTGCGCTATCGACGCCGTGCGCCGCCGCGCACTCTCGCCGCGCCGCTCTCTCGCGGCGCACTTCACTTCGCACAGACACAAACACTCGATCGCAAAACGACCGACTCTTCTAGCCTACTTTAATTCTCAGTATCCTGTTCACACTAAAACCTTAATTTGATCCGATTTTATTGAAATAACCCGATTTCCAATTTGAAAGTAAGCTCGTGCCTCGTAAAAAAAGAACGTTCGTTTTCAGAGTGCTTACATCTAAATGACCTAGGTACCTACACGATTTATGTTTGAAGGGCATAAAAGGCAAACGCAGACGTTATACCTATATCATTACGTTTGTTCATACATATACATTGGAATTAGAAAGCTAATTTACACAAGAGCTTATAATGCATCCCTGATCTATTTTATAACCTTTCAGTTAACTAATTTTCGCACAATGTTTTTATATTATCGAATGGGTAGTAACGGCTACGCCAGTCGTCTGAAGCTATATAGAACCACTAGCGAAATAGGTTAAGAACCGATTTCGTGACATTACTGTTTAAGGATAAACTTTTCGCGTTCCCTCTGTGTTTATACGCGAATATTGACCCAATTTTATATAAGTAGAACGCTTCGATTATTGTAGACTATACCTACACATAGCACTGTTATGGTATTTATAATCATACTTGGAAAAAAAGGTGATGAGTTTTGGGAAAATACATTTTATCGAAATAATTAGTCGATTAAACGCAATCTATGTATTAAATCAAAATACCAAAATCAAAAATTTAAATAAAAAAGGAAAAAATAACCACTACTCGGACTCGAACTGGGGTCTTCTGGTTTCTGGACCTTCTCAGCCGACTTCCCACCTGAGCTATAATAACATTGTAGATGGTGGCGAAATTTACCTTCGTATTCTAATAACATTGTAGAAGTTTTTCATTGCTCTCCCTCCGTTTTACGAATTTTCGATCAGGTGACGCGAGTTTAACATTTTTTAAGTTTTCATTTCAACAAAGAAACGAAAATGTATAAGACATATCTTTACTTTAAGCTTCGAAAGGAAGCATCGTTTGCACAGATATACGTCTTCATTTGTCATGCAAACCGACTATGTATTATTCAACACATGTTTAGGATAACATCACAAAATTGACATCTCAGTGAGATGAGAAGACTACCTTTCAAATACACCGACGAAATTAAGTAGCCAAGACCTAAGTAAATTATTCGAAGGCTCCTGAGAATATCCATTCTGGTCACGTAACACCTACCAGTTGTCAATTGTTGCTATTACGCGGGTCAAATTAAGAGTAACTTGTTCGAATAACGATGGATCTTTCGGGATGAAATGGTGTCATTAAATTATTATTGCGCCAAGTTCTCGAAGTATCGGTATAATTTGATAATAGACGTGGTTTCATTGTGAGACTGAATAAAAATGTCTAAAGTAACCCGGTGGAGTGTTTACCTACATTGTTTGAGATAGGTAGTTTTAAAAGAACTATATTTAAGTAGGTAATTTGAATGTACTTAAGTAGACAGGGTCAATAAGAGCTGCGTCGTAAAAGCCCATAAAAATCACCTTTATAGAGCTACGAAGCGAAAAGCCGTAGCTTGGTTAGCAAGTTAATGAGAGCATATTGACGAAAGGTTGATTATCTTTAAAACGGCTTGAACGGATTTCCATCAAACAATATAAAGAACCACCACGATGAAGCATTTTGTAGTTTTCTAATTTTAAAAAAACAAATGCACTAAAAGGTAGGTAACCATCTTTTAGATATTGGTATCTGAGTATGTTAAAAATAATTTTAGTAGAATATATTTATTAATTGTTACCTTTGTAATTCATTCCTTTGTTTCATACTTTTTGGTCATGAGGTTTAAAAGATAAAGGGCCCTGCGGCCGTAGCGATTATTTCCAAAAAATATTTATACGTCAATGTTTTGCTGAGAAAAAAACAGCTTCTGTTACATGTATGGCATTATATATTGATCTATCGAATGAAATAGCGGCTTATACAAGACACCTATACTCCTAATTTTATCCATATAGTCGGAGACTAAACAGATCAATATTCCCGATTGGGTCAGATAGATCCATTCGATCTATTGAAGAACCTTAGATGGAACTTAGCACACAGATAAATTAAGTTAGTAACTGAGGTCGACTACTGTGCATAATACTAATTGAAGGAATGACCAACTTAAACATAAGTCTTTACACATCCAATTTAGGTAACATCGTAAACACAACATTGCTAATATATCGGAGACCACCGAACGCAGGCCGTATGTGAGGATCATCTTGTGTGCATAAGTAAATACACTCGGTATGTCATCCCCGACCGCCAAAATGACCTATTTCCCTTAATTGGCTGTCGCTTGCAGGGGATGGTTACAAGTTCTGACAACTTCGTGCGAGATACAGCATCTCCGGGAACCCTATTCACGGATATCATTTTGGTGAAGTCTTTATTTTACGTACTTAAGTATTACGTTTCCAAGCCTATGCAACTTAAGGGTGCTCCCTCACCGCGAGCATTCTCCTGCAATGTAACGTTACAGATCCGAGCTTACATCGATGAGGGAGGAGAACCGAGCATTACAATGCGCAACCTGTAATGATGTAATCTGTAACATTTTGATGCAACTTGTAACGTCAATTAAATAAATAATAGTTTAAAAACCTAAAAAATCACGCTTTTGTAAATAGCTGTACTAAAAAATAAGTTTATCGTAAAAAAGCGTGGGGTGATTATAAATCAATATCATCACAAGCACCCATGCCTTTTTACGATAAACTGATTTTTATTTATTTTTCATTTTTTAGTTGTTTTTTTTAAACCAGAAAGGCAAAGGAAATTACACAGATCTAACTTTATAACTAACGGAACTTTACAAAAACTTGCAATTTTTCGCCGAAACATGTTTTCTTTATTTTAAACCAATAGGCCACACATCTAACTTTAAAATTGACGGAGTTTCATATAAACTTACAACCACTATTATACCCCTTAGGGGATGGATTTTCAAAAATTCTTTTTTATCGGATGTAATTGTCATCGGTCCTTGATAAATGTGCGAAGTTTCAATTAAATCCGACGTTCTGAAGTGGGTGAAAAACCCGTTTAAAGATTCCGTTACATACTAACATACCTACATACTAACATACAAACATACGTATGAAGCTAATAAAGGCATGTTAAAAATTGAACGATCGCTACGAAAATGTTATAATATACGAATCATAAATGTTACATTACAGGAGCATGCTCGCGGCAAAGTAACTATTAGCGTGCGGGAGGGTCTTAAGAAAAATATTTGTAGCTTTCATACTATTACGTTATTATACATCAGGGGTTTTAAAGTAATTCATTAATTTGGTTTTACGAAAAGATATTTGAGTTTCAATATGTGTCAATAATACTATTACGTACGGCAGTTGTGCAAGAGGTTTGTGTTCGATGGCTATACGAGTACCTACATAAAATTGTATGTTACTAAAGTTCCCCGCGATACATAGGTCTAGCTATAGCGGGCATTGTCTTCTTTATCAATTAAAGCCCTTAACAAGCGGTTCTGTTCTCTTAACATTTTTTCAAAAATACGTACGCCAAGTACGCAAATAAAACGAAGACAATATTTATCGTCAAGCGTGTTTGACGAAATCGATGGTGATCGAAAATGTATTGGATAATTTGGTACCATGGGATACTTTATCGCTCGAAGAAAAACAAAGGAACATGAAAATCCCTATGGCCGGTTAAGTGGCCTTAAACACGCAAGCCATAACAAGTTTAAGTAAGTTGGCGAGTAAACAAAACCAACACAATACCTACTTACCTACATTACAAAGCATGTAAGTACTTACTAACATATAGTACAAAAAAAATCAAAACTAGGTACGTAAGTATGAGTAACTATTAGATTCACATTAAGTAGCACAAGTAGGTAGGTACCTACTTGGTGAATAATTTTAAATCTATACTAATATTGTAAAGCTGAAGAGTTTGTTTGAACGCGATCCAACAGTGAAAGATTTTTTCCATTCGGACCAATAGTTCCTGAGATTATCGCGGTCAAACAAACTCTTCAGCTTTTTAATATTAGTTTGTGCTACTTACTTATAATAGGTACTTAATACAATGCAAATGTTTAGTAGAACATTTTCTTTATTTTTCAATAGTCTTTTAATGTTCAATAGGCCTGTTGGATCACAGGACCCTACCATAATAAAATAATATGGGTAGGTACAACAACTTTTTTTTTTAATTTGATGCCAGGAAATGTAGTTTTTATTATGTAGGCACGAACTTCAAAATATAATATGTTGGGACAACTCACACAACGCTATCTGATCCCAAACTAAGCAGAGCTTGTACTATGGAAACCAGACAACTGATAAACATACTTATATATTTCTAAATACATACCTACATATTATAGATAAATAACACCCAGACACAGAATAAACCATCGTGCTCATCACACAAAGTTTTATCCTGGGTGGGGATCGAACCCACGACCTTATGCGTAACAGTCGGATACACTCCCACCGCGCCACAGAGGCAGTCAAAATGTATCTAATTTTGTCAGCATTTTTTATTGTTGTACCTACATTATTTTATGCTTTTTAGTTATGTGAGTAGGTATGTGATAAGCAATAAATGATATATTAGTCCCCTCCTCCGTTTAAATTTAATTCGATGATTCCCGAAAAGTAGTATAGCAGGTACATATTTGTAGGAAAAGCAGTACAGAACAATGGTACACGAATAAAAATGTTACATTCATCCATTATGTATAAAATACTCATAAAATAATTACATCCCCCAACTCATCAACGCCCACACCAAATCGCTTGACCTAAAGAGCTGAAATGTTGGCAGCACATTCTTATGACGCAGATGACCGCAAAAAATAGATCCTTAACGAGGGAATAAGTACGTAAAAAATAAGAAAAGAATAGCCGGTGGCTTACTTTGAATTTGAATAAATAGTTGTGCGTGTACTGTATTCTATATTCCTACACTCTCATAGTCCAAAGGGACAGAAATTCTGCACGAGGGAAATTCGGCAGCGGCTTAACGTGCACTCTGAGGTACGGAGGACCGACAGCGGTAACGTTCCCTAATCTCTTTCGGTCTGCTCGGTCGCCATTGAGTCATAGCTACTTGTGTGAAATCACACTAATATTATAAAGGCGAAAGTTTGTGAGTATGTGAGTGTTTATGTTTGTTACTTCTTCACGTCTAAACGACTGGAGCGATTTTAATAAAATTTGGTATGGAGTTAGCTGACACCCTGGATTAACACATAGGC
The DNA here is from genome assembly GCA_945859575.2 of Herminia tarsipennalis. Taxonomy (NCBI): domain Eukaryota; kingdom Metazoa; phylum Arthropoda; class Insecta; order Lepidoptera; family Erebidae; genus Herminia; species Herminia tarsipennalis. The sequence goes on along the minus strand of OX243839.2, from coordinate 10,925,740 downwards.
TAATAAAACGCGGGTAACACCGCGGGGCACAGCTAGTATGTAATAAATTAAAACGCCTCCTCGTGTAATACCGTGGAAGATAACATGAGGTTGCAGACCAGATCGAAAGATAATGAAAGATTCCTCAATCAGGGCCCTTAGTCACGTTCTTTTTGTTCGTTTTGCGGCAAGCCCGCGTGAACTGACGCATGCGCGGTGTGGTCAAAGATATCCGCCGCGCATGCGCGTTTATGCATTTCTAAGCACAGCTTTCTATTTACCCTTATACCAAGATTTTGACAGTTCACGCGGACTTGCAGCGACAACGAATAAAAGAACGTGAATAAGGACCCAGGTGAGGTGTTTGTGCGTCGGTCGCCGCAGACCAACGCTCTACTCGTATATTGAGATAGCTAGGAGCTGGGAGAACAGTGAATCTGTGATTTAGGTTTTGTCAGTTTGTACTTGTCACTTATGAAAGAAATAAAATAAAATGTGGAACAAACGCGCCCTAATAACCATAATCATAAGATTCCTGAAGTTCAGTTTTGGGTCAGATTTCTTGTCTGTCTGTATTTAGATTTCTAGGACGTGGTTGATATTAAGGGTTCCGTAGCCAAAATGGCAAAAACGGGACCCTTATAGTGTTGTCATGTCCGTCCGTCTGTCTGTTTGTCTGTGTGTCCGTCTGTATGTCACAGACATTTTACTCAAAGTCTACCTAATAAATATTGATTAAAATTGGTGAAAAGATGTTTTGCAGTAGCCGCTACTTAGTTTGATAGCTAAATAATAAAAATATATATTTTATTACAGAAGCTGAGCTTTTTTTGGGCATACATCTACGTGTGGCACATCATTCGACAGGTCTGTTAAAAACATTTTAAGGTTTCTACAATTTTTTTGTTGATTAAGTGAATAATTTTGGAAATAATCGCTCCGAAAGTTGCTAAAATTGTGTGTCTCCTCCTCCTCCCTTATCTTTTGAACTGTGTGACGAACAAACGAAAAAATCGAAATGAAACAAATACTTTAAATTAAAATTATTTTAAAAATGATCAGATATAGGTACCGTCATTGAGACATTGCATTTTTTTATACGGCAACGGCTTTGGAACCCTACACTGAGCATGATCCGTCATGCTCTTGCCCGGTTTTATTATTTCTATCTTATGTTAAAAACTGACCCTGCGTAGGTAGTTGGTGGTAGGATAGTGTTAACTAAAGGAATAAATAAGTTTTCTTCTTATATTATTAGGTATACCTACTGTGCATTGATGGAACCGACTGTCGGACTCAGACGATTCAGCACACTACGAATTTCAGTATGTATGTAAGACAAATAATTTTATGTTCACTTTGTTAGGACATAGGGGAAGTCCGGGAGGGTATACCCGGCCAAAACCAACGCGCATACGCTTTAGTATAAAAACATATATGGGTGAACAAAACAACCATATATGTTTTTATACTAAAGCGTAAGCGTAAGCCGCGCGTGGGTTACGACATGTGTCTGACGCGCGCGGCCGATGAGACAATAGTCAGAGTATGAGAATGTATGGCGCAGTTTCCGAGGCCGCGACGCGCTCGGCCGACAACTGACGTATGCGGCGCGCGGCTCGCGATCGTCCGCGATGCACGAAAATGAACCTTACTTTTTGAACTGTAACTGAACTGAAAATTAACCTTAGATAGCTGATAGCATTACCAACACAAAATGCACTAGACTGCGGTAAGCTGCGAAAAGACATAGATAGAGTGGGGGCTTGGAGCGAGGAGAATCTGTTGCAATTCAACACCTCCAAGTGTGTTAATTAGCTTCTCTAGATCATACACACCTATCCACCACGGCTACAAGGTGGACGGGACATCAAATCAAACCAGATTCAAAGAGGTCAAAGATTTAGGAGTTTATCTGACCTCAGGGTTGACGTTGTGACTGTAAAAAAACATTCAGAAACTTAGGTTTTACATTACGTATGGTGCATGACTTCACTAATATTATACAATGCGTTGGCTAGGAGCTAACTTAAATGTAACACGGTCCACATGAAACTACATATAGGGTCATACTGGAGCGGGTGCAGAACAAATTCATCCGATATTTGTACATTCGGTATTATGGGATATACCCTTTTTACCCACTTATGTATCCCACTTTATTTGTGTTGGGAATAGTTGGGTATAACCAACTCGGGGTAAGAAGGAAACTTGTACACGCATCATATATTTTTAAAGTCCTCAGAGGGAAATTACACAATGCTGATGTTTTGAGGGAAAATATTAAATATATGTGTTCCTGACCTTTTTGTGTGGTGACGGCGACGCCTGCCGCTGCTGGTGGTGCCGCGTGCGCGCACATATTGGTTGAGTGAGGCACCATTAACGCGGGCGCTTCGCACTCTCAACGTCATAGCTAACGAAACGGACCTATTCCTCTATACATGAAATGAGTTCACGAGGGTAACATTGTTCACCCTATGTTACAAAATGTAAATGTTTAATAATTGTTAAGTGCAATGTCGAATTAAGGCCACCTGTACATGGAAATAAATAAATAAATAAACGTTACATGTTTGAATCTACGGCTACAATACAACACCAATGAAACGTTTAAAATTTAAATAATCATTTACCAGACGCAAAACATCGTGGGAGAGGGTCAGGGAGAGCAGTGGCTATTGTCTCCCCCCTGGTAAACTCTCCCAGACTTATATATGTATTTGATATTTTCTGTTTAAGTTTCATAACTATTGTACCTATGGGTTAAATGTATTGTCTGGTTACTGGTTTGTGAATCAATAAAAAAAAACAATACTTCTACTACAGAAAGCATCACTGTAACCTACCGTGATTCTTTCTGTGGTAGAAATATTGTTTTTAGTGTTTTAATGTTTTTCCCATTAATTACAGTTGAACGTAATTTATCATCGTGTAAGAAGGCACTTACCTATATACCTACATACTGTAATCGTAGCTATGTACATACATTACATAACATATACCTAAATAACAAGGCTGTTGATTCAATTTCAGTCGGCCGAACCTCATTATTATCAGATACACGAGAAGCGTATATTAATGAAATTAATCAACATAATTCGGCGCTTATTAGGATAGTAAAGGTAAAACCAACAAACAGTACAGTGACAGTCAACAACATAGGTCGGTTTAGTAGAATTAATTCACCCAGATTATTCACTGGGTGAATTATGGGCCGAATATACAAACGTCACTATCATTTAAAGGAGAATAAAAAATTCGGCGGTCAAATTTACATAATGTTCTACCGTGCCGCCCAAACTTATCCGATTTTGATTAATGAAAAACATATTAGATATATTTCGGGACTTAATCGACCCGTGTCCACGATCGGTGTAATTCGATCGAAACGTCGGGTAAATAAAAGGTTCGTACCTTTAAATAATTCACGCGATTAAGTCCCGAAATATATCTAATATGTATAAAAAATCGCGAAAGTTTAAAAACAATAATGAAAAACATGAGTTCTGTTTTCATATAATATTCTACAGGGTGTTAAAAATTAACTGAAAGAATTTCGTGTACGTGATGGGTATGGAATAAGTATCAAATTACAAAAAAAAAAAATTATGAGCATATTTTTTTTTATGGGCATAAATCTTTTATGTGGATCGTGTGTATAAATTGTCAGTCCAAGTTTGAGAAATGTGATAGGAAAATTAGAATCAGCTGTTTTAAATGCGCGCGCCCAGTGATTTTATGAGAATATGAGAATAAAGAAAATAGCGCCTAACTTTAAAATGAATTGAATACGATTTTTGTTTTTTTAATAATTTTTTAAATAGCACTTGGCACCGCTGGTTAAAATTCTTGCAGTTAATTTTTTAACACCTTATAAATACGCACACGTTAAATTTCAAACTCAAAACAAAAAAAAAACTCCACCTTCAGCACTGGGGAATAAAAAATAAAAAGGACAGAGCATATACTATGACCTTCATTACAATATTTTCATAGTCTACTGTTGCTTCCCCATTACCGGCATCCCGCCTTAGTGAATAAATTGTCAACCATTTTACGACACATTTTCGTCAAGTTCGAAGTAAAGTACTTCCGGACGCCGGACTGGCCTTTCCAGAAACAACTCGACCTACTTTTGACCTTTCGTGACCTTGCGAGCAGAGGATTACGTTCGCTTAAGAATTTTATCTCGAATGGAATTAAGTTCAGAAAATATAACTGCGCGTTATAAATTATATCGCATGTAATTAAAAAAATAAGTTGGCACAACAGCTATAGCATGCGATTCTTGTATATCTACAAGAGATGCTACACACTTATGCAGGTCAGCACATTCGATTCGCCAGCATTTGCTGAACCGAAAGTGCCGACCCAAAGCAACTACTCCATATGTTCAGCTTCATTAACATGTGCCGATCGGGCAGTTCTTCTCTACAACTCTAACTATACTTACATAAACAATGATAAAAGCAAGCAGTGTGCTGTAAATACGATAAGCTGCGATTGTACGGTGACTTTTCTATCTCTTACACCTTCAACAACATACTAGTAATAAAACATTAAGTACCTACCTACCTCCTTGTTGATGACTACACATAAAGGCTATAGCTATATGATACAATATCCTATCTGTAATCTTAAATCAGTCAAAATGATTACAGGTCAATTTACCACCTACCTATTTGAGATCTCCGCATGTAAGTAAATCATAACAACAAGCGTAGGCAGAAGTTGGTAAGTAGGTATGTCAAAGTCATGTGTCACTTATATAGAAATGGAAATATTACCACAAAATATTTTTTTTTTCTCTTTATTTATTTAGCCCCTAAATAAATAAATTTTATTTTAAAAAGTATGCCAGCCCCATCATACCATATTGAATTAACGTACAGTATGTACTTAAAATGTTGATCAACTTTCGCGATTTGTACACATTATTAAAATATATATATTACGGGTCTTAGTCACGGGAAGACAGTCTTCCCGTGACCACGGCCGTTGCAATACGGTCGAAACGACGGGCAATAAACAAGGTATTTTACCTTAAATTATTCACGCGATTAAGACCCGTAATATATATATATATATTTTAATAACAGTATGTACTTATTTAAAATATTACATAATTTAAACGACTATCGCTTGACCAATTTACAGAGCATCCTTGCGCCCTCAGATGGTGGTTCCGCTAGAATGCTCTGCAATACACCAACATTTATACGATTTAGCTTTAAATCTTTCATAATGGCTTCCCTAATGCCTTGGTTCTTAGCACACTCCATCAAAAGATGTTGGACATCGTCAATAATGTTGCAGACATCACAGTTCGGTGATTCGACTTTCTTCATCAGATATCCAAATTTTCTTGATGGAATGTGCCCCGAACGAAGTCTATGTAAACATATACATAATAATCTGCTTATTTTAGCATTAGTGAACCATGGACACCAAAGAGGCTGACTCTGGATGGTTTTATACCACCACAAAATATGAAAGAGAGTCTATAAAATATTTTTAAAAGAAGATTAATAAAATTGTTAATTGATAAATGCTAATATAATAAACAAGATTTATTAAATGATATGTACCTATTAGTTCAGCAATTAATTAATTAAAATTTTGTTAGATATATGCCTACCTCATTTTTATTATTTCTAATTTCATTATAATTGCATAAGATAAATTTGTGTCTTAGTTTTTAAATATATTTGTGTTTTATTTTTATTTTTTATTATTTAATTACGATGTTGTTGTGTATTATTTAATATTTTATTTAAAAAAAATGTTTCATTCTTTTAAAAGTAAAATTTGGATGCCGTAAGGTACAAAGTATTGGGACTTATTTGTGATAAGACCTTATTTTGTACACCTACATTGTTAGCAAATAAATTATTTGATTTGATTTTATGAAAAAGAACTACCAGGTTATAGCGTAGTCAAAGAATAAAACGATTACTAAACCATATAAGAAGGTACATATCATAACCAATTTCTAAACCCATTTTTAAAATTATTAACAGACCACAAATCATTTTAACAATATGAACGATAAAATGTGCGCTGTGCCTGTCTCTTAAATTTGATAGAAAATCAGCGTTCCCACAGAGCTGACGGCTATTGGCCATAATTCGTGCGTAATAATCGTGATTGGTTCATGCTTTCGCTTCGTAGCTAAACACCGGATGATTCGTTAAACATTCCCTACATTTATTCTGATTACTTTAGATACGATGGAAAACATCTTCAGAAAATAAAGCTTCATGCTTAAAAGGAATTGTGTCCATTTTATAAATATTTAGCTAGAATTACTAGCTCTTAACTTCGTTAAGCAAAATTACAGTTAGATATTGCTATACTTACTATTTGGCATGCCTGGTGGTGCCTAAGCAGTTTTCATAGCCAATAAACACAAGCGAATTCGAGAGTTCATACAAGGTTTCTACCTAATAGTTTTATGTGTCCAGGTTATCATTCCGTTAATATAGAAAAATAGTAGATAACCTACTGCCGGTATACGTATACTTGCTAATGATTAAATAGTCGGAGGCCTAAAATAAATAATTTCAGGGAGGGGGGCACTCTATACCTACATAAAACAGAAAATAAAAAAAAATAAAAATTAAAAAACCCACCTACACAAAAATTTTATATTTATTTTTTCATTTTACACTTTTTAGTGGCTGTAGGATGTAACCGTTGTAACAACTAACTTTTATCACAGCTATTGTCAAGTATTGAAAATTGCAAAAAAGAATGGTTGCTAACTAACTTTTTTAGTATTACAGTCATAAATGTTGTACATTTTTGAAATGCTTAAGATAAAGCAGTATTGAAAACTATTTTTTTTTCACACCTCTTTATTTTAACATCTCACAGCCGCCATATTTGTTTTTTTCAAACGTCACATATAAGAACACTTGGGCAATCAAGACGAATCTAACGACGTTAATTAATTGTATAAATCCGTTCAGTGGATTACGAGATAATAAAGAATATTACATACACACGTACATACATACACACATACATACATACACACATACATACAAGATACGCGCGAAAAACATAACCCTTATTTACAGTCGGGTAATTAAATAGCACCCGTAACATTTTACAATTCATTCATTCAATTTCATGTTCCAATTTTTTTAATAATTTATGTAACTTAAACATGTAACCAAATAGAAGATGTTCAACACATATTGATGGAATGTGTTAAGAACAGAGATCAGAGAGAAATGCTGATGAATTATATGAATTGGAATCGTAAAGAAGTAGGTTTAATACAAACCGTCTTGGCTAACCCGTCATCAGAAGAAGCAAGATTACTTTGTGAATTATATAATCATCAGCGTTTGTCCTTGATGTAAATATATTATATTAGTTAAGAATTTATTATAAGTTTGTATGTATGCTTAAGTTATAATGGGACTGTCATGTATATTTTAATCATAAGTCCCTTAAATAAATGAAGAAAAAAAAAAGAAAAAAAAAATTATGTAACTTGCATTAGTCCTTTAACGTGGTGTATAATAAATTAGTAGCAGCAACTTACATAATCAGGTTTATAAACATTCAAACATTATACAACTGGCAATTTGAAAAGATTGGCCACGAGTTTTTATTGCAATGTTCTTTTCTTCGGTTTTACCTATTGTTTGCGAACTTGGCATGTAGTTAAGTGTTCTTTTGCATCCAAAGTGAATAAAGAGTTTTGAATTGAATTGAATCAATATCTAATTGAATGTATCTCCAAAATTTACATTTAACCTACTGGCTCCTAAACGTTTACCATTCGTAGAGTTATCGGTGAGCTCTATTAACACAAATATTGAATTATAATACGCTGAGAACTCTTAAAGATTACATTCCACAGCTTCAAATACATTTTCCCTCAATATGTTTGGACAATCCTCCTCAAGTTTCTCACCAATCCATAGAATCAACAACTGTCAAAAAGAAAAAATATGAGGAACAAACAGAGTCATTCAGACAATTAGATGATGTTAATGAACGCTTGGAGAGCCGAACGTAACGAGCTCGCACGTAAACTAGTTACTGTTCACTCCTCACAAGTTTAATAATATTAAACTCCTTTGTTCACGTTTTACTTTTTCGAATTCATATTTATTTTTTATATGCTTAATACTGAAAGCTCGGCGGCTTTATTGAAAAATTTAATGAATAAATTAAGAATAAGTACGTACTCCTTGCAATTAAATATCCAACAGTAAATAGTAAAATATGAAATTATAATATGATGCTTATTAATTGACTGAATCAGTCTTCACATGGCCGAAATCCATCTTAAACTGATTATATTATTAAGGCGGTAACTCACCACTCACTGTCGATTTGTGAATCACCACGATTGAAATACCTAGTCCAGCCATAAGTTCTGTTACAAATAAAAATGCATTTTTTTTAAATGAAATAATGTAATATTAGTAAAACTTATATGTACATATTTATTAAAGTCTCATCAAAAATAAAAAGAATATTCTATTCAAAATGGTCACCTTTGGCTTTTATACAGGCCTTTAATCTGTCTGGCCACGAATCTATGGATTTACGCACTGTTTCCAACGGAAATTTCGCTTGTTCCAGACATTTTTTGAGAGACTCAATGTCGCCGTGTCGTTTAGAGCAAGCCATGTCCTCTAAAACTGACCATAATTTGTAGTCTAAAAGGTTGAGGTCTGGGCTAAATGCTGGGGTAAATGCGTCTTCAGCACTTATAAAGTCTGAAACTTTGGTTTCAAGCCAGGCTTGTGTAGTTCATGCCTTGTGACCAGGTGCAGAGTTATGCTGGAAAGTCTACTGTACATTTTTAAAAAGTGTATTGCTGAGAGGTTTCACAACACAATCCAAGAATGTCTCTTGATACACTTTGGCTGAAGTTTTACTCTTTTTTCACAAAAATGTAGCTTTGTGACGCCTTGATAAGACACGCCCCACCAAACCACTACTGACGCAGGATGATGACCACGCTGTACCTTTCCGACTACTTGAGCAGCTTCTTTAGAACTGTGCGCGTACACTTTATCATTTTGCTTATTGTAGTGCTCTTCAATCGTGATTTTTTTTCATCGGTAGGTAAAGAGGATATTTCTATGCCCTTCACCTGCGTATCGCGACAGAAGGCGTTTTGATCGATCCACTCTCTTTAATTGTAAAAATTGGTTTAGGGCATGTCCGGTATATCGACGATAAGCTCCGAGCTTCAGCTCTTGTTTTATAATACGCGACAGAGTCCTAGCGGGAATCTTCATTTCTCGCGATAAGATTTTTTGCTTCCTAATGGAATTTCCACGAATTCTGGCTTTGACAGCATTAACAGTCTTTATAGTTCAAACAGCACGCGGCCGCCCCGATCTTTTATGGTCTTCGACAGAGGAAGTGTTGTTGAATCTGTTGACAGTATGATATACGAACATACGACTGATACGAAGCTTTTTATGTAACAGTATTTATGGCCGGACTAGTTAGTAAGGAAAGGCACTTATTACGACAATCGAAATAGATTGACAAACCGGACATTCTCAAAAAGATAGACATGCAAAAGAAAGAAATTTGGGACAGGTACTCTTACCAAGTCGAGTGGTAGGCGCCTCCTCTTTCCGAATTGAAATATTCCGCTTGCACTATGCATACAAGCTGATTACTAAAATAGAATGTTAACCAAGTGAAATATATAGATATTCATTGAAATCTAACTATCTATATAAATAAACGAATATTTTATTTCATGTAATATGTTAATAACCAAACCTATTGAAAGGTGCTGGATTGTAGCAAAATAGATATTTAATGTTTTAGTTGAACTTAATGCTGTAGGTATAGTTTGCTTCGAGCTGAGTTTTAAAAACCAGACAGTTCGCCACAGTCTAAAACTTCTTACATAAATCTATTCCATTTCTTGTAAAAGCGTTTGTAATAAATATACATTTCTACGTATTCCAAAAGGAAAGTCCTTCACCCAATTAGGCATAATAAGACCTTACGTTTCGAATGCCGACACCAGACACGTAACAATATACCTAACCTAAAAGTAACCTATTTGGCCGAAAATAGTCGGAAGATTTTTACATAAGTAGGTACCTTCTTCTAATAAAGAGACCTGGCGGTCCCCAAAAACGAAACTGTTTCTTTTGTTCTTATGTTTTTTCGTCTCTGTATCATACCAAGTTGACCAATTATGTTTTAAGTAAAAAGGTGAAGATAGATTACTTATATATTCGATCTTTAAAAATGGCAAACTAATGCACACATAGGTAGATAACCTATATATTGCAATGTCACACTGTTAAAAAAAGTCGTAAAAGTAGGAAAGTATGATTTAATATACACGAGCGACAAAGAGAAAAATGTAATCCACTGCTTTCATCAAAAACTTATATATAAAAACTTGGTCAATTGTCAAAATTTTGAAGGTGCCGCTTGTTGAGCGCTTGTAATCTATCTACACCTTTTTACTTAAAACATAATTTGAGTTGAACTAACTTCGTAGCTATCCAAGGTAACCTAAGACTACTTTGTCATAGGTTACTTTCGTGTTGTGCAAACATTCGTAAGTAGTCGGAATTCGAAAACAACTACTTATACCAAACAAGCAAGCTTCATAAACAAAGCAAAAGATGACATAGGTATAATTTAAAATATTATAATTTACTATGAAAATCATGAATATTGTAGTCGATCAGTCGTCATCAGGCATCAGTCTGATGATGGTGTACCTACCTACCTAAATAACGCAATACAAACGCCTCCTGCACCTACCGGATAGTTGGCCCTGGGTAAAAACATGAAAAATTAACGGTCAGAAAGTACGCTCTGAAGGTATTTTACCTTAAATTATTCACGCGATTAAGACCCGTAATATATATATTTTAATAATGTGTACAAATCGCGAAAGTTTATCAACATTTATGGGAACAACCATTTTTGAATCACATTTGTTGTCCCGTGTAGGGAATTGATCCCACGGCGTCTTGCATAGCAGTAGCACATACTCACACTGCGCCACCGCAGTCGAACTTAGTTTTGCCTGGTAACTAAAAGGTTGAAATCGAAACAACACTACTCAGCAAATAGCGTTGTTAACACATTTTACGTGTTTTGTTTATATAGAGAGTTTACAATAAAACAATTAAAAAAATATATATTTTCTTTATTACTCTTTCTACAATCAGTCTTACAGTATTCTTTATAATACAAAAAAAAAAACAATATTATTCGCACATATTGCTATGAACCTACATAAGATCTATATGAAAATAACTGGGATAAAGCCTTCAATAAACTATTACTTATCTATATGAATTATAATTATTATTGTAGTTATAATCCGGTTTTGGGTACGGGTAAGTCGGCACAGGCTGCTGTTTAGCCTCACAATCCTCCCATAACCACCAAATAGTCATTAATACTTCAAGATTTATCAGTATCAGTCCTATTACAGGTATAGACAGCTTACCAATCAAAGATTTTATACCGCCTTTAGCAACTAAAAGCGGTTTCACTACGCCGTTTATAACGAGGTCTGTTACTCCGTTCATCTGTAGGCCGTCTGGCGAAGATCCGGAGAACAAAGCAAGGATTAAGCCTAACAAACCGCTCACTTTACTCGACACTTTTGCAGTCAGCAGTGGTTTAAAAAGGCCAGACAGGTCAGGTTTTAACGATGGAATTTTTGATGGCGATGATACGGCGATTGATATCGGTTTCTGGAAGACTGGAGATGTTTCGAATCCTGGAGAAGTCGGTCGTGAAAATGGCTTTGGAAAAGGACGAAAAACAGAACCGTTACTATCTTGTCCCACTTGGGCCCCAGTTCGATATTGCGTTGATTCCCCTTCCTTATTCCACGCACCAATGAAATTATGAACATTTTTATTGCTGGGCACTTTATGATCTTGGTTTTTATGCAGTATTTGCTGTCTTTGTGGGCTTCTATTTCCTTGAAACTGCTCTATAAATGGGTAATTATCTGCAGCACGAAGTTCATATGGTGACGGTAACATTAAAGTTTCACTCGGATATCCATAAACTGATACAAATTTAATTAACACGAGTATTATTATACACACTTGACTCATGGTGACTAAGTAATTGAACAAATATGTCACAGTAATATACTTATAAATAATTTAATATCGATATGCAAGTTGGCATTTTGTGTTTGAAATTATCTGGGTCGCGATATAAGTGAGGCAACTGCATTGTCCTACATAACTGGATGTTAGTAAACATTAACATGTCAGCTTATATCGATTCCGGAACTACAGTCAAGGGACATACACTGAGCTATATCGTCGTCAGCTAAAATGCTTAACATACTTTTGGCAATAGAACCGTTTTCTTCGAGATCGTCGATTAGAAAAAAGGTAACTGTTGCCCCAATATAATTGCTCCAAGTACTTCTCGAAGATCTTTGTATCACACAGGCAATCCTTTGCGAACAATCCGTAATCATTCTTGATTTGTGACCTTTTTTCTTTTTCTTCTTGAAATACTTTATCATTTTCGATATCATAGGCCAAAGTAGGAACGCTTTTAATCCTAATTTCATGAACAGCATAAGCACGAGTGGTAGTAGAAGTATTTTTCCGACTATAAGTTTTAAGAACGCTATCATTGCGGCAGACATCAAAATTTTAGCGGCACTACCGAGAATATTTGCCAAAGATGAAAGAGTGTCGGACTTGGGACACGACACGTAATATGATGAATCATAATTCTTGCGTAAGGGTTCTGAATAAATATTTGAGGCACCAGTAAACAAATCCATGAACGGCAGGGGTGGTGAATTAGTTGGCGTCGCCGTACTCAAGGTTTGGTCTTGAGCGCTTGCCCGGAACACAACAATTGCAACAACGAATAGTACGAACATTGCTCACAAACTGTTCCGCTTCAAATAGTTCAGTTAGTTTAAAACCTCGCCCATGAAATTCGAATTTCAAGATTTAATATGCGATGACAAATAATTATCTCTGTGTAATTTAAACCAACGGTACAAGGGTCAGGTCGTTTCATTTTTAGAGCAAGATATGAAAGTATTTTGTTTAATTGTGCTTATTGTGAACTACCTAAGTAGGTAATTAGGTACCAATTAAAAGATTTTTAGACAAACGGAACCCGGAGCACTCGTGTTACTTACTATCTGTCCGTTTGTCACAGCCGATTTGCACCGAATCTACTGGACCGATTAAGTTCAAATTTGGTACACATGCGTGTTTCTGTGACCCAAATACGGACGCATAACGTAAATAGAAGAATTTAGAACTTAAGAGCCATTTTTGGGGGGCCAAACAGAAAATAAAAAAAAAGTTTCTCAAAATGTATCGTGTGGCATATCAAATGAAATGAAATGTATATTTTATTCAAATGAATATATTATTTTTTTATAATTTTAATATCATTTTAAAGTTATTCAGAAAAACCATAAAAATATACCATCCCCCCCCCCTCCCCCTTTATCTCCGGAGCTAGTGGGCCTAGTATTTTTGAAAAAATACAAAATTAGGTAATTACAGGAAAACCAATTAGAAGTCTGACTTTTAAACATGAGGGCCATTTTAGGGGTAAAACAATAAATTAAAAAACCGTTATGAAAACGGTATAGTGTAACATGGAAACAAATGAATGGCTTGGTGTAAGGGCCTCCAATAAGTATTTTTTTAAAGTTATTTAATTATGTTTATGAAAATCGACCCCTTCCCTCAATGAATACAATTTTGAAAGAAGGGTATGGTGTGAAAATAACGTGGTAAATGGACTGGCCTGTTGGTCTAGTGGTTAGTGACCCTTAGTGCTAAGCTAGAGGTTGTGGGTTCGATTCCCATCTAAGATAAGTATATTCTATAGGCATACACACAGTTTATAAACAAACATCAACAATTTGAAAATAGAGTGGCCGCGAGTTTTTATTGCCTTGTTCCTTTCGCTGACTTTCCCCATTAGCAATACGATTATTACGATTCCACAAATCTACATATACATATATGTAGATTTGTAGAATCATGGCTTTTCACAAGTGTAGTATTTTTCTACCTAAGTGAATAAAGATTTTTTGATTGATTTGATATAATTGTATTTAGAATTATCTAATTATGTTTAGGAGTTTCAATTGTCTTGTTGCTATAGTACTGGTCTTGTGTGGGTTGTCTGATATAAGTTAAATCTTTCAATATTGTTTCGTTACAGAGATCCCGTTAAAAACAAAAATGTGAAAATATGCTAAGGTTTCGTTAATAACAGAGGTGAAATCTAACTGGAAATCGCACATTACCGTGGCCCAAAATGCTTCGTGCAGCCACGGTCGGTGAGTCGCCCTTTTGCATAGATTCCCGTGTTGATCAAACTATTTACATACTTATAAGTTAGTACAGAACCCTAAGTGCACGAGTCCTACTCGCACTTGGCCGGTTTTTGTTTTCTCATCTAAGCAGGTATATATTTTTTAATTTAATCAATCAAATTATTTTTAAACGAAAATAGCAAAACGAAACCCTTAGTAGTTAGTTTTTTTTTGTTCGTAGTTTAAGTTTTTGAGTTGAGAGAGTTGATTTTTTTTTTCTCGTCTACCCCATCGTATGTGGTATCATTAGATAGGTGTTAGGGATCCGTTTGTGAAATATTAAGCTTTAAAGTTAAAATTTTTGATAGAGTCAAATGTCCCCCCCCCTCCCCTGCGAGCTAAATGGTGATGTTGGGTACCTATGTGAAAAAATCACGGCAGTAGTATATATATATATATATATATATATATATAGTGATATTAAAAGGAAAACTACCACAGTTAAGTAGGCTTTACAAGTTTAAGAGTTACAGCTGATCAAAAAAGTAGAGAAGAGAAGTCACATTTTTTTTCTACTAATTCCATTGAAAATTTTTATTAAGTAGATATAACGTTGTAAGTGTGAGACAAAAACAACAACAAAAACCCACTTCTTAAGCTACATTATTCGCGATGGCGGGAGGGGGGGACTACGGAATACATTGTGCGTGACCAACTTGCCCAGTTTTATTTTATGTACCTATGTTCGGGCATAACTCCGTCATATAACGAAGGATTTTAAAAAATCTTTTGAAATAGGTTTATTCCAAAAAGGTCCCACATCAATTTCATAAAGATTCGTTTCGAAGATAGACAACGAAACTCTTCAATAAATGCCAGCAAATCAGCCCTGATTGAAGTCGGTTAGATATTTTTTTGTAAAAATAGTTTTATGAAAGGATATTTTCTTTGCGTCCTGTGCCTTTAAAAAAAAACATTATTTACCGAATTCGGCGGGAACCTGACAGTGACAAAAAAATTAAAACATCTCGTTGGTCTCTCGACAATATAAACCTACAATACGTGTAGTGAATAAAACATTAATAATTTAGAAATGGTAATTGTTACTAGGAGCGCGTATAAAAAAGCTTGCGATAGCTTTAGCAGCAGTGATGTTTCGCAAAAGAATATAATTCCACCATGGTGTTCATCAGGTAAGTACCTACTTATGTAGAAACATAACTAAATACTTACATAACCTAAAATTAAAATACAACATCATTAGATAAAATAACAAGCCAATAAGGTCCTACCTATTACCTCAAATAACATTAACCAAACATTAACATTCCAATTTACAACAGATTAAAAATAAAAATTATACTTTTAAGCACCGGTGTTTTCTCGTGGTCCTTTGCCATGGATTTTGCAAGTAGTTCACATAGCATCATCGTTTAACTACCTATTTTCGCACCTTAGCGGAGCCATCATTTTTACAAGTCGTGCATAAAACTGTACCTACTTTTTCTTTTTGAATTTATGGCAATCTAGGTGAGTTATTTGCTAATTTCTGCCAGTGTCAACTACCAAGTAGCTGCTACAAGTCCTTAATATTGATTTTTCACATAATATATTTTCTTTATTTTCGTAAACTATAATTATGTACAAATCCAAATAAAACATTCTTTGAACATCTGGTTTACCTTGCAATACTTAATATTTACATATTTATAACTTAAGCTTTTTTAACTAAGTATTTTTTAGACAGGTACTTTTATGGATACCTAGATATTTAATTTTTAAATAGTTAGTGATAAAAACGAATAAGTAGAATCGCCTGAATAATCATATACCTGAGTAGGGAGGTAGGTACATGGTTATTTTAATTTTATGAATAAGTCAGTACCTACTCATTTTCTAGAACCAACTTGAGTAATAGAAAATAGGTACATCGAATAAATTACTAAATTATAAATAACTACAGAAGAGGACACAAGGGCAAAGCGGAGGCCATGAATCAAAATAAAAGTTCTTTATTACCTACATGTTGAAAAAATTAAATAACTAGATATTAATTAGGTACTAACTGACCCGCGCAACTGTTCCAGTCAAAACCCCGTTTTCGCATCATTTTTCATTGATGCTCCGCTCCGTCATAGTGTGATATGTTATATAGCCTATAGCCTTCCTCGATAAATGATGATAATCCATCACTATTTTTTAACAACCAGTAGTTCCTGAGATTATCACGTTCAAACAAACAAATTCTTCAGCTTTATAATATTAAGTATAGGTGTTCAAAAAACTTTAAAAATTATTTTTGAACAATATTTTAGTAAAACATAAACAACACAGTAGAACATTTTTCTTACGCACCATGCCTGTCACCTTCATTTCGTATGCAGCGTGCATACGTACGTGCATACAAGATAAGCTCCAACAAAAAGAATTTAACTGCTACGTCGACGAGAGTAAAGTCAGAGCAAAAACTAGTTTAAAAATAAAATACACGACATATTTTAGCTAGCAACGTATTTTACTAGATGCAAAAAAATGTGCATGATTTATTTACATAAAGTAATAGTAGGTTTATATTGAACTCGCGATCTGTATCTATTGACCAGAATGACCTATCTATGTATACCTACTAATGTTATACAGCTGAAGAGTTTATTTGTACGCTATAATCTCAGGAACTACTGGTCCGAATTGAAACATTATACCTACTACTGTTAAATAGCCCATTTATCGAGAAAGGCTATAGGCTATATAACATCACGCTACGACCGATAGAAACTGAGTAGCATTGAAAAATATTGCAAAACGAGTAAAATTTACGTAGACGAAGTTGCGCGGGTCAGCTAGTCTCAAATCTATACTAATACTAGCTGACCCGCGCAACTTCGTCTGCGTAAATTTTCCCTTTTTTTTTTTTCTTCCTTTTTTTTTACAACATTTTTCATTGCTGCTCCACTCCTATTGGTCGTAGCGTGATGTTATAACCTATAGCCTTCCTCGATAAATGGGCTATCCAACAATAAAATATTTTTCTCAGCAGGCTCAGTAGTTCCTGAGATTATCGCGTTCAAACAAACAAACAAACTCTTAGGGGTATGAAAAATAGATGTTGGCCGATTCTCATAGATACCGGATAAGCACAAAAAATTTCATCAAAATCGGTCAAGCCGTTTCGGAGGAGTATGGCAACGAAAACTGTGACACGAGAATTTTATATATCCAAACTAATATTATAAATGTTAAAGTAACTCTGTCTGTCTGTCTGTCTGTTACGCTTTCACGGTCAAACTACTAAACCGATTTAGATGAAATTTGGTATGGAGATAGTTTGAGTCCCGGGGAAGGACATAGGATAGTTTTTATCGCGATAACCGTAATCCACGCGGGCGGAGCCGCGGGCGAAAGCTAGTTAGATTATAAAGCTGAAGAGTTCGTTTGTTTAAACGCGATAATCTGAGGAACTACAGATCCGAATTGAAAAATTATTTTACAGTTGGATAGCCCATATATCGAGGAAGGATATAGGCTATATAATATCACGCAACGACCTACTGGTCGGAGGGGAGCAGCAATGAGAAAAGTTGCAAAAACGGGGAAAATTTACGCAGACGAAGTTGCGCAGGACAGCTAATACCTATTGGATAAGAATCATACAGGCCAAACTGCCCATCCTACCCTGCAACTAGGTATGAATAATATCAACACAAACCTTTAGTAGATAGATACTTTATTTTCAGTAGATATCACCATACATTTCCTACAGCTAAACTTCCTCGACCTTGGAACTCGTCGAAATGTTAAATGGCATGTCATTTCGAGTACTATGGCGTGGCAATGTCGATTTAGTTAATAGAGCACTACCATTGTTACGGTTAAACTTCTTTCTAGCACAATAGAGACAGTACTTACAATATTTTTCCCATTGGTTTCTCATTCATTGTCAGATTGCAATTAAAATTGGTTTATACGTACCTTTCGATTCCATTAGGCAAGTTAGTTTAGGCAAGTTTTATGCAATTTATAATTTGCGTACAGCAAGTTATAAATTGCATAAAACTTGTACAAACCTGTATACAACTCATAACTATATCAACATCTGTACCTATACAAGTTTGTTCAAGTTGTATACAACTTGCATACAACTGTATACAAGTTGTGTTCACGAAAGTTGATTCTAGAAAATGAGTAGGTAGGTACCTACCTACTCATTTTTTAGAATCAACTTTACTATAGATGATATAGAATGGAAAAGAAACCAATATTTTATTAGATTATGTTGAATTTTTACCACAGTTTAAAAACACATGCTATTCTCTTTGGAGAGAATACTTTGATAAACGCTCACTAGACATAGGGATATGGTACAAGACCATACAATGCCAGCCTCTTCGTGTGCCATGGTTCATGAATAGTCTACTCAATAGAAAATTGGTTGTTACCGCGCATAGACTCAGATCTGGACACATCCCATGCAAAAAGTTTGCTTTCATGATGAGGAAAACCACCTCACCTAATTGTGAAGAGTGTGGTGTCGTGGAAGACTTACACCACTTATTGATGGAATGTGTTCGATATGAGCCTAATAGAAATAATTTAGTATCGACCCTGAACCTGAACAGAACTGATGTAGGCACTTTCCACCAAGTTTTGTCTCAACCAAATAGCGTTGCTGCAGAAGCCCTGTTCAGGTTCATGGCTACTTTAATGTAATTAAGATTTATGGTGAATTGCATATGCTTAGGGTACGATGGGACTGACATACGCTTTGCGGTTTAAAAGTCCCTAAATAAAACAGAATAAAAAAAAAAAAAAAAAAAAAAACTTTACTATAGATAGGTACTGACTTATCAATAAAATTAAAATAACCATGTATCTACCTACCTCCCTTCTTAGGTATATGATTATTCAGGTGATTCTAATTATTCATACTTGTATACAACTGTATACAAGTTGTATGCAACATGCACAATCCTGTATACTTACAAGTTGTATACAGGTTTGTTCAAGTTGTATGCAATTTGTAATTTGCATAATGGAGTCGCGCCTTTGGGCACATACATACATAATTATGTAGCTTCTAATATCCCACGCAAACGTAGGTTTCACTCAAGTCAAAACTGCTATGGCCTTAAAAGTTACTGACCTTTATTTTTAAGACTAATATTTAGAACAAATCCCGATCATACTTTGTGTATATAAAAGTCACCGCGACATAGGGCTTGAATTTAGTTCGGTCAGTCATTTTAAAATTCTATGTTACTAGACTGCATACCCAACACCAAATCGGCGTAAATTGGTTTAGTGAATCGAGATGTAAAGCATTCCCGATACCGAAAGTACTCGGCTGCCAGGTAAAGTGTGCAAGATTTATACTGTAGTAAAAGTGATGGCTCACATCCGTGGTCAGTGCAACAGCCCGTGTTTGCATTTTATTTAAATAAACAACGTCCGGATATTTTTGACGAAAGTTGTTTCTTGTTTATTCTGCTAGACGGATTTATTTGCATCATGTTGGTTTTCAGAAGCTGCTACTAACTTTAAATCGGAAGCTGTCATTTACATTACAATCAAACATAGTTTACCAAACTATGATACCTACGTTTTAAGTTCTAACTGATCGTAGATTTAACTTAACATTTGCCGGTTGTGATTGTATGAAATTATAAAAATAATCAAAACTTGTTTCAATTTTTTCGTAGCTAGTCTATGGTAGGTTACTGCTCAGTCTACTTACTGTGAGGTAAATGTTGTGGTTCCATGTGCAGCCTTTAATAAATACATAAATACAACTCTTTCTAAAATTATAAAAGACCGCTTAATATTTTAATAACGACGTTGTACCTCCCTACCTGTACGCTACAAAAACTGTTGCCTGCTAACAATGTTACAATAATTCCCGTAATTTTATAAGTCGCATAATATATTATGTAAATTACCTAGTTTCGTACACGCAAATAACATTTTTGCAAGTGAACATGAACACACTACATCTTAGTGATTTACATTACTAATTTCTTAGATAAGCTGCTTACTTTCAACCTAATATTCAAATGTTAGTTATTAATTTTCACCTTCACTTTTCTGGGAAAATAGCCTTTCATTTCGCAACAACGGCATCCTTTTGATAGGCTTGTATATGTATGAAAGACTAGCTTTGATAAATTAAACTTGGGAAATGTAGTACAGGCTACAGAACTACGATACATTTTTAGGGTTCCGTAGCCAAAATGGCAAAACAGAACCCTTATGGTTTCGCCATGTCCGTCCGTCCGCAACTTTGCTCAGAGACTGCTAGTGCTAGGAGGCTGTAATTTTGCATGGACACACACATTACTTACGCCGACAAAGTGAAAGAATAAAATCTTTAGGGTACCTCCCCTATAGGTATGTAAAGTAGGGGTGTGATTTTTTTTCTTACCTACCCCATTGAGTGGGATATTGTTAGATAGGTCTTTTAGAAACGTTTAGGGGTTGGAAAGACGATTTAGTTTTAGGGATCCGTTTGTAAAATATTAAGTTTTAAAGAGCAAATCTTGTTAGAGTCAAGTGCCCTGCCAGCAAATGGTTGATGTTGGGTATGTGAAAATACTCACGGTAGTAGTAAGTATATATAGTGAAATTAAAAGGAAAACTATCACAGCTAAGTAGGCTTTACATGTTTACGAGTTGGTAACAGCTGATCAAATGTGACGTAACAATATTTTCGTGCAAATTCCATTGAAAAATATTATTAAGTAGGTATAACGTTGTAAGTATGAAACAAAAACAACAGAAAACCTACTTCTTAAGCCACATTATTCAGATGGGGAGGCGGACTACGGAATCCTATATTGTGCGTGGCCCGACATGCACTTGCCCGGTTTTTAATGAATACATTTTATTTATGAACGTATGTTCGTTTAAAATCAATGAAAAACTCAAAGTCAAAACATTAACTACTATAAGCAAATCATTGTATTAAAAGTTAAAATGTCCATATTAGAATAATCTGTGCGATGCAAAAACAGATTTGGTTCGTCCGAATTGGCGTAATGCAATTGGAGCATGCCGCCACCTGCCACCGAGAGTACTAATGACGCTCGCTTGCACTAAATATGAAACGAATTATGCTTTGCTCTGTCTAATTACACTCACTTTAACGTAAATTATCTTAGAGTTTCAGATCAAAAGTTTTGACTCTGTTTATGATCTTGTCATATGATCATGTATAGAATAACAATGTGTAAATTGCGTGAATAATTTAAGGCAAAATACCTTACTTATTGCCCGACGTTTCGATCGTATTGCAACGGCCGTGGTCACGTGTAGACTTAAATTATTCACGCGATTAAGACACGTAATATATATTGTTTCACATTGTGTACAAATCACGAAAGTTTATTAACATTTAATGTAAATTGCGTTGGAAATTACCTATTTGTATTAGTATATCACGCTGGGAGGATGAAATAAAAAAAGTCGCCGGTCCAAAGTGGTGGCAAACAGCTCAGGATAGAGAGAAGTGGACATCGTTAGAGGAGGCCTTTACCCAACCTGGGGACCTTGCTAATAATTCAAACTTGTTGTTATAGATAGTACCTAAATTATGCAGAAATGTAGCAAGATCAAATAAAGGCTTTTTTTATTATTATTATTATTTATTAGTACCTACTTACTTTCATCTAAATGCTTATAGTGTTTAACCAGACAAATGCTTTGTGTAGCAATATAAGAACCTAATCCAACTTGGGTTCTATTTACTCGTAGGTGCTATTTACCCTTGACATTCCTACTAAATATAACGCTGTATAGGTACTCTTCCATGTAATTTGACTCCTTAATAAATTTCCGCGCTCATAAACAAAAAATATACCTCAGCGAGCGAACGTAGCAATCTAACAGCTGCCCTACTTATTTATTGATGTGGACACATGTTTACACTCATTACATTGCCGGTCAATTCCGACAACCGTATTAAACGAAAACCGTACATTTCGCTTCAGCTATAAACCGGTGACTTGTACAGTTTTACTGAAAGGGTGGTAATATCGATAGTGCGAAAGAGTTTTACTTCATGTGTAGGAACCCCGCCTCAATCCGCCTTGTGGCCAGACTGCTATCGTAAAGTAAGTAATGAAACTCCGTAGATCACTCCGATGTATCGCGATAAAACGTTGCCGCAATCAACGAATTTATAAATGTCAATGTTCGATTTGTTTTGTTTTAGTACGGTAACAATCGGAATTTTGATTTTACAAGTTACAATGTTTCCGTATAGAGACACAGTCCTAATAGTACACAGTGGATTTATGAATAGGGACCCGTTATATTAACCCTTAGAAATAGCGGATTCATCGTTTCAACCACGGAAGTGTTAAAGCTCTGTGGTTTTAACCCTTCGCGCAATACGAGAGCGGGTTCTATGAGTTCTTGTTCGTATGATCTCGTATTGTAGCACTTCGTACCTATTATTTAGTAAAATTTTCATCGCAATTAGAGATCCTGATCTTCTTTTCTGTAGGTATATAAGTAATATCATTGACATGTTCTAATAAAAACCTTAGGATCTCAAAAGTCAGGGTGTTTCATTTTAATGTAAAAATAATTCTAACACGCATCACCTACATCTGCAAGCATCGATCCTTAGATAGCAGCAGAATGCATATGACTAACTATCTGCCCGCCCCAGCTTCGCACGGGCAATAATATATAGCCACACATGACACTCACAAATAACGTGGCTTTCTATTGGTAAAAAAACTTTCAAAATCGGTACAGTAGATCCAGAGATTACCCCCTACAACCTTACACAAACTTACAAACTTTACCTCCTTATAAATATACCTATAGATATATCATACAAATCAAAAACAGGTTGCTAAAGTGACTGTTTACTTTACACACATTCTCAGGAAAAGTTCATGAAAGAAGGAAATCGAAAAAAGTCGCTACGCCGAAGTGGGAAATGCGATCCACGTATCCTTTACGGGAAAACATCTGGGAATACTTGTATGAAGACAACATAGAACCAAACTTCTACTGCAGCAACAAAAGAAAGAATACGAGTAGAAAATGTAAACAAACATCACATAAAAATCGTTCTTGCAAGAAAACTGCAGCCTTCCTGCTTGTATTATTGATCCTTACTGTTGGAACAATAGGTTAGTATGTATGCATGACAATAGTTATTATATTGCAAGAGTAACATTGTCTGTAGATATTTGGATTTCAAAGCTAAACCACTGAGCCAATTTTGATACAAATAGCTAGGTATACTTGGTATTCAGAAGCTTGGGCAAAACACGATATTCTAATTAGTAGTAGGTGGGTACTTTTAGCCGTTTTTTTTTTATATCTTGGGACAACTCATCGCAACCCAGACAACTGATAAACATACTTATATAGTTCTAAATACATACATGTTATAGATAAATAACACCCAGACACAGAATAAACAACAATCACACAAAGTTTTATCCTGGGTGGGGATCGAACCCACGACCTCTTGCGTAGCAGTCCGATACACTCCCACCGCGCCACAGAGACATTCGAAAACTAAATTACTTCAAATATAGATGATACTAAATAGGTATCTATAATGAACAACAGTTGTTAGGTGAGAGATCCGATAATTCCCTGCAAGAGGCCGTAATATTTTTAAAATAACCCTGTAACCTACAACCTACAACCTTTAGAAATCACTCAAGTAATCAATAGAAATATTATAAATATCAAAGTAACTCTGTCTATCTGTTACCTTTTCACACCTAAACCACCGAATCGGTTTAGATAAAATTTCGTATGGTTAGTTTGAGTCTGGGGACGATAGTTTTTATCGCGATAACGGACATAAACACGCGCGGAGCCGCAAGCGAAAGCTAGTAACCAATAAGTAGGTACCTACGTAGACTTGTATTAGAGCATCATAAATCATGTCATCATCAAAATCATAGCGCATACTGCAATATAAGCGGATTTGATATTGCTGAGTTCTACAACATAATTAGGTTGTATATTCCTTGGTCGAATATATCTGAAATTTCCGTTGCTCTTATTATGTGTACATAACATGTCTCAGGGAAGACATGTTCTGTTAAAAGAACGTAGCGTACTGCAGTCTTGCTTTGTTTAAAAATTAATAAGCTACTTAAGTATATCTACCTACATACCTTTTAAAATATTGTAGAAGTAGAACAACACAGCTGTGCAAGTTATCTTCGCGAGTTCATATTCTGGGCTGAAAATTCTGTGAAGGCACCTACCGTTTTTCCTTATTAAGATATTTCTGCATTCATCTGCAGATAACAATTATAAATACAGAATTTGGTTCCTTACCTTCTTTAATTTCGTTAGAACCTATAAGGCAGTGGATAGGCATTTCGTCTCTGATTTCTGAATGAATTGGTCCTACAATCCGGGTGTAATTGAGTTACAAACTTCCAAACTTTTACTTTTATAATAATAGTAAGTAATAAGAAAATAGACTAGATAACATTAATCAGCACATACTAAAAGACGATGAATAAATTAGTGTCACAGCATCTAAGCGTTAATTAATTTAGTTTCAGTATCATTTTGGAAGGAAAACCTTGGAGAAGACTTGACGAACTTAATCTCATTAAGTAAGTACTGCCTAATTGTATTCGTTATGGCATTAGAGCAATTACTAGTACCTAATCACATTGGTTTTTTCAGAACAAAATGTTTACGAGTCAGTAACTTAATAGTTCAAAAGGACTTACTAGTCTCTGGGGTATTGTTCGCAATGGTGATAAAATAGGTGCTCCAAGACTCGTGGCCCAGCCAAATTGCTAAAATTACATCGATATCTATGAATGTAAAATATAATAATAATAATAATAATGTTATCTTGGGACAACTCACACAACGCTATCTGATCCCAAACTAAGCAGAGCTTGTACTATGGAAACCAGACAACTGATAAACATACTTATATATTTCTCAATACATACATATTATAGATAAATAATACCCAAACACAGAATAAACCATCGTGCTCATCACACAGTTTTATCCTGGGTGGGGATCGAACCCACGACCTCTTGTGTAGCAGTCGGATACACTCCCACCGCGCCACAGCGGCAGTCATAAAAACAATGTTTTCAGTAAATTTACCTGGAACGGTACAAGTGTCTAAATTAACTAGTACTTACCTAAAATCTTAGTAAAATACGTAGTAAGGCAACTCTAAGCAAGAATATTTATAATAATAATAATAAAGCCTTTTATTCTGTGTCTCAGTGTGCCTCTTGGCATAGGCCTCCTACAACAATTTCCACTGTGGTCTGTCCTGAATTACCCGTCTCCACCTTGGGCCAGCACCCAATTACCCACTGGTAAGTGAAGAATACTTACCAGTGGGTAATTGGGTAATTCTATCTCAGCGACCTGTCAATTAACCAAAAAGAACTGCTTGCTTTCCTGAACATACCTACATTCGCAAAACGGGGCTCAAGTTTGGATAAACAAGCCATTTTGTGCGTCACCTTAGTTCCGTTCAGGGTTACTTTGAACTAAGGCGATGCTAAAAATTAGCTAGTAGGTTTACCAACTTAAAGTTGTTGAGACTGCAGGTGCGATTTCAGGGTGTAGCAATGTAACCAATTACCCAGCTCCCTGACTCATGATTGAAACATTTATTTTGTACAATTTATTTTTTTATGTATATTAACATGATATCTGAATCCGAGCCAGAGACAATACGGGTACCTACGACATAGCTTAACGAGCATCCCAAGCTTACCTAACTATTGTAAAGCTTTAAAAAGACGATAATAATCTTCTTGTCTTAATTGTCCTTACCCAATTGGTTTTTAGTAAATGTGATTAATAAACAAACACGCTTGTCCTGGCTTCATTATATTCACTTCCTGATTTAGCTTATTTTACCTACGTCAAACTTCAAATACCTATCTTTATTACGTAATATCAATTCAGTGATTGTTTGAAACATAATTATACTAGCTGTTACGCGCAACTTCGTCTGCGTAAATTTTCCCCGTTTTTGAAACATTTCTCGTCGCTTCTCCGCTCCTATTAGTCGTAGCGCGATGTTATATAGCCTATAGCCTTCCTCTATAAATGGGCTATCCAACAAAAAAAGAATTTTTCAAATCGGACCAGTAGATCCTGAGATTACCGCGTTTAAACAAACAAACAAACAAACTCTTCCGCTTTATAATATTAGTATAGATGTATAGATATATTATATTAACATAGCCAAAAACAAATTATGTAAAAACAAATATACCTACCTAGCTGAATTAGGGCCATTAACATAACAGCTCTGCCATCCATCAAGTCTTATCATAATGTATGCTTCGTAATAAAATTATTTCTCAATTTAGTACTTAATATGCAATGTGCTGTAACTCTACATTAAAATAAATTAGTGCCTAGTAGTAGTAGAATTCTCGTACGGATTTTATTCTGAATCAAGACTGTTTTAAACGAGAGTTTCACAATTGCGTATCTACTGAAGCAGACACCAGAAGGTGAGATTAAGGGCGAAAATTACACGCCTGTAGCTGGCACACTCTTTCAGGCGCGGATCCAAGATCATGTTCTGGGGCACTTTGACCCAACACCGGTCAAGTGTGAGTAGTTTTGCCCGTCAACGCGGATCAAATTTATGGCGAACACTTGAAAATTCATGACTCTAAGGGGCGGGGGAGCAATTGACCCTGTTTCCCCCCCCCCCCCCCCCCCGCGCCTGCACTCTTTGCATAACACTGGGGTAGATGACTGTCAAGTCAAATCAGTATCTTTTTAAGAAACGTCAAAACGATGCGCCTCGTACTAATATAGAAGAAATGTCATTCTTTTGTACGGTCATGTAGTTTCAATGTCTGTTTTACATATCAACCCATAAGATGGCCCACTGCTGGGCACGGGTCTCCCCAGTAGAACCTACCAGTATGTAGATCCTGGGGGTAATTGCCATAATCGCCACGCTTGGCGAGCGGGTTGGCGATCGCAGTAAGGCTTTAAGTACGCAGAGGACGCTGCTGCCCGTCCTCCGGGGTAAAATCCCTTAGTCGCCTTGACGACACCCACGGGTAGAGATGGGGTGGTACTATTCTTAAGCCGGCACCACACGGCAAATGTCTGTTTTGTTGTTTATAAATTCACTAGCGGGTCGCTCCGGCTTCGCAAGGGTATAAAATATATGGATTTATTATACATATAAACCTTCCTCTTCAATCACTCTATCTATTAAAAAAACCGCATCAAAATCCGTTGCGTAGTTTTAAAGATTTAGGCATACATAGGGTTATAGGGACAGAGAAAGTGACTTTGTTTTATACTATGTAGTGATGATAACGTCAAATTGTAGAGAAACATCGTTTTCCAGAATATTTTTGCAAATGCTATTTCCTGTGTAGTATTAAATAATTAATTGTTATTGTAGTCATCTACCCAATTCCTTATATGGGTATACGCTAACTGGTATGCCTGTAGCTGGCACACTTTCATAATGGCTCCTAGCATGTGTATACGCTAACTAGCATGCTTATAGCGGGCACTATTATAAAACACTTTGCATGCCTGTACCTAACTTAACAAGGACACAAAACTGAACAACAAATTCAAGGACTTTTTCTGCAAATGTAACTACTTGCATAACATCCTTCAAGGCGTATAGGTTAACTGGCGTGCCTGTATCTATAACAATTAGGTAGATCGTGCACGGAGCTTGCCTGTAGCTGGCTGTAAATAAATAAATAACTTATTTATTTACAGCCAGCTACAGGCAAGTTTATTTTCGCCTTTACTTTGACCAATCAGATCAATAAACTTGAAATCCATAGCCACCATGTATCCGTTCGGTTTTGATGAAAACTAAGTTGAATAGGTAGAATCATTCAAATCAGAGATTAGAAGAGAACATAGCGATCATTGGTGTAACTGCACTACGCTACACTCCTCTTTGTTTCACACCTCTATGCACTACTCTTCAGTAACGTGTGTCATTAGCTTTTACCCAGTACGTATCATCATTGGCCTATACCATATTGATCATTATGATTAAAACAGTGTAACAAGAATCACAGCACTTTAAACGAGCACGCTATCATTTGTTAATAAACGCTGATAAGGCAAAAATACTACAATCGACTTTAGGATCACTTCTTAGTTAAAGAAAATACTGACTGATTCTTATAGAGTATGTGAAAGTGTTTCGTTTTCACATCAACCATTAGCTTCCTCGCGCGGCTTCGACCTGAATTTCTGTTAGCTAAAACTAACACAAGTAAACCCGTTCCGAATCTATACTAATAATAGAAGATTTTCTTTATTTGTTTGCTTGAACGCGGTAATCTCAGGAACTACTGGTCGGAATTGAAAAATTCTTCTGTTTCTTCTTTCTGTTGGGTAGCCCATTTATCGAGGAAGGCTATATAACATCACGCTACGACCAATAGGAGCGGAGCAGAAATGAAAAATGTTGCAAAAACGGGGAAAATTGACGCATATGAAGTTGTACGGGTCAGCTAGTCACTAATATGACTATATTTAAGTATTTTAAGGCTACAGTGCCTTCCTAGATTTCTCTTTCTCTTGTCCTTTTTATTTTAAAATGTGTTTGACCGCTTTCATTCCAATAATACAGCTTTCTCCGACACCCCTACATCAATCAGCGCGGAATGTTGTCATAGACTGAAATATCTAGCCGAGGAGCTAGCTCGTGCGGAACAAATTCTCAGGTATCTAATAGTCTCAACATTTTAAACATACTTTAAAAAAGATTAGGCTCTTAATTAAGACCACCAAAATACCTTAACCCCGTATTCATAATACTTACTTCGTTAGTAATGATACTGTTAGTAGTAGTAGAATATAAGAAGACCAAAATATCGTTATTTTAGGTTTATTTTATTATATTATCAAAATAGAATGTAAAGAAAGATAAAACATTCGCGCAACAAAGACAATTAAAATGCTATTACTAACGTATTATGAATAAGAGGATTAGAGCTTAACTAATCTGAAAGAACTTAGATAGAGTACACAGTCTGCCAAATGTAAAAAGATAAATTATTTTACCTGCAATTGTGGCAAAATTATGATTTTAGTTTTAGGCCTTAGGTATTAATACCTAATATTTATATGTTTTCGCTATGAATTTTCTAGTCCACAGACTATTGACCAGGTTAAGTGCGAGTTGGTTTTATGTTAACGCGAGCGAATTGTTTACCGCGTTTGGCTCTCTGATTGGATCTTAACCAATCAGAGGGCCAATCATCCTTGGAGCGGGCCAATCGGAGCACCATTCATGTTAAACCTGTCGATTGCGTTAACGTAAAACAAACTCGCACTAAGCACACTGGTAGGTAAACGATAATCTCCCGACTTCGATAATCTCTCCTTCCCTACGATCACAGGAAAACGCTCCGCTCCAGGGCTATGATGTTGTCCGCGCGAACAAAGACAGGTAACATGTTTAATTACTGCTTTAATTATTTATGACGTATAATGTAACGTAGGTATGCTTAATGACTACATAAAATGTGCAAACTTATTTAAAATTTAATAGCATTATTAGGTATGTTTCAACTTACTGTTATAAGCAACTTCAGCAAAAAGTTTGCTGCAAATTCATAGCAGTGTGTGGTTAGTCTTGAAGTATAGTAGCTACGTGCTCATTTATTTACGAACAGTACGGCTGCGTACGACGAAATGAGTAGGTACATATTATCTTAAAATGAAAAGTTAATAACACGCTTTCCAAGAACTTTTAATATATTTCAACATGTTTAATAGAGCAATCTGCAAACATTAAGACGGAGTCGAAATAAAATTTATTTCTTTTAGCTTTTAAATTCATATTCTGATATCTTGGGACAATTCACACAGCCATATGGTGCTGATAAACATACTAAGTAATATGTATTAAAGTCAAAGTCAAAAGTACTCGCTTGCATGAAGGGCTAGAGAAATTTGAGGTCTAGAAACATAGTCCAGATATGGGGACTTCAAATTTTTCTATCTTTCAAAAATGCAATTATTGTATTAATAGATTACCGAATGCAACACTTATAAACGTCAGACAAAATTTGGAACATAATGATTCTCCATTTAATGCCAACTTCGCAAGAGTAAAGCCCTGAAAAGAACTTGGCAATAAAAAACTCATGGCCACTTATTTTAAAATGCCAATTATTACAATATGTATACACAGTTAAGCCAGTAAGGTGCTGCAACCATTACACCATATAGTATGTAAAGTGGGTTTTATTTCCAAATACTTTATACATAGGTAAATTACATAAATCTAAATCTTGAATATACCTTTATTCCCCACATTTGAATATTAGATATACCTACCAACTTAAAAAAAATATTTAAGCTAGCAATGATTTATGATCGTAGGTACATATACAAATCTTTTGTACTATATAAGTATGGTATATCTAGTCTTACGTCCATAAAGGACCTTTGACTAAAAACACTTTAACTGAAAGACAGATCGAGCTTCGAAACAACTTGTACTCGTAATCTAATCTTTGAAAGTTTACGATCAGTTTCAGTCCACATAGATACGCGATACATATCAGGTGCGGTGGCCACAAAGGGCTCGGACACAAAGGAATGGGGCGGTCGAGTCGCCCTGTGGGGCTTAGTGCCACTCTGGCGAGCCGCCCCACCAGCCAACATAGTACTTGCGATACGACCTCCTACACTATCCGACTGCTGGCCTTTTATGTGAGTACTTTCAAAGACTATCGAATTGAACACTGGTATTGATTAGTTTTATATTATATAAAGGTTATTAGCTAAAGTAGTCTACGAGATAACGGCTTAAGTTTGCAAGAATCATCAAATTAACACCTGGTCAGTCTGCTCTAGGTCGTAAAGTTTCTAGGAGGGCGTTGACCTAATCAGTTCAATGACCACGTACATGAAAGATGAAAGTTTGATGAGGAATGAACGAATGGCGTCGTCTAGGATCCAGCCTACTTGCTTGTTTATTTATGTCTTTCTCGAAAGAAATTGGTGACTGAGATAAAAAAGTTTGAATTATACGAGTATGGGTTGATACCTTTTCTAGGATATTCTCCGAACCTTTCTAAATGGCATCCCCACATGAGCGAAATTCACAGAACATTATATTTTCCGAATCTTCTATCTATCTTATTCTCTAGCTTGAAGCCCTGGGGGATCTTAGAAATTTAGATTTTCATTAAAGAAATCCTTTTACGATATAAATTTTATAGCAAAATAAATCTTCTGTATTTAACATCATACAACATGTGCTGTTTTCATTTTGGCTCGAATCATAATGCTCTTATTCCTAGTCTAGAAACTTTAAAAATATAATAAATAACTGGACTAGCTTCGCCATTGTATACGAGTCCAAAACCAGTTTGCTGCACTTGGCATCAAAAAATATTACCGACCAACATATATGCAAATAAGACGTCCATAAACTACAAAGTTAACTAAAATTTGTATTTCCAGTGGTTCATATGGCGAGATAATAATACGATTACCGAAAATACAACGGATAAGTTGCGTAACTCTTGAACACATACACCCAGATACAGCGCGGAGTGCGCCGAAGCATTTCGTTATATACGTTAGTACCTAGTATCATACTGGGATTATGTCACTGAACAGGAACGCTAAAACAACAGCAGATATCGTTGTATTATGTATATCTATACGTACCTATATGTCCCTGTGTTTCATTGTGTTGAGCTTCAACTACTTCGTACGAGTATCGTGTTGTTTTATATTCCGAGTTCGTTGCCTTTAAAATAGAATGCCAACCTTATTATAGGATATTGTTTTATGCAAACGTAGAAGTATTGCAATAACTACTTGTTACTAAAACATTACGATAATAATTAAGAGATGATTGGTCAAGAAATGAAGCTACAAACCAAAGGCTAATATTTTGATGTCTGGGAATCCGATCAAAATGTCTACGGCTTAAGGTCGGCGGCGTCGATATTATTTTGTAGGCTTCGTTCAGCAAAATTCCCTCATCAACGGGGCTCTAGAAATGAATGAGTTGAAACGTCAACACGTTGTCATAAATACCTACCTCAATAGAGACCATTCTGTGTATCTTTTTCTTTCACGACTTTTATTTTTGGCTTTGCAAAAATGACCGTAATTTTTAAGCGACAGACAGACAGTAAGACCTAACATTGTACACTATGATTGTAATTGTATGTACATGATTGGAATGAACTTGACCCCACTGAAAATCAGAGATTACTGTGTGAAGGGGCCTTGACCTCGCTAAAGGTAGTTTTTATCAAGGTGTAAAACACTAAACAGCACATATACACGACACGGGACAATTGGGTATTTCAAATTTAATTAATTCAAAGTAAATATTTTATTTTCAAAATAAAATATTTTATACTGACCATGTAAAAATATGTCAAAAAGTGTTCTGAAAAGTCATGTTCATTTATTAATTTAACGTTTTATTAATTTTTAATTGTAAAAAGAAACAATAAGTAAATGATTTGACCATAGAAAATGTGACGTCATATGCTAGTATTTCATACAAATTTGTACAAAGCGGGTCGTTTTTGACATTTATTAAATAGAGGCTGATTTGACTTCAGTCAAATACCCTAATTCGGGTACTTTTGGAGTTTTGGAGCTGCTGAGCTCCTTCCGAATCCATATTTGATGTCAAACCAGTAGAGTGGGGGCTTTAATTCTTTTTTAATTCACAATGTAGGCACTAACTTGTCGGTAAATACGGAGTCTGTTTCGGTCTTTGCCTTATCTCAAGTTAAATCCTGACACTAACTTGTATATTTGCAGGGAGTTCTCGCAAATAACACTTGGATCAAAGTTGTAGACGGACAATATCGTGCCGAGGGCTCACCGAAACAATACTATCAATTAGCCTACAAACAACTTGAATGGAAGAGATTTGTATTTCGAGTGTTAACGAACCAAGGCAATAAGAAATATACTTGTATCTACAGAGTTCATTTGTACGGAAATGTAGAAAACGATTTGGCTATTATTGATAAATAATGTTTTAAAATTAAATTGTGTTTATTTAATATTTACGGTCCACTCCGATTCAGTGGAAATGCACCCTTAGCCTTGTGAGGCGGGGGAGTTTACAAACATACCTACAATTAACGGACACAAAGTGCCCCCAGACTGGAAAAAACGAACTCTGTTCCATGCGGAAATCGAACCCATAACCTCTCGCACAGCCGCACTCCCACTGCGCCATCGAGGTAGAAAATAATCCTTTCTGACTGAGAACTCATTAACATGAAATCCTCGCAAATACAAACCCGTATAAGGAAGGTATGCAATAGGTAAACACATGCGCATAAAACGTTTATTTATATTAGAAAACTGAAAACACCAGTACCTCTTACTAAGTGTGCCATCTGAAGTTGACGTGAGTTAGTTGAGTAGGTAGCTAGGGAGATCGATATCCACCTTTCTGAAGGCCATGAAAGTAAGAGCCAATGCATAAAGATGGGGTGATATGTCCTACAAAGTATAGGTTTCAACTAAAACAAAGTGTTCTAAACTCTTACCGCCTTATTCCAAAGAAAAGATCAAATCAAGGTTTAAATCAAGACTTTCAAGTCCAGGATTTAGTACAGTATTATTGGTCTTATTACAAAGCTTAGATAATCCGTGGACCAGCTGATACCAAAGGATCTAGCAATCAGCCACAGATTATAATCAATTTAGTTCATTCATTGTTCTTATCATTCAAAAATAACGTTCCGTTTTATACTAATATAATTTGAAAGTATAGTTATCATTGAGAATAAAATATTTAGACGTTCTATGTAGCTAAATTATTCGCCAGCACTACGTAATTTTCAAAATATTAACCTGACATAAAAGCCCTCGGCCTGCAATTTACGAAAAATCAAATAAATTCTGTCAGGATCGGAACGTTACATAAGTAGTTGTCATTAGTACTAAAAATGTAAACAAATGATGATAACCTAAATTTAATTAACTCAGACATTATTAGGGATATTATAAGTTTAATCTGAGTAACTATAGCGCCCAAACACTAAGAGGAACTTGGATGCGAGTTTTTATTACAAAGCTAGTTTCATTGGAACAGGTCTTAGCATGGAAGGATACTTTACTTACTCAATAAGATAATCCATTTTTGATATACTTACTGTTTTCTTTGTTGCACTCGTTGTTCTGAATGTAT
Organism: Herminia tarsipennalis; assembly: GCA_945859575.2. Classification (NCBI taxonomy): domain Eukaryota; kingdom Metazoa; phylum Arthropoda; class Insecta; order Lepidoptera; family Erebidae; genus Herminia; species Herminia tarsipennalis. The sequence goes on along the minus strand of OX243839.2, from coordinate 10,891,283 downwards.
TGGGGGAAAGTATGCCTAGATTCAATATAGGTACTGAAGCTTCGGCTGAAGCACAACAAACAATTGAAACAAATTTTATGAATATATTTATTATTTAATATCAGTGAGCTTGCTATGAAATGAAATTCTCAAATAACTACATAGAATCATTATTTATTAGATACCATTTATTCTCCCTAAGAACAGAGTTCATTTTCATGAGAATAATATAATTATCTAAATGTTAGGTAGCACTAAATAGTTATTCCATTTGACAACAAAATGGATGTTAACAATTTCAATAACCTGTAACCATTCTGTATTCCCTGTTCAAACTATGTTTGAAAAGGAATATTGAGTTGATATCCCTTATTTCTATTTAGATGACTAGCTTTCCCGCACAACTTAGTCTGCATAAATCTTCCCTGTTTTTGCAACATTTCTCATTGCTGCTCCGTTCCTATTGGTTGTAGAGTGATATTATATAGCCTATAGCCTTCCTCCACAAATGGGCAATCCAAAAATAAAAAGTTCAAAAGAATTACCGCGTCCAAACAAACTTTTCAGCTTTATAATTTTAGTATAGATATTTATTTTACAATAAATTTTAAATTGTATGCATTTTTTGTATAATATATAAACAGTGATCAATAATATATTTATATAATAAAATTGATAATTCTATATTTAGATCCACCTTATAGTTCACTAGTAATAGGGTATATGTGGCATTTTATGTATAAATATATAAACAGTAATCAATCAATAATTGATCAATGTTTATTTAGATCCACTATATAGTTCACTAGTAAGTTTTAGGTACATTATACATAGAATCATTATTTATTAGATACCATTTATTCTCCCTAAGAACATAGTTCATCTATCAGAGAATCTTAAATATAATTATCTAAACTGTTAAGTAGTGCATAATAGTTATTACATCACAATTTCAATAATCTGTAACTAATCTGTACTCTCTGTTTAGTGTTTAAACTTTGTTTAAAGGAACATTGTAGCAATGTATTAACTAGCTGAGCTCTTATAAACATAATATTCAGTTCTTGGTACCTACCTATAACCTAAGTTTACATCTGTTTCTAGTGATAGGTATACCCATGGTTACACTTTACCAACTAAATTTTAAATTGATCAATGTGTATTTAGTTCCACTATATGTATAGTTCAGTAGTAAGTTTTAGGTAAGAAATTTTGTCATAATGATGTTTCTATTACTTTGTTTTGTGCATTTTGAGTAAATTCAACATTGGTTTTTGCCGCACTACTCCAGACCACCTATCAGATATTCCAAATGTGATTTTCCAACTTCAATATAAATAATGTGACATATTATAAGTGGAATGCATCAGATTGTTTTACATAGAGCACTAGTTAATGATACTATTGTCGAACAAAAATAATCTGTGTTGATCTTCAACTTTCCACACTGCGTAGGTACACTACACGTCGAGTCTGGTTGACCCAAACATTGCACAGACCACTTTAATTTTAGGACATCTCTGAGTTCTGTATATTAAATCTTCTCTCTCAATTCCAAGCTGTGATAAATGTTTTGAAAAACAATAATAAGCATGTATTATTAAATCTTTGGTCACACATCGCATTTCACTCGATTTTTGCGTTTATTTTGTTGCCACACCATATTTAGTTAATTAATAATTTAAAGTCACTAAACACGCATTATTCGTCATTAATAATTGAAACTAAAATACCTACGCAAAATAGTAAATGGTCTAACTTTCAAATTGTCAAGTTTTTGACATTTTAAGGTTATTACCATAGTTAAACTAGGGTGATCGAAAGACTAATCTATAGACCAAAGAAGATCATCGATTAAGCGATGAACCTCGATTTGTAATAAAGATTTTCGTAGATCCATGGTTTAAACTAGGATTTTCGTCAAACCAGGTTTAGTTCAGCTTTTGGAATAAGGCGGTTAGCTTTTCTACAGTATTATTTTACTATTTAGATTTCTACAAATCTCAACAGACGTTAACTTTGTGTTGCAAATTTGAGATACATAAGCTACCTACTTATGAACGTATAAACCTACAGCGCCATCTATCTATGTGGTCAATCATTTTCTCACTGTGAGGAAAGCGAGCGAGTTCATAGCCAGTTATTTTTATAGGCGCCATCTACCAGTCAGCAGTGAAACTTTTTGCCGTTCACTAACTTAGCACCTACCTACCCACCATTGTTTTATAATGCTTACTACCTACATACCTAAAGCGAAAACCAAATACAAACTGTAGTAATAGTGGCGGTGACAGAAAATAATCACTATGTATGCCTGTATTAAATAAAGTTGCTGGACGCTGTTTGTACTAAAGAAAATTGCTGGATGCAACATTCGTCTCTACTGTCGGCATGTGACAATTAGAATGAAGTGTTTACTTCTGTCAAGTGACGATAATAACGCGTCTACACGTCTTGCAACACCGGTGTCGCAAAGAAAATGTGAGGAGTTTGATGGAGGACGATAATCGAAGACACGTTCTCTTCTATAACTTTTTCGTGTTCGCTCATTGCCTGGTATCAATGAGGCTGTCTGGATGCAAGTGACAATGAGCACCACACTAACCTTAGTGTTGTGCTCATTGTCACTCGCATTCAGACAAGGCTCTTGGACAGGTCTAATAAAGGGAGAAAATTATTAAAATATTTATATTACGGGTCTAATAGCGTGAATAATTTAAGGTAAAATATAAAGTTTTTATCAACATTTAAGGGAGAAAATATACATATAGACCAGCTTGTTGATGAAATCTAGTGGTTAGTATCCCCCAACTGCTAAATTTGAGGTCGTGGGTTCGATTTCCATTCAGGATAAATCTTTCATATGATATGCAGGATTGTCTGGATGTTAATTATGGTACCTATATATCCCATCTACATGTATGAAAAATCCATTATGTTTATCAGTTGTCTAGTTGTCAAACAAGTTCTGCCTATACTGCCGAAACGATGTTTTTAATAAAAAGAAGACTTCCGCAGTAGGGTACAAACCCTGTGTAACGGGAGACTTTACAAACATACAAGTCACGGACAAAAGTACACCTAGACCCAGAACAATCTGTGGATTACAGTGCTGTCCCGTGTGTGAATCGAAACCACGACCTCTTGCGTAGCAGTCGGACATACTTCCACCGCGCCACAGAGGCACTGTGAAATGTTAATATAATAAAGTTGCTGAGCAGCCATTGACAAAAGAATGAATGGTTGCCAAGCAACTTTGTTAGTTTGGGTTTATAATTTGGGGTCAGATGGCTGCCTGGAGTCCCTATTAGGTCTGACTCATTTAAAACTGGAACCAGTATGTGCTAAGTAGGTAAATAAAAGACACGAATAGTTTTTATGTTATATTAACCGTTACAAACGCAACGTTTACGAAGCGCTCCAGTCCTGAGCGGAGCCTCCCCACGACGGTGCGGCGGCCGGGACGGGCGCGGGGGCGGGCGCGGCAGCGGAGCCCCACTCTTCTTGTACCTAATGACGATAACATTGGATAAGTCATTTTAAATTACAGTATTGTTTCTACTGGACATTAACCCCTTTAATTAAACTAGCTGACCCGTGCCCACTTCATAGAGCCTATGACACTCACAAATAACATAGCTTCCTATATTGGTAAAAGAATTTTCAAAATCGGTCCATTAGATCCAGGTATTAACCCCTTCAACCTCATAAACTTTACCACTTTATAATATTAAAATAAGTATAGATGTTTTGTCTTCTATTCGATTTTGAAAATGGAATAAAAGACGAAACATTTGCTAGATAAAATGTGTTTGAAACCTCTTAATTTATTATGAATAAGGAGGTAATTTCAATTTTTACATGTTCAATACAAATTCTTACATGTCACTTCAGTGTATTTTATAAAAAAAAACACTTATTTCAATTGTCAGTCAACATCCTATCCTTATTGTATCAATAATGTTTACTTGTAATCTATACTAATATTATAAAGCTGAAGAGTTTGTTTGTTTGAACACTGTATCTCAGGAACTACTGGTCCTAATTGATTTTTTTTTTTGTTGATTAGCCCATTTATCGAGGAAGGCTATATAACATCACGCTACGACCAATAGGAGCAGAGCAGCAATGAAAAATGTTGCAAAAATGGGGAAAATTGACACATACGAAGTTGCGTGGGTCAGCTAGTATTTGACATTTCTACATAAGTAAGTCCATACCTGGGCAGCCCAGTCTTCTTGCGCGGGTGGTGCACCGAAGGCGGCAGCTGGCGGCGGCGCAGCATCTTCGGCCCATGAGGTGACGGGCTCCACAGATTCGTTCCAGTCCTCGTGTACGGGCGCAGGGACCTCCGGCTTGGCCGGGACGACGGCTTGTTGCTAATAATGACAAAACGGAAGTTATGTGTTGTCCAATGAGACGAAATAGCAAAGTCAAAATTAATTTTAGCAAGTCAGACGGTGCTTGAAACTTAGCAACAAGATCTGTTGATTATACTATTGCATTATTTTTTGTGTTTCATCGAAAGTTTTACTGGGAAGGGCAAGCAAGTGGTAACCAACTAAAAAACAGAAAATACTCAAAATTACATGATTTAAGATCTCCAACACTAAAATTAGGTAAGGTAGGTATTTAATTTAAAGATTTTAAGAGATGTCGTAAGTAGATAATTGAAAATTCTACTCATAGTATATAGTAGTGGCAAAGTTTGTAAGAAAATTAGTAGATATATAGAGGGTTACAGCTAGTATTGAATTAAAAACAACGACCTGCTCCTTGGCCTGTTGCTCTTCTTTCTCACTCTCTTCAGGGTCACGGTAGAAGAAGAGATCTACGACGACGTCCCAACGCTGGTCGCGAGCGAGCACACCGCGCAGTCTCAAGACTTCACGGGCGAGCAACCACCACATCAAACCAATAGAGTGGGATGACTGAAATATAAAAAAAAATAATTAGATCTTCAGAACTATACCATAAAATTCCACACAATGTTGTGTCCAAGTAAAAGATTGTGAAGTGGTTTACATCAAAGTGAAATGACAATATTTAACTAAGACACAGACAAGTTCACTTTAAGCTTGCTTTCTGACTTACAGACAAGGTAAAATGAAACATGTTTGTGGTCTTTTATTTTAGTCACAATCTAACTTGGCCGGCTTGAAGTCAGGTTCAATAATACTTTTGTGCTTGTGAGATGTGATTCTAACATTACATAAGAAAACAATTAATTTCGTTCAATTGATTGAAAATATAAAATAGTTGCTATACAAGTTCATAAAAGTTTTTTTTAAAACAGTTACAGCAAAATGTATATATAAAAATGAATGTTTGTCTGTATGTCCTTTATAGATTCGTAAACTATGCATTTGATCATGTGATGATCTTCAGCAAAGTGTTGTGCATGAGCCCACAAAAGTTTCTGAGTTGGTGTGACCAATCTTGGACAGATGGCGCCACTATAATTCCAATGAATCTATCATAAATATATAAAAATGGCATAGCAACCCGTGCAGGGTACAGCTAGTTACAATTTTTTTTTTCTTCAAGCTTCAATCTAACTATAACAATGCAGTGCGTAATCACTAGTTGTCTACTATTAATTTAATTATAATTTTATTGAGCACTAGCTGTGACCGCAACTTCATCCACATGAAGTTGCAGTGCTGCTCTCACCCTATAAATGTTAGCGTAAAGATAAAACATACCCTAAGTTACTCCTTACATCCTCAACTGTCTGAGTGAAAGTCCCATCAAAATCTGTCTAGACATTTCTGAGATTAGCCGGAAGAAACAGAGAGAGACCAACAAAAAAAATATGTTTTTGTTAAAGTGCCATAAAAACTTTCATATGTAATTAGTAAAAAAACTTTATTTTGACATTACAAGGAGCCATTTCATATTTTTTTATTTGTAAGACTATAGATAATTATAAATAGAAAATAGATATTTTTCTACTTCCTCATTTTTCTCATTCCTCACATCTGTGTCAACACTTCTTGATCATATTCTTCACTCAGTGAAAATTGAGTCTGATCTAAATGAGCTATTATCAATATTATTATTATTGTGGTTTGATTATGCCAGTTCTTACAAAATCCACAATAAGGGTGTGGGTTTTCACTCAGGCCATCCATTACATAGGTTCATGTGTTCTCTTTCCATAAACCTTATAGAACATTATAAAATGTGTTATTGCTTACCTTAGTGTTGCATGGGATAGCAATGTCGACAAAACGAAGAGGAGAATCAGTGTTGCACAAGGCAATGACTGGAATGTTAACATATGAAGCTTCAGTGATGGGTTGGTGATCTTGAGCAGGGTCCAACACAATCAGGAGACGGGGCTCACGGAATGCAGCTTGGATCTGTTAAAAAGAAAAGGAGAAATATAAGTATATGTGATTGGAATAATAATTGCCAGAGATGTAAAAGTAAATGGAATCAGAATATGTTGTAATCATATCTGCATAAATGCAGTCAGTGGTTCCTTAGTTTGTTTGTCATCATAAAAACCCCTTAACACTATCACAAGTGAAAGATTTGTGAGGATATGCTCCTAGAAGCAAATAATACAGCAGGATCAATGTAACTTGACCTGATTGAAGTTAGGTTCATAACACTTTCGTGCATGCGACCCTAAAATTACTTGCGAAAACATGTTTAATCAATAATAATACTAACAAACTTTTAATTCAACAATATAAAAATACTATTTAAATGAGTTCATAAAAGCTTCCGGGCACCATCTACTTCCAAAAAATGCATTTGTCAATCACTTGTTGCCTACTTCAGTCTGGCCTAATTACGTTGATCCAACTATACATAACAGATTTCACTAGAAGTTTGTAGTAATGTAGAACAACAGCATTTGCTTGCTGTTGTCCTACATTACTACAAACTTTACTACATTACATTAAGCAGGCAAACCCATTGGTAACAGCTAGTACATAATAAACAACAGAAGAATTACATTTCACACAGGAATCAACATTGTTGTTTACAATGTTTTTAAGTTAATGTAATGAAATACCAACTAATTCTCATGAGGAATATGAAGTTCAATAATTACCTGATTGGTGAATGCACCAGGAGTGAAACGGCCAGCAATGGGGGTGGCTCCAGTGTGAGCAGCGAACTTCAGGACAGCACGCTGACCGAAGGGACGCGACGAGATGACGAAAACGTCTGCGGGGTTCTCGATAGCGACGACGGCACGAGCAGCTAACACCAACTTCTCCCAAGTACGGCGCAAGTTGATTACGTGAGTGCCATCAGAACGACGCTTGTATACGTACGTTTCCATCTACAATACACAAAAATACCATGTTAAAATAACACAATTATAAAAGCCAATTGTTTATATTACTTATGAAAGTCGTCAGTTGGGAGAATAAATCGTCAATATATTCAGAAAAATATTGTGGAACGGATTCTTAGATCATCATTTTTGGTTCTTTGAGGTTATGTTTAGTAAATGTTTAGAAAGTTCTACTCACCTGGAAATTAACATTTTCCGACCCGAGATGGGTGGTAGCCGCAAGCATTTTAGTTACATCCTCCTCATTGAGGGCAAGAATGTCTAATCCTCCCGACATCGTTGCGTTTAAATGAGTTACGACTAAACCTAGAACAACAAATGTGACACCGCATAAGTTTCATATATTTATACAAATGGCAAAAAATATGTTCAGTATTCACTTAAATTAGAGTTTCCGATATCATTTATGTGAATTGTAGCAGATTAAGTTAAACGATTATCAAGAAATATTAAGATTTTATTTAAAAATACTTACGCGTATAATGCCACTGGGAGGCGAAATGGACTTAAAAAGAACTGTCAAACTTGAATGTCAATGTTATCAATTAGCAGTTGACAGTTCTTATTTGAGGCTAACTTCATGCATAATGATGTCTCGCTTTATGCCCATAATGTTTCAAATGTTAGAGGAGGCCATCACTTTTGTGAACAAAACACTCAAAAAACAGCAAAAAACAAAAAAAATATTGAAAACAACTGTGACAGTGACAAAATACTAAATCGTTCAAAAATATAATTATTATTTTGTAAAAACCGTTTACTGAATTCGAATGCGAATTCATTATAGAGGTCAGTGTCATTAACTATATTAATATAAGCGGCTGGAGGCACAAATTTAAAAATGTGCGCACATTTTCTCTGCATGCAGCTCTAAACATCTATATCAAGAAACAAGACTACATTGCAGAAACTAGAAAATTTGCCTAATTTCCATGGTATGATATTTTTCCTAAATTAAAGACAGCAGTAGTGTTTCTTGGATGGAAGAACAGTAACCATATTTTTAGTCCAAGAGGAATGTCACAAAGATTTTATTTTTATTTTTATTATTTTTCTATTATAATTTTTTAGTAATTTCTAAATATGCAATTAATATTGTTATAACAAAGAAATAAGAAATATACTATTTAAATTATAAAATTGATCAAAAACCAATGACTTTGATTATACTATAGCAATACAATTGAGTTGTATTGGAGGATCCATGATCCATATGTGTCATATAAGTTTAATGTTTTATACTACGTTAGATGGTTGATAGACTGCCATTATGTGATATTGGATCAAAATGTCTTCTGTCAACACTTTTACCAGCTCTTCACAAACTCTCCTGCGGCACTTTGTATCCTACTGTCTGTCAAATTCCCTATTTATTTTTTCCTACTGTTTCCAAACAATTTAAAACTGGGTCAGTCTTTCTGTAAAAAGTCTAGTTCAGTCCGCCATCTGCGCTTAGCTCTGTCTTGCTGGTGCCATTTTTACCAATCCGCTTTCAGTTGTACGTTTGTTGTCACCTCTGTAGCTAAAGTTAGTATTCACCTGCGTTGCCCGCAACTATAACACTGCATTCCAAGATGTGGATGTCTTTGGCTGCCATCCATCTATTCCGGTTTCCCTTCCTTATTCCAGAAGTCAAGTCACAGGATACGTTATATGTTTGATTGTTCTTTAAAGGATCCTCTCTTGAGAATGGATCTCTGTTGACCAGTTAACATCTGCTGTAGTTGTCAAGAAATCTAAAACCATCGCAGTTGCTCCTGCGACAGATAAGAATTTTTCTTGTTTTCGATAGCCATTTTTGGCTATCAAAAACAAGAAAATTATTACCAAGGAAATTAGATTTTAAAGAATAAATCATCATGGTCTTCAAAAATTCTTAAATTAGCAATTTCAACCGTAAAAAGAAGGTATCATTAATAAAAAAAAGTGCTAAGAAATTAGTTAGAGTAACAGCAACAAAATCAAAGACTACAAAAATTATGAAATCTGTCTGCAAGTCTAAAGCCAAGGAGGCACATACGGATATAAACGGCTACGCGGCAAACGCTTGAAAAAAGCAGAAATGCATACATGCGTATGTCCTGCTCCGACAAGGTTTAACGACTTCTAAGGATTAATTGAAACGTGTGACCGATCAAGTTCAAAACTTAGGTATTTTGTTATTTTAAGCTACCCAAGAACATTTTATATTCTGAGTGAACGATCAATCACAAAACATCATTTTATTGCAAGTTTTATGCAATTCAATGAAATGTATTTTTTACTTCGTGTTAATTTATTACAAAATAGTAGAAATCTGAAAACAGTAATTGTGGCAGATAAAAAATGTAATAATAGCAAGTTTGGGTGGTGGACATATCAACCCAAAACGATTAATTCATTGTCCTAGTTAGGGTTCCGTACCCAAAGGGTAAAAACAGTACCCATTTACTAATACTAAACCATCCATCTGTCTGTCATCAAGCTGTATCTCATAGAGTAGTGTAATTGCCGCTATACCAACAAATACTAAATACAGATTAGAATAAGTACGGGTCCCATACAACAAATAGTGTATTGTGGTCGCCGAAATTACCTACCTGGACATCAAAATTATTTCGATGAACTACCCCGGGGGTAACCAAGAAGGTTGGAAATTCACTGATAAAGTAGGCAGTGGTTTAAATTTTGGCAACATTGTAATGATTTATTTTATAAAGTTGCAATTTTATTTAGGGCAACATTCTATTATGTGACTGGTGATGTGACTGATGTGTGGCCTGTGAACGGAGAATATTTTTCCCGTATCGGCAATAAAACGCAATAATTTAGCATTGTTTTGTAAGACAATATATGCATTATGATTACTTTACTGCCCTGACTTCAAACGTTGTTAAGAGTTTGTATACTTTGTGAGTTATTTTGGTATTCGGTGACATTTTAGTGAAGTGCCTAATTTGATCATGGAGGCTATAGCCAAACACGATTTCAATGCAACTGCTGATGATGAGCTCAGCTTTAGGAAGAATCAAGTCCTAAAGGTACGTGGTCACGCCTTGGATTTATAAGAATTGAAATATTTATCATAAGATGACAAGTTCTTTCTAGAATTTTTGATATTACAGATACTAAACATGGAGGACGATATGAATTGGTACAGGGCTGAATTAGACGGCAAGGAAGGACTTATTCCTAGTAATTATATTCAAATGAAAAGTCACAGGTAATTAAATACATTCTGTAAAGAGATTGCTTATTTCTATTTATAGTCATAACATAAATCTTTAGGATTCATGAAGTTTGTAATAACAAGATAGGTATTTATGTTTAGAATAACAAGAATCCGTTGTGTTTCATATAAATTTGAGTTATTTTGTACTATGACAGAATCCCCATAAACCTGTGCTTTGCATACATTGTATATACTTTTTTATGCAGGATAAAACTTCATAAAGTTATATCAAAAATTTATAGAGGTTATAAAACTATTTATTTGCTAAAAGGTATTGTAGCCTGATAAACAAGTGTTTATTTTGATAAAACAATTTAATGTGGTTGTTAAACCTTGAAAATGTGAAATCTGTCATGGTAAACCCATGCAATCAATCTCATTTATTATATTGTATGTGGGTGTTGAGATTTCTTGTTAACTATTGAAATTCCTTCGAAAAAGAATGATAATGTGTCATAGATTTATGTTTATGGAACTGCAGAGCTCACTTATATCTTTTTAATTTTATTACCAAAAAGTTGTATTACTATATATTTTTTAGTTGGTATTATGGAAGAATCACAAGAGCAGATGCAGAGAAACTTCTAGCAAATAAACCAGAAGGTGGTTTCTTGATAAGAATCAGTGAATCAAGCCCCGGAGACTTCTCCTTATCTGTCAAGTAAGTAATTTGTCTGTGAATAATATAGTTATCACTAGTTGGTTTATTTTCTGAGAATGTTCATGTTTTCCTATTGGGCTATGAATCACTATAATATATTTACATATTGAAACTATGTAGACTTAATGGGTGAGTTATGATCTGAGAAATCATAGTTACAGTATTAGTTATCAGTTTTAATATTAACTTGATTTGTGTTGGAAAAATCATAATTGTAGTTGTGGTACATTTTATTCAAGTTATGTTATACTTTGTTAGCTAAGTATTTGGAATTCTCTTAATATTGTACCATGAGACAGTAGCGAAGGGTTAATTTTTTTCTGATGTAACCTGATACATAAATATATTCTCCTGGATATGGTTCTTTGTTCCTATAATACTAAGTAACTACAATCCAAAGGGAAGCCGAAAATATTGTATTCTAAGGACTCTCCACCACTGTGAGACAGTAAATATCACAGAAACAGTCTTATAATATTACAGAAACTTAGAAAAATTAAGAAAACAAAATAGTCGATTTTAATTTATTTTTATAAATTTATACATTTTTTAAAATCAGTTTCGAAAATATTGAATGTGAATATAATGCTAATTATACAATACATACAAGATATTAACAAAATAAAAATAGAAAACTGAGGATACTAAACCGTTTAGGCATCAAAGAATTCCTCCCCATCAATATCAACTTGTAACGTTCCCAGAAGGCTGGCAGCAAATAGTGCAAGGTTTAATTGATGAAGGCAAGGATGTGTTTGAGAATGCAAATTCAATTATAATGCTACTTTGGTGTAACTTTCATTTCAAATTAAATTACTGATAAGAATAGAAACAATATACAAAAAACTTCAGGGCAGGATTCACATAAAATCTACTTATTCTAAATATTTTCATCTTAAAATGTTGAATTAGGTTACAAAGGTCTTATTGTCCTCTATAGAGTAATTATGTTTTTCTTGGAGCTAATCAATTATTGGCAGTTCGTTATACTCATCCTACATATTAAAGCTTTGCCTTCTTTTGTAAGGGATAATTTAATATACTCTGAAGGATCAATATCATTCTACTAGTAAGAAAATGTGCAGACGGCTTAATGTAAGGGTAATATGAGGCACAAATGGATAGATGCCTTAACCCTTTTATGTGAAACACCTATCAGAACCATCATTTTGATTATCAGCAATATTTTAATTATTTTTTGTTTTTGTTTATTAGATCCTAGTTTCATTGAATTATTAATATAATTTAAATAATATAATTGAATAATTAAATTCTATTCCGACATTTTAAAGATAAATCATTGTCTCACAAGTCAGGGTTTTTTAAATATTAAGCGACATTATGTTGTTTATTGACTTCTAAACCAGATTCATCTGAATACTTGTGGGGCTTTCAACTTCAACTAAAAAACATGAACTCATAATTAAAGTTAGTGTCACCTGTTAACCTCCTCCCTGGGACAATTAAGACCAATTACAATATTTTGCAATCACTTGTGTCAATCAGGCATGTATCCAGGATCATGTTCTGGTGGGGGCACTTTGACGCACCACATTTTGCCTGTCAATGCGGACCAAATGTATGGGTAACAGTTGAACATTCATGAGTCTGTCATTCATGGAGAGGGGGGGCAATTAAATTGCCCCCCCTCCCTTGGATCCACTCCTGGTGTCACTGTCATGTTTTATCTGAACATTATCTATTTTGTAAACACACTTTATGTGAATATTAAAGTTTGTGAGGACGGATGGATGGATGTTTGTTGCTCTTTCACACAAAAACCACAGAACAAATTTTGATGAAACTTTACAGTAATGTACCTACATTATATCAAAATAGGACAAACGCTTTAAAAATCGTTGAAGACTTGTGAAGCTGCAAAAAACGCCAGTAAAATATGAAAACAAAATGACCCGCGCAACTTTATGCCTTAATTTTCCCCGTTATTGCAACATTTTTCATTGATGCTCCGTTCCTATTAGTCGTAGCGTGATGTTATATAGCCTTAGCCTTCCTCGATAAATGGGCTATCTACTACTAAACGATTTTTTCAACTCACATCAGACTACTGATACTGATGCAGAGTTTGTTTGGTTATCGATGAATAATCTCAGGCAGCTTTATAATATTAGTAGGTATACATTTTTTTTTTGTTTATAAAAAGACGACTCCCGCAGTAGGGTACAAGCCCTGTGTCGCGGGGGACTTTACAAACATACAAGTCGAGGACACAAAGTACACCCAGACTAGGAACAACAATTTGTGGATCACACAAAGTGGTGTCCCGTGTGGAAATCGAACCCACGACCTCTTGCGTAGCAGTCGGACACACTCCCACCGCGCCACAGAGGCAGTCAAAGATGAAAGTATATATATAAATAAATGAAAGTCCTGACTCATTTATAATGCCCAACCTTTGTACTTACAAACTTGAAATATTATATGAGTATAATTCAGAGAGGTTACTTTTGTAACATTAAAAAGGGATGAAAAATGATTTTAGGAAATTTGGGCCCTAAGTGGGTCAGGCGAGCGGAGCCGCGGAGCGGGCTAGTTTCTTATAGGTTCCCTGCTTTCGGTTACTCATGCATAAACATGAACATTGTTTAGATAAATATTGACTTGTTTAGTCCTGATATTCGTAATTGACTGCACTGATAACTTATCAGTAGTTAACAATTACAAGTCATTAGCAAAAAGATAAAATGTTGCTACGTCCAGGGTGCATTTTGTGTCAGTAAAGTTCCTTACAAATTGGGATTATATTAGTAAGACAATTATCATCAATTAGCTGTACCCCGCCGTGTTACCGGCGATTTATTAGCCTATGTGTTAATCCAGGGTGTCAGCTAACTCCATACCAAATTTTATTAAAACCGCTCCAGCCGTTTAGACGTGAAGAAGTAACAAACATACACACTCACATACTCACAAACTTTCGCCTTTATAATATTAGTGTGATAAAAAAAAAATGTTAATATGTTTAAACGGTTCGACAATATGTGTCTAAACATACTATGCTGAACCGCTGAATGCTGACCGACGTTCGGCGTGATTACGCCTGGTATGTTAATTGAATTACTTACGACACATTGGCCGAAATTAATAATAATAATAATAATATAGTGTGTCACATAGCCTTTAGATTAAAGTGTCTAACGGGCCTCTACGTGTTGGCTTCGGCCCCACGCACGCCTCCCAAATGACCGGGACTCCATAGTCCCGTGATATGGAAACGACATACATAATAATATCTTGGGACAACTCACACAACGCCATCTGATCCCAAACTAAGCAGAGCTTGTACTATGGAAACCAGACAACTGATAAACATACTTATATATTTCTAAATACATACATATTATAGATAAATAACATCCAGACACAGAATAAACCATCGTGCTCATCACACAAAGTTTTATCCTGGGTGGGGATCGAACCCACGACCTCTTGCGTAGCAGTCGGATACACTCCCACCGCGCCACAGAGGCAGTCAAAATTAGCGTCTAAACACTATGTCGAAGGTACGCGACCGAACTTCCGCGTCAGATTTTACGTACCGACGTATTCGGCTGATATGACACACCATAAGCGCGGAAATTATACATCAGAAATTTGGTTACGCAAATTCAGTGTCTAAAGCGCTGTCGTCACTTTGTTTTTGAACTTACATCCGTCCGAAGTTCGGCTGTACGATATAACGCGACTTAATTACGGCAAATGTGCCGTAAGTAATTCAAATAACATTACAGGCGTAATCACGCCGAACTTCGGTCGCGTATCTTCAGCATAGTGTGTTTAGTCACTTATTGTTGTTTGTTATATTTGCTATTAAAATAAAACTTAAAGTAATGACACAAAAATATTATAGGACCTTACTTTGATTTTGTTGTATGCCTTTATTATGTTGATGTTAATGAAAACACTTATTTTTTATTTATTAAAGTAGGTACATAACTCATCTATATTATAATAACGCGAAGAGTTATTATTATAATAACGGGAAGATTTTTTTTGTTTGAACGCGATAATCTCAGGAACTACTGGTCCGAATTGAAAAAATATTTTACTGTTGGATAGCCCATTTATCGAGGAAGGCTGTATAATGTCACGCTACGACTAATAGGAATGGAGCACCAATAAAAATGTTGCAACAACGAGGAAATATTCAGCTAGTTTGCATATAAACTCTTTAAATAATTATTAAATTTAGTACCTACTTTTATTATAGTCTAAACCAGCCATCAATGCTAAGTTTATAAAAAATAACTAGTGGCTACTGGCCAATAAGTTCATTAAATGCATTTTATATGTTCAAATAAATTATAAATACCTAAGTCAAACACATTAACTGAAAAAGAGTTTAGTTAGTCATTATAATAATAACCATGTAAAGTCCACATATGTATACCTATCGCGGTTAGTGCGCGGCAACGAAACGCGGCATCCGCAAATTCCGCGATAGGTACCTAGAAATGGTTGCAATGCCGCGTAGCTGCGCGGCATATCGGAGACATGCTGAACTCTTTATTCTGCATTCAAAACTTTGACTGCCTATGTGGCGCGGTGGGAGTGTATCCGACTGCTACGCAAGAGCTCGTGGGTTCGATTCCCACACGGGACACCACTTTGTGTGATCCACAAATTGTTGTTCCGAGTCTGGGTGTACTTTGTGTACGTGACTTGTATGTTTGTAAAGTCTCCCGCGACATAGGGCTTGTACCCTACTGCGGAAGTCGTCTTTTATAAAAAACTAGCTGACCCGCGCAACTTCGTCTGCGTAAATTTTCCCCGTTTTTGCAACATTTCTCACTGCTACTCCGCTCCTATTAGTCGTAGCGTGGTGTTATATAGCCTATACCCTTCCTCGATAAATGGGCTATCCAACAGTGAAAGAATTTTTCAATTCGGATCAGTAGATCCTGAGATTACCGCGTTCAAACAAACAAACAAACTCTTCAGCTTTATAATATTACTATAGATAACAAAAAAACGTAATTAAAGCAAAGTAAAGAAGTAGATGGCAAAGAAGAAAGCTTATTAGAAAATTCAATGCTGGACGCGAACGAACATTAGTCTTTGAGACGAACACAACAGTGCACGGCTCACTACGTTACCGTGCTGTTTGGACGCCCCTCGTACGTTGACGCCTTTAATGTTAGAGTCGATAGCTTTTAAAAAAGGTTTTCTTTCCTTATACTTAGTTAGCATAGATAGTTTTGTCCTACTTCGGGCAAGGCCAAGAACTGGGCCGAGTCGGGATTTCTATGCGCTGGATTCCCGTTCTACATTAGATATTGATCACGGTCTCTAACAAGTCATAGTTTTCTGTCTTTAAAGGACACATAATGTGTTTTATTTACAGGATAAGTAGAGTACTAGCGATGTACAAAAAAAATGGCATTAATTCATTTACAGATAGGATATGCAGATTTCAGAGATAGAAACGTATTAAGTATACACTTATACCTAAACGTACAAAGGTAAAGTATTATTGCATAAACCAGTTGTAGGTAATGCACGTCTTGAACGTGACTTTAACTTATAGAAGCTTAAGAATTTATTCATATCTTATTAAAATATAGTTCCCCAAATAGCTACGTATATGGAAAAGCTTCTAGCTTACGTGAGTATGTTATTAAAAAAATATGTACTCTGAGGTTGCTTCCTACATCGTACTCCTACAGCAAAAGTAACGCAACCAAAAAAGTATATTAAATTTATTCGCGTTCGCACGACAGCATACTAGTTTCCTTATTAGACTATTGTCATATGATCAATAAGTCAATAGTGTAATACCACATAAGGTGACGCACAACAAACAATTTCATTACAGTTTAAATTGACTGTTAATAAAAAAATAAGGTTCGCGCCTCCGGAGCGCGCCGTGACTCACACTTCGAGACTTTTTATTTTGTCTCGTTCTGTCTTTGCACGTATTAGTCATATCTCAGTACTGTTACCATAACGATAGCCGATGGACAAGTTGATTAATGTGACGTACGTTACATGTTTTCTATTTTAGTATTTATCGGATCTCTTGGAGCTAGTTTAAATTTGTTGTACCACGAATTTGTATCTGGAATTCGGGGACGCCATTAACTGGGGTACTAATTCAAGAAAATGTTGCCACTTTGTATGTCGACTTCTATCCCTTGAATTGTATATCAAGTGAACCAGATTTCATGCTTTTTTAGCTTGTTTAGTAGCTATATCTTCTTGACCTATGTTACTGATTCTATTAAACTGAGCGTTAACCCTGTCTTCAAAGTGCTGCTAGGTGCAAATAAAACCTTCAGATATTGTAATCAATAGAGTATTTTTAATATCTGAGACTAATATAATACATGTTAGGAAGTGTTGGGAGAATCAGTGTGGGTAACATACACCTATATAAAGAAAACAGTCAAATGTGTGTAGAGTTTTCTCTATCTAAAACCAGTTCCCTGTCAAATAGTATGAATCAGCGGTACGGAGATTGCGCTGAAACCAGTTATGGCTGATTTAAACGGGGCCCCATTTGAGTTGAAAGTTATATTTGGTTAATGTATCCAAAAGTATTTTTCATGACTATATATACAATATATACATATATATACCCAACTCATCGCCATCCACTACAAATTCGACAGTGTATAATTAATGACCAACATAAACAATATTGCATAAATTTTCGCGCTCGGGATATATCAAAATTTGCATAATTAAGCTTCTGTCTACCAATATCTTTCCATGGAAAATTGAGGAAAGGAAAAAATTGTATTGTTTAGATTTTTTCTTATTATTTTTTGTTCGCACTTTCATGATAGCGCATACAAACCTTTAGAATGACATGGATTATCACCTTTAGAATTTTATACATCCATTGCCTGAACTACTTATGCCAGAACTAAAAGTATTTTAACCACAGTGCATAAGCATTAGCTTTAATAAGCTAGAGTAGAATGAAGAATATATTGGAATCAAATAGAAAATGAGTCACCGAAGAAGAGATTTGCAAGAGAGAAACACCATTGGCAATGTAAATCGGCGACGTCGTGTTCTATAGTAAATATGTAGCGAACAAACTCACTAGTTACGTCTGACATTCGGGTATATCATTACAAAATCAACAATTCCGTTTACATTACGTCACACGACTCAATTAGTTATACAAATATGTTTGTTCAAAGTTTATTAGCTTACAGATTCCCCTTAGTCGATCGATATCTGTTCTCAGATGTCCTGATGGCGTACAACATTTCAAAGTGCTTCGGGACGCTTCAAGCAAATTCTTCCTCTGGGTGGTGAAGTTCAATTCTTTAAACGAGCTGGTCGACTACCATCGTACTGCGTCAGTAAGCCGCCTTCAAGATGTCAAGCTTAGAGATGTCGTGCCTGAAGAGGTAAGCATATTTCTTGTGAAATCAGACGTTGGTAAGATTCGTGTATTATATTCTGAAAATTCTTACCATTGCAAATAGCCCATTGAATTGCACATTACATTTGATTGTATTACCTGAGGTCTGATTCTATTATTTCATGACATTTACTGAACAATGTAATGTTAGTTTTTTTGCCTCACAAATAATGCCAATATGCTTATTTATTGAACTATAAAATACAAAATTAGTTATCACATACAATAAAACGGTTCAGTAGGCATGACAATCGCGAGATGAAGCGTTAAACATGCCATACGTACTGCGTATTTATGAATGCGGTAAAAAACGATTTTTATGCGACCTACAGACGTAATACAAATCGTTGGTATTTCAGTCTGGGGCATTAGTTACTATGTACCTTAGAATTGTGAGACTTGCTTGTGTAATAACTTGAGAAAAGATTTTATCGATTATAGACGCCCATTCTTTACCGGTTCTGGCTACTCGGGGATTCAGACAACACTCCTCTCGTTCATTTTAAATGAAGCTAGCATATGTAAAACTTTCTGGGCACATATAAGACCTCGTGTAAATAACCGTGTATTATATGTATTTCTATCTCGCTTAATTTTGTACATACGACTATTTTCGTGTCCGATACTTTCTGTACTATTTTATGTCCTAAACCACTAGAATATGTATTATAAACGCAATTTGCTGCTATGCTCGCGGCTAGCTTGTGTGTAGGCATTGAGTTCTTTCACTTTGTAAATGATAAAATAACCTTTTTTTCTTAGTTTTAACTTAGTTTTTCAATGAAAATTTCACAATTAGTACTAGGACCTTACCGACTGATTGCAATTGGTTAGAAGTCGCAAGGCCGAAATGTTGTTCAATGATTGTTTATTTTTGACGGCAATAGGACTTCTAGAAACCGAGATATTGGTGTCACTTGTTTTTCGAACAGCAAATAGTGTCACTTGTCCGATCATTTGACAACACATGGGAATGGGACTAGTGGATTAGATTGTATTATTTACCCGCGTCCTGCATAACAGTATGAAAATCAATAAATGCAAAACTTCCCTCACTCATGTCGTCCTATTTTTATATGGATTTTAACTAAACATAGTCATAGTATATTTCATGCAAAAGTGTTATCGGGGAGGCAGGCAGTATGCTTGTAATCATAGTTCTCAGTTTTGTTCTGACCGGGTTATTTTCGTTGTATCAGGGTCACAGCCCACAGCGCCCGCATATTTACATAGACAGTCCAGTTCCACGCAAATGTATTGAACTAATATATCGCGCTATCAGATAACAGGGATTTTTCATGTATTATTCGTTAACAGTTCTCCCTGGATGTACTATTTCGTTGTTAATTTCGTGATAAATGTTCATTGAGTAGTTGTTCTTTTTTTTGTCTTTTATTTTGTAGAGAAACTGTAAAACGTATCCTACCTATTATATGTAGGTACATGCGTCTGAAAAAATTAAGTGGGTTACAAACACAGTTCCTATTATATTTATTTTAGATACTTGAAATTTTTTAATACATAAAGCCTACAGATTTAATAAATTAATATAAAAATAATTGCAAGCAGGTAATTGTCATTCCATATGATTATAGACGTAGTAGTACGCCTCTGTGGCGCGGTAGGAGTGTATCCGACTGCTACGCAAGAGGTCGTGGGTTCGATTCCCACACGGGACACCTTTGTGACACATTTGTGTGACCAACAAATTGTTGTTCCGAGTCTGGGTGTGCTTTGCGTCCGTGACTTGTATGTTTGTAAAGTCCCCCGCGACACAGGGCTTGTACCCTAGTGCGGGAGCCGTCTTTTTTTTTAAAAAAAAAAGGTATTTATTTGCCAGCTGCGAGTCGCAAATAGGGGCACTGAAGCTATCGAGAAGATACTAACGATAACTTCGAACACCTGTCGATTTTAGTTTCTGCGTTAAAATGTAATAGGATTCGGAGGAAACGGACCTTGGCACCCAGTAGATTTCTGTCACGAACTTTATGACATATCCTTCATTTAACTTAGATGCGTGTGCATCAGCAAAGATAATGCGCCACAACTGTGTCCTAAAGTTTTCCCACGGTGAGTTAACGGGCCACTGCATTTCATTGAATGATTACTGACTATATTAACTGTGAGTCATACAATCGTGTATTTGGTTACATAGTTTTCGATTTTATAATAAAGTAAAAATTAAACGAGATTATTAAAGGTTTAGACGCTATTTTTAGATGAGATAAAATAGATGTATACTGTAGATCGCGTCCGTGTAAACAAAAGAGATGCAGTATAGAGCGAGTACTCGCCGGCAGTGAGAACGGTCAGCGATCAACTATTAATATCTGTATCTCTTTTGTTTATACGGAATCTACATAAGTGTGTATGTTTCTTGAGCGATATAATCGCTACTCGCTTTCTCGCAGTTGGTGGAACAGGTGCCTTATTCTCCGAACTCTGTTCTTCTGTCATACATAGGGCTCTATCTTTTGAACTATAATAGGTAGTCGCTTCAAATTTTCACAGTACTTATACTGCTGTGACTGCTGTCACACAAAATAATAAAAAATACATATAGTTCATTTATTTCTGGCATCAATGACCCGTAGAGATAAACACAATACTAACATAGAGTTTAGTAGTATTACTTGAAAAACTATGTTAGTGTGCTTCACTTGCACTATGTCTTTTTATTTTAATGCGGTCTTTATACAAGAAATAAAACATATTTTTTAGGCGTAATTAGGGTTTTGTGAAAACGAAGTCCGAATGTAAGTCCGACTTGCACTTAGGCGTTTTTAATACATATTATTATATAGATGGTGGTATTATTGGATAGTACAGAATTTAGGTTTCCATTAGCATGTTAGGGTTCATCCTAAGGTGAAATATCTGTATTTTTTAAAGGCACTGAATAATCGAAAGCTATGCGCACGGGATTGGGTGTAAGTTATGCACCAAATTAAATGTGTACATTTTTTTATGTATGCTATGTAAATATACTGTTGATTTTTTGTTTTAGGAAAAACAGGTACATTTTTATTCTTTCAGGTTTAAGATCAATGCAGTTTGTGGTAGCACATTTCTTAGTTTATTAAAAATTCATTATCATCCATGGGCGTCTCCAGGATTTGGTTTTGGGGGTTCTCTAGATAGATATCTTTTATCAATTTCGAAATTAATTTGATCCTCCATAACCACGTTCCTGGCTACGCCTATGCCTAGTATCACAATACTTTTACAGGCCTAACCTAGTATCGGATAAACGGTAAATACCTATTATTTGTTAAGTGTAAAATGTATGTTGTTAATTTAGGTAGGATAATTAAAAAAAAATATTGTCTCACATAATCACAAGTGACCAACAATGTCTATGTTGTACTCCATGAAAATATTCATTAATAGGGTTTTACGTTAATGTTTAGTCAATGTTCTATTGTTGTAATGGTGTTTAAAGGCCAACTGTTTGCGTCAATTCGTCATTTGACGATAATTTGTGACTACCAGGGATTGGAGTGGGTATCATTGGTCGCCAAATAACTCGAATGATCATGGCGGTTATATGTCAAGTATTGCGGAGGTTTTGCGGACCATTCGCGAGTACAATTCAGAGCGAGCATGAATCGACTGCCTAATGTATATGTCTCGTGCTACGAATGACCCACTAACGCCGCACATGCGCAAATGACATTTATAATCTCTCCGCGTTCAAGGTCATCATTCAAGATATTTTGCGAATCTATAGAACAACTTCGGGTCAATGATCTTGGTCTATGTTAATATAATATGGACATGCTGCTGGGTAGGTATCTGTCTTATTATTAGCTGTATCCGTATACGAATGTGACACATACCAGCAGATTAATACTTAAAATCAACGTAGGTACGATTTTTATTTAAAAACAAGTTTAATAGGCCATGTCCTTGTTATGACCGCATGTTGGATGTCCATAAGTTGCTATACCCATTTCAATCCTTAGTGATTACATATGACATTTTGAATTAGTTTTATCGTCTCGTGACGCTGAAAGTTATACGCGGCTCTACGATTCATAAATAAATGATATATTTCCTTCCTTACAAAATAATCATTTTTGGAAATACCGAAGTTATTGTTGTTGCTTGTGCTTGGTTTATCCTAAACGAATTGTCTACAACTGTATGTTAAAACCAAGTTAATGGGTTCACGTAACTATCTATATCCTTATTTGGGCGGTGTTTCGTCATGTTCATAATATATATGCTGTGTGACATAAGATTCTATGTTTACGTCATCGTTGATATTGATGTTGCTTTGTTATATTATAAATTAATTGAGGATATTTCTTTCGGTAGGTAAAGTTTACAAAAGTTACAATCACTTGATATCTGCGGTTTTCATATTATTTTGGGTTGCTATGACTTTGTAAGGTCGCACGGTTTTGGAGGCGCTGCTGTAAATTGATAGAATAAATCTAGTAAGCAATACGCCAGTGTTAACATAGTAGCTATAGTTCCCGTTAAAGGGACGGTTGTCAGTCATCTTAGTTGTTTAAAACCAAAAAAACTGGTAAATGTTCAGAATATTTGATGACCTACTTCTTAATACCCATTTCGATCCGATCTGAAAAAAAAAATTGAGCCCAACTATATTTACAAACCTAGCTTATGTTACGTAGTAATATATAACGTTTCTAACAATACCCCACTCATTTAAATGCGTTCAGACGTTTAGAAGTTATGATGGAATAAAGAAACGTAAACTCTGACACGAATACACTCCATTTTTTTGTAGTAGTCGTGTAAAGTTCTCAAATACTAAAAGAGTATAGCTATAGTAGTATTGTTGACGTTGTTAACCCCGACTACTTTTCCGTCACTGCGACACTTAGTTAATTGAATGACTTCAATTAATTTTCGTAATTGGCACCTACGACCATTGTGAACTCACTTCGTTAGTCTAATAGCTTCATACTCGCGCAAACAATATCACATAATTATACACTTTTTAGATTAGACTGGTTATTTTTCGTCTTATTATTTTACTAATAAGTACTATTTAATCACTAACAAGGAATGTGAACTTGTGACTCCGTCTACTTTGTTTGCCTATCTTAATTTTACAATTCAGGCTATCTGTGTGTTTCTGTTCAAAATAATTTAACTGTCCGAGAGTGAATGCTGTCTCAATATTTCATAATTTAATCATGATTAGCGGTTTTTTGGGTCGTAGGTAACGTTTTGACGTACTTATCGTACATAAAGTTTTACATTTAAAGATTCAATCGACACGTATGACCAAATACATAAGAGAAGCGATCAAAAATAAAAAATAAAAGGTTTTACTGGTTCAGGATAATGTGAATCCACGACATAGTACAAATAATACTACTCTCAGACAGGATAAGATTTTTTTCAATGCAATCACAACAATATCAAACGCAAACCAGACCAAGAATTCATTGACCAAAAATTAGAAACTTTGTTAATTTGAATAAATATAATAATCGTAGTCGGAAATAGGTATTCGGTATTCTGTCCTTCCAAAATAATTGCTATTCAGGATTACATGCCATCTATCGGCTAAATTATATTTTAGATTCATCCTGTTTTCATCTATACTAAGATTATAAAGAGGAAAGATTTGATTGTTAGTTTGTATTGAATAGGCTCCGAAACTACTGGACAGATTTGAAAAATTCTTTCATCGTTGTGAAGCTACACTAACACCGGGTGACATAGGCTATTTTTTATCCCTGTATTTTTACGGGAACGGGAACTACGCGGGTGAAACCGCGAGGCGTCCGCTAGTTAATAAGTACATTTTTTTTTATCGAAAGCAAAGGAATTACTATACCTATTCAAATATCTACAGATTTATTAAAAAACGACTTAACTTTTTACATTAAAAGCGATGACAATATTTTCCAAACATTACCAAACTGCAATCAGTAGTATACGAACATAAAAGTAAGAGCTAATTCGGAGAGCTGTGTCATGGGAAGGAAAAACCATTATTATATTTACACACAGCTTAGGTATAGCGAACATTTTCTGATAAATGTTATTACGTGTCACGCCCTGAAAGTAGTTAAGTCAGGGTTAACTGTTCTTAACTAAACCAACTAATTACTTAGTGCCATATATAAAAAAAATGAAGTACATATTTGGACACGATCTATCCCTGGCTTACCTACTTTTACGCTAAATATGCGCTAACGGGTGGCTTTCTAGTGTATGACTTGTAGCGAAGCGGAATTAACATGCTTATAGTATGGATCAATAAATTTAGCCCTGGAAAAGTGGGGCTGGTTTATATTGATCAATCCTAGAATGTACACAATCGATCGTACCTATCACGCCCTCGCTACATGCCAGACGACTAGCGAGAGCATGTAATATGACTAGTTGCGAGAGGTTTTTTCATTTCGCTAAATGTCGCCTTCGCCTAATGACCTAGTACTATACTCTGGATGTCAAGGCGTCAAGCAAGCCACATGTCAGCGCGTATTTAGTCATAATTATTCGACGTTTAAGTTTCATTCCATCCACTGCTCTTAGTTTCTAAGTTGGTGTTCATGTGTAGTATTAATTGATGTAAAAGACCAGGTGTAACACGGTCAAAGACTGATCTTAATAATGTGGAGTCGACTCGCTTTGGCTTCCATATCTTGTAACTGTTAGACGAGTTTGAATTTAATGCTCATTTACATAAAGGCGCGTCTTGATCGCGAGAATTTGAAAGCGAGCATACACTTAAGAACCACACTAATGTTTACGTTATAAAGTTGACAAGTCACCAATAGCACTTTTTGCACGCTGGCAGCTTTCACAAACTTGGCTAAATCTCACTGATAGAATCCTTGTGTATGCTCGCGGAGAAGATTTTTTTGAAAGAGACTACAGACAAACTATAAAAGGGAATTGAACTTCAGTCTTGTCCGGAATGCCTGGTTTTAATCATTCATGCATCATAAGACTCTATGTTGCGGAATTGTTGTTTTAAATGTTAATAATTTTGTAGAAAATGTTGATCAGATTTTACGGTTGATATTACAGATGCTCGTGCAGGCGCTTTACGACTTCACGCCACAGGAAGCCGGCGAGCTTGAATTCAGACGTGGTGACGTCATAACTGTCACCGACCGCACCGATCAACACTGGTGGCAGGTGAGCTATACTAACATGCATTATGAATAAGCAGAAGTTTTACCAAAAACTTTATACTCGACTATGACAATCTTTTTAGACCGATTCAAAGCCTGAGAGAGAATCAGAATTTTTTGATAAATTATTTACTTGTCTCCAAAAGACGTCAACATTATTTTGACGTCTCTACTATTTCGTTGTATTTTATGAAGAGATATGGAGATACTACGCAAATCATCATAATGGAAGTCACTCGCGCTATAATAACAAACCTAAATTATCCGACTGCTACGCAAATGGTCGTGGGTTCAATTCCCACACGGGAATCACCATCACCACTTTGTGTGATCCACAAATTGTTGTTCCGGGTCTGGGTGTACTTTGTGTCCGTAACTTGTATGTTTGTAAAGTCCCCCGCGACACAGGGCTTGTACCTTACTGCAAGAGTAGGTTAACGTATGTAATATTTTAAAAAATTGCACTCGCCGTAGTCGGGTATAAATACAACGTGTTACAGAAAAGTGTTTGTTTGAACTCGGTAATCTCAGGAACTATTGATCCGAATTTAAAAAATCTTTCACTGTTGGATAGCCCATTTATCGAGGAAGGCTATAGGCTATAGAGCAGCACTGTAAAATGTTGCAACAACGGGAAAAATTGACGCATACGAAGTTGCGCGGGACAGCTAGTCAAAACATATATGACATACAAAAGATAACAAGTGCATAAGTGCATGACCTTATCAAAATCAAGGTAACCTCACGTGTTACCTATTTGATAAAATTGATCACAATTTTCTGTTACACTTTGTACAATCTTTAATTTAATGGATTAAATATTTTTCTTGACGACTCACATCTTTGGATTGGGACGGTATGGGCCCTTTCGCGTTTAGGCCCGCTGAAAAAAACCTTCGCTATATGTCCCTTTCTTGGTAAGTCCCGTTCTCGTTATGTTCCATTCGCGTTATGTCCCTGTCGCATTATGTCCCTTTCGCGTTATGTCTTTTTCGCGTTGTCCCGTCCGCTATTTGTCGATAGGTATAATAATCTATTGTCTTTTGAACGTGGTCTGCATTCTTTTTTTTTAACAATTTATATAAAGTTGGTATAAAGTACTTGATGAAAAATTCCTTTGTCCTTTTGTGGACGTAAAAGCGTGGTAAACAAGAAAACAAATATACTTCAATTTATTATTTATAATTTTGAAGAACCCTACGTATGTTTCCTGATCGCATTTATTTAAGACATCGTTGCACACCTAAACAAAAAGATTTTTTTTTTTTTTTAAAAGACTTCCCGCACAATATACAAGCCCTGTGTCGCGGGGGACTTTACAAACATACAAGTCACGGACACAAAGTACACCCAGACTCGAGACAACAATTTGTGGATCACACAAAGTGGTGTCCCGTGTGGGAATCGAACCCACAACCTCTTGCGTAGCAGTCGGATACACTCCCACCTCGCCACAGAGGCAGTCGAAGTTCGAAAATAAATGTAATGTTATCTATACCTATATTATAAAGCTGAAGAGTTTGTTTGTATGTTCGTTTGTTTGAACGCGATAATCTCAGGAAATAATGGGTCAAATTAAAAAAAAACTGTTACTGTTACTTTACTGTTGGATAGTCAATTTATCGAGGAAAGATATAGGCTATATAACATCACGCTACGACCAATAGGAGCGGAGCAGCAATGAAAAATGTTGCAAAAACGGGGTAAATTTATGCAGACGAAGTTGCGCGGGTCAGCTAGTGAGAAATAAAAGCTAAAGAAAAAGAAGTACTTGCTCACTATTTCCCATTAAATCAATAAATCTATTTAACAACACCCCACACGATGGGGTACGTTAGGTAAAAAAATCACATCCCCACTTGACGCGTACCCCAAAAAATTGTTTATTTTACCACTTTGTCGGCGTAACTAATATGTATATCTAAAGGGGTTCCTTGTTTACTACAGAACCCTAAAAAAAAGAGATCAGGTCCACAAGCAAATGTCGCGCGAAAAAATAATATGTCACAATCGAGACACATTACACAAGGGACATGTCGCGGAAGGGACATGCCGAGGAAGGGACATATCGCGAACGAGACGTATTGCGAAAGGGACATATCGCGAACGGGACGTACTGCGAAAGGGCCATATCGCGAACGGAACATATCGCTGATTGTTGACGCTTTTATTAGCGGGACAAATCACGAAAGGGCCCAAACTGTCCAAATCCGCATCATTCTATCGCCACTCTCAAGTGACTATAAGTTAGGCCTGCGTATTCTTTCTCTGAAACGTAACTTCCTAAACTGTAGCGTTTTTGAATTGATTTCATAAGACTTCAAGATTAGTAGTTTTTTTTTAATTATTAAGCTTTCAGTAAGTTTTCGTGCGGATTAGTGATTTCTTGCCGATACAGTATAACATGAAGAACACGAACTCACATACGCACATGTAAAAAATATACTATTAATTAAATTATGTAAGTAATGAAAAATAACGGTTTTATAAAATCCGCTTCGTATTAAAATGTGTGTGTCACTGTTTCTTCTATTTCTTCTAAGTATATGTTCGTAAACTTTTGCGATTTTGTACACATTATAGAATTTTATAAACTACGGGTCTTAATCGCGTAAATATTTAGTTTTAAGGCTAAATATTTTGTTTTATTGCCCGACCTTTCGACCGTATCGCAACAGCCGTGGTCATGGGTAGACTGTCTTCTTCCAAGTAGTCTAATTATCTAAATTATATAAATAACTAGCGGCCCGTCCCGGCTTCGCACGGGTGGACATGGGATCCCTAATTTTTTTAGTTATTGCGACTATAATTAAAGATCTAAGCTATCCTATCTCTCAAGTTGGACCAAACTGCATATTGCGTGCAAATTTGAACGAAATCTGTTAAGCGGTTTAGGAGTCCATCGCGGACAAACATCGTGACAGGAGATTTATATATATTAAGATAAATACCTGACCTTCTTCCTCTTTAGTGATTTAGTGACCAATAAACAATCGGTTCAATGTCGAGCCTTGCTTTCGCTATCTCGCTCATTAGCTAGTCTAGTTAAAATCGTATATTTATGTTGTGTATGTTATAGATTACTAGCTATCCCACGCAACTAAGTCTGCGTAAATTTTCCCCGTTTTTGCATCATTTCTCATTGCTGTTCCGCTTCTATTGGTCGTAGCGTTATGTTATAATAGCCTACAGCCTTCCTCGATAAATGGGCTATCCAACAGTAAAATATTTTTTGAATTCGGATCAGTAGTTAATGAGATAACCGCGTTCAAACAAACAAACTCTTTAGCTTTATAATATTAGTATAGATGTGATATAACCTAAGTGAGTAACAATTGTTTGTTATCTTCCAGGGCGAGATCGCACACCGCCGCGGCCTGTTCCCGGCGTCATATGTGACGGCGTATCATTCATAGTGTCCGAGGCTCGCCCTCCTCTCTACCGCCGCTGCCTGAGGGCCGTACACGATTGGGCAGCCGCTGGACTTTGATCACACACTAGTGTTAGCGTATCCTATCATCATATCAATAACTCGCGCTTAACAATTTACATCGAAATTCTAATTTATGTAAAGCAATCACTGAAAACGTTATAGTTTTCTTGGTTTTACCTACTAGTGCATGTCGTATCATATACATTTAGCGTTTTAACGCAATTTGAGATTGTCACGAGAGTTATTGAATCTGAAGCACCGAGTGTCATCAACGTCTCGCTTGGACGATGTTTGGTTTGATGTAATGTTTTGACGAGTATATGGTGCTTAGTATCCTACAGCTGTTTGATTACGATGGTTTTAATATAATATTTTTTAATAATAATCGCGGATCGTAATCGTATATTGTCCATTTTACTCGCGTGTTGAAGCTGCCTTGATTTTTGCAATACCGTAAGATGTAATTTGGTAGTACAAAACTTTGTGTCGTGTTCATCGTATTCATTGTTCTGTGACGAATTTATTGTCCTATAATTTTTATATTGTGACAAGCGCTGGATGAGAGTGAATATTTTATCCTCGAAAACGTGCCAGAATGTTAATTGTAGTTTTTTTTTAATAATAATGAATATACGTTTTAGTAATACAAGGTGAAAGGGATCAACTCAGTCTCACACTGACTACTCCCCTCAAATATATAGATTTTTTTATTTGATGTGATTTTTAAAGTATGACCATTATTTATCCCTGTATTAGTCTTTAATGCTCATCATTAAAATATTTACCATTTATACATTAGTTAAGTGCTATATTTAAGTTCGGTTTACATTTCGATCTTTTTTTTTTTATTATCAGTATACAAATTTGTATAATCTGATACAGTAATCATGTAGAGTATAAATAGTATCCCCCAAAAGCTTAGCTCTCGTTAGGTTTAAAGATGGTTTGTGTTGCGCACAATTTACAATGCCAAGAACATTATATATGTCGGGAATTATTTTATATATCGACAATTTATATGAAAGAATGAATGGTGTATAGTGAGCGATGTAATTATTTTATATAACGATATTATATGTTGTAACACCGCGCTTTTGATAGCTTTTGACGTTAGTTTGACGAAAATTCGTTACTTGTACGTATATTTACCATTTGCCAGTCGTAATAAACGATAATGTCTAAATTGTTTAACGTAGAGTAATTCAATTTAATGGTAAGTCGACGAGGTAGCCGGCAGTGACTACCTGTAGTCAGAGAACGATCTGGATATAGCCGTTGGCACACAACAGTGTCACATTGTACTTATTTAGCGTTTAACATTTAGTCAAGCCTTGAAATTAATAAAATCTTTGAGTGATCGTTGATCCAATGTAGATATTTATTTTTGTTATTGTATTGTACCCAAAATTACTATATTTATGGAAGCATAATTGATAGAATTTTAATCTACGAACTCGATTCGATGTTAACTGTAGGGCCGATCGTTAGACGTAAGCGAATATGTAACATAAGGAGTATGAGTTGACCGTGCATGTTTTTCTATGTCGTTAAACAATTTCCCTTTCATCGAAGCATTTAAACTGTGTGTAATTATAGTGTAAGTGTGGTACAGCTCCGTAATCCCTATATAACGCATGTTCGACTGTGCGACTGTGCGACTGTGGTACCGGTCAGCCGCTGACGACAGTGACGATTCACGTAATCCGATGTGTCCATCAAATTGTGCTTAATAGCTATACTAGTGAAGATTAAGCGCATAAAAGCAAGTTTCAATAAATCGGAAGTGCTATAATCTATAATAATCAAATATTTAAATAATTTAAGTTATGATTCTCCAATATTGTGGCAGATGTATAATATTTTTTACTAATAAATTTAATATTATATGTTATTGTTTTATTTATGGGTTAGGGAGTTTTCCCACGAGGAACGACACGACACGGCAAAACGCGTTGACGACTCCCGGCGTCATACATTTCTATGAATGGTTAACTCACGCAACGACACCGCAAAGCACGACACGTTTCTCAAACGACAATTAGCTATGTTGTTAGATGCTGCTATGTTGTTACGACTTGTTTTTGGTGGTGACGATATAGCCACAGTTCAGAAGCTGTATGAACTTGTACAGTCGCCTGCACTAAAATGTTAACGTTGTAAATTTTTCGAATATATGTAAATACAGAATATTCCAAAAAAGGTATCTTAAGTTAAATTCAAAATAATGTAATCAAAGTCTATCACAATTTTTTATGCTTTGTTTCGTAAAATAAAGTAACCAAATTGTGATCACTAATTACCACTCACTTTAACCTCCATTATTATGTATACATATGTATATATGATCATTGCGTAATAACAGTTTTAATCCTTTTCTATATACAATTTTTCAGTTAGGGAAGTTATTTTTTTAATAATATAATAAAATTATTCTAAATAATTATTATATGCCGTGTGGTGCCGGCCTAAGAATAGTACCACCCCATCTCTACCCGTGGGTGTCGTCAAGGCGACTAAGGGATTTCACCTCGGAGGACGGGCTGCAGCGTCCTCTGCGTATTTAAAGCCTTACTGCGATCGCCAACCCGCTCGCCAAGCGTGGCGATTATGGCAATTACCCCCAGGATCTACATACTAGTAGGTTCTACTGGGGAGACCCGTGCCCAGCAGTGGGCCATCATATGGGTTGATATGTATGTATGTATGTATATGTAAATAATTATTTGCGGTAGTATGAAATATTGTAATATTGGAAATATTATTGTACAAAATTACATTATTTGTATTGTATCTGGATAGAGGCCGGGATATATGGCCCGGAAGTCGCTGCGACCTAAAAGATCTATTGTGACGCCTCTTTCTTCCTTAAAGGACATCTCCAAGATTTAGTCTGACCATGTAGTCGACTATGTATCTTGGTGGAGTGGCCTTAACGTCGTCAGGTGTGATTAAGTGCCCTCCAAGGTGCTGGCTTCTGGTGTGATGAGTTGCCTCGCAGCCACAGAGGATGAGACGAGGAGACGAGCTGCTCCGAAATGTAATGAAAAGATTTTTTATTTTATTTTTATTTTTAATTGTATAAGTTGATAAAAAATGCTATGCAATAGCTTTACCGCGGCAGTCCCTGAGTGCCACACTTTTTTTTTATACTTAAATTTAAAGGTAATTTATTTACTTGTCCTCACTGACTGATTCATCAGACGCTGGCAGCCACGGAGATAGTGGCAGGTGTTTGTGTGTATGTGTCTTACCTTTATTCGCAAAAATGGCCGCTTCTGAAACGGTTTATTGTGTTGTATAAGTGCATGCATGTTTTTAGCTAAGTTTTAATGTTGTACACCGCCAGGGGGACAGTTATAATTTTTTTCTCGAAGATGGCTAGGTAGATTTCAAAACGTTAATTTTCTCAGTAATTGTATAATTCTTGAGCATTTTTTCAGTTGAGTTTTATTGTCACAAGCTGGGCGTTAAAGTGTTTCTTTCTCCAAAACGGTCAAGTTTATTTTTTAATTATAAAACGGATTATATATTAGTTCTGTCCATAAAGTACGTGAGGTGATTTTGGCGGATTCTTTACCCTCCCTCCTTCTAGTGAGATATCGTTAGATTTGGCTTGACCCCCCTGAATGCGTAGTTAGGTATAATGGCTATTGTAACTTATCTTAGATAAAATAAACCAATAAAAAGTGAGAAATAAAATCTTTTCCAAAAACATAAGTACGAGATAATTAAAAATAATATACCACAACAAAAAATAAATAAATATTTTGAAGTTGGTGCCAAAATAAAACTACTATTTCATAACTTTTTTACAATATGGCGCCTGGCAGTCACCATAGTGGGTTTTAATTACTGTTATCTAATTAGTGATACTTGCAGAGTAAGACAAATCGATCGAAAAAAACATCAAAATCGGCCCATGCGTTTGGTCGTTAATATTTGTATACATATTTATGGCTAAGAATGTGCATATTGGTGCAACTATGCTGTTGACATCTTAGTGAAAATCTTATCATCAAAACACAAAAATCGTACTTTAAGCGTTGTTAGGATTTGTACACATATTTGTGGTTAAGAATTTGCATATATTTGGTGCAACTATGCTGTTGACATGTTAGTGAAAATATTATCATGTATACATAATAATGGAGGTTAAAGTGGGAGGTAATTAGTGATCACGATTTGGTTACTTTATTTTGCGAGGTCAAAAATGGTATTTTAATACCTTTTTTGAAATATTCTGTATTAACTGTAACTGTATCTGAAAATTTGAAAAATTTTACAAATTTTTTTCATCGGTAAAGAGAATATTTGTTTACTCCAAGTTTACTCATTATCAAAGAGAAGTTGTCAAAAATGTATAGTTCGTTTGCCTCTTGACTAAACGCCCTTATAGTCCTATAACGTTTTCTCAAGAGGCACGACACGACACGATTTACGAAACGCACGATCTTGCGTTTGGACGTTTTCCCAAGAACGACGCAGCAATCGTGTTAACATGTTTCAATTAAAACAAACTGAGCTGTCCTGTCGTGCGGTCCGTCGCGTCGAGCCGTGTATAGTCGCCTGCACTGAAATATAAACGTTGTAAAATTTGCAGCAGCTTCTTTAGACATGTGAGCGTACACTTTATCATTTTGCTTATTATGATATTGAAAATCAGCGTCAGGCGTTAGCCTGGCATATGCTGAACTAGGTCCTATTTTCGACATAATCTAATATATAAAATTCTCCTGTCACGGGGTGCGTAATCGAACTCCTCCGAAACGACTCGACCGATTTTGATGAAATTTTGTGTGCATATTGGGTAGGTCTGAGAATAGGACAACATCTATTTTTCATCCCCCTAAGAGTTTGTTTGTTTGTTTGTACGCGATGATCTCAGGAACTACTGGGCCGCACTGAAAAAATATTTTACTGTTGGATAGCCGATTTATTGAGTAAGGCTATAGGCTATATAACATCACGCTAAGACCTATAGGAGCTGAGCAGCAATGATAAATGTTGCAAAAACGGGTAAAATTTACGCAGACGAAGTTGCGCGGGTCAGCTTATCCGGTATCTATGATAATCGGCCAACATCTATTTTTCATACCCCTAAGAGTTTGTTTGTTTGTTTGAATGCGATAATCTCAGGAACTACTGGGCTGCACTGAAAAAATATTTTATTGTTGGATAGGTAGCCCATTTATCGAGGAAGGCTATAGGTTATAATATCACGCTACGACCAATAGGAGCGGAGCAGCAATGAAAAATGTTGTAAAAAAAAAAGGGAAAATTTACGCAGACGAAGTTGCGCGGGACAGCTAGTTATCTATATAAATATACTTACGTTTTTTTTATTTTTTTTTATTTTAGTAATGTGTTGTTATTTATGTGTGTAAAATTGTATTTATCGAAATAAATTATTTCTTCTTCTTATTCAAAATGATAAAGTGTACGCTCACATATCTAAAGAAGCTACATTTTTGTGAAAAACGAGTGAAAACTTCAGCCAAAGTGTATCAGGAGACTGTCTTCGATCATGTTGTGAAACCTCTCAACAAGACACTTTTTTAAAATGTACCGTGGACTTTCCAGCAGGACTCTGCACCTGGTCATAAGGCACGAACTAGCCAAGCCTGGCTTGAAACCAACGTTCCGGACTTTATAAGAGCTGAAGACTGGCCCTCATCTAGCCCAGACCTCAATCCTTTAGACTACAAATTATGGTCAGTTTTAGAGGACATGGCTTGCTCTGAACGACGGCGACAAAACTCTGGAGCAAGCAGTGGCGAAATTTCCCATGGAAACAGTGCGTAAATCCATAGATTCGTGGCCAGACAGATTAAAGGCCTGTATAAAATTTGAATAGAATATTGTTTTTATTTTTTGCTGAGACTTTAATAAATATGTACAAATAAGTTTTCGTTATATTATATTACTTCATCAAAAAAAATGATTTTTTTTGGAACAGAACTAATGGCCGGACTAGGTATATACTAGCTGGCCCGTGTCTATTTGGATTGAGGAGCCACTTTTCATATCTTAATGAAAATAACATACTATTTACTTAGTAGCTAGTAAGTTTAAAAATGTTGTAGGCTCGGTCCTCGATTTTGTAGTATAATACTTCAAAAGTTATATGAACATAAAGGTGGCACCTAAATTAAAACATCTGAATTGAGGAGCCACCTCGTACACGGAACGTATTTAATGAAATTGAAAATTTCGCATTAATTAGTAGTAATTGTGTAGCTATAGCGTCTACTAAAAATCTGAATCTAGTACCTACTGTTCATTAACAGTAGGTACTAGATTCAGATTTTTAAAAATATTGTAGTTTCTTGAACATTTTCAAGAACCTACAATATTTTTAATGTGACACCTCAATCTATACATATGAGCGTGAATTTCAATGAAAATAATTGTTCAATTAACATTCCACTCCCAAAAACATTTAGTAGTGAGGGTGTTCGAATTTGTAGCATGTGGACAAAGAAGTAAAACTGAGTGAATTTAGTAAATAAACTCATTTTATTTGGCTCCTCAATCCTGATGTTTTTGTTAATTGACAGTGAGGTCCCGAGGTCACAACAGAATAAAAAACCAGAGACACTAACATTTAGTACAAATGCTTTCAAAAGCTACAAAAACATACTAAATTATGATAAGTATTTCTCAAGGCTCCATGATATTCCTAGTTCTGGCGCGGCTCCTCAATCCAAACATTTAGATTGAGGTGCCACCTTTGTGTTCATATAACTTCTGAAGTATTGTACTACAAAATCGAGGAACAATCCTACAACATTTTTAAACTTACCTACGACTAAATAAGTAATAGTATTTTCATTAGGATACGAAAAGTGGCTCCTCAATCCAAACGGACATGCTGACCCGCATTATCATCTGCGTAAATTTCCCCTATTTTTGCAACATTTTTCATTGCTGCTCCGCTCCTATTGGTCGTAGCGTGATGTTATATAGCCTATAGCCTTCCTCTATAAATGGGCTATTCAAGAGTAAAATATTAGTTCTTGAGAGTTCGCGTTCAAACAAACAAACTCTTCAGTCATCACAATTTAGAATTGATTTGTCGGAATATTCGGTTCTTGTGGCCGTTTTCAATCTATCGATGGATATAACTACTAGAGATAGAATTTTGATTTTGTTTTAATATATAATAATAATATGTAATAATATAATTTGGAGCTTTTGTCTGATATTTATATACAGGGGGTAACAAAAGTGTAGTATTTTAGCAGCAGATAGTGTATTATACCTACCATGGTGCCATAGCTGGTTGCATTATTATTAAGTCTTATTTCGTTATGTAAAGATTTTAAAAATGGGCCCTCAATCCAGATGCACATATATTTTTTGTGTCAAAATTTAGTAGTGAAAAGGCGTATGGCTTAAGGATTATACCTCTCCAGGTACAAAAATCGATTGGATTATTATGGCATAGAACTTTTTAAGTCATACTTTTTTAAATCAATTACTTTTTAATTGAAGTAATTTTTATAGGCATTTCTTGCCAATTACTTTACAAATACAATTTAAAACGAATGAAAAAAAAAATGTTTAGGGTATTACGATTTTGATTAAATTAAGTTGTATTTGTGTAGGTATGCAGATATATATTTATATATCTAAATATATATATATTTAAATACATTTACGTCTACTAGCCAAATCGATCGATAGATAGAATATTGACAACGGCCGTTAGTCACATTCTTAGCAACATTGATGACGAATTGTCAAAAATGTATATTTTCAGCGGGACTACTAAAATGTATGTAGGTATATTAATTTATGCAATAGTTAAATATCTCGATGAGGAAATATAAAAAGTAAGAATTTTATTGAAAAACGTTTATTTTAATAGTATCGTCCATAAGTATTATAATTATTATAGGTACTAAAGTAATATTTTATTACAATTTAAAAAATAAATATTAACACTAAGAACACTTTAACGCGCTTATCGAAGTTAGTGTAATAATAAGTAAAATCAAGTCAGTGTTCGTACAAATTAATAAGCTATGTACTACCAGCACATCTAACATAAATACTTATAATACAAATCACAAGTAAACACTCAATATCATCTTACAGTAACTATATCAATCAAACATATAATTTAATTACTAATACACCCTACATACTTATATTATTTTACTAAGTAGTTACGTCAGTAATACATAATAATATTCCTAAGTATGTTACAATAATGTTGCAGTGTTTACTGAGACCACATAACCAAAGCAAAAAGCTCAATTCAAACATTGGTTGCTGGCCGCCATGGCAATGTTCTTACTTAGGTATATTGTCGCGTCCCTTCAACATAAAGTATCCCCCGACCGCGGTACATACCTAATCGTGGCTGGAGGACCGTCGTCCAACAGTTAGGCACCTGTCCCACCGCCGGCAATAAGCGAGTAGCGATTTTATTGCTCAAGAAACGTACAACAGATGTATTTTCTAAATCCCGTCCGTGCAAATAAAAGAGATGCAGTATAGAGAGAGTACTCGCCGGCAGTGTAAAAGGTCAGCGAATCAACTATTTTTATATGTATCTCTTTTGTTTACACGGGATCTACATAAGTATGTACGTTTCTTGAGCGATAAAATCACTACTTGCTTTCTTGCCGTTGGTGGGACATGTCAACATGTGCCTTATGCTCTTGTTATATTATATAATGAGCAGTTGTCAGAACTCCACTTGCTCAATTCAAGCTTTCACCTGCTCCTGTATAGTTTTTTATGTGGGTACCACTACAGTCTTCAGATCTTGGTGCCTGTTGCCCAAATTTTAAAGTAAACGGCCTGTTCTTTTAGTGGCGCATAATTTCTATAGTGCCACAGTTCACCCAAAACGCCGTCACTGTTTAAAATGCTTTTCCACCTATTAGTACCATTATTTTTTCGAATGCAATCCAATTGACTAGCGCCCAAGGTCCTAGCCGAAACCACATTGGCACGAATCCTTTATATAAAGCAATTAAACCTTCATTTCTTACGGATTGTCCCAAACAATCCATCATGCTTTTGTAAAGTGCGCCCCTGCAAACAATTATGAATATGTTATGTGGTTTTCTAACAGGACTTTCTCATCCAATGTCGATTTTTGTTATAAAGCACAGATTTTACTCTTATTAGGTACTCGATAATTCTACTCGAAAGCAGGTGGAAAATGAAATTCACGGCTCGAAGGACATTTTCGTACTCGAACAAAAGAGTCTTACATAGCTTTCGTGAACCTATCAAGTAATACCGCATGTGAGTACGGAGCTTTATAGCATTTATACATATTGCAGTCGTGTTTATTTAAAAACATATGCGTTGGTCAAAATTGACAATGTGTAATGTTGAGAAGTTTGGGGATAACAGATAATACGAATAAACAATGAAAAACAGCTACATACTTTCCATCTGGTCCCACAGGCTGATTCATAACACGAGTCTTAATTACATCTGCAGGGGTGCCCATCAGAGCGGCCACAAAACCGGCTATAAAGGCCGACATCGTGTGAAGTAGTGTGCCTTCAGGAACATTAAAATGAATATGTATAAATCGTTTGAAGTAGTCGTACGCGGCTAAATCACCGATATTAACCATAGCAGCACGTATCATGTTCGGGCCCGCACCTGTAGATAAATAAATAAGCTTGTAAATAATGAATAGTGTATAAAATTACACCTGCGCAAATAGAGAACATTAAAAATATGAAAACAGGCTTTCTCTCCCTTAATCCCATTGTATCATACTACAAACAACATCATGCAGTCAGAGGCACTTTATTGCGTTTAAGGAAATTCAAATTGTCTTCGACTGCTTATTAATATTTCTATTTACTTACCTACAGTAGGTACCTATGATATAGTGAGTAGTTTTTATAAGCATTACTTGCCAATACTTTATCTATGTCGCAGTCAAATAGCATAAGGCACCTGCCCGATCAACGGCGAGAAAAAGAGCAGCGAGTAGCGATTTTATCGCTCAAGACACGTGCATACTTATTTAGATCTCGTGTAAACAAAAGAGATACAGATTTTAATAGTTGACTGCCGGCGAGTACTCGCTCTATACTGCATCTATTTTATTTACACGAACGGGATCTACAAAATACATCTGTTGTACGTTTCTTGAGCGATAAATCTTTACTCGCTTAACGTCGTTGGTGGGACAGCCTAACACGGCTTTACCTATACAAACGACAATTTTATGTTTCACAAAATGCCTAAGGCAAATCGTACATAAATGAATGTCAGTGTATTACGTCTACTTCCATGTTAATAAAGCTTGATATAACCCGCGTAGATGTAACCAAGCACTTGAACTCACGCACTGTTCACGTACATTCATCGTACGTTTTAGATTTTGATGGAAACGTCCTGAGAATCGTTAATAGTTTTACACTAAGATGAATCTGCAGGCTTAAGGTTCATTTCCGAGCATCGCGGCCGATCGCGAGCCGCTCGCGGCTTACGACAAGCGGCTGACGCTCGCGGCCGATACGACAATATTCACAGTGCGCGCGCAGGCCTACGACAGTCGTCGGCCACGCGCGTCTGTCACTTACCTCAGCCGCTTGTCGTAAGCCGCGAGCGGCTCGCGATCGATCGCGATGCACGGAAATGAACCTTTAGATTGAAATATAACAGTCGCTACGTATGTGTTTTAGTCGTAGCGTAGAGTTCAGATATTCATGAGCTCACGAAAGGTCGTCGAGCTGTAAATATTATCAAGACGTGTAGGTTCGTCATAATTGGTCATTTCTTCGTCCCGGATCTGCCCGAGAAACACGCTATAAACTCATGAATTGAGTGATAGAGAGATCCTAAGCTAATCATCATAACTTGTAATATTTTGATAAGTATTTCGTGTTTAACATATGACACATACACTCATAAGGACTAAAGAAAAAGCGCACAAAATCGCTGAGACCATAAGCCGCAGCCAACGGCTTATTGAAGTAATTTTTTATCGGGACCTGCGCTTTATAAAGCACAAGTCGAAATAACGCTTCGTTCTGTTGAGGACACCCACCTTTTTGCTCGCCAATTTGGCTTTACTTTCCAAATGACTCCCAAACTGGACTTTGCTGGAGATTTCGACGCCGAGGATCCCAATACTCTCGGGGACTCGGAATGTAACACCTTGGAACTGTGGCACTAGGACAAATGGGTCTTTCTTCGGAGTGAACGCGCATACTTGTGTCTTTGTTTGGGTTGAATCGAACCAGGTTCCTCACCCCATTCAGAGACCTGCCCCAGAAAGTCCTCGACTTCTGACACAAATTGCAACCGTCTCTCCTGAACAACGCTCCGAGGGACGTTCTGTTGGCTGGTATATCGCGCATCATCCGTGCTGTCATCTGCATAGCAATGTATGTTCTCTATGGACAGCATATCATTGATATGCAGAATGAACAGTGTTGGGGAGGGCACCGAGCCTTGTGGAACGCCAGCTTTCAGACCGGAACAAGCACCGTATTGAAGAATTACTCCATTAAGACTGTATATAGTCCGCAGTCGAGGTTTCGAAGCTTTTTACGAACAGCAAAGGATGTTTTTCCCCTCCAAACACCTCGCGTGTACAAGGTGGATTGCAGTTGCGGTAGTTCCTAAATCAATCAATCAAGCATCAGCCTATCGCAGTCATCTTCGGCTTCTCGCATCCAGCTCCTGCCAGCCGTTTTGCGTTCCTATATCGGACAGACCAAAAGGACAATCGCAGACAGGGACAAGGAACATATCGTTGCTGTAAAAAACCGTCAAGTTTTGCAAGTCTGCTATCACTAAGCATTTGTTGGAATCAGGACCAAATCACTGGATAGAATTTCATAAGCCACAGGTACTTTCCACCGATCGCCACTATTATTCCAGGATAATGCGTGAGGCGGTTAGATCAAGAAGCACAAGAATTTTAAAGGAAAAGATGCATACCAGCTCTCACCATCATGGAACCCTGTTACCAGTAAATGCAATCGTAGCCGTAACGACACCGTGCCTCAGTGTAAAGACGTTGTAAATGTAGTGTGTAGAAGTACCCATAGTACAAATTATCAAAATTATCAAGACCAGGCAAGGGTAGTTGAAAAACCCCGCACCTCATGAAAAAATCTAGTAGCATTATACAAAAAACTTTTTAACAAAAAATATTACCGACTTCAAAAATAAATACAAGGCAACTAAAAAGCAAAAAATAATATACCTAGAATAACAAAAACAAATAAAACATTTTGAAGTTGGTGCCATGAAATAGTAGTCTTTATGTTTTATTCGGCACCAACTTCAAAATGTTTAATTTGTTTTTGTTATTCTAGGTATATTATTTTTTGCTTTTTAGTTGCCTTGTATTTATTTTTGAAGTCGGTAATATTTTTTGTTAAAAAGTTTTTATTTCTCACTTTTTAGTGGGTTGGTTTATAATTCACATATGTTACAATAGGCTTATGTCATCTGCTCAAATCCATTTACGAAATATTGCTTGCCCCGATGCAGGGCCGTTAATTGTTGAGGAGTTCACTATCTAGTACTATAGCTTTATTACATTGTATAATAGTAGTATATCGAGATTAAAGTGCTACTCAATACCATATTAAAGTACTTAATTGAATCGCAAACTGTGAAATATAGAATAGGTCTGCTCGTAATTTTTGGTCTTCATCATCAGTTCCACTTCACCAATTGGTGTTTTTTTAGAGTAAATGCACGAATCACTATGAAATATACCTAAATCACTGTAGGTGTGCTTTTAATATTTTAAGAGTTCCCTCGATTTCTCCAGGATCCCATCATCAGATCGTGATCTTGGGACAATGGGACCAACTTGGAAGTATACCCTTTCAAACACAAAAATAATTTTTCAAATCGGTCCAGCCGTCTTTGCGTAATCGGTGAACAAACACACAAAAAAAAAAAAAAAACAGACGAATTGAGAACCTCCTCCTTTTTGAAGTCGGTTGAAAATGACGACAGTTCACATTCGGCGTAAGGCTTTGTTAACGCATTAAATGCCGTTGAGCTATTTGTGTAACGCCGAGTTATGCTATTTGCCTTCGACAACAATAGTACCTACCTACAATAATTACAAAAAAATTGCGGCATCACACACACTTTAATTATAAAGTTTATAGTGGCAGTCAAAATGCGTTAAGGGTGGCACTATTTTTTTGCATTAACACATTATTTTTTTTGACTACCCTCCATTCGTAATTCATACATCAATAGTCGAGATAAACATAACTTTAACAATCAGGTAAAAAAAAACCCTCCTGCACAAAAAAGATAGAAACAAGATCCCCTACATAATTATATAATTTTATGCAGTCAGAGGCATTAATGAAACTCAATGAATTTAGTATCTAAAATGCCTCCGACTGCATGAAATTATATAATTACTAGCTGTGCCCCGCGGTGTTACCCGCGTTTTATTAGCCTATGTGTCAATCCAGGGTGTCAGCTAACTCCATACCAAATTTTATTAAAATCACTCCAGCCGTTTAGACGTGAAGAAGTAAGTAACAAACATACACACTCACATACTCACAAACTTTCGCCTTTATAATATCTTGATTCCATCTTTTTTGTGTAGGCGGGTTTTTTTTTTAATTAATACTTTTTAGTGGTTACACGTTGTAACTGATGTAACAACTAACGTTTATCACACCTATTGTGAAGTATTGAAAATTGAAAAAAAGAATGGTTGATATCTAACTTTTTTAGTATCATGTTATATCTTTTTGAAATTCTTAAGATGAGCCCTTTAATTTGATACCCATATTGCAGTATTCAAAACAACTTTTTTTCACACCTCTTTATTGTGACAACTCACAGCCGCCATGTTTGTTTTTTTCAAACGTCACATATCTGAGAACACTTGGGCGAACAAGACGAATCTATCGACGTCTTATTTGTATAAATCCGTTCAGTGGATTGTGAAATATCAGGTAATAAAGAATATTACATACATACATACATACATACAAGATACGCGCGAAATCCCTCCTTACAATCGGGTAAAAAGTTTCCTTACCTCTCCAAAACCCTAGAATGCCGCTTTCTCGATAGACCAACTTGTACACTTCTGTACAGGACGTAAATCGAGCCGGCTTGCCCTGCAGTATTCGCCGTCCTTCAGCTTGCATCTGTACCTTTACAAGATCAGCTGGAGAAGCAAATAACTGAGCTAAAGCTCCACAAGCCGCACCACCTGTTAAACCCAAGCACAAAAATCAAGCAGTGATAGAAATCTAAAAAAAAACCGGGCAAGTGCATGTCGGGCCACGCACAATGAAGGGTTCCGTAGCCCCCCCCCCTCCATCCGAATAATGTGGGTTTTCTGTTGTTTTTGTTTCATACTTACAACGTTATATCTACTTAATAATATTTTTCAATGGAATTTGTACGAAAATTTTGTTACGTCTCATTTGATCGGCTGTTACTCGTAAAACAGTAAAGCCAACTTAGCTGTGATAGTTTTACTATTATTGTGATTTTTTTCACATACCCAACATCAACCATTTAGCTGGCGGGGGTGGGGGGGCACTTGACTCTAACAAAAATTTGCACTTTACAGCTTAATATTTTACAGAAACGGATCCCTAAATCTAAAAATCGTCTTTCCGACCCCTAAACGTTTTTAAAAGAC
Organism: Herminia tarsipennalis; assembly: GCA_945859575.2. Lineage (NCBI taxonomy): Eukaryota > Metazoa > Arthropoda > Insecta > Lepidoptera > Erebidae > Herminia > Herminia tarsipennalis. The sequence goes on along the minus strand of OX243839.2, from coordinate 10,847,511 downwards.
CTACCCTACTACCTAATGATACCCCACACGATGGGGTAGGTAAGAAAAAAAATCACACCCCCACTTTACATATTGAGGTACCGTATTTTTTTTTTAAGATTTTATTGTTTCACTTTGTCGGCGAAAGTTCCATTTTGCCATTTTGGCTACGGAACACTAAAAACCGGGTTAAGTGCGAGTGAGACTCGCGCACTGAGGGTTCCGTACAAACTTGGCGTGTAATGTTTGTTCGCCGGTGTATACACTTGCTGATCACAGGATTCCACGTCGGACCAGTCTACCCGTGACCACGGCCGTATGTACAAATCGCGAAAGTTTATCAACATTTATAAAATGTCTTCATGTTAGAGGCAGAGGGACTTCACCATGGGCTCAGAAACAAACAGAATAGTGTTAATGGACAATATTTTTAGTAGTTTATGTCAAATTTAAATTACTTATTAGGAACACCGCCGTTCATCAATACAAAAAGAAAAAAAACTGGAAACATTCAACCTGAAAATTGCAGTAAATCTTTTATAATTTTTTTTGGATTATTTTATAATTTTAGAAGTAAAAGATCACCTCATATACTGGACTTTGATTTCTGGAACAATCTGTAGGTTGGAGGGAAATATTTACGAAGCTCATCTAGCCGTACAAATATTTAAAAAAAAATCTCACAAAGCACAGTCGTGGGCAGTGTCATTCTCCCTTTTTCATCCTTGAATATATTTCGCGCATGCTCGTAAATGACTAGCCGGGTTCCTGCGTAGATGACGTGGCGTTGGCACATGGGCAATAAACCGGCCCACAGCTTCAATGGACCTTCCTTCTGGAAAACATGGACAGCTGTTGCGACCAGCCCTCGGTTTTCCATCTAAAGAAAAAAAAAATTGTTTAAAAAACTAAAAAAACACGCTTATAGCGCGCATTAAAAAAAAAAAAAATATTCCTGACAATAAAACCCTTTCATTTGATACCCACAACATGGGGGTGGATTTCAAACAGCCAGTCCGCCATCTTGGGGAGGCCGCCATATTGGATTTGTAATGACGTTTCTTAGCTAATCATGTATTGTCATCAGAACTCAGAGCGTGTGCAAAATTTCATCCATTGATTGTTAATAATATTAAAAACCCGGAAAGAGCATAAATGAAAAATACGATCTGAAAAAAAATCGACCTGAAAAAGTGCACCAGCAAAAGAGCGAGCTTTTCAATAAAAGGAAGTAAGTACCATACTTCCTTTTATTTATTATATTTGATCTTCCTTTTATTGGAAAGCCGATCATGTTTACAATCATTTTAGTTGAAAGTACACACATCAAAAGTGTCTAGGGATCAACATATATTTTTGCAATAACTTTTCTCCTGATTGATTTTTTTTTTTTATTTCTTTAAGGATTCATCAAATAAAGTGTTTTCGTTTGTCACAGTAACGATAAACCAAGTCACCTTTGCATTAATAAAGAAATTTGCCATTTTCCTAATAAAGGGATTTTTGACATTTGAACCACTAACATTAAAGTTCGAAAAAAAGACTGAAATAACAGTTTTCTTTAAAATTTTATTGGGTAACTTAAACAATTAATAATCCGTGTTTCTACCGCGAACACTAACAACACAAGAACATCGGTTTGGCATACTCAAAATGAGTTCATCCAAATCACGCTGTGGAATGGCCGCCCATGTTCGTTGCAACAACAAAAAAAGGTCTTCTTGCGACTGGATACCCTCCATATTCGGCAGAGGTCTTCTCTGTAGCATATCCCATGCATGCTCAATCGGGTTCAAGTCTGGCGACTGAGCAGGCCAGGGCAGGACATTGATGTTAGCTGCGGCGAGAGTCTGTCTTACAACTCTTGCGGTGTGCGGTCGTGCATTATCATGCATTAACTGAAATAAGGGACCGATTTGCACTTGTAGAGGAACGATGACGTCTGATACAATCGTCTCAGCATAAATTTGAGCGTTGAGGTTGCCTCTGATCCAAATCAACTTAGTTCTTCCGCCGATCCAAATACCCGCCCATACCATGATGGTTCCACCACTATAAGGATGGACTTCCTGGCAGGATTTTAATCGCTGTTGGCGTCCAGGGGTTCTCCAGTGTCGTATACGTCTTGTATCCGGTCTCATACCAAAACGAGACTCATCAGAAAAGCACACGAAACGCCATTGTTCTTCTGCCCAATTTCTGTGTTCAAGAGCCCATTGATATCGAATCCTACGATTGTGCATTGCTATAGGTGGTACCCGTAGCGGTCTTCGGGAATGAAGGTTCACTTCATGCAAGCGGTTTCTGACTGTTTGGTCGCTAATTAAGTTCCCTGAAGAGTGATGAAGCCTCACGGCTAACATCATGGCGGTTATTGTTGGACCTCTTCGAGTTAAGATTTGAATGTATCGGTCTTGTCTCCGTGTGGTGCAGCGATACCGTCCTCCATGGCGCTCAGCCACGGTACCAGTGCTTCGGTAACGTGTCCAAAGTCGACTGATAACACTCTGACTTGTATTCAGAGCTAAAGCCACAGTACGTTGCCGGGAACCAGCTTCTATCATTCCCACGGCTCTGAGCATTTCTTCCCTGCTTAAATGACGTCGCCGCTCCATAATAACATTGGTTTTAATCAGTAGTAGGGAAACAGTAGCACTAATAATGTCTTCAATGCGTTGTATGTTTTTATAGGGAAGATATTGACAGCTGATTTTCATCTTTTACTCGAATTTGATTCACAGTTCCTGATTCAAATTATGAAATGCACCAAAAAGGATCCATATAAATTTATAAAATCATAAATTTATTACAAAGCCACATCTCAATCTCAAGAAATCCGCATAAAAATGCTTGATCCCTAGACACTTTTGATGTGTGTATTTATTAGGCACACCCTTTGCAATTTTTTCTTTTGGAGTGATTATTTGCGTTCGTGATGACGGTAAGCACTGCGTCGCCGTGCCCATGAGGTGTGATGGGTGAGTTTCGGCTAGCAATAAATTAAGTTGGGTAGTTGGTTGTAAACTGAGTGAAACCCAAAGTATGCTATTTGTTAAAAGCCTTGAATTGAAAGGATGCATAGTGATGAGAGGGTCATTGATAAAAATGATTTGTAGCCGAAGCTCATTAAAAGTCGGTTTCTGCTGGTTACAGCGGTCCGTGAGTGCGCGTTATAGAAGGTAATTCAGTCTGGTTTTTCACAATTTTGTGGGAAATCATGAAGTCGGTAGAGACTTGGCGATCCAGTTTGAATGCGCATTTGAATGGTTGGGTGGCTGGAGGTTTCTGGTTTGCTAGTGAATCACATGCTAAACAGATTTACCTAATTATTGATTTAGTATTCGATTTGATGATTTAAATTATATAGGTAATCAGCAATGGTCTGACCTGGCTATAATTTTTATAGGTACTTGTGAAAAGTCGATTCTACATTTACTTATAATGCCTGTTCGCAAGCAATAGTGGTCACTCTTTTCAAATTGCCAATGTTTCCAATGTTTCTCTGTTTATAAACTGTATTGTAAGGTGCTGCCTCCATTATATTATCTATAGTCTATACTAATATTATAAAGCTTGTTTGTTTGTTTGTTTAAACGCGCTAATCTCAGGAACTACTGGTCCGATTTGAAAAAATCTTTAGATAGCCCATTTATCGAGGAAGGCTATAGGCTAAATAACATCGCGCTACGACTAATAGGAGCGGAGCAGCGACGAGAAATGTTGCAAAAACGGGAAAAAAATACGCATACGAAGTTGCGCGGGACAGCTAGTACACCATATTAGAGGACTGAAGCAAAAAAAGAGGTCAATAATATTAGAAGAGTACACGAGACTGGATACATTAGCCTCAATGGGCACAACATAGTAGGAGCATCCACTCAAAAGTAAAAAGTATATGTGCTTAAATATTGGCCAATTTACTGCTACTTAATGAATAAGTATTCATGTTTTTCAAAAGAAAGAAAATAATGGCCGTAATTTATCACGTAGAATCTTTAAAAACAAAAATAAATCGTTTTCTTAACTAGTACCTAAGTAACATTATCAAACTGTGACAACAATATTAACCTAGTAAAATGCAATAAACTATACAACAAAATACATTAATAGGGAGCAACGAACTACATCCTTTTATCCATATACTACTCCCCTATGTTACACCTACTACTTAGGTACCTTATAATTTCCTCATTTTTCATCATATTCTGGTACACATATAATTAGGATTTTCCATGTAATGTTTTGCTTTAATTAAATCAGATTTATACTAAGTATGAAGTTCATTTCTATACATTGATTGACGTTAACATTTAAAATGCCGGGACGGTGGCAGTCAGTCTCATTCGGGAGTCTTAATCGAACGGTTGACGCAAAATTGGTGGTTTTGGTGAACTTGTTCTAATTAATGCGCTTATTGCTTATTACGCTTAGGACCTTTAAAAAGAGGATTCGGACTGTTCGTTCCACTGTTATGTTCCACTAATGGGTCCAATAGGATTTGCAAGTTTTGATGTCTCCACTGTTAACTAATAGTGGGACTATTAGGATGAGTAAATACTTATGTCTCCACTTCTGTTATCAGATACTGGCCATTAATGCACTTGCGTTAAAAATATAAACTGAAAGCTGTCATACCTACGAGTATCATTTGCATGATGGTGTCATGTCAATATTGAAATAAATACAAATATAAAAATTATTAACGATTTAATTGCCGTGTGGTGCCGGCTTAAGAATAGTACCACCCCATCTCTACCCGTGGGTGTCGTCAAGGCGACTAAGGGATTTCACCCCGGAGGACGGGCAGCAGCGTCCTCTGCGTACTTAAAGCCTTACTGCGATCGCCAACCCGCTCGCCAAGCGTGGCGATTATGGCAATTACCCCCAGGATCTACATACTAGTAGGTTCTACTGGGGAGACCCGTGCCCAGCAGTGGGCCATCTTATGGGTTGATATGTAACGATTTACAAAATGGAAGAAGAATTACATTTCATCAATAGGAAAGGCGGGATAGTATTGCTTTACAATGGATATCAGTTCTATAAACATAGAGTTTATAAAAGCACAAAAACACGATGGATTTGCAGGCAGAAAAGAAACACCAAATGTACTGGAGCAATAACAGTACATGTAAGTACAGAAGTACTATTTCATATTAGGGTCGGAACGTTTTTTTTTGCCAAACGTCAGTAAACCGTTATAGTCAAACTTTTAATTTCTTTTATTTTCTAACAGTACCACGAAATTATAACTCCGAGTATACAATGAGTTTTTTTCCATAGGGTGACAAAATAGAAAAGTTTACGGGACATTCGGTTGGCTGTTTATCAGATGATGCAAAAAACACAGTGGATTTAGCTATAGATGACATTAAGTTAAAAGCTGCCATTTCAACTGACCCAATACCTTCCATTTTTCGAAAAGTTATGGCTCCGTTGTATGACAAAGGACTGGACAAAGTGACTAAAATATCTTACGATAGTTCAAAAAGTTCAATATACGCAAAACGAAAAAGATCCTTTGAAGTGAAGAAATTAGTTTATAATAATATACAAGAAGTAGAAATACCGTCAAAATTTAATACAATTACAATAGCAGATTACAGCGGAAATGGAATAAGATTAATTGTTTTGGTTCTAAAGATTTTATGGAATTACTGGAGACTATAGATGAATATTATGGGGACGGCACATTTAAAAGCGCGCCTTGCCCGTTCGCTCAATTATGGAGTTTACATGGTAACTTTGGTAGTACTTCGGAGACTACAAAGATAGCGCCAATAATATATTGCCTCATGAGCGAAAAATCTGAAATGGCTTACTCCATTCTATTTGATATTCTCACAGCAAAATGTCCAAAATGGGAGCCAAAAAGATTCCATTGTGACTTTGAGGTAGCAGTGACGAATGCTTTAAAATACTTTTTTCCGACAATGGAGGTTAAGCGTTGCTACTATCATTTTGTCAATGCACTATGGCGAAAAGCTAAATCCCTAGGAATTAAAACAAAACTCTATCGCCGCATAGTAGGTTTGTGCACAGCACTTCCGTTACTACCTGAAGAAGATATACTTGATGGATGGAACTACATTCAAACTGAGTGTTGCCAATGGGAAAAGATGAAACCTTTTATGACATATTTTAGTAAATATTGGCTTAAAAATGATAATTTTATAAAAGAATGGTGTATTTATAACCAATTGCATCGCACAAATAATTTTACAGAGGGATGGCACGCTCGACTGAATCGTTCGATCAACAAAAACTATGTGACGATCCCTAAGTTACTTTCAGTTTTGAAAAACGATTTATCAATAAACAAAATAGCATTAGCCAATGGTGGTAATAAGCGGCGAAATATGCAGAAAGACAAGGACATATTTATTTTAAACACACAAATGAAATTAGTCCATAAACAAATAACAATTGGTCATTTTTTGGAACAACTTCGATGATTAATTAATTACTTAATTTTTATCGATAGCTGATCACTTACTAGTAGTAGATAGTCTAGATAGTCTTTTGTTTTCTTTTTTGTATATTTCAAAAAAAAATTGTTTTTTTTTTAACTTAACATGTGTAGTTTGATTTGTGCTAAACCAACCAAAATAATTGCCTTAAGAAGGTTATGGGCTTTTTATTGCTTTATTTTCAATACCCATAGTGAGAGGGTTAAAAAAGTACAGACTGTACTTTTGATGAATTAAATTAAATCGGAGCAATCGGAAAAAAATTCCCGCTTCTAAGGATCATCACTAGTATTCAGTGGTACCGTTTAACTATAAAAGACCCACCGTAGCACCAGGTATATTTTGATAGTTATTACAAACATTGATTTTTTGCAAACCCGGAATTGAAAACCCATCTATCGTGAAATAACACTTTTTGAATGCATAGTACATTGCATGAATTTGACAGAGGCAGTTGCTATTGTGTGTTTACTTTTTTAAGTTTTATTTGAAACCATAGAGGTTTTAGTAAAATATGGCAAGTGGGGCCACTAGTCCAAAATATATTTCATAAAAATAGTGTTATTGGTTCCACTATCAAAATGGGTCCATGAGAACTTGCAAATCCTGTTGGACCCATTAGTGGAACATAACAGTGGAACGAACAGTCCGAAATCTAAAAAGAGAGGTGTAATAAGAGATAGGGCCGTAATCTCTAATAACATTTTTTCAAGGCTACCTCGATTTAGGGCCCTGATTCAGGGTAGTGTAATAGCCGTTTAAAGTCGTGTGTGCAAGGTGCAAGACCTTAGTGTTATTACAGTGTCGGTGTGAGGCGTAGCGTTTGTGTGATCGAAATAATTTGAAACCGTAATGGACTTTATCTTGCTCGAGGTATTCTCACCCGCATTATTATCGAATTACACAATGCTAGTTCGATTACTGTGTCTCTAATAGCCCATATGGCCACCCTGCTATGACATATAATGTAATTTTGGTTTTTTTCACATAGGTAATAAACCATATTGCTAAATGTTGTTATGTAGGTACATTGTAATACTTACGTGGGGCTCCGCTGACGCCCGATCTACATCTCATCGTGAGTCTACATCTCACAGCGGGCCATCTGTACCTGTCTCAGTTAAAAACAGCTGGCTCGCACGTACAGTGTACATAACAATAATAAGCTATATATATATGAAAAAAAATCGCTCAAAAACAAAAATTTTCAACACGAATTTTTTGCATTTAACTTTGCCTGTTTATTTTTTTTTATTATTTTTTTTATTTTTAAAAATAAAGATAACTAGCAATGTGGAATTGAGTGTACCTACATATTAGTCTTGTTAACAAATTTTGCAAAATGCGTTCATAACTACGAAACCGAAGAAGAACGCCTACTAATGGAAAACACGTAAAAATGATTTTCAGTGCAAAAATATACCTCGACTGAATATACTAAAACACAGCAGTTATTACAACACTATCAAAATGTTTACAAAGTTACCCATTGCTTTAGAAAAGTAATTTTAAATACAAACTTAGGACGTTTTTACTGGGTATTTACTTATATTATCTCGATGACATGCAAAAGTGTAGGTACCTACTTATCTTGATGAGGAAAAACATACATACCTAAATTATACTTAATTATTATATTAAGTTATACTTTAAATCATAATTATTTAATTAATTATTATTATTAGATATATATTTCCTTATTGACATTGTTGGCATATATTCAATTCAATTTTTTTGTTGACCACTAATTGTACCTACTGTTTTAATATTATTCTCTTGACTTGTATGTATAAAATGGTGTGTTGATTATTAAATTGTATTTCTATGATGTCATGGCATCGGAATATTATTATTAAGTTTACTTCTATTTCTTAAACTATTGTATTCAAACTATGTAAAAATTGTTCATGAATAAAGTTAGAATTTTAATTTGTAGGTAACACCTTTTATAAACTGTCCTGACTCAGGAAGACTGGAAATGGTAATGGTATCCGACTGCTACGCAAGATGTCGTGGGTTCGATTCCCACACGGGATACCACTTTGTGTGATCCACAAATTGTTGTTCCGAGTCTGGGTGTAATTTGTGTCCGTGACTTGTATGTTTGTAAAGTCCCCCGCGACACAGGGCTTGTACCCTACTGCGGGAGTCGTTTAAGTAAAAAAAAAATCTGACTTGGAATGCTCAGCTATATGCTTTGGAGAACATAGTCCGTCCTTCGGACTTGGAAAGTATATAATCTGTCCTTCTGGTTTGGGAGGACTAGCTATATGATTTGGAGTAACTATAACCTTCTGCTTCGAGAAGACTGGCATACTGCACGTCCGTCTGCACGAATCCTAGTACTTACACGTCTCCCAGTAACTTGACAGGCAAGATCAATAATACTGGAACTACAGGCCAGTAATCAAGTCCAGATGGGAACCACAATCATTAGTTACCGTAAGTCCATCCTTTTTTAACGCCACTTCATTTTGTATTTGTAGCCTTGTTTTTGCCAAGTCAAACGGGTACGTCGCTGCAAGAATAAAGGAGGTTTTTTTATAAATAAAATAGGTAGGTAAATTGTGTGGCGCGGTGGGAGTGTATCCGACTGCTACGCAAAAGGTCGTGGGTTCGATCCTCACCCAGGATAAAACTGTGTGATGAGCACGATGGTTTATTCTTTATCTGGGTGTTATTATCTATACTAATATTATAAAGAGGAAATATTTGATTGTTTGTTTGTATTGAATAGGCTCCGAAACTACTGGACGGATTTGAAAAATTCTTTCATCGTTGTGAAGCTATACTAACCCCGGGTGACATAGGTTATTTTATATCCCTGTATTCCCACGGGAACGAAAACTACGCGGGTGAAACCGCGAGGCATCCGCTAGTCTATAATATGTATGTATTTAGAAATACATCAGATGTTTATCAGTTGTCTGGTTTCCATAGTACAAGCTCTGCTTAGTTTGTGATTAGATAGCGTAGTGTGAGTTGTCCCAAGATATTAATATATTGTTACAAGGCGACATAGGACAAGTTATTTAAAGTCCTTTTCTTTATCTGTGTACTTCTTAACGCACCCCTTTCTGTTTGTAACTATATGTTTCCGACCTATTCTGTTTTCGTCGACTTCTGGATTTAGCGTCCGGCCTAATTTTCGAATCACTAAGTACGTAAAATAAGGATAAATAAGGTAAAATAAGGAGTCTTATTACCAAATTCAGCACACCAGGCTCCCAGCACGGCGACGATGTACCTCGTCACTATAGAATCCTGGAACCTTCGACGGGATTCCTCAATTTCGAACATCACCTCTTTACTACTCATGGTTGTTTCGGTTACTTTCTTTCAGACTGTGAAAGTTAAGTAGTAATAAAAGTAATCCGAAAATCATTAGCGAATCTTGAGGATATATTACCTACCTGATTACGTCGACGCCAAAAAGGAAGGGTAATGATTTTAGCAGTTTATATATCTGTTTGCATGTCAACTGTATGGCGTAACATAACATGTAAATGAGTATAAACTATTCTGTGAAACTCTGAGGATTGGATAGATAAAAAACTTTTTAAACTGACTTCAAAAACAGGAAGCTCTATGTTCGTCTGTATGTATGTTCACCGATTACGCGAAGACGGCTGGACCGATTTGAAAAAATCTTTTTTTAAAAAAAACATCTAACCGACTTCAATCACGGGTTTTGGTTTCCGAAACTCATCATCAGATCTTAACGAAATTTATATGGCACCACTTCGGTATAAACCTCTTTCGACCAAAAAAATATTTAGAAAATCCGTCTGTACATGACGGAGTTATGCCCGAACATACATAAAAACAATTTCCGAATTGAAAATCTCCTCCTTCTAGAAGTCCGTTAAATTACTAGTATAGTATTATATTATCTGTGGTTAAATTTAGAATGGTTTTCTAAATTTTAATCTATACCAATATTATAAAGCTAACATTGAGGTATTTATGTACGTTTACATAATATCTCGATGAAACTTGAAGAATTTGTTTCTTTGTTTTAACGCGATAATTTCAGGAACTACTGCTCTGAATTGAAAAATTCTTTTACTATTCGTTGAGTCAGCTTGTGACCACGGTCGGTGTATCCCGGTCGAAACGTCAAGCATAAGTCAAATACTTTACCTAATGCCAGGGCCGGATTTAAACTCAATGCCGCCTGGGCACCGTAAAAAAGTCCGCCCTATTACTAGAACTTTGCCTAAGGGGGGAAATACGTGTAGAAAGACGTTTTCTTTTTTTAAGGTATGAAAACTAATGTTATATATTATGTTATATTGAAACTATCAGGTTATTTCGTACATATATTTATATTTTTCCATATTTTACGACAATATAACTTGAAAAGTAGCGGAGATTTCAGCTGATACACATCGTAGGTTGTCTTCCGACTTAGCAGTTGGTGTGCACTATGGAAGCTATAATTTTTATCTGAAATCAATGGCACAGAAAATTTACTTTTCTTTATACAATTACGCTGAATATGAACCTCCATCATAAGCGATATTTTTATTTAAACAATTTTTCTGTGCTATTGTTAAGTTATATTGTTGTTTAATACGAAAAAATACTCATAAATATATGTATGAAATAACCTGATATTTTCAATCAATAATATTATTTTTTAATACCTTAAAAAAAATTATAAAAATCAGCATGAAAGCGGCCATCTACACGTATTTGCCCCCTTAAACTTTATATATTTCATTTTTCAAAATTAAAATACTTAACTAATTTATTGCAGAAACTTTTTTATGTTATATATTCTAAAAACATAAATAAATATTTGTTTTTATTCTAATAATTATGAATTTGTCACTGAGGGTGACTCATAATTATAATATGTATATCAATTTTTTCCCAGACAAACACGTCTGACTTTTTGAATTGCGAATTGGTCGATTATATCTTCGCAATCTAAACGTTGCAATACGTCGAATTCGATGCCTAGAATAGCTAAGCTATTGAGCCTATTTGCAGTCATTGTAGTACGTAAGAAGTTTTTAACACTCTTCAAACATGAAAACGATCGTTCTGCGCTACAGTTTGTTACAGATAATGTCATAAATATTCGATAGGTGATTTCCACGTTTGGAAACTCAGTGTACAAGTCGTTTGGATGCAACAATTTCAAAAGATCGGACGGTGAATTCTGTTCCATCATTTTTTCAGTGCAATTAGCATGGAAGTGCACAAATTCGTCATCTAATGAGGGCTCGAGATCTGAAGAATAAACGTTTCATAAACGTTCAGCTCGTTTACGAATTTCTCTATTATCCAAGTTGTCAAATTCAGTGTTAACTGAGAACTTTTCCTGATTTTTTTCATTTCATTTGATTGATTGTTAAAGTTGATGTTTTAAGAAATGCAAAAAATAATTCCGATTTTTTTTTCAATTTCGACAAATCGATTATTATTTGAAATCTCCAAGAAAACAAATTGATTAAACAAAAAATTATACATTTATAGAATTAATTAATTATATATATTGAGGAATCTTGATAAGACTAAAAATACATTTTCGCTTTCTAAATTTTGCCGCCCTAAAACATTTGCCGCCCTGGGCACTTGCCCCGACTGCCCCTATTGTAAATCCACCACTGCCTAATGCTAAATGCTGTTTAAACGCGTTTATTCCCGTGTCAAATTGTATACCAATGCAACGCGTAAGTTAAAAAGTAATAAATTATTTTACTGTTTGATAGTCCATTTATCGAGGAAGGCTAGAAGGCTGTTGCGCGGGTCAGCTAGTATTTTATGTGGAACTAGCTTTCGCCCGCGGCTCCACCCGCGTGTATGTCGGTTATCGCGATAAAAACTATCCAATGCCCTTCCCCGGGACTCAAACTATCTCTATGCCAAATTTCATCTAAATCGGTTCAGCAGTTTGAGCTTGAAAGCGTAACAGATAGACAGACAGAGATACTTTCACATTTATAATATTAGTAAGGATAGGTAAAGCAGAGCAGCTCTAAAGGCAAATTCCGATGACACTCAAAATGGTGATGGACATACCTTAGGTAACTAAAAAAGTATTGGATTTCACTAAGTTACTGGGGCTGTTTAACTACTGCAGGCGCTGTATTGCTAGAGAATACAAACATGATTTTTTGGTAGATACGAAAGTACCTACTATAGTAGATACCTACTTACCGAAATATCACAATAACACGCTCTACTATTAATGAAAAGAATCTTGACTTAAGCTATAACCACCAATAAGCTATTAAATACTTACAAATATTATCTATTTTGGGAAAACCAGATGTATCCTTCAAAAGTGTTTGAAGCTATCTTTCAAAAATTAAAACTAGACTGCACAAAAGAAGGTCGACCAACATCTATCACAAATTGCAAAAAGGTTAAACAAAAAAGTTGTTCGAGAAGAATTAAGGTAAGGACAAACTGAGCCCACATAAGCCACGCATTATGACATCTAGATTTGACTTACGAAAACAGTTGAATCAGAATCATAAAACATACTATCATACGCAACGCTATCACACGCGTCCCACGCAACTTTAGAATCTCGATCGTCGTGGGAGTGTGGAGGAGATATCATAAGCCATCTAACGCCACCAACCTGTAGTGTTGTTCTAGTGCTAGTCTCACAGACCTGAAGAAATGACAAATGAGTCTGACGTCAAATGAGTCTGACGTCAAATGAGTCTGACAGCAATGATAATGTTGCAAAAACGGGGAAAATTGACGCATACAAAGTTGCGCGGGTCAGCTAGTATTTTATATGGAATGAAGCAGAGCAGCTCTAAAGGTAAATTCCGATGACACTCAAAATGGTGATGGACGGACCTTACGTAACTAAAAAAGTATTGGATTTCAGGTGTGTTACTGGAACGGTTTAACTCCTGTAGGCGCTGTATTGCTAGAGAATACAAACAAGTTCTTTTGGTAGATACGAAAGTACCTACTATAGTAGATACCTACTTACCGAAATATCACAATAACACGCTCTACTATTAATGAAAAGAATCTTGACTTAATCTTTATCCACCAATAAGCTATTAAATACTTACAAATATTATCTATTTTGGTAAAACCAGATGTATCCTTCAAAAGTGTTTGAAGCTATCTTTCAAAAATTAAAACTAGACTGCACAAAAGAAGGTCCACCAACATCTATCACAAATTGCAAAAAGTTTGGTAGGTTAAACAAAAAAAATGTTCGAGAAGAATTAAGGTAAGGACAAACTGAGCCCACATAAACCACGCATTATGACATCTAGATTTGACTTATGAAAACAGTTGAATCAGAATCATGGAACATACTATCATACGCAACGCTATCAGACGCGTCCCACGCAACTTTAGAATCCCGATCGTCGTGGGAGTGTGGAGGAGATATCATACGCCATCTAACGCCACCAACCTGTAGTGTTGTTCTAGTGCTAGTCTCACAGACCTGAAGAAATGACAAATGAGTCTGACGTCAAACGAGTCTGACGTCAAATGAGTCTGACGTCAAACGAGTCTGACGTCAAATGAGTCTGACGTCAAACGAGTCTGACGTCAAATGAGTCTGACAGCAATGAAAAATGTTGCAAAAACATGAAAAATTGACGCATACAAAGTTGCGCGGGTTAGCTAGTATTTTATATGGAATGAAGCAGAGCAGCTCTAAAGGCAAATTCCGATGACACTCAAAATGGTGATGGACGGACCTTACGTAACTAAAAAAGTATTGGATTTCAGGTGAGTTACTGCCATCTAACGCTACCAACCTGTAGTGTTGTTCTAGTGCTAGTCTCACAGACCTGAAGAAATGAGTCTGACGTCAAATGAGTCTGACGTCAAATGAGTCTGACGTCTAATGAGTCTGCCGTCAAATGAGTCTGACGTCAAATGAGTCTGACGTCAAATGAGTCTGACGTCAAGTTGTGTACGTGTGACAAGTGTGCACATCAACTCTCGTGGGCTCAGTTTGTCGTTACCTACCTCAGTTTGTTCGTCCATCACCATTTTGAGTGTGTCATCGGAATTTGCCTTTAGAACTGCTCTGCTTCATTCAATAAGAATAGGTAGTCATCATCCAAAACGTTTTTAACTTTTGTGACTAGGGTTTAAAATATATTTTCTCGGGAAATCGTGCAATGTTAAAATTACCTAGGGCACCTGTCCCACCAACAACGATGAGCGAGAAGCGAGTAGCGATTTATCGCTTAAGAAACGTACAACAGATGTATTTTGTAGATCCCGTCCGTGTAAATAAAAGAGGCGCAATATAGAGCGAGTACACGCCGGCAGTGTGAACACTCAGCGCTCAACTATTAATATCTGTATCTCTTTTGTTCACACGGGATCTACATAAGTATGTACGTGTCTTGAGCGACAAAATCGCTACTCGAGTCGCTACTCTTTTTCTCGCCGTTGGTCGGACAGGTGCCTAAGACTGAAATAAGGAAACACATGTCAACAAATATAATAATTTATTACATAATAACACCACAATTTTAACATGTCAATAAAGCTACGTCTAAAACACTAACCCCATAATCATAAACGTATATTACAATAGAAATTGATCGACTTGACTTTGAATTTTGTACCTAAATAGTATGTAATAGAGGACATAAAGAATTAGTTTATCTATGATTAGCTAATATGGATAACCTACATTTATGACCAGGGGAAACTCGTTTATTTTTCTAATGATTACACCCAGATTTTATATCACAAAATTCACAAGTAATGCGTTTGACACTCAACTAAGTATTTGAATAGGCACTGTGTGGGGCACGCATTTGCAAAATTTATAAAAAGCCCAACGCACTTGGTTTCCTATTGACACAAAATCAAGGGAAAAAGAAAATCCATAGAGACAAAAAATTTACCCCGAGTTCCGAGTTGTGCAAATGGCGGCAAACTGAACTGTCATAATTTTCACAACAAAAATAACGGGTCAAATCCATTATAGCAAAGTGTTTGTGCAGATAAAGTGTACAATAAATACTTGACACTGATATAAATTGGCTGGAAAATCGGCTAGATTGTCGTCAACTCAAAAATGAAAGAAGAAGAATTTAGCCCGCGGACAATCACAGCTTTCCCACCATAAATAAAAAAAACAAGTAGGTACCCAAAATAATAATTAGCTATGGAAATGTCTTTATATCATCGTACCTACGACTTTGTTTCAGAAAGAAGCAGGCGTTGGGCTTAAAAGTATTTCATTCGTCAAATCATTTATCAAAGATTTAAATCACAAATGACGTCATTTGCGCCAAGCTTCCAGCACGTACCAGATGGAATGGGTCGCAACGGGAGGGAGTGAAGTCGCACTAGGTATGTACAGTACGATCAACGTAACTAGGCCGGACTGAAGTAGGCGACAAGTGGTTGCGCAGATGCATTTTTTGGAAGTAAATGGTGACAGGTAGCGGGGGGCGGGGGCGGTAACTAAACCAAGAGAATTAGAGATGCGATTACATTGTCATAATTAGTATTACTAACTCATGTTTGTCAAAGTTTCTCTAGTATGTACTGTAACTGTTTTAAATTTAAACTTTTATGAACTCATTTAAATAGTGTTTTTACATTGTTGAATTAAAATGTTGTTAGTATTTATAATCGATTAATCGTTTTCGTAAGTAATTTTAGGGTCGCATCTCTATGACATGCGCGAAAGTGATAAAAACCTAACTTCAATCCGGTCAAGTTACGTTGATCGTACTGTAAGATATTACTTACTTACAGACTTTAGAAGTGTAATAAATTCGTAAATAGGTAGAAAAGTGCACTCTCTTATCTCAGTGGCAAACCTGGCGGGTAGGCCCGGACAAAAAGAAATCGACTAAGTGCGAGTAGTACTAGTGCACTGAGGATTCCGTACATGTACAACTACCCCTGTTGCACATGTACGAGTATCACGTGCAGTTTTATTTTTTTTGTTATCATCGGTGAATATTTTGTCCCCGTCTGGTTTGCCATTGTCTTAACTTATAGGTAGGTACTTACTTACAGTACGATCAACGTAACTAGGCCGGACTGAAGTAGGCGACAAGTGGTTGCGCAGATGCATTTTTGGGAAGTAAATGGTGACAGGAAGCGGGGGGCGGGGGCGGTAACTAAACCAAGAGGATTAGAGATGCGATTACGCATTACATTGTCATAATTAGTATTACTAATTCATGTTTTTTTGTGATTAGTTTGGTAAAGAAATTGTTTTTCAAAGATTCTTTATTATTTACTGTAACTGTTTTAAATTTAAATTTTTATGAACTCATTTAAATAGTGTTTTTATATTGTTAAATTAAAATGTTGTTAGTATTTTTAATCGATTAATCGTTTTCGTAAGTAATTTTAGGGTCGCATCACTATGACATGCGCGAAAGTGATAAAAACCTAACTTCAATCCGGTCAAGATACGTTGATCGTACTGTACAAAAAGTCCGCCTAGTGGGTGCATTAGGATGACATCCAACTAAACGCAAACGCACGGTCGGTAGCACGGTCTACATCTCACATTTGTGGTTAGACCACATCATAATGTGGTATAGCCTTAGGTATTCAAATATTATGTGTATTTGGTAAATTATGATAAATATGTATCACATTTGGTACATAATTGGCTTATTGTCAGATTTCTTCCCCCATAATTTGATGAATGAAATACTTATCTACAATAAATTACTAGATATACACGTTCAACTAACTACGAATTAAATAGTTATGTTTATATCGCGGCTTAGCTACCGTAATTTGTTGCTACACTTATAACTCTATTTCTATAGTGTCTTTCCTATAAAATGTATGATCATATTGCAAAAAATCTATACTAAATAGTAGTAACAGTATAACTTAAGTTTATTTTGAACTAAGTTAGCTATAATAGCACCTTTCATACTAGTTACGGTGTGATCACATTTGCAAAAAACGTAATTTCAGTTCTCTTCAATCAATCTCTACAATCTTACCCGTTAATATTAATAAACAGTTGGTTCTCAAGATAAAACGCAATTTATAAGGGTATTTGATTACTATCAAAATAAAATATGTTATACTAACTATGTAAAAATGTGTCAATAAGTGTTTAAAAAAAAACTAAAAGTAAATGATTTGACTATAAAAAACCTGACGTCACAACATGTTAGCATTTCATACAAATTGGATAGTTGATAACAATAAAAGTAAATTATTTTAAACTAATCAGGCAATAGTAGATGGTAAAATGCTCTGACCATAAGTGTTCTTTTACAATTTAACACGTTTTTCAATTTAAAAGCATGAAAACGAATACTAAAAGTAATGATTTGACGATAGAAACTTATGACATCATAGGTACACATTTCTATAGAGTTTGTCGTTTTGATTTGACATATCATAAAAGGAGACTAACTTGACTTGACAGTCAACATCCTTATTTGTTCGGAGCGGGTCGATTTTATCGCTTTTTAAAAAGAGGCTGATTTGACTTCAGTCAAATACCCTATTGCAAAAAATGATCGCACCTTATACATTTTTATTTGGGAAATTTGTAATGACTTATATTTTATTATCACTGTGCAAGCTTCGTTGTAAGAGGCTGTAAGTTACTAAAAGATTAGCTTTGTATCTGTGACAATTTTAATATATTTTTCTCTTCCTAATGAGTATACCTATTTCCTTAAAACCTTTGTAGAATACCAAACAGTTCGGCTTATTTTATAATAGACAAAACTATTTAGAAAACAGCTTACACTTGATCGATACAATTTTTTGTTAAATAACGAAATCGATTCACGTTCATTTCATTCACGACCAGCCTTGTAGATCAATACGACTATACTGTATCGATTGCACAATTATCACAATAACATTATATTATAGATTCACGGTAAGATAACTTAAGAACAATGAAGTCTACTTCGAGACTAGATGTTAATGAACGAAATTCTTATCTAATATGAGGCTAGAAGATAGTTGGTGAGAAAAGTCAGCCAGTGACAGTGCGCCAACTATACCCTTGTTTTAAAATTAAAATGTCCGCCCGCCGATCGCCAGCATAATATTTTCAAAAGCGACCCAGTTAATTAACGCCCAGGGTCCCAGTCGCATCCAGAGAGGCAGAAATCCTTTGTAGAGAGCCAGGACGCCTTCGTTTTTGATAGATTGCTGGAAACAGTCGATCAGTCCTCGATACATCAAGCCCCTGGAAATAGAAAAGTAAAGATTATTTGGGTAAAAATGACATTAAAATATTTTACATTATTTAGGAAACAGTATTGCATAACGTGGTCTACAAAAAATAAAAGTTCCGTCACTGGGTCTCTATGGATTTCATTTTTAGGAGTTTATAATCATCAAAATGAATACTGAAAGTAAATGATTTGACGACAGGAACCTTTGACGTCATCATATAAAATTCTATACAAATTGAAATTTCTACACAGCGTGTCGTATGATTATAGCCTGATTTGACTTAATATTCAAATTTATTTATTTCGAAAAAATACTGATTGCAAATACCGAAGCATTTAGAGCGAATGGAGTAATAACCCTTACTTATTAGGTATATTTGAGTTTAGGCTTTGCTTTAACCGAACGTTAATTCGTCTAATGATTTTGAGAAATTTAATCTATACTAATATTATAAAGCGTAAGAGTTTGTTTGTTTGCTTTGTTTGTTTGTTTGTTTAAACGCGCGAATCTCAGGAACAACTGGTCCGATTTGAAAAATTCTTTTTTTGTTGGATAGCCCATTTATCGAGGAAGGCTATAAGCTATAATAACATCGCGCTACCACTAATATGAGCGAAGAAGTGACGAGAAATGTTTCAAAAACGGGGAAAAATTACGCATACGAAGTTGCGCGGGACAGCTAGTAACAGATAAGTAGTTACTAAAATTATAAAATTATATAAAAACTTTTTCTTATAAAAGCTCTGGATTGGACTTTGGGTACAAATTTCCAAGTTACATAACAAGAGTGTACGTAGACCTAAATACATCCATTCGTAGTCATTCCGGTTGGTAGCTATCACTAGAAAGGCGAACTATTGGAGCGTGCGTGGTCCTGCGTGTAGAGCGCGACCGCGGCGCTCGACTTTGACCTCGTTCCTGCGACCTCCGCGCCGCACTCATTACCAAGCTATTCACTACCCGTCGAGTTATAAATAGAGAACCAAAACATTATTCACGCTGTTATCCAGCCAATGCACAATGGAAGTCATTCGTGATATGACATCATAGCAGCTGTTTTAAGTAGGTAGGTATATGGTGGTAAAAAAACTACGTATAGATACCTAGGTACTTATAATAGTTAGGTAGGTATTTAATTCATTAGCATCTGCGTTTTTATTTTTTGGATAAGTATGAGCAAAGACAATATTGATGGCGCGGCGCCTACTATTATTTAGCCGCAACAAGTCTCATCAAAAAAGTACACCTACCGCGCTATTACGACAGCGACTAGTGACGTTTTACAATTTTTATAATTCTTCACCTACCTTTTTTTTATATAACTTGGCCATTGATTCGATCTTGAAACGTTTTCGTTGTACTTCTTAAAATTTCATTTTACTGTATTTTTGGCATTATACAATTTATACAAGCAGTTCAAGCATTCTCGGTTTTTATTTACATCCTCAAAATATAACTCGCAAGTGTCCACTAGAAGACATTTCAATTGAAAATCATCGTATCAAAAGCATTTCATTACGGCATTTATTGTTTCATTGGTAAATGTCTGTCAACTCAGTCAATCAGTCTTTTAAACAAGGTTATTTTTGGAATAATGCAAAGCTCAGACACCCCAACAAGATTTTTTCTTCAAGAAATCATATAAAAAAAAAAAAAAAAAAAATATTGAAAACTTGCAGAGTTATAAGCCATTCAAGTTTTCTTATGTTTTTCGCGCTATCGTCCTCATTGCGTCCCGTAGTAGGTACGTAATCCAGGGTTACCTATTATTAAAATATAAGTGATGATTACATTTTACATCACATTGTGGACAGGAAGTGGACTGTTAGAATGATTAATGAATGAATGAATTAATTGAAAATTATAACTTGGCATAAAAACTACCCCATTGGGACTATACCAGTAGTAGTATTCAGGTTTGCACTATACCAGGAATAACGTTGTATAACCGCAAAACGATATACCCAAACTCCGGATGGTCTCTAAGGTCAAAGCATTTATTTTTAGTCATCGATCAATATAATTTAGGAATCGAAGCTTTTAGGATATGTTATATATAATGATTATAAATTCATTAACATGTTAAATGGTGGTCGAACCAGGTCCAACATAATATTCCGAACATTTTCAGACTTAGATCTGATTAGTGTTAAATATTTTTTCTACCCAAGGCATTTTTAAAGAAAATATAATAATCACCTTCCATCAGGTCCCACGGGTTGGTTCATAAGTCTAGTTTTAAGTACGTCTGCCGGCGTGCCCAGCACGGCAGCGACGAAGCCTGCCGTGAACGCTGCCGCGGCATGCACCGCTAAGGTGTCCGCCATGCCGAACTCGCGCATTAGGAACTGTTTGGCGTAGTCGTATGCCGCTAGATCACCCATGTTGACAAGTGCTGCACGTTGTACGTTGGGAATTGCTCCTAGAAAGGAATGTTATAGATTTAGATTTATAACTTTACATCACGTGGAAGTAGATATCGGAATGGAACTACTAAGTGTCGCGTTTACTATGGCGGTATGTAAATTTATTCACATGAAATTTATTATACAAGTGTATGTGCAAGTAGAAGCACACTCCATTCCTTCACTCTCACAGTCCGATGCGACCGAAATCCAACACGATCGGAGTGGAGGCTTAGGTCTCCGAAGCACGTGGCTCCGTGGTTTCCGAAAATTGTCACACCCCTGCGTGTGTTTCATACATCCACACCAAAATTTTCGAAAACGGTCACCTACCTACGGACCTACAGTGGCAATGTGGTTTAACCTTGCTTATATCTCGATCTGCTCGGTCGCCACAGGTATGTACATAACAAGCTAAGCCTAGAACAGAATTCAATTGAATACGACCCCTATATGACCAACGCTTTGCATAAATCCATGTAATTAATCGGTTAGTGTTTATCGATTTATGTATTCACCAATCACGACAATGTTACGACGGCGTCTATGACAATTTAGTCTTGATAACGTGTGAAGGTCAAACGATAAAATTGTCTGCAGGTTGGTTTAGAATTATGTCACTATCACCGCGATAGATATCTTTGTACTGTTATCGCTTTTCGTGGATGTCTAGAAAAAGTCTATAGGAGACTTTTCAAATTCTTTATTTTCTTGGGAAGAAAATCTACACTTGTAATAAGCCATCATTCTACATTTAGGACTTAGGTATCTAATAAGCTACCCTCTTTTAAAATCGTCAGTTTTTCCAAATTTTACATGCGTACAGGGATTATTTAATTGAATACGGGAATGAATGAACAAGTTCATTTCTTCGGTTGTGCAATACCAAGATCTGTTAACAATGGCCATACTTCACATTGACGAAGGCATTTAAATAATGCCCAGTCCTAAAATCTTGTTTTATGTGGTACATTTTTGTATTAGTGAGCGTAGATGTAATGTAAAAAAATAATTCGATCTCACCTCTCCAAAATCCTAGGATGCCACTTTCAGCATATAGTATTTTATAGACCTCCCTGCAGTTCTTGAAGCGAGCCGGCTTGCCCTGCAGTATCCGTCTGCCTTCAGTCTGCATCTGCACCTTCACGAGGTCGGTCGGCGAGGCGATCAGCTGCGCCAGAGACCCAGCAGCCAACCCGCCTGCCGGACTTCGTAGGAATTATGTTACGTTGTTGGAAGGTATGTGGTTGTGCCAACCATTTAAAAATAATTCATTATAAAACACGCTAACAAACGAATTTTCGATAAGAGCAAGCAATAGAAATAGCTAGAATGAAAAGCTTGATTTAAAGTCTAAGTCTGCCTGTAATAGGTTCCAGAGCATTTTTATAGAAACTTTATTTATAATTCAATTTTTGTTTTTAAACTTTCGCTATTTTTATACATAAGTATTAGATATATTTCGGGAAATTATCAAGGCCAGGCAAGGGTAGTTGAAAATCCCCGCGCCTCACGGAGACATCGCTAAGGTGCCATCAGTCGACCCGTGACCACGATCGGTCCAATTCCATTAAAACGTCGGGTAAATAAAAGGATCATACCTTTAAATAATTCACGCGATTAAGTCCCGAAATATATCTAATAATTCAATTTATCTAGCTATTTTTGATAAAAAATACCTTCAATTTCAAGATGGTTAGCACCTATCCATCTATGTGTTAGGTTCGCTAATCCAGGCTTTTATAAGTAGGTCTTAGGAGTTTCTGTATAGATTTTTCCTAAAGAAATAAAAACAAATCCCTCACCTACAGACGCGATTCCTAAAGACACGTGCCCTTTTTCATCCTTAAAGTGGTTTCTGAAGTGTTCGTAGAAGATCAGCCTACATCCAGAGTAGATAGCATGACGCTGAAACATGGGCATCAGGCCGCTCCATAGTTTTGTGATTCCTTCCTGCTTGGCTATGCCGACTGCAGTTTTGATCATGCCCAGGTTCTCCAGCTGGCGAAAAATGAAGCAGACAAAATATTTAAATGTTTAAGGTGGAATATATTTTGTTTGATACTATCAGCCCGCTCCGGCTTCGCACGGAGATTTCTCTACTGACTCACGCATGTGTCTTTAAACTAATATTATAAAGCTGAAGAGTTTGTTTGTTTGAACGCGATAATCTCAGGAACTTCTGGTCCGAATTGAAAACATATTTTACTGTTGGATAATCCACTTTATCGAGGAACGCTAGGGGCTATATAACATCACGCTACCACCAATAGAAATGGAGGAGCAATGAAAAATGTTCCAAAAACGGGGAAAATTTACGTGGGTCAGTAAAAGGACGCGGATGCAAGGGGTCCCCGCCCCCCCCCCCCCCAGATTCAACTGAATGACCTTTTTATAGGAGCACTCCCTCCGGTGGTGGTGGATATAGTGTACCGGTGTTGAATCGTATCAAATGCACCCCAATGCCATGCAAGCGACTCACACTTGACTGGTTGATTCAAATGTTACCCCTCCCCCCCCCTTCCAGAACAAAGTTAAACCATCGAGTAATAAATATCTGAATATTATTCAGATAATTTTTGAAACCTAAGCGTATGTACTACATAATGTAAACGTAACATAATAATGACAGACATCGGGAAGCATTTTTTTTAATAGCTATTATGTAAAGTCAAGCCGCCGGTAGCTTTTTATGACACGATTGCCCCGAAATAATCTGAACTATTTGTTTTGAGTAGTAGGTACCCTGCTAGTCGATTCGCTAAGCGTCACATCAAAGATCAAAGGTCTACAATGACGAGCTCACCGATTGAAGTATTAATCAGTATCTAACTATAAACGAAACATACGTGACTCTATTCCGTTAATTCTTAATCTATCTAACCTAATTAGTTCCGTTTTGTTGACATTTGAAGCCAAGCCAAGGGATATGGTCTCAAAATACTGTTGCGAGTTATCACGCGTTGATATGCTAGTATTCGTTTACATGTTTCTACTGTTTCCAATCGACGTTCAATGTTATTTTTACCAAAGCCAGGGTTCTTCGATGGTGTCATCCTCCCTAAACCAAAATCCTGGACCCCGCAGACACTGCACCGCACTACATTGTCGGGTAATTCTCCCATAAAAGCAGTGTTATGAAAACTAACTTATTACGGATATTATTAATAACTGGCAGTGATGTAGTTCGAATTATTTTTTTTCTGAAATCTTCTTTCAGTACCTAAAATATTCCATATTTAAGGTACCTTCCCCTCAGTGTGGCATAGTTTAAAAAAATGATTCGTCCTGATTTGACTGACTAATGGATCAACGCACTGCATAAACCACAGGGGGTCAATTCACGTAAATAAAGCAGTGCAGTTGCAGTTAAGTTTCGATTAAAACGGCCATTTTTGTATTCTTGTAACTTTGGGATCGATCTCAAATACGCTTGCGTCAAGTATGCGTCTCGAGAGCGCAATAACGACATTCTAGTACGGTTTTAAGATCGATCCCAAAGTTAAAAGAATACGAAAGTGGCCGTTTTAATCGAAACTTAACTGCAACTGAACTGCAACCGAACTGCAACTGCACTGATTTATTTACGTGAATTGACCCGCTGGTCGTAGAGACGTAATATTTTGAGGACGTATTCCTTAAGTTGTGTAGGCATCCGTTAAAGAGGATTTTTGAAAATTCCACCCAGTATGAAACTCAGTCCGTTTTAAATTTAGATCTATGATATTTCGTATTTGCTTTTTGGAAAATCAACCCCTAAGGGGGTAAAATAGGGATAGCAAGTTTGTATAAAACTCCGTCAGTTTTGAATTTAGATTTGTGTAATTTCGTATTTGGATTTTGATCTAAAATAGAGTAACCGATATTTCAGTGTTTTCGGAAAATCAACACCTAAGGGGGCAAAATAGGGGTTACAAGTTTGTATAAAACTCAGGCAGTTTTTAAGTTAGAATAAACGAAATTTCACTCGTTTTTGGATTTTTGGTTATAATAGAGAAACACGTTTTAGATTGAAAGCGAAAATCAAGCCTTAACGTTAAGTCATCAACGTCATCGTTAGGGGATAAATTCATAAACGCGGGCGAAGCCGCGGACGATAGCTAATCTTACTTAAATAAAAAAAATAATCGCCGAAAAGTATGCAATTGCATAACTTTATAATTGGATAGGTACTTAGCTATTTTGTCGTGTTCGCTATTGTCAGCACAAGTTTGGGTAAAAGATATTAAAAAAATCGTACCTACAGAAGAGTGAGTGAACATATTTGTCTGGTCCAATATTCATTGTACTTAAGTACATGCGAAAGTGACACTTGATAGGGCGATACAGGTATAGAAGCAGCTTGCAGCTGGAAGCTTGCAGCTGGCAGCTTTAAGTTTTTGGACCTTTATCCTATTTTTATTTTTAGTCGCTGACATCTGCTACTTTATGTCCGACAAGCTGTTCAGCGCAACTTCGTCTGCGTAAATTTTCCCGTTTTTGCAACATTTCTCATTGCTGCTCCGCTCCTATTGGTCGTAGCGTGATGTTATATAATAGCCTATAGCCTACCTCAATAAATGGGCCACTCTAACTGTCCATCCAAATTTCTCCGAATTCGTTCAATTCGGACAAGTAGTTCCGGAGATTACCGCGATCAAACAAACAAACTCTTCAGCTTTATAATATTAGTATAGATTATTTCTCTAACATTTCTCTTTGCGTAAGTCAGACTGTAGTCGCCCTGTGAAGAAGCCTATATCTACAATCTACAAGTCGACGCGACCTTAATACGCCACGCGTCAGTTATTGATTTAGGGGCAACATTTTAGTTAGTCCTCATGGGACTCAATGAGATCATCTATCAGAGCGGCCTTGCTTTTAAAATAAGTATAGTCACAATAATCACTTCCATGTTTACGAACTGCGGCATTGTTTAGGAATGGGATATTCTTGGCATTTTGAGAAATTTAATTTACAATTTCATAAATGAAAGTACGAAATCAGAGGGCTGATTCACCATAACCAATTTATTAATGTAGTTTCAGGCAAAGTTACCAAAAATGCTTATAAGAACCTCACCTTATATCCATGTTTGGCAGCAGCTACCTCAGATTGTATCTGTAGCCTTGTCTTCGTCAAGTCGAACGGGTACGTTGCTGCAATACGAATAGCTACGTTAGAACAATATAGCGTTAAATAGTAAGGTCACCCCATTAATTGTTATTTATTTTATACACTACACTGTCAATTAGGTAGATAGGTACTACAATATTATACCTATTGAAACTATTAGTCAGGGAGGAGAGCAACATAAGATGCAAGCATTTTCTAAAGGCAGATTTTTTATATTACGTCACATTGGTAAAGAAATACCCTGCCTGCCCTTGCCGTCAGACAGCTGGATTCCATAGCGCTTGGCTAGGACTTTTATTGACTACTGACTCTAGGGTTGCCAACCGTACTCTAAAATAGAGTATTGTACTCTATATTATGTATATATCATCTATAAGACTAATAGAGTACGCTAAAATACTCTTTTTTACACATTGTTTACTACTACTAGTCCTGATCTATGTAAACTTAGATTTAGAACGTTTGGAGTCGTGCAATTATTTTAAAAACAATCAAACATTGTTATGTGCTGCAAAAAGCACCAAAACTACTTAAAAAAAATTAAAATAAATGATACTCTTTTTTATCAGGCCGTATTTACCCCATTTGAAATTAGATATACTCTATTTCTTATAATAAAAGTTGGAAACCCTAACTGACTCCCCTCTCAGACTTTAAAGCCAAGAACGATGAGAACAAAATGATTAAAGATAGGGTTGTCATTTGTTTAATAAACATGGAATATATTTAGAAGAAATACATAACATAGGTATTAGGTATAAGTAAGCGCCGTAGCTAAGTACTTTGCGCGACATAAAAACCTAGTAATGTAAAATCATAACACGAAAGAGCTAAATACCTACTATTGTTATTTTACATTTAATTTACGAAAATTACAGTGACGTGATCACTCTACTTATAGGTTGATACATAAATTAAACAATTCACACACATAGTGCGCGACTTTCGTTTAGGTACTTAGTAGTTAAATGTCTAATTGGCTAACCTAAAGTTAGAAATACACTAGTAGGTAATATTCAAAATTCTATACTAGATTTTCAGTGCTCCGACCTCAGAGATAGACAGTTTGCCACCACTTAAAGCCACTCCAACGACTATCAAAACTACTTAGTTCAACGTTGAAGAACTTTTAAGCATAAGAGAGGTTGATACCGTTCAGTGTAGTGGGGCGGCGATTTCTGTTTTTTAAATAATGGTCACTTCAAAACATGTAAAATGTTAACCTGAGTTTCGCTCAGTATCATTTTTACAAAGAGTTGCCAAGCTCTCAGTATATCTACCTTCTAGGTACTTAAAGCAGGCAATAACAAATTACATACTTTCTTAAGCTACTGTAATATTATTACATACATAAGTAAACATTAATTAGATACATTACATTAATTTTTACATAGATAGATCATTACATTACGTTGTGTGGTAGGTAATATGTTTTGAAATCACATGGAATTCTTAAAAAAAGCTATGATAAAATAAACGAAAGATTAATAACATAATGGCGTAATTCATTTTTCAAAGGGTATGTATCGTTCTTAGGCTTCTGTAGGATATCTACGCCAACAGAGATCACCTGATCCTGGCCTATCTATACCTTTAGATCTTTAAGACTGTAAGAAAAATTACTTACAGTCTTAAAGATCTAAAGGTATAGATATATAGATTTTGTGGTAACATTGGTATGGATGTAAATAACCAACTGTGAGAACAATTACCTCCTTCGGCAGTACAAGCAGCAAGCACAGCCACGAGATACCGAGTGCCGATAGAGTCGGTGATCGTGGAGGCTGGGTGGTGAGCGTTGCGTAGCACCGGCATCTTTGTTTGTTAATCACCGTGCTAATGTGTCACTTGGTTTGCCCATGCTATCTGAGGACAAAAATGTGAAATTTATTTTTAACTGCGCCTAGATGTATGAAAAATTACATTACTAAGCATAATCTTATAATTTAAGTACCAAGTCTAAGATTTTGTCATTCAGGAAGACATACTAGTAAAGTAACTACGACAAATTGAATAGGCAACTGTCAGCTAATTTTCAAATATTCAATTTAGGTAGGAGTTTAGATTATGTCAAAATTAGACAATTGACTGACGACATTGAGCTATAAATAGATAACATTGACGACTCATTAAAATTACCTACAATGGCTTCTTTTTCATCTTACTGCTTATATCTGTGTGATGTCTCTGAAGGGGCAATGCACCCAGATCAATTAGTATCTATCTATGAAGATTTTCAACGACGTGGAATGCCAAAATTGGAACATTCGAGCAGAACTAGAAAATTCGTATATACTTTGATACTTTTTGTAAACAATCAACTACATTTATGTACCAATTTATTAATGACTAGCAGATGCCTCGCGGTTTCACCCGCGTAGTTCCCGTTCCCGTGGGAATAAAGGGATAAAAAATAGCCTATGTCACCCGGGGTTAGTGTAGCTTCACAACGATGAAAGAATTTTTCAAATCCATCCAGTTGTTTCGGAGCCTATTCAATACAAACAAAAAATCAAATATTTCCTCTTTAAAATATTAGTATAGACTACGAAGGAGAACTGATAATGGGACAAAATCCTGTGACCATGAACAATCAGGGCTTCTGTTTCATTCATTTATAATTCAAGGGTTAGACTCGTCACTCGCCGATGGTATTTGCTTTGCGATCGATTGTGCCCTTTAAGTTTAAGGTTATGTTAATGGTTAGTTACAAGTAGGTACGTACCTATGTATAATGAATGATATTTAATGAGACTTTTAATATCGCACACTGTCTTTGGCAGAATTGTCGCCCCCGAAAGATTAAAAGAAAAATTGGATTGAGACCTTCAATTTATATTATTCGCGCAACTTCATCTGCGTAAATTTTCCAACATTTTTCATTGCTGCTCCGCTCCTATTGGTCGTAGCGTAATGTTATATGCCTATATATATTATCTATTATAGCCTATAGCCTTCCCCGATAAATGGGCTATCCAACAGTAAAATATTTTTTTAATTCGAACCAGTAGTACGAACTACTTTTTCAAAAAATTTGATCGCGATAATTGAGCACAGGAGAGATTATCGCGATCAAACAAAGAAACAAACTCTTCAGCTTTATAATATTAGTATAGATTTGAATGATGTAGATACATATTTATCACTCATATGCACGTGTGGTTGTCCACATTCACACAAACATATGAGTAAGATCAAACTTTTTTGAAACGTTAGTAAAAAAAACTATCTAGGTACATACTTATTCAATATTTCTATATTAAGTTTTCTTTAACACTACCAAATGGTGCATATAATTCTCCCAGGTGAATTAGCTCGGTGAATTAAGTGCACCAGACTATAATAATATCTTGGGACAACTCCACAATTCTATCTTATCCCAAACTAAGCAGAGCTTGTAGGTACTATGGAAACCAGGCAACCAATAAACATACTTGTATATTTCTAAATACATACATTTATAGATAAATAACACCTAGACACAGAATAACCATCGTGCTCATCACACAAAGTTTTATCCTGGGTGGGGATCAAACACGCAAGAGGTCGTCCTCTTGCGTAGCAGTCGGATACACTCCCGCCGCGCCACAGAGGCAGTCGAATATATTAAGTTCGATAATAGTTAAGTATCTACCTATGAAAATAATGAAAGACATAAATATATCGTTCCTACAACAATACTAGAGCAGAATCAATATGCAGCATACAATTATGTACCTACATTGATAAGGCTGCTACCTTACTGGCGTTTTACAAGCGGTGGCGGTTCCCCAACGTCTGCGCAGCGACAACGCTGTGCAGACGACGTTAACGTTGCGTTTGCGCAGCATTGTCGCTGCGCAGATGCGGGAGTAACGCAACGCCAACGCTCGTAAAACGCTAGTGGGATAGCGTTTTACGACCTAAAAATAAATAAAAATAGATTTGTTGGAAAATTACAAACTTGAGTATTTTCAAAAAGTGATTAGGCCACGATGTATCAAGGTACCTACTGTTAACTAGATAATTACTCAGTAACTTATTATGTTACTGAGTAATTATCTAGTTAACAGTATTTTAACTTACTCCTACTAAATCCTTAATGCATCTACACTTATTTATGGTATTTTCTTCTCTACATAATTTAACAAATGGGTAGGTAAGTAGTAACTTACCTACCCATTTGTTAAATTACTCCTACTAAATCCTTAATGCATCTAGACATAATTTAACAAATGGTAGGAGTAAGTTAAAATACCTAAAATAAATTGCACTTATCACTTGTATTAAAAACATCCACGATTTACTTACCTACCTAAAAAACTAAGCGCTATTTTACGATTCAATACCTCAAAAGAAAAAAACGGAGCTTGCTGTCCGTCCGTCTGTCTGTCAAGACCCTTTATCTAGGACAGCTATACTCTAAGTGTGTTCCGCGGAACCCTAGGGTTCCGTGATACCTCTGTCGGGGTTCCGCAAGAATTTAGAAATAAAAAAATCAAAACACCTCTCTCTGGTCGCTCCGCGGCTGTGCGGACTCCGCGGCCGCGCGGAGACAAAACGCTATGAATGTTATTTATTTATTTATTTGTATTTGTATAAGCTTGTGTTACATTAGCTGGTACAATATCTTATAAGTTTGGTCTCAACAATTTTATACTTGTACAACGCGTTCGCTCTAAGTTTGCCGGTCTGTGGAATGCGCGTACCCTCCCCCACGTGACAACAAAACTTATAATGTGTCATAGTTTTACCCAAATATCTACCGTACACAATTTTTATTGTAACAATTAAATAAAAAATTTCGAACGTCATACACTCATACCTATCGCCAGCGGCAAACTTAAAACGAGCGGGTAGTATACTTGTAAGCGCTCAGTCTCTTTGATAAAAGCCGCCTCTGAATTAGACGCTATAGTTGTCAACAAGCGACTTTCGTCTCTAACTTCAAAGGATAAAGTCGATATTGTTTACAACGCTATTTTTAAATTTCTGTTTTTATTTTTGCTTTTTGTTTATCAAAGGTGCCGACTCGAGTATTTTCGAGAATATTTGAGATCGAGTCTAGGACTAAGTATAAAAGCGGCGATCGCGCGTTGGCGTCGTCAGTTGATGATTAGCGTTCGGAGCGATAAGTTACTACCTACTTACAAGCTCGCTAGCGAGAAACTAGTGTTCATTGTTTTACTGCCTGCTGTATTCTGTTGTCTCAGTTTTATACATTTCTTCCCTGTAGGTTCTAAATTTAGTCTCTTATACGCAGTAACGATTGTGCATTATTTAAACCCCACTATCCTGACTTGTAACATTATAAATAAAGAAGAATGGAACGTTGGCTTAAAGGTGTTAAACGTGTTCCAACAACATCTTCTAATGACGCTGAATGTTCAAAAGCAATGCGCGCGGAGAATTTAGCAATCACCGATCCAGAAGATGATGCCACGAGTGCCACGACGTCAAGCTCGACGGTTTCAAAGACGAAAAAAAGGAAGTATGATGAATCTTATATCAGTTTCGGATTTGTTGATTCCAACGGCTCACCTCTCTGCATGCTCTGTAGTAAACTGCTTCCTAATAGTTCCATGGCACCTGCCAAATTGCGTCGACATTTAGAAACTGTACACCCCGAGACTAAAGACAAGAATAAAGAATTTTTTGTTCGCAAAAAAGATCAGTTATTAGAAAGTCAAAAAAATATGATGCATGTAACACAAACTACCAACGAAAAGGCCACGGAGGCATCATATTTAGTTAGCTATCGCATTGCACAAGCAGGTGAAGCGCACACTATCGCTGAGAAATTAATAAAACCATGTGTATTAGACATAACAAAATGTATGCTTGATGAAAAATCTGCAAAGCATCTTTCTACTGTTCCGCTATCAAACGATACTGTTTCACGACGAATCCATGATCTGGCAAGCTACGTCAAACAAGAACTAGTTACACGTCTACAAAATACACGATTCGCTTTGCAAATGGACGAGTCGACTGATGTCGCTGGTTTGGCTATCCTGCTGGTTATTGTGAGATATCCATATAAAAGTTCTTTTGAAGAAGACATGCTTATGTGTTCATCGCTGCTTACAAACACTACCGGGGAAGAAATTTTTAATAAAATAAATATATTTTTTGAAGAACATAATCTCAGTTGGAACAATTGCATTGACATTTGTACAGATGGGGCCAAGGCGATGACAGGTAAAACAGCAGGAGCAGTGTCACGAATGAAAAATAAAGCGCCTAATTGTAGTTCCAGTCATTGTATTCTGCATAGACAAGCACTTGCGATGAAGCAAATGCCGCTGCCGTCTAATCTAAAATTAGTTATGGATGAAGCGGTAAAAATAATTAATTTTATCAAATCACGACCACTACAATCCCGATTGTTCTCATTATTGTGTGAAGATTATGGCAGCAAACATAAAACACTGCTGCTCCATACAGAAGTGCGATGGCTGTCTCGGGGAAAAACTTTAACAAGGCTATTTGAACTTAGAGCCGAGTTACAAATGTTTCTTTCAGCAGATACTTCTTTTAATTTGAAGGACCGTTTGTATGATAAAACTTGGTTGTTCCGATTGTCTTTTATGGCGGATATCTTTCAAAAACTTAACGAATTAAATTTATCGTTGCAAGGTAAACAGACAACAGTGTTTCAGGCCTATAATAAAATAACTGCTTTTAAAAGAAAATTAGATTTTTGGATCATTTGCATTGGTAAGAAAGAAATAGAAAGTTTTACGTTACTCAGTGAGTTTGTTAGCGAAAACGACTCAGAAATGTTTGAAGATAATGTGTTTGAAGAATTGGTCCAATATCTCAGTTCGATGCGCGCATCTTTTGAAAAGTATTTTCCCGAAGAACACAATACAAAAATTAAAGTGAACTCCTGGATTCATAATCCTTTTTTACCCAACTTGGAAAAGCCTGAAAACATGTCAAATGAGATATATGAATCTCTTTTAGAAATGTCATCAGACACAAACACAAGTATGGAGTCATTGTTCAAAACGACACCTCTTAATGATTTTTGGTGCAGAATCCAAGATGAATATGCAATGCTTGGCCAAATGGCTCTGGATATTCTTCTCCCGTTCCCAACTACATATTTGTGCGAAACAGGATTCTCTACCTACGCAGCCACGAAAACAAAATATCGCAATAGACTGGACGCCGAAGCTGATATGAGACTCCAACTTTCTTCCATCAAACCTGATATCAAGCAATTGATGAAAAATAAAAAACAGTTTCATACCTCCCACTAGTTAGATTTTTTCTTTTTTAATGTTTTCTATTATTGTCCTTACCAAGTGGTGAAGTAAATAATAATTAGTAACTGATACATTGTACTTTTATTATGCTGATTAATAAAGAATACACTTATAAAAATAATTGTTTTATTGTAGGGTTCCATCAAGTATTTTGCTTCCCAAAAGGGTTCCGTCATTTAAAAAGTTTGAGAACCACTGATCTAGGAGATATCGAGTTGAAATAAAACTATATACTCATGTCTACAGTCCCTTAAAGCTGTGAAAACACCAAACTTCTAAGTTAACGTAAAAAAATATACGGCCGTTTTTACCGCAAAAATCTTATATATTAAATACTAGATTATTTTTCAAGACTAGATTTCTCAACTACTTATACATATATATAATACGTACCTACCTATGTGTACGGAACGCTTGTTGGCCGAGTCCGACTACCTAACTAAAGCTATCATAAGTTCACTTTAAAGAGCAATGTAATCAAAGTTATAAAAAAATAGGTAATCTTGACAGTTGACCGTTTATAAAGTGTATCAGGTAATCCCGTGGGTCATGGCAACGCTATCAGTCACCATCTTTAAATTAACAATAAGTTTAACCTCACGACTTCACGTATAAGATTATTATACTTGCCTAGTTATTGTAATCAGACAACAGTCACCAGGTCAGCACACTCGTGCCTACTCTGGCTCTTGACACACCCCAGATACCTATCTACGTAATATTTGAGAACAATTTTACCACGGCAATCAATACGTCACTAAGGTAAAGTAAAATACGATAGTAACATAACATAATCAATCAATGGATACAAATCTAAATTTACCTTCAAAGATTAGAAATAGCCGCTAATAATATCGATAGAGATTCTAGAACAAGATATTGAAAACGATTAATCAAAAATAAACAGTCATTTTCTTGGCAATATACCTACAGATCTCTATATCGTCCGCTTGGCAATCGATAAGTTCTTTGCCATCGGATTACGTAAAGGTCAACTTCATACACAAATTGCCTGCTTACCTACTTCAATTTATATTTCTAATAGTAATACGTGGCAAGGGTTATACTTATTCTACCTATATATAGACTAGCTGTCCCGCGCAAATTCGTATGCTTAAATTTTCCCCGTTTTTGCAACATTTCTCGTCGCTACTCCGCTCCTTTTAGTCGTAGCGTGATGTTATATAGCCTATAGCCTTCCTCGATAAATGGGCTATCCCACAAAAAAATATTTTTTTAAATCGGACCAGTAGTTCCTGAGATTAGCACGTTTAAACAAACAAACTCTTCCGCTTTATAATATTAGTATAGATTGATCTGTGTGCGCTAAAACAAGTGCCTTATTCCTTTCTCTCGACAGAATTTTGCTGGCACGAAAATTTAGATGACCAGAGCACTGTAATATTATAGATACTATTACCGTGAACAGAGAGAGATTAGACGAAGATCCGATGTCTTAAGGGCGCCCTAGTCGAAGATTCTACCATACAAACGCGCATAAGTGATTACTTCTCTGTTTAAGGTCATAAGTCAAAGCCTGAAATTAATATCAATTAGTTTTATCATAAACTAGGCTTGTAGTCAATGATAATTTAAAATAAATTATATTTTTTAAAGTTATATGTATAAGCCTTAAAATATTTAAAAATATTAACAAATTGTTGTTAAAATTTGTAAATATTTTAAGGCTTATAGCGAAATTTCAATAGGTTTATAGCTTCCAAAATATTTTCAATTATCGCTTTCTACAAGCCTATATAATTAATGATAAAACTAATTGATATTAATTTTAAGCTTTGACTTGCGCTCTTGAACAGAGGAGTAATCACTTAAGCGTGTTTGGTAGAATGTTTCGGCTAGGATGCCTTTTACTTGCTCTTGGAGACTCGGACGGGTGTGATCTAAAACACATTCACCCATTTATGAACTAACAATATTAGGTATCAAAAACTGCTAAAACTTCGTGATCGTTCGATCTTCTCGGTCGAACGGTCAAATCTATCAGTCAAAGGTCAATAAAATAAAAATACCTTGGTAATAGTTCAATGAGAAAATAGTTGATTTTACAATTTCAGTTGAATGTAATGAACCTATGTACCTATATCTCTGCTGCGCTGATGTAAACTCATAGATGTCGCGTCAATTAAGTATTTCATTTATATTGTCGACAATATAAATTGGACTTTGTATTGTAACAACTGTAACAAGTGCTTGTATAATATTCACATTTACCGTTTATTGCTAGTACGGTCATATGGTCGGCTGACTGTGTTATTCTTGTTGATTTGCTCTCATAAAGCGACATGATATAGAATAGATGGATTATGCTATGCCTACTGGCAATCCAAGTAGGAGGAAGTATACGTTTGTATTAATTTAATAAAATGGTTATTTAGCCTAGAGGAAAATAATAAAAATAATGCTTACTATTTTAGTTTTACCGTGTACTTGTATGATAGATATCAACATTCTGCGGTTTGTAAAGAGTTCCGTATATATGTCACATTTTCCTATAGTTTATACTACGTTATTTACATTATTTATCATAATTGTTCCTATAACCCAATATAATAATAAAGTTTCTATTATAAAACGTAGTCAAGTCATCCTATGATCACCTACACAACAAACCAATATGAGATGGCCATACTCATATCTCTATTAGATCTCTTATCATAGAGATAAAACATGATAAAATTTACCAAAATATACACACACACACACGTTACTTATTACTTTCATGTAAATCAATTTTAATGCAAAAACGTGGGTACGTGTGTGAAGGTAAAAACATGAAAAAACAAACGACAGCATAATGTATTAGTAAAACCTCTAAAATATTGACAGTCATACTCGTTCATGACGGCATACGTAGGTATCTACCTAATTAAGATAATATCATGCACAATTCTCAATGTTTTAAAGCTGTAAAAACTGGGGTGGTACAGAAAAAATTAAAAGGGTCCTTTCCCTTTGAATGTAATATTATATTATCTATAGATAATTATGTATAGTTTTCTTTCAAAATTAGAATATCTCTAGTCTATACCCACAACTCCTGATTATAAGGATAGCTAGCGACCAAAGTCGTGGTATCTACTGCATAATAAATAATGATAATGAATGCAGCACACCTAAATCTGCAGACACGTTATACATTGTATTGGCAATTAAATTATATGAATCTTGATACTCTGTTAATTTTCCTACTTATTGTAAAATGGATACAAAATGTAAATGTAGAGTTAAACCAAAGTCTTTGGAACTTATAGGTAGGTAGGTACTATTTATTTTTTATATTAAATATTTTTAGTCACTGGCGAAAAAAATAAATTAGATTTGCAGATGATATTGCAGCACTGGCAGACTAATATTAATAAAACTAAAACACTTTCAACATCTAAATTTAAAGTAAATTCAAACGATTATAATTAACCACTCCACTTTTAAACGTAGACAGTTTCAAAAAATATCAGGGAAGTTTGATAACTTTTGATTCAAGATGCACACCAGATATTAAATCCAGAATACTACGAATTCCACAAAAAAAACCCTTTTTACCTATCTGAAATATGTCATAAAGTAAAAAAAAAAATCGTAAAATCCTACGTTTGGACAAGACGCGATCGCGAGCTCTTAGAAGCATTTGAGATGTTGGAGAAGGACGGAAAAGGTAAGTTGGACAAAACTGATGTAAAAAGTACAAAAGAAAGTAGGGTCCTAATTATGACTGTAGAAAATAGAAGAGGGAAAATGATAGAAATCTTTTAGGACATAATAGCTTCATAAGAAACATTATGAAGGGAAAAGTAGAATGCATGAGAGGAAGAAGAAGGAGAAGGCCCAGAATCAGCTACATGGACCAAATAAAAGAGAAGGTACCTAGCTGTCATTTCGTTTATGGAAGTAAATAACAACGCTATTGACAGAAATAAATGGAAGCACTTGCATGAGTTTCACCGAAAAGAGCACGCCTCTAAAATTTTATGATGATAAAGATGATGTAGTCCTTAAGAAAATACTTAGCTAATTGATAAGTAGAAATATATGTAAGAACCTACATCCTAAAAAATTGGCAACATTAGGAACGAAAATATATTCTAGGAATACTGTGACATTTTTGGGAATGGGCCAAATACCTATTTCTGGAAGGTTTAAAGGCATTGTTCAAAGTGAATACACTATAAAGGTATGTAGGTATTTGTATGTTACCGTGAATGTCCGAAGTAAATGAAATGTAGTGTAGGTATTTTATGATACATAGGTAGTATGTTGACAATCACCAAGAATTTTGGTGAATGTCGAAATACACCAGTGAATCTTAAAATTCACTAATTTCGGATTTTCACTATAACATGTATACCATCTAGAGATAAGAAGCAAAATATTAATTCTAGTAGTTCTGTATTTATTTAGTTTCGGGTTTATTGTCGTTAAATATTCAAACAATTTTATGGATTACGAGTTTCAATTAAATTAATATTCTTTATAGATGCATTCTAATTGATAAAAATACAAATTAATAGTGGAATAAGGAAATCAAATCAAATCAAACAACATCAAATCAAATCAAAAACATTGAAGTTGTTTTTTTGCGTGGGAAGCTACCACTGCTTAATCCACACACCGAACCGCAGCTGAAGTTCGTGGAGCTTCATGATATAACTCTCTAAAACGTTTTTTGTTTAAAGTTCTAGCCATTTATAACAAGTAAGAGGAACGCCCGGGAGGAACTTGGTCATGAAAATCTGTTGCTGGCTTCTGGAATAAAACTAAGTGAAGGAATTGAAAATCCTAACTTGATGAAGAAATCCTGCATTTTGCATTCTTGGATTAAATACATCCTAAAAGAAAATGTAGAATGTTTTCGACTATCATTTAAAATAGCAAAAATGAAGGATTTCATCCAGAAATGCAGAATGCAGTCATTCATCATGTTAGGATTTTCAATTCTACCACTTAGTTTAGAACGATTTTCATCATCACGTTTTAGCGACAGTACAATCGGACTATTTATCGGTAACTTATTAAATCACTTACTTTAGGGACATTGTAGCATATGCTAGATTTGCTACAAATATCATTCAATAGTTTCGACATTCCGATCTTGGTCATCTAACTCTTTCTGTTGACTGTGCTAAAACAATTTCATCGATGTCAAATCGGGACCTAGCATTTAGAATGACGCGACGTCTTAGGAAACAGTGGAAACTCTACCCTTAGAGGGCGTTAATACAATTCCCCCGGTTGATCTTAATTTTTTAATTATTCGAATTCAGACAGTAGAATTTGGCGCTTTTACTTTTAACACCCCTTCCTATTGAATTTTACACCCCTTTAAGGGTATATCTATATTAATATTATAAAGCTGAAGAGTTTGTTTGCACGCGGTAATCTCAGGAACTACTGGTCCGAATTGAAAAAATCTTGTTCTGTTGGGTAGCCCATTTATTGAGGAAGGCATCTATATAACATTACGCTACAACCAATAGGAGCGGAGCAGCAATGAGAAATGTGGCAAAAACGGTGAAAATTTACGCAGACGAAGTTGCGCGGGACAGCTAGTACTTGATATTCATGGTTTTTAAACCCAATTATTATTATTATCTAAAAAAGAAAACACCTATGACTTAATATGTTAGTAAATTTAATTTAAAACCAAAAAGTAATAGAGGCACTTGCCGACCTTGCCGTAGATAGGTACCTAGATAAAATCCTATTAAGTACCTAGCAGGTAAATACTTTGTTGGTTTATGGACCTACAACAAAAAATGTCTATTTTAAACGTTCAGTTTTTATAAACTAAATTAGACCCAAAAAGACAATATTTACTTGGATCACTACCTACTTACGATTAAAATAGTCTACAAACCGATAATGAAAAAAAATAGGAGGAAATTCAGAAATGGAATTAAAATAAACTTACGTAAAATTTGTCGTAGGTACGCTGGTATAAATATAAATTGCACTAACACACGACACACCAAAGCAGGTGAAGATCAATCGACGACTGATACTGATAACGCATTGCCCCTGTATGTCCGTGTATCCTATCAAAATAATAATTTAGCGCGCGTATGGGTCAGCGCACGTTGGATTGGACTTTGTAATAATGCTCCTAATGAAACAACATCCGCTAACAGCGAGTGTTTGCTTACACGTTTAATAAGTTGCGGCTTTTTTATTTTAGCTACACGCAATATGTAGTGACAGTCATGTTGAAAGCGTTGAAAGTAATGTTAGGTACTTTTTACCCAATTGTAAGGAAGGGTTATGTTTTTTTCGCGCGTATCTTGTGTATGTATATGTATGTAATATTCTTTATTACCTCTTATTTCACAAGCCACTAAACGGATTTATACAATTAAGACGTGGTTAGATTAGTCTTGACCGCCAAGTGTTGATATATAGATGACGTTTGAAAAAAAAAACATGGCGGCTGTGAGATGTTAAAATAAAAAGTTGTTTCGAAAGGTATATGATTATGACTGTGATACTAAAAATGTAAGTTAGCAACCATTCTTTTTTCAATTTTCAATCCTTGACGATAGCTGTGATAAAAGTTAGTTGTTACGTCCTACAACCACTCAAAAGTATTAAATAAAAAATTAAATAAAAAAAATAAAAAACCCGCCTGCACAAAAAAGATGGAAACAAGATCCCCTACAGAATTATATAATTTCATGCAGTCGGAGGCACTTTGCTAAGTTCATTGAGATCCATTAATGCCTTTGACCCGGTTTCCATCTTTTTTGTGCAGGCGGTTTTTTTTTTAATTTGTATTTGAATCGTTCTGTGGGCACCGACTTCACGTAACCTGCCAGGCTAATGAATTAATATCCGGTTATCAGATTGTTATTAATTACCTTAATCAGAATGTCATCAACAGCGAAATTATCAGATGCCCTTGACTTCGAACCGTGCCTATTTTATTACATCATAAATTATGCATCAGTTAATCGTAAATATAATTGATTGTCTACGTAACAGTTCTGCGAAATGAGAGGTGTGGTTTAATTTCGTTATATCTTTTTCATGTTGCGACTAAACTACTATCATTTTTTACGGTAGAACGCAAATTACAAAGCAGATGACAGATAAACTTTGAAAATAAACTCCCTATATTTTTTAGCTCATTCTTGACTGAGATCACCATGTTATAAATACAATAAGTCTAATTTGCAAGTATTAAGGAGCAGTTGGAATATTCTGAATTCATTTATGAAGAAGGAGAAAAGTTAGCCGAGAAAAACCTCAATCAATAAGTAGTTTATAAAATAAAAAGACTATTGTGTAGCAAGGGACTTATCAGAAAAATAATTTAGTTTAATAAAATATAAATCTATAAACTAGTGAAAACCTGATTAAAATTTCTAAACGATTTTTCCTCTCGGTATTGGTAGCATAGCATTTACGTTGAATCATTGCCTTTTAATTTGAGACATAGGAAAGTAGACGAATTATATCCAAACAGTAGGAATTAGGTTATGTAACGTCGTCATTAAAATATTTTAACCATTATCTTTGAGAAATATTTTTGCATAGGTATGTTTTGAGAGGACCAGTGTTTCTTTTACTTAGATCAGACAGTTCAAATGAGAAAACGATTTTGTTCCTCCCCTGCTTACCTACAATGGTACCATAAAAGAGGAAGTATTTAAAAAAATGTTTTTGGAGGTGAGCAAGGTAAGTAATGTACATTGACGTAGAGACCAGGACTGCGCCATAACCTCACAAAATTGACCACTCTCTAGAAAGAGACAACGCTACTTTGTGGACAATACCTGTCAAAGGCCGCACGAGGTTTTTCTCTCTTTCACGCTTTGCAGTCAATATTTACTTTTTAATTGAAAGGAATGGCACGGTCCAGGTCTATACGTCAATGGTAGTGCACCTACTGAGAGCAGGAGTGGCTTGTCAAGCTCACGATACCGTGTATTGTCAACGGCACCACTTTTTTTTTTTTGGTAACCACACTACTGCCAACTAGTGAAGTATATATGTCATATCGTATTCCTACGAATGATAAATAAATAAATATCGATAAATGTATTACGGTGGGGTAATTACAAAAAAAAATGTTAACGACATCCCAGTGGTGTCGTTTAGTGGTTTCGTTGACAAAACACGTCTCGTACCTTTAACAACAAAAACATTGTCGAGATACCTAGAGTACCTACCTATATCATAGAATACACAATTAAAAAATATTATATAAGATATTAAATTATGCTAATGCACGAATTATTAAAATTATGTACGTAACTACTTACACTTTACAACAATTATGTGATGGATTTCATAGTCACAGACAATTTAAAAAAAAAACAATAGCGCAACAACAAATCGGTGTGGTTTTACGTGGAGTTATAAAACTAAACTGAAACTGTTACAAAGACTTGCTAAATACACGATAATTGTCCAAACACGTAAAAAAAATACTTACATAAGTTTTTAAAAATAATTGTTATTCTGTTTACACTCACTCGCAAGATTTTACGCCATTCATCGTCGTCAGAACGAAATCCGTGAAATACAAATGAAATCTAACTTTGAACTGTTAGCATTCCGGTCCAGCCAATTTTGTTCAATGCCAAAGTATCTAGTTATTATTTTTTTAGATACGATATGTAGGTAAGTATTATTTATGCACGTACGTTGCATTAAATTATTTCTATAAGAATGGCCTTTTAAACAAACTACAGCGGTGTTTTATCAAACCTATCACACCACCTTTAATAGGTTATCTACGTTCAACTGTTATCAAGATTTTGTTGCTATGAAATTAAAATTTGGTCAGATTATTTTAAAGTCCATTGTGATAAAGAAGCAGAAGCAACTGGATTTGATTATAAAATATTGCGGTTACATCATCAACGGTGAGGAACAGATGATGGTGTGTCAAGGTCATCTACACACTTTGTATTTGACCCATTAAAAACTAAAATAAAATCAGTATTATTTAATTTTCTAGGTATTATAGGCAGGTGCTTTTCTTCACTTATTTAAATGTCACCTCATCGAAATGGATATGTTGGATTCGCACCGACCATAAAATCACACGGTCAACAGCAGCCAGAAGAGAGAGTACCTAGGTATCCTTTGTACCATAAGGTTATTTACCCACACTCCACATCCATGTCGAAAGTTCAGGCAGGCATTTTACCACGTATAATTAAAATTAAACAGACTTAAAAACTTAACCAAAAAATAATGTATATTATTATTATAAAGCTGAAGAGTTTGTTTGTTTGAATGCGATTATCTCAGGAACTACCGGGCCGAATTGAAAATTTATTTTACTGTTGGATAGCCCCTTTTTCGAGAAAGGTTATAGGCTATATAACATTATGCTACAACCAATAGGAACGGAGCAGCAATGAAAATTTTTGTAAAAACGGGGAAATTTTTTTGCACGAAATTAACCTAAATTTTTTTGAGGTCGGTGCCAGCACATATCAATAGTAGGTAAAAAAAGTGGGCAAGTGCATGTCGGGCCATGCACAATGTAGGGTTCCGTAGTCCCCTATCCGAATATGCGGCTAAAGAAGTGGGTTTTCCGTTGTTTTTGTTTCGTTTACGTTACACAACAGCGTTATCTATGTTTTTTTCAATGGAATATGTACGAAAATTTTGTTCATTTGATCCTGCAATGAGGATTTTTTCACATACCTATCATCAACCATTTAGCTGGCAGGTACGAGACGCGGACTCTAACATAAATTTGCACTTTAAAGCTTAATGTTTCACAAACGGATCCCTATATCTAAAAATGATCTTTACAACCCCAAAACCTTTTCAAAATATCTATCTAATGATACCCCACATGATGGGGTAGATGAGAAAAAACAACGGGTTGCAATCCGGGAGTGCCGGCAGAAGTGAAAACTTGAACATTAACGTTGTGCAGTTTTAAATATTTTGGAATGGTTAGGGAATCATTTCACACGAAATGCTTTATTTATCAGTATAAAAGTACTATCATTTATGTGGTTAAATACAATATTCATCTTTTGCGCTATCGTACACAAACATGACAATTTATATCACATAAAAAATGTAACACTTCAGAACTATTACGCTGTAGTAACACACACACCCGCTCGCGCAAGCGCCCTGCGCCGCTTTAAACGAAACAGCAGGAGTAGCATACATTTTGGCCGGGCGGTAGAAATAGAGGGGGATATTACTTCCTCTCCTACGCCGCGCCGACGATCTACTCTCCCTCCGTCTTACGAATTTTCGATCAGGTCAAGTGTCCTGACCCGAGTTTATTTTTTTTAATCATCCCAAAAAGTGCACAACGCCGCTAAAGAAGTTTTCACTTCAAAAATCACATCCCCACTTTACATAAAGGTACCCTCAAAATGGTTTTCAAAATTTTACTGTTACACTTTGTCGGGCGGCGTAAGTAAGTAATGTGTACCCATGCAAAATTACAGCCTTCTTACAGTCTCTGAGCTAAGCTGCGGATGGACGGACATGGCGAAAATATAAGGGTTCCGTTTTGCCATTTTTGCTATGGAACCCTAAAAAAAAAACTGTAATGTCGACCAACATAAAAGTTCAACCACGTTTATCAGAATTTTAGTACCTACAAATCTTACAAGTACAGTTGACACCGACCTCTCAAAAATGTAGGTTAATTTCGTTTATATAGTTACATATTATATTTAGTTAAGTTTTGAAGCATGTTTAATTTAAAAAAAAAAAAAAATTTTTTTTTTTTAGTTTTTACGTAACTACAAAATGTTTCTTACACCTATGTACCGACTATTTGACCAACCAGCTGTTTTTCCTTTAAAATTTCCGGAATAATATTAGCCATTACATGTACATGTAGAATCCCGAAGTATCACAAGGTTGTTTTGCATCCTAAGTGAATAAAGAATTTTGTTTTCTTTTTTATATTCAGAGATCTGAAACTGCATTGAAATGGAAGGAGACCATTATCGAAAAATAAAAACCGGGCAATTGCATGTCGGGCCACGCACATTGTAGGGTTCTGTAGTCCCCCATCCGAATAATACGGCTTAAGAAGTGCGTTTTCTGTTGTTTTTGTTTCATAAATAATTGTTTGTTAAT
The DNA here is from genome assembly GCA_945859575.2 of Herminia tarsipennalis. Lineage (NCBI taxonomy): Eukaryota > Metazoa > Arthropoda > Insecta > Lepidoptera > Erebidae > Herminia > Herminia tarsipennalis. The sequence continues at coordinate 10,803,051 of OX243839.2, read as the reverse complement.
TATTTTGCACCCTAAAAGTTTTTATACTTTAGCTAGAGATTTAGAGCTATTAATATATAAGAAAGATTAATTGTTAGGTACATAAAAATTGCTATGGACGGCGTTACGATTCAATAGTAGTACTCTTACACATTGTTTTAAAACTTTTGTGATTTTTACATTTCTTATACTATTTATAATTGACGATTAGAAAATTTAAGATTCCCGGATTTCCGGGGTAAGTCCATGTTAACATAGCATTTAAGGTCATCGATCCTAAATGGCACTAACTACGCCGATCACATCATGGGGTAAAACAGCTATTCTTTGGGGGTAAGGATGCCTGTCCATTGAAGTGGAGCGAGGCAGCGGTGCGGAGAAATATTATCCAATAGAGATTTTCCACTGGAACGAGGCAGAGATTTTATGCAATCCTATTTTTTAATATTTCTCTGTTTCTCCGACCCATCGCCTCGCTCCAATGGTAGTGATACCTATTTAATTGTAAAGCCAGCGGGAAAATTTTAAAATCATATATTTGTACCTCATTATAAGTTAAACTTAAAAAAAAAATTTTGCACACTACTACGGCAAGTTTTTTTTTAAAGTTGACGCAACTAACCAATATTCTAAAATGGTATGATATTCTAGGAAAATTATTTCTTACTACGAACCAAATTTCGTAAATTACTAGTGTTGATGTAATTTTGTTTTACTATGTACTCATAATAGATTTCTGATAATAATGACCCTTAACATCAGGCGCACAACCTGCTATACTCTACATTTGATTAAATAAAAAAAAATAGAAAAATTGTTTGTATCATTTGTTTTGATGTATTCACCTTTTTCAGAAACAAAGAACCTATTTTGAGTATAGTACATGGTAAAAGTGAACACTATCAACCTGACAATTTACGAAAATAAAAAATAAATTATTAAAATAAAAAAACCCGCCTGCACAAAAAAGATGGAAACTGATGGACTGCATGAAATTATATAATTATGTAGGGGATTTTGTTTCCATCTTTTTTGTGCAGGCGGGTTTTTTTATTTTTTTATTTTTTTTATTTAATACTTTTTAGTGGTTGTTATATGTAACCGATGTAACAACTAACTTTTATTACAGCTATTGTCAAGTATTGAAGATTGAAAAAAAATGCTAACTAACTTTTTTAGTATTACAGTCATAATCAAGAAATGCTTAAGATAAGCCCTTTAATTTGATACCCATGTTGCAGTATTCAAAACAACTTTTTTTTTCACACCTCTTTATTTTGACATCTCACAGCCGCCATGTTTGTTTTTTACAAACGTCACTTATATAAGAACACTTGGGCAATCAAGACGAATCTAACGACGTCATAATATTGTTTAAATCCGTTCAGTGGATTGTGAGATATCAGGTAATAAATAATATTACATACATACATACATACAAGATATGCGCGAAAAACATTTTTTTTTTCAGTTTTGAATGAAAGCCCTATACGTATATACGTTGTTTGTTTTCTATGCCTATCTCCAAAATAAATATATCCCGTTGTACACCCAAGTGAACTACGGACAAAAATATTTTCCTATAGTCCACCTATGTAAAAAATATGTATTTATTTGACGCAGACTGTGTAAACCTTAAACTAGCATAGCCATAGCGAACCATATCACAATGCTTATTTCCAGTGTGAACTTTAGGGGGTCGCACAGACATGTTAAATTAACGTTTTAACGAAGCCAAGATTAACAAATATTTACAGAAATAGAATGTGGCAAAAACAACATATTATTTTCAATACTCGTACTCAAGTGATTATTCATGCGAAACTGCTATTTGTAAAGTTGCCTCTTGACTCACGGCTTGGTTGTGGTTGACGCGGTCAGGAGCAAACAGCAAGCCATTCATTTTTCTTAGTCACCGATAACCTTTCACTCTCGCGGTGTTATGTTCGCATGAGTCACTCTTATTACTTTACTTAAGTTACAGTGAAAGGAATACGAACATACATGGTAGGACCTACCATGTTTTTTTTAGTTGTTTTCCAATAAACTAAAAAAACATAGTAGGTTCTACAACTTACTTAGTAGGTACAGATTTTTTTTAGGTACTTTTTCCATATTTGGGATTAATTTACCCTATCATTTTTACTTCTGCAAATTTTAGGTATTTATGAACTTAATATAGTTTAGAAATAATATGCTAGCCTGTATACCGACATCAGGTACCAGAACGCAAAAAATAAAATGTTAAATAGGCTCTATTGAACAAATATAATAGTTTACGCTTATCACGATAGATGGCGTTACTAATGGAGCGAGTTGTTATTTCACAATGGTCAACAATCTATATTGTTTCCACGTAGCTATTTGTTATTTAAGATATAAATATAAAAAATACAATATTGAGTTATTCGGTAGCCATATCGTACCATATCGATCGCGTGACCGATATATTGGTAAGTTAGTACTAAATCTACATAGCTAAATGACTCAAGAATCCGTGAATCATAATGTACAAAAAATCAACGTTGGTACCAATATGAATAAAATCCTTTTTGAGCTATTTTAGTCGCCATGAATAATTAAATTGCGTCAATTCTAAGGTCCGCATGATGATGATGGAAGTCGAAGAGAGCTAGGAGTCAAGATCTACTGGCCCAATAGCCTCCACAAACATAACAAATGTTTGTCAATTTACTAATTATGTGGCAATCACCTATCTATAATGTAATGGCACTGAGTAGATTTAAGTCAAACAGGCACGAATGGACCACATCCTCTTTAGTTATAAAAATATTGTCCACAGACTCTGGATTACTTTAAGACTAAGATGACTATCCTCACACAGCCCTTGGATGGGTACCTATTTCATGAATACTTACAAAGCAGACTTTGTACTAAGTAGATTTGCCCTTTAATATATTTACTTGGGCACAATTGATGGCGGCGGTAAATAAAATATCGACTTAAAGGTTAGTCAAGGTGAAAATGTTGGGCCACTGTCGGCACGAGATAGCCAATGACATTGTCTGCGGGTCAGTGCCACAATTCGCATGTCGGCCGCTCGCCGTTTCCGCAGTAATAAGTAGGTTTATAGCTATATCTAGAGACCAATACTACTTACATAAATATTTTCAATACGAAAATAGCAGACACAAACACGACAAATTCTTGCGAAAATGTATACTTCTTTTTAAATGATCCAATTTCAAAAACTTGTTTTTATGATTTCGTTACTTCCACGAAGCCCCAGCAACAAAATACCGGTAGTGATACGAAAGTAACTAAAGTCATTCTTGCACTGGAACAAATTACAGGAAAATGAATATTGAGTGTTGACAAAACTGTGGAAATGTTTACCGTTGATTGTCTTTGTAACGAGAATGACAATCGTATCCATGTCCAATAAATGCTCAATAAAAAAAGTGCTCATGGGAAATTACCCTGATATTTTAAATTGCTATTAAATTATTCATGGTGTATGTGGCCTACGTCCCTACATACGGTTTTAGAATAATATTCGACAGAGAGATCAATAAATTCTTTAACATGTTCACAGCATAGTTACTCCGAAGGCGAACTGTTTGATGGAATTCAAATTTGCGATCGTAAAATGAAAATTGTTACTTTTACGACTTATAAAGTTACATTTTGTTAGCATATCTGTGTATAGTTATCATGTATACCTACTGTAGGTATACATGATTATTAATTAAAGAGTTGTAATAATGTACGCAGATATTATTTGAAGAAAAATGATAATTGTAAGCTATCGTTTATTTGGTTTGTCCCGCAACTAAATACCTACCTAATTTACAAACGTATACATACCTACTTTACAGACATTCAAATATCTATATCACGTTTCAGTCACATTGGACCTTGTAAACAAACAAAATGTAGATCAATATCTGTGAACAGCTGTGGGCTAGTGGCACACCTTACTTTGCATCGAAGTATGACTACTTTCTAAATCTAATACAAAAATAAATAGGAACCTTATGTGATATGTAAGAATGCTACTTTTATTGCTTTATTATATTATTACCCACCTATAAGATTTCATGAGGGACCAGCAGCATTCCAGATAAGGACGTTGTAACGCAAATTCGAACTGTATTTTCATTCATCACCTGATAGTCGCAATGTAAACATTGAACTTATTACATAAATGACTGTATAATAGCGCGGGCCGAGAGAGAAAATAACCGAAAGAGACGGGTATATTTGTAACACATGAGTGAGGGAGGGATAGGGATATTTGTGCTTGGCCCAAATTCGCGGTGTAGCAATGAGCCGCGGCGCGAAAGAGCGCGAGGCGAGTGGCACCGAGGGTGTAGCGTCCGCCTCACATCGCTACCGAGTTGTGACTATGTACTTCTGACTATTCTATTCTTCAGGGCAGCTGTCGGGCTATTCTCAAAACGCCTAATGTTAATAATGTCGTGCCGTTATCGCAAGCGTATGTTTACAAGACGTTGAGAGATTTATTCATATTTCTTTGTTATGTTTTGTGTAGTAAATCTCACCGATTTCACATGCTCCACATAATAAGAATGGTTTTATATTATTGCTGATGGTTAAAATTATTTAGGTCAGCATCAGAACAAAATCTTGTGAATCGTCGTGTGATTATCACAATAATACAAAAAGTACCAACACAAAATCTTGATTGACGCAATCTAACGATATAATTTAGCAATTTCTGATTGCAAATTGCAAGCTAGTATCTCCGACACGTTGCCGTTACGATAAGTTCGTGCGCATCGCAGCATTGTTGAATATCCCACTCACATCTGACGCAAAAGAAAGGACCCAATAATCTATACTATAGGTACACAGCTGTTTACGTAGCTATCTACAACTGTGTGACGTCATTTCATTCAAGAAACGGGTTTAGTAAAACTTCAATGAAGTGTTCCGCGTAATTTAGTTGACGTAAATTGACCACTACTGCACGTATAGTCGTATTTTAGTCCTTGTGAAGTGTTGTGGCATCACAACAACTTTATCAAGCCGCGTTATTTTTAGTGTGGTTATTTTTAAACAAGCTATTAATGGATAACAACAGCTGATTATCAGCTGAGTGTTATTGGGTATTCTTTGTTTGAATGTTGTAAACAGGTGGTAAATCTACGCAAGTGTGTAGGTATTTAGTAGATTATGATTTACAGGCCAGTAGTAGATTACCTACTTTTACTAGAAATATAATCTAAATTATCACAGGAGAATAAAAAAGTAAGATTAGGTAAAGCCTTGGGTTAATCGTTAATGGGAGTTAAGAGAAACAGAACAGAATTACTTACAAAAACTTAATTAAAATCATGAATTCTAACATTAATTAGCTAAACTAATTATCTACCTAGTGGAAGCTCTAAGAACAAGCACAAAATAAAATAGATTATATTTTAAGGCAAAAAAGGTATTTTTACCTTAAAATATTACAGCGATTACGATCCGTAGTATACAGCGTGATTTTTAATATACTAGTAACCTCCCGCTCTTGGCTTTATTACATTACAGCAAATAGCTTCGGATTTATTTATTTTTTTATAAAAAAATTACAAATGAACCCTTTTGGACTAAAATCGTTGTTTATTTGTCAGGTTGAGGGCCTAAACCTCACGAACGATTTTTCTCCAGTAAAATAGTCTGTAGGTGGTTAAGGTCATAATTCCAAAAACAACGTTACAAAGTTATTTAGTACTAGCTTTGGCCCGCGGCTCCGCCCGCGTGGATGTCGGTTATCGCGATAAAAACTATCCTATGTCCTTCCCCGAGACTCAAACTATCTCCATACTAAATTTCATCTAAATCGGTTCAGCGGTTTGAGCGTGAAAGCGTAACAGACAGACAGACAGACAGAGTTACTTTCACATTTATAATATTAGTATGGATTATGTAAAGAAGCCACGAGCGGGAGGTTATTAATATATCTATTAAAAATCATTCTATATACAATTTTATAAAAATGATTAAGTAAATGACTCTAGTAAAATATGGTATATATGATAGGTACCATTTTTATACTTATTTAGCATAGCATAGGTACCTAGGTACCTACTTACCGCAAAACCTACCTACTATATTTGACTAAAATCAAACATTAAACAAATACCTCTATAGTAAGATTACTTATTTTATAATCTGAAATGTGAACAAGGAACGAATGACTAAAATTTTAAAAGGCATCCCTCACAGAATATTGATTTTCTGTCAAACAGCGCTGACTTGGCGCGCTCAATATTCCCTTCTTTCCCCTGACACAACAAAATTTATTTCACCTCTGTTTTGACTTAGGTAATATCCCTCTATTATATTATTCTATATTCAGAAGAAAATATCTCACACGTATCGGTTAAAGGTTACATAATAATTAAGATGAAGTAGGTAATTATCTACAGTAGGTAAGCAGGACTAAAAAATATTTTACTAAATTTTAGTAGGTAGGTACTTTAGAAAATTTACGTTAAAATCCTAGAATGAAATATACTACAGTCTAATATAGACAGTCAGTAGTAGTCAGTCAAATATACTCAGTAATTAAATTAATTAGGTAATTAAATTAATTATTTGACATCACTGTCACGTCAGGCACACCTAATTACGTGAGTACCGTCAACCGAAACTAACATGCTTCCTTTGAACAAACGATCAACATTTTACTTTGTTGAGACTTAGATAACAAAGTTGGGGGCTTTCAAACCCCTCTAGAGTTGTAAAAGCACCCCTTCAACCGGAACCCTCCAAATATAGGAACAGGTACACCTACCTATCAAATACCCTTAGCAACGTAATCCTACCTGTTTTGGAGATGAAGCATTTGAATAAAGCACTAAACAAGCTCATAAAATATTCTGAACTTGCCTTCATTCTTTTACAAATTTCATAGATAGGTACAAATACTCCCGCTTATTTACCGTTAGATATATCCCATATAAAATATATAAAGATGTCTACTTAATAATCTCCTCCTTGACCGATTTCGGTCACGGCGACCTCTTCAACTCCGTTCTAATCGTAGTTGGTGTGCCCGAGTATAGCAAACATAGCCGATCTTGTTATTGAATATTCGTGCACATTGCGGGCAGGTGAGCACACCATTGTAATAATTATAGCTGATAGTTCAGTTCATCGCCTCGAGCATCTAATTCAGCGCAGCGATTCTCCTCAAAATCCTTGACTTTGACACATCTTTATACCTAAGGAGTTGTCCGTCATATCTACCCTTGCCCTCATCAAGTACGGAAAAAAAGATGAACTTTGCAATGCGTTGATCAGACTGTTGATTTCAGCATCAAGGTCGCAGTCTCCCCAGGTAATGAAACGTATTAACCTGCATAAGGAGATCATCGCCAAGTTTAATGGCCCTTGCCCATAGGTACACTAATTTTAAGAGACCAAAGCTACGGCAGGACTCATGAAAAGTGGTCATTAGTTGCTGCAAGTCAACTGGTGAGTCGGTCACAAAGCATAGATGACTTTTGTGATCAGTGTATAGCTCACTTTAATACAGGCCTTGAATCTGGCTAAGTTAAAAAATAGCCATCATTGCGAAAACGGATGCGGATTCCTTCCGGAATTGCTTGTATAACCTCAGGGACTAAGACTGCAAAGTATACCGCGTACAGCGTGGGTACGAGGACCCAACCTTGTTTCACCCCACATGTAACGGGGAAGAACTGATTCTCGTTTACAGCGACGTAGCTCTGTGTGTCGACATGCAGGCGTCTTCAGAAGGCTAACAACTTCTCCGTGCATCCAAGTTTATGCAACACTACCCAGGGGGCTTATTGCGGTACGCTATCGAATGCCTTCTCAAGGTCAACAAAACACAGATACATATTACGACCCTGTTCCTTACTTTTTTCATACAGTAGACGTGTAGTGAAAAAATTACCTCGCACGTACCATGGCCAGGTCGGAAATCAAACTGAGATTCTGCCAGAATCTTTTCAGATAAATCTCTGAGGCGGTTTAAGAGAACTCTGGCGAAGACCACCAGGCACTAACAGTAAAGAGATACCGCGGTAGGAGTTGCAATCAACTCTGTCACCTTTGCCTTTATATAGAGCCCACATGAGCGACACTGTAGAAGTGTTTGAGACTTGTTGACAAAAAGTTTTCACATCGTCAAGTACAAAACCTCATCGCCGTCTTTCAATAGTTCGCCCGGTATAGAGTCAATACCAACCACGCGGTTGTTTTGCTGTAGCTTGATAGCAAGAGTTACCTCATCAAGTGATGAGGTAACTCTTGCTATCAAGCTACAGCAAAACAACCAGTGATCCGGCTCGTCGAGCTCGATGGCTTGTGGTTGTTGAGGTAAAGAGTGAACGTGTTCAAGGTCAAAAGAAAGATCCTCTTTAAGAAATATGTTAAAATGCTCGGTCCATCGCTCAAGTATTTCCTCCCTGGTTTTAAGAAGCCAAGATGCTAATTTAATATGGATAAGTCAATTTAGATTGAACCAAAACTAACTGCCTTATAAATAAACGATTTAGGTATACCTACTTAAAAAATATAGTAAATGTTACATCTTTTGTCTGTAGGTATTTGTCTGCGTGCGCTGTTCGTCTTTTACCGAGCATGATCTCCATACTCCAAATGCTCTCGGTATCTACCTATGCACGATTTTTTGCAGGCTCATGGGCCTTCGAGTGAGTAACATAATAAACTGATAGGCTACTATACTATTATCCCCGATCCCCGGCATACCCACGAACTTCCAGAGCCGAAATTCATTGCACTACTTTTTCAGATGCGCTACATTGGCTTGGATATAAAAGTAGGTACGCGTACATACTACTAAACACAGAAATATGTATTTAAGCCAATTTTAAACGATTTCCGAGCTTCGAAACGGATTCTACTACATTTTAACTTGTAGAGTAGGTACCAAATTTCAGAATCTACTATCTACACCAAATACCTACCTACCATAAATCTACACTCACGCCTTGTCTTTTTTATCTCCTGGCAACTGATAGACTTTTCGTCGCCCATATCTGATTACAAAATCGTCCAAGTGCCAAAACACAAGGAAGACCCAGACAACTGATATTCAATAATGTACTGTCACAGTAAAATATACTTCTGAAATAGCTGGTATTTTATTTGTAGGTACTCTTAAAAGTAAAATACCTGCTACTTGAACATATAAACGGCTATTACACTACCCTGAATCAGGGCCCTAAATCGAGGTGGCCTTGAACATTTGTTAGAGAATTAGGGCCCTAACTCTTATTACACCGCTCTTTTTAAGGATTCAGGGTCCCTGATTCAGTGTAGTGTAATAAGCGCATTACAACTACTTATTTACAAGAACAACCATTTTAACTTGTTATACGAATGAGACATGGCAACGTCAATCGCATCCAAAGACCAGTTTTCTGTTTTCCAAAGATCAGTACAACAGTATCTATTCATTTATTAAAATATCATAGCAGCGCATGGCTGTTGAGAGATAAAGCTGTTCTTCTAAGCAGTAGAGCCCCCGCGCGAAGGAATATATAAACCCCGGGGAACTCTAGGGGAATTTATACTTTGCTTTTTCCATACCTATTTATTTACCTACTTAACTTATTCCTGCTGACAGGTGACCTATGCTAAGGTTTATAAATAAAAGATGCAATGTAATACATTTGGATGAGCGTGAACTAACTTAACAATATGCGCATAACTCATTAAATCGTGAAAACGAATGCATAATAGCATTGAAAGGGAAAGCATGGACTCGCTTGTGGCTGATGGATATCATGATTTCGCTACTTTAACACTTTACTACGTCTTCAGGTAATGTGTAAGGTAAGTAACCTACTGATATTGTATCTACTAAATTAGGTAGTATAAGTAGTTACCTACTTATTTGATTTCATTTTATGTACTCTAATACCTTTCCTTCCCCACGTATATTTCCCGCGATTCTGCGTAGGTACTGTTACCTAATTCAATCTAGGCCAATAGACACTAATCCAGATTAAATCTGATTTAATTTTACCTAGGTACTAGTGATCGTCTATATACCAGTGTGTCAGTCGGATATAGCTATAAGAAGTAGGCATACTATGCCAGTCCTAGAATACTTTCAGCAGTTATCTGTTAAAAAGCGGCGGTAGCTCGTGAATCGTGAGGTCGCTGGTTCGAATCCTACCCATTATACTACCGATGTGAACCCACTCCTAACACAAGCCTTTGAGCTTAGCTGGAGGTGGTAACAAGATTGCTAGTAATAAGGGACTCTTAATCCCACATTACTGGTTATATTTAAAAAAATAAAAATAATCTCCTTGCCAATTTCATTACTTCCGTGCAGCTGTTTAATTGTGAAAAAGTAAGAAAACTGACTGATATACTTTCGCCTTTATAATATCAGTATGGATGTTGATTAGTTACATTGCTCCTACTTATATGAAATAGCAAAAGTGGCATATAATTGATGGAAATGTATGTATTTTAACCCCTGCGTATAAGTAGTGGTGTCTATCTGTGTTTGTCTGTTGCATCGTAACGCCCTAACGGGTGTACGGATTGGGATGCGGTATTTTAATTAGAAAGCTGGTTGATTCGAGATGATTCTTGGCTTTGTTTGAAGAAAATCCATTGCGCCGTTTTGACATTATGATTATTTCGTCTCACGAATCGGGAATTTTTATGTACACATTATTACCAGACTACGCAAGCTATATTATCTGTGTTGAATGAGAATTTATACGGTTTCTACGGATATTACTTATACCTATTAAAGCCTTACTCGAACCCATCTCAGCTTTATTCATAAAACGTAGATAGAAGTAAGTATTGCAGATTATTATGGAGGGATCCCACCACCCACCCATATGTGAATCGTTACGATTGAAGTAGGTAGTAAGGAAATGCCCTTATACAACAATGAAATGAAACGACTGAGTCGGTGCCAAACTGTCTCCTTCTCTAAAACGATATTCCAGAATTTTCGTTTTCTTAAATTTCTTGACTTTACAGGGGCTATGCTAATAAATTTTTGAAGTCCGAACCCCTGGACGATTTTCAAACACGAGTGGATTGAATTGATGTTGCTGACCCTGTATACCACCACCTTATTTTGATCGTAACTTCGTTTTCATTGAATTAGGTAGAGTAGGCCTCCTGTCCTCGTGCGGCGAAACACGTGTCGATGTTTCACTTCGTGGAAGCGGAATTTTGCAAGTCAAGGGTCCGGAGTTACCACATATTTTCTTTGTTGCAGGTCTCTCATTTTGTGTTCGGTTTGTCAACCTATTTCGATTGTTATATTAAGGGCATTTCTTTACCTACTAAGTACTTCAATTATGGTGATGCACAGATCGAGATGGCCTAAGAGACTTCATCTTAAGTAGATTATTAAGGAGGGAACCCACTACCCGCTTTTAGTAGGAGAGACGTGGAACATTTACTTTAACCATCGATCAACTTCAAACATTGACCCATCTGATAACCAGATGAGACAAATTTTGTATCAAATTTAATTGATTTATAAACATACGCTTATGATAGCTTGCCTATCTAAAAGTGTTCATGGCTATTAATTTTTAACTTTCATAATCCTCGCTTTTTTTATAGTTTTTAACATGGAGATTGCGATTTGGTAGGTTTGCCAACTTATTTATGTTCATGGCTACCTGTAAAGGTAAATTTAAAAAAAAAAGGTTTCGATACAATAAATAATTGGTTTCGAAATAAAGATAATTTAATTACGAAAATAATCGTATAGGTTTGCCTGCAAAGATCTGTTCATTGAATATTATTGGCATGCTTTGAAATTTAAAGTAGAAAAAAAAACTCATAAACACTTTTCGAATGGCAAACTTGACTATCATACTTAGTCATGTTTATAAATCAATAAAATTTGGTAAAAAATATTTTTCATCTGATTAACATCTGGGTGAAGGTAGATGTTCCATGTCCCCTCTACTAAGAGTAGGGGAGACGTGGAATATCGACTGTGTTCCCTCCTTAATAATCTACTTAAGAAGAATATTCGGATTTTTCTATTTTCCGTGTTTTTTCTCCTATTTTAGTAAGTATTGTTCCTATTTATATAAATTATAAATTGATATGTTAATTTTGCTGAATTATGTAATAACATTAACTTATTCATTCATACAAAACACTATAGTAATTGCTATTAATGAATATTATCGTAGCGGTATTGCATATCAGTTAGTATAGTCATCGCAAGAGCTCTTTCAATTCGATAAGATAAAACTTAGGCGTTTTAGATATAAACGCATTCACCGTATAGGTGAACTAAAACTGTTATGTACCTAACTAAATAGTTGAGTTATAAAAATAATATGTCCTGTTTTTTTAAATATTGTTTGCTATATTTTGTTTTTACAATAACACAAAACACTTGAAATAATACAAGTAAGTCGCTAAAATTAGTCTAGAACAAATTCGTTGTGGTTTAGTTCAGCTATGTGGTAACAGATGGCGCTAGTAGTACGGTTTTTATCATAAAGCGTATCGTGTAGTGTAGTTACAAAAATATCTCGTTTCTCCGTATCGCAGCGACCGACCGCGCCAGAGCACGTTGTGATTATCACGAGTCACAACTCACTGACCTTGGGGCAAAAAGGAGAAACAATTTTAATTCCAACAGCGGTGTTTTTCTTACTTGAGCATACTAATAAGGTGAAGCTCGTTCTTAGAAACTATGGTTAGGAACAAATGAGTTAGATTAGAAGTGTTTTGTTGTAGCAAGTTGTAATTTAGGATTTGTTGAGTTAGGTACCTATAATGTAATCTTTTGTTTTATGACAGGTAGACGCCTTTGTACATACCTATATATTAATCATTACCAAATTGTCTAGTCTAGATCTTTATCTAGGCAAGCTATTGAAAAAAAGTAGTTTGATAAATACCTAAATGTTAAAGTAGACCATGAATTCACCGTTAACGGAACAACTGGACTTCTTGGGCAGGTGGTTCCATGAATTCATGCATTGCAAACATAGGTATAATAATTATGATTAAAGTCGTCGTTATAAAAACATTAAAAACTATTATTATCGAGACTAATGATATAAGGAATAAAAAAAAAATTGCGTCCGAAGCACAGGACGCATTCGAGCGATACATTTACGCGCTCTTTCCAGGAACGCGGACAAGTGGCTTGTCACAAACTCACATACCGCGGTGACGCACCCAATTTTATTTCCCGCTATTCAGTTTACAACGGTAGTAGGCAGCACTTCAATACTATGTATCATTGATTCAGTGCTTTGTATCATTGTCTATCTATTATTGTTTGGAATCACTTCTGGCCAGACTATAACAAACGTAGGTAGGTATGTAATTTCAGTCAGACAGTCTTACTTTAGCAAAATATTGCCTAATTAGTATTGGTATAATTAGGTATACACTTTATACTTCAACCAGCTTAATTGTGATGATGACTACAGTCACGAATAAATTACAATAATGCTTTAATTGTTTCAGTATACAATCCTAACATCAGCGATTAGGTAAGCTAAAGTAATTTTAGGAAGGAAGAAACTTATTGCGCTTTAGGTTTTATCGGGAACTAGCTGACTGACCCGCGCAACTTCGTTTGCGTAAATTTTCCCCGTTTTTGCAACATTTTTAATTGCAGCTCCACTCCTATTAGTCGTAGCGTAATGTTATATAGCCTATAGCCCTCCTCGACAATTGGGCTATCCAACAGTAAAATATTATTTTAATTCGGACCAGTAGTTCTTGAGATTTTCGCGGTTAAACAAACAAACAAACTCTTCAGCTTTATAATATTAGGTAAGTACTAGCTGACCAGTGCAACTTCGTCTGCGTAAATTTTCCCTGTTTTTGCAACATTTTTTATTGCTGTTCCGCTCGTATTAGTCGTAGCGTGATGTTATATAGCCTATAGCCTTCCTCGATAAATGGGCTATCCAACAGTAAATTAATTTTCAATTCGGTTTAGTAGTTCAAACAATCAAACAAACTCTTCAGCTATATTATAAGTATAGATAAGTATAAGTATAGATTAAAATAAAATGTAAATATCATCGCTATCTTAACCCTGTAGTACAATTTTAATAACATTTTATTTGTGCACGTTGTATTTATGCCGGCCGGGCTCGGTCCCAGCAGGCAGTCTGTCCGTTTATCGGATATACACGACGGGCATCCCAGTATAAACATAAAAAATTAAACCGCTCCGAACCCTCGGCTCGTCGTTTGTTCCCTTCGTACTTTTTGTACGCCCGGCCAAACCCTCCAACGTTCACTTCTTTTGGGGCCGTTTGTATCCCTGTATTCAACCGACACCCTATTGAAGCCATATTTTGTTCGAAATATCCCATCGTAAAGGGCGACGATACTGTATTATCGTTAAGTCCGTGTGCTTCGCTAAATAATGTACTTTTGAGCCGTATCAACCAATTTGTGTGTCGAACGCTTTTAGTTTATGATTTTTGTTCTCAGTATTTTTCTTTTGTTTATTGCAATGTTTAACATTTTCATTCTTCACTTGTTTTGTTCCCAAAATAAATCGCACGTTTTCGACTCTACGGAATGAAGGCATTTGGAAGTCGTAGAGATTTTTTATGGTCGGCATCCTGTTCTTTAGTTTTTTGGTTACAAATTAATGAATTGTAGTGGAATGATTCTTGTTTGTAGAAACACAAAAGAATATTTAAGTACACGATTTAATTAATGGATTAAATTACTGCCGTAGTTGAGTAGGTATTTATTATGACGATTATCCCTGTCTATTAGAGATATCAGCTCCATAGGCAACTGACATTCAGAGGTGTAGTAAAATAGGTACCTACGTAGGTACCTACTGCAAACATTGTCTTATCATTTATATTAATATTATAAAGCTGAAGAGTTTGTTTGAACGCGGCAATCTCAGGAACTACTGGTGTGAATTGAAAAATTCTTTCTCTTTTGGGTAGCCCATTTATCGAGGAAGGCTATATAACATCACGCTACGGTTGTATTGTTTAGGAATTTCTTGTATTGTATTGAATTTGTTTGCTCATTTGCCTTTTGTGCCTCTCCCCATGGAACATAATTGACTACTTATGAATCCTAACTCCTCGATTTTCCGTTCAAGGCTCCAAAACTGGCAGTCGTATCACTGTAATTAACAAATAATAGTTTAAAAAAAAACAGCTTTTGTAAATAGGCGAACCTACTAAAAAATAAAAAACTGTCTTCTATAGGTTTAAAAATTGTTTGAGTTTTAAGAAAAAAATCACTATCGTAAAAAAGCGTGGGGTGCGTGAGGAGATATTGATTTTTTATCACCCCCCTTTAACTTTTTAGTACAGCTATTTACAAAATCGTGTTTATTTAAAAAAAAATTAAACTATAATTTATTTTTTTTGTTTTAGTATTTTACCTCCTTAGGGGTTGGTTTTTCAAAAACGCCATGTTATCTTTATTTTACACCAGTAAGTCAAATATGAAATTCCATACATCTAACTTCAAAATTAGCGGAGTTTCATATAAACATACAACCACTATTTTACCCCCTTAGGGGTTGAATTATCAAAAAAATCTTTTTATCTGATTGTATTGTCATCGGTCCTTGATAAGTGTGCGAAGTTTCAATTAAATCCGACGTTCTGAAGTGGGTTAAAAACACGTTCAAAGATTCCGTTACATACTAACAACTGATAAAAGCGTGTTAAAAACGTGTCGTTGTATAACTATCGCAGAAGTGAAAGTGCTTGTAATGGTCGTCTTACTTACATGGCGTCCGGCGGGTAATATCTGGAAAACCCATTCCATGTCGTCACTATCACAATTCACAACCTACAAAGTGTAGGAGTACGTAGGCCACCGCACAGCGTTTATTTTATAACTATAATAATAATAATATCTTGGGACAACCCACACAACGCTATCTGATCCCAAACTAAGCAGAGCTTGTACTATGGAAACCAGACAACTGATAAACATACTTATATATTTCTAAATACATACATATTGTAGATAAATAACACCCAGACACAGAATAAACCATCGTGCTCATCACACAAAGTTTTATCCTGGGTGGGGATCGAACCCACGACCTCTTGCGTAGCAGTCGGATACACTCCCACCGCGCCACAGAGGCTGTAGGTACACTAGGTACCAGGTAGGCACCGAGGCACGTATCTAAACAATATATTTAGGTTTTAGGTTCTAGTCTAGTATTATAGGTTCAATGTTATAAAAATCAATAAAAAAAAAAAGTTTTTAATAAGTACCTATTCTAAAATGAACTCAAGTAACGGCTGAAAATATCGATATTGGAAATTTTGTATGATACCGTGACATCTAGCAGTGGATAGCGATATTCACATTCACCTTCTGTCATTAGCTTCTTTATGTCCCCTGTTACTATATTTAAAATGTAACGGATAAAGGTACCTAAAGGAGAATCACACTAATATTATAAATGCGAAAGTTTGTGAGTATATGAGTGTGTATGTTTGTTACTTCTTCACGTCTAAACGGCTGGATCGATTTTAATAAAATTTGGTGTGGAGTTAGCTGACACCCCGTATTAACACATAGGCTAATAAACCGCGGGTAACACCACGGGGCACAGCTAGTAGGGAAATAAAACCAAGTAAACTGAAAACTTATACTAGGTATAGCCATCCGCGGCATTAAATATTTGCAAGATAAACTATAAAAAAAATAAACTTTTGGTATACCAACATACACTTACACTAGATATAAAATAATAGATATTATAGCTTTAGAATATATTATTATAATTTAAAAATATTATAATATTTTACATTGCCAGAGAGGAATTTATATAAATTGTTCTATAATTTATAGTTTTTACCGCTTAAATAGGTGGAAAGCCACTAAACAATTATTGCGTATTGAGTAGGTACTTAAGTATAAATGATTATACCTAACTATTTTTTATTTACATTTAACTTTCAAAGTTTAAAATCAAAGATAATCAGAATAAGCAGGTAATCAGTACAAGTGAAGATAATATACCCAAGAGTGTTAAAAACACAACACAGCGAACCCTTATTTTAATAAAACGAATCCCTAACTATGATGCCTTTCAAGATAGATGATACAGGTAAGAATGAGGCCGTGTTTCACCCCGCATTAGGGAATTCCCTGTATGGTGGGGAATTTACGAACACGGCTCGGCTCGACAGCATACGGCTTCAATTACCCTGGACGGCGCATAGAACGTGTAAAATAATGTATAAGTATTCTGAGTTTTGAAGGTGAACTAAAATACAAATGTTTAGCAATTAATATTGAATAATTAAAATTGCACAGAATACGTACCTAAGCATGTCACTCTTATGCCTAGACAATATAGCACTAGTTGTTTTTTTTTTTTTTTTTAAGAACAACCTATAATGATAAAATATTTATTGTTTGGTCTATGGGTAGAACAAATGTGATATTTTTCGCCTATTCTATATTATTTTAGTACAATAAACAATGGGTGGTAAACAACCGCAGCGAACAAAGGCTTAATATAAATTGTTGAAATTCTGATTATAATTTAGGTAGATGACAATGTGATCTGTAAATAATTCACCCGGAAATGCGGATTTTAACCTTAGGCTGGCCGGCGAACTCCGTGTTTACAATAGCGATAGCTAATCTGTGGAACCGGGTTCGAATCTTGTGTCGTTACTGAATTGCTATTGACAATTTTTAACAGAAAATTGTAAAGTAATATGAAGTTTAAAACCTCAATTTTATTACATGGGGCTTATGGGGCTTTTAAACATACCTACCTAATAGGCGACAGTAGGTTATTTGATTTGACAATCAAGATTTTCTGGTAACATGACGGAATGTTACAGACGCAATAATAATACCTATCTTGGAACAAATCACACAATGCCATTAGATCCCAAACTAGGCAGTAGGTACATATATATTTCTAAATACATAATATAGATATTGTGAATGTAGTAAAAACCGTATCAAAATCTGTCCAGCCGTTTGGGCGCTATGATGCCACAGTCAAACACACAGATAAACACGAGCTTATAACGGAGGGATCCCTTTTGCATCAAAGAGGATTTGTCGCAAAAATGCAATCGTTATAAAATGGCAATTTACTAAATGACCTACCTAAGTCTAGTTCATTTGATTTATCAAAGTGATCATGTTTACCAAACATGTTAAATCTTGATTTATGCTACGAATCATTTATGTTCGGATAGGCAAATCTGTAGTTATTACAAATGCCTTTACTGTAATCGAGAGATTTCGACATATAGGTACCTACTTGGGTAATAACTAGGTAATTTCTTGCCCTAACTAGACACGTACCTCCATCAAAATACCGCAGTAAAACAACTTGCTGTTGCGTTTCTACAAATGAATAAGGTCGACCGATTTCACACCATGCAGTTACCTGCCCTAACTTCTTAAAACAGGTGTCGCAAATGCGCGAATCGGTTTGGCTATGCCCAATCTGTGACTATGAGAACCGAAAATAAGGCGGATGCTGAATGCTTGCTTGTTAGACACCTTGGTGTGGCTTATCATACTAAAATTAGGTACCTACTTATATCTACGCTAATATTATAAAGAGAAAAGATTTGTATTTTTGTATGTAACGAATAAACTCAAAAAGTACTGGACTGATTTTAATAATTCTTTTTTTGTTGGATAGCCCATTTATCGAGTAAGGCTATAGGTTATATAAAATCGCGCTACGACTAATAGGAGCAGAGTAGCGACGAGAAATGTTGCAAAAACGGGGAAAATTTACGCATACGAAGTTGCGCGGGACACTTAGTTCATATTATAAATCCAAAAATCTGTGACGATTGAGGGATGTTTGTTGCTCGTTCACGTTAAAATACAGAACGGATTTTAATGAAACTTTACAGTACTGTAGTTTATACATCGGAGTATCACAAAGGCTATAAGAAAAGCTAGTCAATAATGGATGTTATGGGCTGATCCACCGCTCTATCATATTAATAGATGTCCACGTCTTCAAATTTTTGGTACTAGAACGTGTCAGTTTTCTCACAAAGCTTTTCTTTAACAATGTTGATGAAATAAATCCCACAAAGTGTCTGGGTTTGGAGCCTGCGTCATACGGCTTGAAAATGAAAAAATAAAAGATATTCTTCATCTTCTAAAGAGAGTAAAAAAATAGAGAAATCATCACCAGAAAAGGTTATTATTGTTGTTATTGCTAAACCTGTTTGGTATGCAACGTTACAATAAAACATGATTTACATCGGTAAAGGTAATCACAGACACAGTGGACATGAAAGTCCAAATTTCATAGCACAGCGGGTGTGATTTAAATGAATGCAAAATTGTTTTTCACACAAGGATTAACTATTATTAGGAGCCTGAATAAGTTACAACTGTTTCAAATGCCAGATCTAATTTTATCTCGATTACAAATGATAGGTACTATATAGGATCTACTTATTT
Organism: Herminia tarsipennalis; assembly: GCA_945859575.2. NCBI lineage: Eukaryota > Metazoa > Arthropoda > Insecta > Lepidoptera > Erebidae > Herminia > Herminia tarsipennalis. The sequence goes on along the minus strand of OX243839.2, from coordinate 10,783,659 downwards.
CAACACCTATCAAAAGTACGAGAACAAGATTAGTACCTAGCTAATGTTGTTCTCGTACTTTTGATAGATGTTGAATTATGTAGGTCAAAATGTACGGAGATGCGTTAATATTAGTGGAATCATCGACTTATTGGACATGAGCTCAAAATTTGTTAATAAAGTGGACCTTCTTGTGAGACCAACCTACGTGTAAGTGGGACCACTACTGGGATAATAGGAGGATACATTTTAGATTCAAGGAGGGGTTTAGATCCAAGAAGCGAAAGTATTTGATGAAGAAGCTGAAAGACGAGTAAAAATGTCTTTTAATAAGTAGATAAGAATGTACCTACAAGTACTACTTAAATCTTAATTTGCGGATTATAAATTTGACTTTACATCAACCTGAAAGACGAGTTTTGAATATTTAATTATAGATTGTCAAACCCTCATCATAAATCTTCTATTACATTTGAAAATTAATTTAGGATGGTATGGTATGGTAGTAATTATGGCATGGTACCAACTTATATTCAAATACCACGTTATACGAAAACGAATTCAATAAAATTAGGTAAACATGCAGAAAAAATATAAGTAGATATAGGGACCTATACGTACTATATTTAAGTACTTTTAATAATACCTATATATATTTATCGAGTATATAGCATAGATGATATTAAAATAGAGTAAAGAGCCCTAGCAACTAGGTGCCTAATTCTGTTCCTCAAAATATGAACACCCTGTTTAAATAAGAATTTTTGAAACATTACTAAGTACTATGAAAGCAGGAATGCCGTCAATTCATTCAACTCCGACGCTAATGTCTAATCAATGAAAGAAATACAAACAACAATACCACGAGCTACTGAATAAACAATAATACACCTAAATTAAAGAGGGATCAGAGCACATGGCGATCTATCTTTCGAAACAACAAAGCCGATTGGTGTGACGTTCCACCCCGGTGATATGTACGTCCTACTACCTAAATGCCTTATGTACACCGCTAGTTACTACTTCATGACTACTCCGAGCTCAGTGTGTACTGCAATGCAACGGAAAATATGCGTGTTTACCAAAGTCGTTTCGGTAGAACGGTGTCGTGTGTTGCGTCACGTTTAAGGAAATTGATAGTGCGCCGAGGCCGACGTGACTAACATTATCGTGATTGTGCTCATTTTATGTCCAATTTTTCAAATATCAATTCGATATTTAAGTGTGGTGTTGTGATTTAATATCAATATGGAATTTATTTTTTCTCATCCCGTTTCTCCCTGTGGGTGGAGGCCAGACAAATGTCCGACGTTCAACACGCCGTGCGACCGATATAACCTTGTGATGTCGAGTAAGTATTTTTTTGCTTCAGACATGACTATAACCAGTTATGTACCAGGGATTTAGAAGAAAATTGGAATATTATTTCAAATTTCTTTTATATTATGCAAAATAAACCGCATTATATAGCGTAATTAAACAAGAAATAACCATATTTCGAATAATAATATCGAACGTCATTACGAGGTTCACTCTACAAGATGGCGGCGAGTGGGGAGAGGGCGCCCAGTTGGCCAGGTGCTGCCGCCGCGTCGAGTTCGGCGCTATAGCTAAACTAAATACGCAGTGTTGTACATTTAGAACGTTCACAATGGCTACCGCGAAAGACACGTCTACTTTCTTTCTGGAGGCAGATGTAAAAGATTTTGACAGTGTTTTACAGTTATATCCACAAGCGATTAAACTAAAAGCTGAACAGAAAACAAAGAAACCAGAGGAGCTCATAAAATTGGACAATTGGTAAGTACGAACGCCTTTGAAAGGAGAAAATGCGGCCGTGGCGTGTCAATGAACTTGTATTGTGTGTGTATCCGTGCAAACTGATTTGATAGCTACCTCCCTCGCGGACTGCATCTCTAGTCCGCGGACGGCTCATTAAAACCACTGCGTCACGTGGGATCGATGTCAAATTGACACGATCGTTTTTCCTGAAGCCAGTGTGGGGGAAAATATCGCCGCGCTTAGGCGTTATAAAATGGTGGCTGTCCTTTACGTATCATGACTCGTTTTATTGCATTTATGTTCATGTTTAGGACCGCTCGGTTGCTAATTCCTTGTATTCCATAACTAAATAGCAGTCTTGATAAGGCGTATGATTTATGTTATTATATTATGTATCTGTCTACTGAAGTAGAATGTACAATGCATGGTTGAGTACAACATACAATTCAACATCCGTTCAAAATGGTGACTTGCCTTTTACGTTATGTTTTATTATTAGTATTTCATCTATAAAGGCATTTGTTTGTTCTTTCCATAGTTATTACTAACTGTCCTAGATGTTATTAGTATAAAACTAGTGTAGCCTTATTATTATTGGATTAACTATAGGGACAGAATGAGTCATCGTGCACCTACTTACGATCTGTACCAAAGCATAAGTTGCTTTTTATTAAGAGATAAATTATATATTTGATTGAAAAGCTGCCGTTTATTGTATTAAAACGTAAATTATCTCTTACACATTTATTTTATTAAGTACTTAATTATAAACATTATTATCTTACTCAGCACTTTCTGCAGCTGGCTGGATACTTTTTTTGACCAACATTTTTTTATCTTAAGTAACTACTATCCATATTTAAAAACACAAAGAATTAAACAGATTTTTTTTTTGATTTATATAAAGTACTTAATATATTTTACAAATTACAACTACTTATAATTTAATTTTTTGCAAATAATCATTTCCCTATTTAGGGCGCCAATTTATTAGTTTACACGATGAAGTTATTAAGCACCTTAAATGCGCCTTAATTCTGCCTCACGATTTTATTACATCAACTCATAAAATGTTGTTAATGCAAACTTTTGTACTTATTTACTAAGTAAGTAATGATTTTTTTGCAACTAGGTGTAGATAAATAATAAGTTGATATCTAACTATTTTAAAATACGTTTCTACATTGTAATTATCAAACTATTTATATGAATATAGGGACAACTGAAATTAAAACTACTAAATATTAAAAACGACTAGTAAAACGCTAAGAAAATTAAGCGGGTTTTTATTATTTCGAAGCTGTTATTATTAACCTACCATTTTAACGAACGTTATACCATATGGCTCTTAATAACTCTGTGAACATGTGCTAAATGTATAACTGTCATGAGTAATTAACTTCTACTTCATAGAATAAAGTAACACGTTGTTGCTGTTTAACTATGAAATATAAATGTAATGCTTTTATTATTTAGTTAAGTACTAAATTTGCATTCAAATTAAAATATATAATCAAGTTTATAATGTCCATACATATCTACTAAGCCTAAACCCAATTAAATACTAAAAACTCTATAATCTCAGTAATGATTGGAAAAAAAAAACAAAGAGAACGCAGAAATACATTGTATGTATTCATTTGTCCGCAAGAACTTTAGGACAGGTAACTAAAGTTCTCTCCATAAAACGTTTTTTCCATAAAATCTAACCTTCTTCAATTACGGTTGATTTGCTGGTAAGTATTTGTTTGAGGGGTTTCGTTGTCGTCCCCAAATATCATCATCAAATCTTTACGAAATTAATTTGGGACCATTTCTGAATAAACCTCTTTCCAACCAAATAATAATTTTGAAAATCCGTCTTTATAATACATTGACGAAAGAGACAACGATACTTTGTGGACAATGTCTGTCAAAGGCCGCACGCTTTGCAGTCAATATTTACTTTTTAATTGAGAGGGATGACACGGTCCAGCTCTATACGTCAATGAAATAATATGACGGAGTTATGCCCGAACATAGTTATAAAAAAAAATACAAACATCCGAATTGAGAACCTACTCCTTTTTGAAGTCGTTAAAAGTTAAGGCACAAGTATGAAAGCGTTTCGATACTTACAATAGACAGAAATATTACAAACCTTTTTTAATTGAAATCTGTCGCCAGCTTTCAAATTTGCCGGGAAACGTAAAAACTGTAGCTATATTTATGTTTATTCTTATCGTTGTTTACAGGTACCAGAATGAATTACCAAAGAAGATTAAATCCAGAGGCAAGGATGCCCACATGATACACGAAGAGTTGGTGCAACTCATGAAATGGAAACAAGCGGTGAGTACCATAGCATATTATACTAACATCCAGCTAGACTCGTTTCATAACTATCGAGCAAATGAACAACATATTTTACGTCAGCTGCGTACAAAGAAACCAGACATGTCCATCGACTATTGGTAGGTACAAATGATAATTAAAATTTGAATAGTTTTAACTCTAAAGGATAGTGATGTGTCGCATAACAATCGCTTTTCTGTTGATCCTAGAGTTGCTATAAGTGATTACTATTCAAATAGAAGAAATAAATTCAAGTCTAACGAGATCCGTATTCAACGGTCTTAAAATGTAAAAAATATCCATTCAAACGCTATATTAAACACATCACGTCCGTCTAATCAAGTATCCACAAGAAAAACTTGAAGCGAAGACTTATTAGCACTATCAATACTTCATGCTCCTTAGCCAACAATCCATTTAAATAGAACAATGCCTTATAAAATCCTTGTTTTATTATTGCAGAGAGGAAGATGCTTTCCGCAATTATCGTATCTGATAAAAGTAAACACGCCGAGAGCGGTAATGCAAGAGACAAAGAAGGCATTCCGTAAGCTACCGAACATTGAGTCAGCGATGACGGCACTCAGCAATTTGAAGGGTGTCGGTACCGCCACGGCATCAGCGCTGCTTGCGGCGGCGAGCCCTGACATAGCGCCGTTCATGGCCGATGAATGCGTACAGGCGATCCCTGAGATGGAAGGGAGCGACTACACTGCCAAGGAATACCTCAATTTTGTAAACCATATAAGGAACGTCTGTGATAGGTTAAATAAGGTTAGTACATACTGTACTTACATATACAATACATATATAACCATGCAGCACTTTTCTCGCCATTTGGCAAAGGGCCCAAAAGCCCTTTAGTTGCGTTTTTGGCAGTAAGCTAAAAGACTTTGTTTTAAAATGTACATATGCGGTTATTTCTTACCATACTGCATTCTCGTACGCTAGTATTATTTTGGATCGATGCTTTACTTTACTTAAAGGAGAAATATTTATTTTAGGAACAAAACGGCTGTGGTAAGAAGTGGTCACCACATATGGTGGAGCTGACGTTATGGACACACCACATCGTGTCGGACCTCCGGCCGGAGCTACTCGGCAAGCAGGCTAGAACCATAACCGCGCCTACGAATGGGGGATCACCGTTGCCCAGCGACGAAAGCAACCTCGAGCCACCCTCCACAAATGGAAATGGTAGGAAAATATTTGAATAGCAAATTTTACCCGCGGCGATACCATCTCTCCGTTAAGATTTACACAGACAAATAATCTCAGACTGCTTTATCATACACTACTATATGATAAAGAATGTCTTAGGATTAAATTTATCTCTTTAGATTCGAAGCTTTTAAACGAAATCAATTTTGTTATCAATATCAACTTGTTGGTGGAATACTATCGGAACGCCGCTGTTTGAATGTAAATGCATAACAATAGGATTTTATAAGGTTCGATCAGAATCTCACATTTGACAAACTATTTGTATTTGGTTCGGTATTTCGGTTTATTCAAAGATTTCGGGGCATTTTTTTTTTTGCCATGATAAAGCAACGGTGCTAATAGCTCCGCTCCAAGTTACTTAGCCAGCTAGGGTTTTAAAATCCAGGCAGGACAACGAATACTGTAACTTATTTCATTGTCATTGCTCAATATTGGTAAAATAAAATGTCGTCAAAAAACCGGCATGTTCTAAAACCAAAAATTTAAAGATACGGGCGCGTGATGCATTATGTTCCGTTACCCTTTTCAGAAAACAGGAATGTTTACCTGTAGTGAGAATGTCTCATTATGTTAAAGTATGAAAAAAATAGTTTTTGGATGCCAGACAAAAATGGCTTGTTTCCCAATTATGGGAATATTGTCATAAATATGCTTTATTGGTCTGCTTTTAACAACTGTTAACGTTACTTAAAAATTACTTGTGACCGTATTTTCGAAAATATTTGGCAATGTGTACGTTAACTTTGTCCAATTTACATACTATTTACACGTTCCGGTGGCTGGACAGCCGGCGCCGAATATCCGGTAGGAAAATCAAGTCAATCAAACCAAAAGTAAGAATACAAGTTGTAATACTGTGTTTATATATTATACACCTCTTTGCCATTAGACGGCAAGCACCGACAGTCCGGAAACCGGAACGTGTGAACAGCTCAAGTTTATTTTATAAATACTCTTACGCAGTTGTCATTACCACTTGGAACTTTTGTACAAAGAACGATTGATACGATGCGGAACAAAAGATCCGATTATTTTCCCGTAGCTATGCTTGAATAAACAGAAACGGGAAAATTACGAGTAGAAGTTATTTAATGGACAATTAAAGTAATTTTCCGATGACGCCTCTGAATGTACAAGTATTTTCATTATTTACATTTCATAGGATTAAAAAAAAAATTAAACATCAACATTTGATATATTGTTAAGTAAATAGTGCTTAGGTACGTGAGGCTAACACAAGCCTTCTTACCTAATTTAGATATTTTGGACATGCTCCACTTATATATTTTTTTAATTATTATATAATTATGTTACCAACGTCCTGAGAAAAACATAATATAGATACCTATACACTTTTATTAGCGCTAGCTAGTAGATACATTAGTATAAACTAACTATTAATCACTTTAAACAATAACCCGGAACAGTACAGGATAAGTACAACTAGAATTCAGAACTATTCGTTTCGAACATTTTTTTTGTGCCGTGAACGTGCACAGGCAGATTAAGATGTTTATTATGCAATCAAAATGCGTAGGAAGTACCAACATAAGGGCGTATTTACATTTTGCTATTCCCGCATGTTTTAGTCACTAACGATCTCTATGATAACCGAATGCGGGGCCGAGGAACTTCAACGACGTATAACGAGCACGTTTTATGTTATTGTCATTTTGTTAGCTACCCACAATCTAGAGTAAATGACACTAAAATAATGAGCTGCGGAGTAATTATGATGGAGTAGAGTAATATTCCTCTGCACGGGTAGCAGATACTCGAGGCGTACTCGGATTAAGCTTAGCGAATTTAGAATGTAGAATCCCGACGTATTACAGTACATCTCAAATGAATTTTCGAATAATTGTGTATGTGATGTAAATATTTTCTTAAACTTTCGCTATTTGTACACATTATACAATTTTATAGACAAACCCCGTTATTCATAATAAACTAGAAGAGGTTTCAAACACATTTTAACTAGCGAACGTTTTGTCTTCTTTATTCGATTTTGAAAAAGGAATGAAAAACAAATGCATTTGCTATAAAAAAGTGCTTGAAACCTGTTCTAATTTATCTATACTATAAAAAGGCAAAGCTTGTGACGTTGTAGGGGTAATCTTTGCATCAGACGTAACCGATTTAGAAAACTCTTTACCAGTAGAAAACCACGTTATTTGTGAGTGTCATGGGTTATATAACATCACGCTACGACCAACAGGAGCGGAGCATTGATGGAAAATGTTGCACAGCTAGTTATGAATAAAGGTTCTAAACCACGTGGATTTTTTAAGGTTAAATACATTTGATTACTAACAGGTCCACGCGTGACCACGGTCGTAGCTATACGGTCGAAACATCAGGGAATAAATCAAAGGTATTTAACCTTAAAATATCCATGCGATTTAGACCCATAGTCAATACAATTGTATATTAATAATAATAATATCTTGAGACAACTCGCACAACGCCATCTGATCACATACTAGGCAGGGTCTGTACCAGACAACTAATTAATATTCTTATGTATTGTAATCTTTTTGCATTATACTAAATAACTGTAAAATATCAATTTGGAAAAAAAATACCACCTGTTTTTATCACACAACCACTTACCTACGACACGTCTGTGAGACCCTGAAGTAAATCGTTGATTTTTGTCAGGTCAGGTCTAAACCTCACAATAAACAACCCTTTTACTCCAATAAAATAGCCCGTAGGTGGTTAAGGTCATTACTCCAAAAACAGGTGGCAGCTGGTTAAGGGTTTTTTTTTTTTCAAAACTGATCTTACAAAGTTATTTAGTGTAATGTAAAGAAGCCACGAGCGGGGGAGGTTATTAGTATATTACAAATAGCCCTGTATTTCTAAATGCCTGCATATTATAGATAAATTACACTCAATTACTCGGAATAAACCATCATGCTCATCCCACAAAGTTTTATCCTGGATGGGGATCGAACCCACGATCTCTGACTTAGCAGTCAGTCATTTACCACTAGACCGATAGGTCAGTCCGTATTATGATGGAAAATGAGTAAATAAACTGTAATTATTCTCAGAATAAGTATACTGATATATTCATTTCCGTAATTGTTACAGGAAAATTAGGTGCAGATTCAGTGAACGAGGACACAACCACGTCGTGCACCGAAGACTCGATGGACGCGAAGCCCGCGTCGCCCGCCACCCCCGCCACCCCCGCCTCACCCTCCGACAACTCCGACTCCGCCTTCAGCACGCCGCGCGCCAAACGGTAACTACACTGTATAATTACGTTGCATTGTTCAATCCGTTTGTACAACACGTTTTTTATACACACCGTTCTTTAACCATTGTCGCAAGTCGTAACTAATCACTATAGAATCTCGTTTTATCTGATGCAGGCAAATAGAGGAAGCGAGTTCAGCAGAAGAGAACTCGCTGGGTGATTCATCAGACGTAGCGGCGCTACCTCTCGCGAAGAAACTACGAAAAGCTACACACTGACATCCGCGCACTCCCACCAAGCGTCCCTCGTGCGCCTATAAATAGCTTTCTAGACTAAAATATTGTACCTAGGTAATTTATTTTTCAATTCCGTTTAATTTTAACTTAGCGTTAAGTTTAAGAGTACCGGTCGATTTTGTAAGTTTTATAGGGTTATCGATATAAGGGCGGCGCCGGACGCACCGGTCGGGCGCGCGCCGAGAGTATGAGATTGTACAATATTTCGATGTGAGTGTATCTCGGAGTGGCCCGCGACAGGGCCTAGTTAGGTTTCGTTTGTAATAATTTTAACGTTCGAACGTTCGCATCCCGCGTGACATTCCAATAATTGTAACTCGTACGTCGGCGGCGAGGGCGCAGGGGGCCGTCGCCGCAGTGATCCGGACCAGATGCCTTGAGCCGCGAGGCCGTCACACTCACCATTGCCTTATGACACAGTCTGCCCGCAGAGTTTATATGCAACAAGATAATACAAAGGTCGTGTTACCCGGGCGCCGGGCACACGGGCCCACATGTAGTTTTTATTGAACAAATATAAGATATTAATTTTATAATGTCGCATTTTTTATTTATATACTCCAATTAAAACCAGTTAGAATTATGCCTATCATTTATTTATTCATATAAAATGTACTTAAATCAACTTTCACAGTATATGTTTTGATACATCAGGATAACTTCAAATTGAGTATGTAAGAGTTCTGCTAGTAACAAATACCAATAAAAATATTTCATTCAAATACTCAATTTAAAATTAATTCCTCAAGCTTATACTTAATGAAATCACCTGGACTTTACGAAGTCAAATTCACTAATGTTGTGGTTCAACATCCTTATTCAAATTGGGGTACAATGTCGCAACTCTCGTGCCGGCGGCCATGCGTCCTGCGAAGTCTGTTCGTCGTGGGGGTCGGGGGGCCCCTAGCAACGCATCGAGCACATTCCTTGGGGCCCACACATCGCCGTTGCCCGCACCGCTGGTGGCCCCGCCGCTGGTGGACGCGCCGTTGCCCGCGCCGACCGGGGACAGCGGCGAGTCGGTCGTCGCTCTGATAACTGTAGCACGAGATTCACCTGTAATACCGTATTATGTGTCTACACTACATCTACATAGGAATATAAAGCAGCCTGGGATTGTAACTACTGGATGTTTAGGATAAAAACCACGTAGTTATAAATAGGTATTTATGGGGAGAAAACAATTAGTACGAAGACTAAGCAGTGAGAAATAAAAAATAGGTAACATTTTAGTAAGGAGGTATGTAACGTATACATCATAATGTTAGGTAATGTTAGTTCATCTGCATCCTATAAATCTCTACTAAAAATGGGCCGACAATAACTTGGCCTACCTATTAATAGGTTGCAAAAAGGCAGAGCCAAGCTTTCTTTACTTTGTTAAATCTGTAGTGATGGCTGGTACGAATTTACCTTTATAGATTGCCACACGTTTCGACCGGGTTGCTCAGATGTTAGTTCGGATCACGGTCAGTGCAAACGAATCAAAACGTCAAGCAAGTCATAAGGTTTAGGTTTACTCATTTACAAAAGGATGAGTTATTAGACTGATTTTAAAAGAATAAATGTTAATGATTAAAGTTACGATAAATTACAACCAACTTATTTAAGCACAGAACAGTGAATAAAATAATTGGCTAGTCGGTGATTTTTGCAGACTAATCGCCAACTACATATATGGCCGGATAGTCGTCACTTTCGACCAGTCGGCGACTAGTCGGTACATCTCTACTCTTAATATATAATCGTATGTTAGATTCTATACTACATGAAATTAAATAAAATAGAAAATTAGAGCAAGCAAAAGCATGCAACGACGCCGTAAAAACGCTTTATACTTAAGAACTACAAATAATATTGATCAATCTATCAATAGATAAGCAACGCCCCAAGTTGACGTGATTTGGAAAACAACGAATAGATAGCGGGTAGGTCCATTCTTATTTTTTAATCCTGACAGTGCGACATAAAGGAGGGTAATGTGTTTATCAGTCTATGCATGTACGTGTGTTCCTTTGTGGCACTAAATAGACCAAACGCATGTGCCGATTTTGATAATTCACATTAATCATTAATCATGAATCCCATTCCAAGTGAACTTACTAAATTATCTCCGACTGCATGATTTAAGTTTATCTTGTTTCCATCTTTTTTTTAAGCAGGCGGAAGTTAGTACTTTTGAGACATGTCTGTGGACTAAATATTCTCACATTTAATCTACAGAGATTTCTCAAAAGTTGTCAATAAAAAAGTACAATTTAAATTGGTCGCCAAACGGTAATTTTAAGCAATATGGTGTCACTGACGTCACATTGAAGTAATGTGAAAGTCAATGACAGACGCGGGAAGAGAAAAATAAGTTAAAATGCAGATATGTAATACATTATTTTTACAAAATAGGATAACCTGGTAAGAAGTATCAAAACATTTTTATCAGTTTACAGCATAGCGAAAGCGCCTATGCGAATTACATTGTTAAAAAATACTTCATTTTTCAGACGATGCGGACTTTGTTAAACCTATCGTGCTTCAGGAGTCCCGGTTACATCGTGCGTGGTGATCTATACTTTATGTAAATTAGTCGAAGGCATAGGAAAAATGACGTCTTATCTAATTTAAAAATACAGACTTAATGTTTTATTATATTGTATTAAATCGTATTGTGCAATCCCAATCCCTAACAAACTAATAATTTAAAAAAAATATCACCGTATTTTTTAAATAGATAAGAACTTTTTAATTGTCAAATACTTAACGAATGAATGCCATTTTTGGGTAGTCTCTGAATCGTGGTTACATGACATCTCTTCAATTTGATCACAACCACTAGTTAGGCACTTCTCTCATTTTGGGAAAAGTGTGAGTCGCTCGAAATACGGGGGTGGGACAAGGGTGCAAGATTTTCCAGGTGAGGAGGTTAAGGGAAAGGTGAAATTGACCTTTTAGAATCATGACGTGGGGGTATGAACTTTCCAATACCGACCTCCATTGTGTACGCCCATGTACCTGTTACCATAGAGACTGGACTGCGCCTTCCCTTTCAGGTTTGAAGTAAATACAAGCTGCAAAGGGTGAAAGTGACAAAACCCACGCGCGGCCAGTAGTTGTTTCTGTCTAGAAATCTGGTTACAATGTGGCGTACAGAAAAGAGACATCATTGGCCGCACAGTCACGTTGTCCCTTTCTGGAGAGTGGTCAATTTTGTGAGGTTATGGCGCAGTCCAGTCTTTATATCTATGGTAATACCCATGACACTCAACGACTTGAAAGTACTTTTGTAAGTAAAGATTCTGCGTGACGAATAAACGCCATTTTTTTCTTCGTTTTGTTAACAGAATTAATCTACATTATAAAACAAAGTCGTGTTAGTTACACCATTTATAACTCCAGAACGGCTGAACCAATTTTTAAGTTTAAAAAAATGTGAAAAAAAACACTTTTTTTGGTCACACGGTTTAAAAGCTTAATAAATAGTTTAATGTAATCTTTATATATTATATATAAATAAATACTTTAAATAATTAAAAATATTGTGAACTTTTTTTTTACATGATCGAATAGGTATATTGAATTATTGCCGAAAAACTTCGTTTCTCAACAAAAGGGCGTAAGTGCCATAAACAGTTCATCTGCTGATGCAATTATTCAAATCGAATTGTTTCAGATGTAGTGCATTTATTTGTAATATATAACTGGCCCTACACTGAGCATGGTCCGGCGGCATGCTCTTGCCCGGTTTTTTTACGTTAACTTATAAGTTTGATTTTTTCACAGCTTCAAGGGACTGTAGACGCAAGGGAGTGTAGCTTTAAGGGAGTTGAAATTAAAACCGCGTTATGGTTCCGTACCTCAAAAAAACGGTACCCTTAAACTATTCAAAAACTTACTTGTGATTAGATCTTTGAGGGTGTTTATCACTTCTCATTTTTTATGAGACATTATAATTTATTAATAAACTTAACTTTTCAATGAAGATATTAATATTATAAACACATTATTTTTTTTTTCTAATAAGACCCAGGCCGCACTGCATTTATTTCCCGCGCGCGGTTAACCACAAAACCTCTAAACGCCCACATTAGTCGCGGAAGAAGCGTCACATAAACCGCGGCCTACCATGACCATAACCTATAAATTTACACGCAGTGTAAATTTATAGGTTATGGTTATGTAAATTTATAGGTTATGGTTATGTAAATTTATCCGATCCTGCAAGCTTGCGACATGGTCCAAGCACAAAAAAAACTAACAGGAAAGAGACAGGGACGCACGAGTTTTTTCTTTGCAGTCAATATTTACTTTAAAATGTAAAGGATGACGCGCTCTACCCCCCTAAAATATTTATTTTTATTATTTAACTATTAAACTAAGTAGCGGCTTATACAAGACACCTATGCTCCAATATTTATCGTGTAGTTTTTGAGTAAAATGCCTGTGACAGACGGACGGACAGACAGACAGACAGACTATATATATAGATATAAATTAATTCTATTTATTAATTTGAATAATGAATTTCATTATTCAAATTAATAAATAGAATTAATTTATGACCAATTAGACAGTATCATAGACTTAGCTAAAGATAAAGACCGTTTAATCAGAATGGTCTCACTTTAATGCAGTTGTAGAAGGCAAAGATGGTGAGATTGTAGGAAAATACGGGTTAGGAAAAAGAAGTGAAAGAAAACAGATTAGTGCAATTTTGTGAACAGTACAACTAAGCCATCCTTAACACATGATTAGAACATCCCTTGAGACGACGCTTTACCTGGAAAATGTCTGGCAATTTGGATAGGTACCAACTTGATTGTATTATAGTCAAAGCAAAATATAAACATATGGTGAACAACAAAAAACTTACTCAGGAACCGATCTAAATACCGACCATAATTTACTTGGTAATCGTTTTGAATTTGAAGTAGAGAAACCACAAAGGAAACAGAACCGCGAAAATATACCAAAGCATATCGAATGTTATAGGAAAGTGCAATATAGTAGCAAACTAGATAGTAAAATTAAAGAATATATAAATAATAATACAAATGTATATAGTAGTACATAATATAGATAATAAATGGTGCAATATTGGAGATGTTTTTAGGGTTTCGTAGCCAGAATGGCTAAAACGGAACCCTTATAGTTTCGTCATGTCTGTCTGTCTGTCTGTCTGTCTGTCCGTCCGTCTGTCACAGGCATTTTACTCAAAAACTACACGATAAATATTGGAGCATAGGTGTCTTGTATAAGCCGCTACTTAGTTTAATAGTTAAATAATAAAAATAAATATTTTAGGGGGGTAGAGCGCGTCATCCTTTACATTTTAAAGTAAATATTGACTGCAAAGAAAAAACTCGTGCGTTCCTGTCTCTTTCCTGTTAGTTTTTTTTGTGTTTGGACCATGTCGCAAGCTTGCAGGATCGGATAAATTTACATAACCATAACCTATAAATTTACATAAATTTACATAACCATAACCTATAAATTTACACTGCGTGTAAATTTATAGGTTATGGTCATGGTAGGCCGCGGTTTATGTGACGCTTCTTCCGCGACTAATGTGGGCGTTTAGAGGTTTTGTGGTTAACCGCGCGCGGGAAATAAATGCAGTGCGGCCTGGGTCTTATTAGAAAAAAAAATAATGTGTTTATAATATTAATATCTTCATTGAAAAGTTAAGTTTATTAATAAATTATAATGTCTCATAAAAAATGAGAAGTGATAAACACCCTCAAAGATCTAATCACAAGTAAGTTTTTGAATAGTTGAAGTTCGATCGAAAATTAAAATTTATTTTAATTACTTATAATGCAAAACAACACTTGTGATACTTCATGCGTGTTTCTAAATGTAGAAGTTACTTTTTAGTTCAGCTAATTACAAAAGCGTTTTTTAGTTTTTTAAACCTTTATTGTTATTGTTATATTCATAAATGACCACAATAAAACCTATGAGTTATACTCAAACTACAAATAAAAAAAATCTTTAATTTTTCCGCCTTTTTGTCACTTTTACGTTGCAGAATAGAGACAGGTATTGTCTGCAAATTAGCATTGTCTCTTTCTAGAGAGTGGTTTAAAAAACATTCAAAGGTTTAAAAATATACCTTTTTGGTTCAGTAACTACTTTAGGAAATAATTTTTAGGAAATAAAGTTGCATAAATTGTGTTTATATTCATATTTTTAAGTCAAATGGATATGATAAAGGGAATGGGCCCTTTATCTTCTGAAAATCACAAATACTATCTACTATCCTATTTCGGACATAATCGGATATACTGTCTTAGAGTTGCCGAAAAACTGCGCTTCTCAACAAAAGGACGTAAGTGGCATGAACATACGCTCTTCTGCTGGTGCAATTTTTCATATTAGGGCACAAGGGAAGCTATACTGACACTGAAACTTATCACAGAAAGGCAAGATTTGATTGTTTATTTGTATTGAATAGGCTCCGAAACTGCTGGACGGATTTAAAAAAAATCTTTCATCGTTGTGAAGCTACTCTAACCCCGGGTGACATAGGCTATTTTTTATCCCTGTACTCCCACAGGAACTACGCGGGTGAAACCGCAAGGAGTCCGCTAGTCATAGATAAACAGATGGACCTAGGACTAAACACACATATAGTATTTATTGTCCTCGAAAAGGCTGTCTAGAAAAAGATGATAATATCATTAAAAAACATTGGAGTAGACTCCTGAAGTCCTGAAGACAGAAACATAATTTACAATTTATATAAAAATCAAAACACTATAATAGAAGAAGGAGATGAAAGAGGGAATGCTAAAATAAGATAAGGAGTCAGACAATGATGTTCACTTTCCTCACTCATCATTAATATTTTCATAGAAGCGGCTATCAAAGTAATTTCGGAAACAACAGACAGAGACGTAAAATTGAATAGGGAAAAAAATAAATTCATTAGATTCGCAGATGACATCGCAACACTGCCAGAAAGTCAACGAGAATTCAAGATTCAAAAAATTCAAAATTCTTTATTCACTTAGGATGCAAAACAACTCTTGTCGTCGGGATTCGCAAACAATAGGTAAAGCCGGAGAAAAGAACCTGGCAATAAAAACTCGCGGCCACTCTTTTCAAATTGCCAATTTTATTATGTTTGAATGTTTATAAACTTGATATGGGGGTAAGGTGCTGCCACTAATGTACTATAAATCATGTTAAAGGACTGATGCAAATTGTATTATCAAAAAGTTGGAACAATATACATAGCACCCACTAAGGCTATATATATAAAGATCAATTGCTGTACGTTAGTCTCGCTAAAACTCGAGAACGGCTAAACCGATTTTAATAATTATTTTTTTATTTCATTCGCCTCAATTCAGGGAAGGTTTAAAATCAAAGATAATTATGAAAAACTGAAAGGAAGAGCCTAAATTAAAAAAAAAAACAAAATTAGTAAAGTTGTATGGGAACAAATGTTGACCATCGGACATGTTCTTTTTATGAATTTAAACAAACAAAAGAAGTTTCGTATTTTGTCATAGATGGTGCCAATCGATTTAAATTCGAGATACAGACTCACATCAATGTGGAATATTGTAACTCTGTGAAGTCGATAAAGTACATATGTAAATATGTTATCAAAGGTAGCGATATGGCCGTTTTCGCTGTAACCAATGCAAATGACGAAGTATCACAGTACCAGATGGGTCAATTTGTAAGTAGCAACGAGCATCTACTTACAACATAGGTAAAAACTATATGTTCTTATATATTGGCTTACTTGTAACGAATGATTAAATACAAAATATTAAGTCTCATATCAAAAGGAAGAAAAGAATGGCCTTTATTCGTAACGCAGAATCTTTACTTACAAAAGTCAAATCATACTCTTAATCAATGTGACAATTAACACAAAGTGACAACAAAATTCACCCAAGCATATTAAAGTAACAAGGAGCAAACAACTAGATCCATTTTTCTTTATCATTAAAATATTCATCCACTGTATAATAACCTCTACGTATAAGATGATTTTTTACTACATTTTTTAACTTAATCACTGAAAGACTCATAATACTAGCTGGTATCTTGTTAAATACTCTTACAGAAAGACCCATAAATGAATTACGAGTTTTATGTAGCCTATGATATTGACCTACTAGTTTGTGCTTATTTCTTGTGTTCACAGAGTGAACGTCACTATTTTTGTGATATGAATATATTATATTTTGTTAACATACAAACATATTTTGTTTAACAAGCATAATTCCCTTTCTCTTTAAATTGCAAAAAATGCTCTAAACTTTGGATACAAATGTTCAAAAAATATTTACTGAAAATATCCTATGTATACCTTTAAACGAGCAATTCTTGTATATACGAGTATATACCTGTATATATAATCTGAATCTCGACAGCGGCTCCAACGATTTTCATGGAATTTTGTATGGAGGGGGTTTCGAAGACGATAAATCGATCTAGCTAGGTTTTATATTTAGAAAACGTCGTTTAAAAAAATCGAGCCAAGCTCGGTCATTCAGGTACTTAATATCAATAAAACTAAAATACACTTACAACAGCGTGCTTTCAAAAATGCTTTTATCACTTTGTAATTTATTTTTTTTGTTTTCCTAATAGAAGTAGTTTTTTGGCGCTGCATGCTTTTTTCAATGATATGTCGATGTAAGCCATTGTTTAAGAACTAAAAAAAAATACGTGCATATTCCCAATCGGGTGGTTTCCCCTACACATATAAAAGACAGTAAACTGACCGTCAGAAGGATGGTTGTTGTGCGCGCGGCAGTCGAGCAGCACGCGCAGCAGCGCGCGGTGCTGCGGCGCGGCGGCGTGCGCTCGCACTAGCGCCTCTAGCTCCGCCCACACTTGCCGCCAGAGCTCCTCGCGACGACCCGATGACTTGCCTCTGGAGGGGACATTGTTGGAATAGCAAACATTCAATCATTTTCATATTACGTTTCGTAGTTCTACCTTTGTTCATCTTGTGCCTTTTTGTCTTTGATATAACCTTCCTGTCATTGCCATAATACATGGTGGCCCAAAAAGTTCATTTTTGATATATAGAAAAACAAAATTATGATATTTGAAAGCATATAGGTAATTTTATTCAACATAAAGTTTATTTATGAATTACCTAAATCATCGAGATAACGTTCTTGGCGGTAACGACACTCTTCCAAACGGACACGAAAATTATGAAAATACTTTGAAGTACCTAGTTGCTTTTAAAATCGTTTCCATTTCCTGCTGAATAGTCTGCTTCAATTGCCACTATGTTCGCGGATTATTAATGTTTACATTGTTTTTGAGGTATCCCGTCTGCTGGATAAGTCAAATCAATCAAAAGTGAGGATATGTCACCTCTCCGTAAAACCAATTTCTGATGCAACATATTCCTTACCACGCGCATGCTCTCATTAGCAGTGTGAGACGTGGTTCCGTCTTGTTGATTGTAATCATTCACGAGATGCAAAATTCGCAGCAACGTGGACCTAGTCCCGTCCAAAACAGAAGAACGCGAAAGCGGCGAAATCCATGGATTTGCGTGTACAGACTCTCGAACTTGGAGAATTATTTCTTCGGTCCGTCTCACTCTATTACAACTTTAAGGTAACGTTTTTTGTTTCGTTTCTATCCTTTGAATTCCTTATATACTACTTAACTAAATTAGTACTCGGACGGATAAATTGATACGCCATAATTAAGGTTTTACACGAAAAAGTCCTCGAGCCGTCACAATAGAACGAATGTTTTCGTAAAAGGCACGCACGCAGTACGCCTGCTGTTCTCCCGTGCAATGACCAAGCTATGCGCGCGTACCTACCTCGCATATATAAAGGAGGGCCTCTTTAAAGTTTTGAAATTAGCGCGGTTTTAAACGTGAAAATCTTTTTGGGCCTCCTGTACTTACCGTATAATTGTTTATTTGTTGTTGAACTATGTATCTGAGCTTATAATTACTTTTCTACAAATACTATTCTTTTATTTATTTATTTAAAACTTTATGCACAAAGTTGTATAAAGGTGGACTTAATGCTAAAAGCATTCTCTGCCAGTCTACCTTAGGGTGATGTAGAAATGGAATGTGTAGGTGCAGTAACCTAATTGTAAAATAAAAACTTCCTATTATTCTTACATAATACACAAATAAAAATAGCTAGATAGAGAATATAAAATAAATACTAAAATCCAATATAACTATACAATAGTATACATACTTACAAAAATACATTCATACATATACATATTTACATTTTGCTACATGTTTATACAATTTTGTGGTAATGATACTTAACATAAATGTCAAGTATTATTAAGACCAATTAAAAAAAAAACCATGAATAGTATAACAAAAAGAAAAAAGCATAAGCCTACCAAATAACCTTTCAAAAATATTTAATAAAGTCCAAACAGTGAAAATAAGTGTTTTTTTTTAATTTAAAAGATCGACAATCGTCATACAACAGAAAAGTAAAAGAACTTAAAGATAACTAATAGAAATTGTTAAAATTACCTCATATTAGAAGGTAGTTGCGATGTGGGGAACTCGTGGCGTGATTCCATCGCGAGCAGTGACAGTAGAACGTTGCGGCAAGTGTCCACCTCATCCTCTGTTAAACTCTCCTGAACCACCAGACGAGTTAGGGGTTCCAATACCTATGAAGATAAATCATGACATTTATAGGACAGTAGAGTAGCGCGCCTTGAATGTGACCTACGTTATTTTGGATAACTCCAAAGACCTCGTTTTTATGTCTGTGTATGTAGGCGTTCTAAAATGACCGTGGAAATAACCACACGCCTCGTACGGCAACGAGGCGCGTATTTAAAAGAAAACATCCAAAACATCCTTCATCATCCAAATGTCCTTAAACTACTAATCGAAGACGTGTGTAATCCAATAATACCCACAATGAGAACATATAAAGCTGATTTTTGTATAAACAAGTCAATTTTAAAATATCGTTATAGAAAATACTTACAGATCCCAAATTGAAGATGAGCGTAGATGATATAGTTAGAGGCCAGTACGTCGTGTGACGTTGTAACCGTGCACGCGCACGTCCGTTAGATCCCGCCCCTCGGAGAGGATATAACCTATTTTGTTGCATAAGTGCACCGAACTCTTTTATTCTGTGAATGAAAGACAGAGACATTAAAATTAAAAGAAGTCTATAAATAAAAGTTTACTATTGCAGTTTGTATGTTAACATGCAAACTGTAAGGTATATTTAATTTGTTTACATAGACTTCCTTTAATCATCTATGGCTTACTTAAAAAAAAAAAAAACTGCTAATTTCTTTTTACAATAAATATTGGTTTAAATGAGTTCACCTAAATACCTACTTGACTATCAACTCCATTACATAAAGTGACGGAGGCAAAGTATGCTGTACATTGTGACGAACCATATTAAAGTAATCGAATCGTAACTCGAAATACTTACTATTGAGTAGTTCCACTTCACTAAATGGTGCTTTTTGAGAGTAAATGCACGAATTACAACAAAATATACCTACCAAAATTACTATGTGCCTTTAATATTTGAAGAATTCCCTCGATTTCTCCAGGATACCATCATCAGATTCTTACGTGATGACAATGGGACCAATCTAATAGTATAACCTTTTATACACAAAATATTTTTTTAAATCGATCCAGCTGTCTTCGAGTAATCAGGTAAAAATACTTATTATTGAGTAGCTTCGCTGGAGCTTTTTTACTAAATGTAGTGAAGTGGAACTAATGCTGAAGACCGTATTATGGTCTTCAGCATTAGTTCCACTTCACTACATTTAGTAAAAAAGCACCATTTTGCTTTTTGAGAGTAAATGCTCGAATTCCAACCCAATATATCCAAATTACTATATGTATGCCTTAATATTTAAAGAGTTCCCTCGATTTCTTTCAGGTGACAATGGGACTAATCAGGGGGTCAATTAACGTAAATAAAGCAATGCAGTTGCAGTTAAGTTTCGATTTAAACTTTTTTCTATTCTTGTAACTTTGGGATCGATCTCAAATACGTTTGCGTCAAGTATGCGTCTCGAGAGCGCAATAACGACATTCTAGTAAGGTGCTTTAAGGCGTTTTTTAAATCGACCCTAAAGTTACAAGAATACGAAAATCGCCGTTTTAATCGAAACTTAACTGCAACTGAATTGTAACTGCACTGCTTTAAATACGTGAATTGACCTGCTGGAAGTATACCCTTTCAAACACAAGAATATTTTTTTCAAATCGGTCCAGCCGTATGCGAGTAATCGGATAACAAACATAAAAAAACATACAGTTGAATTGAGAACCTCCTAATTTTTAAAGTCGGTTGGCAAAATAAGTGCGCATTAAAATTCTCCTGACATGTAAAAATATTTACGTTTTAAAGATTTTGAACGGCTAAACGGATTTTTATCAAACATCTATGACGGGGCTGTTAAAATGGCGGCAAACTGCGCTTTCATTATGTTCACAGTGTAAAAATACATGACGTCTTCTGGCCAAGTATTGCACTAGCAATACTTGGCCAGATTTCAATCAACTCAAAAATAAGTTAAAGCGTGTGACGCAACATACCTGTAATCAGTGACTCTTCCCCCAGCGCCTTCAGACAACGCCGGCGGGTCTTCGTAGGGTGTCCTTCCGCCCAACGCACCGATCCATAGTTCACCGCCTTGAGCAGCTAACACATGAGATGCTGATCTTCCACCACCTTTTCTATAGAGAAAAGATACGGCAATTGTGAAAATGCCAAACTGATCTGTTAACATTTCCACAGCTCCGTTTTTAACGTGTGAAAATACATGAAATACGTGCAAAATTAGTAAGACGGTGCCGTGTGGTACCGGCTTAAGAATAGTACTACCCCATCACTTCCCGTGGGTGTCGTCAAGGCGACTAAGGGATTTACCACCGGAGGGCGGGCAGCAGCGTCCTCTGTGTATTTTAAAGCCTTACTGCGATCGCCAACCCGCTCGCCAAGCGTGGCGATTATGGCAATTACCCCCAGGGTATTGGGGAGACTCGTGCCCAGCAGTGGGACATCATATGGGTTGATATGTAGTAAGACGGAGACTTTGTTCCGTTAAAGTGTACATAAGCGGTGTCGGTTACGGCGGCCAATCTCTTTAGACTAGGCAACTACGTAAATGATATTATAGTGCACAAGTGTATGCGCAGACACAAGTGCACTCTCTATTCTCTAACTCTCATTGCCGAAAAGAGTTTAGGCGCAGCACCAACGGCTTAACGTGCTCTCCGAGGCACGGAGGGGTGTGACAATACTCGAAAACTGTCACCCATCTAAAGACCGTGTGTGGCAACATTGCTTTACCTCGCAGATATCTCGATCTACAGAGTTTATAAAATTGAGCGTAGATACGGTTCAATTTT
This sequence comes from Herminia tarsipennalis, assembly GCA_945859575.2. Taxonomy (NCBI): domain Eukaryota; kingdom Metazoa; phylum Arthropoda; class Insecta; order Lepidoptera; family Erebidae; genus Herminia; species Herminia tarsipennalis. The sequence goes on along the minus strand of OX243839.2, from coordinate 10,761,458 downwards.
ATAAATACTCTTTGTACCCGGATCAAAGAACTGACTTGACAAGCAACAATTTTGTATTAAGAGTACTCTAGTCGATGATTCTACCATATGAACGCGCGCGTAAGTATTACTCCTCTGTTTAAAGTCGTAAGTCAAAAAGTAGAACTAATGTTTTCAAATTCACCTTTATATAAACTAGGCTTCTAGCCAGCGATAATTAAAAATAAATTAATATTTTAAAAGTTATAAGGCTTAAAACATTTAAGAATTTTAACAACAGTTTTGGCAAAATTCCAATGCCTTATAACTTTTAAAATATTTATTTATTTTTAATTATCGCTTTCTACAAACCTAGTTTATGGAAAAACGAATAGATATTAATTTTAAGCTTTGATTTACGACCTTATACAGAGGAGTAATGACTTATGCGCGTTTTTATTGTAGAATCATCGACTAGGGTGCCCATAAGTAGAGGTTTATGCCAATATAAGAAATGATTTACCTACATCCAAACTAATTTATTACAAAGACAGTTTGAGTATTGTGAACTGTATCAAGTAACCCCAGAAATCTTGGATCCGCATTGCACAAATTGTTGTTTCGGAATCTTCGAGCCCGCTATATTTTATACTAACACTAGCTGACCCGCGCAATTTCATCTGCGTCCCCGTATTTGCAACATTTTCCATTGATGCTCCGCTTTCCTGAGATTATCGTGTTCAAACAAATAAACAAATAAATAAAACAAACAAAATAACTAACAAACAAACAAACTGTTTAGCTTTATAACATTAGTATATATAATAAGTTTTTCGTTGCACGATTATAAATATTTCGTTACATTATTTCAGTCCAGTGACCACGGCCTTTTCTAAGGTTCTTCGCGACAATCAGAAATATACCTACTGAGTGCGAGATCTGTGTTTTAAAAAATAATAGTATATCTCAAGATGTGGAAATTGTCGAGGTTTGGTTAATGTTTCTTGAGGTGCAGACATTTCTCTGTTTTTTATATTATTCAGATATTTCTCAGGATTCGAGTACCCCGCCAGATTCAGTCATTTCTTGAAATATTCTTTGAAATTACCATATATACTATAAAAAAAATCGGGTACTTTTCAGGTTTCTAATATTTATCAGGTCTAATCTTGTATTTCTCGAGTCTCAAATATTTTTTGGAAGTTTCGAGATTTTATACAAATTCAGATATCTCGAAATACGCACATTTGTTGCATAATATATTTTTTCAAAGCAATAGCAAAGACACATTATTATCGATAAAGAATTTAGTTTTGGAGTAAATGCAAACTGCTAATGTTATTATGAAACCATGTTGTTATATTTCTACCCGACTACGCAAGGAGAGCTATGTTTTTGGAGTGTATGTGCGTATGTATATTTCTTTGGCATGCTCTAGAGCCATAAATCGCTTGATGAATTTTAATTTGCGGGGTATCGTTAGAATCGTCTGTTGTTACAGTGACACTGGGTACATTAAAATAAAAAAATTAAATAAAAAAAACAGAAATATTTGTTATTAATTATATGTAGTCGGGTCTTTTTATATAATTCTTGAACAGAACAACAAATATCACAATTTTTGTATGACATAAAACTCAAAACTAGGAATACTGAAAAAGAAATGTTATTTGTTTGTTGCATACCTAGGCACTTCAAGTGTGACAGAACGTCCATTAAGTAAAAAGTTGACAAGGCAAGCGGAAGGACGGGACGCTACATCTGCGGGGGTGACTCGCCACAGTGAGCCTGAACATCCTCCCGCACCGCCCTCGGCGCCACGTGGTGTCCACCAACGCAATACCACCTATGGTACAATAAGAAAAGTTTGGATAGAAAAAAAGCCGTTACGTGCTAGCAGTACATTAGTATTATAGAATGCCATATCTATCTACTTTAATAATCTAATCTACGTTTAAATGTGGAGGCTTGTTAATAGCAATATTGTAAGTAATGTATTTTTTATTTATAACATGTTATAGTCTGTAAGCCTTCTTCAAATTAAAATAAATAAATAAATACTCACACCCGCCCGGGTGCGACTTGACAAACAACAACAGGCACAACTCTTCGGGCGGGTATAAGTTGTCCGCGGTTGTGTCGCGTAACCCAGCCATCTGACCCCAAACTAAGCAGAGCCTGTACTATAGCACCAGAATAAATTTCTAAATACACATACTATCTAGACACGGAGCGTGTCAAGCCAAGTTCAAGGAACTGGCTGGCGGCACCCGTGTGTATATTCGCACGAATCATTTTAGCAAATTTTGACCCGTTTATAACTCTAAAACTATTCATCATAAACACACCAACAACCCTGGTACAGACCATATTAATAATTGAGACTGTTACTCATTTTTCTGTCATAAATCTCAATCTTGTTTTAAACCGATACGAAATATGCAAGACAGTACTTACAGATTCAAGAGCTTCAGCAGGGGTTTGTGAGGCGCGCAGCCCGAGGTGCGCCTCTGCTGAGTGTATTATTTCCACATCGTAGTTGGCACTCGAGCTTGCGTTTTGTTCTTCCTGTAGAACATGATGTATTAAATTGGAAGTTCTCAATTCGATTTGTATTATTATTAACATAATGATAATAATCATTATGACTTCCAAATATATATACAAAAAGTTATAAGTGTATGTTTGTGCATGCTCATTTTCCTGATTAGGTCCATTCTTTTTTAATTGGCTTTTATTTACTTAAGGAATGGTGGAGATTTCTTAAAAAACGATTAGGTAATTCAAAACTATGAAATTATATTTTTATAACTAAACAACAAAGCAGACCCAAAAGTAACAGCACTTACATAAAGAAAAGATACCTAAATTATATATAATAAAATAAATAAGAAAACCATAAAATACAACTTACTATGCAAAAACCTAGATACCTACAAATTATTTTGGTAAACAGACAATACAAAATCTAAAATCAATTCTTTATGGCAAAATAATAAACCTGATAGTAATTTTACAAGATACTACATAATGTAAAACTATCTTAGGAACCATACATACCTTCATAGGTATCCCAGTGACTGTAGTAGTCGCCAACCGGTAGTGCGGCAACACCAGTCGTCCAAGGAGATTCGCTAAAGCACTTGCTCGTGATACTATAACTTCTACACCCATTAATCCTCCTCCCATCTACAATTGAGAAAAATATTGTTTTTTTTAACAGAAGCTAGACAGCATGAGAGAATCCTGCTTTGGTATGTAAAAGACACCTGTTTAGTGGTAATAAGTCATCGGACTACCATGATGTCAAATCAATTCAAATTATTAAGATGCAAAGATTCTATAGATATACAGGGTGGAACAGAAAGGTGTGGTCAAATTTCAGCAGCGGATAGGATATGTTATCAGTATTGGATCTACCATGGTGCCATAGCTAGTTGCATTATTATTACATAGTTATAGCATATTATTTTTATCAAAATTCAGTAGTCAAAGGCGTATGGCATAATAAGTATACCTCCCCTGGTACTAAATTCGATTGGATTATTATGGCACATAAAACTTTTTAAGTCCTACTTTTTTTAATTAATAACTTTTTCATTCATAAATAAACGAATGAAAAAATAATAAATATTTTTGAAGGGTACTCCGATTTTGATAAAATTTGGTGTGTGCACTCAATATCACGGGCATCTGTTACAGCCTGTACACAATGAGAGCCTAATTCTTATGGTATGGTTTGATGATTAAAATATCTATACTAATATTATAAAGCTGAATAATTTGGTTGTTTGGTTGAACGCGAAAATCTCCGGAACTACTATTCGAATTTAAAAAAAATTTTACTGTTGGATAGTCCATTTATCGAGGTTAGACTATAGGCTATTACATCAAACGACGACTAATAGGAGCGGAGCACCAATCAAAAATGATGCAAAAAGGGGGGAAATTGACGCAGACGAAGTTGAGCGGGTCAGATAGTTATATGATTTATAAGTACTTTATATTAACGACAATCATCATTTTTGGAGGGTTTTAAGTTAAAGTACTGTCTGGCTAAATTATTAGGTCATTTATCTACAGTTATACTTAATATTATAAAGAGGTAAAGTTTGTGAGGTTGATGGGGGTAATCACTGGATCTTTTGAAGTTATTTTGAAAATTCTTTTATCACTAGAAAGCCACGGTCAGCTAATTTTGATTAAAGGCGATATCTAATATCAGAACAAGAAATAGATTTTTTTTCTTTATGTATTATTCTTAGAATTGTCTCCCACTGAGCTAATTCTCAAAGGTTAACCGATGTCGGTTACGGCAACCAATCTCATTAGAGACTAGCCAACTATGCAGGAGATATTATAATGCACGAGTATATGCGCAGACACAAGTGCACTCTCTATTCCCTCACTCCCATAGTCCGATGGGACGGAAATCCATTCCACGACCGGAGAGTGATTAGGCGCAGGACCGACGGCTTAAAGTGCTCTCCGAGGCACGGAGAGGTGTGACATTTTCGAAAACGGTCACCCATCAATGGACAGACAGTGGTAACGTTGCTTAATCTGCTCGGTCGCCACTGAGTCAGGACCCCTTCGAATTCTTAAAGTATTGATCATGAAGGGAATAGTACTACAAAAATAAGAAACAGTTGACTCCCTTACCTCTGTTAATGGTTGATTAGTAACTCTGGTTTCAGCCTTTTCAGGTGTTACATTAATAATTACTAAATGGCAGTAATCTACTACTAGGGACCTGAAATTGAAAAAATCCTGAATTGAAACTTTGAATGTAACTTGGTCTTACTATGAAGTTTTTCTTCATTGTTTTTAAGTATGTAGTAGGATTGTTGATCCCACATTACTAGCAATCCTGTCAACTCCTCCAGCTAAGCTCAACGATTTGTGCTAGGAGTGGGTTCTCGTCTGTAGTATAATGAGTAGGATTCGAACCCGCGACCTCAATATTGCGAGTCGGATGCCTTAACCATTAGGACCTTCGATTTAGAACTATGAACAATTAATTTTCATAAAAGTAGTCTTTTATGCGGCAATAGGCAATGACAAGTGACTGACAATCGAAGTGACGTCATCGATCATAGGATGTCCAATTATTAACCATGCAATGTTCTACAGTTGCTCCAGTGACAGTTGCCGATCGGCAACGCGTTATTCAACCACGGCCCTCGTATCGACAATGAGTCAATACCAACCTACAGTTGGATCAATGTAAATAGGCCGGACTGAAGTAGGCGACAAGTAGTTGCACAAGATGCATTTTTTGGAAGTAAATGGTGACAGGAAGCGGGGAGCGGTGTCGGTAACTAAACCAAGAGAATTAGAGATGCGATTACGCATTACATTGTCATAATTAGTATTACTAACTCATGTTTTTTTGTGATTATTTTCGTAAAGAAATTGTTTTTCAAAGTTTCTTTAGTATTTACTGTAACTGTTATAAATTTAAACTTTTATGAACTCATTTAAATAGGATTTTTATATTGTTAAATTAAAATGTTGTTAGTATTTTGAATCGATTAAACATAATTAATCGTTTTCGTAAGTAATTTTAGGGTCGCATCACTATGATATGCGCCAAAGTGATAAGAACCTAACTTCAATCCGGTCAAGTTACGTTGATCGTACTGTACCAAGTGGCGGCTAGCCAGTGGGGGAGGGTCCTTAGAACACCATTACTTTCGTTGACTGCCTCTGTGGTGATGACGTTGCTTAACCTCACAGATATCTAGATCTGGTGAATTCAGACACTTTAACACTAAGCACCTTAAGCCCCCCTCCCTCCGCCCAGGGTCCACTACTATTAAACACAACTGAGCTAATCTTAATAATGGACAGTAAGTGACAAAATAATACTTACTGAGGAGTTGTACTTGTAGATTCTGAAGTAGATGCTGGTGGAGCCGTGGTTGCCTTCTTGTTTTGTGATACAAGAGTGTTGTGTGCAATCTCTGCTAAACTTCTGATTGAATCATCATCTCTAGCACTAGTGATGCAAATTATGCGACCACTGAAATTAGACAAATTAAAAGTGTGTTAATAACATGAATTAAAAAAGTAAGTAATATCAGTGTTGCACACATATCAAACAACAAAGTAGACAAAAACATAGGTTTTGCATCAAGACCAATTTTATATGGCGTAATTTAAATTTTTAAATTCTTTGAATAACACATTGTAATAATCTGTTTTTATTGGCTTATTTGCTCTACCGTCCAAACTACAGCAAAAAAATATTTATTTAAAGAATTCTGTACTAAAAATTATTATTAATAAATCATTTCAAAATATAGAAACAATGTTATGCACACCAGAATAATGACTTAATTACTTATTCTGGCTAATACTTGTAAGAACAGCAACATTATACCACTGGTATAAATAAAAGCCTAAAATCAAATATAGCATGAAACAATTAGGACATACTGGTTTTGAAAATGTCTCTCAGGAGGTCTTGAAGTTTGTGCTGGAGATGGTTCGCCAAGTGCTTCTATGGCTGCACACAATCCTGCAACATCGCCACCAGCCCCACGGCGGACTGGACCCACTAGGCATAGCCCATTTAGGATCTACAATCACATATTATTACAATTTATATTTATGAAACGACTAGAATTAAAATTGATGGAAAGACAGTAGAAGAGATGGACTAACACATCCTTGAGATTGCTGGAAAGAATTGAATGAACATTCAATGCATTGACAAACAAAAATGGAAAAGACTGGAAGAAGATTTAATTCTTTATACATACATCAATACATAATATACAACAACAACATTTTTTTTACGAAAAAAATGTAACCAACTTCAATCATGGTTAATTTGCTGGCACTTATTAAGGAGATTGTTGCCTATCTCTGAACCATCAGATCATATTTCGGAATAAACCTCTTCAAACAAAAAAAGATTTTAGAAAATCCGTCTATTACTATATGACAGAGTTATGCCTGAACATACATAAAAAATCAAATTGAGAACCATTAGTTCAACATTAACAAAATTTCATAAACATAACATAGCCAGAATTAAAAAAAAGTTTGGGGTCATATTATCTATCTATCTAATACCTTAAACAAGCAATTCTTGTATACAGGATGACTTCGAAATCAGTCTACATATTGATAGGGGAGTATCAGAACCGTTAGTACTTACATTATTCATTAACAAATTGCGAATTTAAGTTGTAAAATACATCCGATTTTAATATTTAAAACGATGGTAACAGATCTATTACTGTTTAGTAAACTAAAAGAATCAGTACATTAAACAAATAAATAAAATTATCAAAGTTTCAAAATCGAACGACGCGCTATAAAAATCATATGATTATAATTTCGTAAACACGTAGTTCATTCAAAGGGTCATTGGTTATAAACACCAAATAAAGATAGTACAAAATGTAAACTTCAAACAACGCGCGCAATTAACAACGGGCACTAAACCCCGTTCACGGACAAGAAATCTGGCGTCGCCTTCCTAACAACGTGGTGTAAAGTGATCTTTAATACAATGTTCCATGTGAACAATGTGTATGTGTGCGTGGCTACGTATGAAGGTTACCTTCTGTACTCTCGGTGTTTTGTGTAATGCACTCCCGACGACAAACCCGATCGGGGATTACGCCGGCCAGGCCGGCACGTGTAACGCGGGTGGTGCCGCAGGCAGAAATTAAACATACCGACATCAATACTTTTACTCGAAATCATTTTATTAGATTTATTTGGATGGATTAGATATTACATTTTTAGAATAAAACTAATTGAAAATTTCTAGTATGTTTGCATACTCTATCTAGTATCCTAATAAACTGAGGATTAAAGGTTGTTGTTGAGTACATTTTTAACAAACTTCATATATTTATAAAAAGAGGAATTAAAAACACAAATCATACTAAGAACAATACATTAATACAATACAAGTACGAGTAAATAAGTACCAGTATGTAAATAAAATAAGTAATGATCATTATCTACGGAAATATCGATAAATTTCATTTGCTCGCATAGTATCATCCCTTGACCGCAGCGCGGGCGCGTGTCAATCGTTGCTAATGTAAATAAACAATTTCACCAGTCGGACGAAAGCTTAATGAGGTGACGGTCGCGTGCGCTTAAAAGAATAATCAGTTGTGTAGCTATCGAAGTTGTGTACTGTTAAGTGATAAGTTTTCGAAGATGCCTGGGGGGACGAGAAGAGACAGTGAACTTTTTGATAACCAACAAATTTTAAATATGGTGATTTGGTACAGCCAAACTAACAATTTAAGGGAAATGCAGCGAAGATGGCGGGAAAATTGTCCACACCAAAACCAACCATCCTTAGAGAGGATACTAAGTGCCACTCAAAACCTTTTGGACTTCAGTAGTTTTCATGTCCCCAGCTAGAGGAAAAAAGCTGGTAAAAGTCTATAGGAAAAATTAGCTTTATATATATTTATTACTCACTAGATACTTACGTATATTTTTTTTGTATTTTTAAGTATCATCAAACATTAATATTTTGTTCTAATAATATGTCCTAAAAATTCTTGAATTGAGTTGACAAACTTCAATGAGTTAACCTGCGTGTCTAGGTTTACTCATTGAAGTTTGTCGACTCTATTCAAAGTCATCCTGCATATGTATATGTATATATAATCTGAATCATGGCAATGGCTCCAAAGATTTTCATGAAATTTAGTATGCAAGGGTTTCAGGGTCAATAAATCAATCTAGCAAGTTACAATTTTAGAAAATATTGTTTAAAAAAATACCAAGCAAAGCTCGGTCATCCAGGTACTTAAATATTAACTTACATGAGTAAGATTTTGCTGTGTTGCTGCCCATGTGTTCAGTATATGCGCAGCCGAATCACTCACAACAAACCTCACCTGAAATAATTAGTAAGAAAAATATACAAAATGTAAGTAGTATTGAGTAATTCTAAACAAAAAGAATTTCCATATGAAACAGGCATATATAATTTTTTTTTAATTTATGGACCATTTTGTAAGATTAGCTGTAAGCTCCATAAATAAAATAAATAAGTAAGAACACTCTGGTGAAATTCAAGGGTTGTTACATAAACAAACATGGTACAGACTGCACAAGCACACAGTACCATAAATATTTACAAGCATTGATGTTTAAATTTTAAAGTTTGGTACAAACTAAAACTAGCTATTGATATGATGCTCCTATCCGTTTAAGTTAAGGATTAAACAGAGAGAAATAATTTCCTGATTATAAATCAAGTATTTCTGGACATTGTAGACTATCGTTATAGATAACTTTATGAGTGAAAACTTAAACAGAACTTTGCAAACTTAAATCCATTTTGAGTTAGATTAATTTGTCAGACAAATCTCACCAATTTTCCATCAGGAAAGAGGTCCCAAACTATTCGACAGTATTCAACAGCAGCTTCTACACTGCAGGTCCACAATGACTTACAAATAGGTGGTACAGGAAGATATCCCCGGTTTTTAGGCACATCGAAATCTATCGGGCTATCTGAAGATATACCAAAGTAAGGTGTGTGGTCTAAGACAAATATTGTCTTATGATTAGCAGGGAACATAATCATGGTTTGATTTTTATATCCTCTATTAAATTTTACATTATTCTTTACTTTTGCGAACAACAATAAAACCGAAACATGCCATAATCCCTGCAATCCAACAAGTTTATCAGTTTAGTTTACCTTCGAAACGTCAAAGTCAAAACTTGGTCAAAACATCTTGTCAAATGTCAAAAATAAGGATGCGACACACAACAAAATACGTTAAAATAATTATTCGGGACAAATTTGAATCAGCTGTTACCAAACTGTTACCTCAAGGGTTGCCACGGAAAAAAGTTACAATGCGTCATAAAAAATCCAACCTTGAGCAAAGTCATTGACTAGACCAAAAAAATTCGTGCAGTTTTGACAGGTATTGTCCTTAAAGTAGCGTTGTCTCTTTCTAGAGGTGGTGAATTTTGTGAGATTAAGGCGCAATCCGGTTCGCAACGTCAATGGCTACCACATACAAAGTGACAGCTATTTCTTGAGGCGATGACAACTACCGTCCGCGAGCGTTTTGACACAAATGACAAATGTCTGTTAATTGTAAGCACCGATTAATTAAATTGTATTAAGCTTTTTAGATACATTTTATAGCCAGTTTTAGCTTATAGTTATAATAGATAAACTGTTAATTGTTTTTTCCAAAGATTGGAAAGTGTGTGTATTGCTTCCATCAGTAAGTGAAAAAAAATAGAAATTACTTTTAAACCATACACGAATTGTAATCTTACTTAGTTAAAACTTATATTATGATAATAACGACTGCAGTAATTTGATTGATGTCCATCATGACATTATAGGCAGGTTAGATAAAGGTTTAATTTTTAATTATTGTATAGAAAATACCAATCAATAATTAGTTTTATGTATTGATTCGGAAAGAAGATCAGAATTTACTAATTTACCTACCTGTATAATCTGATTTTGCAATTGTATGACTAATAATGTAATATAATTTAATTATATATTTTATGTTATTAATTTATTAAATGTAATTAGCTAAATAATTATACTAATTTTATTAAGAATTACCAAATTACTTTTATTAATTGTCACAATAAAACTTAAATGTAATTTAAAGCTTATAATATTTTATATGTATTGTTTAAACAATTGTAGGATAGATAAATAAATAACTTAAACTTATTTTATAAGTATAAGGCCTGTTGTCATACAAAACTGACTACCACGATCTACACACGGCAAATCATTCGTGGTTTTTTACGGCGAAAAACTTGTGGACAACAGCCTGAGGCCTCTTGACCACACACGCTCAATGTTTTATAGATCACTATAAAAGCTTGTACATAGTAGACACGGCGGCACCGTGCCGTAGCGCCACCTTGTCTGCTAAAATATTTTTATTCTCATCTTCGGCCGGCGCGTTGTTGCCATATAATGCCTATGTCGAAGGGAAATAGCAAAACTCGGCGATATATAAACGGCGTCGACGTTTTACAAAGTTATATACGTTTTAAAATACATATACGTTTGTATAACGCTACTACACATTACTCACCGTCGTTTACAAATGACCGCAGTTAAACAAAATGCCGCGGCAATTTGTAAAAATATGTCGAAAAACCTATTGCACTGAATCGATTCGATTAGGTTAAGGTTAGAACTGTGACCGTCACGCACGAGGCGAGCGAGCAAAGCCAGCGTGTCGCGGTAACGACCGCTGAGGGGCAGAAATATCAAAGTTAAATTTCAATAAGCAAAAAATATAGTTACCTATTATATTATTTCATAGCATTGACAACAATATTTTCATCAGCCTACAACATCGGAGTAGACATTTATTACATTGAAATTGAAAATAATCTACAATTTTCCTACTGCATTTTGTAAAACTTATTTCTCTTTGTGAAATGTCGACGCCGTTTTTATAATGTCGGTTGAAACAGAACATTCCATAAAAATCATAAATGGATTGAAGTAGGTATGTAAATGAAATTTTGTGGGATTATGACAATAAATGAGAGGTATAAACAAAAACTATAATTGGGTTTCTAGGACCAGTCTTCTACTTTGGAAACTTGAATCTAATTTCCTTTTAAAAAATGTGTCTCTTATCTAGGAAATGGTGTTACTATATAGAAAAAAATACCTCCTATGAAGAGCAAATAACACATCCATGTTATTAAATATTTATAATATTTCCCATATGGCCGGTCTCAATAGAGATAAATATTTGACATAAGCTCCATACAAAATATGTTAAAACTCTACCTCTAGTAGCCAAATCCATCAATCGATAGATTAAGAAACATCGTTTCTCCGTTAGTAGTTCGCAAGATTTAGCCATCAGCAACGTTACTAAAACAAAAATTCAAAAATATGAAGCTATACGACGCGCAAATTTAGCTTTTGCATGAACATTATGCACAAATTAGAAGCTATCTTTCTACCTATTTTATATCCGAAAAGGGCCATTGTTAAAAAAAATATATAATGAAAAAAACTTATTCTATTTTTCTTGAATACCTCAAAAACGACTGCCTGCACAAATTTATAAAGTTGCGCACATTTCAACGGCTTGTTGCTCTGCAAATCTGTATCATTCTCCTGAAAGGAGACAACATTGTGCTGGGGTAACGCACACGATTCAGGACCTCGCAAAATTCTTTCGACATAGGTATCGTTGATATGTCGTAACAACAAGGCCACCGCTGAAAGTAGGAGGACGACACCTGCGCGATTCACGCGGGGACGACCGGCGTTTGGTGTTTGTTTGTCTGGTAAAGCTGAATTCTAGATGCACATTAAAAGGTATGATTATGTCAGAAAAAAAAAAATTATGGATCCGAGTCCTGATACATAAAAATTCGAAATTATAAACCGGTTCTAATCGCTTAATTTCGATTTATTACGCAAAGAATTTAAAAAAGTACATAGAAAACAATAATAAATACATAACGATTTTCTTATTAATACAGGTAACATATATTTATAATTATATCAATAATAACTGCGTTATTTTATTTAAATATTAATGTAATAAAATTTGGAAATACGTAAGTTGGTACATGGTACCTTTGAATTTAAATTTAATTATCAATTTTATTACAAAAATGAAATTATGACCTCTAATGTTTATCTAACGACATTTTTAAGACCTATTTATAATCAAGAAATACGAGTAAACACTTTTAAACACAAGATAGAAAAAACCGAAATCTAAACTAAGAACGTCACTATAGTGAATGTGAGAGAACGGAACGATAAAATGGTGCATTCGTCCAATTCGTCGATCAAACCGGGCCACACATCCGAAGCCAGAAATTAAATTATCATCCACCATTTTGTTTATTTTCGCGAAAATAAGTCTTTTTCCCAAGACGTTGTAGTATAATCCTGTTTCGGCGCCATATGACAGAGTGATCTATTAATTCTGGCAATGATTATAAGATTAGGAATGTGCTAATAGCGTTCCTATCTAATATCGGGCCCTTGTGTTGAAATTTGCAGACATCGGCCGCGCCGCTAGTAAACACTCTTTGAAAATTAACAGCTTAGCGTCGAAGAAAAATAAAATTCCCAACACGCAGGGCATCCGAGCCGATGAGAAAAGTTCATTGAAGTTTGTTCAACGGATTTTTAGCAAGTGCAAAGGGAGCAATCCCCTGGCGTTAAAGGTACGTGAAGTGCAGTCAGCGGACGTCATAAGTGTGAATAAGCGGTGCGCATACATGTCTCTATAGTGAAATATTTGTTCAGGAAATTTCAAAGAGTTGTGGGCGAGAGTCCCCCGTGGCGCGCCCGGCTAACATGAACCACACGCCTGCACCGGACAGGCAGCAGCACGACTCCAATGTGAACCAGGTGGAGGAGATGGAGACTCAAGATGGTTAGTGATGTCACAATATTTACATTATAATGTACTGTTATACTCACACATTGTTCATGTTCCAAGTAATAAGGCATTGAAATATACAATTATTTGTGACAGCCACTTTTAAAAATTGCTTATCCAATGTATTTGTAAATGTTATTGAACCTGTTAGCTAACCAGATTACTCTACATAACCTCAAACTGTTCTCATTATTGACACTGTTATTGTTGTTACCATTTTTGTGCTCAAGATAATGATGGCAGTTAGTAAGCCATGATAAATATGTGGCAATAAATATTTACCTATGAGATTTGGAGTTCTACTTTCTTTGTTATAAAAAGTGCAAGTCGCTGTTGAGTGAGTAAAATGAAAATTTCTAAATATAGAATATCTTTGTCTTACCTTTTGTTGGGTGCTTCTATATTGAATTTGTGCAAAATATAATTTGTGAAAGGTTTATATTTACCAATCTAAATATAACTACTGTGGGTGCAGTACTGAACTTGGCTTATTTATATCAATGTGTGGGTTACCTCAGCAGATTCAAATGTCAAATTAAACATTGTGGATGAATGAGTTACATGTTCAGTGCCAGCTGATGAGAGTTTGTTGTAAAAAATAGTGGATATAAACAAAACAAGATGTATTTATCTTAGAACTGTGTGTCATACATAAGGTACTGGTGAATCCAATAGATTAGCTGCTGATAAGCTGATAACGTTTTTATCTTTTACTTGAACAAAGTCAGCAGATCTGTTTTATAATTCATAATTTATACTAACATTTTAGGATTAAATAGTTTTAAAAGGTTTTATGTAAAGTGTTTTAGTTATTGTAAATATTAACGTTGTTATCAGTGTTCACCTATTTAAAATCATAAATATTTTCATTAAGATCATGTTCATCAAAAAGGTTTGCAATTCATTAAGTAAAAAAAAAGTTTTAACAGGTAAAATCCTGGTTCTAATTGAGTAATTTATTTCTGTTTTGTCAGTGTGACAGCAAATGTCAGTAGTATTAGTAAAACAATGGATGAATTTGTTCATCTTCAATATTAGTGCTGTTGCTAATTAATAAGTAAATTAGTGTATGTGGTAAAATCAAAAAAAATCTTGAGGTAACAGTTGCATAGATACTTATTAACATAGACTGGGGTAGCATAAAAAGTGACTAATCACCAAATTTTCAAACCATACATAACTATAAGTTATACTCAAATTCTTTTTCTCACTACTATTTGTGTTAAAGAGTCTGTGTCAGAATAATAAATTAGGATGCCTTGAAACTGTATGTATACTTAGTTATAAGTAAACCAAAGTATACCAATTAGGGCATATCCTCATCAACAGTAGCTTGCAGTTGTATAATGTAATGCCTTACTGCTGTTTTTTTTATGTTTACTGTGTCTAGTAGTTCCCAGCAATGAAATATGAGAGAAATAGGTATTATGACTTGCTCAACTTCTGTCAGTATTGATTTTTATTATTGCCTAAAGTCATCATTATTATCTCATTAATTTTCTGTTAATTTAACAGTATTTTACCTGGTGATTTTGTTGTTTTTTTCATTCTACATTCTTGACCATTTAACATTGAAACCCACTTCTAACACAAGCCATTGAGCTTAGCTGGAGGGGTTAACAGTATTGCTAGTAAAGTGGGACTCACAATCCCACATTGCTAGTTGTTATCTTTAAAAAAAATATGTTATTAACAAATAATAAGAATGTAACTTAGTGACACCAGATGTTTTTGTTGCTTTAAAATCACAATTAAATCTGGTAACAATAACTGTGGGTTATCAGTAAAATCTTATTAGAAACTGAAAACCCAATGACTTTAGTATCCATTAAGATTTGAAAATACTTATTACATACCTACATAATACATTACTTACTCTTTATGAAGATGAAACATTTGCTAGTTAATATTTATAGTGTTATTGATGTATAATGAATAATGGGGTTAATATTTAATATTAATTAAAGGTCAAGAAAACTGCTAAACCTGTTGTGAAAACTAGTATTTGTTGACTTGAATACTAATTTATATAGGAGAAATTGTAAATAGCAATTCATTTAAGTACTTATTGAAACTTAAATTTATAGTGATTGCATTTTATCCCATTGATAATAATTTATATTTAAATAATACGTAAGTAAAAGTGAATGTTGTATGTTTATTACAGTGGAAACTGTAGACACTGTTACGGACAAGACTTGGGAGGACGATCTTATGAAAGGTCCCAACGGTGAGGTAGTTATGGGAGAAGTAATGAAGAATCAGGAGACCACATCTTCTGACATGCCGGTAAGTTAAAAAGTTAGATTTTTGTGGGGCAAGTTGCTGTACTTAATCTTATGACTATTTTAGTGTAGTGAATACATACAATAATTTTAATAACCTTTTTAAACTGCTATTTCCTTATTTCGTTTTATAGTAACACAAAGTTCAGTGTGCCTCTTAGCAAAGACCTCCTCCAATGATTTTCAGTGTTGGAAATCCCTTGCAACTCACTTCCAGTTTGGGCCAGCTGCGAGTTTAAGGTTGTCCTCCTATCATTTCCTTTGCCTTCCCTTATTTCTTTTGCCATCTCTAGGGTATCACTCTGTCAAGATCTTGCTCCACTTCATTTGGTCAATCACTGAAAATGTCTGATACTCTTGTCCCGGCTCTTATGGAGGTGTTCCCATGCTTGTCCAGTTCTCTGATGCTTAACATGCTTCTCCCCATAGATCTCTTACAATGTACCAGCATACAATCATATAAAGTATCAATTACACCCAAATATAGAATTATTATTACATGGACTATTTACTTTATTATTTGATAAAATTGTGAATAAACATTTATTTTTAGAGCATTTTAAGACCTACTGTACCCTGGGGCCTTCCTACACACTTATGTACCTTACTCTACTTATTGCCTGATAAGCATAAAATAATTTATTTTTACTGTAGTATGCATTCCAATTGCAATTGCTAAATTACTGTCACAAATATGTCCCTGAATATTATTGGGTAATCCCTGTCAAGTTTATAGCCAGAATGGGTATATATTAACTCAACAGCATAGATAGTGCCAATACCATTAGTACAAAAGCTTTTTGTAAAACCCTATGTAATATTATATTAATTAATGGTTGACTATTTAAGAAGAATTAATTTTCTTTGAACATAAGTACTGGTAACTGATTCCTTAGAACCTAAAGGACAATGGTCATATGAAATATTCCTGGTGTGGAATGAAATAATTTACAGAATGTTGTGAGATTATATTACTAACATTCTTAGCTACATGCTATGCTCTGGGTTCTTGAGCATTGTGTGACCTAACATATTGACAACATTAATCAGCTAATGATTACTTTAGTCAGCTTCAATATGATAATAGACTAGAGGCTGATTGATTATAAAGTGACAAGAGAGTTAACCCTTCAACAATTTTTTTAATGCTTTCTTTTAATTCTTAAGAATCTAATGGGTTTTAATAAATTCTATTATGCTTAATCAATCTAATATTACAAAATTGAATATCAGCTTATCAGATTACTATAAACAATTGTGACTTATTAGATTAAATAGGACTTTGAACTGTAAACCTTTGGCTCCTAGAGAAAGTAAAGAGGCAGCTGACATTATGACTTACCAATTTATTAACAAAATTTATCTTTTTGTAAATGTACTTATCTTAGCCAAGATCTGAACCAGCTTATTTTTGAGAGCAGTTGTTTTTGAGGTATCGGCGCACCCTTGTATGATACGTTTGTGGTACGCCCGCCATGCGTTGGCGTCCAGGGGTCTATCTATAGATCTCAGAGACCCTCGGACGCCAACGCCTTGCGGGCGTATTATAGACTTTCTAAAGACCATGATTAGCTCAGACAATAATGTAATGCTTATTATGTAAATTAAATATTATTAGTTTCTTTTTTCCGAATCACAAAGGCGTCGACGTTTCGTTTAGTTTTAATGACTAATACAAAATGAGATGCTTTTCTGTTGCGACAGCTTGCGTGTCTCGACACCGAAATGGAGGACGACGAGGCGAGATCAGAGGCGACATTCCGTTTCACGGTACAGAACTTCAGGAATCTAAAAGATTCTGTGTTATCACCTCCATGTTACGTGCGCAACCTTCCATGGAAGATAATGGTGATGCCACGACAAGCACCATCACCGGATCGTCAGCAACAGAAATCTTTGGGTTTCTTCCTTCAATGCAATGGTGAAAGTGAGTCTTCAAGTTGGTCATGTTATGCTATGGCAGAACTAAGACTCATTTCTCACAAGCCAGATACAGAACCTTTCTTCAGGAAGATCCAGCATTTGTTTTACAGGTTTGTACTTGTCTATTAATATGATAGAATTATTATTTTCAATTACACAATTGTTATAATATTTCTGTTTCTTTTGCACAGTAAAGAGAACGATTGGGGTTTCTCCCATTTCATGGCGTGGAACGACGTGCTGGACTCGGAGAAGGGCTACATAAAAGACGATGCTATCACCCTGGAAGTGCATGTCACTGCTGAAGCGCCTCATGGCGTGTCTTGGGACTCTAAGAAACACACTGGTTATGTTGGTAAGTAATATCTTCTTTTTTTGAATAGTTTACGATATTTGTACTAATTATTTTAACATATTTTCTAACTATTAATGCATATTGGTCATACATATATGAGAATTTATCGTCACTATTGTCTTTTCTAGGTCTAAAAAATCAAGGCGCAACTTGCTACATGAACTCATTGTTACAAACATTGTATTTCACAAATCAACTACGTAAGGCGGTATACAAGATGCCGACAGAATCTGATGACAGTACCAGGTAATACTGGATTCTATTGTCTACCATCTTCCGTACAATCTGCAGTGCCGGATCTAGGGTTATTTCGAGGCGGGGAAAAAATTTGATGATAGCGCCCTTCACCTTCGCGGGGAACGTGCTTACGATAGGGGGGGGGGGGCGCCAAAAAATAATTTTCACGGATTTGCCGCCCCTTAACCGTGGGCGCCCGGGGCATGTGCACCGGTCTGCCCCCCCCCCCCTCCCCTAGATCCGGCTCTGACAATCTGTTACTATAAAATACTATTAGTACTAGTTGTTCAAATTGCCTAATTAACGTTGTTTGTAGGTCTGTCGCATTGGCACTTCAGCGAGTATTCTACGAATTGCAATTCTCGGACAAACCAGTTGGCACAAAGAAGCTTACTAAGAGTTTCGGTTGGGAAACTCTTGATTCTTTTATGCAGCATGATGTCCAAGAATTTCTTAGGGTATGTGTATGATAAATTGTGATATTATTTAATACTGTAACATGATAATGAATCAAGTTTGATACCTACATCAAACTTTATTCATTATCATGTTGTTCAAGAAGAGAAATAAGGTCATCTGTCTAACTGTGTAAATGCTTATACCCAAGTGACACACGTGATAGTGTTTGTGCATGTTAAGGTTCTTGTGATCATTGCAATCATGAATTTTAACTAGCGAGTGTTTTGTCTTTGTTTTTCAATATATTTTAGAAGAAAACAAGACATTCGCTAGTTAAAAGTTTATAGCGGTGATAGCCTAATGGCTAAGGCATCGGTCTTGCAGCCTTGAGGTCGCGGGTTCGAATCCTACCCATTATACTACCGATGTGAACCTACTCCTAACACAAGTCTTTGAGCTTAACTGGACACACAACAAGATTGCTAATATAAGACTCAATGTCACATTGCTAGTTATGTTTTTTTATAAAAAAAAAAAACAAACAAACAAACAAAATAATTAACATTTTATGAAAGGTTTCAAAATACGAACTTTTAGTTTCTAAGACCTTGCTTCTACATTCTAGGTACTCCTAGATAAACTGGAAAGTAAAATGAAAGGAACATGCGTTGAAGGCACAGTGCCGCGGCTGTTCGAAGGCAAGATGACGTCATACATCAAATGTAAGAACGTCAACGTGTCCAGCACGCGTGTTGAAACCTTTTACGATATACAGCTTAACATCAAAGGAAAGAAAAATAGTAAGTAGATACCATTATTAGATTAACATGTAGATTTTATTTTGCACTCTATTTCTATGTTTGTTCGGGCTTATGGAAACCAGATTTGAATGGCCAGGAAAAATCCTCTGGTCTGTCTTTTGCACATAGTTATTGCTAGAAGGAAAGCAATAGATCCTTATTTTTTATCACCAGTGGGTCGATGTGACGATAATTCCGTCTTATTATCTTGAGCCACATAATATGAAATGTGAGCTAGAGAATTATGATAGAATATAATCTGTCGCCAAATGAGGTCTGTTGATGTTTAAGAAAATAAAGTAAAACATGAGTTCTATACCTAATAGTTTATACATTCATAAGTTGAGTCCACATCGACCAAGCACAATTTCAAAGACAGCCTCGCAAACCAAATGCTCGGACGTGTGGCCTCGGCTGGGCGTGCCTCGGAGTGGAGTCGTCGGTAACAGTTGGTGCTCAAAGGTGTCTCAGTGTGCGCTATTCGTTCGATGTGGACGGTAGTGCTCTAGGGCTTCTGATAGCTCGGCCTGCCTCGCGAGGCTCGCCGAGCTTCACGGGAAACACAGAGGCGAGATCGTCTACCCGGTGTGTACCCAGATATATACCGTTATTGCAACAAAATCATGTTTAATTTCAGTTGACGAATCCTTCAAAGACTACATAAGCACAGAGACGTTAGATGGTGAGAACAAGTATGATGCTGGTGAGCATGGCCTGCAGGAGGCGGAAAAGGGAGTTATCTTCGCTTCGTTTCCTCCTGTACTGCATCTGCACCTCATGAGGTTCCAGTATGACCCCATCACTGATAGCTCTGTCAAGTTTAATGATAGGTAAGTTTATATATTAAGTGTTACATATCATTTGTTCTTAAGAATATGTGGTGAGGGAAACAAGTCTGCTTCGTATTTTTGTTGATGGCAAGCTGGGCCGATTTTTCAGCCAGTTTCTGCCAGTGTCAAGTATGTTTTTTAAATTTTAACTGCTCAAAGACTCTGTGTTATTTCATTTATTTTGTGTATTTTCGCTCATTGCCGAGATTTTTCATAACTGTTTCAAATGAGTTGATAACTGTCATGATGACATTTTGTTTTGCATTACGACTGCAATTTCATTGTACGACGTAAGGTCAGCAATAAAATGAGTACCTATCTACTCTAATGAACTTTAAATAAGCACTGTATTTTACTATTTATTATGTTTTAGTTAAAAAAAATATTACGTCTAACTGAAAGGCCACTGAACTGTAGAATATTCTTATATTTTGCCTATAACTTATTTTTATTTGGTGGTTATTAAATAATAAGGAATACTAATAATATTATAATAAAGAAAAATGTTAGGTAGATACCTACATAGTTCAAAGAAAATAAATATTACGTCCGTTCCTTTACCATAATACACATACGTACTTTACCCAACTTGGGAGTTTTTGTTGCTAGCGGTACAATTTTGACAAGTACAGAGTGAAGTTATCGCGATTATCTTCTCATTTGAAACGTATAGTATATATGTGAAGTCTGTCAATCCAGACTTTACATTAACCAAAAGATCTGTAGTGCACTTGATTCATGTTACAGGCGAGAATAAGAAGTTATTTGAACAAAAATGAAGCGCCGTGTTTACGTTATTTTTTTCACGAAAACATACTTTTATACGTGAACGTAAAACTAGTTTCGGTTGGACACCACTTATTAGTTATACAGCTAATTTGGAAAATACAGTGTCGGTTCTGTTTGTTGAACAGGTTTGAATTCTACGAGCATATCAATTTAGATGCTTATCTACAAGAGAAGCCAGAGACTCCGGCGGACTACACATTACACGCGGTGTTAGTTCATTCAGGTGATAATCACGGAGGGCACTATGTGGTCTTCATCAACCCTAAGGGCGATGGGAAGGTAAGATATATTGTGTGTAGCAATAAAGTAGTTTTAAGATTTACATCACCAAGTGTTTTTGCACATTACTTATGTGCAAAAACACTTGCTGATGTGTACATATGCCAGCTGCAAGAGATTGTAGGTTTCATTCCTACTCGGGATGGACTATTGTGACATCCTTAAATGTTGATTTCTGGGTAGCCATTAATTATATTTATGTATAAGAAAAATAATCATATTATTAACCTATATAAAGTCCCACTAATGGGCATGAGTCTCCCCAATAGAACCTACTTATTATAGATCTCAGGGGTAAATGTCGTAATCGCCACGCGAATGAGTAGGTGGACGCGGTAACGCTTTAGAAGACGCTGCTGCCCGTCCTCCGGTGTGAAATCTATTAGTCACCTTGACGTCACCCGCTGGAAGAGATAAGGTGGCACTATTATTTTTAGGTAGAGAAAACCGAGTGGGTATGCGGTCATACTACTGTTCACACCAAAGCAGATTTCGTACCCGTGTGGATAAAATACCGTGCGAGTTTCGCTCAGAAAGGTATCAAGTTTTCGTCAGTTACTATCTGTGTCGCCAAAGAATATACACGTCAGTTGAGCTGTAATTGCTGCAGAGCATCTAATTTTAGTAATGGATAGCGATGAAGATAAAGCTTTACTTTCATTAGCCATAATTCTTGTCAAACTCGCTTGTGGAGTGAAGGCCGGGATGCATGCCGCGTCGTTCGGCGAAATCTGTTTCGCCCAACAAGCGAGACAATACCTGGTACTGGTACCATCTATCCCGCCCTAGCCGCGGAATTCATATAAATATCTGATTGAAACCCGCGCGGTATGTACCTCTGCAGATACCGCTTAGGTTTGAATAGGCCTTTATGCCCGTACCACACTGCAAAAATAATACCTAACATATAAAAGAAAATAGCTAATGTGCCAAATCACTAAACTGAAAATTATGCTTAGTTTACGGACATTTTGCGGTAAAATTTCAATTTATTGTTGAACGGTGTTACATGTAATTTAAATGCGTGTTTACAATCTCGACAGAACATTGTTTTTGAGGCGTTGATACTAATGGGAACGGGTGTATAATTATTAATATCCTTGTGGCATGCAACACAGATGTGGCATGACATTCCGTAATTATTAACATCGTAGTTTTTGAAATATGGTCTTAACGGATTTCGTTGGCATTATTCTAAATCTTCCATCAATATTACTTTTTAATAAGACGCCTATAGGTTAAGTTCTGTGATAGACAGGTGCCCATTTACTAGTTCATTGACCCCTTGTTTGTCGTACAACTGGTTTTTCCATTTTTGTGCGAAATAAACGATAACATTCCGAGCTTAGTAAACTCAATAGATATATTTCGGGACTTAATCGCGTGAATTACCTAAAGGTACGAACCTTTTATTTACCCGACATTACAACTCATTCATTTGTTTGATGATGTCATATAAAACGAATCAGCGATTTTTTGCCGCGTTCGCGGCGGTGGCGGAAAAGCGGTTTTATTTCAAAACTCACAAGGCTGTGCGGTTTGTGCGGTTTTATTCTGCCGCGGTTGAAATTTTCGTCCGTGAACTCCACGTATAATGATTGCAGGTCCCTTAATCACGTGATGTTTTTTAGCCAATTTTTGACACCCCTCCACTCTGGTGATACGTGGTGAAGTTTTATTACGTGTAGGTACCTAACATTACGTGTATTTTTTGTTTAAAAATATTCACACGAGTGTGATTCTTGAAGGACAGGGGGTGCAATTTGTCCAACACTGGTCAAATGTGAGTCGCTCGCACGACGTAATAGGGATTAGGTTGCAATTGATATCCAATGCCGGTCTTTGAAAAATACACGTTATCACACCTTCCCACCCAAATATTACCAAGGGGTGATATTTCGTGATACACATATGCAGCGCAAGGACGACGTCCGCCAACGTTTATGATATATAACTTGATGATAACTTTTCCACCGGTTCAGTGGAAGCCGCAAACAACCGCGTCCACATCTGGCATAAATTGCGTCGTGTGATTTAAAATTGCAATGAAATTATTTCTAATTGTCATATTAGAAATCATCTGATTTCAAACTAGGCAGACACTGTACTATGGCAACCAGACAACTGATTCTGTGTAACCTGGACACCGAATAAACAATTGTGCTTATCACACAAAGGGTGGGAATCGAACCCACGATCTCTAACGTAGCAGTCGCTAACCACTAGAACTAGACTAAAAGGCAAAATTGGATGCCTAATGTCAACTTATTTTCATAAAACAGATATTGATAATTCAATAAATAAATAGGGCCACGATTTTAATATGGTTCTATATATAGCAAATGATTGTCTGGTTTTGCCCTAGTGGTGCAAGTTCGACGACGACGTAGTGTCCCGCTGTACGAAGCAGGAAGCCATCGAGTACAACTACGGCGGACACGACGAAGACATGGCGTTGACCGTGCGCCATTGCACCAACGCATACATGTTGGTTTATATTAGGTAAGCATTATTGCAATAGTGTAATAATATCAGTGTATTAAAGTCTGACCCGCGCATCTTCGTCTGAGGCATTTTCCCCCGTTTTGTGCAACATTTTTCATTGCTGCACCGCTCCTATTGGTCGTAGCGTGATATTTTGTAGCTTATAGCCTTCCTCGATATGCTATCCAACAGTAAAATAATTTTTCAATTCGAACCAGTAGTTCATGAGATTATTGCGTTCAACTACACAGACGAAAATTAAACTCTACAGCTTTATAATATTAGTATAGATTTAGTATTAATCCTCTGCCTGCATTTTCACTACGTATGTCATTTGGAAGAGAGGATTAACCTTATTTAATTAATTAAAATTTATCAAAAAAACGTTTGCTGCAATTCAACCTGATTTGTGTTAGGATGCTAAGCTATGGATATATACATTTCAAATGCAACAGGTTTCCTAGGGTAGGTTGTGCTATAAAGTATCCTGTCTTTGACCTTCTTTTCTCTTTGCTAATTTTAATTAGAATCTGATGAGTCATGAAAATGTATCACACAAATGGTTTGACAGCTTTGCAGAATATTAAATCTTCATGCCTTGTCTCACTATACAGAAGACTTACAATAGTAGTTATTTCTGATTGTATTTGTACTCACGAATGACTATATATTTCAGGGATTCACAGTTGAAGACTGTCTTACAAGAGGTCACTCAAGCTGATATTCCTACAGAATTGAGCGAGAGGCTCGCTGAGGAAAAGAGGATTGAGACGGTAAGTACTATATTTACCTCAAAATTGTCTTGTTAATGGCAATTTAGTTGATTTTCCTGCTAATTTGAGCTAGTGCCAACTATTTATTATACACTTTTCCTGCACAAAGTCCACATATTTCTAATCTTGCACGTATTTCATGTTTTGATGTGGTCTTCGATTCATGTTCTTGAACTATGTTTGTGTGCGTTGCACGACTGAATTACGCACACTCGGTATTTTCTGGACTGGGCCATAACTTCGCAAAATTAACCACTTTCTAGAAAGAGCCAACACGACTGTGCGGCCAATACCTGCCTCTTTTCTGTAGGCCTGTTATGGATAATATTTGACAACTACTGGCCGCACAAGTGTTTTGTCTCTCCCAAGCTTTGTAGCCTGCATTTACTTCATACCTAAAACGGAAGGCGCAGTCTAGTCTTGTCTATGTGTATATAATAATATCTTAGGACAACTCACACAACGCTATCTGATCCCAAACTAAGCAGAGCTTGTATTATGGAAATCAGACAGCTGATAAACATACTTATATATTTCTAAATACATACATATTATAAATAAATAACATCCAGACACAGAATAAACCATCGTGCTCATCACACAAAGTTTTATCCTGGGTGGGGATCGAACCCACGACCTCTTACGTAGCAGTCGGATACAATCCCACCGCGCCACACTAAACTGAATGTATTGTACATAGATCCGTCGCAAGGAACGCAACGAAGCTCACCTATACATGAACGTAAACGTGGTGCTCGAAGAAGCGTTCGACGGTCACCAAGGCAACGACCTGTACGACCCGGAGCGCGCGCACTACCGCGTGTTCCGCGTGCGCAAGCAGGCCACCGTCGCTGAGCTCATGGAGACGCTCGCAGAGAACTTCAAGTATCCGCTCAAGCAGCTCAGGCCGTGGCCGTTCAGTGCGCGTTCTAACCAGGTACGTACTTTAATTATCATCATCAATGTGTATCGGTCCACTGCTGGACGTATTAATAATAATAATTTATTCATGAAAGTAAAAAAACACTAATCTTATCATCAGGTATATTTATATAAATAACAAACAGCACAGTTGAGTATTTGCCTGAACTAGGTTGTAAACCTGTGTTTCAGACTAGAAAGTAAAAAGTTTTTTTTAATAAATACTCTCTGAATCTAAAAGTGAACTTGATAACTAAAAAGCGTGTTAAAAATAAGAACTGTTATACTATAAATACGGACAAATAAGAGAGAATAAGAGTTAGTGACAAAAATTAGGCCGGGATGTAGATACCCGGAAATCGCTGCGACCTAAAAATAACTATTGTGCAGGTCATCGCAAAGGCTAACTGACCATGCCATGCTCTCCACCAAACCGCATGGTCATGCGTCTTGGTGGAGCGGACTTAACGTCTTCACTGCCGGACGTAGGCCTCTTCTTATTTACACCTCAACACCCGGTCCTTCCGCATCTTCCTTTAGGTCATCGGTCCATCTGGCTAGGAGTCGTCCTACCGCGACGTTTTACGAGTCACCATCTCCACTATATGACTCGTTTGCTAAAATAGCCATCGATCCTTTGGCAAATATGGCCAGCCCATTGCTACTACATCGTGTTTGAATTTGATGGTGTTGATAACTTTAGTTCTTTGTCGGATAATCTCGTTGTGAATTTTATGCTTTAAAAAAACTCCAAGCATAGCTCGTCTTATGCCAGCATAAACGCGTTTATTTCCGTATCGAATAGTGGATATTATGCAACGCGTAAGTTAAAAAAATTCAAGTGCTATAAAGAAGTCTAATTCAATAACAATCACAATTTGATGTTATTGCTTGCATCATCTAATTACACCAATTTAAATTATAAGTGAAATTAACAATTTAAGTACCATCGTTTGTCGGTCTCCTTGGATAAAATAAAAGAATGAATTGTTTAATATTCAGTGACGATAATAAGTCCAATTAAAATTTATTAGCACCGCGTGTTTATAATGACTAAATAATTACAGTAAATGTTGTGAATGCTAACAGTGTTGCAAAAAGGGAAAAGTTTGAATACAAAATTACATAAATTACTAAGTATTCTTGGCAATCTCTATTCATTTTTTTTTATTGGGACATAAAACAGTTATACATTACAGTAACTTTTAGTAATAGGTACAATTTTAGCTTGATAAACGTACAACCACACCAATATCCGCAGATTGATATTTAGAATAAAAATAAGAACACGTGTGCTGTCCATAAATATAGAATAGGAAAATGGATTAGAAATTTTAGCAGTAGGATTATCTTGGCAGAATAGTTTCGTTTATTAAAGGGCCAGATGCCAAAGACACAATGAGTTAATTTTACTCCGAATGGTGAATGACGCCTTTCATAACAATCATATTAGTACAAATCATACATCATATTAGTATAAATCTAGTCTAGTTTGTGAATTGGAAGGATATCATTCGTTCGAAAATCTAACGCTATTATCTATTTTGTGTGTGGTTTTGCACTTAGTTTGAAGACATAATTGGTTTTTATTCAACAGACATGCAGACCAACTTGCTTAGACATCCTCAACGATCAACACAAAACCGTGGCCGACATATCCGAAAACATGAATCCATGGAACATATTCCTTGAAATGTTACCCCCGGACTCTGGCTTCAGCGCTTTACCTACATTTGATAAGGAGAATGATGTAGTGTTGTTCTTTAAGTTCTACGACCCGAAGCAGAAGCGCATACATTACTGTGGACACCACTATCTCCCTATTGCGAGCAAGCCTGCTGATCTTATACCTATACTTAACAAACGCGCAGGTAAATACACTCTCTATGTATACAATTAGGTATTTGAATGGCAAATCAATCAATAACAATAAATTATTTTACTCTTACCAAGTAATAATATGGCTTTAAATGATCTTAAAAATATATATTCGTGCATAATTTAATATGTTTTAGTATTTATAATCATCAAAATAAATACTTAAAGTAAATGATTTGAAACCAAAACATAATGACGTCACAATGTTAAATTGCATACAAATCTCTACAGAACGAATCGTTTTGACATTTTATAAAAAAGATTCTGATTTGACTTGACATTCAAATACCCAATTAGATTTATATTAATGAGTTTCTATTAAAATTAATCTATACAATAGTGTTGTTTATTAGTAAAGTGCTTCTCATTCAAGAACAGTGTTAGGTTTTTCAGATTTCGGAGATACAACTTACCCGGGAAAAACGAAATAAATGACTTATTTATTGATTTCTGTGTTATCTTTTAGGCTTCCAACCTGATACGGCTCTAGTGCTGTATGAAGAAATCAAACCCGACTTCGTAGAGAAGATCAGCAACTACAACGAGCCTCTTGAAAAGGTATTATTTATCAGTTTTAGCCTAGAAACCATTCACTAGTTGTAAGCTTAGATATATATATCGAAGTAAATACGTACTTAGTCATAATACTTATTCAAGTAATATGTTTTTACATAACTATCTACTGAATAAAGTATTTATATGTCTATGTAAATGATAAATGTATATTAAGTACTTACTTATATCTTGAAATTATATTTACTAGGATTTTAATAGTGTTTTATGATACATTTTAGTTCTAGATTGATTTCAACATTCAGGTATTGCTGGTACAGGTATAGTATATTATGTTCTCTATTATGTATTTAAATTGGTATGACTGTTCAGAGAATATTGACATTGATATAGAATACTGGACGCTTCTGCCGTATGACTGCAGTTGGGCTAAACAAAGTAACTGATTGAATTCTACGAAGCGATATGAGACAACGCGTCAGGCTAAGACGGCGATATGAACTGGACTCATAACAGGAAAACTGGCCTCGATTACCATTAGATAGGAATCCGAAGTACGCTTATTTCATAGCAGTATGTTTTACATCATCGTAGGCTGCAAGGTTTGTAGTTGAAGTACGATGAGAAAATACTAGCATATTTTGGTGTAACACCTCTTTGCCTCAATGGAATGGACAACACGAGTTAACAATATATCGCTAGCATCAATGAGCCGATTATGACAATGGATATGCGACAGTACGTTCTCCGGGTTGCAAAGCCAGGCATGCCGTTGGTATGTGCAATTTTATAGAAAATATAGAATATTCTCAATTGGAACTTCAAACGTGTTTGTTATAAAACTCTTCAATTTTACTATGAGTCAAAAATGTCATTATTCTCTTTGAACAATGTTTCTATGTCTATTTCGTATTTATATTTATCAGCTTTTACATTGATTTAATTTTCTCCATATAACATTCAATATAATGCTTATTATTTTCTTTAATGTGACCCATCTTTGTAACCATTACACCTGTATTTGCAATTTTTTATTCGATAATGTTATGCCTTTGTTCTCCGTCCGAACGTTTAATATACTAATATGTGAAATATGTGCGTTGATTTTTTTAAATATTTGGTAGAGTCATCTTGCAAGACGAAGTATAGACAGCATTTAAAGTGAACAGATACAATTGATGCTGTCTATTTATCTTTATACAAGTATTCTGAAACCAAGAAATGTAATGGAATATTAGAGTATAGTTCGGGATCGATGTAAGTGCATAGTGATTTCTTTAGGCGTCACTTGGAACAGAACCATTTAAAATGGATTATTAAAAATGGAAAACCCACCACTCACCCTCTGTCAACATTGCTAAAAGCAATAAAAGAATGTGCTCAACTCTATACCTCAAACATCTCATCATCATCACCTGATATACTAATTTTCAGATCACGCATCTGGTAGCACCCTCAGATCGAGCATTAATTAATACAACTTGAACGCATGACTGAAGCGTCTGGTTACAACATTTTGCATGACTGATAAATGTAAAACTTATTTCGAATGAATATACTACAAGAAACTAATTTTTAAATTTACTGCGCCAAACGCTTAGGAACCCAGCTGACTGACCAAATGATTATTTCTTTACACCACTAATGTGACGTAATATAAAAATCAGCCTTTTTAAAGTACTTGCCTTTTTTGACGTTACCCTCTTGGACTATTCTCGTTTGGGTGTAGCCTCCTTAATATTCATTACATTTATTAATTTTGAATACGTCGTACTTGCACAGTTGTTACAATATCGTAGTAAAACGTAGTATAACGTAATATAAAGTATATCGCACACGACATATTGGTATAAACGGTCCGGACGGAGTGCATAAGGCGGGCTTCCCTCGGGTTGAGTCGTGTGCACGCGGCCAGGTATTGGACGAGCTGATGGACGGCGACATCATCGTGTTCGAGCGCGCCGACCACCGCCACGAGGAGCTGGAGCTGCCCACCTGCCAGGACTACTTCAAGTACATCTTCTACAAGGTCGAGGTGCAGTTCGTCGATAAGACTGTGCCTAACGATCCTGGGTGAGTCGGAATACCTCACAATTATACTCCGTTCTGACTTGTCGGGTGTCTGCTCCGTATAAAAAGCGGGTGCTTTATTGGCTAAACATTTTATATAGAGCATTTACGACCAAAAATGGTTGTCGAATGAGTGAACGGCTCTATATAAATTAAATGTTCAGCATACGATTTTTATACGGAGCCGCGGCCGTCACCCGACAAGTGAGACCGGGATATTACTATGTCAAATAGAGTGTGTATGTCTATTAGAAAGTGGTATTCACACTATAAAGATCACATTTCACACTAAAAAAAAAAACAAATTAAAATTTAGCACATTTTTTGGTTTTTTTAAAAGGCCTGTCAACTGTACTTGCAACGTCGTGTATCGATCATGCCCGGGTGGCAATATTTATACTATTTTTTACTGTTGTAGAGACAGAAGTGCGTGGCGATACAGTAGGTCTACTCTCTTTCTCTAAAACGTAAATTTATGAATTTTCGTTTTCTTAAATTTCTTGAGTTTACGGGGACTATTCCAATTAATATTTGGATAAGCACAAAAAGTCCGAACCCATAGATGATTTTCAGACACGAGTGGAATGAATTGATGTTGCTGACTCTGTATATCACCACCTTATTTTCGATCGAAACTTCGTTTTCATTGAATTAGAGTAGGCCTTCTCTGGGATCATAACCGATAAAATGGCACCACCAACCGCCAGAGTTAGTGGACAGAGATTTTTGCCTTATTCATAATACTTTAGTAACGGAATTATAAGTACAATAATTGCATTTTTGAAAGATAGAAAAATTTTAAGTCCAGACCCAGGAATCGAACCCGAGACTTCTGTATAAGTAACGAATGTTAAGCCTTTGTTTTTTGTATTATTTTTAAAATATGAAAGAAGCAGAAAAACCATTCGCTAGATAAAATGCTGTTAGTAAAGCATTATGAATAAAAGCCTACTTTAAAACCAACCGCGAATTGCGAATGCGGGATGTAAGCACTTTATAATTAATTTATAATTATAATTTTAATTATAAATTGTACTTAGGTTTACTATGGAGCTGTCCATGCAGATGCGCTATGATCAAATGGCGCGGGCAGTCGGACAGAGGCTCAACGTGGACCCTTATTTAATACAGTTCTTCAAGTGTCAAAAGTAAGTATTAAAACGTCACACACGAAACGTAACGTTGACGTTTCCTGTGTGTATTTAAACCAAGTCAACTCAATTACGAAAGGTTGTTTTAAAATTTTCGCGATTTTTACACATATTAGAATATTATCGGGACTTAATCGCGTGAAATATTTAAAAGAACGAACCTTTTATTTACCCGTAATTTCGATCGAATTGCATCGATTCTGCTAACGGGTCGACTGATGGCAGCTTAGCGATGTCTTCGTAAAGCGCGAGGTTTTTTTTAACTACCCTCGCCTGGTCTTGATAGCCATAAGCCGTCATGGTTGGTACCACAATACATCACTGAGTTTCGGTTAAAGTGCACTGTACCAAGTGTAATTACTGGGCAAATGGAGATCTATGAAATAATATTTCAAATGAGGAGCGCAGTGCGGGGTGACATTCAGATCTTTGCCAAACTGTTATGAGCGACGAGAGACGCGCGACCATCAGGCACACGACCTGCTTATCTCTTCATTTCGTTGTATAAAAAAACATGATCATTCATTCAATCAGCAATTGTTTATGTTACAGTTACAAGGATACCCCCGGCCTACCTCTAAGATACTCATACGATGGAATACTTAAAGATTTGCTAGTGTACTGTAAACCAAAGTGCCCTAAGAAATTGTTCTATCAGATATTATCTATTAAAGTTAATGAATTGGATAACAAGAAGCAGTTTAAATGTTTATGGGTGAGCTATTTTCTTCACATTATTTATCGTGACTGGGTCCAACAGATCCACTGCGCCTGCAACTTTGTTCATAGGCGTAAATTTTGATACGATTTTCCACTGTTCTTTTGTTATTTTATTTTTATTCTTAAGGTTGAGTCATTTTCCAGTTTTCGCGATACTTACGCATAGCTTCGATTGATTCAACAATGTCACCGTGTAATTATGAACATCGTTACTTAATGATATTTTTCGCGATATAATAAACTTTTGAAAAATTATGAATTATAATATATATTACGTAACGCATGATATTGAAGGAGATAACTATCTCTTGTGGGTTACATTTAAAGTGAATAAGAGAATCACATTATAATTTATTATCAGTAAAGATTACACCATGTCCTAATTTGTATTGTATCTGTTGGGCGACTGATAGTCACAGATGCATCGTCTTCTACAACCAGTGGCGAAACTTGTCCTTTGAGAGAAGGCAAGCTACCGATACGTTTTCAAACAATAAAAAAAACAAATGAAATTTTGGTATCTTTAAAGTCACAAGAACGATTTTACCTTATGGCAATGAAAACGCTGAGACACTTTAAAGGCTGGGCGCTCACTAGGCAGCTTACGTATGACGGTGTATGGGAGAGTACGCGCCTTAATCTTCCCAAAGGACAATTATAACCATTTTTGTATATTACTAAATGCTATTGATAATAACTACTAAACCACTACAAACAACACAAGATGAAAATTTAACTTAACAAAACAAAAACAAACTAATCGCGTGCTCAAATACAAAAACTGCAAACTAAAGTTAGGGTTTCCAGGTACATGTCTAGCAATTCCCCAACCAGGATGAAAAAATTGTCCAAACCAGGATGAAGAAAGCGTCATTAGAAAGTTTTTCACTAAAATAAACATTTGAACCTGTAAATTATCAACTACACTGACGGACTCATAAACTGCATCAAAGTTCAGGTTTACTCTAAAAGGATTTTTTATAATAAGTATGCAAACTTTTTAGATTAAATTATATAAATATGGAAAGACTGGCTCTTAATCTTAAAAAAAAATTAAATTTAAAAATAGAACTGCGGTAAAACAAATGAATATAGCCGGGAAAAGAAAATTTACTCGTAGTATCAGATTTGCGTGTTATTTATAGCAAAGTTTTAAATTAATTCTCATTGATTTTTTTTGTTTGGTCAATTGAATTATTGTTACCAGCATAATTGTTGGGTTAGTTTTTTAACACATCGAGAGTTTTTGAACCATAATATGGATACTTCGTCCGAACAAGCGGCACAAATTGTAGCATTGGTGCGGGAGGGCTTGGATCAACGAACGATTGGTAGAAATTTAAATTTAAACCAGTCTACGGTTTGTAGAATATACAGAAGGTTTGTAGAGACAGGTTCTTACAGGAGGAGACGTGGTACAGGCAGAACTCGAGCAACCACAGGTCGTGATGACCGATTTATTGTTACAACTTCCCTGCGAAATCGTTTCCTCACGTCAGTTAACATCAAAACCGAGCTTAATGAAGTGCGTGGAAAAAACGTGTGTGCACGAACAATAAGAAGAAGGTTAAAGGAAGCGGCTATCACCCCTTTTAGACCAGCAAATGGTCCAAAGTTGTCTGCAGCTCACAGACAAGCTCGCTTAAGATTTGCGCGTCATCACCTGAATTGGACAGAAGAGCAGTGGGCCTCTGTATTGTTCACGGACGAGTGTAGGACATGTTTATATGGTGCAGATGGTCGCAGAAGAGTCTATCGTCGACGTGGGGAGCGATATGCTCAAAGTTGCATTGAGGAGCGTGTTCCTTTTGGAGGCGGTTCATGTATGGTCTGGGGTGGCATATCGATGAACGGGCGAACAGAACTTGTGTTCATAGACATGGTCCGTCAAAACGGTAATAGAGGGGGTTTGACAGCACATCGCTACATAACAGAGATATTAGAAGATCACGTGGTGCCTTACATGGGATTCATAGGCGACAATTTTACTTTAATGCAGGATAATGCCCGGCCGCATGCAGCTGCACAAGTTCAACATTATTGCGAAGAGGTTGGGATACGTACAATGAATTGGCCAGCACGCAGCCCGGATCTTAATCCCATCGAGCATGTTTGGGACAATTTAAAAAGAGCTGTATATGCGAGAAACCCTTCGCCTACGACAGTGGCAGCACTAAGAACAGCACTTTCAGAAGAATGGGACAATATTCCGCAAGATCTTTTAAAAACCCTTATAAAATCTATGCGGAACCGATTAGAATCCGTAATAAGGGCACGTGGGGGTAATACACCTTATTAAAACACAAATAAACCCTTGCATAAAGTTTGTGTCTATTGTTAAAACCAATTTTTTAATTAAACAATTTTTCCTTAAACTTCTGTTTTTTCTTCAAAAAAGGTCTTAAGGTCCTTTCCAGTACATAAACTTAAACTTAAAGATATGATCCTACGCTGTTTTAAAGTTCACGAACCAATCTAGAGGTTTCAATTTAAATCTGTATAGAAAGTTTGCATACTTGGTTAAAATATTTGTTTCAAAGTCGTCTATTACTTTGATGCAGTTTATAAGTCCGTCAGTGTATTTTCTCCTAAATTATAAATTTTCGCATTCCCCACAATTTCTTTCTCTGAATTGGGGAAATAAATCTAAAACTGGAAACATTGATGAACTGAACTTAGATGCATGTGTGTGACGTTTTATTCTACGCTACGCACGTGTGGAAATAAATCGCATTTCTATGAGCAATCTCGACAACTTCATTAGCAATCGTATTTTTTCAAAGAAGATATCTATGCTAATATTATAAAGAGGAAGCATTTGATTGTTTGTTTGCATTGAATAGGTTCGAAAACTATTAGACGGATTTAAAAAAATCTTTCACATTTTTACTACATTATCGGGGAGTAACATAGGCTATATTTTGTTGTCAAAAAAATTCCTACGAAATTTGCAATAATGTAACTCAAGGTATAAAAACTACGATATGACCCGTGCGAAACCGGGGCTGGCAGCTAGTTGCTCTATAAACCTAGATATTTTTAAGTATAGGTTTTTTGTAGTTTTTAGGTTTTCTCTAGGTTAGAAAGTGAGGATAGGTTGAAATTTAAGAGAACAATAATTGTTCTCTCTCATTTCACTTATCGCGAGTAGCTCGGTGCGTTATCACGCTTGATGTTGTTATTAGATGATCGACGTTTTGCTTTTACTTAGGCAAATTAGGCTTTATTACATCTACATGAAATTCGCCCCCGCCTACAACCAATACCTTTTATTTGACAGGTTGGTCCAAATTATAAAGAAGATAAAGAATTAATTTTATATCCAAACAAAGGTGGTAAAGTATCGGATATCTTACAAGAGGCAGCTAAAGTCGTCGAAATGTCTCCCGAGGGTTCTGGAACGTGAGTGTTTTAGCAATACTATTATCATTTATATCTTTTAAGTTTTATACCAGACTTGCCTCTCCAATCTATAATAATATTATATAGCTGAAGAGTTTCTTTGTTTGTTTCTTTGAACGTGGTAATCTCAGGATCCGCATTGAATCATTCTTTCACTGCTATAGGCTATATAACATCATGCTACGACCAATAGGAGCGGAGCTACAATGTAAAATGTTGCAGAAACGGGAATAATTCACGCAGACGAAGTTGCGCGGGTCAGCTAGTAGCTAATAAGAATGCTGTTTCCTAAATTTGAATTGATGACAATTTTAGCCAATATTTCAGCTAATCTTTGCCAATAACAAGTATTTATAGTACATCAAACTGCAGAAATACTTGGTGCTATCGATTTTACAACAATATTATAACTTGAAGCTGAAAAAATTCAAAAAAGCTATTTTCACAACATTATAGGAATATATAATCGAGCGCTTTATTGCGTCGACACTATAATTACGTGTAAACTAAATTGCACCTTAGGGCATTGTACCGAGAATTGATATATTTATGTTAGTTGTTGATACTAGTGGTGTGATGTTTTCAGGTTAAGAATCGTGGAGGTATCATGTCACAAAGTATTACCGGGTCCCGACCCAGAACTAACGTTGGACCAGGTGACCATATCACCGCCAAGACTGTACAGAATAGAGGAGATACCTAAAGATGAAATCAATATGCAGGTCAGTTAATTGTTTTATGTTTTTGTCCCTTGATCAACCGATGGTTTTCGTAAGTTCTGCTAATGCAAGTTGACGCAGTTGAACAATATTATGTTAAGTTTTCTAGGTAGGTGCTTCTAATATTTATATACAAAAAATACAAGAACGAATAAAATAATGTTTTTTTGTAGCAAAGTTATTTTATTCATAATACGTTTAAATACTTACGTATTTTAACTATTGATTACTATAAACATTTAAATATTGTAAAATAGGCAATTTAAAAAGAGTGGCCGTGAGTCTTTATTGCCATGTTCTTTTCTTTGGCTTTACCTATTGTTTGCGAAAATGGCATTACATGTACATGTCCTTCAGAATCCTTATAACTTTTTTAATTAAAATATAATAAATATACTTTTGAGGTACTCCGATTTTAATACAATTAGAATTCCTTAATATACCTTTGAATTTGACGTTTTTGTTACACCTTGTATTTTTTTTGTTTGCTACAGCATTGTAGCTTATTCATCATGGACGCTGGAGTCATACTCAGCATTTATAGTCCGCATGATCCTCTTTGCGGGTCCTCCACGTTAAAAACCGTCTTTAAACACAAATATACTTAATATATTTCAATAATGTTCCAGGAGGATGAAATCACAGTGCCGTGCGCGCATTTCCACAAGCAAGTGTACGCGACGTTCGGTATACCGTTCTACACGCGCGTCAAACACAACGAGCCCTTCCAGGCCGTCAAGGACCGCCTGCAGAAGAAACTGGACATACCTGACAAGGAATGGGAAAAGGTAGGTGGTGGTTTTACACCTTTATTTCCATATAAGAATTAACAATAATAGTTATGGATAGCTTATCTTCCTTTGAGCCACAGTTCATGTCTCATATCATTGTTAATGTATATAATTATTGGTGTTCACTTAGGTTTAGTAATTACAAACAGATATTAATACTAAAAATAGAGAGTGATAATATAAATGGTAGACATTTTTATAAACAATTAATTTGGTCATGTTCCTAATTATTACATTCTGATGTTGAATGTTCTGATTTGTGTTTTTTACGTGATAACGTCTTATAAATCGATGACCGGCTACACTCACGAAAAAGTGTGACGTCACCGCTCACGTCCGTTCCGCCTGCTGATAGGCTGAAGTATTGTGACCGTCGGGCGCATGTGCCCAGGACCACTAAAGCACACATGGCATGTTTTTTATTAAAATGTCATCAATGTTTTGGCGGTTGCAGCGACATGCGTTACAATTGTTAAAATTACATTTAAAAAAATAAAAAATTGTGTCACAGGCATGGTTGTTTATTACAAAGTCATCAATCCTTTTCGTAAAATTATCGTCCGTAAACCGACTTTACTGACAATCATTTTTTTAAAGCTAACTTCCACTCTTGTACTTTACTAACATACATTATCAGGGACATAAAGTACACACAGACTCGAATAATAATCTAAAGTGTTGTTGTGAACCAATACCCTTTTACGTAGACACCATGAAGCAGAATAAAGATCGTATTTTTAAAAAATACGACTAGATAGTATGAAAAATTTATGTAACACCTATTGTTTCTTATTTCAGTACAATTTTGCTATAGTAACAAATGGCAGACCTAATTACATAAGTGAAGGAGCGACAGTAAACATTTACGACTTCAGACCAAGTAGTAATGCAAGTGAGTATCATTTAGCATTTATATTATAGAAAACGAACACATTATATAATTCCATTATAACATCGTTCAAATACATATTAATATATTACAATAGACCCTATTCTCAAAAGAATATGTGCTAAAATTTAATATAGATCTGTCACTTCCAGACGCGACGGCCCGGCCGTGGCTCGGACTCGAGCACATCAACAAGACGCCCAAACGATCCCGCGTCAACTATCTAGAGAAGGCCATCAAAATATACAACTGAGCCATAATGCACGCTCCCTGGTTCGCTTGACGGAAACACTCCGGGGCAGAGGGGCGGGACACCCACGCGCGCCGCTCCATGCGATAGTACCTCCGCGCTTCTTCGCGCCGACCGGGATAGTACGCATTGCGGCCTTACAGTGCCTACACGTACTACGGAAACCTGTCTATAAACTAATTTAACAGATGTATTTAATACCGCAGTGCGAACTAATTCTAAATGTGTCACATTAAGCGGGTACTAAAGTGACACTTACACTATATGTATCCGCTTCACGCGACACTACCGTCATAGAATAATCTATACTTTCGTACGCTGGAACACTGTATAATTTTGTTGCATCGATTCAATGAATATGAAATTATATGAGTGTGCTACGCTTAAGCGCTGTAATACTATCGCATGGATACGCAACAAATAATAGCCTTATCTACTTTAATGTACATCGCTAACACCAATATTTGACTTTGTTTACCGGTATTTATTGATCTAGGAAACTGATCCTATACAGACGTGTAATAGACACAAGAGGCCACAGACTGTAGTACTGCTAGAAGAAAATGCTTTGATGATAATTTGTTACAGTAGTTTTGTATGCCCGTCGTACAGATATATCTATAATAGCGATATATCTAACTGTCACTGCGGCGATCGTAGTTTCGCGCGGGTAAAGTGACAAAAACAAGTATTACACATATACAACATATTTTTTCATGTATAGAATTTATATTTTCTTTAATCGGTGGCTCTAGAAAGTTGTTTATGTTTAAAGCACGTTCGTATCGGAAACATTTTGTTGTTAGTATTTAATAAAATATATATAAATAACAATCGTCACGGATGTTGGAATCGAGCGTGTATTGGCGTGGTCAAGTAGGCGAGTTTCCTGTGTTCTACGTCCCACTTGCCCGAGAGCGTACGTCGATAGCAGGATAAAGTACTTGCGTCCTTGCGGTACCGAAGCCCCGTCAGCGATTTAACTTAAGCTCGGTGAGTGACGCCTTATCCATATCCAGTGAACCGCGTGGCCTCTCGCCAGAAATTAATTTGTTCTCAGATGTTTTTGTTTATGTTAAATGTACTCGTAGCTTGTTGGTTGAGCGAGGCGAGGGATATTCTGTCAGTGTTGCCTGCAAGGCTGTGCCAACCGTCTCGAGCCTCAGCTCGGCCAAACAAAGCCGTTTGGGGTGATTCGGCAATGTAAAGCATTTTCACCGTGTATACAGAGTAGCGTCATTTAGACATGAATTTGAT
The DNA here is from genome assembly GCA_945859575.2 of Herminia tarsipennalis. Classification (NCBI taxonomy): domain Eukaryota; kingdom Metazoa; phylum Arthropoda; class Insecta; order Lepidoptera; family Erebidae; genus Herminia; species Herminia tarsipennalis. The sequence continues at coordinate 10,722,367 of OX243839.2, read as the reverse complement.
TAGTAAAATGTGCCTGTCGATGCTTGTTTGATTAACTGTGTAAACAAGAAATTAGTGTACGATAAAGAAATATTGTATTTACCATTAAAATTAATGTCTGCTTAGTGCAGATGCTTGTAATTTAAACTTTATTGTAACTGTTGGACAAATTTCAGTAATAAATTTTGATGGAATGCATGCTTGTGAGTGGTATAAAATACACCAAGTAATATAATTTTCCCAGTAATATAATAAATAATTAATATTACATTGTGTTCGCTATTAATAATATACGCTTACTGTACCTACAATTCATTTTGTAACTGTAATAAACTAGTTTAACATTACTAAAAATAGACAGCTCAATAAACTAAATATTTTTTGTCATTGGAATATAAATTAAATGATAGCCACGAGATATGAATTCAAATATTTTACTACAGTAAAGATACTTCCTTTTGTATTAACATTTGACGGTATTGTGATAATAAATATTAGTGAGGCCTGTACATAGCTACCGCACATAACCTTATGAAGCGACAATCATGTGTAGGTTTGTGCTTTTCTATAAAGAGTAATGTTAAAAAGACACTCCCACTAAAACTTTCATATGTAATCTGTTTTTATAGAAATTATTGGAGTATATTATATACTAAAGTATAAAATGTTTTATTGATTGTCGAATTGCCAACCTCCGGGTGTATGTTTGAGGCGACAGAGCGAACATTAGAGTAATTTATCATTGTGAGATGGCGTAGCATTAGCGGCCTCAAGTGTACACTAGGTTTAATTGCACATAATAGATATAAAGTTAGCACTGTATTGTTAATTCTGGCTAAAAGCGTCCGAGCTATCTATAGCGAGCGGTCTACAGGTTACTATTTAATATAATTGGTTGAATCAGAATCTTTCCCTTGAGAAAATCCATTTTAAAGTTATATTTTTGAGACGAGAACTCTGCACTAATGCGTTTCAATGTTTCGCGGAAATTATATTTTCGGGTTAGATTGTAGCTCAAACCGACTCGCAGGTCAGTGACCTTAACAGGCTTAGGTATTCTTATACAGGGAGTATTGTTTGTATAATATTGAACGATGTAATAAGAATTCTTTTCTCCGAAATATAATTTTATGTAATGTTACTATTTAATTTTTTACTTGACCTGCCAGAGATATGTTACGTTTTAAATAAATGATTATGTCGAAATTATGTATATATATGATGTAATAAATTAAGAAAAAATACAATAAGTTTTCGTAAAGATGCCTTAGACGTTTTAAGACATTTTTAGTGGTTTGAAATGGTAATGCTTAATTTAATTTATACCCTTTTTTAGTTATTGTTTCCTTTCTGCAGAAGATTCGCATGTGAAGGGTACATGATGTATGTGTACAGAAGTCATCGCAATGTCCCCGCGATTAGCTTGTTTTACTTCTAATGTTACAACTCAACTTTTATGTTTAACAATGTGTGTTGGTTGCGCTATTTTCATTAACATGGTTTGAGGTATTTTGAACAGAACTTAGAGAAATAGTGGCTTAGTAGCCGATACGTGCCGATGATAGTAAATGTGGCAAATGGGATTATAGAACATTAGCTGGTTTATCTATTGACTTATATGTAGGTGTGAACCCGTTGTGTAGGCGAGTCTGTATACAGCTTGTGCAAACATTGATGGTACTCCAATGTTTGATATGTTGGATTTGAATGTTTCACTGAATATAATCCTATATTTGTTTAATTTGGTTTGTTTTGAACAAAGTCTACCCACGTGGACTTTGATTTCCATTATATAATATGGTCCAAATAAAAATATTTTAGTCCTACTTTTGAGTATTAAAAAGTGGGCAACGACATTAGTTAAATATTTAATAGTAGTGGGATATATTTTATATTAATGGGACAATTAGAAATTACATTATTTTGGGTATCTAATTAATTACGACTTGTTACAAAGTAATAGTTGAAATTATTTAAAATAATCGTTTTTGGATATAGTTAAGCTTGCGAAAATTTCTGCACAATATCGCATTTGATTAGTTTTCCCTAGTCTTTAAAAAGTCACTTACCTGTTACAACTACTAACAATACTCGGGCCAACGGGACTATTTAAACATTATTAATAACAGAATCGATTCACAAATAACTAAAGCCCTTTCATTGCATCTACGACAAAAAAAAAAAGATATTGGCATTAGACAATGAGAATGTGTTTAAAATTTCTTATAACATATGTTTTATATTACATGTTTTTATTTCGTTTCATTGGCTCGAATGTTGGTTAAGGCTAGCGACATGGTCGTGTCTTCTCATTTAGTGGTACATATATAAAAAAAAAAAAAAACAAACTATCATTTTTTCGACGAATCCTAGCATGTTGCAAGTCGACCGTTCATTCATGATGATTCATGGACAGGGTTGACTACACTGTGGGAAGTCATCGACTATTTAGATGGGCATAGGTAAAAAAAAATCATCCGTCGTTCAGTCATTTTATCATAATCAATCGTTGAACAGCGGACGGCAGGTGCAGCAGGCTTGAGGAATTGGCGCAACTTGGGCCCCGGTGAAATTTAAAGATACAGAACACAACATAGCAACAAGCTAAAGCACCAATCCAAGGCAATTTGGGCAAACGGTAGGTAAAACATGCATGTCCGTTTGGATTGAGGAGCAACTTTTCGTATCTTAATGAAAATAATATACCTACCTACTTATTTAGTATGTAGTAAGTTTAAAAATTTTGTACCATTGTTCCTCGATTTTGTAGTTTAATAGGTAGGTACTTCAATTAATCTAAATGTTTGGATTGAGGAGCAACGTCATAACTAGGAACGTCAGGGCTGAATAGGTACCGTAAAATGGGGTGACAAGGGATGGCGGGGTGTCAAGGGACAACAATACAGATTTTGTTTAGATGTCTGTGGTGCGGTATTTTAGCGTATGATTTCAAGTAAAAATGTTTTGTCTATGACTTTAATAATTTTTCTTCCCGCCCTAGCAACACCAAGTATCCAAACCACTACAATATTTAAAAAAAACCTTGTTAAAGTTTTGCAAAAAACAGCGGCAGTTTTTCTCTCGTTTAAACTTTTACATTTTTATCAATTATCGACTACCTGAGTGAAATTTAAATATTGAAATCGTTTTCTGACACTACAAGGATCAAGAAATACTACAAAAGTAAGTTCTATTTTATCATTTACCTCTAAGAAATAACACTTTTGGTCAAGAACCTAATTTTTGTGGGATTCTGGGGTGTCTAGGGTTGACAAACGGGGCGAGATGGGATATAATAGAGGTGAGTTGGGACGATAACGGGGGTTAGTTGGCTGGAGAACTGGGTGTATAGGGATGCTTGTGGGGTGTGTTGGGAGGTTTTGCCTAGGGTTGTCAATGATTATAAATCTTTTTTTTTTGTAAGTACTTATTGCTCTCCTACCTTTTTTCCCAAGATGTTTAGATGCCTTACATGTGCTAATGCAGTTGAAAATTGTTTGATTTATAGGTAAATTTCGATACTTTTTTACAGATTGCCAAGGGTCTACAAGCCTAAACCTGGCGCGAAAACACGAAAAAAGTACGATGAACTCGTAATTAAACAAGCACTTGAAGATCTCGAAAATTTGAATACTTCTATAAGTTCCGTCGAAAACAAATACTCAATATCAAAGTCGGTGCTAGGTCGCCACAAATGACGACACATGAAATCTTCCGGTGGTCAAACAGCCCTGTCTGCTGAAACTGAAGAATTTATTATCGAAAATTTTAAATACGTGCTCTGAATCTGAATATCCTTTAACAACTATGGACCAGTTTTTTGTTACTAATAGGCAAGTAAGAATTTTTGTAAGAGTTTGTAGACGCTAAATAAAGAAGGATTGTTTCAGTTATTTTTATAATAAATTATTTTTATAATAATTAGTATTATTTTCATGTACCTACCTAATTATGATTCATGCACTATATCAACTTTAAAATTAGCTACTAAGTACCTACAGTAGGTAGGTAGGTAGGTACGTAATTATCAATAATTTTAAAAGGTGAAAGTGTCAGCCCTAAAGAAATTCCCAACTCACCCACTTAGTATCCCTTATGACCCCAATCGCAGGGTGAGTTGGGATAGCACACATTTTTGTATTTTTCTCGGTTATTATCATACGAAACCGCAAAATAACTTTAAGAAATTAAAGTTTAACCCGCCGGAATAAATGTTATTAAAACATTACTAGGTTCTGGTATTTAAAAATGATTAAAATTTGAATTCAAAGTTTAAAATTGTCCCTACTCACCCCATTTTACGGTACCGTAAAACGGGGTCAATAAAAACGCAGGGGTGAATAGACACAAAACCAAAGATGTTGTTATACACAAAATAGCCAAACATTTTGGAAGAAAAACGTTCCGAAATTTATATTTTTTTAAAACTGTAGTATTTCTTTGTTTTAAATAGCAATAGGTACTTATCATAATTTAATGATTTTGTGGGTCATATAGTTTGTCAGTCTGAGCTCGGTGCCTAGTATTAAAATTAAAAATGGCCCCCATACTTAAAAAAAATATATTTTTTAAAAGCAGTATTTTAAATGCGCAAGTTCTTCATCATTTAGTACCTAGTAAATATATAAGATTTGTAGGACAAGAATCGATAATTAAAAGGAAAGGAAATCAGGAGACCGTAGGAAAGTCGGCACGAGCATGGAGGTCAGAGGGAAACAAAATTTATTATAGTATTTTTTTATTGGCTTTCCTTACAATTACTTTATTAATACACTAGGTAATTGCAATTTTAAAAAAAGGAAAGTTCAAGACCCAGGAATCGAACCCGAGACTTCCGTACCTATGTTGCCATCTTGTCCTACCATTTTAGACTGACTAAGATCATCGAAACTAGCTCGGTTTCCACTAAGAGCGGAAAGGAACGGACTCCGTTTACTTGTTCCCACCAAAAAATAGTCCAGCAAAATTGGCTAAACGAGTAAAAAAGTAACCCGAAAAGTTAAAGTTTAAAGGGTAGCGGAGTCATTGCTAGCATTGATAAATATAAATTACATAGTCGCGTTAAGAAAAAAGAGAAATGAGCAAAGCGGGTCGAAATAGTAAAAAGTAGTCGGAAATAGTCTGCAGTGGCAAGGTGTCGCCGACTAGCTTGAAGCGAACTCGTTCCTTTGTGGAAACCTACTGTTCATTCTCATTTTTCATTTTCCGTTAATTTCGCCATTCTCATTTTAATTTTGCAGTGGAAATCAACACAATTCTCGGTGGGATTGATATATAATGGAAGCAAAACAAGGATATCTATATATATATATATATATATATATATATATATATATATATATATATATATATATATATATATATCTAGCTATTTTCCGCTCATCACCCTTTCACGGTAAAAACCGGGCTAGACTGGCCGACTGACTGACTAACTAGTTAACTACTTTCCTATTATTATAATAGCCTTTTTATGTCCTTTCCCGGGACTCAAACAATCTCATCACACACTTCTGAATGGATTGGGCTGAAATTTAGTACACAGATAGTTGTTATGATGTAGGCATCCATTACAAGGCCGTAACTAAACTTAACGCGGGTGAAGCCGCGGGCGGAAACTAGTCTCTCTAATAAATATTAAATTATTATCGTTTCTTTCTATTAAAAAGTAGCTGTCGCCCGCGGCTGCACCCGCCTTGATGATTTTACTCGTTTAAAGATTGATTTCATAAAAACACTGAAACACGATTTTTTTTTTAAGATAACTAGCGATGTGGGATTGTGGTCCCACATTACCTACTAGCAATCCTGTTAACCTCTCCAGCTCCCAAGTTCTATGGCTTGTTTTACGAGTGGGTTCACGTCGGTAGTATAATGACCAGGATTCGAACCCACGACCTCACGATTGCGATACCGATGCCTTAGCCATTACGCTACCGCCGCTATTTACAAATACAAAGCCAAATACATTTTTTTACAGATCTAACTTCAAATCTGACGGAGTTTTATACAAAGTTGCACTCCTATTTTACCCCTTTAGGGGTTCATTTTCCAGAAACGCTGAAGCACGTGTTTCTTTTATTTTTACCAGAGAGTCAAATATGAATTCTCGTGGACCTAATTTCAAAAAACTGACGGAGTGTTAAATAAACTTGCAATAGGCAATTTTTCAGGGAAAGAATTGCCAAAATTCTTTTCAACCGACTTCAAAAAGGAGGAGGTTCTCAATTCGTCTGTATGTTTTTTTTTTTTTTTTTTTTTTTTTTTGTATGTTTGTTCACCGATTACGCAAAGACGGCTGGACCGATTTGAAAAATTGTTTTTGTGTTTGAAAGGGTATACTTCCAAGTTGGTCCCATTGCCATGTGCATCTGGATCGAGGGCCCATTTTTAAAATCTTTACACAACGAAATAAGATTTACAGGAAAATTAGTTAAAAATAGTAAAAACCTAAAGCAAAGGGCCATGAATTTCTTAAACATGAATCTAAACTGTTATGATTAATTAGCTTGGGCCCTCAATCCAGACGTATGCATAAAGTGGCATAGCCTAAATCTCAAAAAGTACTATCTCTGGGTTAATCGTTTTTATTTAAGAATTTAGTTAAGAATTTCTTAAATATTTTAAGAAATTCCCAAATCTGTAGAATACAACATTACAGATTTATACCGGTATATCTAGGGCCCTCAATTCATTAATTTATTCACTAAGGAATCTGCAAAACAAGATTTTATTTAAAGAAATACATAAATACGTCTTTAATATATTTTACTTACATACCTCTGTGAATTAGTAAAAAAGAAATAATGATAGAAAAGTTATTTTTTAAAAAGTTATTGAATGTCGAATTTTACGAAAACGTCTGAACTGAGAGCCCAAGATTTTCGGCTTCATTGACTAAGCTCAACCTCATAGATTAACGCAAATAAGAATGAGTTTTTTTACTATTCTTTAATTAAAATGTAACGTATCATCTGTTCTTCTAAATACCATACTTTAAGAGAAAATTGATTTTCAATTTCTCAATATGAGATAATTTTGTAGGGTAGATATGATTTTGTAATTTTTTGGACTAATCAGTATGTATCCTCATACAAGCTATTTCAGAAGCGACCAAGTAAATATTTGTTGCTTCAACTGTCGGAAGCGATTGTGTTTTGTGTGGAGCAATAATTAAATGCAGTAAATATCATTATAACTAGTGTTTCCGTTTCGTGATATCGAAGTAAGTACCTAGATCACTTAATATGTCATGTGTTTTCGAATGTTAATGTTGTTGATGATTCATCGTCATCGGGAATTGCTGATTATTAAATTAAAAATAGAGTAGTCTAGGAGACAGTATAGATATATTATGATTTTACTGTCGTGGTAGTCTATCAGAAACTGACGTTAATAATGACGTGGTAGATTGGTAGACACCCAACACTGCAGAGACCAATATACACCAGACACAACCACTTGCGGCTCAGTGGTCGTCGTACAAACGTGAATTATGAAGGTCCTGAATGCAAAAATAACGACGTAATACATGTTTTTGTGATATGCGCTGTCCAGTGGACTACCACGACAGCTGCAGAAGGTTAAGTATGTTAGTCCTGAAAGAAATAAAAAGAAAATAAAAATAAAACATTTACTTTGTATTGTGCATAAAATGAAAGACAAATAATAGTAATATTTAATAGTGTTCCATAAAACAGTCTTATTTACGCCGCTACTTAGTTCGATAGTGAAATAACAAAAAAAAAATAGGGGGCTTACATGTCACAGAATCAGTATATTTTTTTAAGCAAACAGCTACAAATATAATACTGGGAAACTGGAGGAAATTAAGTGCATATTAAACACCATTCCGAAGACAATTCACTTTTTAATATTCACAGAGACGTGGATCACCTCTGACGCTGATGCTAAACTATATGAACTGGCAAATTATCAACATGTTTAGAACTATAGTCATCATTCCAGGGGAGATGATGACTTTTTTATTTCTTTCAGGACTAACATACTTAACCTTCTGCAGCTGTCGTGGTAGTCCACTGGACAGCGCATATCACAAAAACATGTATTACGTCGTTATTTTTGCATTCAGGACCTTCATAATTCACGTTTGTAGCCGCAAGTGGTTGTGTCTGGTGTATATTGGTCTCTGCAGTGTTGGGTGTCTACCAATCTACCACGTCATTATTAACGTCAGTTTCTGATAGACTACCACGACAGTAAAATCATAATATATCTATACTGTCTCCTAGACTACTCTATTTTTAATTTAATAATCAGCAATTCCCGATGACGATGAATCATCAACAACATTAACATTCGAAAATACATGACATATTAAGTGATCTAGGTACTTACTTCGATATCACGAAACGGAAACACTAGTTATAATGATATTTACTGCATTTAATTATTGCTCCACACAAAACACAATCGCTTCCGACAGTTGAAGCAACAAATATTTACTTGGTCGCTTCTGAAATAGCTTGTATGAGGATACATACTGATTAGTCCAAAAAATTACAAAATCATATCTACCCTACAAAATTATCTCATATTGAGAAATTGAAAATCAATTTTCTCTTAAAGTATGGTATTTAGAAGAACAGATGATACGTTACATTTTAATTAAAGAATAGTAAAAAAACTCATTCTTATTTGCGTTAATCTATGAGGTTGAGCTTAGTCAATAAAGCCGAAAATCTTGGGCTCTCAGTTCAGACATTTTCGTAAAATTCGACATTCAATAACTTTTTAAAAAATAACTTTTCTATCATTATTTCTTTTTTACTAATTCACAGAGGTACCTATCTAAGTAAAATATATTAAAGACGTATTTATGTATTTCTTTAAATAAATTCATGTTTTGCAGATTCCTTAGTGAATAAATTAATGAATTGAGGGCCCTAGATATACCGCTATAAATCTGTAATGTTGTATTCTACAGATTTGGGAATTTCTTAAAATATTTAAGAAATTCTTAACTAAATTCTTAAATAAAAACGATTAACCCAGAGATAGTACTTTCTGAGATTTAGGCTATGCCACTTTATGCATACGTCTGGATTGAGGGCCCAAGCTAATTAATCATAACAGTTTAGATTCATGTTTAAGAAATTCATGACCCTTTGCTTTAGGTTTTTACTATTTTTAACTAATTTTCCTGTAAATCTTATTTCGTTGTGTAAAGATTTTAAAAATGGGCCCTCGATCCAGATGCACATCCCATTGCCATCAGATCACGATCTGATGATGGGATCCTGGAGAAATCGAGGGAACTCTTAAAATATTAAAAGCACACCTACAGTGATTTAGGTATATTTCATAGTGATTCGTGCATTTACTCTTAAAAAACACCAATTGGTGAAGTGGAACTGATGATGAAGACCAAAAATTACGAGCAGACCTATTCAATATTTCACAGTTTGCGATTCAATTAAGTACTTTAATATGGTATTGAGTAGCACTTTAATCTCGATATACTAATATTATACAATGTAATAAAGCTGATAGTGAACTCCTCAACAATTAACGGCCCTGCATCGGGGCAAGCAATATTTCGTAAAAGGATTTGAGCAGATGACATAGGCCTATTGTAACTTAAGTGAATTATAAACCAACCCACTAAAAAGTGAGAAATAAAAACTTTTTAACAAAAAATATTACCGACTTCAAAAATAAATACAAGGCAACTAAAAAGCAAAAAATAATATACCTAGAATAACAAAAACAAATTAAACATTTTGAAGTTGGTGCCGAATAAAACATAAAGACTACTATTTCATGGCACCAACTTCAAAATGTTTAATTTGTTTTTGTTATTCTAGGTATATTATTTTTTGCTTTTTAGTTGCCTTGTATTTATTTTTGAAGTCGGTAATATTTTTTGTTAAAAAGTTTTTATTAGTGGAAAAAATCAGGTTTGTAACCCCTGCAGTTTAGGCTCTGCGTTGATGAATCAGTCAGCCAGGACAAATTAATATAATTACATGTCTATAAGTATAAAAAATCCAAAAGTTTACTTGGAAAGTTTTCATTTTTCCAGACAACTTACCCTAGAATCCCGACACTTGGAAATGTTTTCCATATTTTTTGATCCGGCAACCCTACCAGTGCCAGCGCTTGAACCAAAGAGCATGTAAAATAACTTGAACAAGTGTTGCGAACAATCGATAGTTTCACTATCCATAGTTTAAGTCGAAAATAAGGTACTCCGTCGATAGGACTATCGTCAGTATCGATACTATCGATTGTAAGGCTCACGTCAATACTATTGACATGCATCCATAGGATACTATTTAAGCTCGTAAAGGTATTGTTTTTTTGAGCTTAGATAGTATCGATACTACCGATACTATAGACAGCTTTACGGTATCGATAGTGACTTGTATTTCGATAGTTTTGCTTATACTGTGCAGATAGATATAGTAATCAATGATGACTAAGAACATGTATACTTTATATTTGGCTGGCCTGAGAGTTTGTGTGAACGAAAACTAAACAAAGTGGCAACGTGCACGTTTTTGTTGTGAACAATACCATACTAGGTATTGCAAACAATACCTACTATTTCAAATTCGCAAACTATCGATTATCCAAAACAATCGATAGTTTCAATAGTATTGCTTTTCAGAATTAATACTATCGATTGTTTTGCTTTTCTGGACTTCAATACTATCGATAGTACCTATCAATAGTATTGCACACTGACAATACTATTGCCCCTTTCCTAGCTATCGATAGTATAATCGATAGTCCTACTATCGGTAAACTATAGTACTGGGTATCGATATTAGACTATCGATCGGCAACACTAGCTTGAACCCTAGAAAGAAAATACGTCGGGGTCTGCTTTTCGCTTGCCTGTCACATGCACAAAAATATTTGAATTCAGGGCAGTAAATACGACAGAGGAAGTGAAACATACGGCTGATACCAAGCTTTTGAAGTGTTTGGAATATGACCGACGGCCCCACACCCACTTTGTGCAAGGCGATCACCACAATTCCATTTTTTTTAACATCCATATTGTAATTTGATAATGAACACGAAAAATATGTGAAATGGCGCGAAATCGAAAGAACTTTTAAAAAAAATAAACGCGTAAAATTCAAAGTACCTAATGAAAGTTGAAAAAAAAAGAAAAGTTTTTATGTAACAGTATTTATGGCCGGACTAGTTATAGATAAATGGGCTATCCAACACAAAGGGAATTTTTCAATTCGAACCCATAGTTCCTGAGATCATCGCGTTCAAACAAACAAACTCTTCAGCTTTTTATTATAAGATTCGTTCCATAAGATTGAAAGATTCAATCGGTATCATAAAACACTATTTTCTACCTATATAATTACTATACAGGCGCGTCAGTCGCACGTTAATATGTACGCAATTGTGAGGTCGTGGGTTCGAATTCTGCCCATTATACTACCGACGTGAACCCACTCCTAACACAAACCATTTAGCTTAGTTGGAGGGGCTAACAGGATTGCTAGTAATTTGGGACAACAATCCCACATTGGTAGAACATAATCTTAAAAAAAAAAAATAGTACCTATAACCGGTGAAGAATTTTATAAAAGCACAGTCAGTTTGTTTTGAAGGGCTCTTTTAGACGTCCAGTTTTTTCACCGGATGCTGGATGGATTTTTTCGTCGGACTGTGCACTCTGTCCAGTGTTGTATGGTTTACAATGAGTGTGTTCACATGCATCGGCAAACCGGACACGCCGGTCCGGTAATAAAGGTTCAACAGCCGTCCGGCGTTCGGTGAACCAGTGAACAAATCGAACGTCTAAAAAAGCCCTAACAAATGCCGCCAGTAGCCGATAAAAGTCCAGCACGCCAAACGGTAAGAAATCTTTGAATTTCTTTCCTCCACTAACGTGACGTAAAATATTACAAAATAATAATAATATAATAATAATAATAATATCTTGGGACAACTGATACAACGCTATCTGATCCCTAACTAAGCAGAGCTTGTACTAAGGAAACCAGACAACTGATAAACATACTTATATATTTCTAAATACATACATATTATAGATAAATAACACCCAGATACAGAATAAATCATCGTGCTCATCACACAAAGTTTTATCCTGGGTGGGGATCGAACCCACGACCTCTTGCGTAGCAGTTGGACACACTCCCACCGCGCCACAGAGGCAGTCAAAAACAGCCTTTATAAAATGCTTGCATTTTTGGCGCTCCCTTCTCGGACTATTTGTATCATATGGGATAGGAGGTAGGTATCTACGTACCGGACATTTACCGCTGACCTCGCCAAGCTTTCCGCGATCCCTATTAAATAGACGATCGGGATCAATCAACGTGAGATACATCCAATATTTCAGGATATTGGGCCCGTGTATCATTTTATGGCAAAAGCCCCAAGCTCGGTTAATATCAGAGAAAAATACTTTCCTAATAGGGATAAAGTTACGGTTGATGCGATTCGATTACATGGACGATAGAAGATTAAGTCGTTTATGTAGAACAAGGGTTTTATTAGGGTTCCGTAGTGAAACTAAAGAACATTCTTTTTAGAGACATGCGTCCTACATAGATAACGTTACAGTTGGTTATCGTAAAGGTCTTAAAGCTCTAACTGACGTTCCAAAAATGTACTACCAATTTATTGTCCTAAAGCTGAAATTGACCTACATTGTAGTATTTAGGTAGGTAGCTTCCTAGTAGTTAGGTATTCGAGCATTGCTCAAGCCACTTAGCCCCCTCCCCCCACCCCCCCCAAATCCTAGATCCGACAACACCTACGACCGTTCCTACACTGTTTGGCATTACCTATCTCTATCTATCTATCTAGGTGGTTATGTGGTATGCAATTGTGTTGTTGAAATTTGAAATCACTTCGCATTCCTCCCGCCGGAGGTTTCCAAACATCATGAAATAAATATAAATGCCGATTTAGTTTGTCAAATCCATGCGGGAATCACACCACGAAACTCTAGCGAATCGACAAAAAAATTAATAGATACCGTTTTCAAAAACAAAATAAAAACCGGGTAAGAGCAAGTCGGTCCATGCTCAGTGTAAGGTTCCTTAGCCTTGAATAATTGTATCAGCAGAAGAGCGTATGTTCATGGCACATACGCACTTTTGTTGAGAAACGCAGTACATATCCGAAATAATTTTAGTTTTATTATTAGGCGCTACCTTTGTGATTTTTTTCATATTTTTTGGGCACACGGTTTAAAAGTTAAGGGGGGGGGGAACCATTTATGCAACTTTTTTTTTTTTAATATTTACTCAATCAAAAAAGTTTATTATTAACCCTAAAATATTTTTGAAAGGCCTGTCGAATGATGTGCCACACGTAGATGTTTGCAGAAAAGCTTCTGTTACATGTATGGAGTACCCCCCCTAAAAATATTTATTTTTATTATTTAGCTATCAAACTAAATAGCGGCTACTACAAGACACCTTTTCACCAAATTTCATCAATATTCATTGAGTGGTCTTAGTAAAATGCCTATGACAAACGGACGGACAGACTGACGGACATGACGAAACCACAAGGGTTCCGTTTTTGCCATTTTGGTTACGGATACCTAAAAAAATTTTAGAATCCGAAGACAACGCACGGAGTAATGTACCTATGTTTTGACAACAGTTGTAACAAAACATTAGGTACAATTTTTTTATTGATTTCGGTGGGTCAAGTATCATGATGTGATCCCGCGGGGATTTGACTAGGTAACTAAATCGGCATGCAGTAGGTAGGTATACAAATAGGTACACATTTTACATTCTACATTACTAACATACCTACCCTATTCAGGTCACGTACACAATTTCCAATATTTAGTAAGATTAATACATAAATCTGCCTTGTAGGATTTATGTTTTTAATTTATAATTTACAGGCGTCAGACCGTCCATCGACGAAACAATGTCGTAATTTCATTTAAATCCTCTCCACTCCCAGCCTACAAATCTTGGGAAAGCTTTTGAAATGATTGTATTTTTATTTTATACCTAAATACTTACAGTACTACGACTGTCTGTCGTTTTTATTTTGCCACGGGTCACGGTAGTCGTCGTTTGCAATACTCATGTTTATTATTACTGACCCCAATTTAAAACCCCAAAAAAAAAATACTCACATTTATTGCCCCAATCTTGTTTTGTTAGCTTCAGTGGCCTAGAGCTTAGACTAACCTACGATAGATAACTGAGCATGTTTTTAAAATTTTATGTTCTGTGCCTTTATATGTTTAATATCTATTTACAATAATAATAAAAAATGTTTAATTAAATTTACTAACATATTTATTGCTATGTATTTTATGCTTCAAATACCTATATATTATTTATTTAATTAAGGATATACCTTAATGGATTCGAACGTTACTTGGGGTTCACACTGGAAACCAACGCTGTGTTGTGGCTCATGCCACAACGTGGCATTTATGCTGAGTGGAAACCTTGTTTGTCGCAGATACGACGTACAAGTACCTACTTAGTTGTAATTTTTTTGTTTATATGTAACTAATTGTATCTGTGGCGATTTTTCTTTCTTTCTATTTTAGCTATACGTAACTTTTTCATCGACTACTAGTCTGAGAAGTTACAATCATGTACTTTCAAAGACAACTCTAAAAAAAACACTTCAGCACTAGGTTACAAGCCCTGTGTTGTGGGGAACTCTACAGACATACTCGTTCCTACAAATCACGGACACAAAATACCTACTTTGTGTCTACACAAATGTAGGTACATCCAGACTACTTTTAGTCTGGATGTACCTACATTCAGACTCAGAAAGACTATTTGCAGATCGCATAAAGTGGTGCCCCGTGTGGGAATCCAACCCACGACATTTTGCGCCGTCGTCATATGCATTTCCACAGTAGTAGATAGTATTGCCTAATAAGTAAAATTCTAAAAATCGTGATTTTACTGCATGTTTGCCACTTCATCAAGCCTGAAGATTAAATAATCCTACGTAAGCCTGTGAGGCAATTGGCTTTGCAGCCATAACCGTAATGACAATTAATTATTAATCGTCGCGCGGAATCCACCCGTAATCCCCCCTTCCGTAGACCGGCGGCTGACTAGACGGGATGAAAAACTATAGTAATTAATCCTATAGCTCGGAATTGTACATTTAAAAAGCTTTGTGAAGAGCTATCTGCTTTCTCGAAATTACATTTCTCATTAGGATTCTACCCCGAGAATGCTAATTTGCAACATCGATAGAGCCCACTATGAGGATCATTGTTTCAGATGCAGCAATTATGATTGGAATATTTACTTTGTTATGGAAAATAAAATTGACTTTGTAGGATAAAAAGGACTTGGTTTTCTACATTTTGTAATACATACGTAGGTACCTATTATTGGTCTCTAACCGATTGCAGTTACGTCTGTCAAAATCATTAGAGACTAACCAACTTCGTATGAGATATTATAATATGTAGGGGCAAAAGTATTTTCGTATTTTGAATGTATTGTTAGTAATCAAAACTCTTTGGTTGTACTGAATGTAACTGGCTAGTTTTAAAACCATTAAATGTTGACATTCTGAAGATGCAATAAATGAAAAAAAAAGTAGTTCCCGCCATTTTTCAATTGTTTTTCAAGCAAGCAATATGAACGTATGTGACAAAGAAATTCGGTACATCTATACTTATAATAAATCTGTAGAGAGGTCAATTCTGTACATGAAATATATTTCCAAAATAACTATCAGGGGGTGATTAGGGATCGATACTGATGCCAAAAATGCAATCAGTAAAATTTTTGTCTGTCTGTCTGTCTGTCTGTATAACCGTTATAGAAACAAAAACTACTAGACGGATTTTAACGAAACTTGGTACAATTATTTTTCATACTCCTGAGGTGGTTATAGTATACTTTTCATCACGCTACAATCAATAGGAGCAGAGCAGTGAAGGGAAAACGGGAGAAGTTACTCCATTTTTTAAGCTTCCGTCGCGTGTAAAGCTACACAGAAATCATGTATGACGGAAATGTTCTCCTTAAAATTATATAAAAAATATCCCACGACAGCATATGTCTATCTTTTATGGTTGACTCACAATATCGCGTGTAACTCCCGATAGCTTAGCAGTTCGAAGCTTTCTAATTATATTTGTCTACTCTTACGTTTATAACACACTCAGTCATCCCTAATTCAAAAAGTTAACATAATTAACTATTCCATAAAAAAGAATCATAGAAATCGGTATATAAACACCAAAGTTATACATGAAATACGCTAATAATAAGCCATCGCGCTTGAATACTGAATCATGCTATCTATCTATATCTATACATATAATAAAATTGTAAATTTCACATGTCTGTACATGGCCGAACTTAGTGAAAAAAAAAATTAGGAAATGTTCGAAAAGAGTATTTAAACACTTTGCTGCATTTTTAGAAATGTCTGTCTGTCTGTTTGTTTGAACACGAATCACGCAAAAACTTCCAGACAGATTCGGTTGAAATTTTGCACGTGCAATTTAATAGATGCGGATTAACATTTAGGCTATAAATTATCACGCTTTTTCCCATAGGAGCTAAGCAGTGAGGGATAATGTCTGTAGCTATTTTTCGTTATAAAACAGTAACTACTTGACGGATCTTTATGAAAATTTACAGTTTTATAGTAAAAACTATACTTAGGACATTATTTACGCTATGAATCATTACGCTAACGTCTATGGGGAACGAGTAGCAACGTATTTTTTGTCGCACCATAATGGTTTATCACAATTTTTTGCACAATTAGACATTATCTTTAATTGTAACCCATGGAATACATAACGTCATGCTAAAACTATACACAACATTTTTAAGTTTCATAAGAACAGTTATTTTGACGTGGTAAGTAGCGAACAGTATAGCCTCGAAGCTATGCTAGCGGTCTTTGACGACGACGAAGTCTCAGGCTCAAATCTGATATCTGATTATGTTCTTTTTGTACTTTTTTAAAATTGTCTTTGTCCTTTTTTAATATTTTTCTTAATGTTATAGTTATTTTTTCGGCCATAGGTAACTTAATTGCTTTGGTTCATATTTTTTTATATTAAAAATCAAGTGAAATATGCACTTATGTAAGATATATATAGGTATTGCATGCACTGCAGGGAGTAATGAATTAATCGTAGTAGAAATGGAAAATAATATTACATTCCAATTTAACAAGTATTCGATATTTTCCAGAATTGATGTGTTCGTGCTCAAAAAAAAGACATTACACACGTAAAAAAAACGTGTAGCGCCATCTATGAAATCAAATTGGTCACCGTGATCAAACAATTCCTTATTTGTAAAAACATTTATTAGGGTATAGGTGCTTACGATGACGGATTCATTTTTTGCTGAGTGGCAACATTCTCCTATTTATTTAATTAAATTGCTTAAATTAATAAAAAAACATTAAGTATTAGAAGAAACTTCACTGGTTTTGAAAGTAGATGGCGTTGTATTCAATAATGTTCTATACTTAGTAAAAGAAGTTTTAAAATAGTATTAAAGAGAAACGTATTGCTATCATTTTTAGAAATGTTTGTCTGTCTGTCCGTTTTTTTGACCACGCATCACACAGGTGCATCGAGGATCATGTTTTGGGGTTATGGTTGGATAACAAGTGTTCATCAATTCAACGATAATGAATGACTCATCGGCTAAGTGTGAGTAGTTCGGGTGACGGGAGGAGGGAGGTGGGGGGTCATTGTCTGTCAATGTGGAGTCTGAGGGAGGGGGAGTCCATGTCTTTTTTTCTTACTTGCATCATTGTAACATATAAGAGAGGCACTCTCTTATATGTAAAGTGGGGATGTGATTTTTTTCTCACCTACCCCATCGTGTGGGGTATCATTAGATAGGTCTTTTAAAAAGCGTTTAGGGTTTGTGAAGACTATTTTTAGATTTAAGGATTCCTTTGTGTAATATTAGGATTTATAGTGAACATTTTTGTTAGAGTCAAGTGTTCCCCTGCCAACTAAATGGTTGATGTCGGGTATGTGAAAAAATTCAAGGTAGTAGTATAAATACTAAAATTATAAAGAAAACTATCACAGTTAAGCACTTAGGCTTTACAAGTTTACGATAAACATCTGATCAAATGGGAAGTACCAAAATGTTAGTAAAAATTATATTTAAAATTATTAGGTATTAAGTAGGTATAACGTTGAATGAATGAAACAAAAACAACAGAAAACCCACTTCTTAAGCCGCACACCAAATTAACTATATAAAATAATAGAATAGAACGATTTTTATTTAGTACACAGAAGACACAAGTATAGACATTATTATAATTTAACAGGAAGTCATGCAGAAGATAAAAAAAGCAATAAATAAAACAGTAAAATAATAAAAATAACAATAGACAAAAAGAAAAGAGACACAAATAACACATATTAATGACAGAAAAACACAGTAAACGAATACCTAAAGAGTCTGTGTTTGGTACTTATTCATTTTCACAAAGCTTTTGGTTGTTGAAGCTATCAATAGATGACTACCTATATGATGATTCTCCGCTGCTGAATCATATCGCGGCTCACCCGACAGGACTGTTTCCAACATATTTACACAGAAGTTATTTCGTAACATAAACTACCTTAATTTAAACCCGACTTTCACGCGAACGAAGTCGCGGGCACAGCTAGTTTTAAATAAAAGTTTTATTACAAAAAGGTAAAAATGCGATGAATGCCGCGAATACAATTTGTGCGGTTTACGGACCTAATGCGGTATCAATACGAGTTGCACAAATGTGGTTCAAGCGTTTCAAGTCTGAAAATTTTAGTGTGAAGGATGAGGCTCGCTCTGGACGCCTTGTAACGGTTAAAATCAGTGCCATCTTTGAAAAAGTGGAGCAAGACCGACAAATTAGTAGTTACGATATTGCTGAAAAATTGGATGTTGATTACAAAACAGTTTTGCGTCATTTACAAAAGTCTGGGTACAAGAAAAACTTGATATTTGAGTATCACATGATCTCACTGAGAGAAACTTATAACGTGTTTCCATTTGCGATTCTTTGTTTAAACGTAACAATCCCGACCATTTCTTAAACGGTTAATTACGGTTGATGAAAAAAGGGTCATTAACGATAAGGATGTCACAGACGGTGGCAAATCAAGATCTGACTCTGAACAAAGTGATGCCGTGTGGTGGGATTGGAAAGGAATCGTCCACTATGAGCCCTTGCCGCTGGATAAAACTATCGATTCTGACCTCTACTGTCAACAACTGATGAGGTTAAAAGAAGCCATTGAGAAAAACTGGCCGGAGCTGGGGAACAAGAAGGGCGTGGTTTTCCATAATGGCAATGCCAGACCGCACTCATCTATAGCATAGAGAGAGCTTGGCTGCAATGTGTTGATGCATCTTCCCTATAGCCTTGATCTTGCTCTAACTCTTTAGGAAGCATACAGTTAACGCCAAAAGAACTGTGAAAACTAGCGATGGGATCATGGCACTAATCACAAGATGACAACAAGTCATCGATCAAAACGGCCCATACATATTATAAATATATAAAAAATTATACCTTAAAAAAATATAAGCCTAGAGAGATATTCGTAAACGGACCCATCTATGGGCCGACAGTGGTAGCGTTGCTCATTTCTTCAAGTAACCTGGTCACCACTGAGACATGGACATTTATTTGCATATCTCTTTCTGTGTCTGATTGGTATATCTGTTACAATACTCTTCTATAGAACATTTTATTGACCAGTGACCACCTTCTATGTGCTGGTCTCTCATTTTTTATCTATGTCTATCTACTTACAATAAATCAGTCGCAGTACAACGCAAATGTAATGTGTGAATGCTCTGGATGTTACTGCATCAGTTTATCAATGTCGGGCAGGACACGCGGCGGGAATGCGGCCGACTGCGGCGCCATACAGAATGGTGCGTCGTTAGCGTTAATCCGATTCGGGCATTGGAGCATTCGAGTATCCCAGCGTTCGGGCTGTCGGCATTCACCCAGCCTCCCCGTCCCGCGGAGCTCAGCAATGCGAGCTCAGGAATTTGAATGCAAATTGAAAATGCCATTAGATCAGCAAACATTTTGCTTGCCGATCAAACGTTGCATTGTGTTCTAGTAACTGAGAAATAATTATCGTATGCTGCCGCCTTGTGATTGCATATGCATTGGTTGAAATATTCTATGGTTTTTTGGGTATGGATGACTTTAGGTCTATGGTGACGTGTAGATATACCTGAATTCACGTGTTATAAGGAGATAATGCAATGGATCGGTGAATAATAATAACACTGGCTACTTTCTTTGAACATTACCTATTTTACTGATTTTTAAGCACTTTTATGCTAATTTAAACATAATTATTAAATGTAGAAGTCGAATGGAGGATTCGATTGGGTTGGGCAACATTTCGAGGCCAATTAACCCCCCCCACCAGCTGCCAGATGGACCGACGACCAAAAGGTCGCTGGAATGAATTGGATGCTGAAGGCATGCCGAATGTTTAGCGTAAGTTAGGAAAGGCCTATGTCCAGCAGTGTACCGATACTGATTGATAGATAGAGAACTATAGAGATAATAATTTAAAATCACGCGGGCAAAATCAGCAAACATAATCTTTGATAGAGGCTTTTAGTTCAGTCCTGGTATTATGTAAGGGAATGTAGAGCTCTCTGTGTTGTCTCTTTTGAGTTAAGTAGTTAAATTTAGTTACCATGACTAAAAAGTCGGTTGAGTACCTAATATAAAACAATATCACTTCGAATTTATTATATCGCCCATACATTAATGTAGGTATGAAGAAAAACAATTCCAGGTTAACGTTTGTATTCACAATTTAGATGCGATAACCATTTTATGGCAATACAGATTTTACGCTTATCGGTTTTCATACCAACAACTATTGTTGTAAATTGCATTTTATATTTTTGAAATGAAAAGTTTGTTGAACGTTGATAAAATAATTTATGGGTTTGTGTGTTGTATCAGTGCCTTTGGAGGTATGTCTTTCGCTACAGGTACTGGTTTAAATGGCGACGATATAGCCTTTAACGCATCTTACCGAAGAAGAATTGTGCCACGTGTTGTAGACCCACCGAGCACTCCTCTAGATTTATTTTCTGGAAATTTGCGGAGAAAGAGTAAGTATAAATGACTTCGCTATTAGATAAGTAACCCACCAAAAAGTCTTTGCCACATAAATTCGACAAATAACTACAATATCAAAAATGATCAGAGTGACACTCTGATCGTTTCAAAACTCTTCGGTCTTCATCTTAAAAGATAATAAGTGATTTGCAGACATGTAGCATTTGGTTAAATGCTACATGTCTGCAAATCACTTATTATCTTTTCCCTTCTTTTTGATCGGCGATGTTTGTAGAGAAAAGAGGCTCCTATCAAAAGCTGTAACGTCATGGCCATTAAGCCATTGGTATAGAACATAGTCTGCTTTTTGTTTGGTTTGATCCGACATAGGTCTCTCACTCCCCTATCGCTATACTGATTCATATCTCGTCAGCTTGACTAATTGCTTATTGGTTGTTTGTCCTTAGATCATATTGAAACAATATGGAAATGGGACTTCTGGTGCCAGCTACAACCTAAAGTGGGCAACTGCAGTAATTCTATCAAGGCGTGTGTAACGTTATCGTTTGAATATTATTTATTTTTAATCCATTACAATTATGTACATGTTAATAATATAAGTAAGTCTTTGAATAAACAATGACTAGATGACTTGATGACCTGTCGTTGTGACAGGGGAACGGCTACCCCCATAGAGATAGATAAACCTATCTCCATGGGCCACACCAAAGTAAGTTTTGACAGGGAGTTGTAAGAATGGCGGCAAACTGACATGTCGCTATTTTTACAGCTCCGCGTTTAAAGTGTAAAACAGTGTAAAATATACTTGAAATACGTCATAACTGGACAAGAACGAGACTTTGTGATTGAAAGAAGTAAACTAGAAAGAAATTATACTTGAAACTGGCTGGAAACCATAATCTCTACCGATTAATATTGGAGGGAAGAGGAAAAAAAAGTTTTGACAGATTGACTCATAACATTACACCACGCCAATGTCAAACGTCAGTTTTCTATCTATTTATGGCTTCCTATTTTGAAGGGCTTTTATGAGACCGCTCAAATTATTTAATCAATGACAGGTCCAAGCACGCTGATCAACTTGGAAAGGGATCGGCACCGTAGTCGTCCGTCAACTGTTTGTGAGCTTGTCCCGAGGCGAGGCGATTACGTTAGGGAGTTTCATACAAAGAATACTGATCGGCTTGAATGATACGGTGACTATCCCTTTCCGAGTTGATCAGAGTTCTTTGACCTTTATTCGGATGTACTTTGATTTTTCACCCACTTCAAAAAGGGGAACGTTCTCAATTCGACAGTATTTTTTTATATTTGTTACCTACCTGATTACAACGCAGACGGCTGGACCGATTTGAAAAATTATTTTTGTGTTTGAAAGGGTATACTTCCAGATTGGTCCCATTGTCATCAAAGTTCGGATCTGATGATGAAATCTTGGAGAAATCTAGGGAACTCTTCAAATATTAAAGACACACCTAAGTATAGTAATTTGGTTAGGTATACATATTTTGGTGTAATTCGCGTACTGAGTTAAATAGAACTGATGATGAAGACCACTGATGACCAGCGGAACTATTCAATAATAAATATTGCGGGTTGCGATCTGAGTACCGTGTTCGATACCTGATACTTCGCCTCCATCAAATCATGTTATGGAACTGATAGTCTAGTATCAGGTGAACTCCTCAAAAATCAACGGCCTTGTATCGCAAAACGCAACATTTTGTAAAAGAAATGAGCAGTTTAGATTATACTATTGTAACTTATTACAGTAAAAGTATTTTGAAAAAATACTCTCCAAAACTAGAACTCAACATAACTAAAAATAAGAACACTTATCTTGTAAAAAGAAAAATAAATTAACAATTATTAGTTAGTTTATTAAATTATAAGAACTTAAACGGCTATTACACTACCCTAAATCAAGGCCCTAAATCGAGGTCGCCTTGAAAATTTGTTAGAGAATTAGGGCCCTAACTCTTATTAAACTTCTCTTTTTATGGGTTCAGGGTCCCTGATTCAGTGCAGTGTAATATCCGCATTACTTTTATATATTTTTTAAAATTTATTTTTGCAGCTATTATTACGACGCTCAGTTGGATCAATGCAGGGCGTTTACACACAGCGGTTGTGGCGGGAATGAAAACAATTTTGCTACGATTGTAGAATGTGAACGGCATTGCAAGGGTAAATAGATCTGTTAAAATGAGGAATCTTAGCTATTAACATGTTATTAGCTATTCGTATTGGCCCTTTACAATTTTATGGACTTTTTAATTAAAATATAACTGTCGCAGTACAAGCTCTTATGTCGCGGGGGATTTTATAAACATTCAAATCATGGACACAAAGTACATCCAGACTCGTAACAACATTTTTTTGGATCACTCAAAGAGGTGTTCCGTGTGGTAATCGAACCCACGACCTCTTGTACAGCAGTCATACTCACTCCCACCGCGCCACCTAGGGAGTCAAATTTGCTTTAATCAGACAATAATAATATATTGGGACCAGTCACACAAGCCATCTGATCCCAAACTAGCCTAGTTTTAGCCTGTACGGTAAGCAGATTACTGATAAATATACTTATATATATTTCTAAAATCATACATAACATACAAAAATTACACCCAGACACAGAATAAACTCTCATGCTCTTCACATAAACTTTTATCCTGAGTGGGGATCGACCTCCGGTTTAGCAGTCAGGGTCACTAACCACTAGACCAACAGGACAGTTAATTACAGTTAATTAAAGCAATCGCCACATGGTTAGGTTTATTTATTTTGTCACAAAACTCACAAAGTAATACCTATAGGCATACCTATACCATAGGTAAAGATGCGTAGTTACGATCCGCTTAATTAGTAAGCAGATCCCGTAGCAGATACCTAGTTGGTATCAACGCTAATGATATCCATAATGTGTTACCGACCCTGTAAATACCTTTTAATTTCTGTAATAAAGAGCCTTGCGTTGTAGTCTTTAGGGAAAATGTGTGTCGGTAGGTTGCTCATTCCACAAGTGAAACATTGTTATAATATTAATATCTGGGGGCAACTCAAACAACGTCATCTTATCACAAACTAAGCAAAGCTTTACTATGGCAACCAGACAACTGATAGATATTCTTGAAGTACTCGGATATTTCTAAATACATACATACTATAGATAAATTACACCCAGAATAAACCATCGTGCTTATCACACAAAGTTTATTCTGGGTGGGTATTGAACCCACGACCTCCGGTTTAGCAGCCAGGTTCACTAACCACTAGACCAACAGGCCAGTTAAAGCATGGTCCAGACGGTTGGAAACAAGGCTTCCCGCCAAGGTGACCTTGCTGGTTTCCAACAGTGTAGACGGCTGCGGCTGTTGCAAACCAAATTATGGTTTGTCCTCCAACGTCCTTGGCGGGTGGGAGCGTTCTTAAAGCGTCTTCTAGACGGTTGGAAACAAGCCTTCCCGCCAAGGTGACCTTGCTGGTTTCCAACAGTGTAGACGGCTGTTGCAAACCAAGTACAATGTAATTTGGTTTACAACAGCCGTCTGCACGGTTGGAAACCAGCAAGGTCACCTTGGTTTGTTCGCTTGTTTCCAACCGTCTAGAAGACGCTTAAGCGTCTTCTAGACGGTTGGAAACAAGGATTCCCGCCAAGGTGACCTTGCTGGTTTCCAACAGTGCAGACGGCGGTTGCAAACCAAATTATGGTTTGACCTCCAACGCCCTTGGCGGGTGGGAGCTCTCTCCCACCACGCCGTTTGCTGTTGGTTTGTCGCCGTGTAGTCGGCGTTTCCAACCGAACAACAAACCAAACCACCACATAGGCACACATAAATTGCCGCAGAATTGATATGATATTTATTACAATGTACTTAAATACTTATCCTTCTTTTATAGTTTTGTTAAATTTATAAAAATCTATTAATTTCATATTAAAATTTTGCAAGTATATACTGATGACACAATTTATTTGGTGTGGTTTGCAACCAACAATTGGTGGGCCCCGCCAAGGTCGCGCGTGTTTGCGCGTGGTTTCCAACCGTTTGGACGAAAATACAAACGGTGGGCCACACAAAGCTCCCGCCAAGGTCACCTTGGTTTGTACGCTTGTTTGCAACCGTCTGGAACATGCTTAC
This sequence comes from Herminia tarsipennalis, assembly GCA_945859575.2. Taxonomy (NCBI): domain Eukaryota; kingdom Metazoa; phylum Arthropoda; class Insecta; order Lepidoptera; family Erebidae; genus Herminia; species Herminia tarsipennalis. Next base: position 10,697,162 of record OX243839.2, on the reverse strand, counting down.
AGCGTCTTCTAGACGGTTGGAAACAAGGCTTCCCGCCAAGGTGACCTTGCTGGTTTCCAACAGTGCAGACGGCGGTTGCAAACCAAATTATGGTTTGACCTCCAACGCCCTTGGCGGGTGGGAGCGCTCTCCCACCACGCCGTTTGCTGTTGGTTTGTCGCCGTGTAGTCGGCGTTTCCAACCGAACAGCAAACCAAACCACCACACAACAATCATTAAATATGATAAAATTAATATGGATGTGTGGAAACCGTCTGGAACATGCTAACCTTTTTTACCACTCCACCTCTCGGTGCCAGCTGTAGGTAGTATATACGTAGGCCCCCTACTCCTTGTTTCCACGTAGTAATTCATAAAGCGTCTTCTATACGGTTGGAAACAAGGCTTCCAGCCAAGGTGACCTTGCTGGTTTCCAACTGTGTAGACGGCTGTTGAAGACCATGTACCAAGTAAATTGGTTAGTAGTAAAGCCTTGTTTCCAACCGTCTAGAACATGCTTAGGAAAGCCTTGTTTCCAATCGTCTGGAACATGCTTAAGACGTGAGAAGGGAGTGGGGGGAGAAGGAGAAGGTATATTTATTTTATTTACACTCATTACCAGCCAAGTGACGAACTGGATCACGTAGCATACGTACGGTCCCCAAGATGCAGATAACTTTTACAATCACCACGTGTTTACGTATAGTTTAAAACAAAATCACTTCACGTAGTCTGCCCCTTTCGAGTCGTCCATTAATTACGCGATGTTTATTAGCAACTTTCTGATCTCCCCCTCCCCCTGGTGATACGTGGTATGATTTTAGACTAAACCCCCTCTTTTTTTTGGTACAAACAATCTCTATAAATTTCACACGAGTGTGAGTCTTGAACGACGGGTTCAACTCCAGTCATTTGCACCCTCTCAATTGCAACAATCACCTCTATCAATTGCACCCCATCCCCGTCTCGTTGATTCAACGTCAAGCACATTCAAGAAAAAAAATACACGTGATATCTAATTACACCCCGTTCCCCCCTGGTGATATTTCGTGATTATTTTCCGAACCCCTTCCCTTTTCGAGCCTCATGTGATTAATTGACGACCCCTTTTTAGTTGCAAACAAAGGATTTTATTATGGTTTTAATTCATAACATTCACATATTTTTTCTGGAAAGGTTTATAGGTTTAATATATCTATTATAATTTTATAGGTTCGACGTATATGGCATTGAAAGAAACATCAAGATCAATATCTTATTGTGCATTGCAACCGAGTACTGGATTGTGCTTGGCTTTAACTGAGAGGTAAGGACAGTATAGTTACATTACTGATTCGTACTGAAGATTATGAATATCTACTACATCAATCAGACAGTGGTCGAGTAGGGCCAGGTGCTGATACAAGGGGTGAACAGCATGGTCACTTGTTACTAGACTCGACCAAATGACCTATTTTTTTGGGGAATTGGATAATTTTTACACTGGATCTGAGTGTTTAGGCAGGCAAGTCACTCCCTCCCCTTGGTAGGGGTGGATATGGTGTACCGGCGTTGAATCAAGTGCACCCACTCCGCCATGCGAGCGATTCACACTTCATCAGTTGAGTCAAATGTTGCCCCCCGTAGGACAAATGTCTGGTTCCGCACCTGAGTAGGGCAGGCAGGAAAACCTGTCTACTCACCTAGATTCTATTAAAATTGTAAAGTACGAATACTTTACAATCGTCGAGATTGAAGATTTTTGAAAATAACTAACCTAAGTCAACTAAATCAATCAAATTCCGTGAATAAATTTTAGTCCCTAATGCAGCTTTAAGGGTGCTTTTCTACCAGACATGTGCTATGCAGCGACGCTGCGAATATGTGAAACTATATGACCGTTTCCACTGATGCTAAGCTATGTAGCAGGGCGAGTAACATGTGCTATGAAGACGTACATCTTAATAGCACATCTTACTCGCCAACACAGCTAATAGCCTATTGCATATAACTAAGTAAAAATTAAAAAAAAAAACTGCTAAAGCATCACATCTACAATAACACAAAAAAAATCATAAAAACTACGCTCACGAACACACATGCCACATCTAGCTACGTCCGATCTATGTAACTATGGACGCGTTATTTTATTTTCCGTGTTTGGGTTGAGTTCAAATGTTTGTTTGCTTTGTGTGTCATTTGATTATGTCACTCGGTAAATTGTTAAAAAGGGTATTTTTTAGTTAAATCCTATGTAAGTGACTGTAATTATTTATGAGAATAAACTTTCTTAAGACCAGAGCTTAGTTGAACCAGTTTCCATCAGAGCTAAAGCTATATGGACCAATGAATATGATTGCAACGTGGCATAGGGCACATCTGGAGGAAAAGCAGCCTAAAGGTTAATATTGTAATTTAAATAATGCTATTTTTTTTCATAAATAGCATTACGGTCAGTATAACGGTAGATACAGCTTGATCTTTTATTTACTTGCCGCGCTATTCGTTAAAGAGCTTAAGTAGAATGGTCGTTATAATCTAGCCTCCACGCGGACGGAGCTGTATGTATAAGCCCGTACCTACTATATGTACTTCTTAATATTGTTGAAATACTTCTAAGGTTTTACTACGACGTAAACGCAGCCCACTGCAAGAAATTCGTATACGGTGGATGTGGAGGAAACCAGAACAGATTTTTAGCTAAGCTACATTGCGATGAACGATGTGGAGATGATAGTGCTCATTAAATTACTGCATAATAAAGGGATTTAAAAATGTACATACTTTGTTTAATTGAATAAAGTTGTTACCATTTTCACAAGGCTTATAACATCTATACTAATATATAAAGCTGAAGAGTTTGTTTGTTTGTTGGTTTGAACGTGGTAATCTCAGGAACTACTGATCCGAATTGAAAAATTTCACTGTTGGATAGCTCATTTATCGAGGAAGGCTAAAGGCTATATAACATCACGCATCATCAACAGGAGCGGAGTAGCAATGAGAAATGTTGCAAAAACGGGGAAAATTTACGCAGACGAAGTTGCGCGGGACAGCTAGTGCTATATATAATTGGGTATTTGACTACTATCAAAATAAAATATTTTATACTGACCATGTAAAAATACCTATGTCAAAAAGTGTTCTGAAAAATCTTGTTCATTTATTAATTTAATGTTTTTATTCATTGTTAATCATAAAAAAAAACTAAATAAAAAAAAAAAAAGTAAATGATTTGACCATAGAAAATATGACGTCATATGTGTCATTTCATACAAATTTGTACGGGGCGGGTCGTTTTTGACATTTCTTAAAAAGAGGCTGGTTTGACCCCAGTCAAATACCCTATTGAAAGTGTTGGCAGGTAAAGGTAGATAATGTTTTATAGCTGACGTAGATATCTAAATCTCGAAGCGCCATGGAGGCCGTACGGGCTATTAGAGGTTCAATATTCGAAATAACATTATGGTAAATGGTGATCAATCATATGAACGCGGATATCTCGAGCAAGGTATATTCCGCCAACTGTTCTAATTATTTTGATTACACAAATGCTACTGCATCACTGACCCTATAATCACACTAACACTTTGCACACACGACTAGACTCACTGCCCCACTACGGGCACTTCAAATGTAACGTCAAACTAAAGTCACGCCATCTTGCGACAGCCATGTTTAAATAAGTCAATAGACTTTATTTTTAATCAAAACAGATACTACTTAGGTCAACGGAAATCAATTATCTAGCGTTTTAATATTTTTTTACCTACAAAGGGCTTAATCTCAGAATGTGCTCTTCTCAAAGTGAGCACATCGCGATATATGTAGGTACCATTTGTTAATAATGCTTATCAAAGACTTTCGTATTTCAGAATTTAATCATTTAGATATAAAACAGTCAGATATTTTTTTTAATGCTTAGGTATAATGTTTAATAGCCTTAAAGGCTAGATCGTAATTAATTTTAAATAATAAGTCATTTTATATGTTTACACAAAGGGTAATGCCACATGTACATTTTATCGCGATGAAATCTCTGGAACTCTTTAAAGTCTGAGATACGGCTGCAGATTCGCATCGTTCATCGAGTATTGTAATAAAATCATGTTTTTATATACAATCATAAAAGGGGCAATATGTTTTGGCTAGTCTGCCTATCAGATTTAGCCCGCTAGTATTTTTAATTATATAAATATTAATCGACTTACTGCCATAGCCAGCTCTGTTGTTGTAACGAAGAATGCAGTCATTGTCATAAAGCATTATTTTAGTTATTTGCTTGAAATGTAATGATATGGCAACGTAGGTACGCGGCGGTAGTCTAATGGCTAAGGCATCGGTCTCGTAATGTCGCAGCCGCAGGTTCGAATCCTACCCATTATACTACCGACGTGAACCCACTGCTTTTTTATTTTTATGTGGCGGGAAAAAATCCTTTCGAACACCCCCACCGTCCGGGGAAGACGGTGGAGGTAGTGTGGGGTTTGCACCCACTAAAAAACTCGCCGTGTATTGTGAGGTCGCGGGTTCGAATCCTACCCGTTATACTACCGACGTAAACCCACTCCTAACACAAACCTTAGAGTTTAGCTAGAGGGGTTAACAAGATTGCTAGTAATGTGTAGTAATTTGCAGCCGTATCTCAGTGTATTACAAACGTCAGGGCCTAGAGTGGATAGCAAAACTTATAGTAAAAAAAATTATAAAATCATTTCTATTTCTATGCACATTTGGCGAAGTGCTTATTTCGCGATGTGCTCATTATGCGGAATGCACATTTTGGGAAGTGCCCGTTATGAGAAGGCACTAAATGCGAAGTGGCAGTTTTAGGCATAGTGCACATTTTAAGACTAAGTCCTACAGAAAAAGAGAGCTCAGAGCTACTTTTAGGTACCTCCTTACTATATTCGTTTATGTAGATGTATGAGATTGTTTGTCTGACTGAGTAAGTATTTAGGTGTGTTTTACTATTACGATCTAGTAACCACTATAACAGTAGGTATATACCCAAATAAATAGATATTCTTTATAAAATAGATTTAAAACTGTTTCCTTTTACAAAATAAGTAGGTCGGAAATAACCTAAAAATGTAAACGCTGTTCTTTGTTGCCTATTAATTCATAAATCCTCCTCACATTTTCGCTTTAATGATTGTACTTCATTTTTTGCGAGCACATCTTGGGATTTGTGAATGACGATAATGGTTGAAAACATTGGGAGTCGTCTGGGAATTTTCCACTCAACGTAATTGTTTCTGACGGAAACATTAGTCCTCGGAGATGTTTGATTAAGTCTTGAGTTACTGACGGATGGCCCTCGACTACTACGCTTGTGAAATACGAAGCATTCGACTCTACGACGTTTTGTTGATTTAGTCACATTACCAGATATTCATCTATTTGTGTGACTTGTTTGGTTTTGTGTACAAGTAATTAAAGCATGAATTAGCAATAAGTAGGTATCTACAACAATTTATGAAAGTTAGTTTGCTGGTATTTTAAATGTCAGTAAATCGAAGACGCGAAAAGCCTAGATTTTAGCTGACTCATTCATCAATAGGTAATTATGTAATTAAGCAAAGATTGGGGCTACACGGCAATAATCCTAAATGTCAAATAAACTTGAGAAAAATCACGAAGGCTTAGATTAACCTACGACAATTCGGGAGTCGCTACATGTTCTGTGCATAAACAGGCCTCCGTGGCCTCGGCATATACCTTACCCAACATTCTAGTTCAACACATATTTTAATCACAGATGTCAATTATACGCTCTGTGGTCTTAATTGTCAACTCTTAAAACAGGCAGAGAAATTTTGCTGGAGTCGTTTAATAAAAAAACAGTTAAATCTGCGCCTGGGATGGCAATTACTGGAGTCTCGTCGGCCGTAATCCTCGTCCTGACGAAGAAAAACGCGCCTAATTAATAGTGCAGCTTCCGGATTAATTACCGGGCATCGCGCGCCACCCGCCGTTCTCTTATTATTTGAATTTTGTTAGTTATTTTCTTATCTATAAGCGTCAAGAATTCATTAATTAAGTTGTGGTTACGTCAAGTTTATTTTTTTGCTACCGTGGGGCCACTACTCAAGGTAAAAGTATTGTTTTAAACTTATAAGAGGCAAAATGTGAAGGAATGTAAACTCGATGTTCTAGAAGTAAAGCAGTACCCCCTGTACCAGTAGTACCAAGTAGTACTACTGTAACAGATTTATATAACTCTAGGTAAGTATGTGAAAAATTTACGATTTATTTTGTTGCATTCTGCTTTTTAGTTTGAATAATGGTTTATTTTGTAGTGCTTTTATTATTGTGCTTAAGTAAACCTTATTAACATTTAAAAGAAAAACCAATTGTATTGTTTAAAAATCGGATTTTACGACTGTCGCTTGCCGTTGAAACTTCTAATCATCAGCCCGTATCGGTCCACTGCCGGTTCTCCGCCTTCCGTCTAAAGACTGGATCAGTCAGTGGACTGGACTGAGTAAGAGTTTACTTAACAAATTATCCTATAAAACGTCACAATACGTTTATACGCAGCGCGTTGTACTCGTACGCCGCAGATTGCTCCTTTACGTCGGGTAAAAAGACAACGCAGATTAGAAGACGACAACGCAAAGCTTCAACATATTACAGTGTTAATCTAATTCAACGATCTTTTTAAAAACCCAGGAAGTCAGTTTATTCTCCAGTACAAAATAAAAATAAAAAATGTCAAACAAAAGCGAAGTATGTTTATAATTACCTCCGGCTGCGCTCCGGTGGCAGTTTGATTAAGTTGATTGATGTCCCCAGAGGGTTTCATTTACTAAAACAAAGCTGATTGTGAAATATATATATTCTTTTACTCGTCCCTTTATTGAGACGACAGTCCTGTTATTTACGACTATAATTTATTTACCTATTCCATTTGTTTGATTATGTGCAAGATGGAGGGATGGAGATGACTTTGTTTTTGAATATTTCACAGACATCTTTTGTGTTAAGACTGATGATAAATGTTTGCACTTCTTTATGCAAATTATGTCATTTATTTATTTTAAATTCAACGCTGAGAGTGGCGACATTGATATTGGTACCTATTATGTGACCGATATCTATTCATTAGCATGAATGGATATCGGATTGCGGATAACTTTACAAACATCTACAATGTAGGTATTAATGTTTTTTTTTTAATGACGACTCCCGCAGTAGTGTACAACCCCCTCTGTCGCAGGGGAATTTACAAACATACTAATGTGGTCATGGACCCAAAGTACACCCAGACTCGATACAACAATTCGACTGCCTATGTGGCGCGGTAGGAATGTGTCCGACTGCTACGCAAGACGTCGTGGGTTCGATTCCTACACGGGACACCACTTTGTGTGATCCACAAATTGTTGTTCCGAGTCTGGGTGTTGTGTCCGTGACTTGTATGTTTGTAAAGTCCCCCGCGACACAGGGCTTGTACCCTAGTGCAGAAGACGTTGTCTTTAAAAAAAAAAAAAAAAACAATTTAACAATTTGTAGATCACACAAAGTGGTGTCCCGTCACTCCCACCACAGTACTTATGTAGAACTTAACAATTAATATATTTACATAATTGATACTATAATTGCCGCTGTCTCAGCTAAAGGTTTCACCATTAAATACTTATTATCATGCAAGTACTTCCATACCCTTAGTAGGTACTTGCAGCAAGGATCTTTAAAGATTTTTCCATGATGACGATAGTAATAGGGCCTTATTCGATAGGGTCTGCTATCAAATACGGATCAATGGAATGGAATAGTGATCAATGGAGGAAAAAATGAGCATGGGTGCGAGCGACCGACACGTACAGAAAGGATTTTAGGTCCCACTTGATGAGATTAACATAAAATGAACATTTTATCCTATACCAAGAAGCTTATGTCTTCAGTATTAGCTTCTTATCCTATATCCCTGTATCTATTATGAAAGAAAATGCTCAAAATATACATAATAATGTAGGTACGAGTATATTGTGACATGTATTAAAATTCGCAGACATGTGACGTTCACCAATGCTGATTCCGTTTGGTAGATAGTTGTAGGTAGATCGCTTGTACCCTTTTGTTAGAAGAGGAAGGCTGCGTCCCGGCGGTGGAATTTTTAAAGAGTGTTTTCTTGTGTCTAAGGATCAAAGAAAATGAATAAATATTACATTTTATCTATGACTAGCTGACCCGCGCAACTTCGTAGGCGCGCAATTTTTTTCCCGTTTTTGGAACACTTTTCATTGCTGCTCCGCTCCTATTAGTCGTAGCGTGATGTTATACAGCCTATAGCCTTCTTCGATAAATGAGCTATCCAACAGTAAAATATTTTTTCAGTTCGGACTAGTAGTTTCTAAAATTATCGCGTTCAAATAGATTATACCTATAGACGTGGTTCCAAGGAACGGTTAGTAACTTAGTATGTGATTCGTTGCTTTGTCTTGTGTTCTGGCTCTTATTGGCTTATTTTATGCCACGACATGTTTCTGGATCTCTGTGAAAATATACTAGATTATCATCATTTTTAATGTTAGTCTTATGTATGTAAGACGTTGTCCTATTACCTCATACCTACATGCTATGAAAGAATCAGGATTAATGAAGCCCCTTATGTCAGTCGTAGTCACCTAATTACCTAAGCATTGCTGCCTAGTACCATAAGTAGATATTTAATATTATAAAAAAACGCACACTGTAAAGCATTCCGTGCCTTCCAGCATTATGCTGTGCCAGTAGGCTCAATGTATGTTCTATGTTAATTATTTTTCAGGCTTAATCCAAACTAATATTATACAATGTGACCTTGACTCTGTCTGTCACGTTTTGACGCTCAAACGGCTGAACCTATTTAGATAAAATTTGATATAGAGATAGTTTGAGTCCCGGGGAAGGACATGGAATAGTTTTTATCGTGATAACGGACATCCACGTGGGCGGAACCGCAGGCAAAAGCTAGTAGCTGAATAAAAAGAAAGCCTTAAGGAAGTATGAAAATAAATAACAACTTTATTCTGGTCTTTAGTGTCAAGTACATTCTTTAAAAGGAATTATAGCACTAATGTATCAAAAGCTACGTCAGCAGCTGCAGTACTTGTCCAAATTCAGTGTTTACCACAGTAAATAATACAAAATGTATTCACAGTCAGTAACTGGACTCTAATTTATAGCATGTCGCGAGAGATTTACAGCACAATGTAAAGCGAAAGGCAATTTTTTAAAACAAGTCTACTGGCTTTACTAGTTACCACTCGCGAAGGGTATAAATGGTATTCATTTACCGTGAATTTTATATGCTAAATGCTTCAATGTCTGGTTCAAATAATTCCGAATTGTTTGGGTAATAAGTCGGACAGTAGGTAACTTAAACGGAGAAAGAAATAGCTTTTCCAGATGTTGGCTCTCCACATTTGGCCTATCAGTGTAAGTATATGGACGAAAGAATTGTCTAGTATTTTATTTAAATACGAGTATTTTTGATTGCCATTCAAGCTATATTATAGGGGTGTAGTTTAACCTTTATCAACGAGTGTTTATTGCATAAATAAAAACGTCTATAATATACTGATTATATTTTGAATGCGTAAAGAAATACAAAATGTTGTTGGTTATTATTTATAAATAATATTTTTATCCCCTCTTCGGTCGTGGTCCACTTGCTTGGTTTGCCTGGGTGGACCACGGCCACTTTTTCTTGCCAAGGTTTTTAAAAATGAATGGTGCTTCAAGTAGCAAAACACGTGGATAATATAACTGAACCAGTATTCAAATATGTAAAGCATCCGTTGTTCACTTATGTTTTACCTTCAACTTCATTTATCATCCTGTGGGATTGTAATATGAAAAAATGTAAGCGCAACGAGATGGACCAATCGTGTAATGGTGAAATTTTATGAATGTGATATTAGTAAGATGTACCTAGTTAGTAATTTAAGTAGATTTGTATAGATCCGTGGCGAATCCATTTGGGTTTAGGGTCTTAAGTACTTGTTCCAACGCCGCGCCGGCAGTGTGAATGATCAGCGATCAACTATTATCTTTATCTCTTTTGTTTGGACGGGGTCTACATACGTTTCTATTTCTTGAGCGAGAAAATAGTTGACAGGTGCTCGGTTTCTCGCCGTTGGTGGGACAAGTGCCCTAAAGCTGCCAAGGCACCTGTCCTATCAACAGCGAGAAAGCGAGCAACTATTTTCTCGCTCAAGAAACGTAGGCACTCTAGATGTTTATATATTTAATCGCTGATTGTTCGCAACTGTGCCGACGAGAAATTGTCCAATACTGTTTCTCTTTTGTTCGCCCTATACGTTTCTTGAGCGAGAGGATAGTTAATAGTAACTCGGTAGGTACTAGCTGGTGGTGGGAAAAGTGCCTAAAAGTATCTCAGTCCTCAAGTGCATGTGTATACATTCAGTCAAAAAAGTATCGGATTGGATGATTAGTAAACTAATCAACGCTTTGAAATTCAATTTGGCACAGAGTTTGAGTTGCATCTGTTATTGAGTTTAAATACAGTGCTGATTTTAGTTAGATTATATCTAGTATGTATTGCAAATTTCATAATGGATAAAAACGTCGAACAAAGAGTTTGTTTTCAACTTTGCGTCACCAATGAAATTTCATCTTCGGAGTCCCTGAAAATGTAAACACTGTGTGAGGGCTTATGACTGGTCCAAAGCGTTTAAAAGTGGTCGAGATATGATGGAAGATTTGCCTCGCTCTGAACAACTGAACATCGCAAAAGTGAAGGAAATACCTAATTACTGAAAATCCTAATTCAAGTTTGAGAGAGATAGCTGCTGAAGTTTATGTGTCTCTCGAGTCGATCCGTACAATTTTATTATAAATAGTCAATTGAGTATGAAACATTTGGTCCCAAAAGACCTTCATTTTCTCCAAAAACTCAATCGCATAAGAGACGCTAAGGACATGCTAGAACGAGTCATTTAAGCATGCTTCTTTCCATGCTGCGTTGACAAACTAGTAGGTACAGGTAAATTAGCTTGAAGAAATTTTTGCGTTTGTAGTAGTGTATGGTCAGCAAATAAAAAAAACAACATTTTATTTTTAGTTTTTATTGTTTTAAAGGTAATATACGTTTGTGGCTGGAGCACACCAAATGCGTGCACGTCTACGCATACGCACTACGTACTAATACGGTCGTGAAAATGTGTATCCACCGCATTGTAATCTATGGAACTGTATGAGGCAGACAAGCCAGTTCCAAACATTACAAGCATTGAATGCCGGTTTTCACTTCAGTGAAGACGTGTATGAATTAGGTGTTCTCCGGCCATAAATGTTTTATTCTAATAATTCATCAACCCCAGGCATATCACAATCATCCCCATCCTCGCTTTCATCAGATGAATTATTTAAATTAATTATGATTCGTTCTGATATTGTGTCTAAAGCTGCGTCTCTACCCTGATATTTGCTTTCCTCCTCAATAGCATGCAAACAAACTTTTCTCCATTCCTCTACAGTTATGGCGTTCATTTTTTCTTCAGCTAATGACATTATAACCTTCATATTCATTGCGACATTCTTTTTTGCGACATATGTTTTCACTATCCCCCATATATTTTCTATAGGATTAAACTCCGGATGGTATGGTGGTAAACGCAGCACAGTATGACCGTGCTGTCGTAATATTTCGTCTATCTTGTACTCTATAAATCTCGCCTTGTTTTGCAGAATCAGTTCATATAATTGAGGCTTAAGCAACGTGGATGAATGCTCAATGTTTCGAAATGTCAGCCAGTCTATCATTTGCTGTTTTCTAGAATTACTATTCGGTGCAGGATTTTGTATTGAGTTATGATATGGTGCGTTGTCAACAACAACAACACTATTTGGTTGTAAGTTGGGTATTAATTGAGTTTGAATCCACCTTGAATAGTTGTCATAGTTCATATTGTTGTGGTAATCTCCACTTTTTTGGTCGGCTTTAAACATAAGCAATGCATTTGGTATAAAGCCATCGATACCACCGGCATGAACAATGATTAAGCGGTTGCCTTTCGATATATGTTGCTTCAAACCTGAAGTGCTTCCATCTGACCAAGATTTCGAGAGGGTATGTGATGTATGTATATATGTTTCGTCGGTGTAAACAATTGGTCGGCGTTGTTCACGATATTCAGCAATTTTCATCAAATAATTAATTCGCAAGTATCTAATTTCGTGTTTTTCCATAAGAAGTTTCCGGTTAAACAAAAAAGGAAAAAATAAGTATAATTCCCTCCCGACCCGTCCACCCACTGGACTTTCCCACCAGTGGGTGGACGGGTAATTCACGAGTACCCTACCACCCACCACGCTAGTGTGAACAGAAATAAGAATCTAGTTATCGATAGTAAACTAGTGTGAACCAAAATAATATAAGAACCTAGTTGCTGTCGATTTATTTAAAATTAAATAAATTATTTTGTTATCACATTAATGAAAAGAAATTCCTCCACTTTATTCAAGAAGTGTTTGAGTCTGGATTTATTAGAATATATTTTGCATAAAACCTATATGAGAAAAAACAAAAACACTGGCAAAGCGATCAATGATAAGTTATCTACAACTTCAATGACGTCTAATGCCGTTCTAATTATTTCCTACACTTGTGCAATATTGTGCATTTATTGCATAATTTAAAGAGCAATGGATAGGTAATAATATTCCCAAAAATAAAGCCGAAATAAAAATTGTGAATCGTAAACATGGCCGGGTCTTATTTTGGAATGGGCATCAGTTAGGGCATGGGCGTCAGAGAATATTTAATTTTAAATAAATCGACAGCAACTAGGTTCTTATATTATTTTGGTTCACACTAGTTTAAATGTTAGTAATTTTCTTTTTAATTTTAACTTAATCGATAAGAAACTAGATTCTTATTTCTGTTCACACTAGCGTGGTGGGTGGAAGGGTACCTACTCGTGAATTACCCGTCCACCCACTGCTGGTGGGAAAGTCCAGTGGGTGGACGGGTCGGGAGGGGTATAATTACCTAGGTACTAGGTAGGCTAATATCTTTTTATTATATTATAATTACCTACGTAGTTTTAGTTTTACGTAAACTTTTATTTACCTATTTCTTAAGATTCTAGAACATAATCTCATACCTACATAATCCTCATCAGCTCTATTGTCTGTTCAGTGAAAGAAAAACGAAATACCCGCAATTAGCCGTCATGTCGTCGGCATACAAAATTAACAATCGCATCAATTATTTGAATTTTAGATGGCTGAGAACAAAGCGAGGCTGATTGCTCCTCGGATTGCATAAGTAAATAGGTAATGTACTAGAGCCAGTGTCTTTCGAATATCTCATCAGTGTCTGGAGAGGCCTTGCAAAGCTCACGGGAACTTGTTTAACATGCAGCGTGCAGTGGTTTCATTTGTGCTTCTGAACAATTGTAACGTGGAATTCCGGGCATTTCGAAATAGCGTAGAAGGTGGCTAATAAATGATTAAAGAGCAAGATGTTAGGTAGCTAGACAGTTTTCTTTGTTCCGTTGTTCGTTGTAATTGCTTACCTTTGTTCGGACGTGTTCAGTGTCTAATTAGCCGGATAATGAACGTAGACGTGTCCATGCATACTTTCAATTTGATCCACGCAGCTGCGAGAATGGCGGCGAAAGTGTGACGAAATCAGTTTGTGTTTTTGAATGTTTGAATTACTTATTTCTTTTAAATGTAAGTATAGATTGTGAGGCTTCAGATAAATTTGGAGATTTGCAAAATTAACTTCCCTATTCAAAAGAGTAATTCAGTGTACATTTTTCGTAAAAATAGATGAATATGACCTTTACTTCAATAAAATTTACTTCCCACAGCTGAGAGCCGTGGGTGCAGTCTGAATAATAGATAGATGAGTGTATCGCGTGGGTGGTAACTCAAAAATAGACCTACAATATCGCAACAAATTTTATTAACAGTGGTACATAAATAATTACGATAAAATATACACAAAGAAAATATATTCAGATTATATAAAGCTTAATTACCTACCTGACAAATTTTATAATAAACACTCTGTAATAATTTCTAAAAACTGTAAAAATATATCAAAAAAATGTTTGACTATGAATTGTGTAGTGGTCCGTAGTCATTATCTTCCTTTATATTTAGAGCCGGCTAGGGCCTGCAAAGTGAAGAACTGTTTTAGTGCGCTGAATATCTTCGCGTAGTACTTGGCAGAGCTGACAGACGTATCAGATTTAAATTTCCTGCATCTTATTTTTCTGCCGCCTGAAATGCGCAACATTGTATTGACAAACAAAAACTGTAAAAAAAAAAGTTTAAAGTAAACTTAGTTGCGTTAAGGGATTGATATTTACATGTTCTTACCATCTCGTATCGCATCTCTTCGCTGATGCGGTCGCATAAATCACTCGGGATGTCCGCCTCTGTGCACTCTTGTAACACGTACTTCAGTTGCGATGTCCTGCGTGTGCAAATATAGGTACTCTTATTAGTAAGTTAAGCTAAGAATTCATCGTACCTACCTATATATGCTGTTTTTGAGGCTTTACGTTCAGAGTTCAATAAAATATGTGCAAGTCTATAACAAGTACTATCGAAACAGATTTTTTGGCGAACACTAAAATTTTTAAGCGGCGGTAGCCTAATGGCTATTACATACATTAACTCTCAGTGTTGTTTTGAATTAAAATAGCATAATATCCTTATTTGACTCTTGCTCCTGTCTGAATTCAATCTTAGATGAAAGAAATTTAGATTGTCACTGCGACGTGTAAAGTGATAATACTACCGAGAACATAAGTCAAATAAAAAGATTAGCTCTAGTATTTTGATTTTAAAACATGTTGCCTTAACTATGATTCGTGCTAAAGCTACTGTTCCTTGAAAGTGGGCTTGCATCTATTCACTACTGAATTGAAGATTTATTATTTTGTATGGGTTATATTTATACATAAAGACGTTTGATTCCAAGGACATTAAATATTAGAAATTTCAAAGTCAAAGTCAAATATCTTTATTTCGTAAAATCAGGTTAATGATTATTTGAAAACGTCAAATTAAAACATACTAAAAATTTTATAAAATTATGAATGTACGAACCCTTGTTACTTATTTCATGAACATATAGATCGAATCTGTTAGTTATAGTGACCTCTTGCCCTACGGCGAGGATTGCTGACGTTACACAGGAACCAAAAATAATAAATTATCAAAACGATGCTCTTGGGGACCTTTAACTAAAATGCCTTGGGAGACTTAGATTTGTCTTTCGTAATATATGGAGGCAAATAAACCTAGTACTTCATGTAATGAAACTAGAACACTATTATTTTTTGAGTTATTATTATAGTACGAGAGATGTTTGGCGATGCATTGAGATTCGTTGCGGCGAGTGACGCCGTAGTAAAATCATTTCGGGACACTTGTGATGCTACGTCGTGAGAGTTAGGCTTTTGTTGACAACCTGGCTGCGATCAGCGATAAAAAGATTGTGAAATATAGGTAGGGTAAGGGGAGGGGCAAAAGTATTTTCGTATTTTGAATGTATTGTTAGTAATCAAAGCTCTTTGGTTGTACTGAATGTAACTGGCTGGTTTTAATACTATTAAAAGTTGACATACTAAAGATGCAATAAAAAAAAAACTAGTTCCCGCCATTTTTTTATTGTATTCAAGCAAGCAAAATGAACGTATGTGACGAAGAAATTTGGTACATTTTAAAGTTTTATTATAAAAAAGGTAAAGAAAATTTGTGCGGTTTACGGACCTAATGCGGGATCAATTAGAGTAGCACAAATGTGGTTCAAACGTTTGAAGTCTGGAAATTTTAGTGTGAAGGATGAGGCTCGCTCAGTCACGGATAAAATCAGTGCCATCTTTGAAAAAGTGGAGCAAGATCGATTATTAGTAGTAGAACTGGATATTGATCACAAAATAGTTTTGCGTCATTTACTAAAGTCGACAGTAGATATTTGGGTACCACATGATCTCACTGAGAGAAACTTAAGGCTACGTGTTTTCATTTGCGGCACATATTATAAATAAATAAAAAAACCCGGGCAAGTGCATGTCGGGCCACGCACGAGTTCCGTAGCCCTTCCCCCCCATCCGAATAATGTGGCTTAAGAAGTGGGTTTTCTGTTGTTTTTGTTTTATACTTACAACGTAATATCTACTTAATAATATATATCAAAGGAATTTGTTACGAAAATTTTGTTACGTCTCATTTCATCACCTGTTACTCGTAAACTTGTAAAGCTTTCTTAACTGTGATAGTGTTTCTTTTAACTTCACTATTTAAACTACTACCGTGATTTTTTTCACATACTCAACATCAAACATTTAGCTGGCAAGGACACTTGACTAACAAAAATTTGCACTTTAAAGCTTAATATTTTAGAAACGGATGCCTAAACCTAAAAATTGTATTGAATTGGAAAATTGTAATTGTGTTGAGAAAAAACAATCACACCCCCACTTTACATATAAGTGGGGGTGTGATTGTTTTTTCGTAGTAAGTACCTACCCTAAAATAATATTTTTGTACATTTTATTCTTTCACTTTAGTAAAATGTGTAATCCATGCAAAATTACGACCTCCTAGCACTATCAATCTCTGAGCAAAGGTGCGGACGGACGGACAGACATGGTGAAACTATATGGGTTTCGTTTTGCCAGTTTGGCTACGGAACCCTAAAAATATACCTAAAAATCTTTTTCTTTGTATGAAAAATACGAAAATACTTTTGCCCCTACCTTATACATCAGTATAATTATATTAATATTGCTCTTAAAACACAAACAAAAATACTTATAAGATTTTGTAAGTAACACTTATTCGTAGTTTTAATTCCGTCTAGTGTCGGACTCTTTGTTCGTTGCACTGCGCATTGTGAAAGTAACTGTCTGTCTGTTACGTTTCCACGCCTAAATCGCTAAACCGATTTATATGAAATTGGATATGGAGATGGTTTGAGTCCCAGGAAAGGATATAGGATAGTTTTTATCGCCGTAACTGACATAAACGCGGGCGGAGTCGCCACAATGCATTCTCAACGGTGACAGTCATTGCAACAACACACCAGTGTAGCGTCTAATATATAAAAATCTCGTCACGGTGTTTATGCCCAAAATAAAGGGTACGGTTTTCTGTGGTTTGTGGTCGAACTCGTTTTTTTTCTATATATGGTAGGTATGAGAATAGGTTGTATACTATTTTTTTTTAATCGCGATTTTAGTAAGTACCTACCTAATTAATAAGTCAGTACCTTAAGTATTTTTGTATGAATTGGACTTTGATTATATTATAATGTCTAGATTCCTAATCTGGCATCTAAAATTGAAACAAAGAACTGTCAAAAAGTACGGTCAAGGGGGAGTACTTTTTGACAGATATAAGCCGCCATCCGATGATTTAGCCATAGTTGTTCTCATAAACGAGTGTCAAACGTCAAAGAGGGAATGCTTCACTTTCTGAGAGAATGCTCCATATTAGACATTATATAATCAAAAGAATTGCAAAAACGGCGAAAATTGACGCAGACGAAGTTGCGAGGGTCAGCTGCTGTCTATAATAACTAATACTGTTATTAAAACAATAGTAGTACTGACTGTATGTAGATGAGCATGTAGGCGCTGGTGGCGCGGCGCGCGAGGTGCGGCGCGTCCTCCTTGCCGCCGAAGTTGTACTCGATCGCTTCTTGCTTGCTGCACCGAGACACCACGTCGTCGTCGAACTTGCACCACTGACACAAAACGACCACTAAATACACGAGTATGCTTTGTAGGTAGGCAGGGACGGATCCAGAGAGCAAGTGGGGGACGGGGGGCGCTAAAGTAGCTCAATCTCTCTCCAGAGTATATCTGTGTATGTCTGCTTTTCCTTGATAAAATCTGCGCTCTGCTGGGTCGAGCTCCCTTCAAATCAAACCCAAAGTTAGATCTAGCCCCTCTCAAAATCCTGTAATACCTAACAGTGTACTAACTAATACTATCCTCAAGGTTTTTACTTGCTTAATGCTAGGAGTCAGCTAGCACAAAGTCAACCCATATGATGTCCCACGGCTGGGCAGGGAATCTACTCATTATAGATGCTGAAAAACGTGGCGATTATGAAAGACCCCCGTCTTTGTCATAATCGCCACGTTTAGTGAGTGAGTTGGCGGTCGAGGAAAAGCTTTTAACCCTTACTAAGGCAGAGGCTATTTAAAAACCACATAATTAAAATGAATTTACTGAAAAACCCTTCTAATTTTTGAGCAGAAATAAATATTATTTTATTACTAGAATGTCTACCTTTCATTTCGTATTTTCATTTTATTTCTCTGTTTATGATTTTGTGGTAAATAATGTCTCAACATATGTGGTAAATATATGCACTATGCCCGTAGTAGCAAGTTACAGTAACAGTTTCCATTATACCAAAGTATGTGGTGGTGAATTATTCACTAAAATTACAGATATATAAATAGAGAATTTTACGTTGTTTAGTTTTTGTTTAGTTTACAAAAAGTTGTGTTTTTGTTAATTTTAAACGAATACATCGTTTAAAATTAACAAAAACACAACTTTTTACCTAATACATTCTTATTTACTAAACGTATTTCATTATATAAATAGTTTTTTTTTAAGTTTTACGCAACCAATAGAAAAAATATAAATTCAAAATTCAAAAGGTGGAAGCGTGTCGAAAGTCGGTGAGCTTGTCCAGATGACGCGTTTTTAATCGCGCGTTTCAAAACGCTCGTTTGTGAGATACTACTAGAAATTGATACAATTCCGTCCACATGCAGTCGCGCGTTTTGACGTTCGCGCGTAAATCGCGTTAAAGCTGCGAGACTTGATTACTCGCGCGTTTGCTGTGCGATTTGCGCGCGAGTCGATGTACTAGGACCACCATTGCCGCGCCCAGTACACGCGCGATAGTTGACGCAAGAGGACGTATTCAAAATGGAATTCATGACGCTAACTGCTCAGATCCGTGCCAAAATGAACGCGTTATCTGAGCGCAACAAATTTTGAACGCGCGACTAAAGCTAAAATTTAAAATCAATGAAGTGGTGGAATGGAAACAAACTGTCAGATAACACAAATCAACGAAACAGGCAGAGTGCAAATTTTAACCACATGTTTTTTTTGTTAAATTGGGATTTATTTTGTTGATATCGTATTCTACATTGCTTCACGAACATGAAACTGTATTCAAATTTTACGTAGCACATCTAGATGCATGGGGCCCGTGTAAGGGTTAAGAACACAGAGGACGGTGCCAGTCTTCCGATAATGAAATCCCTAAGTCGTCTTGACGACGCCCACGGGAAGTGATATGGAGTGGCACTATTCTTAAGCCGGTAACACATGGTCCGGTAGCACAAAATCTAATAAATTGAGTAAATTCAACAATGAAACACCATCGATGATTCAATTACCTCTTAAACTTCACTTCAACTGTTGATAGATTTGTCATTGGTCTATGTTTCATAAATTATTCTATTTCTAAATTGTATATTTAGACAGCAAAAATACAAGTACCTACAAAACTCTGTCTTTCTCTAAACTCACCTTTCCATCGCCCCTGGGGTTAATAAACACAACATAGTGGCCTCCGTGGTTATCACCCGAGTGTACGAGCACGGCGTGCAGCGTGTAGTGCGCCGGTACTGTCGGTATCTCTTGTAAGTACTGGTCCAGGTTCACCTCCTCGTAAAACTCGAATCTGTGTTAAACTCAGCAACTTAAAATCTCATCAGAGCCCCTAGACATTCTATTCGATTAGCGTTTATGCCACTTGTCTTCAGATCTTATTATAAAAAGTTTTAAAACCTTTGATGACTAGAAAAGAAAAAAAAACGGGCAAGAGCATGTCGGTGTAGGGTTCCCCGCAGCCTTGAACAATTGCATCAGTAGGAGAGCGGATGTTCATGGCAATAACTCAATGACGGTATATCCGATCTTATCCGAAATAATTTTAGTTTAAAGTATTCATTAAGGCACATCATTCTTCCCTAAAAATATCTATTATTATTTACCTTTTCACCAAATTTCATCAACATTCATTGAGTAGTCTTTGAGTAAAATGCCTGTGACATACGGACATGACGAAACTATAAGGGTAAAAAATTAAGACAAAAAGTCAATGTAATGTGTTTACGCACAGTGTTTACCGCAGTTTATAAGAACAGATGTTTTTGGACCATAGCCCATACTAACATACTAATAAACATAATGTCCTTTGGTCCTTCGTACTTTTAAGCTATTGCATAGCTTTTATCGCGGGCTTTGAGCGCGGCGACCGAATCAAAAAAATCCGTAACGAAAGTAAAACCTAACACCCCCCACTCCGCCTATCATGTAGCTCGGCCGAGCGTTCGCTTAACGTTTATGTATATGGTACAGTCAGCATCATATAGATAGCAGCTGTTAAAATCCGCAAAAATGTCTCAACAATAAGAATTGAAATTTATTTCAGCAAACAATTTGTCATTTTTATTGAAGCAGCTAAAGTGCCAAAAGTAACTCAGCAGCCACTGCTAAATTATTTAAGCATTCAGTTATATAATTTGTTCTCCACATCCAATCATTCATAAATATCGCCGCCTCCAATAGTAGCAATATCTACGCAGTCATAGTGTTCAAAATTATGTCATTTGACATGACGTACGGTGATAACAAAACTCTTTAATGTTAGAGAAGGTTATCAAAGATCAAAATGCAAATGTTTTCTTCTATACGTCAGAAAATTTATCTATTGACATTTAAGTACATCTTGATTGAAGCATCATTTATTACAAAATTCTATAAAAAAATGAATTATCATTTAGATATTCAGACCAGACACAGGATTGTAAATCTTCACCGTGAAAGCGTCTCGGTCACGGACATCGCCAATGAACTTGGTATTGATGTAAGTAAAAAACTGTTTTACCACATTAGACATTGGAAATATACGTATCGAATCCCGTATAAAAAAATTATTATATTCATTGAACCAATCTTATTTTAACATTTTTATCAATTATTTATTCTTTGCTTACAGAGGAACACTGTTTACCTGTGGATCAATAGATGGTCTACTGAGGGAGATGTAACACGTCACGTTACCACAGGTAGACCCCGAACAAGTAGTGCTGCTCAAGATAGACGTATTGTTCAGCAGGCGCGTGAAGATAGATTTGTGAACACCTCCGAACTATCAATAATCCATAATGTCTCACAATCTACCATACGCCGTCGATTAAAAGAAGCTGGTTATCATCACCGTGTACCAGCCAAAAAACCTATGTTGACGGCTAGACACAAAGCCATGAGGCTAGAATTTGCTCGGACATACCTAAATTACAACTTTGAAAATGTGGTTTTCGTTGACGAAAAAGTCTTCACTTCTTCGGCTCACGGAAGGCTTTCTTTATGGCGGTTGAATAACACTCGTTATGAAGAACCTAATATTTTGCCAAATAATAGAAGCGGTAGGATTTCTCTTGGATTTTGGGGCTGGATGTCAAAAGCTGGACCTGGAGAATTAGTTGAGATAGGCGGTCGATTGAACGGACTAGGTTATAAAGAAATTCTAGATGAAGTGCTGTTGCCCACCGCTCAAATTTTTTATCCAAACAGCGTAATTACCTTCGTGCAAGATGGATGTTCTATTCATAATTCAAGGGTAGTACAAAATTATATTTCTCAAAATTCGGAGCTGAATTTAATCAATTTGCCGCCTAAAAGTCCGGACTTGAACCCCATTGAAAATGTGTGGGGTAAAATGATTCAGAACTGGGACAGCCAACAAGCTCGAACCACAGACAACTTGAGACGTCACGTTTTTGACAACTGGGAGACTATGCGATCTAGTAATTTATCTTTTAATTGTGTCCGCTCTATGAGACAACGTCTTCTAGACGTTATAAATGCTGATGGGGGTTACACTCGTTTTTAATTTCTAAGTTATTGCTCATTGATAATTTAAGATTTAAAAGACTGTTTTAGCATGTAGGTTTTCTTTCCGTTCGTTTTCAAGCAGTAAGTGTAGCATTTTAGTTATTCTTTATACAATAATAAACAGTTTATTCTTTAACTGTCTTCTTTCTTTTAACACTTTGACAGCCGATCACGAGTTCAGCTTCGCATAGTTTATTTAATCCAAGACGCCGATCACGAGTGGGACTCGTCATCGGATTTCATACTGTTTGTTTTAAATTCACGCACTGTACTCGTGATCGGCGTTATGGGAGCGTGTAGAGAATGTTTTAGCTACACGCACATAGAGTCCCGCAATAAAAAACAATCAACAATCAATAAACTTTCTTTTTTCCAAAATGTCGACTTTTGAACACCATGACTGCGTAGATATTGCTACTATTGGAGGCGGCGATATTTATGAATGATTGGATGTGGAGAACAAATTATATAACTGAATGCTTAAATAATTTAGCAGTGGCTGCTGAGTTACTTTTGGCACTTTAGCTGCTTCAATAAAAATGACAAATTGTTTGCTGAAATAAATTTCAATTCTTATTGTTGAGACATTTTTGCGGATTTTAACAGCTGCTATCTATATGATGCTGACTGTACGACTGTACAAAGCTCGCACGGATCGAGACGAGATGCTTCGAAATGTAATGAAAAAAAAAAAAATGTGTGGCACTCGGGGACTGCCGCGGTAAAGCGTTTGCATAGCATTTTTCATCAACTTATGCAATTAAAAAAAAACAAAAAAAAAATGAAATTAAAAAATATATATATTTATTTAACAAAAAAAAGGTAATATTAGGTTTTATTTTCGTTACGGAATTTCTTGATTCGGTCGCCGCGCTCAATGCCCGAGTTAAAATTAAACCCAAGTAACAAGTCCGGCCATAATGTTACATAAACTTTTTTTTAAAATTTTTTAATTACTTTGAATTTGGAACGCGTTTATTATTTTTAAAAGTTCCTTCCATTTCGCGCCATTTCACTTTTTTCACATATTTGTCCGTGTTCATTAGTAAATTACATTATGGATTGGGGTGTTAAAGAAAATAGGATTGCGGTGATTACCTTGCACAAAGTGACTATGTAGCCGTCGGTCATATTCCAGACACTTCAAAAGCTTGATAGCAAAGCCGTGTTTTCGTATATCGTACTATTAACAGATACAACAACACTTCCTCTGTCGAAGACCATAAAAGATGGTGGCGGCCGCGTGCTGTTAGAACTACAAAGGCTGTTAATGCTGTTAAAGCCAGAATTCGTCTAAATCCCAATAGGACTCAAAAAATATTATCGAGATAAATTTGTTTTTGCTGAGACTTTAATAAATATGTACATATAAGTTTTAGTAATATTACATTACTTTACAAAAAAAAAATCATTTTCATTTGTAACAGAACTTATGGCCGGACTAGGTATAATATTATGTTAACGTAAAAAAAGACACCACCATTTTTGCCGCAAAACGTATATTTCGACACTCGCTAGGTAATCAAAATTTATAGTGTACTTTCCGTTGACCTAAAACTATGAAATTTGGCAAGTAATACCGTCTTATACTACAAGTATAGGGAAAAGTCTGAAAACTATACATTTGTAATTAAATAAAAAATAAAGTCTTTAAAAACTGCGAGACTCGATTCTTGAACTATACCTAAATTAATATACCTACAAATTTGTACGGCACCCTCGGTGGGCGAGTCCAACCCGCACTTGTCCGGTTTTTTATATATTTGTAATGGCAAATGTGAACGTGTCTTAACGGTATCTAATTTATCAGTTTATCAATGTATTAAATGTTGTATAAAGGTAATGAAAAGGAATTTCGAAATGTAACGTTCGTACAAAATTTCATAGTTAATTCATACGAGCATCGTTTTCGTCGTTTATCACTGTCATTGTCCATCTTCATTACGTCTTTGACAAAGGAAAAATAGAACAATCAAATTATTGTTTGCGTGCAAATTTACAAAAGTAATGAACTTTAATATAATAAACTATTTAATAAACTTATTTTGTTTTCTAACGTTAAGTATTCACAAATTAAAATGTAATGTGCCGATACTTAAAATATATATGGAAAAAATGATTAGATCGAATGCGGAAAGAATTAAGTAGCCCAAAGTTATGAAATGGCCTAAAACGTTTATTTATACTTAAAAACAACGACACCTGTTACACCAATATTGGCTAATATCGAAAGATGAAATTGTTTTGGGCTACGACATTTGCATAATAATTTTAAACACCGCTGTTCCGAGGCACACGTGGACTATTACAGAAAATTATGATCATGATTGGGTAATTTTAGTTTAAAAAAATTGTTACATTTTCTATGGTTCATATTTCAAATTAAAACTAGTTGAACCACCTCCAATTTTGGCAAGAATTTTGAATCTTTAAGAGCAAAATTTTATAATATTTTCATTTCTTGTCGATGTTACAAATTTTATGAGAGAATTAATCTTGTGAAATATTTATGAGTTAATAAATAAATTTTAGGAATATTTTAATGGGTCTTATATCTCATATCACATCACCCTAAGGTAAGACTGGCAGAGAATGCTTTTAGCATTAAGTCCACCTTTGTACAACTTTGTGCATAAAGTTTTAAATAAATATGAAACAGTACCTAACAATTTTCTCCAGGCTGTGGAAATATCTTTATAGCAAAATCGGTTGGGTCCTTTAAAACCCAATAATACATACTGGGTTTATATTTTAGGTACCCATAGTATGGATAGGACTACATAAGTAAATATATATAATATATGGATTACCTATCATTAAATTTGATAGAGGCATCACTCTGTGGGTCGTACTGGAACCTCATGAGGTGCAGATGCAGCACAGGAGGGAACACGTCGAACCTGACTCCTTTCTCCGCCTCCTGCAGCCCGTGCTCACCAGCGTCGTATTTGTTCTCACCATCTAGCAGCTCCGTGCTTACGTAATCTTTGAACGATTCGTAGACTGAAATAGGATGAACTCCATTAGACCTAGACTTTAAATGTTTTTCTTTTTTGACTTAAGTCCCCGGAAGCCGTAATAGATAGAAACGAAAACAGTTTAATATTTCAGAATTGAAGTTAAAGAAAGTTGGAGATGTTCAAAGAAAGAGCTATTTGAATAAAAATTAGAGCATGATTTAGCAGAATCTGATATATAAATTTAAAATAATTATGTATTCTTTCTTGACCTATTTACAACAGATTACATAATTACATTGAAGAGAGTTCTTACCATAAAAGTATATAAGGTAAGTACTTATACCTACAAATCTAATTAATTAGGTCACATCCTTCTCGTGTAATTAGGCCAAATGCGTCTTGATTTAAAGATTAACTACCTATCAATGATTTATTAGAGCCTCTTACGTAGGAAACAAATATCTTGTTACTCAAGCCATAAATAATTTATTGACTCCGTGTCGGAAGCTCCATCAGACTAAATGGACAACGCTGAATTGAGAAATAGTAGTCCTAATTGAAATTTATCAACGCCGTCGTTGAGATTGCGTAGCCTTGGTACGAAATTGGGTTTGTAAATTGAAATTCAAAAATAGAGAAACAAATGATTTTAGATTGAATTCGTAATGAATGCAAATTCCACACAGAGGGAGACGTATTGCCGAATGCTAACAATATTGTACAAGCCTTTGCTCAGCTCAGTGGGAATTGGATACAAGCTATATGTATCTAAATTTCCGAGATAAATAGTGTATAAACTTACTGTTATTCTTTCCCTTTACGCTGAGCTGTATATCGTAGAAGGTTTCAACACGCGTGCTGGTACAGTTGACATTCTTACATTTGATGAACGACGTCATCTTCCCTTCGAACAACTTCGGGACAGTTCCTTCTACTACAGTGGTTTTCATTTTGTTTTCTAATTTGTCTAAAAGTACCTACATCAAATAGAAACATTTTAAAGATTATTATAAAAAGGTTTATTAAAGATTTATTTATGGTTAAGTTTCGTTTTAAGAAATTACTAATTTATGCAATCATCCCTACTACCAGTTATTAGGAAATAGAAAATGTAGTATTTTGTAAAATATGTAGGTAATAACTTTCATTTAAAACAGGAATGTCTTGAATTCAAATTCACAGGATTTCTAAATAATTAAAATAAATTTTAAATAATAGAAAATACCACAAAATACATACATACCCGTAAAAATTCTTGAACATCATGCTGCATAAATGAGTCTAGGGTCTCCCAGCCAAAACTTTTCGTTAGCTTTTTAGTTGCTACAGGTTTATCAGAGAATTGCAAATCATAGAAGACACGTTGGAGGGCGAAAGCAACAGATCGAGAACTATCGTCACCTACTGTTGGAATCTTATAGACAGCTTTGCGTAATACATTTGTGAAGAAGAGCGTTTGGAGTAGAGAGTTCATGTAACATGTCGCACCTTGATTCTTGAGTCCTGAAACAGAATCGTTAGGTTTGGAAAATCTTCGACTATGTAATCAAAGAAATATATCTTAAGAAAGAAATATAATATTCCGCAGTATCTTTATTCAATATTCAAAAATAATCTCATCTTTCTTGTTACAAGTTTAAGCATTAATGGTGCTTTTTATTGTTAAGCCAAAAATAGTAGTATTTCTTACGACATATTACTGTATTTGCTTCTGGTATTACCTACGAATCCTGTATGTTTCTTAGAATCCCATGAAACACCATGCGGGGCTTCGGCTGCGACATGAGCTTCTATAGTGATTGCGTCATCTTTCACGAAACCGTTCTCACCATCCACCAGGTCATCCCATGATATAAAGTGTGCGAAACCCCAATCGTCTTCTTTGCTGTCATAATAAACATTATAGTCTTGTTATCTGTACATGAAAACTATTGATCTGATTTGACCGGATCTAACCAAAATAATGAGTTTTAAAATAAAGTATTTTTGACTTGTGAACTCCATTGGTTGTATAGTCATGGTCGGATCCAACCAATTCAGATAGTTGCCACTGATCATAGTACCATTAAAGATGAAACGAATACCTGTGATACATATGATGAAGTTTTCTACACAAGTGACCGCCTTCTTGCTTATGGGATATTAGTTTCAATTCTCCGAGTCCATAGCAGGACCATCCTGGGGAGTCACTGTCCCCATTGCATTGCAAAAAGACGCCTAAAGCCTTCTGCTGCTGGCGATCTGGCGTGGACGTATGTCGAAGAAGAATGAGAATTTTCCACGGAAGGCATCTCACAAAGCAAGGAGGTGATAGCACTTGCTCTTTTAGTTGACTTATGTTTTGTACGGTGAAACGGAACGTCGCTTCCGGTCGAGCGATGTCGTCATCCTCTTGTGTAATTTCTGGTGTCTGAAAACAACAGCTCTTAAGTTTATAAAGTTTTCTTGTTTAATGAAAAATCTAATTATTTCTAAAATTATAAATCGCCTATTATCATGCTTCAACCCATGTAAGTTGTACTCTTAGTTTGTTTATAATTATTGTATGAGTTACTCTTAAGATACTCGCAGATATTATTTTCTTCGCTGCAGGTGAAAGTAATCAATTATATTATGATAGATCGGCTAACCGGGCTTGCTGCTTTTGTTGCAGCTGTTGCGTTATCCGCGCTGCCAGTTTCAATCATCGTTCAGCAGCAGATGTAATGCTATGAAAATAAAAATGTTAAAACAACTTTCCTATTTGTACCAATTTTCTTCAATATTCCAATACTAAACTTAATTCGTTTAATAAAATAAAATAAGATCATTATTTTTACCTTATTTTAAAATATTATACATAATGGTTGTTAGCAAAATATAAAAACTAATTTTGTAATTTTTTTAGGCCGATGACACACGTCACCCTATGATTTTTGACATGTCATTTTTGACTATTCTAAATTTAAATAAAAATAATTAAGAAAAGGTAAAAGTGTCGCCAAACGAGGTTGTAAAAGTCACAGTAACAAAAATAATAATATTATTTACGTACCAACCTATAATTATTGTGTAGGTACCTACTCTAAATAGTATTATTATGGTAGTATATAATTATTGGGTAGTATTTAAACAAGCGAATATAAATTCTGATTATTGAAATAACTGTTGATAAACTTTCGCGATTTGTACACATTATGCAAATATATATATTTCGGGTCTTAATCGCGTGAATAATATAAGGTAAAATACCTTGTTTATTGAGTTGAACTAGTCTACCCTCACGGGTAGACTCCACACCACGGTCGTTGCAATACGGTCAAAACGTCGGGCAATAAACAAGGTATTTTATCTTAAATTATTCACGTAAATACATAACTACTAAAATAGTGGGCGAAATATTGAAGTGAGCGAAACCAACGGCTCAACGGGGTCACAGTTCTAACCTAACCTAAGCTAACTGAATCGATTTAGTAGATTAAATTGTAAGCAGGTAAAATCTTTCAATCCGTATTATTTTCACCCACTCAGTATTTTTTTCGCTTAATATATTATTTATTCACGACGGTTAAAATTCCCCTTATTAAATATTATAAACAACTAGTTGCTAGTGAACTAGTTGTTTTAGTATAGCTTTCGTGGTTGTGTTGGTTTTTCAGTCATCCAAAATGTATGACTGGTTCGTCTTTGAAGTTTGTTTAGGTTATTGTTGTGTTTAGTTCGGCTTGACTCATTTTTATTGACCATTATTTTGCTACGCACCACCTCAGTTGCTAAAAGTTGGGGTTATTTACGATTACCGTAAATGGATCCGCAGGGAAAGTTTTTAACGATATAATAAAATAGTCTATAAAATTCACTATCATTTGATTTATTACCACCCTAAAATCTAAGTAATGCTCTATTATTTTAAAAGGAGGTTAATCTCTTTTCTGTTTTGCTTTGGCATAATGACTTGAGATCGTTGGCTAAAAAAAATAATTTGGTGCCATTACCCGCGAATATTACTTCAGAATTTAAATTTATTTTTAATTTGTTCTGGTTGTGATTGAATGATTAAAAGCATCATTTGTTTTTAATTTAAACGAATTTAAATGATAATGAGTTGATTTCACTTGCTGGCGACGACGACGCTCGCTCTTAGTATGAAAAATTTCACAACTTTCAATGAAATATCAAGGGAATATCCGAAAAAACCGGGTCGTGCTGACGGTTCTCAACGTGTATACACGTGAGGCAATGGGGGATCCCCATTAGAGTTGCGGTGATTAACTCCATTAGCGTTAATGGAAACAATGAATCCCTAGCGTTACGACTCATTGGAGAATATCTGAATTAGACGCTTGATTAAAATCCCGATCATAACGAAGTCTGCGTCGAAAATGAAGGTAAGTCTAATGAGTTTAAATACAAAATGTAAAAGTATATTTATAGCAGTGGTAGGCCTCAACTTAATAGTAGTCGGTTGCTGGTTAAAAATATAAGTATGTATGATAGTGATTGTTACATTGCCACTGGTTTAAATCGATGATGAAATTGTCATGTCCTAGTACTAAATATTGGTAGATAGTTGGCATTATGACCAGAGACACGGGAGTAGAACGATCTACCACACGTAGGAGAGCGGTGAGCGATTTTGAGATGTTTCCACAATAGGAAGAATCGCAATCGTTTAAAATTTCAATGAAGGCTCGATTTTTTAATTGTTTCTAGTCTATCTACACGGCTCAAAATATTTGATTACGAGAGGTAGACTATACTGAATAATCAATCAATAAACCGAAACAATCAAACTTGAACCTGTCTCTGCAATCGGAATGTAATACTTAAGTTAATTGTTTAATATCTTTGTTCAATATTTAGGTACTAAAGTTTTATTTATTTCAAAGAGGTAGATAAGTAATATCTACGTCCAAATACCAATTGATACTGTTTACATACAATCAGCCGGTGCGAACGATTGTTGCTTATGTACACGACTTTAATTGAATAGAATAGATCACAGACCAAATAGAGTTAGAATAGATTGAATAGGTAAAAAAATGTTTGAGTTTGCTTTATCCTTTGGTTGTTTATTAATTGGCTGGTTTTCCTTTTATGAATCATAATACGTACTATGTCTTTAATAAGATAAGAAATAATAAGAAAATAATGAATTAACGTTCGGCCGGCCAACACAACAGACACAATAATGGTTTGTGATAAATGGTTCGGAGTTCGGGAAATTGCCTCGGCGGTATCTCCCGCTCCCGGGATTGACGTCTACCCTCGAATGGAGCAAAAAAATCTTATCCCATCGGATTCCAATCAGACTCGCTCATTTATCGCAATTGGCTGATGGAACAAGAATTCCGCTGAAATACGAAGTAATTTCACCTATTTTGTTGCCGATTTTTTCTTTTCCGGTCAATTCTTTTTATCGAAAGGTATTTATTCGGCAGGTTCAATTTATTGCAAACGATTAATTTTCTTACGTTTGATTATTCGGAATTCATCGTTAACTGTTTTTTTTATCATAATATATTTTGTTCTTGCTTGTCAATATCTAATAATGTACTTATTGTGCTTAATATTATATTGCACCGTTATTAGATTAATGCCTTCCACAATGTTATACATAAAATAGGGAATTAAGTAATAAGCAGTAGGTACACGGTCGTTATAATTTTGCTGACCCTCAAAATCGAAACGTTCAGACATCAGATGCTCGATCGATTTTAGTAGGCACAAAGGATTTTGAAAAACAATCTGTAAAACAGTCACCAGTCTATATATTATGGTATTCTTGCTTAACCTTACGTCTCCTTAGTCATTACAATATAACAGAGAAATATAGATACTATGCATCAGATTTATAGGAATTATGAATCCTTTAATGAATGCTCCATTGTATATTGACTTTTAGTTTGGCACCGTTCATATCATGTCATACTGTTGGACAGAACTCGTAGTATCCACTTAGAGCTAATGAAGTTCAACTGAATTCTTAATTGGCTCAGCTCTGTGATACGAAAGTTTAGCTTTCAGCGTTTAATGGTTTGTGACTTTGTCCTCGGATTTAGTAGAACTAATTTCGCGGGACAAAGTTAGATCTCAAGGGTGTTACGTTTAGTTGGACTTTCACTTGTTGATGGAATTATATGTGCTCGTGTGAGCATGTGTAGGTTATGTGTTTTGGGTTTTAGCGTAAGTACCTATGTGGATTTCAATTCGGCTTGTTACTCTGGTTAGGTATAATATGGCTAATGGTTGGTTGTATAAAATAAATGTAGCCTAATGGTTAAGGCATCGGTCTCGCAATTGTGAGGTCGCGGGTTTGTATCCTGGCCATTATACTACCGACGTGAACCCACTCCTAACACAAGTCATAGGGCTTAGCTGGAGGCTTTTAACAGGATTCCTAGTAATGTGGGACTACAATCCCACATTGCTAGTTAAAAAACACACACAAAAACAGTTAAATATATACATTACTAGCTGACCCGCGCAACTTCGTCTGCGTAAATTTTCCCTTTTTTTTTTTTTTACAACATTTTTCATTGCTGCTCCGCTCCTATTGGTCGTAGCGTGATGTTATAACCTATAGCCTTCCTCGATAAATGGGCTATCCAACAATAAAATATTATTTCAATGCGGCCCCGTAGTTTCTGAGATTATCGCGTTCAAACAAACAAACAAACTCTTAGGGGGATGAAAAATAGATGTTGTCCGATTCTCAGACCTACCCAATATGCACACAAAATTTCATCAAAATCGGTCAAGCCGTTTCGGAGGAGTATGGCAACGAAAACTGTGACACGAGAATTTTATATATTAGATTTTAAGATTATAAGTTATTTATAATTTTAATGAAGTTTATTGTATCCACTGGAAAAATTAAATCATTTTTAGGGTTTGGTACCTCAAAAGGTGAAACAAGGAACCGTTATAAGGTCACTCTCTTGTCCGTGTGTCCCTGTGTCACCACCAATTTTCACAGGAACCGTTGAACCTAGCAAGTTAAAATTTATACCAGGTACTGATGTCTATATTATTCTATTAGGTGTATAAAAGTCAGAGTCCTGAGCCAACACCTTAAAAAGCTATGGGCAAATTTAGATTTTCGCGAAAACTTGTAAGTACCAAAATTTACCTTAATTTTCAACTTATTTCATTTTTGAGAATTTTCCTATTCTTTGTTCTTTTCAACCGAAAGTACCATATAGGTTTTGGGTCGAAAACCTATATGGTAGTTTCCGTGGTGTTGTGAAGGTAAAAATTCTCAAAAATAAAAAATGTTTAAAACTAATGGGTGTCCCCATATTTATAATATGTACCTACAAATTGGTACGGAACCCTCGGTGGGTGAGTCCGACTCGCACTAAGTCTTGTCCGGTTTTTGTTTTTGTAAAAAAAATGATAGCTATTGATGTAGGATTGGGTCCCACATTACTAGTAACCCTGTTAACTCCTCCAGCTCAGCAATGGCTTGTGTTAGGAGTGAATAGTATAATGGTTAGAATTCGAACCCACGACCTCACGATTGCGAGTCAGATCCCATAGCCATTAGACTACCACCGCTTAATAATTTCAAGGGGCATTGATATGCCCCTTGAAATTATTACATTTGTCATTCTGACATTTTTACGATCTGACCACGACATAAAGGTACCGGTCGGTCGACATGGCAATTATATTTTATAAAATCTGATCTTTTTCTGACTTTATTCGTTTCTGACTTCTTGCGTATCTGACATTCTGAGTTTTTGCCTTTTTTCGTATCTGGCATTCTACCTACGATTTCTGACAATTTGGGTATCTGCTATATTAGCAGATACGCATATCTGACATAGGGCGTATAAATCGATATGTGAAAGTTTGATTAGGAAGACCGAGAAGGTAGGCATCCCACAAACGCGCAGCGACCTTAGTTTGCAACAGATCAGATGCATTTATTAGTTATAATCTTGCTTACGTATTTACCTGTTATAGTATAACTTCCCACACTTTTACTACTTAGCAGAAAGAAAACAAAAATAAAATCATGATTTTTGCAATTATATTAAATAGTACGAGATGCGACTTGTGTCTACGGCGTAGTAGGAGTCCATATTTGGATAATGATGCCTTGATCAAAGCACAACACTATATGCAAGTTCACAAGTTCAGACTCAAAGGAGAAATTCCGTGGGCCAGCTTTGTTGCTACGTTATATACATCTACCTCTCGAAGACATAATTGCATTGGGCTTCATTAATAAGGTGGGATGTAATTTCCTCTGAGGGATTATCGGTTTCCTGATACATGTATGAGTATTATGTGCTTATTTTGAATTATAGGTACGTTGTGTATACTTACTTACTGTTGATAAGCCATAATAATATTTTTATACCTACACTAGCTGACCCGCGCAACTTCGTCTGCGTAAATTTTCCCCATTTTTGCAACATGTTTCCTTGCTGCTCCGCTCCCATTAGTTGTAGCGCGATGTTTTATAGCCTATAGCATTCCTCGATAAATGGGCTATCTAAAAGTATTTTTTTTTTTCAATTTGGACCCGTAGTTTCTGAGATTATCGCGTTTAAACAAACAAACAAACAAACAAACTTTTCTCTCTCTTCTAATATTATAGTATAGTTATAAATGTTAGGGGTGGACAACCCTTATCACTTAGGGGCATGAATAATAGATAGTAATTTTCCCTTTTTTCTTTTTTCTTCCTTTTTTTTTAAAACATTTTTCATTGCTGCTCCGCTCCTATTGGTCGTAGCGTGATGTTCTAACCTATAGCCTTATATATTGCCTCTATAAATGGGCTATCCAACAATAAAATATATTTTCAATGCGGCCCAGTAGTTCCTGAGATTATCGCGTTCAAACAAACAAACAAACTCTTAGGGGTATGAAAAATAGATGTTGGCCGATTCTCATAGATACCGGATAAGCACAAAAAATTTCATCAAAATCGGTCAAGCCGTTTCGGAGGAGTATGGCAACGAAAACTGTGACACGAGAATTTTATATATTAGATTATAAAAAGAGAACAGCGTAGGCATTTAGCTGTCAATTCAAATCAATATTTGTGCACCTACATTATAAAAAGAAAATAGCGTAGGTATTTAGCTGTCAATTCAAATCAGTATTTGTGCACCTACATTGTAAAAAGAGAATAGCTTAGGTATTTAGCTATCAATTCAAATCAGTATTTGTGCACCTACATTGTAAAAAGAGAATAGCTTAGGTATTTAGCTATCAATTCAAATCAGTATTTGTGCACCTACATTGTAAAAAGAGAATAGCTTAGGTATTTAGCTATCAATTCAAATCAGTATTTGTGCACCTACATTGTAAAAAGAGAATAGCTTAGGTATTTAGCTATCAATTCAAATCAGTATTTGTGCACCTACATTGTAAAAAGAGAATAGCTTAGGTATTTAGCTATCAATTCAAATCAGTATTTGTGCACCTACATTGTAAAAAGAGAATAGCTTAGGTATTTAGCTATCAATTCAAATCAGTATTTGTGCACCTACATTGTAAAAAGAGAATAGCTTAGGTATTTAGCTATCAATTCAAATCAGTATTTGTGCACCTACATTGTAAAAAGAGAATAGCTTAGGTATTTAGCTATCAATTCAAATCAGTATTTGTGCACTTACATTAGAAAAAGAGAATAGCGTAGGTATTTAGCTATTAATTCAATTCAGTATTTGAGCACCTACATAGCTGTCAATTCAAATCAGTATTTGTGCACCTACATTGTAAAAAGAGAATAGCGTAGGTATTTAGCTATCAATTCAAATCAGTATTTGTGCACCTACATTATAACAAGAGAATAGCGTAGGTATTTAGCTGTCAATTCGAATCAGTATTTGTGTACCTACAGTAGAAAAAGAGAATAGCGTAGGTATTTAGCTGTCAATTCAAATCAGTCTCTCTAAGAAATGTCAAAATTGCTGCATTTAGGTATTCGTTAACACGATAATAAATGTAAAAAACATGTTATTTTGCGAATGAACATTAATGTTCAAAACATTTTCAACCTAACAACTGCTGAATTTATTTAAAAATATTTATTTTATACTATAATTAACTACTCGATAGCTTACAAAACACACTATAATATGTAAATAGTAAATATTCCCTAACTTGGGAACATGATAATGCATTTATTTGTATATAAACTAATTAATCAGAGAACACCATTCTATAGGGGCTGGGAAGCTTATACGAGTATGTTTAGGTTTCTACAGAATCAATTTTGATCAAACACGGTTTAGATATTAATTGAATATTGAACTATATCGATAAGCGTACCTACAGTGTTAAATTGGGTCTTCGATATTAGGCGAAATACCTTTTCGATAAACGTTTTAACTCCTTTGATGTAATATTTCTACTAAAAATTTCGGTAGCCTGTTGTTTAAGTTCAGACATGATTCGGGAAATTTAAATAAATAAAACAAACCTAATAGAGTAGAATCGTTGGAAAATTACAAAACAAATCATATATCCTATAAATGACCCGTCCAAATAAAATGCAGCCTAGGTTACTTAGTTGTAAAGTTTCAGCAAAAGATGTTCCGTAGTTACTTCGTGAAAGATAAATAACGTCTCTACAGACTGCCTACATACTTCCATCTCTATAATCCTTAACAATATTATTAAACATTTAAACTTTCGCGTTGCATGACTATAACTATTTATTATACGGGAATTAACGCGCATTGTTTACATTAAAATTGCTTGACGTTTCGACCAGGTTGCGCCGGCCGTGGTCACAAGCGGAAGGTAAACAATGCGCGTTAATTCCCGTATAATAAATAGTTATAATATTATTTAAATTGTGAAATAGTAAGTAAGTACCTAGGTACGTAAAACAATCTCAGCAGAAATACTTTCCGCTATTTTATTTCCATAATTAAATTGTCGTGGACGTCGACGCTTTATTCGAGGGCACTTATAGTCGAGTTCTATTGAAACCTAGTTCATTTGTTCTGAATGAGCTCCGTTAGGAGGTTACTCCGTCATGACCCTACTTCAAAGAACTAAAGTAATTAGAAGTCGCAGTATTGAGATTTGAAGTTAAATTAAAAAGTTAACTTTTGGGGTGATTATTCAAAGAGTTTATAGGTACTTTTAAAGCCACATAGTTCTTCATGAAATTTTAACAATTTTGCAGATTGATTTGCATAATTATTCCAATCTTATTACCTGCTTTACTTTTATTTTATTTGTCAAATAACTAAATTGAATATTATAGGCTGAAATTAAGTTAAATAAATAAATATCTAAATATATAATACTAATTTTTCCCCGCGGTATCGCTTGAATTAAGTTTTTTTTATAAGAATCTGCTGTAAAGTTTCATATAAAATCGTCCAGTAGTTTTTGCGTGAAATAGTTACAAACATCCATTTATAATCAGAAATTTCGAGTTTATAATATTAGTAGGATTATTTTCTTTCTATTTCTGATTATCTAAAGGTTAATGGTAGAAAATGGCTCTGTGAACTTCGTAGTAAGTAGATAGATAGTCTTACTTACCTGGTCATCTCTTTGTACCTCTTTGTATCTCCCTAGTGTGTGTAGCTACTAAGGATCTTTATAGGTTATTCCGCGTACTTCACAATAACCGATCAGACCCATAATACCTACGTAAGAAATACAAAAAACAGTCGATAGGAACCTCTTCTAGTGGTAACTCAGCCAAGTGTAACTGAATCTCGTGCAAATGGCTAGCCCGTACCGCGGTATTGCGTTACACAAGCGACAGGGGACGTCCATTTTCCGGCGAGGCGCTAACTCAATCACTACTGCGGGATTTTTCCCTTCGGCAACTCCAAGAAGGCGAGGACGTGACCGTGTCGACCTAGGGTGTTATCACACTGTTAGTTGTTGAGCGTGCATGTTCATTCAATAGTAAAGTGCAACTGCAGTTCACAAGGCGAACATTTGCTTTCCCCTGTGAAGGTATAGCTTCGTGGATGAGCAGTAGGTACAGTAAAGTAAGTTTTTTAAGCGTATATTTAGACGTAGGTACTCGTACATTGATTGTATTTTAGTGCTGCATTGCACTGTGCTACAGTTAGGTACAGTTTCACCACTTTACAATGTATTCTACATTTTTGCAGCACTCTGATACACCCCAATCCAAGATAAAGAAGAAAGTGCGCTAGACGCACGCTCACTTCTTGGTCTCGGAACGCTTTTCGAATTAAGTGGTCTGAGATTCTTATCTACGGAATAACGGACAGTTATTCTTTACGAACGATATGAGTTTAGCTTTTGTACCTACTCTCGATAATATTTATACCAACTACCTGTCCGGGTGTGCCTAAATGTGAGGCCTAAGTATTATAGTCCAATATTCACCCCTCTGCCGCATCAAGCTTTGAGAAAGATGCATTCAACAAACACCAATATGATCGAGGCCGTAGTCGCTCCTCACTGATGACTCCCTAACTAAGTTCACTCCAATTTTACGTTCGTAGGTAGGTACGTTCTTTCCTCTCTGTCCGCGGGCCACGTTCCAACACTTTTTGTTCTGTTTTTCAAGTGGATCGACTTGAAAAATCGTGGATTTTCTGTATAAGCGCTAGTGAGTCCAAATAATTATTATAAATTCTGTTTGTATTTTTCTGTTGCTATTTTTAAAACCAACCAACTTTAAGTAATATAAGAAATAACTACATATAAACCCTCAGATAATCTCACTAAACCAACCAACCTAAAGTATTATAAGAAATAACAAAGTATAGTAGTTATTTCTTATATTACGTTTGGTTAGTTTTAAAAACCGGGAAAGTGTATGTCGGGTCACGCACAATGTAGGGTTCAGTAGTACCCCCCCCCCGCCATTCGAATAATGTGGCTTAAGAAGTGGGTTTTCTGTTTTAGTTTCATACTTACAACGTTATAAGTATCTACTTAACAATATTTTTCAATGGAATTTGTACGAAAATTTTGTTACTTCTCATTTGATCAGCTGTTACTTGTAAACATGTAACACCTTCTTAGCTGTGATAGTTTTACTTTTAATTTCTCTATATATACTACTACCGTGATTTTTTTCACATTACCAACATCAACCATTTAACTGGCAGGGGGGGGGACTCTAACAAAAATTTGCAGCAATTTAAAGCTTAATATTTTACTTACGGATCCCTAAATCTAAAAATCGTCTAAACGTTTTTAAAAGACCTATCTAATGATACCCCACACGATGGTGAAGGTGAGAAAAAAAAATCACACCCCGACTTTACATATAGGGAAGGTACTCTAAACTTTTTTTTTTACATTTTATTCTTTTCCTTTGTCGGCGTAAGTAATGTGTATCCATGCAAAATTACAGTCTCCTAGCACTAACAGTCTCTTAGCAAAGCTGCGGACGGACGTATATGGCGAAACTATAGGAGTTCCGTTTTGCCACTTTGGCTACGGAACCCTAAAAAGGGTGGCATAAATTGAATTATGGAACACTGAAAATGTAAATTTATTTTTGCCTTATAGTAAGGTCAAAGACAGTATTGTAAGAGAGTTTTTATACATTTTCCAAAAGCATTCACTCATAATAAATGTCAACGTTTTCAGTAATTGTTCCTGACAGAGGGAAGGAAAGTCACCTCGCTGTAGTTAAAGGCTCCTCGAATATTGCTAATTAGCAGAGCACTGTACAGCTACCGGTGGAATGCACAAAGTTACTTCTACCTTTCATACTACTACCTACTGCACTTTGTACAGGAACATTTTTCCGCCACGACTGAGGGCAACGCCAGCGTTTGCGCTTTTTTGTTCGAGCTAGCTAGTTATACCGAACATACGGATAAAAATAAGAGTCAACTAAAAATTATGCATCTCAATATTTGTATGGCTTTCCTCTTCTATAAATACCTAAAATTAACTTTGATCCGTGTTAAAACTGCATAGATCAAGCATTATTTCTGATGCATGATGATCCCTTCGATTATTCTTCTTTCTCTGTATGCCTCTTCCCATATCATATATTATTTAGATCCAAGGGGGGGGGGGGGCATTTGCTCCCCCCCAGACTCATGAATTTTTAAGCGTTCGCCATACATCACCTAGTGTTCGCCATACACAAATATACCTAATGCACGTTTGAATTGGTTATCAGGTTGTAGCTTGAATAACGTTGCGTCTGTGTGTATAGGAGGTATTTTGTATAGTACAGCTCTGCTTTTCTACGTTACCTTTTAGCTTTACATTGTGAAATTGGTGTTGTTCACGTTAATAAACTTTTTCTTTGTGATCCACGCATTTATATTTTTTCTCTCAAACACACACGTAGCTTCTGTTCAATGATTAACTAACAAAGTTTCAAAAAATATTTCAACAAGTGTTCGTAGTAGAATTCTTAAAAATCTTTTCGTACATTTCTTTCAATAAAATCAAAATACAGTTCATAATTTTCTAAACAATTAATAAAAAGAGAATAAAAATAGAAAAATCTTCTCCTTATAATATTAATCAAGTTGGTAGAGAGCTTTTTACCCGACTGCAAGTAAGGGTTATATTTTTCGCTCGTATCATGTATGTATTTATGAATGTATGTAATATTTTTTATTACCTCATGACTATATAGTACAAAACAGTGTTTTCAAGCTTTTTCTTGATGCAACCCCCTTGGTACGAAAAAATATTTCGCTACAAACCGACTGTAGGTATGTTTGCCGATCGACAAAGGCCTCCTCCAACCTTTTCCATTTTGACCTTTCCTGGGCCACTCTGTTCCACGTCACTCCTGCCACTTCTCTTATATTTCCGTCCCACCTTTTCTGTGGTCTACCAATCTGTGGTCTGTCCTGGGATACCAATGCGTCACTTTTTTATTCCATTTGTCGTGACCTCTCATCATGTGCCTGGCTCATTTCCATTTAAGTCTTCTGATTTTCAGTGTTATGTCTATAGTTTTTGTTTTGCCTCTGATGACACGGTTTTTTAATCTGTCTGAACTCTTGACGTTTAACATACTCCTTTCCATTGCGTATTGGCAAGTTGCAAGTTTGCTTATCGTTTTTTGAGTAAGAGTCCATGTTCGGCAACCATACATAAGGATGGGTAGTATGCAGGTGTTAAATAATTTACTTTTAATATTTATGTAAAGGTTTTTGTCTTCAATTACCTCTTTCAAGCCCCAATATTTTCTCCACCCGTTTGCAATTCTTCTCTTTACTTCTTTGTTCATTGGTTCATTTTGTGTTATGAGTTGCACCAGATAGATGAATTCATCAGTAATTTGCTATAGTTTGCAATTTGACGAATCCACAGATATTGTGGGTTGTGCGCAGTTTGTAGCTTTTGTGCGTAATGAATCGAGTGAAAAATTAATAGAAAAAATATTTTGCAGAGCGCTTCCCATAAATACTACAGGTCAGTGCTTGCATAAATGTTCCTTGAAGCTACGCAAGATATGAATATCGATTGGGCAAATAAATACATTGCTATTTGCAGCGACGGAGCAAAACCGATGACTGGTGCGACGAGTGGATTTCCTACTAGGCTGGAACAACAGATGCTAAACGCTTGTTCGGTGCATTGCTTTTTCCATCGCCAAGCTCTTGCGGCCAAAACCTTCTCACAAGAACACAGATAAGTTCTAAATATTATTATAAAGATTGTAAATTCTATTAAAGGAAAAGCGTTGCAGACACGATTGTTTTGGATTATTTGTGAATATATGGGGTACTCCACCAAAATTTACTTTACTATTATATATTAATAGGTTAGGTGGTTGTCAAAAGGCAAAGTACTGACCAGAGTAATGGAACTTCGTGCTGAACTTCGACAGTCAGAATACTCAGAATTCATTTGCAACCTGGAATTTCTGACTTATTTGTGTATTTAAATATCTTGAATAAAAGTCCTCAAGGGCGAGATGCAAATGTCATCATAGCAAAAAACAAAATACATGGCATTTTATTGAAGAATTCGAGTGTGAAAGAAGAATTGTGCCATTGCTTCTCAGTGCAAGAAACATCGGAGAACACTAGGCAGAGGTGGATCTAAAATCCGTTTTTAAATGTAGCCATAAATGAGCTTAATTTGCCAACTAAGCTCAAAGAGAATCTGCAAGAATTATCTGCCGATGGGGTGTTACACTTGGAATTCAAGTCTGAAATTTGGATACCTTTTGGTTAAGGAGAAAATCAGAATACCCGGAATTGGCAACTAAGGTTTTGAAGTGCTTGATTCCATTTGCCACCTCGTACGCGTATGCAAGTTGACATTTTCATCAATGGCTCAAATAAAAAGTAAGCAAAGAAATCGCTTCGAAAAACAATTTAATTCTATGAGTAGCAAATACAGATCCACGATAGCAGTTTCTTTTAATAGATAAAGTGACTCAAGAGAAAGGTTTATATGAATAAAACATGCATAATATAGTAGAGAAACACTGATCATTTTAGAGGTTACTAATGTGATGTCGTAAATAAACACATTTTTTTGCATTGCAAACTCTGTCTGAACCCTACGAGATAGATCAAAATAATGTACTACTACATGTATTGTACACCTTAAAAAGGTCTACAAAAATATAATAATATCTCTTAGGGATA
This sequence comes from Herminia tarsipennalis, assembly GCA_945859575.2. Classification (NCBI taxonomy): domain Eukaryota; kingdom Metazoa; phylum Arthropoda; class Insecta; order Lepidoptera; family Erebidae; genus Herminia; species Herminia tarsipennalis. The sequence goes on along the minus strand of OX243839.2, from coordinate 10,655,792 downwards.
ACCCACAATAACCATTTTTTATCTTTTATTTTTTATGAGAAAAAATGACTTTATTACGAAGCGATTTTAAGCAATACCTACAGCATTAATCCTTATCCAATTGAGTACCATAAATACATTGTGCATTTAATATAGATCAATATGGCTCTTCACAACATGTAATTTAAATATTAATATTATAAAGAGGAAAGATTTATATTTTCGTATGTTATGAATAAACTCAAAAAATTACTGGACTGATTTAAAATTTGTTTCACTTAAAGGAAGCTGCATTAAGGGGAAGTAACATAGGCTATATTTCATTCTCATTAGAGATAAGTACTTACGTAAACTGCGTTTAAGTGGATATGTTTGGTGGAGAAAAGTCCGTGCGAAGCTTGAGCGGGCCGCTAGTATCTTTTAAACCACAAGACGGATTTCAACAAATAAGATGTCGTTAGATTCGTCTTGACAGCCCTCTTGACCGCTGTTCTTTTGTAACGTTTAAAAAAACAAACATGGCGGCTGTGAGATGTCAAAAACAAGAGGTGTGAAAAAAGGTTTTTCGAATACCGCATCATGGGTATCAAATTAAAGAGCTAATTGTAAGCATTTCAAAATTGTATAACCCGGTTATGACTGTAATACAAAAAAAAACAATTAGCAATCATTATTTTTTTTATTTTCAATATTTGATTTGCGATTAAATTAGTTGTTACATCGGTACATGTACATTCTACAACCACTAAAAAGTATTAAATAAAAAAAAATATAAAAATAAAAAAAACTCGCCTGCGCAAAAAAGATGCTAACAAGATCCCCTACATATGTAATATTATGCTGTCTTAGGCACAATACTAAGTTCATCGAGATTCATTAATGCCTTTATTGCAAGTTATATTATCTGCAATTATAAACGGCTAAGCTTCATGACTAACGATGCTATTGTACCTATCTGAAAACGAGACGTAGTGTAGGTTATTGCATATTGCAATGAAAAATGTTTTCATAAAAATCCCGCCGAGTTCGCTCAGCGGCGCTCACTGATCTTTTAATCTCTTAATTACATGAGGGTAGAATACGCGAGGATTTCACCAAAATAACCATGCAAAATGGATGGCCACCCCCACCCCGCGCACCTCGTGAATATGAATTATTCTTTCGTTGCTACAGCTTGGACGCATATTTACATTTTATATGAGCGCCTACGATGCTCAGCGCACCCATTTCACTGGGTTAGCGTTTTTTGCTGCGCCATGGTTGGTGGACTTTTCTCGAGCGGTAACCTTTTTTATTTTATTTTTGACACGATTCACATCATCAATCCCGCTCGCAAAGAACAGGCTATTTTCCAGAGTCGCTTCCGTGCGACCATTTCGATACTCCGACAATACAACGTTTTATTGCAAATCCATCAGCTTTAGCAAGACTTTAACACTTTGGTTGTATGGTGTCGGTTAAGTACCGTCGGTTAGAGCGTTTTCAGCCTCCACACACATACTTTACGAGCATAGCCGAGCACGAAGCAGCCTGCAGTAAAATTTCAATATCCGCCAAAATATGGTATTTCATTTGGCCTCTTGCTAAAATACCAAGATGGGACGTAAAAATGTAATAGCTTTCTTTCTAATTATTTATGTGCTTAATAAAATGGGCTTACTTTCTTTTATATTTAACCTTGTAAACCAGTATATTTATATCCAGTTGCATGTTTGAAATTCCATTCAAAGAAAAATGTTAAAGTTCCTCTTTTCAACCATTCGCGATAATTAAAAAGAATATATTTTTGAAAAAGGCAGTAATCTGGTAGGCTAAGGTTGGTTAGTTAATGAGATACCTACGTATTTGTAAATGTGGTCTACTTCTAATGTGTCATTTTAATTGTAATATTTAGTAAAATCTCTAAAATGCTGGGACGTATGCATAGAAGTGTCAGTCAGCCTTCTCTTGGGACTATGGCAAAGTAAGTTTTTTTTTTAATTTGCATACTTTATCCTATTATAGATGTTGGTAATCTTTATGATATCTACCCAAAATTAGGGGTAACATTACAACAACTTGAAAGGAAGTGGGTGCAATTATTGTGGGTTCGATTCCGAACGCACGGGGAACCACTTTATGTGATTCACGCATTGTTGCCGATTGCCGAGTCTGGGTGGGCTTTGTATCAGTGATAATATAAGTTTCTAAAGTCATCTGCGACACAGCGATTATTCCGAAGTTCTGAAGTAGTCCTTGAAAAAGAAAAACATAACTGAGTATTTCAAATCGTCCTGAAAAATAAATATTAATTCAAAAGTAAAAAAATAACTATAGGATTCTTTAACCTACTTACCTAGTTTAAAGAGTCCTATAGTTATTTTAAATATTTATATATAGCGCAGAAGGTGGTACCCAAGAAAGTGGTATGGGACATCAAGCAAAAACAAAAGTAGTAAAGCGTCATGGCAAGTTTTTGTGGGAAGGAAAGATGCGGCGATATACAACTGCTTTTGTTATGATCCCTTGGAACACGTGGTTTCAGGTAGCATTTGTAATTTTATATCAATTTTGAGAAATATCCGGGCCAAATGGATCTTGAATTCGCTTCGGAAAATTTATCACTGCGCAAGAGTTTAATTGTCTAGAAAGATGAAAATTTTCAAAAGTCAAACACTCACACAGTCAATTCATACTAAAAGGAAAGAGACCTTACTCTTAGTGCGTAGAAGTAACTTGTTGTTAAAAAGGCTAAGTAAATAAAGAATAATAATTACGTACTTAATTAGATTATGTGTTTGATAATGCAATGAAATTTATGATGAAATCGATTGATATACTACAAAAAGACCTGTTAATATTTAATATTACTATTTTTCTTGAGATTCCATCCAATGTTTAAGTTAATTTTCCAAAAAAAATCCGTTAGTTCTTTTATATAAACTTTCAACCGGGTCCTGACAATTAAAAGTTGTTAAGTTATTATTAGAGGATGTAAGGGGGCGCATCACCATCTTTCGCTCCAAACCAACCTCACCTGCACGCGGTACATCCTGCTGTACAACGAACGAGGCTCTAGCGACCGGCTGGTGGCGGTATAACCATCCCAATTTAAGGCGTAGCTAAAGTAATAGGTCAGTGACGGGCAGCAGCATCACTGATGCGAGAGCTACGCCCTGCGATCGCCGACCCGCCTGCCCAGCGTGGCGATTATGGGCATTACCCCAAATGCACGAAGCACTAAGGCCACGGCCCCCAGTTCCCGGCAGTCACGCTATTCCTGGACATGGTGGCGTCCACGGTAATGGCGTGGCGGGGGGTGCTAAGAATCTCCGGGCTACGGAAGGTCACCACAACCGACTGACCCTGGCGACGTATACCGGACGCACGCTACGGCTAGACTCGCATCTGGCACAACTTGAGGTGGAACTTGGGAAGATTAGGTGGCATATCCTCGGGTTAAGTGAAGTCCGAAGAGAGGGAGAGGACACCATAACCCTCGAGTCTAGCCACCTTATGTACTTCCGCGAGGGAGACCAACAATCCCAAGGTGGTGTTGGGTTTCTGGTAAATAAGTCCCTTTCTGACAACGTTGTGGAAATGTCTAGCGTGTCGAACAGGGTAGCGTACCTCATTATCAAGCTCACCGAGAGGTATAGCCTCAAGGTGGTGCAAGTGTACGCACCGACCTCGGCACATCCAGACGACGAAGTGGAGGATATGTTCGATGACATATTGAGGGCCCTCCACTCCACCACTAAGACCCACTACAACGTTGTTATGGGGGACTTCAACGCTAAAGTGGGAGTACAAAATTGCAGCGAATTAGTAGTAGGATCCCATGGATTTGGAAGCAGAAATCATAGGGGGCAAATGCTAGTCAATTTCCTCGAACGGGAGGGGCTCTTCTTGATGAACTCCTTTTTCAAGAAACGGCCCCAAAGGAAGTGGACGTGGCAAAGCCCCGACACTATGACGAAAAACGAAATCGACTTCATCATGACGGACAAAAACCATATATTCAGAGATGTCACCGTGATCAACAGGTTTAATACCGGTAGTGATAACCGACTTGTCCGAGGCTCTCTGAATATCGACTTCAAGGCGGAACGTGCCCGTCTGATGAGGTCCAGGCTTCGACGTACTTTGCTCCAAACCATGATAGGATCCGAAGCGTTCCAGTCAAACCTGGATAATCGATTTGCTGCCATGGAAACCACAACAGACGTAAACCAGAAGCTCGTAAATGTGGTTCGGATACTCAGGGAAGAAGGTACGAGATTTTGTAAAATACAGCGTAAGGGCAAGAAGTCAAAGCTTTCGGAAAGGACTTTAGGGTTAATGAAGGAACGACGTGAAAACCCACCCGTCACTTCGTCGGAAAAGCGCGCTCTAAACCAAGAGATCAACAAGCTTATACGACACGACCTTCGGTGCTCCAACACTCTTTTGATTAAAAGAGCGATCGAGCAGAACCGGGGGTCAAAAGTGTTCGTACAATCTCTTGGAAGAAGCCACCTGACGAAGTTGACCACAGCAAGTGGAGAAGTCGTTTCTTCGAAGCCGGCAGTCCTCTCCGAAGTGGAAAGCTTCTATGGCCGGTTATACGTATCGCATGCATCTCGACCTGATCCTGAAAATGAGGGTCCTAGAGCCACTCTAACACGCCACTACACCGAAGACCTGCCAGAAGTCAACATTGATGAAATCGTGCTGGCTCTTAAACAGCTGAAAAATGGAAAAGCCCCTGGAGAGGATGGCGTTACAACAGAGCTGTTAAAAGCTGGAGGTAAACCCGTACTAAGGGAGCTCCAAAAGCTCTTTAATGCTGTCCTGTTTGAAGGGAGAACTCCGGAGGCGTGGAGTAGAAGTGTAGTCGTCTTGTTCTTCAAAAAAGGAGATAAGACCCGGCTGAAGAACTACCGACCTATTTCTCTTCTAAGCCACGTCTATTAGCTGTTTTCAAGAGTCATCACGAACCGCCTTGCGCGAAGACTTGACGAATTCCAACCACCGGAACAGGCTGGATTTCGGAGCGGATATAGCACCATAGACCACATCCACACAGTGCGGCAGATTATACAAAAGACCCAGGAGTATAATCAGCCCTTGTGGCTAGCATTCGTAGACTATGAGAAGGCCTTTGACTCGATTTAAATCTGGTCCGTTCTGGAGTCTCTGCAGCGATGCCAAGTAGATTGGCGATATATCCAAGTGATGAGATGTCTCTACGAAGCCGCCACCATGTCCGTCCAAGTACAGAATCAGCAAACAAAGCCTATACTATTGCATCGAGGAGTAAGGCAAGGGGACGTTATTTCCCCGAAACTATTCACAAATGCAATGGAGGATATGTTCATGACGCTGCACTGGAAAGGGCGGGGCATCAACGTCAATGGTGAATACATCTCTCCATTGCGATTTGCAGATGACATTGTCATCATGGCGGAAACGCTGCAGGACCTGCAACGAATGCTGAATGACCTGGCTGACTCCTCTGTACGCATCGGCCTACGGATGAACTTGGATAAAACCAAGGTCATGTTCAATGAACATGTACTACCGGAACCGATAGCGGTGCACGGCGCCGTTCTCGAAGTTGTTCAAAAATATGTGTACCTCGGGCAGTCATTGCAGTTAGGTAGAAACAACTTCGAGGACGAGGTGAACAGGAGAATTCGGTTGGGTTGGGCAGCGTTTGGTAAGCTACGTCAAGTCTTCCCACAATGTCTAAAGACTAAAGTCTTTAATCAGTGCGTCCTACCCGTCATGACATACGGAGCCGAAACGTGGACACTGACGGTACGGCTGGTCCACAAGTTCAAAGTCGCTCAGCGGGCTATGGAAAGGGCTATGCTCGGAGTTTCTCTTAGGGACAAAATAAGAAATGAGGTGATCCGGCAGAGAATCAAAGTTATCGACATAGCCCACCGGATTAGCAAGTTGAAGTGGCAGTGGGCTGGCCATATTAGCCGAAGAACCGACAACCGTTGGGGTAAACGAGTTTTTGAGTGGAGACCGCGGCTTGGCAAACGTAGTGTAGGACGCCCTCAGGCCAGGTTTAGTGATGATTTACGCAAAACGGCTGGCAGGAGCTGGATGCGAGAAGCCGAAGATAGAACAAAGTGGCGTGCAATTGGAGAGGCCTATGTCCAGCAGTGGACTGCGATAGGCTGATGATGATGAAGTTATTATTTAGGGTTCCTACGGTCATAACAAAAACAAAAACTTTTTTACATCAGTCAAACAGGTTCAAGCTGTTTTCAAAAGATGATCCGTCATAAATGTAGCATTGTAGCATTAATATTAGTTTTCAACATTGTATAAAAATATATATTTTATTAAACTACGAACTACGTAGCTTTACAAAATATCTCAAGATTTATTTTATTTTCACGTTCACAAAACTTTTAAAAACTTACTGTATTAGAAAATGAGGCGATTTACCTACATCGCTAGGTTTAGATTTTGAATTTACAGTCGTACCTAAGTTTTTATTAATTTAAAATATGAATATATATTTCAGGGATTGGTTCTTTTATCAGTTACCTACAAATACTTAGTACATTTTCTTCTTGCGTACTATATGGATGAGAGCTGGTACTTTATAGACGTAACTATGTACGCAAGTGAACTTATTTTCGCCGTCGATGTATTCGTTCAACTTTTGCATGCTTGGTGGACTCTCGTCAGACAAAATGTCCGCGTGTATAGAAGACATATTTTTTTTCTCATCTATGATGTTACATCAATTTTGCCAATTTGGACAATTAGTAAGTATAGACTACAGTAATAAGTAGGTATAAGAACCGCATTTGTTAAGATAGTTGTCAAAAAGAAGCAGTTGTAGCCTAATGGTTACTACGGCTTTGGATTCGCAATCATGAGGTTGCGGGACCGAATCCTACCTATTATGCTACCGACGTGAACCCACTCCTAACACAAGCAATTTAACTTAGCAGAAGGTGTTACCAGGATTGCTAGTAATATGGATTTTATAATCCCACATTGCTCTAGTTATCTTTAAAAAAAAGTCCCGACGAACTTCGTACCGTCCTGTTATTGTTTTTTCTTAATTTTCTTTCTTCTTTTACGTAAGAACCTCCAAAAGAGTATTAGAAGCTAAAAAAAAAGAATGAATTAAATCGGTAAAGTCGTTCTTTAGTTATCTCGGGACCAAGGGAAAGAAATTATTTTTTTATATATATGGCCAATGCGCGACTAACTCCCATAGTGTTGCAAACATCGATAATAAAATTTATAATATATATATTTAAGACATGTTCACAACAAGCCCTTTGATTTGATATGTTACAAAGTACAGTTAGTTTATTAAATTACGGTTAGTTTATAAAAAAAATTGTTTTCCCGCCAAAAATGGATCTCAATTTCTATTACTTAGATTATGCGTCCGTGTTTGGGTCAAAGAAATACGTCAGTGTACCAAATTTGAACTTAATCATTATAAAATGAAAGAAGGACAGACAGAAATAGTGTAGTAAATAAATAGTGATCCTACAAGGGTTCCTTTTTTTTCTTTTGAGGTACGGAACTCTAAAATCGCAATGAATTATTTATCTATATACCAGTGTATCCACCTACTATTTTTTTGACTAATTCTGTTTCGCAGTACTTATGATTGGGTGATAGTTTTTCATTCATCTAAACTTCCTTCATGTTACAGTTGCTGTGACGGTAGAAAAACCCATTTACGACCGTTACGTTTTGGCTAGTCGATGGTGTGACATTGGTCGCATCTATAGAGTGTTCAATTTCTTTCACGATATTAATGGAAATGTAAGTATCGTCTCTGAACTTTAGATTGTATAACGCAATTTGACAAAACCAGATCGCTCTTTTGGCTGAAAAAGTATATGGAATTCGTTCAGATTGCCTTGGCGTCATAGTGGGATTACGTGCATATTACTAGTGTTCTAAGGTTGCAGGTAGGATTAACAAATGTCAATCAACTTTTTCAACGGAAAACATTTATTTAAAGTAATTTTATAGGCATTTAATTACTTTATTAATTGTATATAGATTACAATTAGATGGCGCAAGCGGAGGTCTAACTCGCGCGCAGAAAGTCTAGAAGTATTTGAAGTTTAGCGACATAGTCCCGATAAATGGTTCGATTCCGGCCCCGGCCGGCATGGCATACGGAAGCCTCGGGTTCAATTTCTGGAAAATATTTAATCCTTTTCTTAAATCGCTTCATTGTTTATTTTTCGTACGATACAAATAGTTTGACTCACTGTACATAGGTACAGTGAGTCACACTATTAATATTTTGGTTTTGTATTTAACTATGTTTTTTTTGTATTTGCGAACGAAATTTATTCAACATTATAAAATTATCATCAACAGATGCGTGATTCCCGCAGAGCGATTTATTTTGTGGAACAAGTTGTAACAACTGCTTTAATTTTACACGCCACTACGTGCATCTGGTATTATTTGTATAAGACAGATATTTTGGTACAACCGTGGCATGGGATCGGATACCCAGATCATGTGAATGCTAGAACATTGAAGTTCGATAAGTACTAAATTATAATACGTTTTTCTTGTAGCCGTTATTGCATCCCATACTTAGGGTGTAGATATCCGGTAGGGAGTAGATTCCTACAGCAAAAAAAAATATAAATGACGCAATTTTCAATATTTTTCAAATGGCAAAGACCGGCATTGATAACAAAAGACAGGACAGACTTTATATGAACTTAAGTAAGGCTTTTGATTACGTCGATCATAATATACTAATAGATAAGTTGTATGCCTATGGTGTAAAGAGCAATATTTTAAACTTAATACATCCTACATTAGTAATAGGAAACAAATTACACATAACTTTAATTTCACTAAGGAAAAAAAAAATTACGTTCTCATCAAGCAAACGGACTGTCCTATTTGGAGTACCTCAAGGAACTGTACTGGGATCACTTTTATTTATAATTTACATAAATGGTGATGAACTAGTTTTGTTTGCTGATGACAGCACATAAAAAAAATATTTAAACTAAAATAAAAAAAAAACGTGTCACAGACATGGTTGTATATTCAATGTTTTCATATGACGTTATCACGTAAAATTATCGTCCGTCAACCGACTTTACTGACAACCATTTTTTCTTTTTTACACAATACTTCAGCCTTTCAGCAGGCGGATTGCGATATGAGTGGAACGTGAGCGGTGACGTCACACTTTTTCGTGAATGCAGCCGGTCATCGATTTATAAGACGTTATCACAAAATAAAGAATTGTGTTCAAAATGAAAAATGTTTAGGATAGCGTCATTTTATGATCGGACATCTCGGAACTGAAACTTGTTATCTGCCTATCTCGCTTCTTGAAAAGGTGTTTTCTTAACCGTTAGGGACCTAATATTAATTATGATTTATAAGGTGTATAAAGCAATGATAATTTTCAGTTACGGAAGCTGTTGGTATTATTGCACTTGCCGTTTTTTCAATATTATATTTGGAGATGGTTTTCCAATAGTGAGTCTGTTTTTCCACGTTCGTTATTGAAGCCTGAATATTTCCTATAGCTACGTACGTCAAAAAATGATGTTTTATATGGGAATCTGGTTGATGTTTTGGTATTTATCGTAAGCTACACGATAGGCGACCACCAAAGCCAAACCAGGCGATACGGTATAAAGATTTGGTCTAAAAAATATACTCTTACACTATACATTATCTTATGTCCTTTCCCGGGGATCAAACTATCTCATTTCTATCTTTCAAAAATGCAATTATTGTATTTGTAAAGTCTTTAGCAAGAAATGCCTATAAAAATTACTTCAATATTCGGCCTGCGTCATCATAATTTGTTAAAATGCTCTCTGTAACGAAGCAATAACAAAAGCCGTGATAGTTCTTTAACTACCGACTAGATGTCGCTACGGGGGCCTAACCCGTAAGCATTAAGAGATAGAAGAATTTGATATCTAGTAACATAGTCCAGATAGGTGGTTCGCTTCTGGCCCCGGTTTGGCTACGGAAGTCTCGGGTTCGATTCCTGAGTCTGGATTCAAATTTTTCTATCTTTCAAAAATGCAATTATTGTATTTGTAAAAACTATCTCCACACCAAATTTTATCTTAATGCGTTCAGCGGTTTAAGCGTGACACGTAACAGACAGACAGAGTTACTTTCACATTTATAATATTATTATTATTAATTGCCTGTATTGTCCCACTGCAGGGCCAAAGCCCTATCTCCACTTCTCACTGTCAGTCGCTGTATGAGGCCAATCTTTTTGGAAGGTCTAACTCGTCTCGCCATCTGCGATGAGGTCCATCGCGTTGTCGCTTGCCATTTTGTCAAATCCAATTTGTGATTCGTTTGGGCCAAAAGTCATCTGGCATGCGGCACACGTGTCTAGCCCAGTCCCATTTCAATATTAGATTATAAAAACAATGTAAAAATAATAATAAGACTGGATGCCGTGCATTTATTCGCAAAAATTTCTAGCACCATGAAGTCCTTAGATAATATATCTCGCACTTTAAATGATGAAATATATAAAGACTTTTATTGTTGTTACTATTTTTTTCAGGGTTATATCAAGAAATGGATGACATCAGGGTTGATGCTAGTCGGGTTCGTTTATTTTCGGTATCGTTTTATTGGAACTCTTGCGTGGGAGTTAGCTATCGAGCATAGTAGAAGATGGCATTTTGTTGACACGGTAAATATGAAGTGATTATTTATTGATATGACATTTATTTTGGGATTAAGTTGAAAGCACCTTCTCTGCGTTTTTAATATTAGTTTTATTCGAATTACAAGCTCATTAAATATTCAATAGGTACTTGTCAAATCCTTCTTTTATATTTCTTATAAATAAATATGATGAAATTCTGATGTCAAGCGTTCGACAAAATTACTTTTAAACTAAGTATCTACTTCCAGTACCATCACATGATGAAGTATCTAAAGTTCAGTCGAGCTCCAAAGTGGCTGACACACCAATGCTCGAACTACAAACTCCAACTGTGGCAGATGAAAGACGGCATATTGAGATCAGACCAGCTACATAAACTGCCTCTGTCGTTACAAATGGAATTAATTTTCGACATTAATGTCGGCAATTTTCATAACTCACTGCTATTTCGAAATACTAGTAAGTAAATTTGAAGGTTGTAGCACAAAATATTGAGAGGAAAGAAGGTAACATTTGTTTGTAGTAAGTACATCGGTTGAACAACGCACACATTGCAGACTGAGATCGTTTATTAAGTACCTATTTAAATAATATTTTTATATACAATCATAAAAGGGGAAATATGTTCAGAATTAATTTTTATCAAATTAGTTTTTCCCAAAAAGTCAATTAGTATTAATTTGTTTAAAAATATGTGCAAAGGCATATTTTGATGGACAGACTGGCTAAAACATATTGCCCCTTTTATAATTTTATACAAAAACAAGTTTTATTTAAAACCAACATTCAGAGGTGTCTTATTGACGCCAGGTTGGAACGTAATTCCTTTTGCTATATGTTTTTTGTTTGTAATAACTAATGACAAAAATAAAATCTGGAAAAACATGACATTTTCAAATTATTCTATTTCAAAATAAGATTTTTCACACATATATTACACACAGCCAGTTTGACATAAACATTACAACCTATATAACACAACCTCCTTATTTTAAAGCTGAAGCTTTAAAATAAGGAGTTTATTATATTAATATGTGAACATAAATTATAGGTTTTTGATCGATGTTACGATTTTTTCCATCTAGTCTTTCAGGACTATCAGTACAAAAACATGCTATAAATGAAACTACGTTCCAGTACTCGATGAACTTGCGGATGTATCTTAGTCTTACGCTTACGCGGCATTACAGACCATTACGTACCACTTTATTCGGAAGGCACTTCAAAATACTGAGAGTTCGTGAGATATATCTATGTGAGCGTTGCTCTAACGTACATTATATATAATAATATCTTGGGACAACTCACACAACGCTATCTGATCCCAAACTAAGCAGAGCTTGTACTATGGAAACCAGACAACTGCTAAACATACTTATATATTTATAAATACATACATATTATAGATAAATAACACCCAGACACAGAATAAACCATCGTGCTCATCACACAAAGTTTTATCCTGGGTGGGGATCGAAACCACGATAAACCTATTTTCTGTATACTACCTTCTGTTTTCTCGGTATTTTATGTTTGTAGGTTCTGTTACAACTCGTTCTAATTGCGGGAGCGAGGAAAACTTCGCTTTTGATTTATTTTTTTGTTTATTAAAGGGCATTAGTTTACTTTAAAACGAGTCTACAATTTAATACCCGTTGACAACTTTTGCCTTCTTAACTAATACTAACGACAAGAATATAACAAGCCAGTAAAGTTTATGTAGTTAGTATCGAAAACTCAAAAGCGCTTTGAAGTTTACAAAGCTACCATTCAATACCTTTGTTTATTATGTCTAAAATTCTAAAAACGTTTCAAGTGGGCGATATTGAGGTTTTTGGATAAATATATTTTATGAAAGTTGGGTGTTTCTTAATTAATGAGGTTTGCTTTTCGTTACCAACGTATTATACTAGTATGCATACATAGTAGGTTCACGTGTAACGTTACAAATAATGTTTTGACGTTTTCAAATAATCATTAACCTGATTTTACGAAGTAAACATTTGAGTTTTAAAATATTAGAGTTTGAGTTATAAGAAATCTGTGAAGCTGCAAAAGATTTTTACACTTATTACACTTATTTTTCTCATAATTATAATCTGCTGCGTGTAAACCAAATCGTAAAATGAGTGTAGAAACGTACTTCCACAAAAGTAATATCTAATATAATAAGGTTGGGAAAACGATTTGTGCCTATTTACACAAGAGAACATGATTGATGAATATTGGCATATCATGAAACCTTTTTTCTGCTTATCATCCAATATTGTAAGAAGACGTTTAAATAGTTTTTGGAAGATCTATTATATGCGCGGGTTACTCGTTTATTGTAGAAAAAGATTTATTCCACGATTACTATATTTTTTCTTGAGTGTTTCAATATCCGCAGCGGTAATGTTTTCGCTGGACTACATGGTCTAGGCTTTTTCTGAAAATTTACATACATAACTTTATTGGCTTAGACTATACATGACATAACTTTTATTAATCCTGTAGTAGGTAGGTATACTAATGGTATTAAAAATCTCCGTAAGTTTGACCATGTGTCTTCTTATCGCTCTGAACTGAAATGGCTCCCTATTCGTCAGCGCCGTAGTTTGCACGTTCTCACTACTCTCTATTCTATTGTTAATTCTCCTACTAGCCCCTATTACTTATCTTCTATCTTTCAATACTTGTGCTCCACCTATCGTAGGGAGCTTCGTTCTTTCAACAATATGCTTCTTTTATGTCCTGCTCATTCTTCTGGATTCGTTGGATCTTCCTTCCTTGTATAGTCTGTTTTACTCTGGAATGCCCTGCCCCATCCTCAAATTCAGAATGGCTTCTAATCGCTTCAATTTCAAGTTGAAAGTTTGTACACGGTTACTCAATGGATTAGCTGAATCTTAACGTTAGCCACATAAATTACTGTAACGTATGTCTGTATGTTATGAATTTAAATATATATATGTCATGTATTTAAGTATATGTATATTTGTATGCATGTTATGTATTTAAGTATACGTTTGTGTGCATTTTGTTTAATCGATACTATTTATCATAAATAACCAGCATTGGCTGTCAACAATCTTCACCTATATCATTTTATGTTACATCAACCAAAGGTTGGCTGGTAGAAAATGCTTTTAGCATTAAGTTCGCCTTTGTACATTATTTTTGTGCATAAAGTTAATAAATAAATAAAATAAATATTAACTTGTAGAGGAATCATTCATGCGTCAAATATCCCTTCTGATGCATCACGAGTTGTTCTTGGCTGGGCAGCATATTTGGAGTCAGGGAGTGGTGAAAAACGGGATGATTTATATCAAGTGTGGTGTCATTGAGATGCTTTCTGATGAAGACGATGAGAGTCCTATGATTGCTTTCAAAGGCGGAACAGTAAGTACATAATCCTATAGTATTTGATATTTCGGTCCCATTTTACTTTATTTGTTGTACCTACTTATAAAATACGATATCTTGGGTAGTTGCTACAATAAAAATAAATCATTTGAATCAAATCATGGTGGATCTTGAAATGCTTCAGAAATTAAATTGTAATCATCAAGACAAATACCAAAACTATTTTTTGACGATAGGAACTTATGACGTCATAGTGCTATATTATGAACAAATTTTAACAGAACGTGTCGTATCGTACTATAAAAAGATATTGATTTGACTTGACAGTCAACTATCCAATTGTTTTGTCGCAAACGACTTTATAAATATGTGTGCATTACGGAATATGATGCCCTGTATGGGGATCGAAACCGTTATACTTTGGTTTGCAATTGATGGTTAAATTGCAGCATTGCCCATGCAGGCACTTAGGAAGTAAATGCCTTATCAAACACTCACACTTGGGGCTATTAAAAACTTTTCCGAAGTAATGTATTTCATGACATAGCAATTTGTTTTAGGTACTTGGAGAGTTGAGCCTGTTCTACTCAATCCCATCTAAAGTTACCGTTAAGGCGGCCACTTACGTCGAACTGCAGGCGAGTACTAACTAGTTGTTTCAGTACGAAATGTTCCTTTTGTAGTTTGAAACTGAGATAAAAGCTATTTAGAAAATAGCAGGGTTTAGCTGGATTACTGTGTAACTTTTATTTTAGGAGGCTAAGCGTGTCTTCGATCATCGGGCTGGAAAATGTTCAAACACTTGAGTGTTTAATAATAAATAAAAATAAATAGTGAAATGATATTGATATCATTTCACTATTTTCTCATCAAGTAAAAATGCGATTTTAGGAAAAAATATATTTGGAATTTTATTGACATATTGCAATGGGTCAAAAATAGTATAAGACATATATGATCGTAAACTATCGCGATTTGTACACATTATAGAATTTTATAAGCTACGGGTACCGTATTGCAACGGCCGTGGTCACAGGTAGACTGTGACCACGGCCGTTGCAATACGGTCGAAACGTCGGGAAATAAACAAAGGTATTTTTTTATTTCCCGACATTTCTTTTTATTTTATTTAGCCTTCATATAAAATATTTACGCGATTAAGACCCGTAGCTTATAAAATTCTATAATAGTATAAAACAATCGTCTAAGAGTGAATGACCAGCAGAGTGTAACTTATTTTACCAACATCAAAAAGTGTCTTAAACGACGTGTGCTTTGGACCCTTCTCTGTTCGCTGCATACACAGTGATCGGTAGGTAGGTATGTGAATGACATGTCAATTAAGTTATTGTCCAACAGGTACTGCGTAGGACAGATTTCATGCGGGTGATAGCTGAACATCCAAATATGCACGAACTCATTCGAAAGAAAATACAGACTAGGCTTATGAAGTCAAGAAGCAGACAGGTAAATTATGAATCATTGTTGCTTAAACGAGGTTATTTTTGGTATAGTGCAAAGCTCAGACAACTCAACAAGATTTTTTCTTCAAAAAATCACTTAGCAAAAAGTAAATGATAATATTGAAAGTGCAGATTGTAGAAAACTAGATAAATAAAAATGATAATAATAAAAGTATATAAAAGGTCGAGAAATAAAAAAAAGCATTATATATACACAAAAATACATAATCGAATACATGCTAATATGTACATACATATTATTAACGGGTCTTAATCGCGTGAATAATTTAAGGTAAAATACCTTGTTTATTAAGTCTTAAGTCTTTCCGTGACCACGGCCGTTGCAATACGGTCGAAACGTCGGGCAATAAACAAGGTATTTTACCTTAAATTATTCACGCGATTAAGACCCGTAATATATATATTTTAATAATGTGTACAAATCGCGAAAATTTTATCAACATTTATGTACATACATACATATAAAATATACATAAATTACATAACTTTGTAAGGATTCAGCTGCTGTTAAAGAGTAGCGTACGAACTTTTATTTTAAAATTGAAGCGGTTAGGTGCCATCCTGATTTCGGGGGACAGCGCATTCCAGGGTACAACCGATTGAACAAAGAAAGAGGATCCCACGAATCCAGTAGAATGAGCGGGGCATAAAAGTAAGAGATTGTTGGAAGAGCGGAGATCTCTGTTATGGTTGGAGGACAAGAAATGAAAGCTAGAAGACAGGTAAGATGGAGTATGAGGAGAGTTAATAATAGAGTAAAGAGTAGTGAGAACGCGCAAACTACGGCGCTGTCGAATAGGGAGCCATTTCAGTTCAGAACGGTAAAAGGACACATGGTCATACTTACGAAGGTTAAAAATAAATCTAATGCAGTTGTTTAGAAGTCGATCGTACTTGTTAAGGAGGTCTGCATTCAGATCGATATAGCATACGTCACCATAATCAATTAGGGGAAAAATCAACGTGTGGACGAGCATAACTTTAGTTTTAAATGGGAGGAAATTCTTGAGACAGTATAATGTCCGCAAAGTACCTGTAACCCTCTGACTAACACTTGTTACCTGAGCTTGCCAGTTGAGGTTTGTGTCTAGTAAAATGCCGAGGTCCCTGACTGATGAACTAAGAGGGATAGTGGAGCTATTAAAGATGACTGGTGGTAACGAGTCTGTGTTAAGTCGGCTTAAAATGCGTTGACTCCCTATCACAATTGCCTGGCACTTGGACGGATTTACAGTCAAGCCGAACCTGTCTGACCAGGTTTTGATAGCAGCAAGATCACCGTTGATCTTTGTGATGGCCTCAGATAAATCATTTACACTAGCCTGAGCATATATCTGCAGATCATCGACGTAAAGGTGTAACGTACACTGAAGGACATTAGTAATAAGATCAATAAAAATGGAAAATAATAGAGGAGAAAGAATTCCGCCTTGAGGAACACCAGCGTCAAGATCGCGCCATTTCGACGAAGAATCATTTACGCGCACCGACTGTTGGCGCCCCCGAAGATAGGATGAGAACCAGTTAAGAGATAGAAAGTAAGATATCATGACTGACGGCATTAAAGGCATTCGAGAAATCCACCTAGGCCAAAACTGTAACTTTGGTCTCATCCATGCCTGCCCTGATGTCGCCAGTCACTTTGAGAAGAGCAGAGCTGGTGCTATGTCCAGGCCTGAAACCGGATTGAAAATGGCTTAACAAATTATTGCGATATACAAATTGTGTCATTTGCTTATGGACACAGGCTTCAAGCACTTTAGATCGAAAAGGAAGAATAGAGATAGGTCGAAAGTGGTTAGGAAGAGTAGGATTTGAAATTTTAGGTAGGGGAATAACAAAGGCGTGTCGCCATAAAGATGGGTATGTCCCGGAATCGAAAGAGAAATTAATAATGTGAGAAAGAACAGGAAGGATGTAGTCAAGGATAAGTGTAACCATGCGACGGCTAATGCCATCGTTACCTATAGCCTTGGATTTAATAGAAAGAATAATCTTTTTTATCTCGGCCTCTGCAACCTAAGAAAAATGGAAGAAGTCAATGTTGAGACGTGGAAGGTGGGCTAAGTAGTCACATGTAGAACGCGTGGTTTGATGATCAATAAGAGCAGAGGTTGTGAAATATATATTGAAATCATCTAAACCAACCATCATCTGTGAATTTAATCAATTAATCGTTTTCGTAAGTAATTTTAGGGTCGCATCTCTATTCTCTATGACATGCGCGAAAGTGATAAAAACCTAACTTCAATCCGGTCAAGATACGTTGATCGTACTGTACTTTAATGTTATAAAGAGGAAAAGTTTGTGGGGTTGTAGGGGGTAATTTCTGGATCTACGGAACCAATTTTGAAAAATATTTTACCAATAGAAAGCCACGTTATTTAAGAGCGGTGCATCAATTAAAAATGTTGCAAAAACGGGGAAAAATGACGCACAGGAAGTTGCCCGGGTCTGCTAGTAAGTAGTAAAATAATACCCAAAACAAATTAAATAATAAAAGCGGCGGTAGCCTAATGGTTAAGGCATCGGACTTGTAATCATCGTGTCGCGGGTTCGAATCCTACCCATTATACTACCATTGAGGTTAGCTGTAGGGGCTAACAGGATTGCTAGTAATGTGGGACACACAATCCTACATTGCTAGTAATTATAAAAAAAATATATAAAAAAAATACTTCACACTTAAAACGCGCGCGAAAAACATAACCCTTCTTTACAGTCGGTTTACCCGACTGTAAAGAAGGGTTATGTTTTTCGCGGGTATCTTGTATGTATGTATGTAATATTTTTTATTACCTGATATCTCGCAATCCACTGAACGGATTTATACAATTAAGACGTCGTTAGATTCGTCTTGATCGCCCAAGTGTTCTTAGATATGTGACGTTTAAAGAAAACAAACATAGCGGCTGTGAGATGTCAAAATAAAGAGGTGTGAAAAAAAGTTTTTTTGAATACTGCAATATGGGAATCAAATTAAAGGGCTCATCTTAAGCATTTCAAAAAGGTATAACATGATTATGACTGTAATACTAAAAAAGTTAGTTGGCAACCATTCTTTTTTCAATCTTCATTACTTGACAATAGCAGTGATAAAAGTTAGTTGGTACATCTTTATAATTTAATTAGTTTTATTTTTATAATTTAATTTTTTTCCTCACTTATTTAAAGATAAGTAATTTAATTTTGGTCAGTCGAAATCCATTATGTACCTACCTATATTTCCCCATAAGAATAAGAGTACCTTCTTAATATTCTTAGGTAACACCGGCACAATACCTTAGTTTTATTAAGCTTTAAAGAATTTAAAGCTCCACAAAATTAATTCTAAAGGCAATAAGTAACTAAATACAAGCACATTCCCTTGCATATATCCCTAAAAGTTAAATAAAACTATCTCCCTAGGAGGCAATAGAGCAATACGATAAAGGCGACTCGAGGCTAATTCGTACTCGGTACCGCCCCATGAAAGTGCTCAAAGACAATTTGGCGGGCGTCGAGGAAGAGGACCCCACTTTTGTGGACGACTCTCATATGTATTATAGAGGTAATACAGTTTCTATTTTCTTGTTAAGACTCAGTTTTCCTGTTTGTAGTTTGAAATTTCGTAGTTTATTCAAAAGCTGATGTAGTCTCGACAGGTGAGGTAAAAAATTGTCTTCAAAATGACTGAATGAATTTACATTAAATATTGCTAAGAATGATACAAAGCCACATATAAAAAGAGATGATAATAGGCATCAAATTCATTTTGTCAGAATCGGAAACTAAGATTTCATTTGTCTATAAACTTTATAAATCATTAGTTTACCGCCGCAATTTTTTTAGTTATTACCAAAAAAATCGCGGGTTTGAATCCTACCCATTATACTACCGATCACTCACCCACTCCTAATACAAGCAATTTAGCTTACCTGGAGGGGTTAACAGGATTGCTAGAAACCAGAAGGTAAATTAAAAGGTAATAACCAAAAAATGTGTGGCTCTCGGGGACTGCCGCGGTAAAGCTATTGCATAGCATTGTTTATCAACTTATGAAATTAGAAAAATTAAAAAAAAAAGAATATATTTTTTGTTTAGGTTTTTTTTTCATTACATTTCGGAGCATCATCATCTCATCTCGGTCCGTACCATATACATATACGTTAAGCGAACGCTCGGCCGAGCTACATGGTAGGCGGAGTGGGGGGTGTTAGGTTTTTGTTATGGAATTTCTTGATTCGGTCGCCGCGCTCAAAGCCCGAGCTTGCGATAAAAGCTATGCAATATCTTAAAAAAATGCGGCGGTAACCTAATCGTTAACGAGGTCGCGGGTTCAAATCCTACCCATTATACTACCGACGTGAAACTACAACCCCAAAAAAAACCATTTTGGTTTAAATTAAAAGGTAAGCACCTCAATTTGGTTAATATAGCCATGTCACTCCTGAGCAATCCAGTCATATTCACTTCTGTATAATCATGAGAAAATAATTGTCAGAGCTTTATATTGACATAAAAATATGCTTAAAAGAAATATCTTTTAAGCATATTTTTATGACTAATTAATTAGTAAAAGATAACTGTACAGTTTTAATCAAAGTCATAACGAGGTCATAACTGATAGTGATCTGATACTTAGTTTGTCTGTGTATCAACAAAATGGATCACTACAAAGCTCTGACAATTATTTTCTCATAATTATACAGAAGTGAATATGACAGGATTGCTCAGGAGTGACATGGCTATATTAACCAAATTGAAGTGCTTAAGCGTTTGCCTCTCAGTTTATCTGGCACGAGGAAATAAATTCATTGCATCATTTTGAAAGGGATCTAGAAGCATGGAAAGTATAAATAATAAAAATGAAAGATGAGAAAACCCATAAGAAAATATTCTTGGATAATATTAATAAATTGTGTAGTCAATATCTTTTGCTTCTTACACGTATATTTGAATTTTCAAGAAGCATCTCCGCACGTTGTTTTTATTACACATAATCTTCAGAGAAATGATGAAGGCTGATAAAATGTTTACGTATCAAAGCAATCTTAGAAGAGATTGCCCTTTTAAAATTATACGGCTTATATGGGAGTAGACGAACGATTATTATATTATCGACGTGATGCTACTGCTATGGCTTTTTTCTTTAAGTTAAAAGGTTTCTATATGAATTCAATCAGTATTTATACGTGGGTACATTTTAGTACTTTGGTTCTAGTATTTTAGATGCCTAGTACCTACTGTTTGATGATGGTGTTGATGAGTTTAATCATCTCAAAATATTTTAACAATAACAATGTGTCGGTTTGTGCTTAAATAGGTTAAAGATTTTGCTATGTTACTTCTGAGAAAAGTTCACTAAGCGCTTTTTACAAAGCTAGTAAGTTCCTCGTAAACTAGCGGCAGCTTTTATGTATCACTTGTAGACGAAAAAAACGAGCGCCAGCCAAAGTTCACAACAGAGTACTTGGAGTTATATGAACTGTCGAGTAACGTGACCACGATCGAAGCGCCCCGCATATGCTTGAGGTCCAACTTTCCGTGGATTCTAATGCCTGACACAGATTTCGTACGTACATACATTGTAGTCTTTTTATACTTAGGAATAAGGAGACGAGCAGGTCGTGCTTCTAATGGCAAGCGTCTCGCGTCTCCCATAACAATATCAGTGCCACCCAAATCTTGTTTAGCAAAAATCTGAATGTCACCGTACTGCCAAATTTAAAAATTCAAAATTCTTTGTTTACCTGGGATGCAAAATATCACTTGTGATTTTACATGCACATGTAATGTCAAGTTTGCAAACAATAGATAAAGCCGGAGAAAAGAACCTGGCAATAAAAACACGCGGCCACTCTATTCAAATTGCCAATTTTGCAATGTTTGAATGTTTATAAACTTGATATGGGGGTAAGGTGTTGCCACTATTATACTATACACTTATTTGTGCTCTTTAACCGAAATACAGTGACGTCTTAACATTACTATTTCACGAAAGAATAACTGACACTGATATGGTACTCAACAAGATGCCCTTTGGGAACTGGGGCCTGACCTACCACAGGTAAAGTCATTGGTGAAGTCTTTACCAGTTTGTTTAATCTACTTTCATGTAGGAATTAACATAGAAAAATGTTGTTCCTTCATTGATTATGGTAGCTTAATTTAAAGGGTATGTCTATTCATGTAGTTAAAGTTTCAAAATATAGCTTGCCGTGTCGTGGCATTGTTAAAGAGCTTTGTGCAAATCTAACAGTTCAGGCTTAATGACTTATAGTACCCTCATTGCGGGAGTTTAAGTTACGGAGTTCCAGAACAGATTTTAGTTTCCCATGAATAATAATCGCTGCACCAAAAAAAACAATATACAATTTATAAAATAAATAATTCAGAGCTGTACTCATAAACACGAAAGCAATTGTACAGTCTCCTATAAAAGTGTTACCCAATTGCGAATTGCAGCACTCTACAACAGAATTGTCTGGTTAAACAAATAAAATGAGTAATACACTCCACTTCTCATTGGAAAATAAACTATTATATTTCAGACGCGTGCATTCGACATAGCGCACTTTTTAATGGTTTTGTACGTGTGTATTATGTCACCGTACAGTGCACTTCAAACCCAGCAGTCAGATGACGTCGAAAAAGTTTTCACATCTATTGTAGTTGCTGGATTGCTTTTGAACATTTATGTACAACTTACTACTGCTATAGTTATAAAGGTGAGTTTGATTTTAAATTATTTGTTTGCAGTTCATATGTGATTAAGTAAAATAGACAGGTGTTGTCCTTTAGTACTGAGGCGAGCATGGTGAGTTTTCGCCCGCGGCTCTGCCGGCATGGATTTCGGTTATAGCGATGCTATCTTATGTCCTTTTTCGGGATTCAAACTATCTTCATACCAAATTTCATCTTAATCTGTTCAGCGGTTCAAGCGTGAAAAACACGCAGAAAGGGTTATTTTCACATTTTATAATATTAGTTTAGGTAGTTAAGCATACGCTATGAAAATTATAAAGATCTCTTGCCGCATTCTTAAACGGACTTAAGCGCAGTTGTATACAGGGTGGACCAAACCAAGGGTACTTTCCCTCTAGAGGGCATTGGTTTGGTCCAGTAAAATATAAGGTGCGAAGTAAGTGCAACTTAGAGTTTTGTTTTTCAGAACATAAGGAAAGAAACTGTCAAAGAAATAGCCGAAGTAAAGATGTCAACTATTGGCTTCTATTTGGATATTATATCTGTATTCCCTGTCTATATATTTACTGATACTTTGGACCCCCTAAGGGAGACGATGGCTGGACAAATAGCCAAGTTGTTTCCTGTTATACAAGTGTGGCATATTTGGGATTATCTCAATAAATGGGCAAGAAACTTCCATAGTCCTGTAAAGGTAAGATTTCACAAATAACATATCTTTTGTCTCCGTGGAGGTCGGTTCTTAGTGCTCATCTATGTGAGATCGCCCTCGTTAATAATAGGTAGGGATAAGGAAATGTTATGCACAATTCAAGCCACTAGTAGATAGTAATAAATAAATCAGTTTGAAGTAACTGGTCAGTAATATATTTACTCAGATTCTTTTTAAACATGGACATTAGACAATGCAGTTCAAGTTTTAAATATGAATTTGCTTATTATTTTTATATTAATGCTACAGCTGCATTGCGGAAAGGCTGCCGTCTAAGTGCATTTTTTCAGAGGTTTTCGTGTCGGTAGTATTCTGGCGTGCTTTAATCAAATTTGTGTCTACTTCAATTAATGCAAGATATTGCTAGAATCGGAGTATAATTAGTGGGACTGGAATCCAAGTCTGAAAGTCCAAGTTTAAAATTCACTCATTAACAAAGAAACAAAGAATGGAAGCTATCAATCTATAAATTTGCATCAAGCTCGAGGTTTAAAGACGTGAAAGAACTAAACGCCAGAGAAGCTGCGGATTTAAGTTTGCTAATAGAGATAGAAAATCGAAAAAGAGGGATGCCTAATAGCCTGCAATTAAAAATACAGGCTGAGTAATAAAGTAAAACATTCGGCAGGTACCATAAAATGACAGGCAAAGCTAGTTATGCTATACTCTAAATGGAACATAGAAGACTAGTTATGTTACATGATAATTATCCTGACTGTACACGTTTGAGAGCCTAAGGTTACGTGCTAGAGTAGTCCTTTGTACTAGATAACTGATTACACAATCACATGATGTATTAGACTGGTAGGTAATAATAGAGAGGCTTGTTAACCTGTTTTAATGACTACTATAATATTCTAATTAGAAGTTCTGTAGGACTCCGCTGTAGATTAGGATTCATACTGTAGGTATATAACATTTGTGATTTACCTGATGAGGCTAAAGAGTAAATCGAAATATTTAAAGCGTTTGAAGTAGGTAAGCGTATAAAGAGGTTATCACATTTATTGAATACTAGCTGTCCCGCGCAACTTCGTATGCGTAAATTTTCCCCATTTTTGCAACATTTCTCGTCGCTGCTCCGCTCCTATTAGTCGTAGCGCGATGTTATATAGCCTATAGCCTTCCTCGATAAATGGGCTATCCAACAAAAAAAGATTTTTTCAAAGCGGACCAGTAGTTCCTGAGATTAAACAAACAAACAAACTCTTCCGCTTTAAGCGTCTTCTAGACGGTTGCAAACAAGCGTACAAATCAAGGTGACCTTGGCGGGAGCTTTGTGTGGCCCACCGTTTGTATTTTCGTCCAAACGGTTGGAAACCACACGCAAACACGCGCGACCTTGGCGGGGCCCACCAATTGTTGGTTGCAAACCACACCAAATAAATTGTGTCATCAGTATGTACTTGCAAATTTTTAATAGGCAATTAATATATTTTTATAAATTTAACAAAACTATATAAGAAGGGTAGGTACATATGTACATTGTAATAAATATCATATCAATTCTGCGGCAATTTATGTGTGCCTATGTGGTGGTTTGGTTTGTTGTTCGGTTGGAAACGCCGACTACACGGCGACAAACCAACAGCAAACGGCGTGGTGGGAGAGCGCTCCCACCCGCCAAGGGCGTTGGAGGTCAAACCATAATTTGGTTTGCAACCGCCGTCTGCACTGTTGGAAACCAGCAAGGTCACCTTGGCGGGAAGCCTTGTTTCCAACCGTCTAGAAGGCGCTTTATAATATTAGTATAGATTGAAAATGTGTTTATTAAAAATATAGTATCAAGTGATATTGTTTTTAGGGTTCCTTAGCTAAAATGGCAAAAACGGAACCTTTATAGTTTCTTCATCTGTCTGTCTGCCTATCCGTCAGTATGTCACAGGCATTTATTCAAAGACTACATTATGAATATTGGTAAAATTTGGTGAAAAGGTGTCTTGTAGTAGCCGCTACTTAGTTTTATACCTAAACAACAAAAATAAATATTTATATTTTTCAGGGCACTCCTTACATTACTTTAGCAGAAGTATTTTTTTTTTTAGCAAACATCAACGTGTGGCTGATGCCACACGTTGATGTACTTACTATTTTTAAATGACCAGACGATTAAATCATTCGACTGGTCATTTAAAAATATTAAGTACTTTCTAATAAACTTTTTTGATTAAGTTAATATTTTTGGAAGTAATCACTCTGAAAGTTACATAAATTGCGCCCCTTTTGTTTTGAATCTTGTGACTAAAAAATATGAAAAAAATCACAAAGATGGCGCTTAAAAATTACTTTAAATTAATTTGGAAATGATCGGAACTACCGTCATTGAGTTATTGCTGAAAAACTGCGCATTTATTCAAATCAGCAACATTTGTTTCACATTGAAATATTGCTAGCGTAAAATACCTAAACAAATCAATTAAAAGGTCAAGGCTGATATTCACCACGACTCATTGGGATTGTTTCGGAAAACTATCCATCGTTGTTTAAGGTCTTAGTTAATTAGCACATACAAATTATATAATTTGTAACGAATGGCTCATTATAAATATGAATGTAGTGTTTACCTATAAGTAACTAAACATTTAGATATAAGTAATTGTGAAAGTTTGTGTTTAGATTATTGTTGATGTATTGGTGAACCAAATAAATAATTAAAAAATAAAATTAAAATTAACAATCAAATTATCAATTTCAGGCGCTTAAGCGATACAAAAATCAAAATGATGTATGATATGTACCAAACGATTTTTTTACATAGAATACACGTGGGTGAAATTTGTCCCTGAAATTTGTCGACTGAATTATAAGTCATCCCTGTAGTGCTGCTTTTAAACGATTTTTTCTTTCTAGTGTCGCCATGTCGTCATAATGTTTTTTTGGTAAATAGTGGACTAAACGCCTACCAACACAGTGGGCTTTTCCTTACTTCTGCGAAAATATAGAGACGTGATATTATGTTTCAGTTCCTGAGTCTAATGAAATACAGCTTAATATTTGGTATATTTTGCTACTGGTCTGGATGTGCTTTATATCTCCTTGCCTGTCCAAGGAAACTGTGTTATGAGGTAATTTGCATTATTGACTGATCTAATTAATTACTTGTTATTAACACTCGATTATATATTGACATCTCAGTGCGGTTAATTTAATTAATTTGAGTTTGTGTATAATTTGGTTTGCAGTGAGTGAGATGAATTGAATTGATTTCGCTCACACAAACTATTAGATACTAGCTGTCCCGCGCAACTTCGTATGCGTACATTTTCCCGTTTTTGCAACATTTTTCATTACTGCTCCGCTCCTATTGGTCGTGGCGTGATGTTATATAACCTATAGCCTATCATGATAAATGAAACCTACTACCCAACAGAAAAATATTTTTTCAATTCGGACCTGAGATTGCCGCGTTTAAACAAACAAACTCTTCAGCTTTACAATATTAGTATAGATGTACGTATAACACACGCAAACATAAGTGTGTACGTAAGTGGGTACAATTGCTGTACAAGACAGGTCGAAACTTGGTATTCGCGCGCAATTTGTGTTCGTCAAATAAGTGTATCAAAACTCTGTGGTAAGGCGATGTACCTACCTAATGGTATTATATGGTATCCTAGTGCGGACATACTCTAGCTGTTATTAAAAGTGAATGTTTTAAGTTGTTATTGAGCGAGGATATTTTTGCAATAGTTTTGGCTTAATATTGGTTAACATTCGTACTACTTTTTAGAGTAGAAAGGTAACGTGCTGAAGAAAAAAATAAAATAACACTAATTTAAATAATTAGCTTCTACAAGAAATGGATTTCTAAGAATTTTATTTAAGCATTTTTTGTGTACTAAACTAAGTAACTTTTTCAATTTACTTCCTTCTAGGAATATTACTACGAAATTCCTCATAAACAGTGCCGTGCGATTCTGAAATATACATCAGGGTTTAACATTAAATTAAAATGGCTTAATATATCTGAAGGCACGTGTTGAATAGCGGTTTATATCACAAAGCGAATAAAACTAACAGCTAAGTTATTTGTAAAATATATGCAGCACCTATTACTGACATTATCCGTCTCTAGTATATATTGTATGGTAATTTCTGCAATATTTTGAGTAACCAAATCCCTACAATGTTGATAAAAAATACTCTTTTAGTATTATAGGAGGGATTGCAATAATACCCATTCAGCAGCATTGTTTCAAATTTTTACTGATTGAGTAAATTTTCTTAATTGCTTTCAATTAAGAAAATTTAGCACCCTTTTGGCATAGTTATTCTGTTCGAAATGTTGGCAATAATCATTAAGATATTAAACCAGACATTACCTATCTATTCGTAGGTGCGTATAAAGTTTTCACAAGCGAATTTCTGTAAAATCTGTTTTGGTGAACTTTATTTGTTCGAGTTAACTATTCGAACAAATGAAATTCACCAAAACAATTACCTAAAATTCAAAATGAAAAAAAATCTAAAGAAATTGCAGAAAACCCAAAGTTAGAGAGAGTCCTACAAAAATTACGATACGCGCACCGTATCAAATATCTACTCGTATTCATTCATACCCGTATCGAATACTCGTATATTTCCTATGAGTTATATACAAAACCAATGGTTTGGCGGCAAATAAATTGTCAATACCTGATAGGTATTTTTACTTTTGTCGTTATAGATGATATATTATTATCGTTTTGGTTTTGGACAATATATAATCTCGCTAGTCTGAAAATAGACTGTGGTGTTATGAATTCTAACTTACACTATATACTTGTTTTAATTTATAGTAAAACATCTGGTGGACATATTTGATTTCTAATCGCGATTATTTAAGTTTAAAAACACAGGTTACTTATGTATTACGTTTGTATTTATTTTAATTTTAGTTACAAAATACAGCAAAAACAATTTTAGCCCTGCGATGTCTCTTCTAGCTCTTTTCGGGGTCGCTGGGCGCAGTATGTTTTTGTCTTCCATGCTTTTTTTTATATTTACGTGAAGTTTCAAATGTATCAAAAAAAAAAAAATGGCCACTTTTGCAATTATTTGATTCCTAACCGTGTTTTATAGCGTTTTTTACGTGCTGTAGATGTCACGCATATCTTTTGTTTGATTTTATAAATATACCTACGTACATTTAACAGTTGTTTGTTCAAATGTTCTTTATTTGACAGAACTCCTGGATGGCCAGGTTAACATTTTGGGAGACGAAGGTCTACATGACGAATGACGCGAAGCATGAGAATCCAATAAAAACTGCATTTGGTTTCGGTACAGCTGTGTTCACTGGTACCGGTACTTCGGACATTTCTCCTGGTTCCACTGATATTCTGGTCGTAAGTGAGAATAAATTAACTATATTAAGTACCATCGAGTAAACTATTTTATAAGGTACTAGTTTATGTCCGCGGCTTCGTCGGCGTAGATGCCAGATTGTTACCAAACTATTTTAACGGTAAATTTTTCATACTAACTTTGCACTCTCGTTTTACCCCCTTAGAGGTGGATTTTCAAAAATCGTTCAAAAATCAAATGTTAATGCTCCCCTACATTATAAAAGGAATCCATGCGCAAAATTTCAACTTCCTAACCCCTATAGTTTAGGCCTTGCGTTGATATATCAATCAGTCAGTCAGTTTGTCCTTTTATATAATACTAGCGGACTCCTCGCGGTTTTACCCGCATAGTTCCCGTTCCCGTGGGAATACAGGGATAAAAAATAGCCTATGTCACCCGGGGTTAGTGTAGCTTCACAACGATGAAAGAATTTTTCAAATCGATTCGGAGCCTATTCTATACAAACAAACAAACAATCAAATCTTTCCTCTTTTTAATATTAGTATAGATATAGATATAGAAGTATAGATATACCTATAGATATGCCAAAAAATATTTACTAGCGCTGAAATTATTTTCCTTTGATTTGGAGGTATGTAAAAAATGTTTTAGGATTATTTATAGATTTTCTTTTTTTTACTCTTTCCTGGAATTAGGTAGGTAACGCAAATACACAAATCAAATAAATAATTTGGGAAAACAAATTTAAGAAAATAAACTATTCTAAGCGAAATTATTTTATGAAAACGAAATATTTTCTTTGATGAATGTATAACGACATCTTACAAATATATTTGCTCTTTTGATTTTTATCAGTTTGCTATTTCATATTTAAAATCTCCGCATTCAAAATTGACTATAAAAACACATACATTGTTATTCTAAGATTGTTGATCGCAAAGTCTCCACTCTTTTAACGCTTATAACATACTATATTGTGTAAAGGAAAAAAACAATTTTGACAAGATTCATTCATTAAAAAAAATGTTGTCTGTAAAGTCGGTTTTCGGATAAATTTTACGTGTTAACGTCATAAGAAAGCATTGATGACATATCGCCATTCACGTTGCTTAGCAACCAGTCAATAACGTGACACTTTTTGAGAAAACATTGATGACATATCGCCATTCACGTTGCTTAGCAACCAGTCAATAACGTGACACTTTTTAAGAAAAAATTGATGACATATCGCCATTCACGTTGCTTAGCAACCAGTCAATAACGTGACACTTTTTAAGAAAACATTGATGACATATTGCCATTCACGTTGCTTAGCAACCAGTTAATAACGTGACACTTTTTAAGAAAACATTGATGACATATCGCCATTCACGTTGGTTAGCAACCAGTTAATAACGTGACACTTTTTAAGAAAACATTGATGACATAGCAACATGACGGACAGATGACAGTCAACAGGCAGAACGTTAACTGAACGTTAAACTTTTTCGTGAGTGCAGCCGGTCATCGATTTATAAAACGTTATCATGTTAAAATCTATACATCATACAAATTTCACATACACTCAACATTGAAAGATTGTTTGTATTGTAAGAAGTCGAAATATCGTGGTCCATATAAAATACTTCATATTTTATCCCACGTATGTTTCCCATTACCTCACACACCATAACCATATATTTTTGTACAATGCACAAAAAGTTTAATGGGGTGTTGGTCCTTATTTATTGTATGACTATGTTTTTGCTGCGGTTTCGTGGTTTCGACCAACAAAAAGTGTGCTTGACTTTCATTTGTGACATTTTCCGCTTATGATTTATGGGTGCTCGTATCAAATTTACTTCAATGTAGCGTTCGGATTTATAGTATGAAAAATATTTTCATATTTTGAGTTTGGTTACGATACAGAATTATTATTTCATGGACGTTGCTGCGGGCAAAGTAACTGATCAGTATCCATGTTTTTATACGTTTGAATAAACTGAAGAAACTCAACGCACGTGTAAGTAAAGGTCAGATAGCTATTATCTGACCCTTATCTTACACGTGCGTATTTATTAATTCAGCTACAGCTCTCCTCTGCCATACTTTTTAACGCCCCATTACATTAATGAATGTAATATTTAAAGAAAACTAACAATAAATACCTACAAGAAGCACTAATTAATAAATTGCATCTTATTTCGTTTGGATATAGATTATTATAAACGTGACTTAGATTAAAAAAAAGATTTAAATTAAAGAAATTGTTGTTTAGAAATTGTATACCTATATAGAAAGTATCTTCGTAATATTTTAAATGAATTTTATTTTATAAACCTTGCGTGAATTTAAGTAATACGTTGCCCGAAGTTATACGGGCAAACATGGTTGGGAAGTTCATACATTTAATTATAAATTCCAAATGGGTGCCCAGAGGATAGCGTTAGGTATCTCATACACGACCCACAACAACGTGATGACACTTTTTCATACATAAATATCTTTATTTTATGCGTGAGTACGAGCTAATGTTGTTTACTGTTATTTGGAAAGAAGGATTCACATGATATATAAGGCAATTTTGGCCGATGATTCACTGATATATCAATGTCATTCCATTTGTTTTTCGAGGAAAGAAGTATTGCGCTCATGTTAAGTATAATTTGGGGATGAAATGACAATTTAAAATTTGGTCTACAATGTTTTACATATTTCGGGCTAATCAATAGTTAGGGGATAAAATAGTAGGTAGGTAGGTAGAGCCGTGCGTTGAATCACACCTTGACTATGAATATTCACTGAGCACGATCGCAGAGTATTCGAACTCGTCACAATTTTATTTTATGCTTTTAGGATATCTCCGAGCTTGGTCAATATGCGATCAGCTGTGCGATTCTGAAAATATCTTTAGGATTGCAACTCAGATTTTACAGCGAAATGAAATTGAAGTTTAGATTGTTAGTGACCCCTTTATAAGTAGTTTTACCCACCTGCACCAGGAAAAGGGTAACGATTTGAGAGTGTAGGTATGTAGGTATTTATGTCCATATCTTTCATGCTCGTAGGTATTTATGTCCATATCTTTAGAACGCTCTACACCCCAAATAGTTTGACAAATTTCATTGTGTAAGGTTTAGTTGGACACCCCCTTCCCCGAAATTGCCCCTAATTTACCTTCATGGTAAATTAGGAGACCACTATGTTCAGAAGTGGACCGATACAGGCTGATTGATTGAAGTACACAGTATACTTTTTGTCAGTGTTTAGTCAATTACCGAAATTACTGGGTATGCGCTATATAGGTAATTTTCAAGTTAATTAATTTTAAGCAGCGGTTTTTTTATAGAAGCTTAATTGTATGTTCGTTGCAGGTAATTTTCTTGTTCGTATTGGGCTCATACCTTAGCTGTTTCTACACAGCCAGAATTTGTTGCAATTACTTACTATCGACGCAAAGGAGATTAAAGTTCAAGGTACGTAAATATTTTAAATTTAAATATATAGCTTCGAGTAATACACAAGTACCAATTGTTTTAAATTGTTAATTCATGTTAAGATCATAATTAAAAAGCTCGATATTGTTCTAACCAAGTTGAGGTAATTACTCCCCAACAAGTTCTTTATAGAATTATACAGAAATCCTTTGTTATTTTATTTACAATTTTCCTTTAGAAGATGATGGTAGGTACAATTTTCCAGTATGTATTGTACTATAATGAAGGTCTAAGAAATGGTTTGAATGAATGAACTTGAGTGAAAAAGGCGGAATTGATTTTATTTAAACTCCCATTGACCTAGATTGTATTATTTAAATTCAGTATTGAATCAAAACAATATATTTTGAGAAATAACCATTTTCGAATCAATCCTAAGTTATTTATTTGTGTAATGTTGGGTTTTGTAAGAGTCACATGTACTTATCGTCTTTTCCGTGAACGGTATTTGTATTTGGAATCTATTCATTTATACTCTGCATTTTTCCCAACGTCGGTCACAACGCCGCTCGTCCAACGAGTATGGAGCCCGCGTTACTTTTACATAGCAATGATAAGTTGTACCATCTATCTCTTATAGGAATCCATGAGGGAATTGTTTTATTTTTTATCAGTAAACCACGTTAGCGGCAAAATCAAAGCACGAGTTAAAAAGTTCTTCGGTGTTCAATGGTAAGAGAATCTGAATACCTAGTATTATAATCCTTTTTCATCATCATTCGTCTTCATCATCATTGTAAAACGAAAACTTGTTTCCTATTTAGCTAAAAAAGTGTAACTTTAACGATTTTTCCGAGGGTACATATACTTACGGACTGTTAGTAATATTCAGTATATTACTAACAGTCCGTAAGTATATGTACCTACTCTAGGAAAAATTCAATCCACCTGGCAAGATATTGAGCACGGATGGCCAGTCTCAAAGAGGACAAAACGACTGCAAAGTTTAAGGCGTGATTTCATGAAGCATATTACTTGTATGCAATAACTGCATAACTTGAACAAACTTAGTTACAACTTCTATGAGTTACTTTGAACTTGTACGTTTTTTTATTCAAATGACGACCTAATTGAATGGGTAAACATTAGTTGCACGTT
Source organism: Herminia tarsipennalis (assembly GCA_945859575.2). Classification (NCBI taxonomy): domain Eukaryota; kingdom Metazoa; phylum Arthropoda; class Insecta; order Lepidoptera; family Erebidae; genus Herminia; species Herminia tarsipennalis. Next base: position 10,623,068 of record OX243839.2, on the reverse strand, counting down.
TCGAATTGTGAAAAGAAAATATGTTTCCAATGCAAGCAAGTTGTACGCAAATGTTACGTCATAATTGCATGCAAGACTTGCCTAATGGAATCGCGCTTTTATAGATAGGTATGCAAGTGTGGGATAAGAAGTAATATTGAAAGACAATCAGGTACTAGCAGGGAGACATAGCGAGGGTGCAAGAGCAGATGCAAACCTGGTTTGATGTGAGATGGTGAGATGCATACGGCTGTGGTCACGGGTAGACAGTGACGTGACCACGGCCGTTGCAATACAGTCGAAATGTCGGGCAATAAACAAGGTATTTTACCTTAAATTATTCACGCGATTAAGTACTGTAGAACCCGTAATAAAATATATATATATATATATATATATATATATATATATATATATATATATTAATACTTTTATATTTTATACTTTTATTCATAAAGTATTATTTAACTTCGATACAGGTATTACAATAACGCGGTATCTACGGAGGAGCTGTTCAGTGATATGTCGATGAACCTTCAACAAGAAGTGCGTTCTATGGAAATGGTTGAGACCTTGTTGACCTGCCCATTATTTCAGGTAAATACATTCTCGAATGTTTGGATCTCAAGAATGTAATATTGTGTGCGGACTCATGTCTGTACCTTCCTTTGTTCTGAATCTGTACCTACCTATACATCCAGATCTAGATATTCTCCATCATCCTTACTAGCTTCAGCACTATTGGACTGATATTAATGACATTTGGTATAGCCATAGCTTGAAGCAGCAGAGAGGAATACCTAGTTTCTTATTTATAGGTGTTGATGTACGTACACACAACATACCTAACGGCATTTTTCGGAGGTCTGCCGAAAAATGCCGTTAGGTATGTTGTACGGCGTATACATGTACAATGTTATTCTTTGTAAATTGCAAACCTGAAAGTAGTTTGCTCAGATTCAGTAACACATTTCAATGGTTTTAATGAATTAATCAATCAATTATTAATTAATTAATCAATCTAACAGTCTCAGTTTCAGTCAGTAGTTTTTCACAGTGAGATAGGAAATGTAATAATCGTTTTATTTTCAATGATAAGCACGCCACGCAGTGAGAACGATACTGCAAATACAAGATGATTCTTTTATAACTGTGTTAGATAAGAATATTTTACTTTAAAACCATAAGATTTTTAAGAAAACATTCTTTCTTGAAGTTTAAATCTTGTTGGGGTGTCTGAGCCTTGCACTATAAAAATTACGTTGTGTATTGAAATGCCCCCAGAACGTGTGTGGTTTTAGAAAAATATTGCCAATCCATACCACTTAAAAATGTCATTTGTGTTATGATACCACCTCGCGAGTCAAAAGTCATTTCAGCTGTGATTCCACTCTGTTCTGTTTCACGATTACATTGTTTTGTATATCTGAGTATAAATTTTGTACAGTTATGAACTTTTCATACCATTATTATAAATGGGAAATTGTGTCTCATTTTGTTTCACGACTCTAATGGTTAAATGGTTAAAGATATAGATAGATGCCCAGGAACGGATATAAGGACATTTCATCTCGATAACCAACATCCACGCTGACAGAGCTGTGGACTAAAGCTAATAAAGTATAAAAAAAACTTGAATATTTTCCCATCCCATTTTCATGTGGCCCAAAAGTATAATTTAATTACAATAAAGAGTTCTAAAGATGCTTGGCTGAGTTACGCTTGGCCTGGTTTACATTCAGTTGAAGATAGCGCGATGAGTTTTCAAAACAATTCTTAAGACTTGCAATGTATTAAGTACAACAGAAAAACATGATTCACGACACAATTTCTTCTAGCAAGAGTGACAAATGTAGGGCGCATTTTAATTTATCCTGTAGGTATGCAATCGGGACTTTCTGCAAACTGTAGCGAGTAATACTCGGAAGATAGTGCTGCCTGATGACGAGGTCGTGCAACATGCGGCAGACATTGGACGAGACATGTACATTCTCAAAAACGTATGTTCATTTTTACCAGCTTTGTATTTAGAGTCACAAACCATGAAACAAAGGTAAAATGTATTAAATTTTGTTCAGTAAATCGGCAATGAAGTTGCATCACAGAAGGAAAGCTTCGTGCTTGCTTTGCTTAAACAACGCACACATAGACATCGTTCACTTCACTTACATGGAATCTCTGAAAATCTTTAGGAAAAAGTAGACCAAATATGAAGCTTTCTTCTGTACCCTCGGTCTTTTGCTCATTCACCAAGTATTTTTTGTTTATTATAATTACTGTTAAACCAGATTATTTATTACAACTTGTCATTTGACAACGGTATTATAATCTGATTTTACTAATAATAGTAACTTTGATTCAGCGATCAAGAACAGGTTCTGGTTGACAAAGATTTGATCTGAACAATACCCAGTCCCTATATTGTTAGATAATGAACCATTTCTGCAAAGGGATATCGTAATTGCAGAAACTTTAGAGAGCTTCTAACTCGGCTAAGGAGAATAATTGATGCCCATCTAATGTTCATAGTTTAAACTATTAATTCTGGTACCTATAGTCTTGATACTTGGTGAACATTACCCTTAAAAAGAGATTCTAGCAAAATGTATTTACTCAAATGATACTATTTCTCTATTCTTGCAGTCAAAGCAAATCGTGTTTTTATTACAGGGTCATTGTAATGTATTAAATCACACAGGCAAGAGACAAATGAGTATTGGTCCTGGAAGTCATTTTGGTGTTTTGGAAATGCTTCTGGGTTTACCTAAGGTAAGCAACATTTTTTTATTTTGTTGCTATAAGATAACGTACTAACTTTCAAATTGAGTAACGCTCTTTATCATCAACCACCTCATAAGTTTTAGGAGTACCTACCATCTATACTAATATTATAAATGTGAAAGTAACTCTGTTACGCTTTCACGCTCAAACAACTAAACCGATTTAGATGAAATTTGGTATGGAGATAGTTCGAGTCCCGGGTAAGGACATAGGATAGTTTTTATCGCGATAACCGACATCCACACGGGCGGAGCCGCGGGCGAAAGCTAGTTCGCTATATATTAGGAAATATTAATGAAACGTATTAGATACACTTTATAATTTCACAAGACTAATAATTACATTTATTTGTATAGTATAAATACCTATTAATATTGCTATTTACAAGCTTTCGCATATAGGTAAACAAATAATAAATTAGTTTACTGGGAAAAAAGCCTCACAACGGTTAAACTAATCACTTAAAAAATGTGGGGAAGACCCTCATTTTTCTCTGAACGCTAATTTTATAAGTAGAATTATGTATTTGGTATTCAAAACAAACCTTAAACTATAATTGCTATTATACGAGTTCTTACATAACAATAGTAGGTACAAATGAACGCTTTGCGTAATACAACTCTTCAACTAAATGACTGCAGGTTTTGCTCGTAATTCTATACAACAAAACCTGAAGTCATTAAGTGCAGGAGTGTAAAACGTACATAATGTGACCAGGTATACACGGTGGTGACGTCGACAAACTGCATATTACTGCATGTGGAGTTCAGCGCGTTGGTGCAGTGCTGGGGCACATTCCCGGACATTAGTCACCCTATTATAACGGTGATTCATGCATTTAATTTCTGCTACTATTCAGTCGTGCAATACAAGGGATGCTGTGTGAAATAATGCTTTTGTTTGAATGGAACTTGTATATACCTATACAAAACATGTTACTGGGTGTTTAAATGGTATTAGTGATTAAATTTACAGTTTTAATTATAAGATATATTACCGTGCAGCTAATTCTGATAATAAATGAAAAGAATTTAGCAGAAGAAGGCAAATTACAAGTTTTTAGAGTGAAATACTCGAAATAGTATAACTGTGTTGTTAGCTGTTATGTGTCAAATTAATCGTTCGAGGAGCTCTGAATGTGGCTAGGCGGTATACCGCACGACTGACAAACTAGGTTAAAATTACCCCATAGTGAGACTAAGTTATGTCATACGATGTCCAAGAACTCGAATGGCTTTGTGTTCACAAATAAAATTTATCAAATGTGTACTAATATTATAAAGCTGAACAGTTTGTTTGTTTGGACGCGATAATCTCAAAAACTACTGGTTCGAATAGAAAAATTCTATTTACTATTATTAGGATAGCTCATTTATCGAGGAAGGCTATAGGCTTTATGACATCACGCTATAACCAATAGGAGCAGCGCAGCAATGAAAAATGTTGCAAACGGGAAAATTTACGCATACGAAGTTGCGCTAGTCAGCTAGTAATTTATATAAATTGTACCTTTAATACTGATTTCATTCATTCATAGGTGTGACTTATTATTGAGACGTTTTTATGAACGTACCGACTTTTCAGTGCCTTAGTTTCCTTTTAAGCATTGTGCCTACTCGTATTATTTACTTAATAAACAAGGTATTTTACCTTAAATTATTCACGCGATTAAGACCCGTAATATATATATTTTAATAATTTATATCTATATTTACATCTCAATTTAAAGTTCCATAAAAAAAGTCTAGGACAGCACCGTTGAGACGTTTTTATAAATAGAAATAACATTACATTAACTACTATCATACAAGTACGGCTGACAACGTTTAAATATGTCACTTGAACACTTGGGTGACTGAGCGAATGCAGACAGTTGAAGACACCCAGGCCTTTCGTTCCGAAAGAGATGCGTCAGGGAGTCTTCAACTGTCTGCATTCGCTCAGTCACCCCGGTGCTAATACTTCTGCCAAACTCGTTGCACAACGCTTCGTTTGGCCACTGATGCGAAGAGACTGCCGTGCATGGGCTAAGGCATGTTTGACTTGCCAGCGCTCGAAGGTAACAAGACACGTCGCCGCACCTTTAGGCAGGCACGATTTACCTTCAGCGCGTTTCAAACATGTCCATTTAGACCTGATCGGACCATTACCGCCAGCTGGTGATTATCGGTATTGCCTTACAGCCGTCGATCGCTTTACGCGATGGCCGGAAGCTGTACCTATTGCCGATATCACCGCCGAAACAGTGGCCAAAGCGTTTATTTCAGGTTGGGTCTCCCGATACGGTTCACCGGTTGAAATTGTAACCGATCGGGGCAGACAATTTGAATCGGCATTATTCCAACAGCTATCCAAATTTATTGGGTTTGATCACCGTAAGACGACAGCTTATCACCCTCAGTGCAACGGTTTGGTTGAAAGATTCCACCGTCAACTGAAAGCAGCGATAACCTGCCATGCTGACGCGAACTGGACCGAGTCTTTGCCCCTAGTATTGCTCGGCATAAGGAGCGCTTTCAAAGCAGACCTCCAGAAATCATCTGCTGAACTCCTGTATGGCGAGCCACTTCGCCTTCCCGGTGAATTTTTCGACCGCAATGTCAGTCATTTTACCACTGACGTAACTGAATTTTCAGCAAGGATGAAATCCTTCGTCGATAATTTACGCCCTGTCCCAACTCAGCATCACTCTAAGCACAAAACATTTATATTTAAGGATTTAGCCACCTGTAGTAACGTATTCCTTAGGGAAGAGTTACTACGGGGGTCACTCCAGCCCGCGTATACTGGGCCACATGAAGTGCTTAGGAGAGGCGCCAAATGTTTTGTCATTCGCGTTGGGAACAGAGAGGTGACGGTTAGTATAGACCGCCTTAAGCCGGCCTATATATTGTCCCACGACGCGTGTTCAGAACACCGCGAGGCAACTTTACCACCAGCTCCACCAGCTCCACTACCATCACAGGAACCAATACGTACTACACGTTCAGGTAGGAAGGTACAATTTCCTGATTATTATCGCCCATAGGCATGGTCTCTGGAGGGGAGTGATGTAGGTGACTTACATTATTTATTTCGATACTACATTTAGTATATCGTATATGTATTTATTTACAGCAACAATTCAAATATTATAATTTATACATATCTATTTATGTACAGTTTAACAATTTAACATACATAACACACATACATTTCATTCACATACATTCACAACACAAATCAATAAATTAAATAATCCACAGACAGACCCGGGCGAAACTCGTAGTATCGCGGCGGCTGTATATACGGCTATAGCTATGCAGCTGCGTGCGCCTACCATGCGCTTGCGTCGGCCGGCGCACGCCAGCGCCACCAGTCGAGATCGAACGATATCCCGCGAAGCCCGTGTCGCCTAGTTATACTTTCGTATGTGCCCCTGTATGTTTACGAATAGTAAATACCTACGTTTACTTTACGTGGCTTTATTTATTCTCGACCCCAAACTGGTGACCCCGACGTGATCTGAAATGTCTAGCCCAAGCGAAAGCGACACGGAGGAGAAACGAGTGAACACGTTACCACGTGGAGCAGGGTACAAAATGACATCCCCCGCCGTTCCAGAGCCAACGCCCATGCCCGCGCCGCACTTTCGTATTCGGATACCTCCCTTCTGGCCCGAAAAACCTGCGATATGGTTCGCGCAGGTCGAAGGTCAATTCGCGGTAGCCGGAATCACCGATAATGTGAGCAAGTTCTATCACATCCTTTCGACACTGGATCGTCAGTATGCCGCGGATGTCGAGGATGTTCTCACCGGTCCCCCGGATTATCAGCGACTCAAGGCAGAGCTGATTAAGCGATTATCGGTGTCTCGCGAGAACAAAGTGAAGCAACTGTTGATGCACGAACAGCTAGGTAGCCGCAAACCGTCACAGTTTTTGCGTCATCTACAGCACCTCGCTGGTCCCAACATCCCTGAGGACTTTTTGAAAACCATCTGGACTAGCCGACTACCGACCTCAATGCAGCCGATCGTCGCGTCCCAGCCGACCTTGTCTCTTGATGCGCTGGCGGAGCTTGCTGACCGAGTCAACGACATCGCGGCGCCGTCACAGCAAGTCGCAGCCGCATCGTCCACGTCAGCCCTCGACGAGCTAGCACGCCAGGTGTCCGAGTTGACCAGGCAAGTGAACGCACTTGCAACTACGCGTTCACATCATCGTTCACGGAACAAGGTGCGTGGACGTGATCAACGCAGCCGATCAGCATCGTGCCGCTCGCAGTCGAACTACCGAAGGTATCCAGTCTGCTGGTACCACAGCAAGCATGGTGTCAAAGCACACAGGTGCGTGAAACCGTGTGATTTCGTGCCGGGAAACGCCGTGGGCAGTCAGTGATGGCGACTAGCGACTGCCATAGTTCAACGGGTCGCCTCTTCATTACGGACCGTGGTATCAACGTGCAGTTTTTGATAGACACTGGTAGTGACATTTGTGTGTATCCTGTGACCGCGCTCCGTGAACGTCGTTGTAAAACATCATTTCAATTGTGTGCTGCCAACGGTTCGGCTATCGATACATACGGTTATATACAACTTAATTTAAATTTAGGCTTACGTCGTAATTTTCCATGGCGCTTTGTGGTAGCTAACGTTACCAAAGCTATTATCGGTGTTGATTTTTTATCTCATTACAGTCTTATCGTAGATGTTGGTAAACGAAAGCTAATCGATAGCCTAACCGGCGTCAATATTATAGCGTCATTAAATTTAAATAACTATGATATTTTAAGTGTCAAAATCTTTACTGGTGGTGAAGGTAGGTTTTATAAAATTTTAGCCGAATATCCGGAGATAACACGCCCCGCTGGTACTCCGGGTATCGTCAAACACCACACCACACACCACATTCGTACTACACCAGGTCCACCTGTATCATGCCCTCCACGACGCCTCGCCCCCGATAAGTTAAAAATTGCCAAACAGGAATTCGATACTATGTTGACAAATGGAACTGCCCGTCCGTCTGACAGTCCGTGGGCATCAGCCCTTCATCTCGTGTCCAAAAAAGACAACGGATGGCGTCCCTGTGGCGATTATCGATTACTTAACGCGAGAACAATACCCGACCAATATCCAATTAGACATATACAAGATTTTTCACATTGTCTGTCCGGTTGTAATTTTTTTTCAGTAATTGATCTGGTGAAGGCCTACAATCATATACCAGTGGCGGAGGAGGATATCTGCAAGACTGCCATCACCACGCCGTTCGGATTATTTGAATTTCCCTTCATGACTTTTGGTTTACGCAATGCCGGACAAACTTTTCAGAGATTCGTCGATGAAATGACGCGTGGTCTCAATTTTTGCTACGCCTATCTTGATGACTATTTGATTTCCAGTAGAACCCTTGAGGATCACGAAAACCACCTACGGCAACTTTTCACCCGTATGAGAGACTACGGCGTACTTATTAATATAAACAAGTGTGTTTTCGGCGCTTCTAAAGTCACTTTCCTAGGTTACCAAATCTCTGAAAAGGGAACCAAGCCACTAGACAGCAAGGTACAAGCAATCGCAACCTTTCCACCACCAAAAACCGTCAGAGAACTTAGACGATTTTTGGGGATGGTAAATTTTTACCGGCGATTTTTGCCAAATGCTGCGCAAATTCAAGCTCCCTTGAATGCTTTGCTGGCTGGATCGGTCAAGGCTTCTCATCCGGTGGTCATAGAGGGTAATTTGTTAACGGCTTTCGAAAATTGTAAAAAAAGTTTATGTGATGCAGCTCTCCTAGTTCATCCTGACCCAGAGGCCAAGTTAGGACTCGTTACAGATGCTTCCGATACGTCCATAGGTGGAGTTCTGCAGCAGCAGAAAGACGGAGATTGGCGGCCATTAGCGTTTTTCTCTCGTAAATTGAGCCCATCGCAAATAAAGTACTCTCCGTACGATCGCGAACTCCTCGCTATCTACGAGAGTATAAAATACTTTCGGCATATGTTAGAAGCCACTCACTTCACTGTCTATACTGATCATAAACCCTTGTGTTATGCTTTTCATCAGCGTAAGAGTAACTGCTCACCACGTCAGTATAGGCACCTTGATTTTATTGCGCAATTCACTACCGATATACAGTTCATTGCCGGTAAGGACAACGTAGTTGCCGATACCCTCTCACGTATCGAAGAACTTCAAATGCCAGTGGACTTCGAAGCGATGGCGGAATTGCAGGACAGCGATTCTGATCTTTTAGAATACCTCAAAGGTTGCTCGTCCTTAAGACTGACCAAAATTAACATACCTGGGAGTAAAACTCAGCTTTACTGCGACGTCAGTACACCGACACCCAGGCCTTTCGTTCCGAAAGAGATGCGTCAGGGAGTCTTCAACTGTCTGCATTCGCTCAGTCACCCCGGTGCTAATACTTCTGCCAAACTCGTTGCACAACGCTTCGTTTGGCCACTGATGCGAAGAGACTGCCGTGCATGGGCTAAGGCATGTTTGACTTGCCAGCGCTCGAAGGTAACAAGACACGTCGCCGCACCTTTAGGCAGGCACGATTTACCTTCAGCGCGTTTCAAACATGTCCATTTAGACCTGATCGGACCATTACCGCCAGCTGGTGATTATCGGTATTGCCTTACAGCCGTCGATCGCTTTACGCGATGGCCGGAAGCTGTACCTATTGCCGATATCACCGCCGAAACAGTGGCCAAAGCGTTTATTTCAGGTTGGGTCTCCCGATACGGTTCACCGGTTGAAATTGTAACCGATCGGGGCAGACAATTTGAATCGGCATTATTCCAACAGCTATCCAAATTTATTGGGTTTGATCACCGTAAGACGACAGCTTATCACCCTCAGTGCAACGGTTTGGTTGAAAGATTCCACCGTCAACTGAAAGCAGCGATAACCTGCCATGCTGACGCGAACTGGACTGAGTCTTTGCCCCTAGTATTGCTCGGCATAAGGAGCGCTTTCAAAGCAGACCTCCAGAAATCATCTGCTGAACTCCTGTATGGCGAGCCACTTCGCCTTCCCGGTGAATTTTTCGACCGCAATGTCAGTCATTTTACCACTGACGTAACTGAATTTTCAGCAAGGATGAAATCCTTCGTCGATAATTTACGCCCTGTCCCAACTCAGCATCACTCTAAGCACAAAACATTTATATTTAAGGATTTAGCCACCTGTAGTAACGTATTCCTTAGGGAAGAGTTACTACGGGGGTCACTCCAGCCCGCGTATACTGGGCCACATGAAGTGCTTAGGAGAGGCGCCAAATGTTTTGTCATTCGCGTTGGGAACAGAGAGGTGACGGTTAGTATAGACCGCCTTAAGCCGGCCTATATATTGTCCCACGACGCGTGTTCAGAACACCGCGAGGCAACTTTACCACCAGCTCCACCAGCTCCACTACCATCACAGGAACCAATACGTACTACACGTTCAGGTAGGAAGGTACAATTTCCTGATTATTATCGCCCATAGGCATGGTCTCTGGAGGGGAGTGATGTAGGTGACTTACATTATTTATTTCGATACTACATTTAGTATATCGTATATGTATTTATTTACAGCAACAATTCAAATATTATAATTTATACATATCTATTTATGTACAGTTTAACAATTTAACATACATAACACACATACATTTCATTCACATACATTCACAACACAAATCAATAAATTAAATAATCCACAGACAGACCCGGGCGAAACTCGTAGTATCGCGGCGGCTGTATATACGGCTATAGCTATGCAGCTGCGTGCGCCTACCATGCGCTTGCGTCGGCCGGCGCACGCCAGCGCCACCAGTCGAGATCGAACGATATCCCGCGAAGCCCGTGTCGCCTAGTTATACTTTCGTATGTGCCCCTGTATGTTTACGAATAGTAAATACCTACGTTTACTTTACGTGGCTTTATTTATTCTCGACCCCAAACATACTATGTATATTTCTAAGTACTTGTAATATAGTTTCAATCTAATATGTAATTTGCTAAAGTGTTTTTGGTTAATAAATATATTATTATTATTATTATTAACCAAATACATTTTAGGTGTAAAATCTGTTAACTTCTTTTACTTGATTTTTCTCATCGATTACTTTGAATGTAAAGTACCTACGTCCAGTGCATTCCCCTTCACCATCAACTCTTACCTATAAGCGCATTTATTTCCTTAGCCAAAATGGCAAAACGGAACCCTTATAGTTTTGCACTATCCGCCCGTCCGCAGCTTAGCTCAGAGACTGTTAGTGCTAAAAGGCTGTAATTTGCATGGATACACGAATTACTTATGCCGAAAATGTACAAAGACTAGCTAGTATTTCAAAGTTGATCAAGTCGTAGGCAACATAAGGTAGATAGATAGGCACTTTAGTTTCCCTTTTTAATTTACTTACAAATATTTCATTGTATTTATAATAATTTAGGTACTAGATGATGCGGAACTCAAAGCTAAGGCAGCCGCGTACGAAGAAGCAAAACCTTTGACCGGTAGACTGGATGTTAAAACAAACAGAATAGCGGTAAATAACCAAGATCAAAGTAATATTCTATCTTTTGTTGATATTTAATTTCAACGGCTGATTTGTTTGTAGCAAGAAATAAAGGAAAGTTTTTATGTTTTATCGACTCGCGAAGAGAGGATTCACTACATGAAAACGTTTGATTGGTTGGGCGTGCTCAGGTAATTTATCTTTGTTTTATTTTATGAAATGTATTAGAAGTAGAGCAGAACTAATTCGGTGTTCAATTTAATCTGCTGGCATGGTTCGCACTTTTTTTAAAAAGGCTAGTGAAACAACTACCTGTAAGTAGTTTGTGGGTATGAATAAGGGCATTAGAACTCCGTCTTGGAGTTAACTTCATACAGTCCGTATAAAGTACCTAGTCTCGTCAAAAAATAGTAAGTAATTACATTGGCTTTGGTACTAGTAAGCGGCTTAGCTTTGTCAGCTTTTGTAGTGAAAAATCCCCTTTTTAATAAACGAAGAAAATGGAAATGCTTCATACTTGAACTGGGATTTTTAAATTAATGGTTGCTATACGATATAATATAGCCCGCAAGGCTATCACAGATAACACAACCTTTTCTCTGAATATGTAATTTTCAACGAGAACATTAATTTTACTTGCGTTTAATATCCGTTACAAATCGCGTAATTTATTCTAATATAACTTACCTTCAACATGAAAGCAGCTTTACCGTTTTCCTGGGAAATATAGCGACCGAAAACCGCCAACTTTATTTAGATTTCGTAGACATTGGTTAAAATATTATTCTAGTGTGTATTCCCACAAATGTGAATGATATCTCATTTGTACGGCAGACACATCAGGTATATTTTCCTGCCAGTGTGTATAACTCCCCACGGCATTTTCCTCAAGTTTTGGTGTGCTCTACGGTTCCTGCTCGCTGTGTTTTACATGATCGCCGTGCCGTATGATATTGCTGTAAGCATAAGATTTTATTGTACATATTATTGCCGTGCATTGTAACGTGTAATGGTTAGGAATACAATTATGTTTTAGTAGCTTCCTGTTATTTCACATTTAGCAATTTTGGCATAATTTCAGAAAAAAGTATTGTACCTAGTTATAGAGAGAGAGACCAACACTGGGTAGTAAACGTAGGGTCATTTGATTTAACTGAGGATATTGAGAAACGACACCACTACTAGATATATAGATGGGTGAATCGTTTTCTATAAACGCCACTCTTCGCCTAATGCCTAGCTTCGAAGAGCATGATATTTTAAGTCGCTAGTAACGTGCCAAATCTCTCTCATCGAAAAGAGTAAGGGAATTGAGAAAGTACTTATGTTTGCACACAGACTTATGCCCTTCTTACTTTCTACATAATTGACTATTCTTCGTTGAGATTCTTCTCTCAGGGATGCTACACACATGAACCAACTACAACACACGTCCGGCTATCATTAACAAATGCCGATCGGGTAGTTCATTCGTGTTTGCACAACATTCGATATTACCGCCGGCGGTGCCGATTGATGCCGGTATGATGCCGGTCCACTGTCGCCTAGTGTACATGTTCGGCAAAGCCGGGCTTTTTTCGCGAACCTACTACAAATACCGACCGGTCTGTGCCGAATGATGTCGGTTGAATATATGTGTACCACGTCTGAAGGACCTTTGTTAGCATTGATTATGATGTAAAGAGGCATTTGAGTTATTGTTAACAATAAACTCTGAGCCACGCCTATTCAAAATACAGTATTGTACAAAGGTAGATTTTCATAACAATATATTTCAGACGAAGCAACACAGATACGGAGGTAGTACATATAATTGGATCGATACTCTGTCTTACAT